>UFQX01000035.1:122692-1388710 GCA_900497675.1 Arapaima gigas
TTTTTTTTTTTTTTTTTTTTTTTTTTTTTCCTTTGCTAAACTACCTTTGTCAGGTCTTTTATTAAAGGGATTTAAATGTTACTAATTAAATTTATTTCCCTGGCTGCTCACTTCATTGTTTGTTGAACAACAGAATTTGTATATGATGACCTTTGCCACCCACCCTACAACCCAGTTCTATTTTCATTTTTCTCCAAGAAAGTCACTGAGCCAAAGGATGCTGAAGTGAAATGTGTGCTTTTTTTGTTAAAAATACACTTGTGAAGGAAATTTGAACATTTTAGAATTAGTTATTGAGTTGTTATGTTTTTGCTTACCAGAATTTAATGTCCTGGTAATAAATGGTGTAAAGAAAATAAAATGTCAAAAAATTATACATAAAGGGCACCACGGAAAGTAAAAGAAAAATGAGGAAGAGACTTGACAGAGGCATGTGCCAGGTATAGTGGTTGGATAGTGGGGTTTGATTTCCAGTGTAGGTATACCCCATACATAGGAGTCCATAGGCAAGAGTTTTTAGGCAAGACACATAGTAATACACCTGCATATCTTCAGTATGAGAGTAACAAAAATGAAGAGTCATGCCAGCTTGGCCATTTGCCTGGATTAATCAAGTCTCTGTCGAATGTTGGAGAACAGGACAGTTCAGTGGCAAGTGGTCTGAAAGAACCAGTCATACATAGACAAGCTCTGACACTGATGGAATGCTACTCCAACAGTAAACCCAACAAGAGAAGCTATATGAAACACTGTCATCCACACTCAGAGAAAAAACAGCTAGTTTTTCAACATCAAGAGAAGCTTTCTATCAAACCTGGAAATTGGTTACATACAATGCAGCTGCAAGATTCAAATGTCATACAACTGCTTCAGTGATACTCCAAGTAGATTCCAGAGGAGATGCCATGAAGGAATGTCTGTTAGAATATGTATCAAGCAGCTTGTATGGCTCAGCTGCCAGTTTATTAGGTATACTCCCTGCCTTCACGCAAATTATGGGAACCAACAAGTTAAAAGGCATGTGATTGTGGTTTGTGATATAAATCGGGCAGACCAGTGTTTTCAGCATCAGTGTTCAACAGAGTGTTGGAATGGGCAAAATGAGTGGCTTGTGGTTGGTGCTAGATGTGCTGGTTTTAGTATCTCTCAACCGGCTGTTGTCCTGGGCTTTTCATGCATCATCATTTCAAGTGTTTGCACAGAATAAATGTGGAAAAAAGTACCAGTGAGCAGTGATCCTTTTGAAAAAACAGCTTGTGGATCAGAGGGGTCAAAGTAGAAAGCCAGCAATCATGCAAGCAAATACAGGCTACAGCCAGGCAAATCACATCCATATTCAACATTTTTAGGCAGAATATCATCTTAGCATCAAAACTGGACAGTGAAACATATGTCCAATGTAAAAAAAAAGCTGCCTAGTCAGATGAATGCGAGTTCCTTTTGCATCATGCTGTTGGAAGGTTCGCAATGTGATGGAAGCCATCCTGTTTGATATCAACAACAGAGGCTGCTGGTAGCAGCACGATGGTGTGGGGAATGTTTTCCAGGCACGTCTTAGGGTCCCTGCTACTTAATAAGGAACGTCTGAGTGGCACAGCATATCTGAACATTGTTGTTGACTCAGTTCATCCCTTTATGACTGCTGAAGAAGTACAATGGCAGGTGCATATCAGGCCACATATGGGACAAAGAATTATCACAATGGCTAAGAAGCCTGAAAACAGTACTATAGTTTCTCAGAGCAGGAACCAGTTACCATTACAACAGCAAATGTCCAGTACGTTGGTCATAAACATGAATGGGGCAACACAAGGGCCTGAGATGATCCATGTCTACTGGCTACAGAGATGAACAGCTGTGGATCCAGGTAAACATCAGTATTTGCTGCAATTTCTCTGAAACACAGATAAACTTTCAACACCAGCTCCAGTTTCTGCAATTGTGCTATAATGCAGAACCCTAATGTAATGTAACACCAGAAATTTGGCTGCAAGAAATCAAGAAGTTCTAAGCTTGCACATTGCACAAATACCGTTTCTGTACTGTACTGTGTTGCAACACAATACTGTTCAGAACAGCAGCCTGTAAAGAACATTACTAATATCCTTATAGTTTCATGCCTCATGTATGCTTTGTTTGCACACATTTGTAGAGTGTCTCCATTTTAATCTCATAAAGTGTAATTCAGCAAAATTAGGCTAAAACTCACATAAATACTTATGAAAAAATGATAAGAAAGAAGGTAATAAGGCTGGAAAAGTGCATACAAATGATTAAAATAATCGAAAGAACTGAAGCCGCCCACCACAACTCACAATCAGTTCATCTTCACTAATGCAGTAACTGTTAAGTAAGTACATTTTTTAGGGTATTGTCTGAATTTATTTCTTGATATAATAATAATATGATATTTAATGAACAAGTGGGTTTTTTTTGAAACTGTGCATTATTTGTAATAAATTACTTCAAATACTTGTGCCTTTGTAGTAATAAATATTTGACAAAAGAACGTTTTTATTGCAATTCTTTTAATGTACCTTTGAAGCGATTTGTAATTCCGCCACTAGATGGCAGTATAGTGAGCGAGTTGATAGTGCAGTGGAAACGCAAAGAGTAAATCTTGGTGTTTCCTGTTTTGAGATTTGATTGAAGCCTTCTGTTTATAAAAATACTTCTCACAGGCACAACACATATATGGTGTATGAAGCATACCTTCCACATCTTTCAGCACAGATGATCTTCAGCAGATGGCAATGAATCGAATGATTAGTATCACGCACCTACACAACATTTGTATATACAAGAACTGCACTTTCTCAATTGTATCTCATACGTTGCCTTCATGTAGTGACATGTAGGGCATTAGTTTGAATCCTGCTTAGTCTGTGTGGGTTTCCTCCTACGGTCTAACAACGTGTTTCAAATGAACTGGTCACTCCAAGTGGTCCACAGTGTGTGAATCTGTGTGTGGTCAGCTTGCGTTGGACTGGCCCACTCAGGGTCAGTTTCATAACCTCGCACCCATCGGCTCTGGGATAGGCTCTATTCTGCCATGACCCTCCTCGGGATAAGCGCTTAATGAAAAGGGATGGGTGGTTTCAAAATTTAACATTTTTTTTAAGTTCACCTTGCTCTTTTAGGGTAAGACTGTAGCAGAGAGGGTAGTGCTGATCCCGCAATGCAGTTTGTATTGTCTAACTGTTCGTGCGGGTTTCCTCTCACAGTCCAAACACATATATTTCAAGTGAATTGATGACCCTAAATTGCCCTTGGTGTATGTGCGTTTGTGCTATGTAGGACTGATATCCCCTCCAAAGTGAACCCTGCATTACCCTCTATGCTTCTAGGCTCTGAATCACCATAGCCCTGCACTGGGATAAATGGTAGTGAATGAATTTCTCAGAAGTTTTTTCAAGTATAGCCCTAATTCAAGCGTGCAAATGGGAATTTGCAAGGAGATGACTGTGAGGCATTTTTTTATTCCATCAGTTTATTTAAAAAGCACACATTTTAAAATAACGTATGATCACCAGTTAACGTATTTATGTCCCCAGAGAAACACGCGTCTGGTTTGTTTAGGGATTAAAAGGAACAGATGGGCAAAGGGCAGTAATTTTTGAGGCGTAAGATTAGTATGAAGTAGGGCCATTCAAGTTTTTTCTTTTCATCCAAGGAAGTTAAAGAAACTCTTTGCTGATCTGGCATTGCTGCGATTCAGCTCTGCCTTCTCACAGAAAGGAGGTGGGATGAACTCATTTGGATCCTCAATCCCAATCACAAAGTCGTAGAAGCTGAGGGGAAAAATAAAAAAAAAAAAATCTGTCTGTCACTCCAAGCCACAAATAGAAACACACAGCATTGTAAGCAAACATACTTAAACACACCTGGAAATAATCCATCCTGTCTCTTCCGTGTAGGTCATGCTGCTTACAGGGATACAGCCAAATTCTGTGAATGTGAGCAGGTACTTCTCTGAAGAAGGGAAAAGAACAGACCAGTTTAGCTGGGAACCGGACTGAACATGGCCTGACTGTGAAGTTTGTTAAGAAAGAAGTGACTCAATGCTTGACTGCCAACAATTTACCTGTTTATACAATTGACTTTGTTACTGGTGCATTTATTGTTAAGTACCTCTTTAAGTGTTCTAAAGCAGGACCTTTTCTTGTTCTCAACCTTCAGGTTATAATAGGTCTGGTACATTACCTGCTACCTTTAAATTTAAGGCAGCATCTTGATACTGATATGCCTGTGTTTGCAGGTACTCTTTTCTCAGCATTCTTCTTGTGTCTCATTTAAAATACTGTAATTGTTACCTTTTGTCACAGGCACCGATCCAATCCAGGAATTAACCAAGAGC
Source organism: Arapaima gigas (assembly GCA_900497675.1). NCBI lineage: Eukaryota > Metazoa > Chordata > Actinopteri > Osteoglossiformes > Osteoglossidae > Arapaima > Arapaima gigas. The sequence goes on from UFQX01000035.1 coordinate 127,050, forward strand.
CCTGCTCCCGGGGTAGAAGAACTTCCCAGCACCACCTGGCCCAGCAGCTGGGCATCTTGGGGGATTTCTATTGGCTGGAAGTGTCCCTTTAGTTCAGACTTCTTACAGGTTCTGTTCTCATATGATATTTCATAAAAAACACCCTGAGAAAAAGAAAGAAAGCCTGTTTTTGTGCCATATCTTTTGCTTTTATGCAACACGACTAAAAATTCAGTCTGTTTAGATTCAGTACTGTCATAGAGATTTCACAGCAACTGTTTAGATACCAGAATACATGTTACTGTTTTGACCAAAGTGATCATCTTAGCTGTTGAGGTAACGCAGATATTTTTGAAAATGCAATTAACCAATGAATCCAGAATTCAAAAACTAATTCCTAAAGTAAAACATTTTGGTGAGGAAATCCTCTAGTGCTAGACAGTTTACAGCAGGGTACAATCCCAGAGTCCTTAAGGACCTCACTCCTGTAGGTTTCAGAGAAAAGATTTTAAACAGCTCACCTGAAACAACCAGTGAGGAAACTTTTACATTAACAATTAATTTGATGAAGGAATTAAAAACCGAGACAAAGGTAAAACTATCACAAATCACAGCATTTGTGAAACTGCTAACCAATCTGCTGTTTCGGCTTAAAAGTAACAGCTTTGAGCTATTAAATCTTTACAGTAGATCTACAGTAGTAGAAGCAGGATGAATTTGTTAAGCCCTTGAGTACTGGGTTTCCTTTGTGTAAATGATGTATTATCTTTTATGGGTGTGTTTTTATTACCTCTCTGAAGAGCAAAAGCAAATCCTCATAGATGGTGTTGTTGTTAAAGGTCACCGAGGCTCTGACGTATATCCGGCTCCCCAGAGCATCGTAGCTGAACCTCTCATAAACTGCAGTGTGGCCTTTGGGGTTTAGCTGTGGCACAGAGAGAAACAGGGGAACTTTCTGAGACAGTCTTGTGGACTGAGTGAAGTGGATATAGAGGCTACACAGAAATGCCGAACATTCTAATCTCAGAAAGGACACTGAGACTGTACCACTGAACAGGGCGTTTAACATGATTTGCTTCCATAAATATCGATTAGAATACTTTTGAGCAAAGTCTGCTAAGCAAATAAACAATATTAATGTTTTTTTTGGACAAAAAAACACTGATGTCCATTCAAAAACTATGCTTGTCACTGTGTATATTTTCTGAGCTATCACAATGAAGCAATAAGAAAACACTTACCATACTAAGCCTCCCAACCATAAGAGGGGGTGACTCTGAAAGATGGGTGAGAAACGATTTAATAAAAAAAAAAGTTACACTGGCCTGCAATGTCTAAACCAGAAAAAACATTGGTAACACAGACTAACACATAGTAGCATTTCACAATGGCTCTACACTTCACGAAACTGCAGAAAGTACTCTCCTATTGCAAGAGCACAATTTTAATACATTTTCACATTCTCTCTCTCTTTCTCTCTCCCACTCACTCGGTCTTACTGCATGGGTAGGGTTTCTGAGCTCCTGCGTTTACAGCGGCCTGGATCAGACACAAGGTGACAGAAATCAGAACGAAAGCCTGCATGGTGTCTCACTACTGCTGCTGGTGCTGCTGCTGCTGCTGCTGCTGGTGCTGCTGCTGCTGGTGTCCTCCAACAGTACGAATAGTGAGCTTTTAGAGCTCTAGCTGCACCACTGCCTTATGTATGGCTTGGGGCCAGAACCCTCCTTCCGTTCCAAGGTGCAGGTTTTTTCTTCATCCGCCACAGTCATGTGAATGTTTATTATGCTGGTTAAAGGTACAGTGACGATAACAACCCTTCCTGCCTTTTGTGTATTTTACAGTTTATCCCATATGCACATTTTCTTCACAAAATAAAGTGATGAACTAAGTTATGGTTTTGGAGATGTAAAAAATGAATTACATTTTTTCAGTCGTAGAATGAGTACGCTGTAACTTTCTAAGACTATTTGCATAGTCTATAGAAAACTGGATTTTAAAAATTAATTTGGCTGACTAAATATTTCAGGTTGTCCTGTCCAGAATGTATGTTGGCATGCTGCCATTGTTTTGTCAAACATGCTGTATAAGCAAAAAAATTCAAGTGCAAAGCAGTGAGATGGAATATCTATATTTGCCCAGGGTGAGTACTTTTGAGAGGTGTTCTTTGTTTCTCGGTGAGGGGTAAGTGCTGGCACCCCTTGCTGCTGTTTGAGAACACACCAACTTTCAGATTACAGCCCATTACAAGTCAAAAAGTAGTAAAAGCAGATAGCAGGACAAAACAAAAAGATGGTAAAGTGTGCGTTAATGGATTTGTACACTACTACTTTAAACAACCACATCCACCTTTGCCCTCTTTACTCTATTATGCAAGCTATCATTTTATTTTATACGCGCTTTACAGATAATGGCATTTTGTTAGCACCAACAAATCACGAATAAAATCACTTCCCTACTCGGGATCATAGTTCAGCAATACTTCGTTATAAGCTTTACCTCCCTGCACCGTTTTTAGGGATTTCTATGAAACAAAACCAAAAACATTAGGGGAAAACATTAGCAGCAATTATGATTTTGCATAAATATTAAATGTGGAAAAAACTCAAAATATGCATTTAAACTGACATCATACACAGTATGTACGGTTTCCAACACAAAATACCAATAAAATGTGCGTGTAAGTTCCGCCTCATAGTGTAACTGGAGGAGGGATCACGTGACTCACCTGTTTCTCCCAGCCTACGCCGGGCGCGTGGCGCCGGTGTCCGATGATCGTATCGTTTCAACGTGTCTTTCCGTGCGTTATTTTCAGCATCCAACGGGATTACTTTTTCAATAACGTATCTTTTTTGTGGCTTGTGAAATTAAAACGGCTCCTACTTTAGCACTCAGAAAATCCCCGTGCCTTTTTTAGGATTTATGAAAATTGCGCTGTCAGTCATATGACGGGCCAATCGGAAAGTCCGGGGGTGTTAAATGACAATATCAGGTCACACCTGTACCCTTTCATAGAAAAGTACACAGCGGAGAGTAATTCATCAAAAACGGCTCTTTTGATAGTCGACAAAGCTTCTGATCAGCCAGATAGATAAGTCTCAGATACGACTTTGTTTGCAGTGCAAGGGGGTTATTGCGCCTTCGAGGCACGTTATTCGCGGCTGCTTTTGCGGCACCCGATTCGACAAAGAAGCTTCGTAAAAAGATCTGTGGAAATAGTTCGACATACGGAATCATTGGAACTCATCGTAACAGCTCGGAGCAAAGTGTCTCCACAAAGGATGAATGCCGTGTGAGGGGAAACCGTGCTCTTAGTTCGTGACAGAATTCAGGGGATTGACGTGAAAGACAACATCCCGACTCTTGCAAAGCGGGCTGGGTTTCATGAGCTGGATGCCGAAGACGGTGATAACCTGTTGCAGAAGAAGAGTTCACAGCAGAAGAACCCGCACAGCTTGATCATCGCGGGTTATCGGAAGAAGAAGAGGACAAAGAAAAAGAACTGAATGATACACATTATCAGTGAACACGACAGTGGCATGATGGGAGGACTGACACTTAAAAAAGGTTTAAACTATTATTGCCCGGCACAAGGAATGCTGCACCAACGCAAGCGGAGGGAACGTAAACAGACGTCACTCTCAACTTTTTGTCTTAGAAAAAGAAAAACGTCTCGCAGTTCCACAGTCCGCTTATAAGCGGATTCAGCGCAGCCCTTCACCTGACTCCGCCCCCACCGACTCAAAACTTGCTGCCCCGCCTTTACGTCACACGTCCACGTCGCTTCCCCTTCGTCTGGTTTTAGCGTACCAGTTAAGTCCCGTTATATTGCATTTTATTTATTAATTGTTTAGACGTGTTGTTGGGTATTTATTTGAGTTCGTTTGGCATTTTTATTTAAGCTAGGGAATTTGTTTTTTTTTACATGATTTTCTCTATAAGAAATAATGCAAACTGGGCTCCCTTTTTACAGTTTTTGATATATAGCCGGTTTTCAACAACGGAGTAGAAACAGGAATGGAGTTAATGCTGTACTCCTGTTTTTCTGCACCTGTTGTCCGTGCATCACTGACGTCATAATGTTTTGGCCGCGATGATGACGTAATAGCACGCAGCGTCCTTTCCGACCCACCAGGGAGCTATTTTTCTTTTTCCCTTGTTTCCTTCCCTTTTGTTCTTGTTTTTGTTTGTCTGTGGTTCCCCCCCTCCACTTTTGTGCATTTTTCTTTGTTCCACATTTTGTCCTTGAAGACATCACAGTTAAGATGACGTGGCCTCTCGCAACATGTCCCTCGTTTCTGCTTCTTTCTGCTGTTTTAATTTTTTTCCTCTGCTTGGCCTTTTTTTGAAATCTATTCTGTGTTTTCTCTTTGAACCGACAGTACCAAATTGTACAGAGATGTACAGAGAAGATAGCAGTGCACTAAGATTATAGTAGCCTGTAGTAGCCAGGAGGATCTCCTGGCTGTTCGCTCAAGAGGCAAGAGTGCAAGAGAGCTGGGTTCCCATCTTACTGTGGTGGATTCAGAGGAGGTTTCAGGAGCCCTGACTGTAGCCAAACACCTGGGCAACCTAGTACAGCGTGTGGGGGAAGATGCTGCATACTGTACATTGAAAAGGTGGTGCCAGTTGGAGTTCAGAAGATGCAGTGTGGAAAGTCATTCTGTACAAAGAGAATGCGTATCAATGGCCACACAGTGAGGAGGAAACCCCAGAAGATTAGAGTGCTACCATTGATTTATTTATCTACCCCACCTCAATCTGTTTGTCCTCTTTATGCCATGTATGTGACTTGTATTTGTCTATTAAGTGTCTTGTGCGCCATGTCCAGGAGAAACAATGTTTCGTTCTCCTTCTATATTTGTGCAAGTACAAAGTGACAATAATTTGCCTTCACCTTCTTGTCTTAAAGTTGTACATTCTTAGCTTTTGCACTACGCCAGTATTCTGAGGCAACCCAGTAGGAAGAGAAATTTTATAGAAATCGAGAAAGAGAATTGCAGAGAATATATGTGTGTCTTTTAAAAGTGAGAAATGAGACTTCTGTCTCATAACACATTACTAATGGTATGCAGAAAGAAATGTAATAAACAAGAGGAAAGATGTCAGAGGTGGCAATGAAATTAATGTATTTCTAATTTAATTTTTCAAAGGTACTTTTGTTGCTTTAACACTGTTGCATAAGTGCAAGTGCTGTATTTATTGCTAGTCATAAATTTACAGTATGCAGTGTTGTCAAAGGGTATTTGTCCCTTAATTTCCCATTTTTTCATATTTGTCACATTAAATAATTTCAGGTCTTTAGGCAATATAAAATATCAGGCAAAGGAAATGTGACAAAACACAGTTTTTAACTTATTACTTAGTTTATCTAAGGAACAAAGTTATTCAACATCTGTATTCCCCATATAAACAAGTCATTCCCCCCTTAAACATAACTGGTTCCTCCACCTTTAGGAGCAATAATTGCAACTGAATGCTTCCCAAAATTTGGTATCAATGTTTCGTGTCACTGTTGAGAAATTTTAGCCTTCTCTTCTTTGCAGAACTACTTTAACACATTGGTAGGGTTTTCCAGCATGAACACTTGTTTCCAGTCCTGCCCCAGCATATGTATTGGGTTCAAGTCAGGATTTTGACTAGGCCACTGCAAAAATTTAATTCTGTTGCTTCTCAGCCACTCAGATTTACACTTGTTTTTGTTTTTTGTATTATGGTCTTACTGCATAACCCAGCAATACTTTTGCTTCAGCTCACACCAGACACATTTCTTAAGAATTTTCTGCTGCAGTGCAGAATTCATGATTCTTTCAGTAATGGCTAGTCATCCAGGTCCTGAAGCAGCAAATTATCCCCACACCATCACACTCCCACCATGTTTGGTATGCTGTTTTTCTTACTGGGGAATGCTCTATTTGTTTTAAGCTAAACATAATGGGATCTGTGTCATCCAAAGGGTTTTGCTTTTGACTCATCTGTCCACAAAGCATTATCCCATAAACCTTGGGGAACAACCAGATGTTTTTGCAAACATGAGACAAGTGTTAATGTTACTCTTGGGTAGCAGTGGTTTCATTTTTCTTACAGTGGGGCCACACTGACCTCAGCTGAGTCTACAGAGGCCTGTCTGTTATCCGTGGGGAAATAACTTTGTTTCTTAAATAACTGAAGAAATATTTTAAAAACAGTGTTTTGTGTTTACTCAGGTTCCCTTTGTCGAGTATTACATTTTGTTTAATGATCGAAGTCATTCGATGTGATAAACGTCCAATAACGGGAAATCAGGAATGGGGGGAAAAAACTTTTTTACAGCACTATAGGCTCCAGACTCCCACTGCTCTGGCTAGGGTAAAGTGCTTAAAGATAATGAATGGATGAATTGATGGATTGATCAAAGGATATTTACAACATTCCATGCTCTAAGAAACTAGCAATATTTGGAAAATACTAACTGACAATGGCAACACCTCATCATCTTATTAGCTCAGCAGTAAATAGTATTTTTTAAATTGAACCTTAAGATTCAGTATGCCACATGCTATGGTTTTTTTTTACATCTGTGGACCTCAGACCAGTTCAGAGTAAAATTGTGTCCCTTGGTCAAAAAAGATCGAACACTTCTGCTTTGACTTTTCCAACAAGGTGGAATGGAGACTGAATCAATACTCATAAGCAGCACAATTGGTATCTCTCAATGCTCAGTGCTAGGATCCCGTTCTCATTCCTCAAAACTATATTCCTAAACACCGGTATAACTGCATTTCACATTATCTATGTCTTACAAAATTTCCTTGTTAAATCTTATTCACAGATATTGGCCCAAATGCTAGACTACTGCAAGATATTGTTAGCTGGATGGAGTAATGTTGTCTCCTAAAGTTCAATCAGCCCAAGGCAGAATTTTTCCCCAAACATATTTTTATATGTAGCAATTGCAAATTTTGCTATTTGCCTTGCAACTAATATGAAGGTGCTGGTCACCTTAGGGAAGTCCTCACTTCAGTACTCATCTTTGGCTCAGCTTTACCATTGCCCCCTAGTGGTGGCACCAGCTTCCAACACCTGTGTGAATTGCTGAGTCACTCACCCCCTGCTCACTTTGTCTCACACAAGTCCATTAAATTAAGATGTGGTAGTGGAAAAATTTATCAGCAAACATGTCTGTTAAAGTTACTGCTGCTGCCTTTGTGCATTGGTCTGATAATATTCAAAAGAAGTAAAAAGTCATCGCAGGTCTACAGTGTGTGAGCGTCTGCTCTTCCTTTTTGATGTTTCTTGTTTAGGAGTTATTGGTGTACTACCTTTAATTTTTTACTAGAATGTTTATTTCTAGTGTGATGGTTACACATTTTACAATAACTGTATATGCCTTTATAATGTATACTTACCTTCAGGAACCTGTCAACACTTTTGAGCAAAGCTTTGCTCTTCAGTCCTGGACTGAGGGTTGAGACTTTAGATTGTACTTGTACATATACTTATATAATATTTCAGAACAACGTAATATGAACTTCTGTGCCTTGAATCAAGTTACACTTTAATGCTTTTCAATTAATTAATTTAATTAATTTAATTAAATTAAATGAAAATTAATATTTCAATTAATATTGTGGGGTTTGGATGTAATACTTAGCAATATACCATATGTTTTATATTCAGAATATTATAAAGAAGTAATTTTTCATAGAATTTTACTACGGTTTAAATTATTTCCAAAAATAAACAAAATACGTATAAAGAACATATAGTAATTTTTTGGATTGATACCATTTCATACTTCTATATTTATATAAATATAGTAAGAGATACTTAATGGAACTTATCTACTTTTAAGGTATTGGAATAATCCAAGCTCAACACTGTATAGTGTACAGCAAGAAGCCATTAGAGAAAAGAGCAAGAGATTTGACATTTTCGGTAACATGACTGTGCTTCAGTTTAAAGTTACATAGACTAACCATCACAGGACAATACTTTTTGGTAAAAATTCAAGGCAAAGTCTATGTCAAAAGCAAAGGGACACAGTATCCCTAATGGCAGTGAACACAGGTCATTCTGCTTGTTCAAGACTTCACTTTAAGCAAAAATCTCAGGGGAAAAAAAAAAAAAATCACTCTTGTTTATAATGCTATTTAGTATTTAAGTAAAGCTCTATTCTCCTTTTTCTTGCCATGAAAAGTCCCCAGGTTCAGTTTCACAGACACTTTTGTTGAACGTTTGTGTATTTCAAGAAAAATTTATAGTCATTAGGGAGTGACCAGAGCCCAGCACAGATGTTGTAAATCTTGGCAGACATACAGTATTGAACCCACTGAGCTGTTCATTTGCAATTTGGTGACTAGTGCTGGGAGGCTTGACAATGTTGGAGAACAGGACAACCAAGAGGTCCCGTCAGCTTGGGTAAAGAGGAAAATGGGAGCTGACACTCTTGGCAGAGCCTGGCCCTCATATTCAGTGTGGACATGTAAACCCACTGTATGAGGTGACATGTGCTGTGGCTCATTCTGCCCACAAACAAGCCTTTGCACTGTTTCACAACCCTCCGTGGGAAGGGGTGTCAAATCCATGTCTTTGGCCTAACTGAACTCATTGTCACACGCTGTTTCCTTTAGCATACATCTCACCAGTCGTTGAAGTAAAATACACTGCCAGCTTCACTTGGATAAGGAGCCAAATTTATTTCTAGAATTGTACACTACTATTGTACACTTAAAATTGAACCTATGTTGTGCATTCCTAAGCCACAAAAGGTTCACCAATTTTTTCACCAAAGCTGGTAGAAAAAGACAATCCCTGCCTTTTCTTTTATACACACATTAAAATCTAATTTAAAACCAAGAACAGAATGTCAGAAAGGCTCTGAAGAACTATAAATTCACACTTAAAACCCACATTTGCAAAATTGCATGCACATTACACAGTTGCTTTCTCTACATTTTAATCCCACTTTCTCACTCCCTGCTCACCATGTATCTTACCATTAATTCTTTTATTTTGCTGTTTTATTCTGTATTTCTTTTATTGTTGTACTTTTAAAATTTTCATAAATACTGTAAATTTCTTTGCACGTGGCAATGAGACAAATAGAAGTCATGAGCAAGGCCACGCCATGGGTTGCTGACCTTGCCAGGCGCCTCATATCAATTGGTCTCATTTTTGAACAGTAATTTCTTTTCTTATAAGGCAATTCTTGTATGTGAGTTTACAGCTTGTTATGAGAATATTAGTATACAGATTATAAGTGCTTGTAACGTGCAAGCTCTCCTAACATAAATGTTGTTCATATTGAGAAACCGAGGACAATGAAGCGTCTTCAGGTGCATCGCACATGTACAGCACGCAGTGAAACGGAGGGACACTCACAGAAAAAACCTGCATAAAGAGGGCTGTCAAGACCTCTTGCTTACAAGACCTGTTTTCTGAAAAGGGCTCTCAGGGCTGTATGAAGGTTTAGACTGAAGTTTCCTGTTCCGTGGCTCGTCAGGATGCATCTACTCTGTCCTGTACAAACCAGGGAGCCAAGATGTCAAAGTGCTAAACAGTGCCATTTAAACAACTGTCACCCAGTGTGACATGAAAGGTTAAATACCTGAGGTCACTTTCTTCATAGTGTGCAGACTAGCAATGAAAACAAAATAGTCAAATTGTAGCCTATGCAAATATCTAAAACCATATTCTCACACCAAAAATGACATGTAAAATGCCGTCTACAGTGAATGAGTGACGGGGATGAAAGACGATTTTCACTGTGAATGGAGAGAGCTTTTAGCAGCCAAACAACAGAAAACACCCAGGGAAACCTGTTAGAAGAGGCAGATTGTGTAGTGTCTGCAGAACATGATCCACAGCTGTCTGCATTTCTGCTCTGATTCATCTGCTGGCAACGCGGTGCGTGAAAGTTCAGTCTGAATTCAAAACCTCCTTCCGTCACTCACCAAGACATTGGAGGAAAACAAACAGCAGTTCTCCATTTTTTCACATCATTGCAGTAAGTAGGGGGGCCACAAGAGGAAAGAGTAAGCGTACCGACTAGACAGTTACACTGACTAAAGAGCATGCAACAAATTTGGCAATGAACGAACGTACTTTTTTGTTCACGCACAGGTGTATTATTCTGCTTCTTTCCTGGGACTGTTGCATTACTTTAAATAGTGGGGAGATTTTTTTTTCACTCAGACTATAAACCGGGTCTTTGTTTCTCTTTAAAAGAAAATGCAAGGATACAAAATTACAATTAGCGATCATACCGTTGACTTATTCAGGTACTGTTCTTTCACGTATTACACACAAAGCTTTATGGCTGAAAAAACAACGTATAACAATAAATGGAAATTGGGAAGTACTGCATATTACTAACAGGACAAATGCAAGGTTGCCGAACACACTGCGTTCCTTTCCGCAGCGGCAAAATAACTGAGAAAGGCAGGACTCAACTTCTCCTTGCAGCAGGCGTGAGGGCTTCTGGACCCCCTTCTGCGAGGTCTGCGTTCCAGCCGGTTTTTGGAGAATACAATTCAGTTAGGACTTTATTAACACCTAAAACAGCAGGTAAGGTGATTTACTTTATAATTATTTACTTCAAAACATCATGATCTGACCCAAATTAAAAAACACTGTGAACTGTGGTCCTCAATATGCCCTTAATCATGCCAGCTGAACATAGCTTTTAGTTGCTGACAGCCACAGCTGTTCTTCACACCATGACTTGCTCTCAAGGAGGCTCTCAGTAGATCTTTATTGTTCTACCTTGACCTCCGGTAAGTGAGGTTAAGTAGAACAGCCCTAACTCCCTTTTTAAACTTCATTCCCTCATTAGACACATTCCATCCCATCATCCATCTCCTCCACTGTCTCACTGCAGAAATTCACATTTCCTTCTATTCCCCGCAAGTGACAAAGGAGATGGGAAGCCATATAGTGGCACTTCTGATATCTAGGCCCTTCACTCACTGCGTTTTTGGTAATAGACACTAGCGGGAAGTAGAAGATACCCAAGAGACACTTGTAGCTACTTAGATGTGGAGTCAAGGTGACACCAGGTAATATGAAAGATAACATTCTTTTGTAAAACACCACCAGCCAGGGCTTTCCCAGTGGCACACAGATAAAGCACCATGCACCCCCTGGCTGGGATCTGGGACCGAAACGCTGCTTCAACATCGGTCATCTGGGTCGAAGAGTCCTGTGTCCTCCTGGGTGGTGAGATGGCCGGACGTTTCTCCCCCTCGCTGCTGACAGTGACACCTGAGGTCACTCAGGCAGTCGCAGAACCGTGAGCAAAAGAGCTCTCCTACAGGTGTTTTCTGTCAGAGGAGGTGTGTGCTCGTGTTAACCCCTCATGAGCCACCGGGGAGCCGGGGGATACGTGGAAAATTATGCAAAACAATCATCAGCAACCAGCCAAAAATACCAAAGAACATATGACACAACATCAGCAGTGACATGAACAAAGAAAAAAATCTTGATAAAGACCATAGCATCGTATTAAAATGGTATGAATAAAGATTTATTTTTATATGAACAGGTGGTTTGATTTTTTTCCATATTATTTTTTACAAGGTTCTCTATGACAATCTCGCAAAATTTTCTAGCATATTCCAAGAAATGGACATGGAAAAAGAGTTATTGCTGAATGTTAAATGAAATACACTTTGACTGACTGGAAAACTTTTCAGTTGCTGCTTTTAACCATGCATCCATCTACCTGGGGACCACAAGGACATGCAGAAGGGGAGTTGCTCAAAAGTTCAAGCGAGGAAAAGAAAAAGTAAAATAAAAAACTGGCTGGACGTAACGGTAAGAAATACTAACAGAGGGGAGGGGGGTTTTCACATTTAAACTAACTAGAGAAACACCGCCTTTGTTTGTATCATTTAAATATACAGAATAAGACCTGATAACCTGAACAGACCAACAGAAAACGAAACAACCAAGTGGAATTCTGGATTGGAGCAGTGAAATTAAACAAATTCTAATCTAGGAAATATACCACTGTGCCTTTTAATAAAGCCATAAGTATTTTATTTAGTAACCTAGTTCAGATATGTCTGGAATTCTTTTGGATACATCAAGAGAGTGATTTTTATTACTGTTTTGATTGAAAACTGATATGATACGTGATCTTTCCTTACCATTATAAATTTCATTTAAAATGTTACATAAAACAACATAATTCCAAAATTTGTTCCCTTCTTTATTTCTATTGAAAGTATCTATTTCCTTTTTATTTGACAGCTGTTCATAGTAAGCCTGTTAATATCAATATGCTTCTTCATCGACAATCACTAGAACCAAGTGACAAGCGAGTAAACTAACAGACCGGCTTGTGAAATGACTGACCAACACCCAGAGCTGCTGGCTCATATTGGTAAGCAATCAACACTGAACACGTATCTGGGGATTATTTGTCTGTCTGGGCTGGGCCTGTGACTCACAAAGAGGTTTTTGATCATTCATGGAAAAACAATGAGACAGTAGGCATAAGTCAATAAATGGTTGTGGCACTGGTAAAAAATGTGAAAAGTATTCGTTATGCAGAAAAGGAAATAAATATACGATGAGCTTTAAGGGGACTGTATCAAGTATGTTTCAAAATTTTGTTCTGCTAATAATAATAGTAATAATAATAATAATACATGTTGCAATGTTGATGGTATGATTTGGTTGTCTCAAAGACTGATGATCGGGGACAAATTCAAACACACCGCAGACATTACTGAAGAGTCTTCCCACATAGACTTTTGTCATCACACATTGTATAAAATGATGTCATCAAACAGACCTAAATACGAGGTTTGCATATTTTGGCATTTTGACCATCAATCTCACAGCTATGTTTTATTTTTGAGTAACTGTCCACCTAGGAGCTTCTCTGCCATCCATGTGTCTGTGGAAGATCTGGGTGAGGAATGAACACGCCCTAGGAAAAGTCAAGTCATTCATGAGGGGAATGGATGGAGGGCAGGGTTGAGGGCAGGGCTAGGAGGGTGAAAGTCCTGAGATGCTGCGTGGCTCTCAGTTGCAGCTGAAGAAACTGAGGGGTTGCTTTGGTGAGGCGGGTGGATGAGTATCAAAAAAGGTGGGGGGAGGGAGGTGGAGGAGAGAGGCGCCAGGTCTAACCAGGCCCAAATCGCCCCAGATGGGAATCACTTCAAAACCACAACCACCCGGTTTGCAGATTCCCAAAGCCCTGGCTGCCTGTGAGCAGGGCACCGAGAACCCATGGGACAGACCATCAGTCAGGGGGCTGATGTGGGGACAGAGCCAACAACACGTGGTCCTCATGGACTACGCAGCTTTAACACACATGCACACACTGAGCGGAGCGGAGCCCAGGCTCCTGCCCAAAGGCCTTGGAGAAGGACTGAGCTCGCCATTTCTAAGAAATCCTTTGCACTGGCAAGTCTCAGACCAGCACTAACTTCCTGCGGACGACATAGCACACTAAGAACACCGCATCTTTCCCCTGGAGAAGAAATGAGACATCTTTGCATTGTCAGTTTCTTGTTTCAAAAAAGAAAATCATGTAAACATACACCTTACGTGGGAGTGGTTAATATTGCATGATGAGACGCTAATGTCATAGTTCAACACAAGTGATGGGTTCCAAATGAACAATACCTGAAAAAAGAAAGAAGGAAAGGAAAAAAGAAATAATAAGAACAACCGTGTATAAAAATGAGGAGTCCATATAAGAAAGGCTACAAAAAACTCAACTAGACCTCCCGCATCGGCATACAGCAAAAGGCACCACAATATTATTCTATTTTTTTAAGTTGTGAAAAAATTGGCACGTCTTTTTTCTTTATGCTGTAAATCAAAATGTACATATAAATAGAGTTTTCCCTATAAAAAAAGTCTTTGCTGTTAGCTAGTAGACAATATTTTGCTAAAATGAAAATAAATATTTCATTTGTTAGAATATCTGTCTGTTATATAAAATAAAAATATTTCTTATAGGTGCAGGTCTATAGTATATTGTTTTGTTGGTTTTTAATGGGGTGCACTGTCTTGTTTGGACCGGCTCTGTACAGTTGCGTGCCCGCTATGCCGCCCCGATGAGCGGTAAGTCCGACTGTCCGCCGGCCTGTAAATGGTGGATGGCTCCGTGTTCATGTTCTGCATGCTGAGGAAGGGTGTGCTCTCGCCCTCCTCGTCCTCTGACTCGCTGTCCGACAGGCAACTCCGCGAGCCACAGTCCCGCCGTCCTGCCTCACCCCGCTGTGACACGTGCCCGTTGAGCCTGGACCTCCTCCAGCGTCTGCTGCCCGACGCGCTTCTCTTTGGTTTCTCCAGGGAGGAGAGGTACTCCTGCGTGGTCTCGTACTCATCGTCATCTGCCAGCCGGTAAGGGCTGGAGGGCAGGCTGCCCGTGCTGTCATTGAGGCAGGAGCGGCGCTGCCAGTAAGGCTCGTGCCGCTGGACGTCCTGCAGGGGCACCTGGTAGCGGCGGAGTAGCGGCTGGTCATCCTCCAGCTGGTAGGAGGCGTGAGCAGCCGGTGGCAGAGACATGGCGTGGCTGGCATTGGGGGACGTGATCTGGAAGGTAGGCACCTGTGCGGGCAGTGAGTAATGGAAGTCCACGGGTGAGAGGCGGGCCGGTGTTGTCAGCGCTGACACGTACCTGCAGGGGGACAGGCAATTACCACGCGCGAAAAAGACAAAAAATAAGACAATGACGGCCAGATCTGCCCTTCCACCTGCTTTACTCTGAAAAATCAGAAAGGTGCGAAAACCCTCCTCTCAGACACGCACAGGCAGGAATCAGAGTGCAAACGCAGCATGTGAGTGTGTGTGTGTGTGTGCGCGACTGTGTTTGTGATGTACTGCTGGCGTGTTAGTCCCTAGTTCTGTGTTACATAACCTTCCCACAGAAAGCATAGCCCACTGGCACCCCCCTCCCAAGGTCATTCCATCAGCCCTCACATTTACTGTGGAACTGGGAACGTTTTAATGTACGCAGTAAACACACGTGACTTGAAAACGGCAAATGAAAATGCCAAAATTAAAAAAACTGCCTTAATTGAACAGCAGTTCTTGAACTGCCTCTGTCGAGCTATTCCTTAACTGCACACGCTGTGCTACCAAACCGCCTGGTTTCCGGAGTTTACTCACACTTGCTCAAGGGTACGACAACAGTACAAACTCGAACAGACCAACCTTTAGGGTATGAGGCCATCTCTATAACCACTGTACTACCTGCTGCTTTAATGTGCCTCTGTAATTTTCCTAAACTTGGGAAGTGCAGTGGTGCAGCAGGTAGCACTGGGGCCTCTAAGGGCAGCTTTGTGCAATTAGACAAAAGTTTTTTCCCCATTTAGTTTGCCTAGAGCTTGCATGTTTCTTCCACATACTGTGGCTTCCTCCCGTTTTCAAGAAACATGTGCTTTAGGTGAACTGCTGACTTAAACTGGCCTCTTGGGTGTCTGAATGACTGAATAAGTGCGCCTGATTACCGCGAGATGGACTATCCAGAGTACCGTATGCTTAAAGGATGGACTCCGAACCAAAGTGACCCTGCACTTGACAAGTGGTTATAGATACAGTAATAAATGAAACAATGAATGGAATGACTTTTCCTCAAGTCAATGTGCCTTTTGCGTGAAAAATCGAAGGCTGCCTGACCCTTGTTACTGAACATCACAGTCCGGTTGCCACGGGAATGAGTCAGCATTCTGTACAAGCAGACAAGTTACACACCTGGGTACAGTGAATGGACGGTCAGGCTGTCATTAGAGCACATTTTGTCAACTGAGTGGAACAGTTCAAGCAAACTGAAGGATGGAGAGTAAAATGTGAACGATACCCTTGCTTTTTGACACCGTTGATGCTTTTCCTGTTTATACAAAATAAATGTAGACGCAGTACTAATGCAGCAGCTTTCATCTTTTCTCTACTGGTGGTGGTTGTTTTAACCCAGTGGTTCTCAGCCGCTTTGGGCTGCAGATCGGACCATATATTTACATTTTTTGCGGTCTAGTGGAGTCAGTTATTACACAGTAGTAATAATACAATAAATACATCATGCTGGCCAAGCCCTGGGTCGCACAATATATTTCGGTAACAGCAGGTGGCAATAATATGTCGGTTTCCTTACACCTCCAATACACATTAAGGTGTAAAATGCCACATCGACAACAATGACTCAGAATTTAAAAAATGTTTAATTTGACAAATTTACACAATGTACAGCTTCTATGGCTTAATTGCCTCTGTGGAAAGAACTTCTGCAAACAACACGCACGTTAAATATGGGGCCTGAGAATCACCCGTCGGAACAAAACCATAAATTATATATGATGGATCGTGTGACGCTGGGTTTGCTTTTTTAGCATTTCAGATGCTGTGTTACCTTCATTGTTTCTTTTACTTGAACAGCCTACAAAAAACGGTCCAAATAAATAAATAAACATTTTTCTGTTCTACCCACAGAAATATTTATTCTGTTTATTTATATATTCATTTACTAAATGGTCTTTCTGTGGCCCAACAAAGCAATGCTCACAGCCCAGTTCCAGACCAGGGCCTGGTTGTTGAGCACCTCTCTTTCCACCTAAATATCTGTCATTAAGACTGCAAAAAAGATTAGGACCCAGTGCCTTTCAGTGTGGAAGGAGGTGGTGTAAGATGTATGTCACGATGCTCAGGGAGTCGTGGTATATGGAACAAGCACGCCCACCTGTCACTGTGCGGAGAGTCCCCCAGTGAGTCGAAGGAGTCCCTGTAGCGTCCAGCAGGGGGTCCGTGGGGTTCTGTAACTCCGCAGTGCGCCGCACGTCGGGCCCGTGCTTCCACACATGCAGGACTGCTGCATTTACTGGTCCCCACGGAGGAGGAGGCCAAGCCTGAGGCAGAGTCAGACAGCGCACTGCCAGTTCTGTCCAGACTCCACGTGTGTTCCTCATGTCTGCACAGAGTGCGGGATAAACATAGGTGGAGAAATGAGCACTGTGACATTCCTGTGTTTTCCCCTTTCCCAGTATATCCAAGAGACTCCAAGAAATAGCATGGATTCAGCTACAATACTGGTTCACGGAGACCTCCAGTAAAGCAAAATTCCCAATACTAGATTAGTGGTTCTAAACCTTTTCCCCAAGGTTATTTTGCATATTACATGTACGGCCCCTTCTGAAAAATGCTGGCAAGCGGCATGATGCCTTCAACTAAACAAGTATGGTATTTAATCTTTTGCTAATACATACTTTATCCTATATATTTTTAAACACCCCTCAAATCAAATTTGCCAAGCAACAGCAAAGAAAAAATCTGGCAGTCGCTAGTGGGGGCTCATGACCCCCAGGTTGAGAAATCACGATGTACATTATCCAGTGCAGAGCTACACTCATAGCTGCTGTGCAGCTCCTGGAGGTGGACAGCAAAACTGGAGGAGGAATCAGCTTCACATGGAGGCTTATTGCTAATTTTGGTAATGTTAGTGGTCTGTAATTATGATGACTTTAAAACGCGTTTCAAATCTCAGAAGTCTCAAAGTCTACAGTTCTGGAAACCTGATTCCAAAATCTTGGCCTGCAGCAGATGTTAAAGATGTTTATTTGCTGTGTAATTGAGCCAAACAGGCGTGTCCTTTAAAATGCAGAGATTAACATCCCTGTTTCTCCCATCAAAGTTTACAGTGTGTTGTGGCAACTGAACAGAAATTCACTGATTCTTTTAAATTATTTAAGTATCATCAGATAATATCATCACTCGTATCTTCTCGGTTCACGAGCAAACTATCTCTCACAAGCTGCCGTGGTGTGGAAAATGGTTTAGAACCTAATAAATATATGACCTGCAGCCACCAGGTGGCGATCCAGCTGCACATTCTTTGGGAAGCCAACTAACCGGACAGAAAAACACTTCTGAGTTTCTCAATGAAGTCAGGAATCAAAATGCAGCAAGTTCTTCCTTTCTGTTTTTCAGTATTACTGCAACTGATGTTTTATTTTTATACTAATACAATGAGGGCTTCATTACAGGAGCTCAAGTCATCTTCTACATACAGCTGAGCTCCCCTTGAGAGATATACATTCCCGGATGCTTGACAGCACCAAGCAAGACTAGGTGGGTTCAAGATCAACCACACTCCCCCAGTGGATGATAGACGCATGTCGGGGCTTTGTGGATATGAAGCTGTTTACACAGAGGATTGCAGATTCCCTACCAAAATGTACGTACTAGTAATGTATGTCATCCTAGATGTGAGTTGGTACTCAGGTGGAATTAAATTTTACTGAAAAGGTGGGGCAGTGTCCTCTATCTGAGGGACACTGGAGGTTCACTCTGACTATTTTGGGTTCTCAGAGACAGTAGAACGGATAGCCTTCCCAGGACAGGAAAGGGAACTGTGTCATCTGTGGAGGGAGGGTCAGGCACGGTTACCTGTGGGTGGATGAGTGAGCGGGGCTCGACGAATGGTGGGATCTGGAAGACACTCGGCTGCCAGAGAAGGATGTCTCTGCCCCATGCCGGATGACGCGCTCGGTGGCTGGGACATTCTTCGAGATGTACTGCAACGAAGAAAGCTGCATAACAGGGAAAGTTTGGACAGGGAGCACGAGGGCCCAATTCCCGCTGAGGAAGAGGACAACATGTCACATTGAGCACATTGGGGCGTGAGTAACAGTGTGGTAATGAGGATTTCAGATGAAGGAGGTTCCCTAATGGAATCGTACAGATGACAATGCAGGCCTTCCCAGAGCACACACAGCATTCAGCCTATTTGCATTTCAATGTGACATCAGGTCCATGTTGCAGTTTCTGATGGGAAAGGATAAAAAAAATATTCAGCCCTCTACCCACACATCCAAACCAGCAACATGGAGAACAAACCAAAAACACACCAACAGAAGGCTAAAGTGGGAAGGGGCAGACAAGAAGATTACGGTCACAATTTAAAGAAGCAGCAGCAAATGTTGCAGAAGGCTGAACCCTAGGACCAGCTGAAGTCAGCATTTGGGAACTAAATGACACTGCAACAGATTTTCCGTCCTGAGTGGCATTTAATGAGAAGCGGCCATTGATGGAGACCATTGACTAACTGGAGATGCATTTTGAGCAGCACTGGACGCCTTCCAGCATGCTTCTGCAAAGAACACAGTAAGACTGGCAGCAACTCTGTAACAGGATGACAAGAAGGATGACTGGCCTGAACGATACAACAGGGTTGTGTATGTGTCAGGGGGCCATCTTCAAGAACGTATTTAGCCCTTCATTGTCTCATCATTTAATTTAACCTGTACAAACTCTATTCATATTTCATGATACGTTAGACTTCAGCATATGGACATAAAAAAGAGTCAAACTCACATCCACCATAGGGATCTCTTCAGGACCCGGTCCTGGGTGATTGGGTCCGTTGGCCAGATTGCGGTTGGGATGGTCAGTGCACATGTTCTGCCTCACGTGGTTGTGCATTTTCTTCCTCTGTCTCCTGGTGAGAGTGAAGGCACAGGCATGCACATAACACACTGTTTTACAAATGACATCACCCACTCTAGTCATTTATCTATAGATACTGGAGACGTTCTTATCTCGGGCAGCTGATATAACTGAAAAATTCACTCTGAACTACACAACAGTGCATTCATTGAAGAACTCAGGTTCAAGGGCTTTTCTTGATGGTATGGTGGCAGGACCTCTCCTCAAGTTCAGACTTGTATCCCTACAGCCCCTACAGCCCTAACCGGTACCCTGTCTGCTGCCGAGGGCTCACCATAGAAAGGTATTTATCATTAAACTTGCTTACACAAGTTCTTTATACAACAATTTCAAAGAAGTAGGTCAATGCTTTACTGATGACATCGATAGTGCACTTTAATGGAACAAAGGGCTGTTCACCTGCCTTTAGTCCATATCATCGCTCCGTCATAAATCTGGGTGGCATATACATGAATTGGAACTGGCACTATGGGGGCTGCTGAGTGATTGACTTATGATCCCATGGCTACTGTTTTATGTGCGGCATGATGGAGAGGGTATTTAGCCCTCTGTCTGAGAAGCAGCACAGATGCCCCTCTTCCACAGCTCCACCTCCAGCAGCTAGGGGAGCAAAAGTTGCTTTCGGAGTGCAAGTGCGCTGGCCTATTAGACGGTTCAACTTATGGTCTTCTACTTACAGACCACAAGAATGGCGAGGGGATCAAGGGGGCCTTTTTCTTGTTTGGCTTTCACAAATTCTATGGTGAAGCATCTACATAAAGCAGACATGGCAAGATGAGGTGAACTGGAGGACACCAAAACAGCGGGATTGCAAACTGAGGGGTCTCTGGGGGAGTGGGGTGGCGCTTACTTGGTTTTGCAGTAGGCGACAACACACACGATGCCCACCACTAGAAGAGCCACGCAGATGCCCGTGATTGTCAGGACTCTCTTCTGGTACAGCTCCTCAGCCTCTGCAAGAATTGAAACACACAAGGACACACCATTGGTCCCCACGTTCCCAACCCACAGCACATCTATCAGTATGCAACACAGACCCTACAAGGTCATACACTTGTCATACTTCACATGTACAAAGCTAAACCTCTACTTCTGGATCAGAAAACATCCTGCTCATGTCCTGCACCACTCCCATCCAGTCTATACCTTTGTTTACATCATTCTAGCATGGCACCTGCACCAATACTGTCCTGTGCCCCATACCAAACCCTCCCACTCATCCCTTTTAAGAATACAATGTCTTGTCTACGTGTATACTTTGATAGCTACCCTGGTACCGAGACTTCTACGTCTCACCTCCACTCTGATACATTCTTCAGTGATCATGGCAGTCATTCAAGTAATTCAGTTGTCAGAAGTACAGTACGGTGCAAAAGTCTTAGGCACCTGTGGGAAAAATGCTATAAAGCGAGGGTGGTTCCAAAAATAATGCCATGAATACTTATTAACCAATAAACCTTCTAAAAAGTGCAGTAGACAAAAAAACCTTCATCAGATCAATATTTGGTGGGACCACCCTTTGCCTTTAAAACAACATCAATTCTCTTATGCAAACTTGCATGCAGTTTAAGGTAGAGGTTGGTAGGTTCTTCCAAACATTTTGAGGAACTGGCCACAGTTCTTCTGCAGACTTTGACTGTCTCTGCATGTCCTCCCAGACTGACTTGATCGTGTTGAGAACAGGGCTCTGTAGGACCATACCATCTGTTGCAGGATTCCTTCTTTTTGCTCAAGATAGTTGTGTATGACTGAGATTGTGTGTTTCAGGTCTTTCTCAGGCTGCAGAATGAATTTGGGACCAATGAGAGACCTCCCTTATGGCAGATAAGAATCTACCTGTACTTCTCAACAGACATTGAAGTTGCATGCCTAAGACTTTCGCACAGTACTGTATAATCAACCTTTCGTTCCAAATTGACCAAAATGTCCACAATATAACAGCATGTGACTATGATGAGATCAGGAGAGCAGTCAGTGGCCTTTCACCCCGCTCTCGGCCTCCATGGGCCTTCTACAGTGGCAGGTTCCAATGGGTATCACTGACTCCATCGACAATCAGGTTGGAGGTGGGACTCCTAGGCCACACAACCACAAATGAGTCATGAAACTGTGAGACGAGCCATAGCAGTGAAGGACCTCAGAAAGAGAAAGTGAACCAAGGCAACCTTACTGCCTGCAAGGTCTCCTCTCAACCATTTCAACCTCCTGTTAGCTTTCTGACCATCTCCCACAATCCTGTATCATCATTTAAACTTAATACTATCTCACAGTAATGGTGATGTTCAAAAGTATATTTTATTAACTGATACACTTTTGTAATTAAAGTCACATTTCAAATTCCTATAGTTATTGTTTTCAGCTTAGATATAAAAGACAGCTGTGCAAAATGGAGGGGTTTGCAACATTTTTCAAAAAAAAAAAACATGCATGCACAGTGAAGTAAAACACAAGGTATATTTGAAGCAAATGTAACTAAAAAGAAATATGTCACTCTGCCACCCTTGGGAAAGATCCTGTGAGGATGATGATGGGGGGTCCTGTTTCAGGGAGAGCTGTGCCCTCCCAGGTTGAGGTGGAGCAAAGCAGGGGGCACAGAGTCAGGATGCCAGTCAGGTATGTGCAGGAGGGGTCTAACTTGCTAATCTGCTATTCTGAAGGTGTGCTCACTCCCTGAACCGTAATGTCTTCACTAAGAGGAGGTTATCTGTGGGAAAAGGGGTCTCACTATAAGGACCTGGTGAAGTGGAGGCCTGTTCCTGAACAGTAGCCCCCCCAGACCATAAGAGCATCACAGGAGCTTAACAAGGGCATGGCACACAATATGTGTAATTCAGGAACAACCAAAACATAAAAAATGGGCTTTATGCACAATTTGCTTTTGTCTCCACAATATATTTGGCTCGGATAAAAATGATAACCATAAGAAAAATTTCAAAGGCAAATTAGAGCAGACAGTGTTGTTCTTTTGAAATCAAAATTTAAGTCCAATTTTTTTTTCCAACACAAGAATGTTGCAAAAATCCTGTGGATGAAGATAAGCTACAACGGCAAGAGATTCAAAGAAGGAACAATAGAGTGAAAAAAGAGGAAAGGACGAAAGCAAAAGATGAAGAAGGTGGGAGGGCCAGACAGTGGGGGTGAGCAGAAGGGGAGGAAGTCAACTGTAAGCCTGGCATCGCATGCTTGTTGCTGAAGAGAAACATGACGTTGAAGACAAGGGATCAACGAGGGATTTCCATGACCTCGCACATGACACTGGTCTTTCTGTTAGCAGCACCCATTTGCTTTGAAACAAACTTAAAGCACCATAAATGCCAGGGCATCAGTCCAGCGTATGGTTTTTGTTACATACGACACCTGTCCTCATCTGAAACATACATGAATTTGTGGCAGAGATTCATAGATGCCTAATTGATATCTTGCATCATTTTAAATTATGATTTTTCTTTTCCCAGTATTTCTTGAAGTAACAATCTGGTGGCCTGGAACACATAAAAGCTCCACTTAGGTAATCGTAATTTAACTAAAACAAAGAAAATGATGAAATCTTAGGAAATAAAGTGGCAGTAAAATACTTAACAAAAGGCACAACTGTGCAGTCTTATCACTGGCAAACTGTGGACAAAGGGAAAAAATGTTCTTTGTTGAAAAACAAATAAATCACGCTGACGCTCATTCCACTGAGTATAGAGTCAGTCCACTAAAAATAAAACTTTTTTTTCCTCCTTTTATCCCAGTTCAAGCTCACTTATCCCAACAGTCCCAGTAGAGGACTTGAAGACTGTCAGAATGCTCGGACACTTTGACTCACTGTTGCCTATCTGTTCTGTTAACCCTATAAAGTCCCCTCCCAACATGCCTGGGGGCATGGGTCCCAGTTCCCAGACCTCACCGAATGCTAAACAAAGCAGTAATGAGCGCTGCAGAAAAACCGGGATTTTCACTTTGGAAGAAGGGCTACAGAACAAGGTTCAATCATATGGACTACTGTGTGACTGAACAGTTCACTGATTTTGTTGTTCATTTTTGACAAGCTTCTCAGAAGGATGGGAGCATGTGACTTAATAAAGAAAACTAAGCAACTCATTGGATTTGGAATTAAAATGAATGATTGTTCCATACCCATTAATTCAATTCCAAGATGCTCTGCCAATGCAGAAAGTTGACAAAAAAAAGAAAGAAAAAAAAGAAAACAGTTTCAGAAAAAGATATTCCAACATACACAACAGGTGTGCATCACATGGTTAGAGTGAGATCTTTCAGACATTGGAGTGACAGGTGTCAGTCACAGCTTCACATGGACGATGTGAGAAGTGTCTCCTATACCAAACAGTCATCACAAAGATGAGCAAGTGCTGATTCATGCAGAACAAGACAACCACACTAAGTACTGCCATACTCATTACATATGATTTCATATGTTAAAGGGTTGAAGGGGGTGGAAAATGTTAAGTTTTCAGACAGTGTATCAAAATATCTATGGGATCAGGTAGCTTAAGCACTATGTATAGCATATCAGTTGACTTACAGTAATAGGCTTTAAATTTGGTGAGACCAATACAGCATGTTCCAGGTTTTACGTACTAAATGAGTTCTTATATCATACCTGAATTAAACAGCAAAATATTGTTGAAAAATGGAATTTCATCAGTGTACACTGAGGAGTTAACATATTTTCTTATGCCTTACCTGAAACTGCAGCATGTACAAGCAAATACAATTTCTATATGCACATTTCTTTCATGAAATTATCATTCATTTCAAAAGTTCAGCTCCTTTCATGCAGTCCTTAATGAATATTGGGATCGCACAATATAATGCCTACACACGTTGCAATTCAAACGTTCTTTACCGTTTAGCACTTATTAGCCTTGAAAAATATTTACCCTTTTGACGTGCATGAACTGAAAAGTAAATTTATTTGTAACTGAAACTGAAATGCACTTTATGCATGTGAAGAACTGAAATACACTGACCTTCACAGCCAGGGAGCAAATGTTTCTTGCCGATGTTACAATGCTGAATATCATATCCTAAGATGGCAGTTAAGTACCAGGCTACGTGACTTACTGTTTAGTAATTTTGTGGAAAAGACTATATTAAAAAACCATTCAGTACAGAAGCATTTATTTATTGATACGTCATACATATACTTGCTGATGATTTTGCTAGTCTGACCATTAACTTGTGACCATTCAGTCTTTGACACACGTACGTGGAAATTTATTTTACCGTAATCTACAGAAGTCTGCAGTGGTAGGCTTACACATTCACTGCAGTAGTCTAGATCTAGTACTACTATTTGTCTTCTTAGGCTTTGAGCCCACAGTGTTCTGGTCAAATGTCTTATGTGTTAGTTCGTACTATTGACCCACTGTGCTCAAGAGTATTTTACAGTGGTGTGACAGCTAGCCTAACAGCAACAGCCATGTGCATCTGACACAGCTCTTTTTCAGTTGAATCTTTACATATTTAAATAGTGAAACTGAAATGCTTAAACTAGGCCATTGCAAATAATTCATTGTGGCTGACCAGGCAGTAGGCCAGTGGCAGGCCAGTTCCAGAAGAAAGGTACAGTTCACCAGCTCTGCGTTCAACAAAAGGTTGACGGGAATAGAGGTCCCGATGCCTTCATTATAACAATCTGACTTGTGGCATTTTGATAGGTCTCCCATTACGCGCCACTATGACAGACCATTTAGGGGACACCTTTTCACTTGAAAACAAAGCTGAAGAAAAGCTGAAGGAAAGCTGAAGGAAACTCTTCAAGCATACTGCCAAGTAAGTCAGTATGGCAATGAGACTGCAGCTGCATGCTCATTAAGTCAGCAGAGAAACATCAATAAGGTGACCGCTACGGCACATCACAGCCCCATCTGGACATCGGGTGCTGTCCGCCGACATGTAACAAACAGCAGCCAGGACCTGTGGTAACAAAAAGCACCAGCCATAGCAACAGAAACACATTCTATTGATCACTTTACAGGTAATGTGGCCTTCAGCATAGAGGCGGAGTCAGAAGATGTGGAAAAGGCCAGGGCTGATCGAGCTGAGCCTCCTCTGACACTCGGCATCTGCTGCAAAGCTCTATCGTTGTCATGACAACACGCTGTTGCTCACTCGGCTGCTGCTCGCTCCTTGGTGCGGCTTTCTCGGGGCCCGGTGGGGCGGGGGCAGGGGGGAGGGATAGAGCCAGAGCCTGAAATGTGCTGCCAGATCCTGAGAGGCCAAGTCAATGCTAGGCTAACTGCAAGGCTAACTGCCATGCCCAGAAACCAGCATCAATGACAGGGTGGATGCTTCCAAGGTCAATGGAAATTCTGAGGCTGCTGTTTAAGCAGATTGCTGTTATAATGCAATGGGGTATGATGAATACCTCTTTCAGCGGCAGTTGGTGGGCAGAAAGAGAACAATGTAACGGGTAGTACGAACAAAAAGAGGCTGAGAGATGCAGCTGGAGGGGCCTGCTGGTCACAACTGATGAATGCGCTGAAACTTCAGAAAGCATTTTACACCAATTCCCAAGCAGCTGACACAGCTGGATTTTATCTGGTGCAATTCGGGTTAATTACCTTGCTCAAGGGTAAAACAACATTGTCCCTCTCAGGGCATGCATCATCCTCAGAGTACCCTGAGGCCGGCGACTGAATTTCTACCTCGTGTTTTTTTTCAGGTCTGATTAGAAACCAGGACAATATGAGACCTTGGATACAAGGTAGAGACATCTGCTTTGGCGCATGATGGAGAAGGGAGTCAATATGCATAATGTAAGGTACCAGCGCACCCCTTAACATAATGAAAAAGTGATGCGTCTCATGATCCTTTGTCCAAGTGCCTCTCTCAACATTAGAATCCAGTTACTTTATCTGCAAAAAACACCTCTGAAGCTTTATGGCTGAATTAAAACAATCCATTTGGGAATGAGAGGTAAGAAGTTCAATGGAATTTAACCTGTTTCATTATAGGGCACATAGTCCCAGGTGGATGAGAGCCAGCAATATTTGCAGTGGCACTGTATAAAATCATACATTATAAAATATGAAGTCCTAACGGCAAAAGGACATTAATGTCACCATCTATGATGGGTTAATCAGAGTAATGGTCCTTTAACACTCAACGTGGTCGAAATGTGCAGGAGCTGAAGCCAGAAAACATCTTTAACCAGAATGTTGTATTTGTAAGACAGAGTAGCAGTAGTAGGTAGCTAGTATAGGGTAATTCTGATGCATATCATCTCCCTTGGACTTTTTTTGTTTTTACTGTTAAATGTTGGCTTGGCTCATATTTGACGAAATGAGCATTTAAAATACTCCCAGTTATGACCTGTGCCTGTTTGCAGTCTTGCAGCCCAGTAAGATGAAAGGAGGTTACTAATGGCACACCAGGCCTTGGGGACTGCATAAGATGACATCCAATTGATGTTTAATCCACTGTGTAAAATGGCTAAGGGAGGACCAACACCTGCTCCGGCGCTGATGTAACCATCTATTCTGTGGTCACCATTACATTTGAGGGATCCTATAGTATGTGCTTTTGATCACTATTGAAAAAAGTCACTGCAAACACAGCTTCTGCTGGCCTAGAGGCCTGGAATCTTTCGAGAGAAAACCGAAACTTAAGAACATTTGCTCCCTGGCTGTAACCATTATGGATTTTTGACTGGCGTTTGTCACGATAACTTGACTGCCACTCAAAAGCATCTGACTGTATGAACCTTTCAGAGCAGCACTCACAAATTTTGTGACCTTTTACAGGACAGTGATAAAGTTGGACTGATCCCATAACTGAACTGTTTATTAGTTGTTTAGGAGACCTATTTATCCTAGGCCAAGAGTAAACAGATACTCATTAAACTCCTGCTAAAAGTCCAGGTTCTTGGTTGTCTATGTTACCTGTTTCTTGATTCAGGACCAGTATGTGGTTAGTAAAAAAGAACATGCAACTTTTGAGCTGAGCTACAAATTCAGCAAATGCAGGTGTTCTCTGGAACTGGATGCAGGCAACAGCCACGGTTCACTAAAGTGTTCTAAACGTCCTCTCCGTGTTTCTATTAAGCATGTCTGAGCCCCCTCCTGGGAGTGGGGAAGGGGTTTCCTAATGAAACAGCTTCTCACAGGGATTCCCTGGCACGTCGGTGCTCCCCGAACACATTGTCAGTTAATGGTCATACGGCATATTCTGCTCTTATTGCTGTTTATACCACTTTGACAGGCAGCTTGCTGACTCCTCTTATCCACCAGTTTCATTCCTTGCTGACTACACTGGGGACTGTGCATCCATTTCTACAGTAGCTTTTATTCCTTTAACTAATAGCCATATAATTACTCTTTTGCAACATTTAAGAAGTTAATGAAGTGCAATATTTTATACCAAATGCACCTCTTTTGTTAATGAAGTTAAATATTTATTATTCTTCCATTCAATGTAGCTTCACACAGATGATCCAGTCTCTCATGTATCAACATAGAACATATGTCCACATAACATGAATGCACTGAAATTCAACAATATGTATGTATGCCATATTACAATGAATAATAATGTTAATGCGGTATATAGGACAGTGTAATGTATTTTAACTTATGAAATAGTAAAAACATCATCCATGCACATATTTCAATTTCAATGTTTATAACTGAATTTTCTCACTGGCTACAGTAAGTTGAAATTCAGGCACACCTGATCATATGTTTATTTTTTGATAATTATTTTGTGCATTCAAATGAACATTTTTTTTGTTTTAAACTATGCTATGGATGGCATGAACTGAAACACAGAAATGTAGTCGATAAGTACATACGTACGCAGACATACATGAAAGCTAAATGCTTTTGGTTGCACTGCATAACATTTTTCTCCTATATTAATAGGCACCTGCTTTAAATATATTTTGTATATGAAACAGTGCTGTAGATGAAAAATTACAATATACTATTCAAGTCAATTTCTGCAGTGTTATCAACTATGTGGAGCAGAAAAATAAATGTTTAAAACAGACCAAAAAGTTTAACAATGTTTTGGAAAACTAATCATTTTCATTGTGCTTTAGTGGTCTGAGGAACTGCAATACTTCCATCACAAATTATGGCCACTATCTGGATTTGCTTGTAAGGAAATGAAATGCACGTGTGTGTCCTGCAGGAGGTACGGTTACTTTAACATACATGTGGCACATCAGACAGCAGACACAAATAAGCAACAACGAGAAACCAACACACAGGCATGCCATATTCCTGTAGCACCATGCAAATCGAATGACAGACGGACAGAAGAAGGAATGAACATACTGTAGAAATCGTCCATAACGTAGGTTTGACAGCGATCACCATTATAGTCATTTGGACACCTGATGGAGGAAAACGAAACCACAGGAAGAGAGAGAGGGGAAAAGAGAGGGAGAGCGAGAGAGAAAAAGAGGGAGAAATTAAGGCACGGGGAAGGGGAAGGGTGAGAGAAGAGATGGTACGCAAAAGAGGAAGAGGAAAGGGAGACAGAGTGAAAGGGAAAGAGAGGAAAAAAACAAGAGAGCAGAAAACAAAGTGTTAGAATAGGGCACCACCCAGACAGCAGAAGCAGAGCGATCCCTGTGATCCCGTGGCAGCAGGAGGCAGCCAGGCTGGCCAACCACAGCGAATGTGGGCAGCCAGGGCAGCCTGGGGGGGCTATGGCTTTTCAGCAGGACCCCCCAGCCCAGTGACACGGCTTGTCAGCTGGTCATTTCATGTGCACATACTTTTATGGGGACTGGGCATTTTGAGCCGCAGGGGCTCTGTCTGCAGGCACCGCGGCCCGGAGTATCCAGCAGGGCATCTGAGGGAGGAAAATGGGATCAGTGACACAGTACAGTATGTCACGAGGCACTGTCCGTCCATCACGCTCTCAACTGGCAGCTACCCTACCTGGGGGACAAGGACAGCCACTCGCCACTCCAGCCAGCACTGCTCTGCTTCTTTTTAAGACCTCACTAACAGAGAATTTTCCCTCAAACAAACACTTGTGTTCTCACTCCTAGTCGCTAAGGTAAATAAATACATTTGTTACTTTACATACTTACCGTAAATTTATATCTCTGAATGGCTAAAGTTGAACGAATCAGCTGGTGAGCTGGAATTCCTCTGACTGAGTGAATCTGATAGACGGAGGTCACGTCAACAGTGTGAAAAAGGTCTCATTAATAACATCAAGGAACAGAAGTTCTGTACTTTGCTTACTTTGGAGCTCAACTCCTGCAGCTCTGATGAGAACTGGACTTCTATAACATGCACCTATCCTATTTATCCATCCATTATCCTCAACTGCTTGTCCTGGTCAGGGTCATAGCGGTCCGAAGCCTGTCCCAGAATCATTGGGAGCTAGGCTAACTATTCTGTTTAGGTGTACGATATTGAACATTCTCAAAAGCAAGTTACTCCTGCCAGCGACAACTGTACTCACAGTTCGAAAGCTTATTTTAAATCCCGAAACTACATGTTATTAGGAAAATGCTATATGTTGTATTAACTATAATATGTTAAGAACTGTCACAGATGGAAAAGTGCATTTGTAAAAAAACTATATATATATATATATATATATATATATAAATATATAAAATGCTACCAGTAGAGGCTTAGATGTTAAATGTTTTATTTTAGTTCAAATTTGAGGAATTGCTGCCATAATTGTGCATTAGCCACTGTCCAGTTGCCCCAGCGAGGAAATGTCACTGAGTGGCTAAAATGAAACGCGGTGGGATAGGTCTGAAAACGGAAAATGAATTAAAATTCTGTGCCATTTGTTTTTCCACGGGGAACTCTGTCTTAAACAAAGAAGGGCTGTTTATTTCCACTATCAGTGAATCACATTTCTTTAAGTGAGAAGGAGGTGGTGTGTGGCCAGTCCGTCAGTGCGGTTACAGCTGGCCTTGCTGAATGGGGAGAGTCATGCAATCTTTCCCACTGATCAATAAGTAGTAAACAAAAACATACAGCTGGTTGCTTAGGAGGGTCTGAAAAGCCAGTAGGGTCAGGAAATCAATTGTGTTTTTGCATTCCATACAAAGGGAAATTTTCGAGCTGGTATACTGGCAACAGAACCTGGGAGAAAGAAGGGGGGGGCATGCTAATTTACATATTGTATGGCAACAGGCACATTAACATAAATAACTAAAGTTGAACTATCAGTAGGAAACGGCTAATTTCATGTCCTAGGGAATGTCACAGTGTATAAGGTTTGGTGTATAACGTCTGTCTCATGCAATGATTCATATGAAAAAAGTTGTATTTTAATTTTGTTCAGTGAGTAAAACCTAGGGTAGAGATCATAGATCATATTTTCATGAATTTTTTTAATTTTCTATAAAACTGCTTTAGTATTTCATTAATATGTTTTTTAATTTTTGTCCTCCTTCAGCAATGTAAGAATACAGTTTCAAAACTGGTTAATGATGGAAGTGGACTAATGGTACAGCATTTTAGGGTCAGTGACAGTTCGATTAAGATCACCAGAACATTTTCCTGAGACATTGTGAAACAAAACAAATTCTTTAAAAAAAATCAACAAAAGACCCCATTGCTCTCTGTAAATACCATAGAATGTTAATTAAAACACCATGTGTAAAAATATGTTCTTCCACAGAATTGAGTTTTAAAGATAAATTACTAAATGGGCAATGTTCTCTGGACGGATGATGTATAAAATTGAACAGCCTGATTGATGCAGAAGAATAAGCATCTGAATGACATCAGCAGCTGTAAATACAGACTTGACAGCTTCAGTAAAACCAAAAACTGGCCCATCTCCCCCCTTTCACAATGATATAATGCGTGCGGAATTGGATAAATTAAGTCCCAGTGCGCAAATGCCCATATTTGTACGCACAGTTTGGTCTTGGGCAGCAATGTTTGTTTGGCTCGTACATTGCTTGTTGACTTTCTTGGTTGTCTTGTAAACGAAGTTAGTAACCCTTGAGAAAAAGTGCACAGCTGCGGCAAGGGGGGCATTTACATGAGGCTAATACCTGCCGGTTGGCAAGAAGCGACTCCAGTCTGTCAAAATTGTGCACGTGTTAAAGTGAAAAATCCACATATCTCTTATTGTATTTCACTGATTTTTCACTGTACTGATCTGAATTTGTAGCAATATAGGTGTCAGAGCAATAAGCCCGCACGACTAATCTAATATGGATAAAACCATGGCTGTAATGTTGCAAGACTGCAACGCAAACGACAATGCCCTGTATTATTCTATTAATTTGTAAATGCTGCAGTGAACTATTTCTTGTCTTGTCTTTATTGTCTTGAGATATTCACATTCAGTCATTTTCAATGGTCTGGCAAAGTCTAGCCAAATGCGGACGACTTTTAATTAAAGAGGGTAATTGGAAATATCTGCGCTGGATTATACATTGAAAGACACTGGAGACTTTTAAAGAAATTAAAAGAGCTGACGGTAAAAGAATCACTGAACCCACGGTAAAAGCTATACATATTTAGCTCAGTGGCTCAGTGCTATAGGTTACGGAAACACGCGTCTCTGTGGCTTCGCTCTTGTTCGGGCTTATCTATATTGGGAAAAACTGACGTTCTGGCAGGCGCAACTTGCTATTGAATATACTACTGCACCAACACGGCAGATAAGAATGGCCTTCGGGTCGTTTGTTAACTTTGCCTCTGAGGAACTTTATATTTCAAACTGAAAGCAAGGGGCATAAATAAAGGAGCAGCTGTCTGCCGAACTTGTTGGTCAGTGAGTAATACTCATGGAAACCTGGCCTATATTGAATGAGATGGCTTTAGGCTACAATTCCCTGCAGGCTTCAACTGCATTATCTGACTTCCTGGACCCGTGCCTCCCTGTGAGTGAATTAGCTGCAGCAATTGAGTTATTGCTGCTTCCAATTTGTACACAGCCTATTGAATGACTGTTGCAGTTTGGGCCATGCTGCATGCTGACCGGCGGGGGGGTCTAGGGCCTTGGCCTTGCACATGCGGTGCATCAGGGCTCTGCTGCATCCCTGGCTTCTGCATCACAGTGACGTGCGGTACCACAGCACAGGATTACAGATTTCACTGGCCAGCGTGAATTGTAGCTCCGTTTCAGCGGAGCACCAGGCCGTCCGCTTGCCTTGGATGGTTCCCGGAACTTCCCCAAGGAGTGACTGAAGTTGCAGTTTTCCAGAGGAAGAAAAAAAAATCTATTTTTCCAAAACAAATGTGCTCACCAACCTTGATTTACAACCATCAGAATAAATATGCCCCTTTTTTCCTAGAAACTTAATGTAAGCAAAGATCCTGGAGTATTTACTTTGAGGAAGGCTTTGATATGCCATAAATATTTGTCTCTACTAAAGCAGCAAAACATGACAGTTCTCTGCTCAACCAAGGCCTGCAAACATACAGCTTGTTTCCAACCCGGACAATGAAGGTGTAGGGGTAAAAAATGTTTATTCACAAACAAGTGACATTGACCATAATGAAAAATGAAAAAGTATGAAGGATCCATTGGTCTCTCCCTCTGCTGAAGTGTCAGAAAAGGGGAAGACTCTTACATGGAAGGAACTACTACGTACAAGGACAAGTGAAAAAGACAATATTGAAGAGCTGAGAAAGGGGACACATGTAGGTCAGATGATAAAGTGTATTTAAGACAACTTATCAAACCTATTGACCTGTCTGGTGCAAACAGTCAGACAAAGGATGTTTTTAAAGGAGGTTTCTAACTGACAACTCAGAACATTAAAATGGAATACAGTATTGGCCCATTATTTTATTACTGCATATTTGTTATCTATGGTATGTGATTCTTTTCTGCATGAAAATGTTATATTAACCATTTTTCATCCTTCCCATTAATCTTCTGTTCGGTGTAAATTTAATATTTCTTTATCAATGAGGCACAACTCAACGCATCTGCATTTGGTTGGTGATCAGGATTCAGAGTTACAGAATCATCTTAGTGCATCTCACTTTTGACGTGTGCCACTTCAGATATTTCAAACCCAAAATTACTTAAATCTGGATAATAACATCGTGTATCTCATTTCATGAGAATTCACTTTCATGAGCAGGTGAAACTTCAGTTTAGGAGCAACCTGCCCCACAATTACAAGAAACACATTACAGGGAAGAAAGTAAATATTTTTCTTTATTTAAGTGACATCTTTGTCCAAAGAAACACACAATTTTAAGTTTGTAACTTATTAACTTGTTCATTCTAAAGTAGAGGAATACACAGGGAGCATGTCTGACACCACAGCCACCACTGGAGCCTTTTTCTTGCATCTTGTGTTTGAGTACCACAGTTACACAAATAAGCCTTCCTTCTATGTTAGATAAAGATATTTATTGTCTGGTCTATTCATTTTAAAAATTCAATTTTTAATGAAATGCTCTAAATCATGTATTGTCTATTTTTTTGTTAATGTTTTTAGCATAGCTTTCTAACAAGTGTTCCCTTATGTACCCGTTGTATAACGGTGTTCGACAATAAACAATTCTTAATTCTTGAAATCACACTGTACAAAATAGCTTAACAATGTCAAGCTTTCCGAAATAATTAAACTAGGAAAACTGCCTTGTCAGATTGTACTACAGCACTTCGCAATAAATATTAAGTGGTCCTGGAAATTTAGGTAAAAAAAAAAAAAAACTTTTTTTCACGAATGCATTATAATTGCATTCATTTTTAATTTAGTGATAATTCAGATTGTTCAGATCTGTAAGAATTCTTTTTAGACACAGGCCACAAGCACGCATTACATCCATAAATCAACCTATGGGTGGAACTGGAAATGGAAGTTTCCGGGATAAATAAAGAAATAATAAAAGTCCTTCTTGAAAATCTTGCCATATTATAGCTGTCAAAAACCTGAGCTTCCCAGTCCTGTGTTAAACATTGAGAGAAACCAAACGGAGTTTAATTTGTATTGTTAAACCAAGGGGCCCTTGCTGACCAAACTGCTGCTCAAGCATAAACATACAAACCAGGGCGGGCTTTAGAGGGCACTGCTTGCACCACCAATCTGAGGTTTTTTGTTCATGTTGTAGCGGTGTGCTTGTATACCCTTTGAATCGTCCCTTGCTGCGTAGCACCCATGTGTGGATTTAATAACACTTAACAAGTGTTTGTTTTGCATATGGCTTCAGTTCTCTTGATTTAGTGACTGGGGGGGGGGTTATTGCGTGTGTGTGTGTGTGTGTGTGTATACTATATTTGGTTACTCACTTCCAGTTGGTATTATTTTACATTTTATGTCCCATGTACGTTTGAAAGCATTTAAGGGGAGAACTAAGGATCTGTGCCTCTATCACGTTTTGCAGCACATAAATAAAAGAGCATTTATAGAGCAATCCTAGTTTCTTGAGTTATTTGCTGTCACAATATTTTATTAAACATTTTATTTACAATTATTTTAACATAGAGTCAATTGGGCTATTGTTTACCTACAGGGTTTATCTGTAGGACCTGTGGTATTCACTTGAGGCCAATATCTGCATGTAAAAGTAAAGGAATGGTTTTGAAAAATTATCAGGAGCACAAAGTCAATTGCAAAATAATGACACATTTAGGTTTAAACAGATCATTTATAACAGTCAACTTACTTGACGTATTTTTTTGTTGATGAGAAAATTGATGCTCTATTGTACCTGACAAAGGGAAGTGAGGGGCAACTGGTGTCTTTACACTGGACACTGCTGGCACTAAAGGTAAGCCCTCATACACACATATATTAATAACCTTGCAATACAATAATGACAGAAACAGTTTCAAAGTGTCAAAGAGTGGAAAATGTCACTCACTTACTTGCAAGAGAGCTGATTTATACCATGTATGAAGTAACAGTCACCGTTGTTGACACAGTACGCTTTCTCTGTCTCGTTGCATCTTCTGGTGTGACCTGAGCCTGGAGACAGCGTGGTGGTAACTGAAGAAGACAAGAGACAGAGAGTCACAGTCTGCAGGCCATCCACACACAGTGGCTGCCCCCTCCGCAATGCAAGGAAGAGAACGCTGGGAATGCTGAAACATGCTAGGACACAGGTACTGGGAATTCTGCAGCGACCGCCTACACACAGTTACATGTCAAAATGTTTCTTTGTGGGGAAGAGTAATTTGAAATTATGAAGTTCTTTGCACCTCGTTTGTGGCACCCAGGGGGGAGGGCCATGCTGAGGGTCTCTTTTTGCTGAGATGTTTTTAACTGATCTCACAGCAGAGGCTGAAGCAACACACCCTCCAGCTGTGAACGATGAATAGATGAACAGAAACCTGCAACTGGGTCACACCAAAGCACTTCTCTGTCTAGCACTTAGAGTGTAAGTCTGTTTATAGAAGCTGGTTAGTTATTTCTAAAGGAAAACGTGGTCTTGAAAGTTGTGTCAACGAGTGGTGTTACTGAGATTTAACCTTCACATCATGTGGGGCACATCCATACACTCACTCGGCTAATATCATAGCAACAAGGTGCCAAGAGGCCAGTTTCAGGTCAGTATGAAAATAAATAGCAATATTTTTATGTGACATGCTTTTAAAAACATTATGCCACCAAAACTCATCAAATCTGGTTCCATTCAGTCGTAGGGCTTGTGCCAGTTTGCTAATGCAGTCGCCCTTAATTCATTTCCAGTATAACTGGAGACTGTTTACTTACTGTTAATTCTATTAATTTCTGTCTTGATTTTGGGTTAAAAGAAAAGTGGTGACGTCTTCTGGAAACACTAGAAACTAAATGTTTAATTATAGCTGTCTCCTTCTGTGGCATTAAACGTGTAAAGAAAAATGATTGAAATGTAAAGCAGAAGTGATCTTCTCACGTTGCCTTTGCTCACAACACCACTGTACCTTGCTGGCTTGGCTGCCATCAGAGGTTCACTGGGAGGAGACTTTACATAGTCTGTCTTTTATGAGGAAAATTCCCGAATTCCTATATCTGCTATGATGTCTGTGCTGGTTAGGTATCGTTTTTTATACATTTATACAAGATGAAGCAACTGTGAAGAATACTGTAATGGGCACATTGATTTTTTTTAATAGACATGGTGTCTTGGCATGAAGTACTTATAGCTTCTACTGTGTCTTGCAAGTTTACACAAAGTATGTTTTGTGGGACAGATTGTTTGCCTGACCTTAAAACCTCCAAGAGATGTCAGATAAACAATTAATGATTAAAGAGGAAGTGAAAGAGATTCAAGGAGAGATTTATTAAGTCAAAGAAAAGTCAAAGTCATCTGATATTTTGGTAAAAAACTGAAGAATCACTGAAATCTGTAACAGTTTTTTCGCTTGTTGATTGGGAAATGATTTTTTTGTGTCAGAATTTGATTATAAAAATTTGTATCAGTTTTGTAGATTTAATATGTATTGTTTTTCAATTAAAATTAAACATTTCAAGCTTAATTTTATTATCAACTATTTCTGAAAGGCCTTCTCTATGGATTTTAACAAAGCAATGATATGAATGTAATAGCAAATTTTATATAGCAATGAAACAAATGATGGCCCACATACCAAAGAGAGAAGTACAGGTGATAATGCTACATTAATGTTTTCTGACCTTATTCTTCAATGAAAAAACTTAAAAATCTAAGGTTACAAAATAACATGAAAAAACAATAAATAAAAAATATGAATAATGACAAAAGAGTTATTCATATTTTTCTTGATTATTTTTTCATTTTACTTTGTAGCCTTAGATTGTAATTTTTTTTCATTGAAGAATAAATTAAATATAACGTAATAAAAAATAATTAAAATACACCTTATAACCCAATGCCACATTATAATGTGATAGGGTTATAGGGCGTATTTTAATTATTTTTTTTTTATTACATTATTTTTAAATTAAAGCTTGAGCAATTTAGATTAAGTACATTGGTTAGCTGTAATATAACAGTAGTACTGATCTGAACTTGAGCATTTTGGTTGTACAGCAGTGGTTCTAACCAATACGCTACCTACCCCATCATATACAATTACAGGCTTACATAAATACAATATATATGATATAAATGTCTAAAAAATCTATCCTTTTAAATCACTTTGTATTTGACCATTCCTGACATATTTTCCTGGTAATCTGATTTAAAAGTAAACTTCTTGGAAAACTAATGTATGCACAGTATTAGCATCTATGGCAAATATTGGGGAAAATACAAGACATGATTCAATACACTGAAAAACTGAATTGGATGAAATTGTAATCTATATTCAGTGAAATTCTTAAAATATTTGCTAATATTTTTAAACATGCTGATGAAAGAAAAATAAACCGAAAAGCTGTAAATCAGACAACTTTATTCAGAGAATGATCTGTGCTGGCTGGGGCAGGTAGAAAATATCATAATACACGGTTTTCTAGGACTGCACTAAAATGAGAGCAATACAGACAAGGGATTACTCCTTGGCATTCAATACAGTACTGCACATACTACCAAGTAATACTGATGCTGTACATACACGCTTACTTCTACTTGAAAACACCTATACCTTTACCTGTTAGCTTCTCTGCAGTATCCTTATAGCTGGACTGCATTTGCTCAGAGAGATGTGTTACCCTGAACTACTAGTGGTACAATTATTGTATTTCAAAAATAAAAATTAATGTATAAACATATTTGTATGTTTAATAGAAGTGCTTTACAGAATTCACAGGTCCTCCTTCCTCTGATGATACTGTTGAGAACGCCACACCACACTTGGCTTATGACAGCCTGCTGAGTCAGTCTAAGGTTTATTATTTATTTTTGTCTTGTTACCATTGACATATTAGAGTCTTTTTCTCTAGTTACAAAAGCTGTGATTAATCTCACACTACATTTCTGGTATGAACAGAAATCTACTTCAGTAAGTATAACGTATCACTTTATTCTCTCAGTTTTTCTTCAGGGGACAAAAGCTGTCATAGCATTTGTCATATAATTCTGTTGACTTAATAAAAAACAGTTTATTTTTGGTTTATTAACTCCTTGACACTGCACTAAAAATACACATGCAAATGGTTTTCAAAATACCACAGTAAAAATTTTCAGAAAATGTAAAAAACTTTTAGAGTGATTTTATATATATGAAGTGCACTGGTTTCCAAAGGGTTTCTCACTGTGCATCAGCTGTCCACAAAGCCTCAGTGTCTGTTCTGAAGCAGAAGACGGCAGACATGAGCACCTGTAACTCACATTGCTGCCAATCAGCTTTATTTTTCACACTACCAGTCGCACAGCACCAAGTGGGAGAGCTTAGTGCTGATCAGTAAAGTGACACCTGGCACATCTTTCCCAAAGTAAGCCATCCTTCCTCCTGTCAAACCACGCTTAGCACTTTGCGCCTTAGTTGCCGCTTAGCATGAGAGTTAAAATCCATCCATCCATGCATTATCAGCACCTACTGCAGCACTGGTTGCATTCAAAGCCAAAAGTGTTCCCATGTGTCTCCTCTCCTTGTCCCTCTTTATTGGCTTCTCATCGTGGCATCAAGCTCCAGACTGTGTTTACAGCCAACAAAGCAGTCAAAAGACCATCACTTCAATACCTACAAGTCCTGGTCACTCCCTGTACCAAAGCAAGAGAGCTACTCTCTTCCACTGTACAAGGTAGGGTACACCTGCGATAAAAAACCAGCCCACGGCAGAGCAAACACACACTCAAATACACATACTTTCGTACACATACAGCAGGCAATTTAAATGAACCAATTTGAAATGAATGTCTTTGGATTGCAGGAGGACACCAAAACACCTGCAGGAAACCAATGTGAACACAAGAAGAACACGCTAATATCCCACAGACTGAGCCACATTCCAAGCCTAGAGTCCAGGATCTGTGAGGCACCAGTGCCACTCACTGCACTGCTGTTCTGCCCACAATACAAATATTGAAATGCGTCATTTTGAGCAATTCTATGGGCTTTTCAGCAACTTTCACATGAGGAAACCCAACAGAAGAACTAACACAACCAGTATATTGATTCATTTCTATATTTTTATTGCTTTCTATAGGTTTTGTTTTTCCAATTTAGTTTCTCTAATACAATTAGTTTTAATGATTCATGCACAACTCATTTTTCTTTTTACATGGCCCACCTTAACCTCCATGGTCAAAGCAGTCAGGGTTGCAGCGGTCTGGTCTCTATCTTGATCACTGGGTGTTGGGCAAGGATTGTTACACCCTGGATGGGATGGCAGTCTACTGCATCATTAATAAAAATAAAAGTACTAGTTGAAAATACCAGTGAAAGGTTCAGAACCCTGAAAGACTCAGCCGTGCAAGACTAAGATGTATCGCCTTGTCATAGGAGATGAAAGCTTTAGCAAAAATAGTCTTGAACAAAGTTATGCACACAGAAACCTAAAAGAATAGTAAAAAACCAAAATAAAAGCACCCAGTTACCCATACACAGTTTCTTTCAAAACAATAAAGTTTTGTCAAAGAAAAAGCATTTTCTTTAGCACATGCTACCTGTACAAGCATTTGTTATATTTGTTTTATTGTATCATAACATGGCACCCATGCCTGTGCAGATGCCATCACTATGCTTGTCTGCTTTTCCCATTAAAAACTTTTTGTACAGTACTATGCAAAAGTCTTAGGCACCTGTGGGAAAAATGCTATAAAGCGAGGGTGGTTCCAAAAATAATGCCATGAATACTTATTAATCAATAAACCTTCTAAAAAGTGCAGTAGACAAAAAAAACTCAATCAGATCAATATTTGGTGGGACCACCCTTTGCCTTTAAAACAGCATCAATTCTCTTATGCAAACTTGCATGCAGTTTAAGGTAGAGGTTGGCAGGTTCTTCCAAACATTTTGAGGAACTGGCCACAGTCCTTCTGCACACTTTGACTGTCTCTGCATGTCCTCCCAGACTGACTTGATCGTGTTGAGACCAGGGCTCTGTGGAGACCAGACCATCTGTTGCAGGATTCCTTCTTTTTGCTCAAGATAGTTGTGTATGACTGAGATTGGGTGTTTGAGGTCATTCTCAGGCTGCACAATGAATTTGGGACCAATGAGAAACCTCCCTGATGGTAGATAAGAATCTACCTGCACTTCTCAACACACATTGAAGTTGCATGTCTAAGACTTTTGCAAAGTACTGTAAACGGTGTGTTACGGTTTTTCAGTTAGATCAAACGTTTTTTCTCCCTTGTACAGTATATCACATACATATTTTGGACAAAGTCATTCAGCAGTCAGTGCTTGAAACTGATCAATAGGAGAGCAGTGATAGCAACTTGCTCGTCCACACTTGCCATGTGCTTTGCAGCCCAAACTTTCCCCCATGTCATGGACATTGCAGGACACAGTAGTATTGAGGAGCATGACATTGTCACAAAGCCCACTTCCCAAACAGCCACAGTGTCAATCTGCCATTGACCTGGAATTGGACTGATAGTGTGACTGCACCCCCCATGGAGTTGTGCGGGAAATACGCTGGGTGGGCCCTCAGAGCACGAACCCTGCAGCAGATTATTATCCAGGCATTCGGATGCGCCCCTCTGCCTTCGGTGCGCCTTGACAGTGAGCTCAATTAATCTTCGGAGGCTTGGGGACTAAAGAAGAAGTGTGAGGGCAGCAGAGCCCATCTGGAAACTTTCATAAACAAACTGTCTTTTGGTGCTGTCCAGGGTTTCTAGGAAAGTGCCGGCACTAAAAGGAAAGGCTAAGGTATTAATACAGGTGACTGGGGAAGTGAACGCAGTTTGGCTTTGCTTGTGAAGAACGAAAAGGCCATTTAAAAAGATCTCAGAAGTTCCACGGAAACAAGTTAAACAGGGTTCATTTCACCTCAGTGACCAGCAGATGAGTTCAGTTACATCACCAGATCACCCCTTTTTGTGGACCAGTTTCAATGACAGCCACTGTATTATTCCATGCTTCTTGGAGGCCTTTTAACATCACTCTCCTCTTTCATTATAGAAACAATGGAAAATGTAGGCATTTCTTCATCTGTATTAAACTAAAGCAGTGAAAAGGGATAGCGATTGTTCATATGAATAATCCAGTAAGAAAATTGTCAGTATTAAATTAAAATGAGACAAGATATATCGTTTGTACGTTTAACTATGAATTCTAAATTCCATTTCAATATTTCTATTTTCAGTATTTACTTAGCTATTGCCTTTATTCAGAGTTATACCTTGATATGTAAAAGGACTTTCAGGTGTGCATCAAACTTCTTTTTGAATAAAGCTGGTAAATTGAAGAAGAAACAGGCTACACATAGATGAAAAGAACTTGATGTGTTGGACCACCTATGGTTTGGCATGACTAGTAGAAACAATCACTCTGCCGTATTGTGTGTACCAGGCTGTTTACTGTATCTTATGGACCACCAAACTGGGATTACGTTCCTTTGTTAGGACTTAACAAAATCAGTGTTCCTAAAGCATACACATTCATAGATGTAATGACACAGTAAAAGGATTTGGTGTGAAAAATCCCACAAGATATAGAGAGAGCTCCATCGCAGGGTTCTTACATGCATTCGAAAAATCCCACAAGACATAGAGAGAGCTCCATCGCAGGGTTCTTACATGCATTCACTCACACTGAAGGCCATTTATCATATTTTAACCAGATATTGGAT
Source organism: Arapaima gigas (assembly GCA_900497675.1). Lineage (NCBI taxonomy): Eukaryota > Metazoa > Chordata > Actinopteri > Osteoglossiformes > Osteoglossidae > Arapaima > Arapaima gigas. Next base: position 169,030 of record UFQX01000035.1, read on the forward strand.
AGTAAAGGAAGTGCCTGAATATCAAAAATAGCGTGTGCCACTGGTGGAGGGGAGACGTGAAAATCCCATGTTTGTGAACCCAAAAGCTGTGCTATTGTCATATAACTGTACAACCCGCTGTGCCACTGTACCACCCGAGGCTACTTTATATCTCCTGCATTTTCAGTCCATTGTGCAGCTTCAGTTGTGTGTGGCATTCTGTCTGTAGAAGATTTGTGCCAGCATCAGCTATTGCTCTTCAGCTGAAATCTTGTGCAAACAAGCAAATCTTTACCATGCTCACAATAAAATGCAAAACGCTTCTTTTGGAGTTTGCCGTGTGCGCAGGGGCTCCCTTGACACAACTGTTTCCATACAGCGTAAGACATCAAGGTTAAAAGTCTGAGCAGAGCTGTGAGTTATTGCCAGGCTAGCTTTGATCTAATATTTTTATTAGAAAGATCACAATCTGGATTTTACATGGCTTCAGATATGCATTGAGACCGATGTTTAAAGGCTGCAGGGTGCTCTCATGAAAACATGGCAAAGACTGTCCCATACGTTTGCACAGCTCCGCTATGCATGACACAATCTGACCCCAAAGTACATTAACAGGGGAGTGTTTACGTTTTCTAAAATGTGTCGCACTTCTGAAAGTTCATGTTGAATAAGACACATCTGGTTCTGTAAGCAGTGTGAAGGATCTTTTGCAGGGGCAGAAGTGTTTTAAATCACCATCCAGGCAAAGGGCCAGAGAGAAAAGATGTAAACTTCACCAAGAATTTGGGCTGAGCGAGTAAACAAATGTTATTAAAGATAATAAACTCAAACCACCTTCCAAGGGAAAACTCATTACCCTTGCAAACAATGTGGAACAAAGAAAAATAAAAATGTTCTAGAATCAGAATATAAATAATAAATATTTATCTGTAAAAGCTCAGGCTAAGTCTTAGCTCTCTTTTTGCTTTTTATTACAAGTGCTTTTTAGGATGTTTCCCCCCACTGGCCTTTCCTCTCCGTGCAGCAGATGTGCCTGGTCTTGCCTGATACAGTCACGAAGGGAACTGCTGGTGGAAATATCAAAGGGCATGTAGCATGCAATTGCACAACAGCCTACACTGGTAAACTCTTACATAAGGGAGGTCAGCCTAGTTTTAAAGATGTGTGTGTATGTGTGTGTGTGTGTGTGTGTGTGTGTGTGTGTTTGTGTGTGAATGCATATGGCTGCGGGGGGTGGCAGGTGGTCTACAAGGACATAGGGCTTTCCCTAGCATGGCTTCTTGTCACCGTTACTCATGTGCATAGCAGACTGTTTACCCTTACTATTGTTAATTTAGCTGATGCTATTTTAAAAAAACTACTTATAGTGGTGGATGCAGCAGTATGTGATATGGTTTGTTAATGACGTCATATTTCATTGTTTCATTAAGTGCTGCATTTCTCAAGAACACATCTAGAGCACTAAAGTAAGACTGTACTGAGCTACACAGTCATTCCCCGTTTTGCACAGAGAACAGTTTAACAACTAAGAACACTTTGGATTCACCAATTCACCTGAAATAGCATGCTTTTTGATTGCGGGAGGACACCAAAGCACCAGGGGAAACCCATATGAACATGGGGAGGACATGCAAACTAAACACAGACTGAACTAGATTTGAACACCCCACTCGCTGTGAGGTGCTGCCATTGCTGAGCCACAATGATCTCCCTGTGCTGCTTTTCATGGGTTTGGCAGTCTGTAAGAATGGACTGCAGGAATATTAACTGCGAGCTGCATTCTCAGCTGGAGGAGAATCCCTCCTTTCCGTGTCTCCTGTGGGGTGCTTAATGCACCTTCTCAGAACTCTCAGGCCTTCTTCTCTATCAGGACTTATTTTGCTCAGGGACATGAAGACCTAAAGATCGAGAACAATAAAGTCCCTTGACCGGAACAGGGAGGAAGCATCTGAGGCTTGAGTAACCACCAGAGGGGTGAAGTTGAGTTTTGTGACTCATGCACACAGGCACCCTGGGAGAAGCAAGCCAGAGGTCAACCAGTTCCATAGCCTATCCATTACTCCAGGAGCTCTTTAAATCTCACACGCAGTTTATCTGCTTTTAACTTGGACATGATGTGCAAAGGGGGGCCATGCAAAATCCTCCCTCCATACCGCAGGACCTTGAAATGTTTCTGCGTCACTAAATCACTTGTACAAAAAGGAAGGACTCACAGGTCAAAATCAGAAATGTCACAACGAAGACTCTGATCTCATCATATAATTCTTACTCTACATGTATTACATTACACAGCTTTAACTTTTATTAAACATTATCCAAAAAAACATGTTTGACATGAAATGTTAACATCTTTTCTCCAGAGTGAAAATATGTGAACATTTAATGTGAATTAGTTCCAGTTGTGTTTTTTATGACTTCAGTTGTAGGAATTGTGTTGTGCAGTATTTGTCGTCATTTGTCAAATCAGGATCAAGACAAGCAGCAGTAAGAGAATTCTGTTTAAAATGAGGCACAAAGACAGGGAACATCCTCTCCTTTGGGCCAAAAGTAGCCAACCCAACCCATCATGACTGGGTACTATATCTTTACCAGTGCTGGTCCTACAGATACACTTTATTTCTTGCCATGCAATGTATGGTGGCTCTTGATTTATGACATATATACCTTTCGAAAACCCAGACTTTGGACGGCCATCCCAATTACAATCCTTATTACAGACTGTCCTCGGCTTAACACTGGGTTAGGAACCAACGGGAAATCCGTTAATTGGATTGGTCATAAAGCTGATTGTATTCGTGACAGCGACATTATTCCTAAGTGTGTAGTCTACAATAGGGTAACATATTTTAAAACATTTGTTTATGCTTTTGAGCAATTTTGGTTTTATTTCTGGCCACAGTATAGGATATTATCCATATCATTTTCAAATAACTCAGTACTGTATTCTTCACCAAATACCGTATGTTAATAATATTTTTAAAATACTTTGCTATTCTGTGCCATATGAGAGCGAGATGTAAAACGCACAAGCATCGTGATACACTTATGACTGTTTTGCGAGTAAGCCAACTGAGCTCTTTGTTGGCCAGTCATCGATCAATGGTGCCACTGGTGCACAGGTGGAGATGGTGCTATAGAGATACAGAAGCGGTCTTGGGAAGATGTTTTATGGTCGTGAAAACAACTAACACCGTGTGAGATGTGACAAGATGGTTGCTGGCTGTGTGTGGGTGCTGCCATCGTGTCGTAGCACACAGTCATGTACAGTGTTCACCTTGTGCAAATGGTACACTGCAATAACACATACACGTTGTATAGGTACACGTGTACGGCTGTTCGCAGACGCTATCATTATGCTATATTGTACATGTACTTTACAGGTACTACACATTGTACATCACAATAGGTTCATGTCTACATGTTTTAATTGTTTATAAGATACTCATTCATGTACCAGAATTCCTGGAAATCACTGAAAATCTTTGTCAGTTTAATTTTTTAAATTATTATTCCTATTATTATACTGAACAAAAATATAAACACAGCACTGAACCATTTTATAGATGTTATTGAAAATAAATCAAAAAATGAAAATCTGACAACTGATATTTATTAGGCTCTCTTGGTCACAGATATCCAAAAAACAAGATGGGTTGTGAGACAGATTTCCCAGATTAGCATCTGGAGTGACCACCATTGGCCTGTAGCAAAGTGAAACTTCTGCAATTTTCAAGGCTGGTTGGATGTACTGCCAAAAGGAAATTAAAAAAAGGTTAAGGTAAGTTGAGGACCACCTGCATATTTTGTCGCATTGCATTCCTGCATTACCATTGATATGCACCACTGTGGCCACTACCTACTGGCTTGATCTGGTTTTTCACAATAGTACCCTGTCTTTTCTCCCAAAAAGGAGGTATATGGCATATCCAGCAGCAGAACACATTGATCAAAGACATTGAGTATTCACGACTACTTGTCTAGGCATGACAAGCAAAGCTTTCCAAGGCAGTATTTTGTTATAAAACACCCAGGGTACCCAGGCATTATAGCAAAACTTGTGAAATGTTATCACACGTTGTTCTTTATAATTTTCATTTTATAGCTCCTTTTTAGGTTAGAGTATCACTGTAGACTCTACGCTGGTATTGGTGAATTGAAGGGTGACTAACTGGTAAAGTGGGAGAAAAACCACAAGTTTACTTTTTGCAAAAAATGGGACAGTGATCATTTGAAATAACCTTCTTCCTGTATTTTAAATGGTGTTCATTCAAGCTCTCAACAAACGTTTCCAGCACATCATCACCCACCCCAGTCTTAACTGTCAGGCATTCTAGGCAACAATTCTTTGGGGCATCAGAAAGGCTACACAATGATGGATCGGAAAATCACAACACACCTTCTCAACCCTCTATAAAAAGCAAGAAGGTGAAAGTAGATTCACAAAAAAGCAAAGACTGATTTCAAACCGTCTCCTTTTTGGGGATTCTTTAACTTCTATTTTTTTTTTTAAATTTTCATCTATATATACTAAGTGCAGCGTCCCACAATTTTGTTGCCGCCCGGCTGACTGTAAGTAGGGGATTATTCTGGGTGATTGTTGACTTCAGCAACAGACATAAATCTCCCTGAGCAAGGGCCCGCCTGGGAGGCATCCAGTCACTGCTGCAGCTGCTCCTCAAACAGGCAGCAATCAATGAGATCGATTCCTTCACAGGTACTTCACATTCAGCCATGACTGCACCTAACATCTAAAAAAAGATTTCTGGCATCATTTGAACCTAGTTAATCTTGACATCCATGGAGAGTCAATGAAATTTTGAAAGAGTAAATGCACATCTTTAAAAAAAAAAACTGCAGGTGAAATAAGTGAGAATTTGTTATTAGAGAAGTGTCTGGTCTATGCCTGGTGTGGGAATGGCCATGGAGAAGAGTCTCCTCAGTGTGTTTCACTGCCTCTGTGCTCCTCCTTGCCTGAAGCACTCTGCGGGCCTGCGGGAAGAAACCACAGTCCCGATGCTCAGTCTCTGGAAGACCCTCCAGGGAACCACAATATTTAGACTATAGTAGAGCTCTCCTGGGAGGCCACCCCTACCCCCCCACATGCAGCTAAACTAATCCAGGTAATAATCATTGTGGCACACTGCTGAAGAAAAAATATAAATGATGACTACCTGAAGGCTTTTTTGTTACCACGTAGACTGTCTCCAGCAAAAATGGCAGTATTAGGAACTGGTGCCAAAAGTAAAGAATAACAACCAACACATTGTTCACTATGTGGCATATCATTATTATCTTATCTGACTATATTATCAAACAAGGGTCTGAGCACTGAGTGAGAGACACTATGAGATGATGACATATCATCCAACCAGTGGTTTCCTCTGGGAATACAATGAGTCTGCTAGCCAGAGATGTCGAGACATTTTCAGCTCTCCGGTGCACTGTATGATTTTGGAAATGTTTTTTTGTGAGGCTAAATCAAATCCAGCATTTCAGATGTGGGCCTGGTGAACCAATGCTTATTGATTGCTGAAGCTAAAATATCAGAACACTGTTCATAATAGAACAATTTCCAACATATTCTGTGTTTCAGCTACAGAATGTTTAAAATGAAATCTGTTCAAACAAGGTGTGAAGTGTTCACACTGTACAAATACATCCAAAAATCTAACAACCAGTCAGTCATGAGAAACAACAAAAATCATTTTTCCAGCTATGATGCACGCAAATTTAAAACATAAATTTATGCTCATGATATTATTGGTTGTATCATTTTTGGTTCATTTGGCTAACAGGTCATTTCCTCATGTCAGTCTATGAAAACAACATAACATTTATGTCTTCATTCACTGACATTGTATTTCGTGTCCATAAAAAGGTTTCTACCCATTTCCTCTGAACAAAGTACAGGTTGCTATCAAAACACTTCATCTTCGTGACAGACATGAAACGGCAACCACCATTTTCTTTCAAGGACATTTCCTTTTAGCCCCACTGAGGAGAAAAAAGACGCTGTCCTGTTACTCTTTTCATCCAGTCTACAGTTACACAGGACCCCTGATGATGGTGGAAGCAAACTTCTGTCACCTACAGAGTAGAAAACTTTAAAAGAGCAGGAACCAAGACCTGCAAAACACCTTAATTTCACATTTTCTTTAAATTCATCCCTTAATGGTTTGCAACACTGGTGAGTTACAAAAATGCACATCAACTGTGTCTATTAAGATTTTCTGAACAAATTTTTTCAAACCCATAATTTTTAGCACTGCTATCCAATAATGTACTTTTAAAACCCATTATCGATTGCATAAAACATCTCAAGGGGTAAAATTGTATGAATAAATTAAAGAGTGGTTGGATACATCAACTAAAGCATATAAAAATATCCTGCTGACAACACAGAAGGACATTCTGTCTTAGACAGATATGGGGTTTAGCTTTAAAGCTTGGAGACTTAATTACCACTATATTCTATAGCAGAACAAAGTACAGCTAAAGAGTTTAGCTCTTCAGATGAGAATTGAAAAAATGCTTCAAACTGTATCTAGAAAACAAGTTAAGATGATTTTGGAGGCAATCTTTTTTCAGTTGTTTTTTTTCGTCACATTGATGTTGTGATTGTTTATTTATATATAAATTTGCTATATAAATTTAATTTAATTTATGTACATTATATATTAAGCAAACTGCTTAAAAAATTCTGCCAATCTAAGCAAAGCTCCCTTAACCATTTTAACGTATATGATCATATATCTGTCACCTCCTAGCATTTCTTCAGCATTATATCAGATTTATTTATTTTTAGCCCAAAAATATATTTGTAAAAGACATAGACCAAGTATGCTTCTTTGGTAGTGACATTAGTTCGAATTTCTGGAAAAGTCTACACAGTTTCACCAGTTTTAACACAATAAAAGAGCACGCAACCCTGGGTTACACCCATAACACACCATAACATAAATAAACATTCAAATAACATTTACAATATGGACCAATATTACCAGTAATGCAAACACTGGACCAAATCACTTTTTTGCTAAATTATACAAATTTATTGCACGGAAGAAGTGAAAATGTATGTAACAGATACCAGTGGCATAAATCACAACTGCAGGTTCGTACTGGTTGCTAATATACAGCATATCAATGGAAAGTATGTTACAAAAACGTCAACGTAAAATTAAAATGTAATTTACTTTGTATTTAGTGTGATGTTCTGTGAAAATATAGTGCTCTTCAGGTAAATACCAGGACTACTTTACATTACTTTGAGTCATTTTACAAAGTTTTAAGGTAGCAAAAATTCAAATCAAGAGTATATATATTTTTTGAGACACTCTGTATGTAGTAACATGTTGGACCCTATATAGATCTGAATGATAATTATTTGCATGTTTATTATGTATTTTGCTTTGCAATATATAATGTATTTTTAATATGGACTGTATTTTTAGATCCTGTTTTAAGTTGGGAGGATGAGGAACAGCAGGGAGACAATTCAATTTTTTATCATTTTACAAAGCAGTGTCAGTATAGAGTTTGATGTTAAAAATAGCAGTAAAATTAAAATGCCAGCCATGAAATACAGCAGGACAGTTAAATACTTTAAAAAATCAGGCAAAGGACTGGTTCCATTGTAATCATATGAAATAAAGTCAGTTGACTGCTAGAAATGAAGAATAAAAATTGACCATAACTAAGGGGATGTTGTATAATTTTATATTAAACCAAATATTTAAATGATGGATAGGTGAATAAAAAAGTAAAATTAGGTTATTTCCAAAGGATAATGCTCAAACATAGAAAAAATCCAATAAAAGACCCATGACATAAAGCTATTAAGAACAAATGCGAACACAAAATATTTTACTCCCACATTATGGCGAAGTGAAACAGAAGCAGCAAAGTTCAGCTGAGCACCTGTGGTAAAAGGGTGGTTTGACTTAACTAACCACATTGCCTGCTGGCATGTGAGCGTATGCCAAAGCCAGTTTCACCTTGACCAGATGACCACACTGAGGAAGGAGCAGCAGCTGTTAACAAACTATCCCTCCAAAAAAAAAAATTAAAAATCTGCATTTCATTTCGCTACATGCTAGAAAGTAGAGAAACTAGAGTAATTCCCTCAGCCACAAGTACGCTGGAGATAGAGAAGCAAAGAGCAGAGACTGCAAAGCCCACTGGGTGCTGAAAAAAGCTCTCGACTGGCCACCAGTACAGACACAGCAGTGAAGCTCGACTGCCAGTAATGGAGTGAAACAGCTGCCTCTCAGTCCTGTATTGCGAGTCCCCACCCCCTCTCTGTTTTACACACTTACACTTACACAATACTGCAGCTACATACCACTGCAGCATCTCCACCATTGCAGCCACTGTATTTGTGCATACAGCCACAAAACACTGAAAACACCACATCCATGGTGTGAAATAGGCTAACTGCCTCCACCCTCAATCAGATTGAAACATGCAGTCTGAAAATATATTGGCAAAATACACAACTTAAGAAAGTGTGTACCACAGGAGATAATGTCATCTCACTTCCAGGAAATATCTATTCAGGGTAGGATTGCTTGGGAGCATATTGCAAGAAATGTGGGTAGTATGATGGGACATGCCAGGTCAGGATTTAGTTTTGGCCCATTATTACAGAGAATCATTTTCAGTTTTCCCCATATTGGAAGTTCTATTCTCTTCATTCCCTCTAGAAATGTACTGTAAAAATGCACTATATTAAATAACATTTCACAGGTTGAGTTATTGCACTTGGATGGGATAATAGCCCATTGGGTGGAAACTACACTCTAATACTAAGGGCAGTGCTGAGTCACCACTTCATCTAAAGAGCACAGCCATGGAGAAACCTTTAAGGAAACTCAATTAAACAAGGTGCAAATTCTGCGCCAATAGGGAAGGGGAAACTGACACATCCAGAATCTGGGTGGAGGTGACAGTGCCGCTTTCCCTATCACATCAAACACTTGACAATGACTGAGGTGTCAAAATACACGGAAGCAGCCCCGTCACAGGCAACCAGCAGCACAAATGCAGCTGCACCTGGACAACGGATCATTAAGGATAAACCAATGGAACTAATAGAGACTTTTTTCAAAGGGCAGTTTGAAGTCAGGAGAGAAGGTTTTTGTACATAAAGACCTTTGTGTGTGCATCTCTGCAGGTAAGGGCTTACAGAGCCCTTTACATCTGACTTTTAGTCAAGCTAAATATTTCTAGTCCTAGTGGTTGATTTTGTATTATCATTAAGAGCCAGAAGGCCTTTTGCAGTTTTTTTTTCTGTGTTTAGTAATGAAAATTTTGGTTAACTATTGTTTTATTATATTATTTTGTTATTAATGCTTTGATAAATAAAGACAATGCATTTTTTTGCATCCATGCCCCAGAATGTTACAGACCCTTAATACGCTTTTTCAAGTAAACCAAAGAGGAAAGAGACCCAAAGATATATATCGATGATTACAAAGCTTCAAAAGAGAAACAGCTTCCAGGTGTGATTCTTGTCTTTCACAGACACATCTCTGTTCATATATTCTCTAGACAGTTGCATCATTCACTTATTTATCAACCCTTGGCTTATTATACTTCAATAGTTTGCATTAAGTGCAAAATATTATGGGTTTCTTAACTTTCTTCGTTGGCCTGCCATTTTTGCTTTTATGTCATTGAAGTTTTTCCAAGAAGCATTTTTACTGTAATTATTTCCCTTGCCTGAAGCCAAACCACCGCAAAAATGATCTGTCTTGTCTTTCCATTGTTCAGAAGCTCCATGGAGCAAGGTGGAGCTGTTGAAAAATAAAAAAGGGCTATCTGAGGACAAGCCTCCACTCTTAGGAGTGTCAGCTCGCCACCACGTGTGGATCACCTGTCTTTTTCCCCCAGCTGCTACCATGATGTGTATCACGTCCTGAAATACATGTTTTCTCATGGCAAATACACCTGGAATCTGATAAATAGCCTTAAAATGATGAAGGTTATCATTGCATGATTTAGCTGCTTTATTCTCCTTTCTCTGATATCCAGGTCTATCCACCAGAATGGAGGTATGCATGCAGTTCATAGAAATCACTGTGTGCAGCACCACAGCTCCACCAAAATGTGGAGCTCTGCATTATCATTCAGAGCATTCAGGGAAGCAAAAAAAGAAAAATAACAAGGAAACCACCATTGTCATCACTTGCTAAACTGTTCTGCATCACAAATCAAGTTCACCCTCATGTGGTGAAGAGCTGCGCTCAGTAAGGAAGCCCCCTCAGAGAGATACTCACTGCTTTGGACGTTAATGATGCTTGTAGTGTTTTCCTTCCCCAACAAATTCTCTGCCACACATGTGTAATTTCCAGAGTCCTCCAGTTTCACTCTATTGATCTGGACCCTGGAGTTTTTCCTGCAGGAAAACGAAGAAGGCTGCAGGTCAGAATTCCTTCACAAGACATGCTGAGAATGCAGTTAATGGCTGGGATTGAACTAGAACTACAAAACACAATATCATAAGAGCATAGAGGACTTCAACTGAGCAGAAATCTTACAAACATGTCACAAAATTATTTGTGTTCCTTAAAGCACATTTTTCATCTAATATAGTACACGGAACACATAAATCATTCATAATCACAAGCTCTACACAAATGCAACGTTTTACAGGCTTAATTTATATATATATATAATACATCTATAATGTGTGTGTGTGTGGGTGTGTGCATATATATATATATATATATATATAGACACTTCTGACTTATGCTGTGAGTGAGAAGTAAGGCTAAAGGATCTGCCCCAGGAATGGCCACATTGCCATTAAAGGTTTTAGACATGATGTCTGTCAGGAACTGACACTATATTCTGACTGGCCTGAATGAACAAGATGAAAACATGCTTGTACTAACTTGCTGGACTTTATTTTGATTTCTTTGCTCTTCTTGAGCTCGCTGCCATCTTTGTACCACGTGTAGGTGGGGCTGGGGTTTCCAGAGGCTTCGCACTTAAGGGTGAGCCTGTCTCCCTCCTCCAGCATCTGGTTCCGCAGCCGTTTTAACCTTGGAGCGGATGCTGGATAGAGAGAGATAGAAAGACAGAGACAGAGGAGGAGGAGGATTAAAAGTAAAGTACAGCTTAAACAGGATGGCCTCAACAGGAATGGATGTGTCAATTTACAAGCTGCAAGTATGTCCACACCCACTAGTGTCCCACAGCTTCTGGAGGAGACCAAACCTGACGGCATTAAAACACAAAGTCTGATTTGCTTTTCAACAAACTTCACTGATTTTGCAAGGCGTTTCCTGTCAGGAACCAAATTTCAAAACATGTTATTTAGTCCACATTCTGACTGCTGGAATGATTGTGATGCCATGTATTTAATTCACAAATGTTAAGAGGATTCCACGTGCATTGCACTGACACAATGAGATTTCTGTATTTCTTCTACATTACAGCACCTGTAGTTGAGCCAAATACAGTTTGATTCTTAAATGTTAGTACCCAGAGATTCAACTTAAACATTGTGTATGCAAGAGAAAATTTCCTACTACCAGCTTGTTCTGCTGGACATATATATAAAAAAATATTACCACAATTTCCTGACATTGTTCTTCACATTTATCTTAAAATTTTCAGCTTGTCTTTAATCCTTGACTTTTAACATATGTGACTTATGACAATCTTGACATACAATTGCCTTCCAATAAGCCTTATTAATTTACTTTCGAGTTCCAACATTTGGTGGTAAAGTCTAATGATGACCGCTCCATCTGTTGTATGATAACATTGGACGGTTACTCTACTGCAAGGCACCATATTTGTTTTTGACTCAGTCAGTGTCTGGCTGTCTACTGGCAATTCTGTTTTATTTAATAAAACGTTTATTTGGATAACTTTTTTTTTGCCATTCCATTCAAGGCGTTTTTTTTTTACAATGGCCGTCTTATAGTGTTCTAGTGGTGCGGAAAAGACAAAGCAAAACAAAATAGATTTAATCAAAGTGAATATTATTGTTCGTATGTCCTTATAGTTTATACAGTTGAGTATAAGGAGATTTTTGACTTCTGATATAAGAATAAATCATGGACCACCCATATATATGCTTTAGAATTTAGAATTGTGGCAGATTTTTTGATCCATGACTCACCACCTACCCAAGGACAGAGTTGAAAAAGATTAATTTTTGTGTCGATATCACTTTCCTAGGAGAACGAGACTTTTAAACTGTTGCTGACTAACATTTTAAGAATGGTTTCGGGAAACTGTGTCACACTGTTATTTTCCACACTGTCTTACACGCTGCAAAATTTTAAGCTCCACTTTTACTTGATGGATTTCCATTTAGTTTAGGACAGGACACTGCGGAAGCCACAGATGTAGAAGCCAGGGCAGTTCTCAGTACTGTGCTGTAACCTTGAATAAGGCACCTTGCCCGATTAGCTGCGACACTCGCCTGAAACCTGGACGCTTTCCAGAAACATGAGGAGTCTAGCATGATGACCGCACCGTAATGACACAGCCTGTCATTCAGGGGTTAGGAACAGGGCCATTTGTCCTTTATCATTCCAGACAGTTGGCTTTTTATGTCCTTTGTCTTTTCTCTGGGTGCTACACAGTCTGCTGCTCTGTTTCAGACTAGGACTGTATAATCACACATCTAGAGAGGCACCTGGTACTTTAGCACATTTTCACAATGCTTGCATGCAACTAGAGTTAATAGGATAGACATCAGTGCCAGTTTACATCTGACACCTCCTTGCACAAACCATTCTGTTTGCGTTCAATTCTATAAATAGTTCTACAAAAAATCTGTTCATTTTTCTTAATGGTGTAAGTACTTTGTATGTCAGGCTTGAGTTGAACATACAGTAATTATAATAACAACAATGATAATAACAATAATAATAGTCATAAAGATAGCATACAGAGATAAATTAAGACCACAGACAGGACCATGTTAAAATAACAGCTAAATGTCCTAATTTGGGATGGAATGACCCAGTTCCCTGCCCTAGTAAAGGAAGGTGTACTGTCTGTGCTACAAAAGTCTGTTCCAGAAAACGAGATCCATGTTTCACTGTTTATTTTGGGACAAATCCACAACATGGGTGAAGGTAAAGACCATACATTTGTTACCCTACTGTCAGTGCGGTCACGGGTATGTATGTTCAGTACCAATATCAAAAATTTGGACACGTGGACTAAATTTGGACAGACTAAATAGAAGAGTCGAAGCAAAGCGACCTACTAGTGTCCTACGTTTCCAGGAACTGCTACAGAAGAGCTGGGAAGGCATGTTGACTGATGTCCTGTTCAAACAACGTTGCTGAAAGTCTACTGAGAACAGTACCTAGCATGTGCACTCAAACTTGTTATATTACAGTAGTGAGAATGCAGTATTACAACTGTCATTGTTCATTTAGTGTCTCTGATAAACTTCTGGGTCTTATGCTACGGCAGTGGACACAGGCAAAAATGATCTGTACAGGTGGTCAGAAATGGCCAACTTCTAAATGTCTATATGGAGATTAATTGTACTTCCTCGAGCAACCTCTTTGTTTTAAAACTCTCAGATGAAAATTCCCTTTTAACATAAAGTACCACGTACTCACCATTCATTAGCAGTAAAACCATGGTACAGTATCCCTAGTGCATTACTGTATCTTAGCATATCTCAGCATGGCTTCAAAGGGCACAAAGTCTTTGTTCCTATCTAATGATAGCAAGAAGACAGACACCATAGCAGGGAGATGCAATGTGCCTTGTTTTACTGCAGTTTGTCTCGAGGATTAAATATTATACATTAATGACCCTTAAGAAACACTAACGGATGAAACGATTGTAAGAATATGAAAAAAAAAAAAACTCTTCCTATTATGGCTAACTGCAATGTGAAAATGAAGCAATGGATTTTGTGGTTTTAATTATGACAATACCAGACAAGTTTCTAAGCCCAAAGGACACCTGAGGAGTCTTAATTGGGATGTGATTATACAATATTCCCATCTGCTGCTATTCTTGGCCAGACTGTTAATAGTTTGCCGTATTACAATGAAGATTTCTGGAGAATTGGTGTGATTTTCGCAACAGTTTGAATAAACGTGCATGAGATCTCATCTATATGATCTGCTTGATACAAACAAATCCAGAAGTCCTCTTGGTCATTGTCTGAAAGTGGCTGTTGAGGATATCTTTCCATCAATAAAATTAGAAATGTAAAAAAATATTCACGACTGTATATTCTGTATATTACACACACACAACACACACACACACACACACACACACACACACACACACATATATATATATATATATATATATATATATATATATATATGTTAAATGCTATGTGGTATATGTACACACACACGCAAACAAGTTTAAGATGCTCTGCATTATTTTATCATTAATTTAGATGTTAGTGACGGGAAAAATCACATCTCAAGTTTTGTTCCATGTAATTCAAATTATAGCTATGTCAAAGAGATGTTTTTAGGAATTGTAGTAACTTGCTGAAGGTTAAAGAAATGAGCATGAATAAATCTAAGCAGAGGAGAGTAAGTGTGTGAAGGATGTGATTCCCTGTCTTCCCCAATTGCTGAGAACTTTATTCTTCTGACACTGACACTTCTTCCTTGAGCTCTGTCATCGCCTCTCAAGGCTTCTCCTATCACTACTATACTGACAATACCTAGCTCTTCCTCCCGCATCCGCAGATGTTTATTACACCTAGTTTCTTGGATATCTCTGCTTGTATGACTAACTGACTGATTGTCATTTACAACTCAACCTCTAAAAGAACGGAGATCCTTCACCTCCTAACTGGTCCATCCACCTGTTGGGAACACCACGAAACTGGAAGATTTGCTAATTTTATCCACTTCATTGATTAACATCCTGGGAGTAACGATTGACTCAAGTCTTGGCTTATCCCATATCCTTTGGCTTAGCCATAACCTGGTCCTGCAGATATGTCCTACATAACCCACATGATCCACCCTTATGTCCCAACAGACTCAACACAGCTTCTGATCCAGGCAATGGTAATATCCCTCCTAGATAATGGAACTTCATCCTGTCTGGCTTTCCGGCCTTCACCACCAAGCCTCTCCAGCTGATTCAGTGTGCCACTGCATGAGCTGTGTTTTATCTGGCAAGATTTTCCAGAATTTGAACCCAAAATTCATTGAATTGTCTAAATTGAAAACCCACTATAATAAATCTGCATCTGAAAAAAATTCAGAGTGCGCTTGTAAAACTGTCTTAAGTTGTATGTAAGTTTGGATGAAAGGAGTGCTAGCAATGTGCTAGTCATACGAACTTGAGGGGCATTATGGGGAAGGAATGCAATTCCCATTTTGGGGGTGTTATTTAATTGAAATGGGAGGAAGCCTGAGCAAGTAGCATTAAAAGTTACACCGGTTGTTTTTTCTGATATACCTGTGTATTCAGAAAGTGCAGAAAGTGCAAAGTTATAAAATTGTTCACATTAAACAAATTGTGCTCAGTGGATCCACACTTTGGTTCATTACTCACCCTTGGGAGAATAATTCAAAAGTAGGAATTACCCCCTATTACATATCCATATTTTATAAATGTTTGTGTGTTTTATTGATAATTGGGGAAATTGGTTTCGCATTTTGGGATAAGCTGAGAAGCTTATTTTTCCCATTTAAATGATGGGATATAGGCTCCTGCTATTCGAAAGTTCACAGCCCAACACATTTTCAAGAATGGATTACGGTAGGATAACAAGGGATGCCTGTGCTTTGTTTTGCACAAACACTACAAAATAAACAGAAGGCATAATAACACTCACCCACAGAGCAAATAGCAAAGCCTCCTCTAAAGCTCGGTCAGGTCAAATGAACACACACAACCTGTCCAGCAGCACAACAGAACCTTCTGACAAGGTGTGCAACCCCCCAGGATGATGACAAAGGATCACACATATTGTGTAGTAATGCACAGTAGTAGTACACAGACAGTCATGTTCTCCCACCACAGGGTAAAATTCAACAGCAGAGGACAAATGTAGGTTCAGCACCTCACCGAAACTGTGAAAAGTAAACACATACGGTAATATATAATGCCAATTTTCAGCCAAAAAGAAGCCTCAAAAAGAAAGGAAATCTTCAATTTTAAAATAAAATTAGTCAGCAGGGCAGGTGTCTTTGACTGAAAAGATTCCTCAGCAGTATGACAAACCATGATATTCTGTCCTGACATAATCAGGTGTCTGTGCAGGCATGAATGTGCAAACCTGAGCAAGACTTAGTCTATCACACATTTTACATTCTTAACATCTAACTAAGGGCTTGCATTTCTCAGCATGGCTTGCAAACAATGAGCGGTAGAGAGATGTTGTTTCTAATGTAGTGACATCTTTTGACTGTCCATTGTAACACTGTATCGTATAATGTAGGATCCAAAATCATATAAAACACTTAAAAACTTGTACAATGTATCAAAAATGTTCTGGAGATGGGTTGTTGTACAAAACTGTCAAAAATATCTATATTTAGTACTATATTGCATTATAGAAGATTGAAAATGGAAGACTTTGACTTAATAATTTAAAGATATCAGAAAAAGCCAGGAAGTTTATGATTTTATTCATTGGGGAATGACTTGATTTTGTGTGTTGGAAAAACAAATAATGTCTACTTCACATACAGGTATATCTACCTCTATTCAATGGGTCTATTTGACATAAATTACACAGAGACTTGTTTGCAGCAAAATCTTTCCAAGGATTCCATCATTCAGGAGTTTGATGTGGTGTGTAAATAACACTCCTAACATGAAAGGGCAGGACAGCACAAAAAGCTCCATTCCTGTCAGTGCAAATATCCATTTGTGTGTCACCAAGATTCCAGTTCTGACAGAGCTTTTGAGGGCTACAGTATGTTGTAGATAGGAACAAAATTAAAACTTATTTTTAAAAACTCTTTTATGGTCTGAAAATATTTCACTAGAGAATCAATGCACAATCCAGTCTCCTGTATTCTTGGATACGCAGTACTATCTATACATGTCACAATTTTGACAATACGTCAACCCTTACCAGAAAACACAAGACAAAACTGACTTGCTGAATTTTTACAGCAAGATATAATATTAAAATTATACACATTTCCTGTGTCAGTTAAAGCTAAAAGCAGAGTTCAGTTTGGTGTGTCTTATTATTGTACAACAGTTTGGTTCGGCATCCAACCATTATCCTTAGCTGCATGTCCTAGTCAGGGTTGGGAGGTCTTGAGCCTATTCTGAAGTCACTGGATCACACAGCTTGGACGGGATAACGGGATAAAATTTATATAATCTATTTTTATGCCTTACTCAAGGTTACATTTGCAAAGAATAAGCCATATTCCTTTATTTTTCCTTGGATTTCATTATAGTTCATTTGTTTTCAAATAAATAGTAAAATGTCATCAAATGTCAGGTAATTTAATGAATACAGTATCTATATTTCAGAAGATCTGACACTTTACAAACCTAATGAATTCTCAAGAAGAACTACGTTTTATATGAATATGCTGTTTTTTTACAAACTTTGCAAAGTATGCTCATGCTTTGTTGTGACAGCCGCACACTGCTACAGAACAGCATATTTCTTGTGGCAAAAATAGCAACACTGTGATCACAACTGGAGTTAGGCAGCTCTTGATCATATTGCACAACTTTTACATTGCTTTTTAAAATTATGTCATGCACCATTTAGCACTTACAAACTATTTGCTTTAAAAACTAAAGGACAATAATGCAATGGCTTTATTTGACATCTTTTTCCCATGATTCACCATGCTGCTGCAAACATACATAAATCTTTAGAAGTGGGCCATTAATACAACTGTTAAGTTTTTGGAGTAATGACAGCTGAAAAAAAGTTTGTTTGACATTAAGTCTTCTAATTTATCCAGTTATTTATTCAATTATTATTTATTCATTAAATTTCAATTTAGTAACTTACAGTGACTTACCCCTTTATACATTTATCAGGACCTTTACGCACTTGGTTTGAGTGCAAGGTAGCGGCTCTAATCGCGAGGGTGTCTGCTGTCACATAGAAATACATTTGGCTGTAGTTAAGGATTGCATTATGTAACCTGTCAACCAATTTGAGCTTTTAACAGCCGTCTTTAAAAAGAAAGTACACTGCTAGTTAGAAAACATGCTTTATGACCCACTGATCACAGGGTCCATTCCCAGGAGGTTCACCGACGCTATATACCTGAACCGCTGCGCTGACAGGGTGTTTATCAGTGCAAATGTGCAAAGAGTTGTAAGCTATGTACCAAAAGCTGTGTTGAATAATAATAGTATATGCTAAGATACTTTATTATGTTATTTTTCTGAATTACATATGAGAACACCTGTGTTTACTTCCCTGTAGAAGTACTTAAAGTTTCCAAGCATGTCGCATTTCAGCATAAACATTTATTTTGAAGATGCAAAGAAGTCAACTCTCAGTTTAAAAAGAAGGTACTGGTCCAAAGAGGGGTTATGCTCTTATAATGCTGAGAAAAAACTGAATTTCATCAGCAAGTGCAGCTAAGGAAATGAGCAATTGTATTAATACCTACAAAGCTGCATAGTATGTAACCTCACAGAGGTACCATATCAATACCATAAAAGAAACTTTAAACTAACTTTGCACATAATCTCCCACTCTGCTGTGCTGGCTTTAAGTTAATAAATAGTCGGTTCTTGACAACAAAAATCTTTCAATTTCAGTTTAAAACCTACTTGAAGACCCCTGCATGCATTTCTCTGGCTGACACCAAAATGCAACCTGCCTCCTGCCTTCCAGTCATTTAGACCATTTTCCAGTTTGTTAGACCATGCAGTTTAACAAATGTAATTACAAATAACATTAAAACAAGGCACTGTTAAAGATGTAATATTAAAAGTGTTATTTTTGTGCATTTTTCACCATTTATCCAGCTGGATGTTTGCTGAATGTTTAAAGTTAATTTTCCAAACAAAAGGTTCATCGTCAGCATTGAGCCCTACAGCCTCATACTCAGTCCCACTGTTTAGCCTCTTGACTTGAATAAATGTTTGTATTTGACCCTCACATCTCACCTCAACACCTTCCAAGCAGATTATGACTGTCCCCTCACCGTCCCAGTGACTCTCATGCAAATCATCACTGTCTCCTGCATCTATAGCTCCTCCATGGGCTTCCATACCAATGACAACAGTGCAGGTCTTGATGGTGAGGACTGCCCCATCAACATGCTCAGAGCCACATCCTTGGAAAGGGTAGAACACATTTCCCTTACCCTGTTGCAGGCTTCAGCAGCGTATCAAAAAACACTGGTAACATTTCCAGCAGGACCTCCACAGCCCCCCTGAATGATCCAATCCCCTTTCCCAGCTGCTGGTCAACTGTGTTGCTCCTGCTCTCTGTCAGAGTGGTTAATATCTTGCAATGGAGACTGTGATCCTGGGGTGATCCTCACTGCTCCCGACCAACAGGTTATTGACCTAGTTTGCAGCAACAGGATAAATCTCTGTGTCGGCTCAGTGGCCTAGAGTGAACAGCAGCCAGCCTTACCAGCCAGCGGTCAACTAGCAGGCAGATTTCATAGGGTTGGTCCCAACCCCCCCAGCCAGATCAGTCAAGTGACCAGCCCAGCATGTTTAAACCAGCTGTGAGAAACCCACTGTGCCACTGATGCCAAAAAATCACAACTCATGTTGCAGCCTTTCATTCAAAGCTCAAAACATAAAGGCAGCGCACACAACTGGGAATAGACTAAATAAATAACAATTGTGTTTAACATCACTACAGTAATCAAGAAGAACTTTCTTACTGGCATTCCATGGTACCTCGCAGATGACTAACATATTGCAATACAACTTTATATAGGTTTGCAATTTTCTGCAGTCTGTGGCTCCTACTAACACACTAGTACTAAACAGTATCAATATATTCATACAGTTTTATAACTTGTTAAAAGCAGAAAGCCTGAAAGCCTTAATTGCATGGAGGTCTTAAATGCGACCACCTCAGCAAAACAAAGAGTATTGCATGAGATCAATGGTCAGCAGTCAGCCGTAGCTCTCTTGCAAACGTCCATTAGTGAGCGACACGAGATCAGCCCACCAACACTAGATGTGCAGCTGCTTGCTTCACACATCAGCCTTCTAACGTGTGACAGGAGGCTGTGAGCTTTGGCAGGAGGATGTGGTACGTTTTCCCTGCTAGCTCTCTCCTCCGCTCCCTTTACCATTAGAGGGCTCCTTCTTCTCCTTCCTCCCTTTCTTCCCTGTCTTCTTCCTGCCTTTCTTGCCCCTCTCCCTGTCCTCTGACATGTTTGTCGTGCTAAGAATAATCCCAGAAACCAGACACCGTTGTCCTGAAGAGAGTGTGGATGGAACACTGGATCTATCCCACTAGTCTCCTGCTATATAGAGCAACACCCATTACACACAAATAGGGATACACCTACTTTGAGCACTACAGATAGTGTGTGTGTGTGTGTGTGTGTGTGTGAGAGAGAGAGCGAGTGAGGGAGGGAGAGAGAGAGAGAGAGAGAGAGAGGGAGAAGGCATTTCCAGTTGCAGCTAGTGATTAACTATTTGCTGGCTAGAACAGATGGTCTAGAACTACACTCCCTCCTGTGCCCAATGGAATGGTTTTGACAAGGGAAAGGACTTGGGGAGATAGGCTCCTCCTCAGACTTTCCTAGAGAGAGTCTTGTAATGTCCTAGGTTTGTATGTACCTTGGAAGAAAATCTCTGTAGACTAGAATGTGACCATCAAGCAAGAGAACAAGCTGTCCATGTGAAAGCTGCCTGGTCCTTCTTACAACAGAATACAGAGAAAGAAACTTTGATTTCAATCATGCTTTGCATGCCACAGCCCAGATTTAATCTCACACTCTGGGCCGCACCATGTTATTGCCAGACCAGCAGTCCAACGATAAATGGTCCACCTACATTGAGGGTCTGCCTCAAAACAAACTATTTTAAACCATCCAGACTCCAATCACAACAGAACTAGCTACTCACAACCCAGCCAAACTCACTGCAGTCAGATCACACCCCATTTGTACAACAGAAACAGCCTCTGCAGCTCAACCAAATCAAATCACACACACTGACATAATTCACTGCTCCAAGAACACATTAAATGCACAAAGGAACTACAGTAAAAACACCTAAACAAAAACACTATCTCTGGAAGCTGCCTTGGGCAAAGGTGTCAGCTAAATAATGAATAATAATAACCACATACCATCTTAGATGGGCAAAAAGGTTTATAGCAGAAACGAATGACACGATGAAAAAATTAATTTTATTTGTGATGTCCAGCCTTACACTATTTTTATTTCAATTTTAATGTTCTCACACGTAAACTTCCCCATTAATAATTTAAGATTGTTAAGGTCATTATCTCCTTCAGCAAAATATTTTATTTTTCCAGCTAATTAGCAGTTCATATTTTGAAGTTACTTTTTTTCAAGTTTGTAACACAATGGATAATCAATAAAAGCATAAGTTTTGCAAAAAATGGAAATGGAACACACCATTCCTATGCAGGAGATCAAAATTATTCTCCACCATTAACACCTGGCCAGGTGTGCTAATGTCCTTTAATTTTACCACTCATTCTTTCCTCTTCCTCCCACTCCTCGTGTTGTCAGCTGAACACAAGTCCTGGCCTGTCTCTGGCTGTGTCTTTCCCATCACTGACTTCTTTGCTAATCCCTGTAGTCAACTCACACACAGGTCAGGGTTGTAACAAATCCCATTGACAAAAATGTAGCTCCTTCTTAAGCGTGCAGGTACCAAATACCAAAGCACACCTACACTCTGGAGGCAGTGCACGGTTGTACGATCCTAGTCCCCCTTCCCTTGGAAGTTGCCAGTGATCTTTTAATCTCGCATGTTTATAACAAGTTAGAAAAAACAGTTGACTCGTCCTGACCCCTACTAAGCCAGGAGCGTGTTGAGAGCTTCAGGACCTGGGATATCAGCAAGGGACTGATTCTGCCACACAGCTCAGGACAGCATGTGGTGCCTTTAAATGGATTTTTCTGTTCCTTTTCTATGGACTGTGGTGCAGGTAATGGTGAGTTTCCCACAGGGGCAAAGCTCTGTAGATAGAAAGCTCTTGAGGACAACAGAGCTGAAGTGTACATAGAGTCTTAGCCAGTGTAGCAGGTCACACCAACACATGTTAAGAAGGCTTATGTAGAGCCCATAAGAGTGGGCAGTGGGGCGGAAATTGTAAGGAAATGTAATTAGGATAATGTGGCTTGGCCAGCTGCACTACATCAAATGCATGACATCTTATTAGACAAAAACCATGGCTAGTAATACCAGCAGGAGGGGAAAATGGTCCCTGCTCTTTGTAGAACTTCAGTAAACATGCAATTTTACTTTTAATCTGAACTCTACCTGCAATACAGCATCGCTAACACAGGATTATGGTTCACGTAGCGTTATTGCGATGGTTTTGATCAGTACCTGAAGAAGGGATCCATCTGTGACCCTACTGATGTCTGATTGGACAAGCTGGAAACAGCAAAACTAGACTTGATGGATTTGACACAACTGATTCCTGCCCAAATATCCCCTCACACCTGTCTTGTTGGCTAGAAACCTGGAGGTGTGAAACTAGTGCATTACCCCAATGAGCTAAAGGGTGCCTGCAGCAAAACCGAGAACACAGACCAAACAACAATGACAGCTTGTAGTGCAGTGGCCATGGGACTGGAAAAAGAACATTGCTCACGTGCACAATGAGGCACGCATACATGGATTTGACTGGTTTTACGACTTCAGTGCTACGTACTTGATCAAAATGAGAGAATTTACCACTCATTTGAGCTGAGGACAAAATGCAAGTTTAGGTGCATCTCTGAATCCCGGCCCTGGTCACCAACTATGTATTTTGGATTTTTTTTAGAATTAACCTTGTAATTAACTGGCATTGATTGCACTGTTTGTTAAATGAATACAATAATTCAAAACATGTTTGAAAGGATTCAGTATAAATCACATTATCTTATCATAAGACAAAAAGAAAGAAAACAAATTCTGTTTTTTGCTCTGTAAACTGCAACGATACAGTATTCATGGCTTCAGTTAAACAATGACAGTTATAAATTTATGCTATTATTTATAGGCTTCCACCAAATACATCATTTAGATTAATCAATCCTTTACTTAAGGTTAATGTTAATTCACTATTTTAAGTTATAAGCATTAACGGCAACATACCGGTGCGAAAAAGAGGCGATAGTACCTCATCCCACCTGGGCTGTGAGTTTGGAAATAGGCTGAATCCAACTTTGTGTTTATGCATACACACACACACACACACACACACACACACAATATATAGTAGTCCCTCTGTATCTGAACTCTCTATATCCAAATTTTCATTATAACAGATCTTGAGAATGAATGACTAAATATTGGTATCTGAACAGAAACTTTTGCTATAATGAATTTTTATCTGAAGCTTAACCATAATCAAAAAACTGAAGCACGAATAAAAATCAAAATGAATGTAAAACATCAACAAATAAATACATAGTGTGTACACCATTCACATAGTGTAGTGCAGTACTGTATTACTGTAATACTGTACTGTATTGTACACCGTTATATACCCATGCTGGTGTCATATCAACTGTTTCTGGTAGTGACAGACGAACAGGAGTCTTGCTTTCAAGAACACAATTGAAGATACTCTCGCAGATTGTAAGGAGATGAAGGAAAGTAAATTCCAAGACGGTAAAGTTCCATTTTGAGTTTTTTTTCACCCCGCATCCACCATTCATCCTCCTGGGCTCCAATGGGGATAGCTGATGAAGCCGCCTCCCTCTGACACACAGCAAACCTCAAAAGCCTCTCTTCTTCACTTTATTTGATGAGTATCCAGTAAAAGCTGTGAGCCTTGTTTCATACGCCATCTTTTTAACGTAATTTCATTTTTTAGTAAATTTATTTATTTAAATGCCAGTGGCCTCTCTGACATGCAAAATGTCCTGTACTGTCTGTATTGTCCCATGCACTATAAACATGTAAACTAATGACAGCATTAAGTGTTTTCTAATTAGGTAACTGGTGTTTGGAGTGTTTTATCATGCCAGCATCATGAGTTGATAGTTATACAGCTGTTTTTGGTTGGGCTGGGAACAAATTAATTTTTTCCTATTTGAAATAATGGGAAATAAGCATTTGGTATCAGAAATTTCGGTATCCGGCCCATTTTCAAGGACAAATTAGATATGGATACCGAGAGATGACTGTATACACTCACTCATAACAGGATTTCAGCTGTACAGTTTATTCCATAAACAGCTCATTTATGACATCTTATAGAAACAAACATTATAGACAGGGTGGCTTGAGGAATAGGAAGGAGAGCCGCCACCTCACAGCATCTTGAGCCTCAGCATCCTTATAGACCTGCACACCACCCACTGCCTGGACAAGTCTGCAAGCCAGCACAGCTGCACAAGCCCTGCAGAAATGTAACTGTAGGATCTGCCCATTTACATCTTTACCACGGTCCCCTAAGGAGTGGCGCGCGCACACACTGCGCAGAGACTCACTCAGCAGTATGCTGCCAGCTAATATTTCGTCAGTTAGAAGTCGTACTTTAGAGCCGCGTATGCTCAGCATGACCATATAAGCACAAGTACAGATGTTTAGAAGACCCATATGATCAGTGTGGTAATCTGGGACACCATGATTTAATATGTTCAATATGTTCAATATCTCTTTGAACATAAGATTCATGCAAGAAGTGAAATGATGCATCTGCCTAACTGGTAAAAGCCGACAATGTGAGCACATGCTAAACATTCTGGAGGAAGGTAGGGAAACTGTCCAAAAGGGGAACTAGAAGACACTGGCCTATGGGGTGGGAGGCCAAGGTTTGAATGCTGGGTCCTGGGTTAAGCATTAAGCTTAAATGCACTGTTCCGTTGGAGTGACAAGTGTGTAAATGTTTTATACATTTTTATTGTTGAGAGAGCTACATATCCCATTAAAATCCTTTCCCGAACAAAGATACATATTTTCCAGCATGCAAACAGGGAAATTACTGATTGCCAACCTAAAATAAATGTGTTCAATGTCAACATGGCTTTATTCCAATGCTATAAAGTGCTTACCTTAATCTTGCTCTACTAGGGGTGTTAAACAATAAAATAAAAAGGCACAGTATTTTAAATTGTGATTAATAATACCACTCAGCAATGAGATGTTTTCTAATACTTTGGAAAAGCTACTGTTTTTAATGATATTGAAAGAAAGTAGTAAACATGTCATACCAGCTTATCTCAATCTTTGACAGTTCTCCTAACACCTCTGACAACTATCAAAAACTGTTACAAAGAGACATGAGACAGAAAAATGTCACACTTGTACTGTCTGATAGGGCTATTATAAACATTTATGACTTTCCATGCATTAATGATATGTTTAAACTGATATTATAGGCGTATTAAATTTCAATAGCTTAAGAAACTTCCAGCAAGTCTTTTTTAACGTACAGATCCTTTGCTACATGTTTTTCCAAAATCATTACATCACTGGCAAATCTGCCAAAGAATGCATATCTAAAAATATGATCCTTTAAAATAGTTGGATTAAACAAACTTAATTGTTCATTTTTTGTTCTCATATAATGTTTTTTTTAGAATTAACAGGCATTTATCTTTAACTATGTATTATAAACTGAAGTAGTCAAAATGACATTGCATTAGTACATGTCAATAAGTGGAGCAGTAAGTATGGTGAACAGGCCTTGCAAACTGAAGGTCCCTGGTGTGAATTCCCACTCCTGTTGTAGAATTCTTGTTCAAGGTACATAACCTAAATGGGCACAGTAAAAATAAAAGTTAAACATAAAAAGCATAAAATTGCTTTTGCTGGGATGAAAGAAAAAAAGACACCGAGCAAATTTCCTCAGTCTAGGATCATTTTTATAACTAACAATAAGTTTGACCAAAACTGCAAAATAAAGACATGGATGAACACCCAGATAAATAACAAGCAACCAACAAAAATGAAAACATTAATAAATGAGGTATAAAGCTATTTTTGGTTTTTGCAAGCCTGTGAGTTTGACTCTCAAATCACGAGTAACCGAGTAAAGGATGAAAGCACAACCCCTTAATTTAACAGTTTTTAAAAATAAAATATGAATGACAAAGTCTTTATTTGGTGTAGGAGCAGTCATTTAACTACAGTGTTAGTGTTTTACATTTCACTGAGCAGAAAGTATAACTGCTACAGATCATATTTGCCTGTGATTCATATTTGCCGGTTAGTCTTGCTGTATTTGAATAGGAGGTGAGTTTAAATCTCACCATGGACTGTTCTAGTGGGGTCGCAGTAGTCCAGTCAGATTGAAAGCCAGACTGCTCAGCATTTCCACTGTATACGCCTTTCCCCGTGGTAGTCAATGGTAATGTGACATAAGATCGACATGGGGCATATTGTTGCCCCTCTTGGGATGTGTAGAGATCCTAGAAGCCTACATGAAAGGCCTTTTAGGATCACTTCACTGTAACTGGGGACAGCGCCCAAGGGAGTTCTGAAGCTATTTATAGTGTCAATTTCTTTAAACTTAATCACACGCATCAATGCTGACACTATTATTCTCCATCTTCTAGCAAGTTACAATATTTTAATATGAAATACTGAGTTAATTATTTCTTGAAACAAATAATATTAACCCATGAGGAATAAACAAAGAATAAAAGAACTTAAAACCAAATGAACCGAATTTTGCATGGCATCTGCATGACTGATGTGTTTGGTTGATATCAAGGGTTTATGCTTCCTCTCTGAGAAGTAAAGCATGGGATGACACATTGAGTTGATTGAATGTACCGGAGAAGGCCACAGACTGGCCACAGGTGCACCTATCACCTGCTCCTGTGGCTTGTCAGGTTTACAAGGTTCAATGAAGCTGACCGGATTCATGGCTTCAATTATCTGAGCTTCAGAAAGCTGCAGTGGCCTCAGAGAGGCTTGATGTTCACACACAGCAGGAGGACACTGCTCACGCTGTATGTCCTTGAATGACTGTGCATGCACTTTTTGTGTGTCTGAGAGACATATGGAAGGAAGCTGTTGCTCAAAGTGTATGTGTCTCAGACAGCCATTCCACAGAGGAGGAGGATAACAGAAGGTCTGAATATACAGTCAGTGTTCCTAGTGGTGCATTACAGCTGCAAGGCAGTGATGGTGGGGACAGTTGGTGGGGGCCCCACAAAGCTGCAGGAAGTTGCTCTCACTCAGCTGTAAGACGCAGAAAGCTGTTCTTTTTCTACTTCAAGTACTGGCAACAGTGACCTCAAGAAGTAGTGATGCCTCTTCAGGATTATAAGCAGAGCCTGTTCTGGCGGCACGAAGGCATAAGGCAGGGTGCACCTCCATCACAGTTCTTCACCTATCTTTCAAAATTGTCTGTGTATAGTGAAGCAAAATTGACCTGCACTTAAGCTCTGAGTTGACAGATGACAGCAAAACACCCAAAACAGAAAATGAGTGCACGTGTAGCATGCTTCACCTCACTCCTACACTTTTTACAGCATATGAGACAAACTAGTTAACAGTAAACATTGGACAGGAATTTGCGTGGACAATGTATCGAAACTTTTTTAACTAGTTTTTAATTTACTGTTGAGAATTACTTGTGCATTAATCAAATGGCAAATGAAAACGTGTTCAAGTATTATTTTTTGTTATAGTCACATCCAAACTTAAAAAAGAAATCAAACTTGCATATAAATTGAGGGATATCTGTATCTGTATTTTTGAGACTTTACTGATTGTGACTTGGTATTAAAAGTGAATTTGGAGATGCCAGCAGAATGAATTAAAGCAGAACTCTGGGCCCATTTCTGTTCTCAAGCTGAGGAGCAGGTATGATATACAAAAAACAGTATAACCTCATAGCTGAGGTAAAGTCCTTCCCTGAATTATAGCGGCACAGTGGTATCCCAAAGTGGTCCTGAATGATACCATTAAGTACACCACTGGGAACATTGCTGAAGTTTTGTCATATGATAACCCAAGCTGTTGCTCAGTGATAGCTGTCCACTAAAAAAGTTTACTTTTTAACAAGCCTGACCCTGAAGAAAACAGAGAACATCCGTAGTTTACTTCTCACGAGGCAACTGGCAGCCCACGTCCAAAACAACTTGAGTGGAACAGCTTACATTGTGTTTTGCTTTTATTGAAAGCATCTGCGGTTTCTCACATCCATAGCCTCAAGTACTCAAAGTCCGTGTGTCAGGGTTGAGAAAGAGGGCGGAAGTGTCCATGTCAAGAATAAACAAAGAACTGTTCTCAAATCCTTGAAAGGCCCCCACCTATCCACCCATCTTCCCTTTTTGTGCACCCCTTCTTTGCTTCAGACCACAGGCCACCTTTGTACATTTTTAGATTGGTAGTGATTACAGGCCCTGGAACCGGCCTGAAACGCATTCAGTTTCCTTCCGTGTCTGTCTCTGCACATCATCTGCAAAGCTGCCCCCTAATTCTCAAGTTTCACAGCCACCAAAGTTCACCCCACCCATATAAAGGTTATAAACACACATGGAGCCATTTTGATCCGTGTTCTTCCCCCCATCACGGGGAGAGGGGGGTTGGATAATACCTTTTTATACCTAACTGTTGATGATGGCTGAATCAACAGAATTTAGGTGACTGAGAGAGATGATAAAGAGAGAAACCCTGGTGCATCTCTGTTAGTAGAAAAAAAACATGTAGCCAGTAACAGATATGAACACCAAGACAAACGGTCAATTGTAAGATTTTCCAGAGCACAGGGCAGCAGCTAAAGTACAAAGATATTCAGTCTGTTTCCCACCGCACACAAGTGGCAGAAAGTTCATGGGTGACGCTGGCATTCTGAGCACATTCTCCTGCGCGTGCCTCTCTCACTGAGCAAAAGCCAGCAGTCCTGTTAGAAAGCCTAGCAAAACGTAATGCTCTAGTTGATATTCCCAACAGCACCTCAGGCTGATACTCTCTGTGAATGAGTCAAAAATAAGTTTGCAGCAGGTTCTCTTGCTTAATGGTGCACCACTGCATCATTCTCTAGACACAAAAAGATGTGCACTGGATACACACAAGGAGGACTATGCTTACATAGGGTCTCAGGCACACACGAGACAAACCCAGGGATGCCTGGACAGAACAAAACAGCTTTTCTATCGATATGCATTTTCATGTGTTTTCTCGCGAGGTAAATACTGACTCCACTGCAGGTTTCCTATCAGGGGATGATCTGGAAGATCTGCTCTTAGGGTCCTGGCGCAGTGCCCTGCCACAATAGAACAGGCTGCGCCCAATCAGATGTGACTGACATCATGAGGAATCTACGGCAGGTCCTCTCTCAAGGTCAGAGACTCTTGCACTTGTTTACACATATTTAAACATACATGTTGAAGGTTATATTTTTATTCATAAAACAAAGAAGCTAGATTTTTAAAAAGAATTTACAGAACGCTAGACAACTAAATCATAACAGAACACGGAAGAGGAAAAATGATCATTATAATAGACACCTTTAATCCCAAAATATTTCGAAAGAATGCACTTTTCGTGTGCATGTAAAATTACATATTTTGATACCAGAGAGTGTGTGTGCGTGTGTGTGTGTGTGTGTGTGTGTGTGTGTGTGTGTGTGTGTGTGTGCATCAGGACCACGAGAACCTCTGCTTGCTCAGTCTGGGCTCCGTGTCATTTCTGCAGCACACTGCTGTCACCATGGAAACCACGCACAAGGCGCTGCAGCCATTGCGGCTCTGCTGTGTCACATCAAAACACAGATGTCCATGAGGGATCCACCGCTCAGCCTGCTGGGAAACACTGCGGGTAGTAGCAATGGAGCAGCCCACTTCATGGGGGAGACAAACTCTACACCAAGCAGACTCGAGCTTCAAAGCCAAAGGCAAGAGAAATATTTTTGTTTTTTACTGCTGGACCTCTGGCTTTTATACACAATAGGTGGTTTAAGGTTAACAGCTTTACACTAACCTTATGCCTTTATGGAAATTTGATGCCCATACTGGGCCTGTTATGATCACCAAAGGCGTGAAAGATACTCATAGCTGCTTAGTTAAGAGCTGTCATAAAATACATACTTTAATCTGAATAATAAATCTGGGACCTCCCACTTCTTATTGCATGATTCTTCAATACATTTAAAAGCATTAATCACTGTTCAAACTTATGCTGTCAAATTCTGGCCCAACAGAGCTTCCTTTTAACTGACTGAGATCTCTGTTCTTGCCCACTGGCCGATATCTATTTCCTGAGCTAGTGACTGACATAGTGAGTTTATGAGACCCCTACGTTCTCCTCAGCTGGTGACTGGGACCTCCACTCTAAATGAGTTGCTGAGCTCTCCTTGCCTCTGAGACAGATGCGCAGATCTGTAGGCTTACTGTCTTAATAGCATGGATTACTGGAAACTGATGGTTCCTAGCTGCGTTCTCTTTGATCACTTGGTTTTGTTTCCACAAAATATATTCCTCAGTAAAAATACTGAAATCAAGTCACAAGCAGGCTACTACAGCTTATGAAATGGCTCGATAAGAGTTAAGTAACACCAGCAGAGCACCGTGCAACTACTGAAATATCTTTTAACAACCTCTGATGACATGCATCAGACCTGACTGACATCAGTGAATTGTGTGTTCCTTTCCATCTCGAGGGATGATGTCCACACACTCGTGCAAAAGTGCGTTCAAAACACAGAAACACTGACCTAATGGCACATAACTTTGTAACTCACCTCTGTAATGCTTATTTCAGCAAAGCTGAAATAAAAAAAATATTGCTCAGATGCTTACATGTACTTTACACCTACTAAACATCACACTGTGGCAAAGCATACAATGTATATGTAAACATAGCACAGTACAGTCCTGACATTAATCTGTGTCGAGAAGTTCCATTGTCTAAGTATATTAACAATGAGGAAATTAACATGTAAACTGAAATTACTGGACAACTCAAACCTGCCAAATCTTTGAATGTTCATAACTGGACTTTCATAATTCCAGTGCCAGGGCCCAGGTATCCCTGCTGCACTGTTGCTCTGACCCCATGAAGATTGGGGTGGGCCATCAGTCTGCTGACAGCACTCAAGGCCAGTGGTCCCGAGACTGGCTCAGTTCCAGAGTCGTGTTCTGCTCTTTATCATCCCATCCAAGCCAGAGAAAGGGCCAGTCAGCAAAGCTGCTTATTTGTCTAGATAAATAAATAAGCTCCCTGCTCTAGTGAATTTCAGCTTGAACAAAGAGTGCAATAAGACTAGAAACTGAGGAAGAAGAGAAAGAAAGAAAGAAAGAAAGAAAGAAAAAGATTCACTGAGAAAACTGCCCATTTTCTGTCTGTGCTACACCCAGTTCCCCAAGGCTGTACGCACTGGTATGCAAACGCCCTACATATATCAACTCGTACACTACTTTGCTAGCTGCTGCACTTAAAGCCATAAAAAATTTAATTAACGTACAATCTCTTTTAATTAAAAGGAGCACATTAAAAGAGCTGTCATGGCAATCGAGGGTTTCAAAAAATACAGAAAAATAATTACATTTGTCTCCATAACATTAAATAATATTATTTATCAGTATTGTTTTAACTATTGCATCATTTTCTTTAAGTTTATTTTGGCCTGAAACTTGCTGACTCACAACAATGGCTGTTTTCAAAGAGCATTCACACCATGCCCATGCTCCACGTAAAATGCAAAATGTTCACACTTTATTCTGTTACACATTAAAATACAACTCCATGGAAAAAATGTGTTTTTCCCCCCAAAAAAACTTATTCAATTACTAAAATAATCACACAGCCCCACTCAGGACACAGACCTCTGGCATTAAGTACAAAAATGATGTCTTATGGGTATGCCTATATGCGTTCTACAAATTTGGTTTTGTGGAATTGCTGCCTCTTCCTTCATGCAGAATTTGCCCTGTCAAGTTAGATGATAGAAGAAAAACAGTTTTCAGTTTTTAAGTTATTCCACAGACTTTTAATGGGATTGAAAGCCTGGGCTTTGGTTGGTCAATTTCACAACAATTACCTTTATGATTTAATGATTTTCCTATGCAATTTGTATCCATTTTATATGCAGTTACTATGCTGGAACCTGAATGTTCATCTAAACACCAAATTCTTGCTGACTGACAAGTTTTCTCACAGGATTTGCCCATTCTTGACTTTGGCTTTCCTGCGCTTAAACAAGCTTGCACAGGGTCTACTGCTGAAAATCACCTTCACAGTATGATGGACACTTGACAGTAAGGTCGGTGTTACCTGAGCGGTGGGCCGTGTTCCATTTGTGCCAAACAGTACTTTGTCTCAGCCCACGATAAAATCTCCTTTTTAGAGTCTGTCAGATGGATTCTAGCAAACTCTAGGCATGCTTGATGTTGGCCTTTCAAAGAAGCGCAAACCCAGACAGGCCAAATCTGTGTAGCACTGAAACGATTATAGACAGACTAATTTACAAAGTGTCTTAGTTGCACCGTATTTTTCCACTTTTTACCTGACTTAACTGTGCTCAGACAGTTCAAAGGATTGCCGATCAATTTGTAACCTTCTCAACTTTTTTCCTGCAAAAATTTCACTTCTAATAGCACGGGTAATTTTTTGGCTTTTATGACAGCACAATCAACCTGATCTGATGTTTCTGTTGTCACACCCAGAATTATTCACTCAACATTGCTGAACCTTCTGTGCTTTAATGTGATCTCTCAAAAATATGTCACTTTAAGTGGTTTCAGCAAACAGGATGAGTTACCTGTTCAATGAGTATTTTACAAGTTTTAACTTTTATTATCTTTTTAAAACATCTCAGTATTTTATTTCAGTTCAAAGTTATATTGCTACTTCTTAGTATATAATGAGTATCCTAAATAAGAGGAAAAACAGTTCACTTTGCATATATTTTAATTTGACCCACAAAATTAGAAATAAATAATGGGGCATGTATATATTCTGAAGGAACTGAATCTGTAGGTAAAGGAAGAACAAAGCAGAAAAAATATGAAAAGTTTAGTGTTTCTGTAAACAGTGGGAAAAAGTTGCCACAGCACAGTTATACAATATGGACAGAAAACAGACAGTGTGTTTATGAGGGTGCTTTACAATACAGCAAGGTCAATACATTATGACTGACTGATGTGAACCAAAAAAGTGTTCTGCTATTCAAAAAAAAAAACCACAACTAACTGAAATTGCTCCAGTATCAATTAGGACGAAAAAAGAACCTGGTCATCAAAGTTTTTTAACCATATAACATCTTGTGGTTGTTAATAGGTTCAGTCTCTCAAACACTGTGCCCCAAACAACACAGCACATATGGATTTAAGTGCTATTCATTTTCCATGTTTCATTTTATCTAACACATCTGGCACTGGAATTATTTACTCAGTCAAACAATAAAACCACAAAGCATCAGCATATTTAATAGCAATAGCCCTTTACCAGCAAAAGTACCAAGCAGCAATTCCAGGGTATCAATCAAAGTAAACAGATCAATTTTCCTGTGAAGGTCTAATGGTTAACAATAAGATGTTAGAGCTGTGAAGACCAAGAATCTTGCATCACAACTTTGGGTAATGTTTCCTTTCGGATGGTATGTGGGTTACATAGAATGTGCTGTACATTCAGCATATTTCCATTTGTTCAATTCCTTGAACCTGGCCGTCATGCCTCTAGAAGCTTCTTCATGTTCAGATATAAACCCACTCTTGCCTGCAGACACACCTTGAAATCGGTGCACGCAATGCGTAAGTAAAGCGTGTCGGGCAGACATGGCCAAACAAGTTTCAGTGCTCAGTGGGAAGGACAGTGTTGCATCTCCTCTCCTTGCTTTGGCATGTCCTGTGTGGACACGGCACAACTAATGGCCTTGTTTGTTTTGTTTACAAGAAGTTTCTGTCAAGGGATCTTATTTGGCTGTTCATGTGTCACAGTGTCCCCTTTCCTCTCTCTGTGACTTAGAAACACACAAAGTCTTGTCACGATAACTCTCACTACAATAAAATAAATCATCCAAATCTGATAAAACAAGAAGAACAAATCTAAGAAGTTTAGGCATCTTTTATCTTTTAAAAATATATCTA
The DNA here is from genome assembly GCA_900497675.1 of Arapaima gigas. NCBI lineage: Eukaryota > Metazoa > Chordata > Actinopteri > Osteoglossiformes > Osteoglossidae > Arapaima > Arapaima gigas. Next base: position 203,142 of record UFQX01000035.1, read on the forward strand.
AATTAAAACATACAGATAGACATTCCTCTACAGTTTGATCATTTTTTGGGGACATTGTCCTTAAATGACTCTCTACACGGTTATGATCTATGCACTCATCTTTATGAGAATATCCGTCGACAGATTCATTTTCACAGTGATGGGATGGAACTGCATTTGGGGGATTAATATAGAGAAACACAAGACCTCAGTGCTGTTGAAAGTTATATGATTATAAGGGTCTAAAATGAAGGCAAAAATCCGCTCTGCTCTGATCTGTGTACCACTGGGCACAATGCAGCTCACAATCGGCATGTGAAATGGCTGAGAATGTTTATAAATTCTTCTGGGTTCCACTCTCAGGAATTCACGACTGACAGAAATGGGTCAAATATAAAAGATCCTGGCACATTAAAACTGGGAATGAGTAGGAAGCGCACATTCAACCGCAGCATCGTCTGATGACTGTATGAAAAGTGCTGTAATCCCTCCCACAGCCAGCAGAGGTCTGGAGCCACTCAAGGCAACATCTCTTCCAGAAAATATGAGTGTTAAAATAAAAGATAAAACCCATGAAAGTCACTGGAAACTATTAACACTGAAACTTCCTTTTTGTGTTATAAATAGCTCGGTCCGCCAGCATTTTTCATCCAGGTGTCTTTTTGCTGCCACTGCTCGGCACCTGAGAGGCGTTTGTGTTGAGATGCTGCTCTACAGCGAGCAAGCGTGACGGTGCAGAGAGTTGGTGATAAATAGTTGATGAGGCGCTCGCAGGCAGAGGACTGGGGCAAATCTGTTTCCAACCCACTCCCACCCTCCCGACTCCCATTCTCCCTGCAGCCTCCTGCCTGCCACATGCGCTGGGTGGCACATAAGACCGTCTCCCCCTCCACCATTTCTACACCCCACCCACTCCTCGCTGCTCCCCCCTCTCTCACACTCTCAGAAGCAGTCCTTACACTGACATGCATAGTCAAATCACACACAAAGTTACCTACCTTGCTGAAACAGATAGAGATAGAAAATCAGGGGATGCCCCTCCCAAACTGAGCCGTCCCCAACATGCTGCAAGCTCTTCTCCTTCCAGTATTCACGTGAGACCACAGATCTGATGCATTATTCACAACCCCATTCAAATGAAAGCTCTCAGAATATCGCAGGAAAAGTCTGAACTCAGCAAAATGTCAGCGGAAAGGACCACGTGTGGGGGGCTGTGTTGGGCCAGGGCAGGTGGTGAAGGCCTTTGCCCAGCTTGCGTCTTCAACCAAACCGCTGGACAATGAACGTATTCTGTTCAGCGGAACACAACCTGACCACGGTACACACAGGAACACTATAGATTCCATTTAAACAACTAACTGTCTATTCAGGGGGTGCTTTCATTAGCTTGTGCTTGGTGTGGGGTATGTGTTGGGGGACTGCAGAGAGAGATATCAGAGAGTTGTTTAATAATTAAACGTCAGGATAAACTTGAGCCATCTTCACAGAGAGGCAGGACACCGGCCAGTCAGGATGCCCTGTTTGTGAGTTGGTGCCAAATGCAATATAACACAGAAAAACCGTAACAAAGACGTGACTGAAGAAGCTACACTTCCTTTTCTGTTTTGTATTACTAAACATCCTATCTTTATTGGTCTAATCGAAACATTGCTCTCCTCTACAGCATTTCTGAGCACAAATGCAAACCACAACATTCATCTGGCTGCCAATAAAGCTAGTGGTCTGGTAAGAGTCAGAGTGCTGATCCTCTCTATCCACTGTGTAAATATTAAGGTGCTTGTAAAGCAGCAGCAGGAGATGTTAAAAAGAAAACTATAGGCTGTTGGTTTGAATCGCACACCCACCACTGCCTTGGATGTTCCCAGAAATGTTCCAGTGATACCACCTGCTGTATTATTAACATTTATTTAGCTGACACTTTTGTCCAAGGTGACTTACAGTGTTAGATAAGAAATTTTACAATAATTATACAGATTATTATACAATGAATAATACATTTTTACAGCTGGGTATTCTTACTATATCAGCTCAGGGTAAGTACCCGAGGATCAGAAACAGAGAAATTCTGAGCACAAGGTGACAGCACAAACCAGTATGATACATGCTACCTGGTGTATAAATGGGTACATAATTGTAAATTTTTTTAGGTAAAAGAATCACATGCTTACCTCAACCAGTTGACTTGGTCAGGGTTGCAGCAGTCAAGCCAAAAATCAGTGGATACTAAGGTAGGAGGGGCACTCATGTCCATCACACTGCAGCCACATACACTCATGTACACTCACACACTGAGCAATTTCCAGTGAACAATTAGCCTGGAACACACAACTGAAGACTAAATGAGAAAACCCACACAAACACCAGGAGAAAATACTAGCTCTACACAGACTGAACTAGGTTCACACCCACGCCAGTATAGCCCAGGCACAGTGAGGCACCAGTGCTACCCACTGAGCCACGCTGCAAACAAATTACCGAAATAACGTTAACTTGAAACAACATGTTTTAAATAGTAAGTTTGTACAGGCGATGACAAAAAACAACTAGATATGTGTGTATAGAAGTCAAGTTTTAGACCAGTGAACCTGATTGAAATATGAAGCCATTTAAATTGTGCAGCAAACATGAGAGTTATTTGGTTTTTCATGTGTGTGTCTACAATCCTGTACATATACTGCCTCTGTGTGGTGAATGAGACACACACTTCAGGCTGATGCTGATTCAGCTGCCACTTGTTAAAATGAAGGAACTGTGATTTAAAATATACTGACTTCAATTCAGACAGTCGAATGGCCTCTTAGGATCCGTCAACTGAAGAGTTCACAAAATTCAAACTATATTCAAACCTCTGAGAAGTACAACTTTGTCCTAACTCTGAGCTGCCTCCTAAAATAAAAGTGTTAAATCTTGTGCTTTTGCCATAATATTAATACTGTTAGAAGTTGTTTGTCTTCACCTTGAAATCCAAATGGTTTTGCTGCTTTAAGATTTAAAGTTTGTCATTAGATAACCGAGAGAGTTGAACCTGTTTCAGAAGTACTGTTCATAAAACTCAAATTCAATTACACCAGGGCAGAGTAAAAAAGAATGATGTTTAGTGACTAAGTTCACTTTGTCATCCATTACTTAAGCAAACACCTTAGCAAACTGCCTTTCGTGATAAATGCTTTAAAAAGGTTTCACTTTATCATAGTCTTGAAAAACAGAGGATGTTCTCTGCTCTAATATCTATTTACATTTGTAAATAGACTGCTTGTTATATTAAAAACTCCATAAGATGTATAGTATGTACGTACAAGAGATGAAAGTATTGGCAACTACTGGGAAAGGGATACCTATATTCTGACAACCAGTTGTATTTGTGGCTTTTCACATGTTAGCTGTTTTCAGCTGTATTTAGTCAATGTACAATTTGAAATTTTTAGTCAGAAATGCAGACATTCGCACTCAAGCACTACGTTCATGTACGCATTAACCCATCACACATTTGATGGGCCCTTTGCCACCTTGCCACCTAATTCTACTGTAAACCCCATCCTCTTTTCTATTACAGTATTAAAGTTATTATCATATTTTTCCTTAGACTACACATAAAAGTTGCTCAACTTTCACTTCCGTAGAATATACAAAAATGCACATAAACCTACCTATCAGGTGAGAACTATTTGTGAACTCTGTTAAACAAAACTGAATTGAGCAGCAAAAAAATATATACTGTCATTGTGTCACAGTATATAAATAGCTGTGTAAATTATAGTGTCCCAGGTTCTGTGTTTTGTAAGTGGATCTGATCTGAGAATGTTATCCATACAATGTAGCACTGCAGAAACTGTTTACTTTCTGAGCCCCTTAACTGATGCAGAAAAAAGCTCATGCTTGAGCTTCAGCTCAGTCTGTCACATAGCAGATCACACGGCACATGGGACCACATCATTCACGTCCCGTGGGCCCCAATGGTTCTTCATACAATGTAAAACTGATTCTGTCTTTTCACTAACAAAAAGTATTACTGAGACAGGAATGCAGAACTATCTCAGCCTCTCTCCCAAATACTCGAAGGTCACTGCTTCAAGTTACATGTTGAAAAGCGCATGTTTTTAGCGTAATGCCATGTGCAGAGTATTTCAGCAATCCAAAGCATCAGAATAGTCTTTAAAATCAGTCCCTCCTCTTTCTCTTCGACCGTTTTCATTTTGAGTTACAACCGTAGCTGTCTAAAAAATCTGACAGATAAAACAAGAAGTTGAAAATTAAAAGTAACTTGAATAGTGACCATTTCATCAAAATCCACATTTTAACACAAATCACAGTCAAATGCAGCTATAGCCCATGGGTTTGTTTCATTAATGATAAAATTGAAAAAGAACTTTAAAATGAACTCTTGAAATTGTCTAATGCACATATACTCTTCTAATTAGACCACAAAAATAAAAATGTTGCTATTCAGTACATATAGAATCAAATGTATCTGCTCCTCAGAATACTGTATAGATACCTACTGTATACATTCTGTTGCATTTTTTAATTTGCATACAGTTAGATGTTTATAAAATGGCCGCTGAGACTGCATCATGAATTATTCAATAAATGTTTAAAATCAGTAACTTCTGACTAGTTTGTAAAATGTTTTGTTCACTTTAAAACATAGCTTTAATCAGGTAAGAACTGACCAAACTGACATAAATACATGTCCTTAAAAAGTTTATGAATCTTGACACAGCAGTTAGAGGGTTTGCAGTCTAGTATAGATGTTTCCACTGTCATTCTGACATTTTTGTGACACAAGACCAGACATGAGCTGCAGGATATTTCCAAAACTCTCATGTACCACCTTTAAAAAGACTGGATTTAAGGACTATGCCCATAGTGTTAAAACAGCAAATAATAAACATCTTTGGTATAAACATGTTCTGTAAAATCAATGAACAACTGTGAATTCCTCTTGAAACGTACACTACATCCATGATTTCAAATTTTTTATATTTCAACTTTTTTATGTACATCATACATAAAAAGGTTAAAATTCATTTATATGAAAAGTGACTTATTAGAAGTTTTTTAATCTTAATAAAACAGAGCTTTTTTTAATCCTAAAGCCTACAGAAAAGCAAAAAACAGCAATCCTCTATCAGGTCTACACTCCATTGCATTTAAAAATTACTTTAAAAACTACTTTGAAATAAGGGACATATTTATCATGCAGGTTAAATTTTCATACAGTGAATGAAGCTGTGAACAGTTGATGCAAAGTAAAGAGTTTCGACAAGCAGGTGTCTAATGTCTCTAGAGGGTTAAGTTTGCCCACATCTCATGTGATAACTGTGTCTCTGTTCTACAAAATCGCCCAGTAATTTCCCATATAACTAAATTTTTTCTTTCTATGTCTGTGTACAGTCTGTTGCAGAATGATATGTATGCGGCCTTTCGAATGCCTTTAGATTTGATTGTCTGCCAGACATTTAATTTTTTTTTATTGTTGGGATAGCTGATACTGCAGACTACAGCTACGGGGGAGTACGGCCCTATTATTGTCCAAATGTTGTGAGTTTCATATCAGGCAGGAACTATGGCATTTTTAATTATATCTGACAGAAGTTAACTCAAAACCTTGATCATTCTGACAATTATTAACTACAAAATATGAAGCAGATGTTCAAATGTAAGCATGTTCCATCTCAGTGACCCACTCATAGGACTTCCTTAAAAACAAATTTTTTTCATAAACGAAGGGTTGACACTAATATAGTTCAGAACTACAGCTGCCATGAAACCTTCTATCTTTTCTGACTAGTTTGGGTTCTGACTGTTCAATTGCCTGTGAAGCTGAGATCTAATGAGCTTTCTGAACCTCTTCAGTCAGGGGTCCATAAGAAAGAAGTAATATAAAGCTACCTTAATTTGGATGATCTATCATCTCTACCTGTCCACCTAATATTCCAGATTTAAATACTACCAATTACAATCATTTTCCTAATGTGCTCAGATATCCAACTCCTTTGATATAAGTTTCATTTCAGTTCATTCACAGTAACTTAAAGCATCTTGTAGTGACATACCTGTTTACACAGCTGGGTAATTTTTACTCTATCAATTCAGGGTATGCACCACGCTCAAGGGTATTATAGTAAAAGGCAGGATTTGATTCTGAATGTTTAGTGAAAAGGCTGCAGATAATACTGCGACTCCACCTGCTATCCCATACAAGGAAGCTAATATCGAGAAAAGATTGTGTCAAAATTTTAAACAGACCAACACAGTACATCATTATAAGTCAAGCGCTTCCCAACATTACAAATCTCTAGTAAAATTCCAGTAGTATCATGCTAGAAGGCCGCTTCTTATTGTCAGGACCAAGAAACTTGTCAGGGCACAGAATAAACTGATCAAAGAGTGAAGCACATCTTTGCTCCCTGAAAACCAGTTTCAGGCATCAAAAAACTCAAAATCTATGCCAAAACTTACTTTTCAGCAGCACTATGAACCAAAACTTATGTACAAAGTCAAAGTGAGGTCCAACCAGAAGATAAACTGTCCTTGAACAGGTCAGTGAAAATCCTGCCTACAGTCTTCTTATTAAAAAAAAGCTGAGGTACGTATTCAGCTATCATCAGTGACCGTCAACAAGCTCGCCAGAAACAGAGTGATATTTTCCAGGAAAAAATTACCTGGATAGCAAGAAAAACTTGTCTTAAATAATATAGAGTATATAACGGTACCACAAAATGTATATATCATCTGTAATTTACCAATAATGATGTCTTTGGAAGCCACGGTCTCCTGCATTTTACCCAGAGCTCTAATGGTGAGTGTTGACTGTACCATGCAGCTGCATCTCCACATCAGATTTTTCTCATTAGATATGTCTCAGTTTGTCACAATAATTGTCAGTGGGGGGGCTTAAAGATGCAATCTCCTGACTTACAGGCAACAGGTAAAAGAAAACACTATACCAAATTTTGATTGCATAGACCTGCATCTGCTGCCCAAGCCAAAAGATAACACATTCCTCCTGGTGTGGTCACATTTAGCAAAGCTATAGTGCCTTGAATGCACAATTCTGAAGCCATGCTACATGTAGTCTGTTTCAAAGTTTAATTTCCAATATGTAAACTATATATAGTATACAGCAAATATAATTTAAACCTCTCATTGTAAAATTAACCCGCAGACACAGGTGGGTAGTACAACTTAGACATAGCCTTTACACTTTTGATTTGTCAAAAACATTCTGAACAAGAATGTTTTGAATGAATTAATGAATGAATCAATGAATGAATTTTTGAAGTGCATGATAAAAACATTTGTTCAGAATTTTGAAATTAACATTCGGTATGAAATAAGAGCTCAGATGTGGATACTTTAGCTTCAGAATGTCAAGCGCTATGGTATATATGTGGTTACACTGCCGATAGCAGCTGACAGCTTGGCAATGATTATTGGCTAGTAATTTTGCTGGATAATACTGGATTGTTTTCCTGGCTGCAGACTTCTGTTTGCCTATCACCAGCCAAATTGTTATATTCTCCAATATGATGTGTTACTAACTGCTTCACTCTGTAGCGATGTCCTATATCAGTCACCGTAGACTTCTTCTTTCTTTCATTGTCTTCCTACCTCTGTTTGTGATGTCATCATTTATGACGAATTGAAACCCTACTTCCACTGCAGAATACAGTTTGCATTTCCATTGGATTCCATAGCAGATTTAAAAGGAAAGGTAAATGTGTAATACTTTTTTTCATCCATCCATAATTAGTAACCATTTGTCCAGCGCAAGGTCACAGTTGGTCCGGAATCTGTCCCGCAAGCTGAGGACGTGAGGCAGTGCACACATGCACACACTAAGGGGAATTTAGGGTCACCAACCCACCTGAAACATATATATTCGAACTGGAGCACTGCATGAAACATGCAGGCTCCAAACAGACAGACGCAGATTGAATTTCCAAACATACCGCCTAGCGTCAGTGATCATACTGATGTCATTGTGCCAGCCTTAGATTTTTTCAAGGTGTATATTATTTTACATTGATCAATGAAATGTAATTTAGGTAAAAGAAACATAAAAGTCCCTACAGCAAGAGATTGGACCAAAATGTGTTTTGCTGCTTTACAGTGAGTATTTATCACAGCGGGTGGCATTTTATCTTACAGGCAAAAATAATCTTTTAGAAGAATATTAAAATGAATTTGTAATACAACAAAACACATGAATAATAGAACAGACTGCCATTGTGAATGAGGCCCATGGTATTTCACTTCATACGTCACTGCGCCTCAGAAGGTTGAGTCCAATTTAATACAGCTCCATTTTCTGTCTCAATAGCAATAAGAGTGGAACAGCTTCATTCTATCAGTGGCAGCCTGCAGTGTGTGCTTGTCCCTTTGTGGTAATCTGTTAAACCTCTGGCAGCCAATACACATGAGAAATGCTGACAATCAGTTCTATGTATTCAGTTCAAATGTAACCATTTTGCTGGCAAAAACAAATAGGCTGTGGGGGAAAAAATGGTTACTGATAGCACATTTTTTAAACCATAAGATTACTGAAACAAAGCCAGTCAATTTCTCTCAGTAGCACAGACCACAGACAATGGCTTGTCATATAAGAAGTTTGTTTGAGTAAGAATCGGTGGGGGCTGCAGGACGCAGTGGGTCCCAGGAAAGGATGAAGACAGTGCCTGTTTGTCAGTGCCATCCATCCATGCACTCCAGATAATTCAACATTACAGCAGCTCATAATCTTGCCTCTCAAACTTTCAGCATGAGTCCTGTACATGGTTAGAGCTCCCTGGTGTCCAGTTTGCATTATGCATAGAAAAACCATGACCGTTCCAGCAAGAGAGTTTTTCTCTTTGCAAGTGCATTGCATTGACGTCACCTTGAGTTTTCATATGCGCAAGGGGAAAGAAAAGACGTCTTATTTTGTGCATGACGTGGTTTGAAACAGCTCGTTGCTCTAGCTCTCCTGGCCCTTGACCAGGCTTGCCGGTTGTCTCCAAGTTCTGAGGAGACACATGGGGAGGACACGGTAGTGCCACCAGAGGAGATGTGTCCATCTGCTGCAACCCAGCTGAGACACCCCAGTGTGGGCTTGTTATTTCAGCCTCTTTCAGCCAATCAATGGTCTATAAAAGCAAATAGGATGCTGAGACAAGAAGAGAGAGAGAATCCTTGAGGTTTGTGATTATGTCCTCTAAAGGGTACTTCTGTTTACATCCAAAAGAGTGATACCTTTTTGTTTCTTCCTTATGGTTGTGAGCAGTTGTTTTGCGTTTTTGCCTAATATTCTTAAAATTATAACTTGGTCCTTGGCTTCATCACCACAGATAATTCTGTCTCGGTCACTCCCCATGGTGTCTCGCTGTGTCACGCCCCCTGCTCTGCCTACTGTTCTCCCAGCCCCACAATTGCCAGCACCTGCTCCTCGTTTCCCCGAACAAGGTATAAAACCTGTGTAGCCCGACATGCCGGCGCAAAGTATTGCCCGTGTTACTACTGAGTGTACCGAGCATTTCTCCCGTTAGCCTTTTCGGTAATTGACCCTCACCTGTCCCTGACCTTCGATCTAGCCCGACCATTTCTTGTACTTCTGGACCTGACCCTTGCCTGTGTACTGACTACGATTCTGGAACTTCCCTGGACAATAAACCTCAACTGCTAACTTGCACCTGCACACATCTGCTTCCTGCCAACGGCGTCACAGAATACTTTGCCAACCAGCAGACGGCAGGTATGGAGTGCTCAAACCCCTGGACTGCCGAAATGGCGGAACAACTGACTCAGCATGGATGCCTGGTGGAGAAGATCGTGCAAGCGTTTTCCACACTCACAACCCGGCAACAAAAGCGGCTGACACGGGTGACTGAAGACCTGAAAAAGATGATATCTGACCCGAAGCAATACTCACTTGAGGAGGACGAACAGCCCCGGGAAAGTCTCCATTTGGCAACACCCAGTGAAGCTTCTGATCTGACACCCGCTGCAATTCCCCATCTGACTGGAGACGTGCCGGAATGGGAACCGGCCGAACGACTGAATGGATGGAGACCGAATTCGCAGAGGGACTAGCGCAGGTACAGCAGAGAATTAAGACGGTCCCTGCGCGCCGGCTTCCAGCATTCGAAACCATGTCACATGAGGACCAATCCAGACATTTGCCCACTGATTCTACCCCATGATGGATGGGAAAAAACGTGCAAGTCGTTCACTCTCCCCGTCACCTTCTACTGTCCGGAGCCAGTGTCCGTCACGGCACTAATTGATTCCGGGGCCGACGGAAACTTCCAGCACTCGGAGCTGGTCCAGGACTTGGGATTTCGGACCCAGGACCTACGCGTACCACGTCGACTGTTCACCCTCGACGGAAGACCCATCGGTAAGGACTGCGTGACATCGGCCACTCTCCCCGTACAAATGGATGCTAGTACTTTGCATTCCGAGTCCATATCCTTTTTTGTGATTCCATAAACCAGTTATTTAGTGGTATTAGGGTTACCGTGGTTGTGGAAACACAACCCTCGTATCTCCTGGTCTACCTTAGATATCGTGTCCTGGTCCCCTTATTGTGCTAGAAACTGTATGCAACTCCCTCAGGTCATGGTGCGTGCTACTACTGTAGAAAGTCCTGACTCCGAAGCCATAACAATTCCCCCTGAGTATTTCGACCTGAAAGAGGTATTTAGTAAGCGGAATTCGACCAAGCTCCCTCCGCATCGCCCGTATGACTGTGCAATCAAGCTAGTAGAAGGGGCTCCCCTTCCAAAAGCCAAGATTTATTCGTTGACCCAGACAGAACTAAAGGCGATGAATGAGTATATCCAAGAGGCTCTAGATCAGGGATTTATTCGGCCGTCTACATCCCCTGTTGCTTCAGGTTTCTTTTTTGTTAAGAAGGACGGAAGTCTTAGGACGTGCATCGATTGCCGAGATATAAATGCGATAACAAAGAAGTTCCCTTACCCCTTGCCATTGGTGCCGGCAGCCTTAGAGCAACTCCGAGGTGCTAAATATTTCACAAAGTTAGACCTCAGAAGTGCATACAACCTGGTTCGTATCCAGGAAGGGGATGAGTGGAAAACGGCATTCATTACTCCGAATGGACATTACAAATACCAGGTTATGCCTTTCGGTCTGCGTAACGCGCCATCTGTTTTTCAGTCGTTCATTAACGATGTGCTCCGCAACATGACAGGGAATTTTGTAATCGCATGTATTGACGACGTTTTAATATACTCTCCGGGAACTCGAGTCTCACATTACCCATGTCCGTACGGTCCTTACACGACTCTTAAAGAATCAGTTGTATGTGAAGGGAGAGAAATGTGAATTTCACTCGCAGCGAGTTTCTTTTCTTGGTTACATTATTGGTACCGAAGGTATTGTGGTGGACCACTCGAAGATCGAGGCAGTGGTTAATTGGCTCACACCTCGTAGTATTAAGGACCTCCAGCGTTTTCTGGGTTTTGCCAACTTTTACCGCAGGTTTATTAGAAATTTTAATGGCATAGCGGCCCCTCTCACAGCACTGCTTAAGGGCAAAAAGAGATCCCGACACCTATCATGGAATCTCCAGGCCGAGCAAGTGTTTAATAAACTTAAACAGGTGTTCACCACTGCCCCCATTTTGACACACCCTGACCCGTCTAAACCCTTTGTTGTTGAGGTAGATGCCTCGGATGTCAGCATAGGCAATTATGGAATAGGAGATCGTGAGTTGCTGGCAATGAAACTGGCACTCGAGGAGTGGCAAAACTAACTTGAGGGGGCAAATCACCCATTTCAAGTATTAACAGATCATCAAAACTTAGAATACCTGCACAGTGCAAAGCAATTGAACCCCAGGCAAGCACGCTGGGCCTTGTTTTTCTCCCGTTTTCGGTTTTCGATAACCTACAGACTGGGGTCCTGTAACACTAAGGCAGCTGTATTATCCTGAATACACGAACCCTCTGAGGAAGTGACAAATGCTGAACCAGTCAGAATATTACCTTCTGACTGTCAAATAGCATCCGTATGGTGGGAAATTGATCAGGATATAGCTAGAGAACTTGGCGACACCTCATCTCCGGCTCAGTGTCCGGCAGGAAAGCAGTACATTCCCCCACAATGCAGAGATCGCCTCATTACATGGGCACATGTGTCAATGGTTTCCGGGCATCCTGGGGAGTCCCGCACCTACCAACTGCTATCGCGTAGGTACTGGTGGGAGAGCATGGCGCGGGACGTACACCGGTTTATTGCCTCGTGCTCAACTTGTGCACAGTGCAAAACGTTACTTGCAGGGAAACTGGTTCCCCTTCCCGTCCCCTCCCGACCCTGGTCCCATATTGCAGTCGATTTTGTCACGGACCTGCCACCATCCTAATCATATACCTGTATTTTAACTGTTGTTGACAGGTTCTCATGTGCAGTCTGTTTTATTCCATTTGGGGGGTTTTCCACTGCATTCCAGACCGCCGAGGCACTGTTTAACCGGGTATTCCGGCTCTTTGGTATTCCAGAGGACATAGTGTCAGACTGCGGTTCCCAGTTTACCTCAAAAATATGGACCGCCCTTTTCAAACGCCTGGGAGTAACCGTTAGCTTATCATCCAGTCATCATCTGCAGTCTAATGGCCAGTGTGAGCGGGTAAACCAGGAGTTAGGGAAGTTCTTAAGAATATATTGCCACGAGAATCTATCAGATTGGAGTCGGTTTCTGGTCTGGGCAGAAATGGCACAGAATTCACTGGGTAGCTCATCCACCAGGCTCAACCCAGGCAGCATTCGAAGGGGTTATCAGTGGTGGTGCCGTGGACAGCAGATCCTACGGACAACCTGGCAGTGGATAACTGGCCAAAGAGGAGTGAGGAGGTCTGGGAGCAGACTCATCAGCATATTGAACAGACTCTCCAGCGTTACAAGGACCATGCTGACAAGCACCGTCGAGAGGCCCCAGTGTATCGTCCTGGAGACCGAGTCTGGGTGTCCTCTAAAAACATCAAATTCCCCAAGGGATGCCGAAAACTGCATCCCAAGTACCTGGGTCCCTATCAAATTGCGAAGCAGATCAACGAGGTGACGTACAAATTGGACCTACCAGTCAACCTTAATATGTCTGATGCCTTTCACGTTTCTCTGCTCAAACCAGTAGTCCCGGGACTGTTAGATCAGGCCCTCCCCGCAGACGTCCCCCCCTCCCCGGTGAAGATAGAAGGTGCTCCAGCGTACATGGTAAACAGGCTGCTGGATTCTCAAAGACAGGCAGGACATCTTCAGTACCTGGTGGATTAGGAGGGCTATGGCCCAGAGGAGAGGAGCTGGGTGCTAGCCAGGGACGTACTGGACCCAGGATTGGTAGCAGATTTTCACCGGTGCCACCCTGAGAAGCCGGGGCCCAGGCCTAGGGGACGCCCCAAAAGGAAGGTCAGTGGCACTCGTGAGACCCTGATCGCAAGGAGGGCGGAACGGCCCCGAAGCACCACCTCATCCATCCAGACCCATGACTACTCAGGCACACAAACCCAGAGCCCCTCATCTGGGGGCATTGTTAGGGGTCGTCGTGGCCATCCGCGTCGTGCGGCCGACGCCGACTCCTTTGGGGGCGGTACTGTCACACCCCCTGCTCTGCCTGCTGTTCTGCCCAACCCCACAATTGCCAGCACCTGCTCCTCGTTTCCCCAAACAAGGTATAAAACCTGTGTAGCCCGACATGACGGTGCAAAGTATTGCCCGTGTTACTACTGAGCGTACCGAGCATTTCTCGCGTTAGCCTTTCCGGTAATCGACCCTCGCCTGTCCCCGACCTTCGATCTAGCCCGACCATTTCTTGTACTCCATTGACTTCTGGACCTGACCCTTGCCTGTGTACTGACCACGATTCTGGAACTTCCCTGGACAATAAACCTCAACTGCTAACTCGCGCCTGCACACGTCTGCTTCCTGCCAACGGCGTCACACGCTGGACTACATGTGATGACCAGATCAGGACTAGTTTTCAGCTGCATAAAGAGAGTGCAGATCCCCTTTAAAGCAGGTTTCAGTAGAATTCTTCCTTCCTGTAGAGTCAACACATACTAAGCAATGTATCTCTTCAGTAAATCATATGAATTCTTAATATCTATTTGATTCTGTTTTTCTTTTTTTTTTTTTTTAAACTAAATGTGGACACACACACTCAGTGTGTAATGCTATGTTCATTTGGAGCTTTCCTAGCTGTGAGTGTCAGCTTCCCTTTAGAACTCCTTTGGTTTCCATTAATGCAGTGTGATTTGATGGTAGTACTCCATGGAATTACCTGTCAAATGTGCACCATTAATAGGTTCAAGATAAATATTACTGCGTGTTCAACACCAGACAGTTGAGCCTAATAGAGTTTTAGACACACCATATAACCCCAATTATATAACTTTTTTCGCAAAGATGTACATCTCTACAAGGAGCACTTTTCAAAATATCTGGCTCCCTCTTGAAGAAAGAAATCCTTTTACGATTCATTATCTTTGGAGCAGCGAAGCGAATGTGGGTAACCCTACTCCTACATAAAGGATAGCCAGAAACAGCTGAGACGGCACTGTATTCAGCTCACTTACTGGCCGGAAAAACAAATGCCTTTTTATAGTCTTAAGAGTCGACAATCTTCGAAGACCAAAGAGGAACAAGGTGAGGATGTACTACCCCAGCTGCCAGAGATTAAATAACAGCATTATATGCAGAAGGAAGCGTTTAGAACCACTGCCTCCTCTTCTCCTGTCATTAGGAGCCCAGTACTTGAAGGGAAGGAGCACAGATCTGCTCCTGTGCAAACTGAAGCTTCTGATCATAGCGTGTGTGCAGTAATAGCACACAAAAGCAATGGCCTGTCTTCCACTGCAACATAACAATGTTTTGAGGGGAAAAAGGCACAACAAAAGCTCAGATAAATAAGGGATGTGGTTGAGTCTTGCACTCTAGGTACACTCAGCATTAGATGAGACTAGACTAACAATTTCAGCCCAAAAAAGTATCTATTACCAGAATTTATGAAGGTATCAAAGGTGGACAACAGTACAGGTGAGGGTGGGTGGGTCAAAGATGGGGCAGGATTAGACTACAGGCTGTTCTATAAGCATTGTTTCCAGGAGTGCGTTTCTTTTAACGTTACTAACCTTTAAAATGCCTCCACATTATGAGCAGAAGAAAACGTCATTTTATTTCTCACTGAATACTAACTGATTTCCCAGCTGAAAAAAGGCAACTGTGTATAATTCAATGTAATGAATTTCTTTGTACAGGTGACATCATAAGAATTTTTTTCAGCAAGGTGGTACAGCACCCCCGCTTGAGAGTGAGTGCCACTGAGCGGATAAAATGTGCCAAGTCTAATGCTATGCAGACTAGGATTAAATTTGCTGCTAAGTGGCTCACAGCAGGGAAAATGTACCCAAGGAAAGTGACATGTGTCGAGTAAAAGCAAGTGAAGCCAACATGATACGGCTGCATAGCCATCAGGAAAAGGTACTACATCGTGAAGAGAGCTGGACCTTTGAGTCACGTGGTGGTCTCCCTGTACAGGATGCTGGAACTGAACCCTCCCTCCTTTCTGACTGCTGCAATAAATAACATGGGCAGCGATAAGCAGCTTTGATTTAAATGTCTTGTTTTGTCGAAATGACTGCTGTGCCACTGTTTAGTTAAAGTGAAAGACGAGGCAGCCGGTGGAGATTCATCATCCTCATTCCGCCCAGGCTCATAAGCAGGCATTTAACCCCAGTCACCTCTGACGGAATGCTGGGGAATTGACACACTAAGGAAACACAGTGATGATTGTGCTGGTTCCATCTGCAGCACTCACAATAACAAAAATAAAATTAGAAAAATAAAGGAATCCTGAGTTGGGAAATGATTCTGCCGACTCCTGTTTCTGCACTAACAGTAAAGCTGAGCCTTGTGCTCTAGCAGTGCTTTATGTTTCTTTTATCATTTGTGGAATTTCTACACAACAATTTCCTTCAAAACTACTCAGTGTTCTTGAATGTCTGTATATGTACCACATATACAGACACATAGAACAGAAAATGAAACCTTTCTTCCATGTCACTCCTTTAAAATCCATTACTAGGTTTTATTTTGTTTCAGTTTGGAAAATGTATATTACAAGATACTTTCTAAAATCATAGGGGCATTTCATCATATACCTTTACAGAATATACAAAATAAAGTTAGTATATGTTGAAAAATTAAGCACAACTCTTTTAAGCAATGTTATTCAACTGTATTGAGTTTTCAGAGATTTAAAAACAATCTTAAAGTATCGGTACAAGAAACACCATGACATAAATGGACTAATGCAAAAGAAGAGGATATCAGATAAACATGAAGATCCTGACAGCAGAAACAAACACACAAATATGTGCTAAGAACAAAGTGGAACAACACAGAAAATAAAATAACTCTTACAACTTAACTTACAGAAATGTTTCAATTTCTGACTGCCTAAAGCATATTATGAATGCACGGAAACATATATTTAATATTTGTTTATCTGCAAAAATATTTCTAAAAAATGTATTATGTAAAATCTCGTGAAACATCTGGTCAATACATACACTGGACAACATGATTTTTTACGATTACATATATTGACAGAGCAACCCAATTTTGAATAATGAGTTCTTGATAATAGAAACTATTGTATATGCTAATTCATAATCTGTAACATGCAAATTTGCAGATTAGTTTGTCTATTGCAAATGTGTTTGCTTACGACATTTGTCAGCTGCAAACTAGACTGTGGTAATGCCTATTGTAATGGGAAGAGGGCTCACCTCTTCCCATGTTAAGTTGAATGCTGCAGCAAGGATTACAACATGCACAAGAGAACATGATCACATTTTGCCAGTTCTTAGGTTACTGTGTTGGGCCCCAGAAAAGTTAAGTACAGAGTTTTTCTTATCTTCTTGCTTACAAGGCTCAAAAATACTTATAACTGATTAATATATTAAAGCCAGAACTCAGTATTCAGTTACAAAAGACAGGCTGTCTTGTAACTCCTACAATGATTCCTACAGCAAAGCCTGTAAACTGTGGGATAGGCTACCAGTTAGTGTTAGGGTGGTACTCAGGTCAGCACATGTCATTTTAATTTCTTTCTATTATGTCTCTACTAAAGCTGCTGGTGCTAATGTGGAAGACCCCTGCTGTTTGGTCCTCATCGCTGTCCACCTCTGACTAGTGTAGTAATCAAATATTTCTGTTCTTCCCCTTACTGGCTTTCCCAGTTTGAGACCTGCAAGCCCTCACTGTTGGTATTGGCATTGCCTGACCTGTTGAAAACCACCTGCTGGCTAGGCAGAAGGGGTCCAGACGACAAACTGACTGCTTCAGAAAATGCTTACACAATACTAACACGCTTCCCTAATTTTTTAATGTCAACAAGCCCAGGAGAGGAGGGCAACCAGTTGGCCTTAGACCAACAAAGGTATGTTCTTCCTACCACCTACTGTTATTTGCTTTCCTTTTTTGCCTTCAAACTTTGTTTAACTGTGCGTCACTATTCTTACTACTAATGCTCCTAATGCTACTTGTTTCCTTTCTCTATCCTTTGCTAAGCACCCAGAAGATATCTATTGGGAGGGACACTATTAAAAATAAACTGTAGTGAGCTGAACAATTGCTGCACACATTTCACATATACGTTACAGCTTTTCTCAACTGCTTTGGCACAATTCTCGAATGACAGTTAAGGTTTGCGAAAGAATGTGTGTAACCTCCACACCACTAGATCAGGAGTACACAACAGAACAGCCTTTCTCACTGCCTTCTACAAATTGCAAACGTTTTAGTACATGTATGCAAATGATGAAGTAGAATTCTCCTCATCTGGCCCAGTTACCAACTGCTTACATTTTGTTGATGGATTATGTAGCTGAATAATCTTCACACTCAAAACCATGGATGCATGTATTCATTGTGTCAGCCATCACATGAGAAAACTTTTGCGAGAAATGCACTCACAGTAGCAAGAATCGAAGAATGTTCCCTGAAATGTGCCAAAGCAATTCAGAAAACTGTAATATTCAAACCATATCGCCTTAAACACTAATATGTATGCTACTGACATAATTATATATATCGTCATGAATTGGAAAAAAACAAGGTGGATGTAGTGTGTTGTGCCTGACATCCTGTGACTGGGGAATTGGTAAGTATGTTTCTTATGGATAAAATATGCACTGTGGCAGTATTATAAGCTGTGCACCACTCATACATTCCACACAGACACCAAGGTGCCACAAGTAAGACACTAAACCCTCGCTGCAGCACATATCTCGGGGGTCCCTTGAATAGCTGTTGGTGAGTTGTTCATTTTATAATTCCCCCCATCTCTCAAATCAGAACACCGACATGCAAATGTAACCCGTATATTAAAATACACACACCTATTTTACTGTGCCAGGCTGCAAGAAACTGAGCTGCCAGTCTCAACACGTGACTCCAATTTGATATTGAATGGATTGGACTTGGGGGGAGGGTGCAAACCAATGCAGGAGTTAAATCAAATGCACAGGCAGACAGATCTCCGTCAAAACAGATACATGTGGTGTGAGGAGGGGGGTAGCTGCCATTTGGAAAAACAGAGAGGTTCTTGGTTTCCCTGCAGTGCCAAGGCTGGCATGATTGACATGTAGCCCAAAATAAAGTGGGAAAGAAGGACGAATGATGACAGCCAAAGTAAGGGCATGTGTTCCATGGCACATCTAATGAGCATGGAAATTACTTTTTTGGATATGAGCTGGAGCAGATCATATGGGGTGCAAGTTGTAAAATTTTCTATGTTGTGTATAATTGCCATATTTTTCCACATTTATCACTGTAGACCAGCACTGCCTTTTCCACATGTGCTTTTAAAGAGAACATTTTGAAACTAAATATTTTTAAATAAATGATGATTAAAATTATATTATGTATAGATGTTAATATTAAATATAGAAGTAAAAATGTAAAAGCACAGAGTTGTGAACCAGCAAAAAATGTTTACTGATGTACATAGATAGATAGATAGATAGATAGATAGATAACTTTACTGACACCAAGAACAACTGTATATAGTGACAGAAGACACCGCAGTGAAAGTGAAAAAGGTGAACACCGTACTCAGACAAGCACAAGAGTGTACAAATATGAAGTAAATTTCATATTTAAAAAGGAGCACTGACAGCTCAGCTGCATGAGTCCGATGCTGAAGAGTCTCCAGAGAGAAGAATGAGTGCTCTGGCTTGCCTAGCCTGCAGTCTTACACTGCTTTCATGTCAGCCAACAATACTGTGTATGAAAACCCATGGAACGTAGAAAAACAGGCTAAAACATTTTTGTCACCACAGAAAAATAACATTCTTGAAGCTACACGTATTTGGGGAATTATTTTGAAGTCATTAATAATTAAACTGAACTGAAAATGTTCTAGGACCAACTATGTAACTTTCCATCCTCTTTATATTGCACATATACCACATTTATAATTTACATAATTTCAGAAAAATAAATATTAAGATTTAATTTGTCAAAATTAACTTTCACATTTATATTTAACATGTAAATATATATTTATAACAGTTACATTTATCTTAAGTTAAATGTCAACTACTATCAACAAATTTCAGAATCATACAGTAAGGCATGCAATTCTTAAATCATTATTTTTTATGTAAAAATTACTTATGACAACTGTTAAGTTTAAATTTCTCGTTCAACATGATAAAATGACATTTGAAAAGATATGCTTTGGCAAATGTTATACTGCAATACATGTGGAAAAATACGGCAGTTATACAGAACATTTTACAGTTGGCATTCCGCAGAAGGGAACTGTGTATCTGACTTGAATACTAGTCCAGGTTTATTACCCTCGAGGCCATAAACCCCTTTGCACTGCGGAGGTAGAGCCGTCCATCCATCCACTGTGTCGACTCAAGTGCACAGCACTGCTATCGGTCAAAGGTTGGCAAGTGTTACCTCATTATGCCAACCCTGAGCCCTAGAATCTGTTTCAAACATAGAATCCCAATAATTTACCATGAATACAACATTGAAGCATTGTTTTTTTTACCTAAAATGATATAAAATTTTGTCTGCTTTTACTGCACAGCTAATCCTTAAAATGTATCCATTCAGTTCTGAATTTCCTTTGAAATCATGCTGCACAGCTGCATTTTTTTTCAAAGCTGAATGTGTGTACCGACTCCTTCATTCAGGTATAGTGTCTGGATGTGTCATATTACATCACCATATCCCAAGTGTTTCCAAAGGTCAGACACCAAGCAGCAGATACCAGGAGACAGTAGGTCACAGTGAAGCTCATTTTTCATTTTGATAGCAGGCTGTGGACACCATGGACTCTGACACCTACCATTTCAAACAGTGACCCAGCAAACCCTGAAAGGTGATGTAACATGGACACAATAAATTATACATCACATCACTGGTTTTCCAAACTTTTTTTTTTAAACTAACGCCCACAAGCCCCCAGGCACAACATATCTGGAAATATGACAAATTGTATCTTAATATTTTCTTCCATCACATACTATACCAGGTCATTTTACAATGCTACTGTTTAATTTGCTATCTATTGTCAAACTACTGTTTACTGGAATAATTTTCTAAGAACCTAGACATTTTGTGTGTGGGTAAAATTCTAAATAAATGGCTATTCAGTGCAGTTAAGTTTTCTTCCATTTTTCTGCAATTTCTTTTAATTCAGCAACTGCAATGTCTCAAGTTAACTGAAAGTGTTATTTGAATGGAAACATTGAATACCACAGTTTACACTGTGACAGTTTATGATGACCTGATAATTACATGTCCAAAAAACTGTAGAAACATCTACATTGATATAAGTTGCACTATATTTCTAGGAATATAAGAAAATCTGAATTCCACAAAATCATTGTGAAAATACAGTACATTCCCATATTTTAAGGTAGATTAAGGCAGATTAGGGCTACCTTATCTAAGGTTGTTTAGTACCGATATCACCATCCCACCTATAAATATGGCTACCAGCTTCTTCACTAGGATTTATAAAACTGACAGCAAAAATTAAATTTGCATTTCAGTAGAATCTGTATCATGTGTCACACATAACCTAGCCAGTTGACTGTGTCTTATTTCATTTTTTATTATGATAAATCATTTGAATGTATGAAGTCCACTGCCTCCTGAATTCTCATACATTTCCCACTTCTGAGGCACATCAAATCTCAGAGCGTAACAGGCACCACAACACTTCAACCCAACCATGTGACACTTTTAGCTACTAGCATATTGTAACTCGTGTTATACTGACAGCCAGACCCCTTTACTGCTTTGATTTCAGACATGATGTAACTGTGGATAAAGTATTATCTTGTCAGGGCCAACTAAACCACTCATAGAGACCTGAGCACAGCTATGGCCAATTCATCTACTTCAACTTTGCTATGCTTAATAACTGACTCTTCTAACATTTATGTAACTGTGTACCTTTTTTTAAAACACGAATCTTTGACTGAAGTGGGAGCATGTTACTTCTAAAGATGGGTGAGTAAGATCTAAAGACAAATCTGACTTCTACGATTCAAAATTTGTCATAGAAGAAAAGTGTTTTTAGTGTGTCTATGTACAAAATGGGACATCAGTCCCTAAACCAAAAGTAAATTTTCTGAATGTCAGAATGAATGCAGATACTATTAATTAATAAAAACTGTACCTGTGCATAAAAAACTGAGACAGCTGAGCCATTATTTGTCTTGCTGGATGCCATAGTTGCTAGTTCACAAGGTTTGGAATTACAATAAAATCTTCATTTGGACAATATCTTTCAAAATGAGGATCAAAATGATAAAACACTTTTGGCTCATTTTCAAAATGTGACACCATTTGATTCCAATCCAAAATTGATACGTGGCCCCTTTTAATACTGCCTCCTCATCGTGCCTTAGTTTGACCAGTTAAATAAATCTCAACCTCTTCACCTCAACTGATTTGTAACGAATGTTCTGGCACAAAATGGCTGCCATGCATCATCCAGGAAGATGTTACGCGCCAGTAGTGGCAGAGGTGAGTTCCTCCCTCAGCTAGGTGCACAGCAATGTTCAGATGAAGGTGTGAGTCAAATGAATAATTTACCATTTATCGTTATGTCAAAAGCATTACTGAGTTTCCTCAATCCTCTCCACAGCCCTTCTGCAGGTACGACTGTTCGCTAGCAAACTGAAATCATGTGTTACCGTTACGCTTACTGCTGGTTTAATTTTGGTAAAGTACTGAATTCCTCAGTTCAACAAAGTAAAAATCTACAACTGAGAGGGAGCTCCTTCTGCCTCCTCATAAATTTCCGCCCAATAAATAATCTATGTTTAAATTCAATCCTTTCTGATAGCATACTTCTGAATACATTTAAATATGCCTATATTGTTATAAGACTCCTGTTGTGGAGCACGGCTTACGTTTATCTTGACCAAAGACTGAATGCATGATTCATTCGTTCACTCACTCATTCTCTTGCTTCTGTATTCATTTAATGCAGAAATTATTATGAATTATTTAGTTTTTTTATTATACATTTCTCCAGTGTTAGCCCACTTACAGACATTTACCCATTTTTAGGCCTGTGCAATTTCAACCAGAGTTATTCAGGGTAAGAACTTTGCTCGAAGGTACTACCCCAGAAGTGGGCATTCAGCGTTCAACTGAGGCAACAGCTCTAACCACTGTGCCAACTGCTGACCACAGACAGAGATGCACTATTTCAAAGTGTCTATTATCTAGTTATATCATTATCCTCACATTATTGTCTTCTGCTAAATGCTGAGGAAATTTTCCTGGTCAACACAGACAAGTCATCAAGAATCCCACTGAGCACAACTGACCACTATGGCTCATTCAGAACCCTCAGGTGGCAGTGTCCTTCACCCACCACAGAGTTGTTAACATGAGCCTCTCCCTGCGGTCCAGACATATTCTAGTTCGTTGCTTTTCACGGCCTTTACAGATCCATGCACCCTACATACATCAAAGGGAAATTTTACCCAAAAAGGTAAATATTATGTAAGAAAACAGATTGACATCTGATTTCTTTACATATAAGAGAGCACAGGCTAATTCTTGCTCCCAGCAAATCGCTGTGTATTTTCTTATCTCCACAGCAGCTGCCAAATAATTATTCTTCTTTTAATCAATGGCTTCATGTTTTTAAAAGCAATACTTCTGTACCCTAACATTTACATTCAGTAGGTGTTCCCTACCAATCCTTTTTCCAGTGCTTAGACCTCACTTCCCAGTGATTCCCTGATGCTATAGTGGAGTAATCTAAATTATATCAAAATGTAATCAGGAAATGTATAAAATGCCATGTGGAAAAGGAGCAAATGCAAAAATGCTAATAAAGGACATTGTCACTCATCATAGTTGCATGCGACCCCACTGCCCAACACGACCCTTGCAGCTCTGAGGATTTGACAGTGTACTTCTCTCCCTCCCTCTGAGCTGAAGATGGCCCTTGTTCCCTCAGAATACTTGACACCTTGTCCTTTATACAATATTCACCTCTCCACAGAACATGCCCCGCTAATTCTCTCAGTCATGTCCCACTCCGTCGCACCAGCCATACTGACACACCACATCAGCCCACGTAACCATCACTTCTCAGCGATTCTCACCTTTCACATCTTCATCACACAACATCCAGCCAATCAGTTAACCTTTTGTACCTCGCTTGGTCTTTGCTTACTTGATGTTAGATTGATCCCCTACTCTTCCACAGCTTTGTTTCAGTGATAAAGTGCTATCTGGGCTCACACCAAAGGCATGGAAGTAGCCACTGGGTTCATTTTGTATTACTTCATTCACTATTTAGATTTATTCATTCAGCAGACACTTTTCTCCAAAGCAACATACAACTTTTTTACTTTAAATTATTTATGCAGCATATTAACAATACACTTATTTTTATTGGTGCAATTCAGGTACTGAATGACAGATCCTAAAGCAGGACATGGGATTTGAACCCACAACCTCTGACTGTAGAGAGAAGCACCCACCACAACACTCACCCAACTGCAATTAGCAGTATCGTTCCGCTTT
Source organism: Arapaima gigas (assembly GCA_900497675.1). NCBI lineage: Eukaryota > Metazoa > Chordata > Actinopteri > Osteoglossiformes > Osteoglossidae > Arapaima > Arapaima gigas. The sequence goes on from UFQX01000035.1 coordinate 227,205, forward strand.
TTCCAAAAACTTTTTACAATTTTCTCTGAAATAAGTTGAAAATGACAATATTATTAATAGCATTTGGTATCCAACATTATTTAGGTTCACATTTAATACAACAGAAACTTTGCTTTTGATTTATGACTTAAAATATTATTTTCTTCCATGGGCAAAAATACTAGTACCTTTAGCATGATACTTAGTAGCACCGCCTTTGGAGACAATAGCTGCAATCAAGTGCTTTCTGTAGCTCTGAATGAGATTTCTACACTTTGCTACTGGTAGTTTGGCCAGCTCTTCTTCAAACTGCTGTTCTCTCAGGTTTGACAGGTGCTTCTAACAACTGCAAGTTTCATCTCTTTTTGCAGATGTTCTATGGGATTCAGATCATGACTCATTAGGCCACTTCATACTCTGATGTTTTCATCTCATCCATTTTTGGGTGCTTCTGAGATATGTTCTGGGTTATTATCTTGCTGAAGGACCTATAACCTGTGACTGAAACACAGGTTTCTGACACAGGGCTGAATGTTTTGCTCCAAAATGCCTTGATGGTCTTCTGATTTCTTCATGCCCTGCACACATTCAAGGCACCCAGCACCAGACACAGCAAAGCAAACATGAAACTTCACTGAACCTCCTCCATGTTTCACAGTAGGGATGGCATTCTTTTTTTTTGAAAGGTTTGTTTTGTTATTTGTGAACACAGAGTTGGTGTGATTTACCAAAAAGCTTAAATTCTGATTAGTCTGTCCAAAGAACATTTTCCCAGAAGAACTGTGGCTTTTCAACATGCAGTTTGGCAAACTTCAGTCAGGCTCTTTTGTGCTTCTAGGTCTTCTACCAAAGCAATGTATAATGTTATTTCCTTGGTTCATTCACACAGCATCGGATTGAGGGACTTGAAACTGTTGCACCTTCAGCTTGAAGGTCAGCTTGGATCTGTTGTGATGTTTTCCTTGGTTCTTTCTGCACCATTTGAACAATCTTTCTTTCAATCTTGGGTCAATTTCCCTCTTCCTGCCACATCCAGGGATGTTAGCTACAATCCCATGGGCTCTCTGGAGATGGTCTTGTAGCCTTCATGTTGACCATGCCTGGTTATTACCTTCTTTCTAAATTCCTACTTTTCCTTCACTTTTCCATGTTTAGTGTGATACACAGTGACACAAAACGGTACAGTGAGGACTTTTCTCCATTTAAACTGACTGAATGAGAGATTTTAATATTGAAGGCATCTGAGGTACTAATTAAAAGAGAAAAGTCTCCTTGAAGCATCTTTACAACACAACCATTTCTTTTAACTTCCAAAGGGTATCAATAATGTTGTCTACGCCATTTTAGAATGTCTTTTGTAGGATAAGCAACAGTTCAGTTCTTTTCACTGCCTTTTTTTGTTTGTTCTACTACAAACCAAAGAAGTGCATATATAGATAAAGATGGATCTTTTAATTTCAACACTTTTCTGGAACAATGGTGCATTATTTGAATGAAATGCAAGGGTACCAAAACTTTCAGATATGTCCATCCGTCCATCTGTACATGTGTGTATGTGTCCATCTATCCATTTATGTGTATGTGTGTGTCTGTCTGTCTGTCTGTCCATGTGTGCTTCCATCTGTCCATCCGTCTGTGTGCGTGTGTGTACCTGGGACTTTATTAGAAACACCTGTACACCTGCTTGTCCACACAATTATCTAACCAGCCAATCATGTGGCAGCAGCGCAATGCACAAAATGATGCAGACGCAGGTCATGAGCTTCAATGAATGTTCACCTCAAACTTCAGAACAGGGAAAAAATGTGATCTAAGTGACTTTGACCATGGCATGTTACCGGACCAGGGTGGTTTCAGTATTTCAAGAACTGCTGCTCTCCTGGGGTTTTCATGCACAACCATCTCCAGAGTCAACACAGACTAATGTGAAAAACAAAAAACATTCAGTAAGCAGCAGATCTGTGGGTGGAAATACCTTGTTCATGACAGAGGTTAGAGGAGAGTGTCCAGACTGGTTCAAGATGACAGGAAGGTTACAGTAATTCAAATAACCACTTTTCACAACAGTGGGGGTCAGAAAAGGATCTCTGAAATTATAAAATGTCAGACCTTGACAGGGATGTGCTACGGCAGCAGAAGACCACTTTGGGTTCCATTCCTACCATGAACAGGAAGTTGAAAATACAGTGGGTACTGGCTCACTAAAACTGGACAGTTAACAAGTGAAAAAATGTTGCCTGGTCTGATCACAATTTCTGCAGTGACACAGAGATGGTAGGGTCAGAATTTGGTGTAAACAGCATGTAAGCCATGGACCCAACCTGCCTTGTGTCAACAGTTCAGGCTGGTGGTGCTGCTGTAAGTATGTGGGGAATGTTTTCTTGGTACACACTGAGCTCTCTAATACCAATCGAGCATCATCTGAATGACACAGCCTCAAATCGATCACAATTTACCCACCTTCTAATGACTACTTCCAGCACAATAATGCATCATATCACAAAGCACAAGTCATCTCTTACTGGTTCCATGAAAATGACAATGAGTTCAATATACTTCAATGGCTTCCCAGACACCAGATCTGAAACCAACAGAGCACCTTTGGGATGTGGTAGAATGGCAGATTGGCAACATAAATGTGCAGCTGAGAAATCTGCAGCAATTACATGATGCAGTCATGTCAACATGGACCAGAATCTCTAAGGAATGTTTCGAGCACCTTGTTGAATCCATGCCATGAAGAATTCAGGGTGTTCTGAAAGAAAGGGGGTTCCTACCTGGTATTAGAATGATGTTCCTAATAAAGTGGCCACACACAGGATGTCCAGTTTCTGTAGCCTGTCCTACAAGTATAGATCATGAGGCAGGGTAAAACCTAGATGGAAAGCCAGTCTGTTACAGGGCAAACACACACTAACTATCTGTAATTTCAAGTCACCAGACCAACTAAACCATATCTCTGTAGACTGGGAGAGAAAACCAAAGCACCAAGATGGAACCCACATAAATATGCACAGAGTGAACCAGGTCCAAACCTACAGCCCAGGTAATGTTACATACCAGCACTACCCACTTCACCACAGTGTCATCAAAACAAGAAACTTCTGTAAAAGTTAAACATTTTCAGCACAAACCAGTGTTACATTTAGAGAAGGTATCAACAGACTGCATGTGTGACTGTATAGGATGTAAAAGTGAAAAAGTGCAAAAGTGTAGCACATGCCCAGCACAGGTGCCAGAATAATGCCTACAAGAGATCCAGCTCATGAATCTGTCAGCGTGTTTGTGGGGCACAGGGTCAGTAGTGTGACTTAAACAAACATTCCTCATTATATGTGACTGAGATCAATGAAATCCCTTCTTCAGTATTCTGCTGCTGCACTCAATTTTTTTAACCTGATACATTGCCCATATCGGACATGTCCCGTCCAGAAGCCACGTCAGCTTCCTATCTTGTCTCTGAACTTGACAAACGGCCCACGATCCCAAAACTCAGAGTGCTGCTCAGACAAAATGCTGCGGCCGGCCAAACACACAGGCTACGGGATCACATCATCTGAACTTATCTCCACGTCTGTGCCGTGCGGCAACCTTCATGTTACCGATGTTTCTCAGTCAACTGATAGCTACTATTTCTAAGGGCTTTTGTTTCACTCAGTGATTATACAGTCCATCTTTTAATAGTAGTGATAATCAATCCAAATATACTGTACTTAAAGCTAACAACATATAAGCAGGTTGTTAAAAACAAATATGATGAACAGCTCTAGTATTAACTGAACTCCTTTAATGTGAGACTGAGTATCCTTCTTCTATTTATTTCAACTATTTGCATAATCGTGTAGTAAATATACTTTCTAAAACGACGAACAGATGTGAATGTTTAATTTACACACCATTTTCCTGCACCATTGTACAGTGACATGGATTTCAATATGCAGACTTCACTTTAAACTCTATGCATTTATACCAAAAGATAAATATAGGCACAATGATGTTCAAGTTAATTTTACAGGCTTTGATTACTTAAACACTGCAGCACCTGCTGCCCGTGGTACTCCGACAGAACACGATTGTAATCCAAAAGGTTGTGTGGTATAAATAAGCTGACAGTTAATACATTTACATCTCAGTACTTCACATATTTGTGTCATTTTTCATTTTCTACACCTCCACGTGTGAGGCAAATGCCTTAGGCAGATGAGAATAATGCAGACCTCTTATCCCAGTGGGTTTTCTACATTTTTGTCATAGAAATACTGTGTCAGACTAAGATATAAATAATAGTAATGTAAACTGTTGAAGGAAGTGATCATAATTCTAAAAAGATTTACATAGCGCGTTTGAATTATTCCTGAACAGTTCCAAAATGTTAAACTGAAAAGAAAATAAGGACACCATAATCAATTCACTGAAGGAGGCACAATGCACAGCAACAAATATATTTTTTCTGACAAATTTCTCTATAAAAGGAAGGATTCATTTGAGCTTCCAATCTATCAACAGCTGTCTCTATCACATTCCACATCATGTAGTCATACTGATGCACTTTCAGTTCATAGCAACTGAGCCTCGGGCAACTCCTTGTTTCCTGTCCTTCATCAGATGTGGCCTCCATGTGGCAGTTGGTGGAAGGGGGCAGGTGGCGGTGGTCTGGGGCATTCATGATCCTTAGGGTGAAATCCAAACAGATGCCCACCTACTTTTAATCTTTCACTGCATCTTATCAGTCACGACTGATTGTAAACTACAAAGGGGACGTTCACCAGACACACTATTTCACACAATAAGATGCTTTGGCTCTCACCCCCCCTTAACATGTCAGACATGCAGATGAGCCGCCCGGGTTTCCAATGCCATTTTCCAGTTAAAACTGAGGACAGAGCAAACAGAGAGGGAAGATGTGGCGACTCCCACCAAAGAAGAGGCTGCCAGATGTTGCCCAAAGCCCTGTCTCGCTGCAAGCGTCCAGCGACCACACAATCTAGGCTGGGTCATCAGGGACTAAAATATTTTTATAAGCAGGCGGGCCTGACATATTTGTACAGAAACCACAGTCAGTCATCATCATGCACACTGCCACAGATGGGAATTAGCACTGCCAAAGTGAGGGGGTGGATTTGATTACCAGGCTGTATGGCCAGTTACCATTATCACCACAGAAGTGCTTTCCCTTTCCCAGGATGAAACTGTCTCTGACATGCAGTCACCGGGCTAACAAGGTGCACCTTGACTTTCCCAACTCTGGAACTGATTTTAAAAAAACAAAAGGTGCTAAAAGGATTAAAAAACAATAACATTTTGAGCATTAACTGAATAAATGAAGAGGTATGGAACTGTCAGGGTTATTTCTTCAGGTTCATATGGAATAAGCTGAAATGTTTTTAAAAGCGTATAGATTAACCTTTGGTTGTTCTTTTAGTTATTGCAAGTATTGCTGTGTTGCTCCTCTAAAATGAATAAAGAAAACATTGCTATAGTACCACTGTACGGACCGCCTTCCACTATATGAGGAGATATACTATGTTTCTTAGAGATCCTAAAGTACATACCACATGACAGGCATTACGACTTCTGCCACACAATCCCATCACAAATAATTTCAGTGTTAGATCATGAACGGTTCGTATTCAGCTTTCTGCTGTCTTCTGCTCTGGTGATAAAAAGAATAAAACTCTGAACTGTCTTCAACTGTTCCCTTTTTATTCAAGTGTCAGTGTCAATTTATGCTTTCAATGTGTTTTAATGAAAACATTTAAATTTTCAACTAAGACAAGCAGCAGGAAGCTGACTGACTGACAGACCGGCTTAAAAATGGAAGAATTTTTAGGAATAATCCAAAAGGAAAAACCAGGACACTCTGCTTTAGTAGTCCAAAGGAGTTGGCACAGATCTTTCATGATAAACCCACAAAGTGAAGGACCAGATTACTTCAAGAAAGAAGCCATGGAAGTACAAGAGATTAAATTAAACTGAAATTGCTTAGAATATGCAGGGTTTTCTTTTTACAGTTTATTCAGATATTTGTCATAACATTTCGGCAATGTAAGCTGGAGAGCCAAACCTGAGTTTCTGCATGTGGATCCATGACGTGGATCCTACAGCTTGCCCGTCAACCCAGGAGAGGTTAATGTTTCTACTCATTCCCCTTCTTATAGATATTGGGTTAACTGATGCGAAAATGCAGATCACAAGGTTTTTTATGTTCACAAAAGACTAAGCAAGCACTCCGTTGCCAAAGTCTTAAATTGCACTAGCAGGCACATTATTGGTTAGGGCTGTCAATACATACCCCGGATGCTCCTAATTCAAAACCCTCTCCTGCCGTAGTCGCCTTGATCAAGGTACTTCCACTGAATTGATACCATAACAATATCCTGCTATATAGATGACTAAATCACTGTATAGCTTCTTGTCTATCATTGCAAGTTGCCCTGAACCTGGGCTTTTACTAAGGCAAGTGCTAGTTAATTGTTGAATGACATAAATATTTGTATCCATTCCGCTGTGAAAACAGGGAGTTTCTTGTGCTTTGGTGTGTTTTAATGCAACACTGCTGAGTTATTTCACAATTACATGCACACTACTCATCACTTTACAGAGAGGCTCTTGTGTTAAGAGCACATCTTTAAGTAAATAGCAGGGCAGTAAGATGTAACCACATGAAGGAGGAAAAACCCAGATGGCCTATCGTGGCTGGTCTCCTCATATCTACACCCTGCTGTGTTCTGTTCCTTCCCTGGATCCTTTATGTTAAACTGGAGAGCTACAGACAATTAGATATTTAGATTACATATTAATAAATGCAGTGCAGGGACTGTACATAGAATCACTGTCAAAACGGGAGGGGGTGTTTCCACGTAACGTTTTTTTAATAATCTTAGTCCAACAATGCAAAAAACATCTTCATCACAATAAAGCTTGGGTGTTTTTTATAATTATTATTTGTTAATGCATTAACCTCCCACAGATGAAGGCTGCTCCTCAAAGGGACCCCGCAATCCTATATTCGGGTCCATTTTGGCTCAAACGCAGAAAAGGAGCCCGATGTAACAGTGATGGGGGTGTACAGGTCTCCTGCGCGTCCCAAACTGAGTTTACACGGAATACAGTCGACGCCTTACCAGTGAAGGCCCTACCGCGAACGCGCACAACAGCAGTGCGCGCACCCGATGCCGCTGAACATCACCTGAAGCACCGCTCCTCTCCGTTCTGGTGCATCATGTACATATATGCCCCCTTATTAATGCATAAACACACACACTTATACTGTGTTAACCCGCACTGCAATGGAACCAGTTCTAACAACACTGCTAATGGACGGATCACTTCTCTTTCAATTCCTACTACCTCAGATTACAATGAAAAGCAAAAATCTGGTTCGGGATCAACACAATATGTGTTATTTAAAGCTTGGAATAGGAGCCGATTAGCACTTCTAGTCTTGGACTCTTATTACATTAACTGCTATTCGTTGTCTTTGCATAACTGTGTATTACGCCAGTGTTGTGTTATTTTTCGCAGCCACACATTAAAAATGCCTGTATTACAGCTTCCATAGAAGGTGACAAGTGATCGGTACCAGATGTGAACATCTGTACCAAAAAAGCTGTCAAATTCGTGTCTTTTGTGCGTCCGCGCGTGTTGTGTAACGGCGACTTCAGTACAACTGCAACCTTAAAATGTGTGTGTGTGTGTGTGTGTGTGTGTGTGTTTTGTATGACGAGTAGGAATGATGCTGCAGAGACGCCCCACAAACATGAATCTCTGAGCGACACTTGAACAAATCACTGCCCTTGCCTACAAACCACGGCGTCGTTGTTTGGACACAGCAAACCTTGAAGGGACTCGTCGTGTGCTCGATGACAATGGAAAGTGCACGCGGATACATACGCACAACGTGTCATTACGGCGTGACATAGAGCTTCAATTTGGGTAAAATAATACCACAGTTAGGAGACATAAACTTACCGCAGTCCTCGCACAAGATCCTCCCAACATCTTTTTTTAGATTCTTCCCGTTTGTGTCCAAAGGGGCGAACGATGCCTTGAACACCAAGGGCTCGTCCGTGGGGTCCATGAAAAAGATGTATTTGTGGTTCTTCTTCACTTTGGTGCACGGAGCCTCGGAGCCGAAGTGGCCCACGGTGACGAGTTGCTCGCGCTCCAGACCCCCGCTGTGGAGGGGCCACACGTCCAGCACTTTGACATTCACGCTGTAGGGCTCCGTGGAGACGTTGGCGGGCACCGAGTGCACCTTCCCCTCGATGACCACCGCCGATCTGTAAGCCTGGTCCTGCAGGGAATTCAAACTCGGGGAGTAGCAGGCGAAGGAGACCCCGATGACCAGCATGGAGAAGTGTACTGAATCAAGCCTCATGCCGCCTGCTTTGGCTCTGTGTTGGCTGGTCGCGTTGCTGCTGCAGTGCTCTCGGGGCGGCTGGCTGCTGCTGGGGATGGTGGTCGTGGTGGTGGTGGTGGTGGTGGTGATGATAATGGTGGTGGTGGTGATGATGATGATGATGATGGAGCTGAGTTGAAGTAGGAGACTGCAAATGGGCTCCAGTAGCACGGCAGAGCGGCAGACCTTGCGTAAGTGTCCATGCCATCTGGATGTGCTGCTTTTCCGACAGTTTGCGATGGGGAAACACCAGCTAGGAACCGGAAACGGCGTAACGGTGCTGGGTTAGAGACCCCTGTCTCTGCATTCTGCTAGAAACGCATCATAAACATGCACGGTTTATTTTTCCTGCGTTGCCACACAGTCCCGTTTTCACCACCGAGAATAATAACGCAGCGGGCGGGTGGGCAAGCGCCGTGCTTCAAGGTAAAAATCAACCTGTAAGTCCACCGCACACACACTCACACGACGCCGATTTACTACAATATATAGTCTGATCTGCGCATCGTCCGCAGGATTCCACTCGCAAGCCGAACGGGTGGATCTTGTAGGTTTTTATTCCATCGCGGTACGTCCGCGTCCCTTGCGCACCCTGCGCCTCCACCCCCCACGTCCACCGGCCGCGGACGTGGGTATATCTCTGTCCCCCGCAGCAGAGCTTTCTGAGGAACCCTCCTGCACAACTAACAGTTTTTTTGTATTACTATTATTATTATTATTGTTATTATTATTATTATTATTTAAAAAAAGGTCTGAGCACCAGTCTGACTATCGCCTCGATATATCCCGGGATAACAAATCTCAGTTCATCTTCATTTCAGTAAAGATTTCGCTTCAGGAGAGCATTTCGCCTCCACTGGAAAAGGGAAGGATGACTGCATTCTGAGACACGTCATGTCTCCTCTCAGTCCGCCGTCTTAATGAAGAGTTGCCGTCAGAGAAACGCCGGAACACGGGGCTGAAATGGTAACAGGTTCGACAGCTTCTCGATGACTAACGCTGCGAAAAGAGCTCCGAGGTTCGGCTTCCTCGACGCTCCTTCCAACCGGGTTTTGCGTCTCATTCCATTATTAAGTGAGCGGTGCATTCAGGTCACATTCACCCCTCTGCTGCTGAAAAAAAGAAAGGCGGGTGCCAGTGCTGCATCAGATCTATAGCACTCCAACAGTAACTACAGCAGGCTTCTGATGGCACACGGATCCCAGTAACATTTTTGAGCCAGAAATTAGTGTACTGGGTGCTTTCATTAAACACTGTGTTTTAGGGTTAGAAGAGCCCTAGTTTGTGTGTTTCTGTAGAAGTATGTAAGTGAGGTCAAGATCAGTATAGATTATTAATGCGGTGTCGGATAGTCTATAGGTGGCTGAAGAGCAGCCAAATGTTTATAAAGGGCGCCATCTGCTGTCAGGGGAGTGTTTGGTGCTGCAGGAGGCTGGAGTCAGAGCTGGTTGTGAGTGATAAGCCGAACTTCCGGTGAATAAAGCATTTTCTTTACTACACAACAACAGCACTTATCAATTCGCAGGCACTGGAATTCCACAGAAAACCGTTTCAAAAACTATGGTGTAATGTTTCAGCCAAGGTTTAAAAAGCAGGCTAAAAGGACAGGAAGGCTAGGTGAAAATGTAAAAGCTGATAAAGAATTCTCGGAGGTCTGTAACCAAGAAAGATAGATTACAATGGCCATGATGAAAATAAATAAAAATAATAAGGCACTACATACTGTAGCATATAAATAACCTGCTTTCTGGAGATATGCTTAGATATACTTTCTGGAACAGTTCATCATCAGAATGTGCAGTACAGCACCGAAACACACGCAAATAAGCAGATAGTCAGGAAAACGCATCAGAACTTCGTAGTGTAGTCGGTTGTATTCAAAACGTAAATAATTTGAGGGAAAACTGAACACGGGACGCTCTCACTGAGATAAAGTTTTGTTTTGTAGGTTTTTCTTGTATTCAAGTTTAAATACACGCCATTTTAAAGCGGCTGCGGGGCGAGGGGTCTGGCGTGGCGTTTGAGCGGTTGCTGTCCGTGGTCCTGAAAGCCTTCATGGGCAAAATGGGTGTAAAGCAACCAGACAATGACGATTACGCCCATAAAATAATTTCTCGCCACTGGAATATAGTTAAAGTGCTGCAAAAAGAAGTTTGTGTGACACACTGTTTAAATGAATAAATTAATGTAACATACGACACACGGATTCTGTTTTTTGTTCTTGTGCACTTGTCAGTAACCGGCTAATCCGCTGTTGTTATACTCGTCCAGACTTGTATTGAAAAAAAAAAAATACATAGCGCAAATCCAAGTGGAATAACCACGAGTGAACTTGAGCAGGGGACTGGGCACTGAGCAACAGTAACAGGGTCACGTGGAGGGGTTTTTACCCATACATGCGTGTAAAGTCAGTAATATGAAATACCACCATGTAGTTGTGTTTTAACCTCAATACACATATAAGTGAGAGAATGAGAGAAAACTGCAGATTGTAGAAAAAGTTCCAGAAACCTTTCGAAGGGAAGAAATTAAATGCACATTTTATAAAACAGTTCTTTTTGTACATAGAGAACATTATTCGTGTAGTAAAAAGCAGTGTGGTGGTTTGGGAAGTTGCCTTAAAACGTCAGTTTCTGGTTCGAATCCCATTTATGCTCTACTATCTTTTGTCAACGTACACATCCTGCATTAATATACAGTAAAAATATCCTACTGGATAAAGCGGTAAATGATTGTGAAGTCGATTATCTAACATTTTAAATTGCCTTAGAGAAAGGTGTCAGTCAGCCAAGTAAGAATAAGACGCAACTGTAGTATTGTTGCACTTTATCTGATTTCACGCAACTGGAACTATTATTCTGGTATTAAGCTATTCAAATGAAATTCACATATGCAATAAGTATAGATTATGTGCATTTTTATGAGCATTCATATGAACTTGTGGTATTTAACAACAAACCTGCAGATGTTTGCGAGTCTAGGAGTAGAGCATATATAGCAATTTGTAGAGAAAGATGTATGAATAAATCATCCTGTGAAAAACACCCCCTAGCATCTGAAGAACTTGGTTGTGGTTACATGACCCCGCGTAAGACTAGTCACTGTATGCAAATTTAAACACGGCAGCTCCCAAGGGCCTACAGTTTATTTTTTTCCGAAAATCCACAATTTAATTTGAGGGCGTTTGGTGAAAACTCCTGCATTTCTTGTGTGCGGCATATTGAGCTCGTCCGGGAGAACGACGGCGAGCGTCGCCGGCTGCAGTACACAGCGAGCGGCAGCGCGAGGGCGCACCAGCACCATTCTCATTCGCTCAGCGTGCTGACATCAGAGAGGCGTGCAGCGTCGCGGCCGTGCGTGCGTCCGTCCGTCTCCATGCCACGACTCGCTCTTTCGTTCCATCTTGTGTAGCGGCGAATCAGCGGAGCGGCGCCGCGGACGGTACCGACTGTAGGCCTCCGTGAGTCGCGGGGCTTCACCTTTGTGTCGAGCCGTGTCTGCGGGGCTGCGCAGGGGCTCTATAGCGCTCTGCCTGCACGCGCAGCGGGGTAAGGTTTGCGACATCCTTGTCAGTGCTTAGTATTTCTGTAGAGTGTGGAAAGAGACGACCATGAATGTGCTCGCTGTTGCCTCAACTGCTAGTGACAGAATGTGAGAAGTGATTTGACGTGCGGTAAACTGCAGTCGTTCGCGCCGCACATATAGTGTCAGTGTGGAAGGGGCGGTGTGCTGTGATGCTCTGAAGTGGAGCTCGAGGGGCTCCTACCTCCGCAGCGCGTTCACGGACTCCGGCCAGGGCGAGCACACGCTTGCGCTGCACAGCCACTTAAAGTCCAGGAAGATTTTACCCGCGTGTGAAATAAGTACATTCCTAACGAAATCGGTAAACTACTTCTGGGCACAAACACACACACGCGCGCGCGCGCACACACACACGCACACAAACAGAGAGAACTGGAGGGCGAGCGACGATGTCTCTGACAGCACCTGAATTTATCACTGAGTCTATTTGACACTTGTTGAATTTGTTGTTTACTCCCTTTACTTGACGGTGCCCTTGTCTACAAATGATTTTTTCCAACCTGTCCCTCTTAATGGTGTTACTCTTTTACACTATATTTGGTACCAAAAAGGTTAACTAGCTTAGGTCCGTACTTCAGTCTCTTTGCAAATCATCACTGAAGGCTGTTTTCATCTGCTCACTTCACAGGGATGCTATCCTGAATAAACTAAGCTATTTCAGAATAAATCAATTTTATACTAAATATTGAAGATAATAGATTACAAAAACGTGCATATTTATCGAAATTCCTCGCGGTTTGCAATTCTCAGAAATTACCAGGGAAATTTCAGCAGTAATACAATGTACAGGACTTATATCCTCTAAATGCCGAGTCAAAACATTATAAGAATGTGTCATCTGTTATACTATAACACTTCAGGTTGCCTTCCTTCTTCTGCAGCTATCGTTGATTCATTGAAGCCGATTGATTCTAAGACATTCACAATGCGACTCTGCAGACGAGGGGCACATGTGTCGTTCGCAGGTGGATAAAGTCAGAACCACAACAAATATTGTTTCACACTCTGCACGTGCAGTGTAGTGGAAAATGGGTGCTTTTCTTTGGGGACGTGCGCTCCGGCAAGTGAAGAACAACCTGCTGCCCAGGAAACACCGCACAACTCGTCGCTCTGTCCCACAAACACAGCGTCCCCCAAACAGTTATAAACTGTCGAAGAGGACCTCACAACTCAGAATTTAACCTGTGTGCTTTTCTCATCTACTTTGCCAGCCAGACCTGCTATATTCATTAGTCCGTATTTAATGCTTAAAGTACTATTTAAATGAAGAGAACAATGAACCTGGTAAACCAGTTCATACACGTCATTCTGTTTTAATTCTTGGTGACGATCTGAACTGCCATATTTTGTTTTTTATTTTCCTTTATCACATGTCTTTATTTTGACTAAAGAGGAATACAAACATTTAATTTAATCTTAGGAAAACGTGAACAGAACAAATTGCAAAGTAATTTTTCTCCCTTTCGTTATTTTATGTGACGATGAATAAGTACAGTTTGTTGATGACAACTTGTTTATAACGAAATGCCACCGTTTTCCGAAGTTTTTTTTTCCGAAGAAACGAACGTTTTTAATATATTTATTTGTAAATTTAAATAAATTAATGACGATTTGGATACGTTAACAAAATTCGTGACGGGTAGAGACACTTTTTACTTTTAATATCTACATATTAATAAACACTCGTTACAGCTCAGTCAAAGTTTATGTAAGAATTACAAGCAAACAAAAATCGTGCTTCCTCTTCTTGCTTTGAAAACCCAACTTTAAATTTCTTTCGTCTTTGTGAACAAAACTACAAACTAGACGTTTAAAATAAATTGCGCAATAATTAAACTACAAACGGTGATATTTTGATCACAAAAAAATGTTTCAACAAATAAGGAAGGTTTTTCTCTCCAACAAAATTAAGCTGAAACTTTTTAAGCTAATTTAAAAATATTAGTACGTATTTTACTTATTGCAGAACTGATGCTGGGACCCATGACGAAAATATAGTTTTGATTTCTCCATTTTATTCAATATTATGTATTTAGCGTCAAGCTTACTGTAATTAATGCACAAAAATATTTAAAAGCGTTTAAAAAATTAAAAATAACAGCAATGGCAGATATCCTATCGATTGTCAAATATTTATTATTATAAACGCAGTAAATAACTATGAAATTAAGTTAATACGCAATACCGCCAATAAAATTTTAATTATTCTTGGACTGAATGATAAAAATAATTTTAATATAAGCCCATTTCCAACAGACACGTACATAGCGAACACAAACAGCAACAAAACATTTTAAAAAAGGGTTTAAACAATGCAAAGGATAGTAGATGCTATAAAATTGGGTTGGATTGTAAGGGATTTTTTTGGAAGATGTGATATAAAATAACATTCAAAATGCTAATGTTTAAGTAGCAATTATTTTATTTTGATAATTTTCGAATAATTGTGGAAGTTCTTATATCTTTAAACTAAATTAAACAACGAAGTTATTCGCATAAATATGAGAATCAGAATAACTAAAAATGTTATGCTAAATGTTATGCTAAACCTGAATAAGGTATATAAACGTATAATGAAATACCAGCCTAATGAAATAACAGAAGTTAAATATTTTCACCTACAAATAATTTACATTTTCTTTTACCATAAACTTCAAAGTTCATTACTAATACAAAGTAGAAATATGTAGGCATTAAATAATACCTTACTGTCTTGTGATGTTTGTTTTCGGTTCAGTAAAAGCTATAAAGCCGGTAGGTCTGCTTATGTGGAGCCTCTTTGAAAGTATAGGAAACTAAACTATCTACAACCTGCCAGAGGAAATGAGTATATCTTATCACATACTCCCCGGAAAGTAAAACTTCTGACCTGAAACATGTGATCAGGTACAATATAACCTATTTTTATTATAATTATTGTTTTTTTTATGTCGTTCTACACGTATGCCGAACATGAAACATTTTTTTAAAAAACTGGCAGAACGCTAAAAGTGTACTGAAAATATCAATACGTCGAATAAAACATTTTCACGGTAGCCTTTACTATTCGTTTTGGCTTTAGGATTTAACTTTATTTTACATTTCTTTACACACGTCAGTCTGACACAAACAGTCTCTGATCCCTCTGAAAAATCTTTACAGAAATTCAGATTATTATAACTTTATGGCAAATAATTGGAAATAATATTCTTCCTCTCTGGGAGTTGGCCGATAAATCGATGTTTAGTCTGCATTCAGTGCGGAAAACATGTATTTAAAATTGGAGAGAAATATACGGCTTATATTTTGATACAAGTTTCGGTATGTATTATTCTGTAAAGTGCATATTATATCAGTTAGCTCCAAATATATTTTTGAAATGCCTAGATTTATTTGGGGGACATTTTTTTAAAATGTTTACATATTTTAAGAATTGTATTCAAATACATTTAACCGTTACTTCCTGTATTGTTTACACTAAAGTATTTTTTTAACAGGAGTACTGTTAAAAGCATTTATTGGTTTCTTTTTTGTTTGGGGATATTTTCAAAGTACATTTATTCAGCCCCTGCTATAACTTTTTGGGTTGATCCAGCGAAATATCACGGACGGACGTGCATTTCCATGTCACAGCTGTTGGGCGGGACGGACCGCATGCATCCCGCTCACTTTCCTCTTGAATGTCAGCTTCGCTCTTCAGCACTTTTTGGGCCACCTTTATATTTACGGCTTTGCTGAACCTCGCCGTAAAGGGGACTGGTTCCCGATTTATCTACAAAAACTCGCAAATTTTCACTTAATTACGAAAGAAGTCATAAATTGCAACCGTTTGATATCATGAACAGCAGGCTTTTTATGTACAGCTTCAACTGTAAAAACATTTCTGCTGTATGTAGTTTAGCATGAAATTGTTATGTATATGGTATTAATTTGTTTTGTTGGTGTTTTTTATTGGAACGAGTTGTTCAGTTACAAGACCTTCTTTATTAACTTAGAATTTCCAAATTTCTACATTTACTTGCAAGTAACTCGTATACGTTGTTTTGTGTTACGGTTTTGCTTTGTTTACATTTATTGTTAGAGGCTTTTTTAAGCTTAAAACTCAGTGCAAGCACTTTTTAATCTGTTTATGTTCACTGAGTGGTAATAATCAATTCACAGTCATCTTAAAAACGCTTCTTAATTACATAAGTTTATTAACTAATATCTACTCTAATATCTAGAGTTTTCTAGCAAGCCTGTTCTTTAATCTGTTCATTCGTTACTATGAGAATCGATATGGACTTGGGACCTATAGAATTCTGTATTCGGTTTATATCAACATAAAACAAGTTAAATTTAGGGGGTACATATTTTTATCGGCCTTGTAAATATTAGTTCATTTTTTCTAGCTATATTGTATCAACCAGTACACAAATAATTTTTATCATAGAAAAGGGTGTAATTTTAGTTTTGTGAACGAAATTTGATAAATAATAAGATATATAATAAATAATATAATTTGAGTGTTTTAGCCTTGCCCTCTCTGAAATGAGTCCTTGTAAAAATTCGATTTTATTGTCGCATAATACAGTTAAAACGACATATTTCAGTGAATTTTTCGAACTGTTGTAAAATTGGTGTAAACGTGCGGCACTCGATGTGGCTGGGTCAAAGTCGGACGTGAAAAAATGTTGTAAAAATGGTGCTGTAAAATGACGAGACTGAACGAGATTTCGGGGTTTGCGTCGTTAGAGATGCACTGCGCGGCTCTTCTCAACAGGCCGCCGTCGTCGCCGCCGCCGCACGAAATAAAGAGCAACATGCCTTATCTGTGAGGCTCAGATCGGCGACAGGTGAACCGAGCCACTCGAAGAGTCTGTCTCCTGTGTCTCTGTGCGCAGATCTCGCGAGAGTGGCGGCGTGGCGTGGCGCCTGGCAGCGGCGTCTGCAGTAGACGGAGGGAGAAAGGCAGGCAGGCAGGCAGGCGGCATCATGGCGGACAGAGACAGTGGAAGCGAGCAGGGAGGAGCGGCCACGGGCCCGGGCGTCGGCTCCCTGCACGCGGCGGCGGGCGGGGCGGGCTCGGCTTCCGGGCTGCAGCACGAAACGCAGGAGCTCGCCTCCAAGCGCGTCGACATCCAGAACAAGCGCTTCTACCTGGACGTGAAGCAGAACGCGAAGGGCCGCTTCCTGAAGATCGCCGAGGTCGGGGCCGGGGGAAACAAGAGCCGCCTCACGCTCTCCATGTCGGTGGCTGTGGAGTTCCGCGACTACCTGGGCGACTTCATCGAGCACTACGCCCAGCTGGGGCCCAGCAACCCGGACGTGGCGCAGGACGAGCCGCGGCGGGCGCTCAAGAGCGAGTTCCTGGTGCGGGAGAATCGGAAGTACTACATGGACCTGAAGGAGAATCAGAGGGGCCGCTTCCTGAGGATCCGACAGACCGTGAACCGGGGGCCCGGCTTGGGTTCCACGCAGGGCCAGACCATCGCTCTTCCCGCACAGGGACTCATCGAGTTCCGCGATGCGCTCGCCAAGCTCATCGACGACTACGGCGTGGAGGACGAGCCTGCCGAGCTGCCCGAGGGCACCTCCTTGACTGTGGACAATAAGCGTTTCTTCTTCGACGTGGGCGCCAACAAGTACGGCGTGTTCATGCGTGTGAGCGAGGTGAAGCCCACGTACCGCAACTCCATCACGGTGCCCTACAAAGTATGGTCCAAGTTCGGCAGCACCTTCTGCAAGTACGCCGAGGAGATGAAGAAGATCCAGGAGAAGCAGCGGGAGAAGCGCGCGTGCGAGCTGCAGGGGCCCGCAGCGGAGGAGCTGCACGCGGACGACGGGGACGAGGATTGACGGTGGACGGCGCGCCAACGAACACGAAACACACGAAATAACACGGAAAAACATGCAAAAAAGAGAGTGACTGAAATAACAAAAAGAGAAATTATTATTAAAAAAGAACTTTTACTGTAAAAAAAGACAAGAGCAAGAGTAACAGAACTCGGAGGGAGCACCACCCACAGTCCCACAGACCGACAGTCCGACCGCCGCCATCGCTGGATGTCCCACGAACCACCGTCAGACAGTAAGCAGCTGCTAAACAAAGTAATAACATTATAAATAATTATAAATATAAATATATATAAATATGAACTGTGTTTCCTACTTGATTAAAACGAGAAAGAACTGAGTGTTTATTTCCCTAATTAACCTGAACTTTTGTACACGTTCAAGCTATTATTATTATTATTAGTATTATTATTAGTATTATTATAAAAAAGTGTTTGCAATGTTCAAATGGAAATATTGCCGAATTCCGAGGAATCTGAGTCCTTTTCGTGTGAGCTAATATTTGACTTCAGCACAAAAAGCAGATATTTTACATTTCTTTTTCGTTTCTGTTTTTGTAACCAAAACTTTAAACCTTTTTTAAGAGGTTGTCATGGTAACCTAGCCACCGTGTTTACCTGTGAACTTGTGGTGTGTGTGTGTGTGTGTGTGTGTGTGTGTGTGTGTGTGTGTGTGTGTCCATGCATATGTAGCACACACAGGTGCGTGCTGTCAGCTTTGTTGCAATGTCTCTCTCACGCTCTCACACACACACACACACACTCCCACACACACTCCCACACACACTCCCACACACACACACACACACACACACACACACACACACACACACACACAGAGTGTAGAGCTGAAGGTACACGGACAGGTTGACAGCAGGTTCCAAATGGTCTCTGTACTGCAGTGATGTATCAGAACCATCCCCACATCCAGCTGACCAGTGCATCCTCTGTCCACATGAAGACATTCAGAAAGGCATTTATACAGGAATTACAAACTTTTTGTTTGATTTTAGTTTTGTTTTTGTGTCTTTATTTTGATTGACATTGTAGTTTTATGCAGATGAGGAGTATGCTATACATTTGTGTCAACTTGTCATGCAATGTGTATTTACAAAAGTATCTGACTTCTGGCTGGGAGGTGCAGTGACAACATGCAGCAAATGTCCAGACGACTACTTATACAGATGTTTATGGATATATCCAACCTGACCGCATCCTGCTCAAGCAAAATTTTAACTCATCCATTTCATTTAAGTGGTAACTTTGAAAAAAATTTTAATTATGATTTTGTGAATCAGATGTAATTTTAGTTTTTAAAGAGGAGTCCACATTTTCTGTGGAAAAATTTTAATATTAATAATAGTAATAATAATGGTAAATCTCTAGCAAGAGAGGAAAAAAAAGTCCACCAATGAGAAGTCAAGTAGCCCTGGGGGCGCCACTGCTGCATGTTCTCTGTACAGAGCTGCATACCTGTTGGGAGGGAGCATCCTCTTCAGCATTTACAACAACCTGGTGCCTTACACACTCCGCATGTTTACATGCTGGTCCAGTGCTTTGGATTGATGCTCGTGTTTGTTCGGGCTTCCTGTTCCAGGGAGAGGGGCTGGGGTTGGTGTGAGTTTTTTGAGGGGAGACAGACAGGCCCGGAGAGGGGCGAGCAGAATGTGGAATATTAGTATTCCCAAGCTCTCCAGGCATCAGCCTTAAATGTAAACATGGATGTTGTCACGGAGAAGATGCGAGCGCCTGCTCTCTTCCTGCACGTAGTGTGCGAGGAGAGCAGGGGGTGATAGGTACGCAGTGGACTGGGTTTGGACAGACAGATGCCTGTATAGCCCTATGTGATGTTTTCTGTGCGTAGACCTATGGCTTGGGCAGTACGTGTAATTGTAAATTGCTAAAAGACCTCTATTGGAGGATTACTTAGCATGTCTAATTTGTTTTATATTTAATTTAATATATTTTTCCAGCATTATTCCACATTATTTGTCATTTTTGAACATTTGGCTCACAAAGGGTTTCAGTGCTACATTTCATTACTGTGTGCAATATTGTACGTGCCAATGGTGGCAATATATGTATATCAATTAAATATATGATTAATATTTGAAAGCATGAGGCTGAATTCCACGTTTATTTCTCTCCAAGGCTTAAGGCCTTTTGATCTGCTATTGAAAAAAGGTACATTTTGTGGGGGTGGGGAGCGGCTGTGTGCACACAAGCCACGCAAGCTCCAGTAAACCAGCCAGTCGCTGTCCCCCAAACACACACACACACACACACACACACACACACACACACACGCACAAATATTCAGTGGCACGGCACTGTTGTGCTCTGCTGGGGGGAGTACCCCCACTTTGGTGGCATAAACCATACAGTCATGTCTCCTAACATTGTCATTTTAAAAAAGAAAAAAGGAAAGTATCTAGCAAGATCCTTATGCAGACATATTGTGTGCGGTTTTCTGTTTACAGAGGTTTGTTTTCATTACCTGAAATTCCTCATTCAAGTCAGTGTTACTATCGCCTGAGTGTTGGGCCGGTTGGGTGGGAAATGGATCTCTAAGGAATGTTGAATTTGTATGAAACTTGTTCTCTCGCTTGCTTCCCATTTCAGAGTAAGGTTTATTGGAGTAACTAATTTAGTAACGAATAAAGTACTTTTCTTGTATATTTTACATATTTTAAAATAAAAGAAATTATAATTTACCCATGACTGATGGAAAAGTAATTTTATGTTTAGTTTCTTTTTTTGGGTGCACTTTCTCGTAAGTATACAGAGGACTTCTGTGAAAGTCCACAGGCACGAACTAATATAGTTAATGTACTGTTTGTTTAGTTGTTTCCTAAAATGCAATTTTCCATAATAATGTTCATTCTTCCTGGTGCTACCTCTATAGCTTTTGTCTGTCTTCTGTACTAGTGCATTGAAGGAATTATTTGAATTGATATTTTAAAGTGTTATCTGCAGTAATTGGTCAAACATCACTAGCAGTCGCAGCAAAACTAACTTTATTTGTGGGTACCATTATTGTGGAGAGGGTCTAGCAGAAATATGCATTAATTCATGTTTAGTTTCTGGATGCTCAAAGTTGGTTAGCCTTTCTTTTTAGCAGTGTGTTATTATGTACAGTATGAAATGCAGATTCTGAGATATGTCTTGTGTTTGGATCAAGTTGGCAATGAGGTTATTTTTCCGACACCTGAACTGCAAGTTTGTTCATGATGCCAAAATCGGACAATTCAAAGTCAAAAGGCTGCGTGGTTTAACAAAATGTTGATACGGCCGAGAAAATGATTTTTTTTTCCCCCTCTGTGTGTGTTGCACATCAGTGTCATGTAAATTGGAAATAAGTAAACTATAACTGTAATTGGATTTGTAAAATGTATGAAAGCTATGTACATGTTTGTGAGACAGTCTGGCTGGTATTCCAAAGTGCAGCAGTGTGTTCTATAAATCCGTGGGCCTTTTTTTTTTTTTAAAAAAAAAAAAAACAAAACTGTGTATACATTATTACAGTAGGCCTGTGTCTTGGGATTATCCAGTCTGTTATTGTTTTCCACAGGGCACTTCCACTTTTCCTCTTGCTCACTTGCAAAGGAATTATTTTTACCCCATTTTTTTACCTGCTGGTATACATTGCCTGGTAGATGAGGAGTGTTGTGCCATTTTTTGTATGATGACTTTTGCTTCCGTTTTGTGCCGTTAAGTGGTGCAGATCTGAGGAAGGAAATGTGTTCCTATAGACAAAATTAAATGAAGTAATTTTTGGAGCTGATCAAATTTTCTTATCAATACTGCCAGAAGTCACTCCCTGTCCCAACTGAACCATAGTTCGTGTTTATTCTTTATATCCACAGGCCAGACGAGCTCACTGTGACACCAATGCACTTGATATTTTAAGAACAGTCCATTTCTATGTAGTATTTAATGTATTGTCAGGGGCTGTGTTTGTTTATTCCTAAATAGAAATTAATTTATCTTTTATTTATCTGAGATACTGGACATCACAGAATATACTGAGTTGAAATATGCGTCATGATTGAAGGAGACAACTTTCATGCAAAAAAGTACTTGCAAATAAGTAAAAATACTACAGTACCAATTTATTGTGGTAAAATTACTTATTTGAAACAGTTTTTTTTGTTGTTTGTTTGTGTGAAATCCCAAAACAAAAAAGTTGCACAAAAGAGGAAATGTTCTGTGTACTGACTCCGGTAAACTGACCATGTGTGAAAACTGTGTCTGAGGTGGTCTGCTTTACATTTCACACCGCCCTCATGCTGGTCAGCAGTACTTCACGGCAGTGTTCCTCAGAAAAACTACATTAATGCTTTACTTAAATTAAAATGGCTGCACTTCTTTTCATGCACATTTAACATTAATTGGCACAAAATAAAAAAAGTTTACCTTAGAAAGCTTTAAGAAACGCTGAGCTCAGTAAACAATGCAATTCTTACATGCTCACCTGTACCTTGTCCAGTAACCCCTGTACCCAGAATGGGTGCCTGACATCCTGTAGAATTAGTCAGATGTTTAACATTTTAACTGTGCATTACGAACAATGAATTAGAACATTGTTCATACTAACAACCCTTATTACTGGGGCTGTGTACTGTTACTGTACTCTTGGTGCCCTTGTTGCACTAAACTATGTCATGTCTTTACAATTTGTTGTTTTATTATTTTTTTTGTTTGTTTCAGGAAGCAGCTGAGTGAGTTGATTCCTGTAGACATTTTGTGACCTCCTGCAAAGGCTATTTCATTTTAAAATTGGATCTGCACAAATATTGCAACAGATTTTTTTTTTTTTTTTTTTTTTTTTTAGTTTTGAATAAATTTACATTGAAAATGTATTAATTCAGAATTGAGTAGTATGTTCCTTTTGGGTTGACAACACATTTTATTACGCTGGTTATTTAATTCTTTGATTTTGTGATATCATTGCTGCTATTTTTTATTTTATGTTTTTGCTTAATTGTTTAGACTTTGTTAATATTACAGTTCAGATATCATGGAAGTTTGTTTTTGTTGTTTTTATGGATAATGAAGTGTGTAGTGCATGATTTAATCAATTATGAACAGTAGAGAACAGTATTCTCTAGATCTTCAGTTTTCTTTGACCCCTGTTTTGGCCTAGAGTATTTAACATCTAATGGCAGATAGTATTTGTAAAGCATAATTTGGTAGTAATTTACAGAAAACCTTGCATTTATACACTTAATTGCTGAAGAGCATAGTAACTACTTCTGTACTAAATGTCCAAGCCATAGATCAGTTCACACATATTAGGATAAATTGATAGCATGAAAAAAGCAGAATGACATTTTACAGCAAACATATATTGTGCTGTATGCTCCTTCGAGGATATTTGGTGTCTACAGTTCTGAGTGAGGGGGAAATGGTAACTAGTGTCCTCTTGTTCCTTTTCAATGTGTACATGAGTTGAAACTGTTCACTTTATAAGCTCTGCTTGGCACATACTGGTTGCAGATGTACATGGTTACTTAATGACTTTTTTCAGACATTTATTCGCCCAGGCTTCAAATGATTTATCTTAATGTGTTGCATCTGTAGCTATGAAGTAAACCTTATGAATAGTGCTGTATTCAGGAGTGGTTCAAATCCCTGTTCCTGGGACACAGTGTCACCTGCTCTTCAGTAAACTGCAGATCATACTGGTCATTGGACCATCCTGTATATAAGTTCATATTTTTATTTATTACCTTAATACCACGTACTATTAAATAAAAGAATGACAAATTATTTGATTACTAAAATGTCTAGGTAAAAGTTCCTCGGATCTTAAACCAACCAGACATTCTTAACTTAGTGCGTTTAATTTAGACAGTTTTGTTTGTGAGGGAAGAAATAATCCAGACACAATGAAGTGAAAATATTTGAGGTTTGCTTTAATGCAAATTCTCATTATAAAGTCTTTATTAATGATGGTTTTATAGATATTTTCACCTTTTGAAATAATGTTTTAGAACTGCTCACTGAAGTGTTATTACTCAATATTAGTTGAACGGACTACAGAGTAGACAGAAACAGTTGGTCTGCAGCATGGTGGCTATGAAATGCTTCTGAAAAAATTTAATTTTTTGTTTTTTGAAAACTGGGTGGGGAGCAGCGATGAAGTATTAGAAAATAAATTCCATGCTGTTATATAGAATTCAAAGTACAGTCTCATAGGACTACTGCTACTAACTACAGCATTCAAGATGGGGGAAAAAAAATACAACCACAATTTTAAATACCATATTGTGTTTGAATGCAATGTGTGAAGTCAGCTAACACCATCACAGAGTAAGCTTGCCTACAATCACAATCATTTTGTGTTCTATTCTGTGTTCTGAAATCTGTACTTGCAAAAACTGCAAACAGTTGGGTGGCACTCTTTATATACAAATTTAAGTTTACTATCTGACCTAAACACCACAGTCAACTGTATTATGCTACTAAGCTGCTGTTTCTTCAGCTAGTAGTGAAATAATGAAAGACTGTATTCAGACAAAAAATCCTTTTGTTGGAAGTGTCAGGGCTTTCACTGGGATTTATTACAGTCTGGTTAGTGAAGCTACTTTGCACCCCTGAAACACAAAACATAGATTGCATTGACCATTTCCCTTTGTTTTGTTCTGTTTTTGTTTCTAAATCTGTGATTAACATGGCTAGTTTTTGAAACATTTCTATTGTCATGATGATGATGATGATGATGATTAAGACAAAATTTATGCATTGATATCTGAGATGGATATAATCCTTAAATGTTGGTTGTCCATATTGATCTGTTTTGTTCACTTGCTTCTCATACTGTAAGTATTTTAGAAGAAAGCAAAAAGGAGAACTTATGCACCTAAGAAATATACTCATTCAATTTAAAAAAAGAAACATGTTGTGAACAAATAGCAGTGAAATTAGAATATCTGCAGGCAAATGGATTTATTTTCTTTTATTCACATAAACCACATACCAAAGCAGACAACTAATTGTCGGTGTGAGATGTTCGTAGCGGTGGTTCAGTAGGTGGATGTAAGAGGATGTAACAGTGATGCAGATGGTGGTGCTGCTCACTTCCCTGTGTACTGCAATGGTGCCCTGTCTGCTTGTCTTATTTGGCCTCCACCTCTGGGTGGCACTATAGCGCCCCAAAAAGTGGACACGGTGGGCCACTGACTCCACAGCAGATCGTTCGGCCCAAGTGGCCAACTGGAGACTCTTTAAGAGACAGTATGAGTTTCAGGTTAGAGAGGGGTACAGCAAAAAGGAAGAATTTTTATTTTTTACTTGTAGAATTGAAATATCCTCATGTCATGTCCCCTCTTACATTACATTATGGATTATTATAGTTTAACCAACGGTATTTAAAGAATATATGTATATACTATATATGTATATATATTCTTTTTTTAATTATTTCTTTGGTACTTTCTAATCACTGTAAAAAAAAAAAAAAAAGCACTTTATATGAAAAATTCTACATATTATTTTTGATAGGTGATGTTGCATTAAAAAAATCCAGGTACTCTAGACCTTGTGGTGTTTAACAGAAACGTATCAATTTTAATTTTGGAAGTATATTTTAGTGTTGAAGATATATTTTCAGTGATTTAAAAGTGAATCGCATGATAAAGTTGCAGTGCTCCAACTGGAATGACTTTTGGTTGATTAAATGATCCCATTAAGACTATTTTCCATGCATTAATTTAGCCTCACATTGTGGTGTTATGTTATTTTGGCAGTTCAATTATTTTGCCTTTCTAATTTAAATATGGTGCTTAAATTGGCTTAGTTTTTTTTTTTAAAAAAACATCTTCACCATCATCGTCATCATCATTTTACTGTTTTGTGTTCACTGCCGTTTCATGTATGTCGACTACCTTATTAAATGTCCTTGAGTATAAATTGTGTTTTTTGTACATAGCTTAAGTCTGAAAACGACCAATGATTGCAATAAAGACATAATTTAACTATTTACCTTGTCTCATTACAAACCATTTCAGTAAATTGTTTTGGGGTAACTTGTATTTTCATTGTCTGTATAGTTTGCCAAATTATCATTGAGAGAAATTTCTGTAAAAATGTAGATTTTTAGTAGTAAAGTAGAATTATTAAAGATTTTTTTTTTTACTTTCCAAGAAGGGTTTCCTGAACTACAGGATGTATTTAAAGTTAAGGTTGTAACTGTAACAAAAGGAAGCACACAGCTCCATGTAAAATATTTTGACTCTATACATATTTTCTCCATTTCTGGAATTACAAAATAATTCACATAGTGATTCATGTTCTAGTTTAATTTTGTTCGGACAGGACCAAAGTGATGCATTGCAATAAATGTTCAAGTACTCATTAAAATACTCAGAACCACAAATGCAGGATTTTGCCTCAGAACCTTTGGCAGCAGTTATAGCCACAACTCCTCGGTAAGTCTCAAACAACTTTGCATCTTGCATTTTTTTGTTCATTTTTCCTGGCTAATCTGTTCAAGCATCCTTGAGATACTTCTGAATCATTTATGAACAGAAATGTTTGAGTCTTTCCACAGGTGATTCACACGAAGATGGTGCCAGGTTACCCAAGGATGCAGAATTTATATCCTAAAGCCTGTGTATGTGGAGCAGCTGTGACCTGTTGCTTGGATTGTTGTCCTGATAACAGGTATACTTTTGTCTCAGTTTTAAATTTTTGTCTACATTTTGCTTGTACTTTATTAGCTTTTCTTTCAGTGTCAGAAAGCTGTGTGCTCTTGAGAGGAAGGGAATGATCTTCCAAGGTCCTGTTACCACCATGTTCGACTACAGAAAGGGTAGAGGGTGCATGATGTTAGCATGAAGTACTGGGTATGCACCCAACCTTTTTGCTGACACAAAAAAGTCCAATTTACATAATTCTGGATTTCTTTTTTACAACAAATATATGCCCTGAATATAAAATGAATCTTGTTACTTAGAAGCAACAATATTTAAGCTGCAAATGTACAGACTGAATATTTTCTTCAGTTATTACTTTATCTCAAAAATGTGAAAGAAGGCCTGACATACAGAGCCAGCTGACACCATCATGCCTAAATGAGCACTGCAGCCACTTTGCTTCGTTTGAATTACTTTAGCAAAACACAGAGCCCCCGGAAAGTAGTGGTAAAAGAAGGAACAATGTCTTCCTGTGAGTGGCCATATTGGAAGAATTACTGTATACGATATATAATGGTAGTGTGCAAAAAATGGTGTCTGCCCCCTCTCCCAAAAGACATCACATTTCCTGCACTAGGTTAGAAGGCTCAGTGGGCCCACACTATTTGTGGCTCAAATAAGTCAGAAATGATCATTTTACTTTATTGATACTTTTGGAATTTTTATCCAAGGTAATTTACAGTTTCTCTTAACAGCAAATGTTACAGCAAGTTGTATCTTTAGCAGATACAACATTTATGCTTTGACCTCTGACAGTTTTGTATACCATACACAGTCATAATTGCGTATCTATGGCTATAATTTACGTTTGTTGCATTGTTTACACTCACAAACAATGGGTCCACCAACCTGAATGCAGAATATCAGGCTAATCCTACCAATAATGGATATATAAATTAGGAAAATGCACATTGTTAGTCATCCCTCAATTTATGTGGTCTCAATTTACACAGTTTCACTATAGCATGATTTTATTTTTAATACCTTTACTCAATTAATATGCTGATCTGCTTGAAATAATGCACTCCAGCCAAAAAAGGTGAAAAAACATAAAACTCCAACATCACAATTTCATGCAAGCATGTAAAATGTTTAAAAAAAAAAACAAAAAAAACAAATTGTACAGTGTGTGTCACACCTGGCTGATTTGTTAGTGGATGAGGAACCAGCTGTGTTGCTCTCATACTAACATTTTATGTTATGGTTCTTACACAGTTAATAATTTTGACTTGTTTTGCATTCTTCCTCCGCGGACTGCAGAGCGCGCTTCATTAAAACTGTCCACCTGCTGGTGTTCCTCAAGGACACTATACTGGCAGTAAACTTGGTTTTGTTTGTTATAAACATGACTAGACATTTCATTCACATCAGACCACCTGATTACACTGACCGGCATGATGCCTGCAGGTTTGGTGTGTGCATGAGTCTGGTGTGTTGCATGTACTACAACATGTTTTACAGTGTTTTAGTGATATTTGGGAAAGTTATTTTGGGGGGTTTTTGGATTGCCTGGAAAGCATCATTATTTTTTCTGTAAGAAATAATGGAAAATACCGTCTCTACACATTTTTAAGACACCAGTTAAACACATAAATTGAGGTATGACTATATGGTCATGACCACTTGTGGTATCAACTTGTCACATGATTAATAATGAGTATCATGTAATACTACCAAAATTAATGTTCTTTAATGGAATTTGTAATATAAGACTATAACTCCTTGCATTACAAAGACTCAAGTTATGAATTTTCAAACATTTTTCAGGTTTAGTTATTGTACTTTATCCATTTTCTAAAATTTATGTTGGTACTTTAATGAATATAGCTTGTTTTACATGACTAATCAAACATAACAGTAAAATGCAGAGGCACAACAGAAACAAGCTCAGGAGCGCAAGACACTTAATTCAACTTACTACCAGTATTTACCGCTCACATGTCTGGTGGTCATGAGTGTTGCTCATCACCGAGAAGATGATTCATGTTGGATATATTTAAGATTAATTGGTCAACTATCAGCACTGACTAGCAATTTGTGGAACAATGGTATTTCTATTTTCATATTCATTTTATACTAGTTATTTAAATGGAGTTTGTAGTGTTAATAGTTTTACTAAGTATTTGTATATGATAGCTATGTCCGTTTTTACTATTCTAAACCAAGGGTTTAGATTAATAAATATTAGGGTGAGTGATTAGGGACGTTTTTTGTCCACAATCATAATTTCATCTGAATTTTTACAGAACCTAACCCTAGAATACACTGAGTGGCCTTTTTTATTATGTAGCTTTTACTGATTGTCACTTTTAAGAAAAGTAACTTTTGGATTTATGAACAAAATGAACTATAGGTAGTTTTCTAATTCCATTTTGGCAACAAATAATATCATACCTCTACTTACTATACATAATAGTTACAGGTAGCTAGCTAAGTTTTTATATAGTACATATATGTAAACTGGTTGTAAACTGTGATGATATACATTAAGTGCCATATGACCAAACACCAAGTCACATTCCTAATACATGCAAATAAACTTTATTCTAATTCTAATCGTGTTTGTAAGGTGAGGACCTATGTATGTAAGTGTATCTTTGCAGAAAGAAAATGAATATAATTGATGAATCCAATAATCCATGTTACTTATTTTCATTTGCAACAATATCCCAGTGTTCTTGTAATGCAACCAGGTTGTTTTTAAGCTAAAATGACTAATTTCTTTTTTGTGCTAAACATAAGTTATTCATTTCTTTGCTCCAAGTCTCCAGTAATTGTAGTAGTTAAGCATTTACATAAATTTATGCCAGTTCTGTGATTTTTTGATTATGTTGCGTACCAGTGAAAACTCAGGGAACCTAATGCAAGCAAGGCATTTGATTGTTTGAACAAAATTTCAGCTGACATGTCTCTCCAGTTCTTTGCAGTAATTCCCAGAAATGTAGGATACTTGAGGATTGCTTTCCTTTCACTCTTCTGTCCAGTTTGTCCTATACAATACCAATATCTATACAGTTCAATCCTATACTCTTCAGGCATGGTCTAGTTTGCACAAGTGTATTCAAACTTTTGACTGGTACTGTAGTAACAATTGTACTGTAACCCCAGTCTGGGCTACATTGGGCTACTTAATGTACCTTTAGTTCAGGTTTGTATATTGTAAAATGTGTGACTCTAGAGTGGAAGTGGCCTTATAAATACCCCGCCAAGTCTACTTATTGAGGACAGTTATGTAAATGTCATGGACAAAACATCAGACACCCTTTTGTTATAAATTTTGAGTATTTAGCAAAATAGGATGTACTGATTAGTGTTTAATTTTATCTGCTTTTGCATTTGGTGGAATCAGTTTAATAGATACAGAATTTGGACATTTACAATTTCCTTGGAGCTGTCCGGGGTTCTGAAGAAACTTCTTTGACTCTACAGGTGGTGGACAAATATTGAAGATGAGAAAAAATATAGTACCTCTTCAGTCTTAAAATGAAACCATGGCAACACCACAGATGAGGAAGGTGATAAGGCACTTGAATATATGCATATTCTGAATGTAACAAATTCTGTGTGCACTGATGTGCAGAATGATGGTTTACACAGGAATAATCAGTGCTCATGGAACTCTCCAGGCAGCAGGCCCATCACTGACAGCATTTTAGACTGAAAGTTATCAAAACAGTAGGAATTGCTTCACTCTGTAACCTCTTTTGTAGCACCAACACTGTTGTTTTTGCATCTGATTTTTTTAAACAAATTTGGTCATGGCTGCTTTGCCTCTTCTGTTCTCTCCCTCAAAGAACTGCACCCATGCAAGTATAAGAAGGGTGAAGACAGGCACACATCTCCTTTAGTATGTATGCTGTGAGCCACATGAATGCATGTAGTGCTGTGCACAAAGTCAAATCTAATTCAATAGGTATATGTGTAACCAGGACAATGTGGACGCATTTCAGAGTCTGCAGTGGCCATAAGTAGTTCTGCAGCATTTAACATTCTTTCACAAGGAACTGCAGAGATCTGTCGTCTTGAAGTCTACAGTCACACCTACACATGGAGGTTTCATAAATGCTTTGCAGAAGAGGTCTGCAGACTGAAAAGGTTAGAGAAGATCAGTTTTTTGTCATTGTGGTTTTCAGTGATGTCCTTCCTTTGGAATGAAGCAGTGGGACACTTGTCCTGGAGGGTTGCCTCTTTGTGGAGGAATGAAATGTGGGCAATGCTGCTGCAGTTGTATATTCATCGTGACACAACTGCTCGAGACAACCATCACTTGTTCAGTGGACGTGTGGATGTCTGTGACTAGAAAATTTTATCCTCTTTTGACTGATACAGTCACAGTGCTTGCACATCAGTTCTTTGCATTCTATAAGTATTTCTACTCTGTTATTCCTCAGTTATTTTTTGTAGACTGATATAACCTCTTTTTACTGTATTGAAGTTACAGTTTTTGTCACAGCCACATACTTTTCACACATATTGCACAGTCCTATGCCTACTGAAATCGGCTAAATAAAGTGAATGAACCAAGGGCAGGCTAATATATTCCGCATTACACTTGAACTGCCAAAATATTGGTGTAATTATACTGCCGCTCACCTTTGTGGAGGTCACTTAATTTAAATGTTTGTTGTAGAACTGGAATGTTTTTGTGCTCCTGCTTGTTTAGTGTCAGTCCATGAGTTTGTATCAGCATGAGTGGTTTTTTTTTTGGCAAGAATCTGTAAGATTTCTGATTATATGAAATTGGCCTTCCACTCAAATTCCATTAAAGCACTTTAAAGTGGTTTGTTAACAGCAATTAAAATTTTTTTTAAAGAATATTTTCAACCATGCTTTTATACAAACTGCTTACTGGCCATTGATGTAGTTAAAGAGTACCTTCATCTTGCAAATCTGCTTAGAAGTGAAATAATTATGAATACAAGCTTTTACTCACATGTAATTTCATGGATCTCAGTGAGAGACTGACCAAAGACCACCCAGTGTTTTTGATGAATGCACAATGGTACGGGGTATTGCAGTTTAAAAAGACCACCGGATTGCGTAGAGGAATCGTTGCAAATAACCATTTAATAAATAAAATGCTGTTTATGATGTGTGGATAAATGCGCCCCTATTATGGAACATTTATCAAGCACAAAATGTCTCATTTTCCCTGGGCAAAGCAAAGTATAGGGAATGCAAAATGCATGTCAGTTTAAGGGGGAAAAAGTTGTCAAATATTTAATACTTCTGGTACCCTGTTATTTCTGCAGTTCATCAGTAATCTTTCTACAAATCCTTATGTAACAGTTGAGAAATTACAATAGGGAAACACCAGATACAATTACGAAACAAAGTCGCCATTGGGCAGGTTTAAATAATGACCTGTGAAGTCATTGTAATCGAACCTTAAACATGTTTCAAGCTGCAGTAGACATCTGCCAATTGCTCAGTATTTGTTCATTGAACACAACTTAGTATTACGTACATTCTACAGACATTTGTTTTTTGCCTTGAGAATAATTTACCTGAAGGATGTAGTCACGTTTTAAAAGTCATGCTGTCAACCTTAGTTTTAGTTACTATTTTAATATCAACAAACCACAACACATACTAGAAACTCACTTTAAGTTTACCACGGAACACCTAAAGAACCAAGTAAAACAAAAAAAAAAAGTCATTACATTTTAAAACTCAAGTCTGACAACTAATGTAATGACAATTCTTAAATGGATTTTTAAGTTCAGTTGTAAATGGAGAATC
Source organism: Arapaima gigas (assembly GCA_900497675.1). Classification (NCBI taxonomy): domain Eukaryota; kingdom Metazoa; phylum Chordata; class Actinopteri; order Osteoglossiformes; family Osteoglossidae; genus Arapaima; species Arapaima gigas. Next base: position 259,421 of record UFQX01000035.1, read on the forward strand.
ATGTATTCTAATTATTTCTCTGTTTTGTATAATGATCCCAGACTTTACCTATTATGCATATTGAAAATACTTCTTGTGCTTAAGTGACTTTTAACTTTAATATTTCTTTCCTACTATAGGCCACTTAAACTGCTCACATTCATTTGATTTGCCCACAAATTTTTAATATACTATGTACCAGTCTATACCCATCTCTTAATATGGAAATAAGTAGCTGTATGTGCTGTTAACAGGGACTCAAAAATGAAAGAATTTTGAGATTAGTTAGAAAACAAGTGACAATGAACTTGACAGGCATAAAGAAAAAGTGAAAACCATCACTGAAAGGTCTGCAATCTGTTTTTCGACAGCTTTCGTGCTTAGGCGCTGAAACAAATCCAATGGCAATCTCTTTGGCAAACAGAAGTGTTCTTGGTGGTTGAGTTAAATGTATTTATTAGGTCATTTTCATCTCATCAAACTTCTGTTAACCAGCATGCACTCTTACTTGGTCGAAGTCCTACTAGCAGGGTATCTTTTTACATTTTTCTGCTATTGTAAACAATAACAACAACAACAAAAAAACTTTAAGCTGAAAAAATAACTGCTTGTTTATAAAAACCTGTTCTTGCTTCTTCACCAACATGTAGGCCACATACCTGTACGCCAAAGTGGTTTTTTGAGGGTTTCTGGGATGTGTGCAACATACAGCACAAATTCTGAGGGCTATGAATATGTATGAGAGCACGTGCTGGGGCTGTTTGAAGTATGTGGGCTAAGATTGTGCATTGCAGAACAGCGCAATGCTCGACTCCATGCAGCGTCACAGAAGTGGTAAAGATAATCCTTGCAGTTTTCCTGACCATATATTTTTGCACACTGTTTTCCATAATGATTCTCCTCAAAGACCATAAAGCTCAATGATTGAACATTTTTGCAGATTTAGTCCATATTTACAAATGGGGAAACAAAATGATAAATTAAAAGAAAATAAATAATTTAAAACACCTAAAGTAAGGGAAATCTATAAAGTGCAGTCGCGATCATCTTAGTTCGAAAACTTGCATGGTACAGCTGTATAAATACACGTGGCATTTCATACCTGTGTAACTTCCCAATTACCTAGTTGGATCGCTGTGACAAGTGAGAACAGAATATCAGCCAGAAGTTCTTGAGGCCAAATGAAATGCTTTCTTGATTATGACTTTGCCATCTCACCTCAGCAGAGTCCAGCAAGGTTGGAAAGAACACACTTCTTGGACCACTGTATTCGGGAACTTGCAAAGTCCTGTACAGAGCCACAAGGGCATCTCCATGGCATTCATCCAAATTCCTCAAAACCAGGTGGGCAGATCAGTTCATCTGTATCCATGGTGGGCCTTGAAACATCTCATTTTGCTGTAACTGTAGTGAAGTCCAAAAACGTACTGTCACTATTTCATCCCAGATATGTGTAGCAAGGTAGCCAGCCTCTTTGTGCTGGGATGAAGCACCACGCGCAGGATGGGGACTGTTCTTCAGTGGGCTCTGTCCCATTGAGATATCAGCCATTCCCACAAGCTGGTCTTATGCTTCGTCATATTTGAGCATATAAACTCAATATTTACTCTCATTTGCCTGTATTTTTCATTTGTTCGGATCTCACCATGTTCTGGTATGGTGGTGACCTTAATGGCAATGATGTTATTAATACTTTAAACCAATGATGGAATTTATGGATACTGTCAAGCATTGGGGCATCCACACAGGGGGTGTAGCTGGAGGGAGGAGTTCCACATCTTCCAGCTGATCAGCTCCATTGGCCCTGAGCAGAACCTACATGTCCCTGGCTGATAGAGGGGCTGGAGTGGCTCTTCCGCAGGTGCCCCTCATCCCGCTGGGCTCTCAGGAGACTTGCCTCAACCTGGCCCAGGTCCTCACTGTTCACCCCCAGCTTGGCCCGCAGCAGTGCCATGTATGTTTCATACCGGTCCCTCTACACACGGGAAACACAGGAAAGGCCACAGTCATTATAAGCTTATTTTTTACTGTATGGCTCAGCCAGCACTTTTGTCAAGAACAACTTAACACTGTTCCACCCAAATAGCTGAATGTGTGCCTACAGCCCCTTATAGCACCTAAGCAATCTGAAGACACACAGATTGCTAGAGAAGGGCTGTGGGGGTTTGGCACGGCGCAGTCCCTGCATTGGAAGTGCAAAGCCTAACACATGCCTCACGTGCCAGTCACACACGCACGCAAGCATGCACAGGCGCTGTTTCCACTGGGACACCTCTGCCGCAGAGACACCAATCCTTGTTGTTTATCAGCTCGAATATTTAGTAAGCATCGGGTGCAAACATACACTGTGCTGTGGGAGAGCCCAAGTCGGGAGACCACCAGACCTCCCGTTAAGACTGTTGTCAAAAACACAGAATCAAAAGCACAGATTGAAAGAATCCTCAACATTGCAAGTATCAAACAGGTTTGGTATAAAGGCAAAGTATGAAACACCTGTGCTGTAAAGGGATCCTCATCCCCACGCAGGTACAGATGTATGTTACTCACTTCAAACGTGAGATACTGTTCCTTTAGCTGATATTCCTCCCACTCCTTAGAGCTCATGCTATGGTCCGGTGGGTTCTTGCTGTGCTCCTCAATTTCCACAGAGACCTGCTTCAGCTTGTTCTCGTGACACCTCAGCTGCTCCTCCTTCACAGCCAGAAAAACAAGCAGTCTCATTTTTCTAAGCATCAACACGATATTTCTACGTAAAGACCACAGATTTTACTTAAAGTGAGTCCTATGTTATTTAAACACAATGGATTTTGTCGAAGGACAAAAGTTCTTTTGTGACCGTTTGCCTGTCTTTCACGGTGTGCAGCTACATGATCAATCTTTTTAACACATATAGTCAGAGATGTGGTCACTGACCACCACAGTCACATCCTGGAAGAAGACATAAAACTGTCATAGAGGGAAGTCGAGAGGAAATGCAGTCCCCCAAGTCAACATGCTCTCAAAGTTCAGACCATTTTACAGTCTTGTATAGTGACAAGGTGAAAACGTATCTAATTTTATTCAAAAGTGCAAAGAAAACAGCGAGAAAAAAAACTGCTTTTACAGCTGTGAGCAATGATATTTAAAACACTTGTAAAAAATGGGTTAGCTGACAACAAGCTGTGTGTGTGAGTGTGCGTGTGTGTGCGGGGGGGGGATACCAACCTGGCTCAGCCTGGTGGAGGATGAGGGCAGCAGGGGTCTGCAGAACTTCCTCCTGGAGCCGACAGCTGCTGGGAAGGCGGGTGCAGAGAACAGCGCCGCCACCAGGTTGATCCGCAGGATCCATGACGTCATCTCCTCTTCGCTCCTGGTGCATGCAGGGGGATTGGCAGTCAGTCACACATTCACACACCAACCGTGTATGCATACACATCATCTTTTAAAAAAGAAAACAGGATTTGATATAAAAGAAAAAAGGTTTCACAATTTCTACGCAAATTTATAAACAATAAAATTCTGTTCCATTTGCATTTAATGCAGATTAAATTTTTCACTAGGAAAAAATATATTTTGTGGTCTGAATTCCTGCAAGTGTACAGAAAGCATGAAGTGTTTAAACCCAATGTTATGATAGCTATACCATGGAGGCAGACACTGGAAAGGTTTGTTGTCAAATATTTTTCTAAGTAATTATACTTTGTCACTGTAATGCTAAGTAGACTGCTATTTTAGCTGAAATTACTGACAGGGGTGCCAGTTGTCAGACATGCTGATTTCCTCTACAAAAAAATCTAATAATACTGATTTCTTTATCTGTGTCACCTAAGCATTTTGTGTCCCCAAATATAAGATCACATCATGTTTTACGTCCTGTAAAATTTGCTGTGTAATAATGTCTGTAAGGGTATTTATGTGATGTTTGCCATTTGCATCTATCTAGAGTGTAATGAGAGGGAAGGTTACCACGAGTTAACAATGCAGTGTTAAACTTACGGCGCCTGGAAGAGGAACACCCGCCAGTCAGATGTCTTGAGTTTGAACACATTGGGCTTCTTGGCATAGTCACTGGCCTGACTAGCCAAGGCGTGGTGCACGCGCACAGCGTTCTTCAGATCCACCTCCGACAGCTCCCGGTCAGGCTTATACTCGTCCTGGACCGCAAAGGGGAGACATACTGCTGGCTGTCTGTCCGAAGCCCCAGACACAACTGCTCAATTTGTTACTCCAGTTTGTTGCACTGCATCTGCTTGTATGGAAAACAGGTTCTTTTTACCTTCTGAAGATACAGGATTGTTCCTTTCAGAACAGCGTAGAACTTTTTCCAGCTTCGACGTCCTCGTGGAGCTGAAACCACAGACATGTAATAGAGTTATGATTCTTTGCATCTTCACACACCAACCCAGTGACTCTCAGAACAGCCTCGTCTGGCCCATCTTTGCCTAGTACTGCCCAGCACTCACCTGGTTTGCCATCCATTTCAAACTGGATTTTACGAGTGAGGATACCATGTTTGTACGTGACGGCATTGAGTGTGAGGGGGATGCCTAAAAACGGGTTACTGCCATTGGTAGCCCGGGCCACCTTCTTCCCTCCACAGTTCTCTTCCACAAGTTCTGATAAAGACTTCTTCAGCTCCTCCTCCTCCCTAAAGCCACAGAACACAAACACATCTTTGAAATACTAATTCATTCAACTTCACCATCCTGCAGGTAAAATTATAAGCATTTAGCAACTTTAAGGTAGCCCTATATTCTCAGAATAACCTTCTGGATATTAAACAACGTGATCAAACATTTCTGTATGAATGAAACTTATTATTTTTGAAACTTCTAATTATTTCTTCTAAATCTAAATTCTGAGTCCATCTGAGTGCAGTGAAAAGAAACTCGCTGACAACATACAATCTCAGGCCAGCATTTCAGATCCAGAGTGCCATTCCATTTTCGTTATAAATTTATAAACTAACACTTAGCAGCAGCTGGTGAAAATTCTTTTATATATGCTAGAAATAAAGGATTATGAAAGATTTTAAATAATCAAAACGACAAGATGAAGTAAAGCTACAGAGGCAACCAAGAGAATATTAGATCCAATACACAAAGGTTATTTTCAGTATAAACTATTTACATGTTTAATAAATAGTGTGAGATTGGTGCAGTGAGGACACTTACATCGCCCAGTCTAGCTTCTCATTCTTTATTGAGTTATACAGAGCCTGAAATGAGACCAGTGCAGAAGCCAGTTGTAAATCCTCCAGCATGTGAAATTACAGTGCATGAATGTGATCAAGCTGTAATAAACCTGCCAGATCTCTGCCCTGCCTCCCACATTTACCATCCCTCTGTCAATATATCCTAAATGTCAGCATCTGAACAATTCAAAAAGAGAAAAATAAACAACGGAATCATATAGCTTCATGACATACGTTCCAATTCACCTAAAAAGACAAAGTGTAGCTTAATACCCTGCATAAAACGCATTTTTACTACACCGCCTGAAATGCTGCTTTTTTGTTTGTGGTGTGTATGATTCACGGTATTGCTTCCATGAGAATGAATTTAAAAAATCAGTTTGAAATAATCTGATGTAACATGAACAATTACTACAGTGAGAGCAGTGGTGTCCGTCACCTTTAACAAGTCTTTTGGGAAGTCACTGCCATTATTCAGCCCATCCAAGTTGCTGATAAACTGCTGGCAAGACATCTTCTTTCCAATGTTCTGAAATGTATACAGACATACAGCGCTAAGGCTACAAATATACAGCTGAAAGATACAAGTCCTCAGATTACATACCAAGAATATTAACTAACTTCAGCAATGTAAGTCAAATATGTCAAAATGTGGGGAGACACCCCCCAGGCATTAATGAAGAATTTAACTGAGAAGGGCAGCCCAAAACTGACAAAAAATGTGACCATCAACACACCAATATCACCAAATGTAACCAAAAATTGTTGTGCATCAATAATGGAATCTGTAATACCAAAAACCTTTTCAAACTTTGATAAGAATACATTGGGTTCCCTTCTTATGACCTGCAGACTGCAGGCTTCTTGTCAATTCTGTATGTATCTAGATGTGTAATGTGCACTGGCAAAAACACAAGTACTTTAGTGTAGTATAGCGCTCTAGATCTATAACTCTGTCGTAAAGTTTTTTTTTTTTTTTTTTTTAACTGTGATTTATTCCTTTGAGCTATAAATTATTTTGTAATTGGGTATTTGACTGACTGCTTAAAACAAATATCACATATAACTGCTTCACTACCTAAGCCTTGCTGAAACCTGAGCAGTAAAGAAAACGCAGCTAAAAGTAAACAAATGAATGGTAAAAGGTTGTATCCTCAAAAATTTGTAGCTTGAATGTTGGTAACATATAATAATACATGGTTTATGTAAGAATATATTATAAAAACAACAGAATGCAATACATGGTTAGGTACATTGCACAGGTAGTTACGCTTTTACACCTTCATTCATTGTGAAATGAGAAAGAGGGGGTGAGTCTCCCTCTGTTAAGGGGTTGATGTAGCTCACTAGTTCAGCTGCCATGTCGTGTGTTCAGAACGGTTCTTATTTTAGTCCAGGTCATTTTATAAACTGAGACAGCCTAAGTTAAATAGGATAACTGCAGCTCCACTGTGCTTGAAATGTCTCGATTGTTGTGCTGCAGGTGGCCACTAGATGGTGATCTGTAGCTATATAAACTTATTTAATGCATGTGAAACTTACTTGCCACCTAACTGTGTATTTATGTTTTTTTTTTTAATGAAAGGACATGCAGCTCAATTCAAGAAAAAAATGGCCAGAGAAAGTCAACACTCACCACCTCAAGTGATGAACATTTGGGATTTGAAAAAAAAGGAAGACATAACGACAGAATTTGAGAAGTTAAATATAGATGTTAAAAAGTGTAGAAAGGTACAAACATCTACGGTGAGCATAAATCACACATTTTTAAAATACACTGAAAACGACCAAGGTTTCATGCACATGTCTTAAATGTCACAAGTTGTCTTTGACAAAAGAGTGCCAAACCACAGCTGAGCGTTAGCAGAGCACGCAGCCAAACAGAATTCACTCTTTCATCAAACCTTAATTTCCGAGTGCTATTCCAGCAAATGAGTGCAGTAAGAAATGCAAGTACATATTAGGCTCTTCTCAGCACAAGGAGAACATTCATTATAGCACAATCTTGGCAGTGAAGTTAAACGCTCTCAGCTGCGCGTCTACAATTTATCACAACACAATTAATTCAAACTGCAGCTGGAGCATCACATATGCAACACTGTTCATACAAACACGCAGGACGTCAGACTGTCAGGCCTGCAGCACCTTTGGGGAAACCACACCTATCCACAAGGATATGATAACGCTGCAGAAATTCTAAAAAAATAGACAGCACGATTGCAGGATTGCATGCCTGGAAGGTTACATACGTGCCCGTGCAGGTCCGTATTTAGCAGCATGAGGGCACACGTCAGCGTATGGGTGGCATCTGCCAGGAAAAAACATTTAACTCATGTTAACCGTCCAGTTAAGAAAACACTTCAGTGGTTCTGGACTAGTTACATAACACTAGTGAGCATGAGTCCAACTAAACTGTATTATAACTACATTAACTATTACGTATAACTGATGAATTACACTATCCTGCATAACAAAATCATATACAAAATTCTGAACCGCAGAACACCACCCGGTAAAGTACAGTTACAGGATTACCCGGTCACGGTAAGTTCACTGTTCTAGAAATTTCTCAGTTAAAGTCTTTTTGGAGATCAAAGGATGAAGGTACAATATCATCGTTGTGTGCAAGGCAGCAAAACAGAGTCCATGGGGGGCATGAGAGCAGAGGGCAACCAATTACCCTCAGACAGGACCGAGTCTGGGTTGCAGGAGCAAAATCTCCTGGAGAAGTGGACCAGGATGCGCTCCCTCTCCTGTGTCTCGCCGATCAGGGGAAATGCCTTCAGGAACACCCTGAGCCAAGCGGAGACAGCAGTGTCACAGTCCCAAGAGAGCACATCACGAGAACACTTAAGCAGCCAGACCGATACACTACAAGTTCAACCCATTTCCAACTGTAACACTGCTATTTTATACAAACGCTCATAAAATGAAACAAAAACATGCAAGTCATAATAAAGAACGCAGACAGCATTACACACTTGATTTTTCTCAACAGAACTAATTTCTTGAGGGCCACATGGGGAGACCCCATTTTTCAAGTCCTACCTTAAGGCCCGTTCTAAGGTCATGTCCTTGAAGTCAAAGAAGCACAGGTACTCCGCTGCCACCAGCTGGTTGAACTTGTTACTGATTGACCAAAAACAAACAAACAAAGCAATCAGCTAACTTTTTTGACACCCGCAGACGTGTCGCCCCAGGAGAGGACCAGAAAACATGGGCAATGCGGTGTGACCGGGAAATGGACTCACTTCTTTCCAAGGTGTCGTGCCACATCACACCGCTTGAACCCCTCTAGGTGGAAGAGGCGCTTGGCGAGACGTTTCGCCGCATCGCCATCTCCTTCGCTGCTGTCAGCAGAGGCATCCGCGCTGCTCTGCTCCAGCCTCTCCAAGCTTCCCAGCTCGGAGCCCGAGTCCGACGAGACGTCCGACAGGTTGGCATCGCTGGCAGGCAGCAATGGGGACAGTTTAATCACAAGCTGAGCACAGTGATCAGGAGACACAAAGTGATACATAGATAATACATAACGTACAGGTACTCAGCAATACGGACCATCATACCACAGCACAAGAGGGCCCACGTATTCCAGAAGAGAATGTATATTCTGAAAGCCGTGCCCAAGGACCACAGAGAAGACTCCAGTGCTGTTCTCTGCTCTAAACACCACTGTTAACAGTGCACATTCTCTGACAAAGGCATCTATTTCCACTGGTTACCCAGTAAACAACATGCCTGCAGTTTAGATTGCATGCCAGACATTACTACCTTTAAGAAGCAATTTATTTAGTTTAATATGCATTTCTGGCATTTTCAGGGATTAAAATGACCCTGTTCAATATTTTATCAGATATTCCCCTTGGCAACCTAGTGTAAAGTTGTGGTGTCACCAAGGGAGCTGTGCATCACTACCTTCCCCAGCATATGTGTCATTTGCTCAGCAACTGCTGTTTACCAAAACATCTGGAGCATCCAGTGATGTCATTTTGATGTGAGCAGCAGTCCCCTCCCTTCAGACTTTTCCCCATAGCGGGGTGGTGTGTGATGTGACAATTTCCCTTCATGTTACGTGCTGACCAAGTTACGGAAATTATCCCTTTGCACAACCTCTTCCTGAATATAATACGCCCCACACTCAGCACAACATCACTGAACACCTCATTAATCAGCTTTGTGTTTGCTTTGCTTTAATATGTTTTTGAAAATGTCTAAGAACTTTTTAAACTGTAAAATGGCAAAGTCGTCCAACTACACAGGATATCTGTAAGGTGCGGATTGAAGCATCGGTGTATTTTCAGGACAGTTCAGCCAACATGTAAATATAGGAATTGTGAGCCACCCTGCACACACTCCTTACCAGGCAGGTGAACAAGCAAAAGCACACAGACTAAAAGCAGAAGAACATAAGAGGTGTTAGATCTTACACAAATGTTTAGCAGAAATAGAATGATTGTAAAATAAATTAGAAATTAATTAATTTATCATACATACATGTAATATATTTGTGTTCAGAGATTTTTTTTTTTTCATTTCTGGCCTTTTGCATTGGACATCCATTTCAGTGCTTGCTTGCTTAAGAATATATTCAAAAAAAAAAAAGCACAGAAGGAGGTGTAATGCAGCTGCTTCTTCGTGTGGCACCAATCCTGAGGTACAGCAATGTGAAGATTCCTAAAGCTATTGACTCAAATTACTGGACCAGTTCTCTATCTGAGCACTGAGTGCAATAATAATAATAATAATAATAATAATAATAATAATGCTGACTGTAGTTTTATAGCCCCACCTGCCTCCTAAATTTAACACATGTTGTTCTTCACATTCATCTCATAACCAATATGAATTTCCCAGTTCAGATACACAGTGTGGAAATTGTTTCCTTCAGAGTGCGTTGAGATCGGGGCATCGTGTGGCCTGTTCAACATGAGGAGACGTGTCTGTGACTCACACACCACTGCAGTCACCCGCATAGGTACGCCAGCTACAGGGCGTGGGTGCAGGGTGTGTGGCGCCATGGCGCTTGGCCAAATGCACTTCGCCATCAAAGCTCAGAAAACATTTTCGGAGGGTGATGGTACCACCATAACCCTCACCACAAACAGCAGGAGGAGTTATTGCTATAAAGACCACATGCCACATTTTTCCTGGCAATCTCTCTCTCTCTCTCTCTCTCTCACACACACACACACACTGCAGCCCAAGGTTTTTACCAGTACCCAAGCAACAGGACTTCCATTTTTCTTGTGAAACCAAACTTCCTACAGGATTTTCTAACTTCTGGCAGGTGATGTAAACATTGTTTTAAATAAGAGGGGGGGGGGGTCATGCCCTCCACTGCCCAAACAGTCAATTTACCTAAAAATGACCTTTTTATTAAGGCACTTTTTCCAGTTTTCAATTAATGACAAAGGTCTAGCATGCAACACTAGAAGCTCAACTAAAAATGTAAATGTTTAACCCGCACACTTGGCCGACGCGGGACCACCATCCAGCATGTGGACAGTCAGTCACAGGAGAGGAAACCTCTTTCCCTCCCCTCCTCCGCCTGGACTCCAGCAAAACACCAATAAAACCCGAAGGAGCTCATTTGTTTAAGTTTTAAAAAATTGTTTCCCTTCCCCGCGGGATCGCGCTCTGTGGGGGGAGGCGGTGTTTCCTCTCACTAACTTTCATTTCATTTACCATCGTTTCAAACGCCATTTAAATACCGACCCAAGTGGGCAAAAACACACCGAGAGCAGCGCCGTGGCACCAAACCCGCTCAAACACACTGAAGCAAGGCGGGTTTCGCCACGACGATGCAGTGTGTGTGTGTGTTGGGGGGGGATAACTACAGTCCAGCTCCCATGACCCTCCTCGAACCCTCGATCCGTAACTGCAGTGTAAATCATATAGTTTTTGTTTCTTAAATGAACGTGACTTACAGCAGATCCAGCAGAAAGTCGAAATGGACGTCATATTCTTCTTTCCACATTTTGTCCCCGGATTTTGTCCTCAAAACGGCGAGTCGAACAAGACCTTTATCCTGGGTTCGGTACGGTCCATGTCGGTACCACTTTGGGTCACTACTGCCTGCTGGGGGTCACTGAAACGGTGGCGCCGCGGGATCGGCCTGCGAGCGGAGCGGGTTTTCCTCTCCGCCTGTCCGCTCGCTCTGGAGTGTGTGAGGGTCGGGGGGGTGGGGTAAGGGGTGGAGTGTCCGACACACACGCGCGCGCACGCACGGATGTGGCTGAACTCGTACTTTTCCTGCCGGGAGGAGCGCTGAAAGCTCAATGGGCTACATTGTGCCTTCATTAAAAACACGTTTTACAGGGTTTGCTGGAGCTAAAGCAACTCAAATACACTATTATTTAGAAATCGCTTTTTTAACTTTTTTTTTTTACTATAGTAATAGTGGATAATGGGGAAAGTACCTTGGTTGAGGGTTCCACAGCAAGAGGGGAACCTAGATTCAAACCAGCAAACTTTAGCTTATAGTTTTTGTCTTTTTAAGTGCCATGCCACCTGGATCTTTAGAACATATTTTACACATTTGCTAGAGCAACATTAAAAAACCCTCTGTGATAATCTGTTCTTTACAAGTAAAATAGTCCTACATGTCTGTTTTTTGATTAAACTGCATTAAGACAACCTTACCTATATGTTGTCAAAAATAAGTATCTGCCCATCCTTTAAGCTTCACAACACTAAATAGAGCTGAAGTAATCCACATAGTCACATTGTTTGGGATGCACAGCCTTGGCTCAGGAACCCATAGCAACCTACAAGAACCTTCAGAAAGTATTCACACCCCTCTACTTATCCCACATGTTACTTTGCTGGACATTTGTTTCAAAATGGATTTGAATCATTATTTGTTTTTTTTGCCATCGACAAACACATAATTCCCAGTGAAACAATGAAAACATGTTCTTAGATTTTTTGCAAGCTTGTTAAATATAAAAAATTAAATCAACTTTCCAATTAACTGTCAACTAAAATTGGTCAGTGTGAGTACTTTCTGAAGGCACTGTATGTGACCAGGTAACCAGTGGACCACCCTGTCCATTTGGGGAGGGTCTTTTACACAAACATGTTCACTCAGAGGGGGAAGGCATGCACACCGACCTCAGGGCTTCATATTGTTTGGCTGGTGTCTGGCACATGAAACGAGAGCAACCAGAGCATTTAGTGTAAATCTGTGAAAGCTCAGAAACTCATTTACAGTGAAAAGCTAACATCTGTACAAACATCACACCACCTGCAAAAGAGTTTTTGAGCAGAACCCCTGGGAAGAGTACTTGAGTAGGGTATCATGTCACTATGTAATTGTTTTTACTAACCAAGTGAGTTCACCCAGAGTTCACCAACTAATACTCTGATCTCAGGCTTTCGCCTCCATTTCCCAGCCATGGGAAAATACACGATTAACACTCTACTGAAGATGGTTGACTTGTCACGCACTGTTTAACAAATATCAAGTGTTTCCAAACATATCCCTTTATGAGCATCAGATACCATGTCTCTACATGGGGCACTGCATTAGAATATACCATGGTAAAAGAGACTGATCCGACATACTTGCAATGAGGTATTGATAGTCTAAGAAAAAAGGATTCCATTCTAAGTGTTACTTTGCAAATGTTTCATTACTGAAGCAGTAATACATAAAGGTAACTTTTGCAGATCTAGAGGTTGCAATACTGGCTAAATGATTTTCTTGAGAAACCTAGTGCTTTCTTACGTTACATATTCAGAGCGTTGAGTAATTTAAGTTCCTCTTTGTACTTTTGCATCCTCCTCCAGGTTCTGTTGCTTAGTTAAAACAAAACAAAGAGGTCTGTTGAAGTGTGACTGTAACCATCTGGCTATTTTAAATATATTGATTGTTGCATAAAGCAGCTTAAGAACTAGAATAGCATTCCCAGCATTTAATCAGATCATTAGTTACATGTAAAATCAACAGCTGATCTTAGTCTGTGTAACCAGGTGATGATATTTTCTATTTAGACAATGACTGTAATGAATACATTTTAGGGGCATAACAATAACCTCCAGAGTCAGAAAGAAGGACACCAGGTTTCTAAACCCATTAACTCCATGAATATCGTGGAAAGAAAAAAAAATTTTACGTTAAGACCACACTGGAACATAACAGTTTGAATCCCCACTTTACATTAAAAAATGATAGGAGTAAGACTGAGGTCAGGGAGGAAAAGTTTCCTTAGACAACCACAGACTGAAAACAATAAAATCAGAATGATACGATGTCCAGTAAATATGTCACCTTTTAGGTTCTCTCCTATGCTGCACTTAAAAGGAGTCCAAACAGTAGTACTGCCTGGAACTCACTGCTTGCCTTGGGATTTGTTTCTAAAAATGAAATTGGGGACAAGGGCTGATTCCCTGGATGCTTCAAACTCAGTGTTCCTTATTATTCTGCCTGTAAAAGGTCTGATTCATGCCTCCCCAGCCTAGTTAACATTTGTCTCTTTAGCCTACTTTCCGTATAAATTGGGGAGACGTCCAACTACCCTGGGTGCTCACACAGCGCTGCAGAGCTGTAGTACAGCAAACACAGTTTTATAAACCTTAAAGGCACGGTTCACGGTTTTATTTGCATCCTAGTCCTATGGTTTTCACGATTGTTCTGCTTCTATGAGGAAAAGCTATAAGGAAAGTTTGAAGAGTATGAAAGGAAGGACAAGTAGCTTCAAAGTGACTCAAGGACAATGTCTCACTCGGGGAGGTGGTCAACACACTTGCACACACTGCTTGTTTGAACAGCTTAATCCATCAAACCACACCAACATAAATCCTTCTGGATGAATAAGAGCTAAAACTGGAATATCTCAATGCCTGCCTCTGTTCACCGGTTTCTCCACTGGTGAAGTGTTATGACTAAGAAATAGCCGTGTCCTGAATTTTCTGTCTAGGAAAACCACACACACCACCTTTCTTTGGTTTTTTCTTTGCTACATGCGGGTCCTCCGAGTAGAAGTTTAATATCAAGACATGATTCCATTACATGGGTTATTTTCTCTGCCTTTGTTTTGATGTTCACTCATTTGCCACCTATACATTTTCTAGAGACACTGAGATTTTTTTCATTCAATTTTTGTGTTTCCTAATCAATGTCACAGAAAAAATATGACACACATGCTTTCAAAGTTTGTTAACATTCAGTACATCCCCTGCTAAATTCCTGCATGTGAGCTTCAGTGTACAGGAATCCCTCTAGATATGAATGTTTGACTTACAGATTCTCTCTCATATATAAGTGAAATTATTTGATACCCTTTACACAGTTTTGACCATGAGGCTGATTTTCTGAGTTTATAAGTAACAAGAGTCAATCATGGAGGGATTTTCAAAGTTCAAAGTTTGCCCCATAATGGTAATTATGTCTCTGACTTATTACTTAAGCTGATTTCCAGGAATGCTTTACCCTTCTGAATAGGGAAATGAGTTTGGCTGGTAAGTGTCGTGCTGATCAGCATTGACTGTGTGCAGAGGCTCTTTCCCAACATAAATAGAAACAGTCAAACTCTGCTGCAAACCATGCCAATGCTAAAGCAGGCTTTGGAAGTTATCTGTTGGTGTGCTGAGATCTTACCTGGAAGAATTAGGAAGGTTGCAGGTGGTTCCCAGGAGCTCTTCACTGGCAGCGTGGAATCCGTTGGTCAGGGCTGGGGGTCTACTGCGGCTAAGATTGTTTTCTGATTGGCTGCTGGTGACCGAGCTTGGCAAAGGGCTGCCTGAATATGCCCCGTAACCTCCTTGCACACCCAGCCCTGTGCACTGCCCCACTTTCAGCACCTCCTGCTCTTTACTGGGATTGTGCTGCTGCTGAAGCTGCACCTGTTGGACCCCCTGCTGGATGAGCAGAGCAAGTGCCGTCTCACAGCCTAAAGCCCTGTCCGTCTTGCCCGCGGCTGACAAGTCGTCCAGGGAGCCCAGGCTGCCGCAGCGAGTCCCCTGTGATGGCTCGGACTCCATCACACACACTGAAGTGAAGCTCAGATCATCCTGTTTCTCTTCTGCACGTTCCTTCTCCTTCTGCGCTACCTCTGTGCCGTTTGCCTTCAGCTGTTTCTCCTCTATGCTGCACTCAAACGTGGTGCTGAAGTGATCGCGATTTCCCTCAGCTCACCACTGTCGGCCCCATTCTCCATTCAAACATCCAGGTCAGGTCTGCAAAGATGGAAACGGTCAGTACTTGTAAGCAAGGGTTGTTTGTGATATTTAATAGTATTGCGTTTCTTCTACTAATATATAAGGCACGTTTTAGCTTAATGTCTGCATTTTCCAGTTGACAAATGTTTATGGAGCACTTGTTTTGTTCCATGAATAGATCATACATACATGTTATAACATATTTGTGTTCAGAGATTTTTTTTCATTTCTGGCCTTTTGTATTGGACTTTCCCTTCAAGCAGAGACTCCTACTCTGTCCCGGTTGCGATGCCCCTGATTTACACTGAATCCTCTAATTCGTCCTCAAAAACGGAATCTCCCACCTCCAGTGGTTCAAGTGGGCAAGTACTCAGCAGTACTTTGCACCAGCATGTCTACGTTCTGCTGTTTATGATACATCGGCATTTTTCTCATAAGCCCCCGGTGCTCTTTTCTGCCCCCTGACAATGAAGATTCTCTGTCTGAGCTGCTCTCCCAGCAAAAGACTGCTGTAGTTCATGGCAGTTATTCAGAATAGAGCTGATACCTACATATCATTATCCAGGATGTAGTTCTGTTGCTTTCCTACTGGTGGTTTGAAATTTGTGCCTGTTTATTAAAGACACATACATTTTCATTATCGGCATCTCTTAGCAGCTTCTATCCCCTGCAGAAATCAACATTTTAATGTTTAATATTTAGCTAATACTGATACCAGTATGCCAATACGGGGATTACTAGCACTTATTTCTCCACTTCTAGCACTGCCCACATCCATCCCTGAATCCCACTGAAATCAGCATCCTGTTGCAAGGAGACCCTGTGAAGCCTGTGGGTAGTGATGTAGTGATCAGCTCTGGTTGGGGTGCAGTCCACCAAATCTGCTGCAGAAGATACCCTGGGTTCCGCTAACACTAAATCAAGAGCAAAGGAACTATGTGTCTTAAGAGGAAGCAACTCGGTTATGGATGCAGCATTTTTATTACATAGTCAGACATGTCTTCTTTTCTTCATATAAATACCTAAAAGACAAGACCTTGCCAGGTCTGCAGTTTGCACCAAAATTATTGTAACAAATTGCATATATTTATGAAAAGCGTGCAAAAATACAGTTAGGGCCTAGTAACCAAGCAGTCCTCTATCTCCCTTTACCACATACACAGATATACACAAGCACACACAAAAACAAATGCTGGAAAAACCTGTAGAAGTCAATGTGATTTGGCATTTTAGTCTGAAAGTTGCCCACAGAGAGTTAATGTAGAGTGTGTTAGAAGGTTCTGAAGCACTTTCCCTTTATGAACTAAAGACAGCTGAGCAGCAGGAACCCACCAGGTAAAGTTAGTTAGCAAGTGCAGTCTCTGTAGAAGTGACAGCTGAGGATCTTGGTGTCTCACACACAGCAGGGAGCAAAAATATCTGTCAGTTCTGCCGACTCAGCGCAGTAGTCCAGCGCTGTCACCGCCCAGCAGACTATTAACACCCTTCTTTGAAAAAACCATTTTGTAAAACCCACGAGCCTATTCTTCATAAGAGACATGAGGGACATATTGTCCTCAGTGTTTAATGAAGGTCCCTCTGCCCCATCTCCATCATGATCAGTGAAACCAGGAGGGGCAAGCTACAAACTGTCCATCTAGTATTGATAATGTTGGAAATGTCAGTAATTTTAAGTGAATGAACTGTGAGAGATGCCAGCAAAATCTCCTTTCCTGTTTGGCTTATTCAGGACGCACACATTTATCAAAAGGCCATCATCTCCATATCTATAAAGCTCAATCTGTCTGTCTGTTTGTTCTTTATGTGTAGCTTTGTTCTTCAAGCCACAGACTTGAAATCTGGCAGTGGTGCTTGTCACCCTAAGTGAAGTTTTTGCATAGTCAAATTCATGAATGCTGTCAGTACCATCTGCCTGTTCGAAGGAGCCTATTGTGAAAATGAAAAAAAATTGGAAAAAAAGCTGTGAGAACATGCAAAATGCACACAGCCGAATTCGAACCCATTACCACTGGTACTCTGTCGCGTTAAAAATAAACGCAAGTGCCTTGAAGGCAGAACCGTTATTTCTGCTCAGGTACTTCACTGTAGTAAGTGGTGACCACAAGGAGCGGTTTGAGAAATGTTAGACTCCGTTCTCCGTGCGTGGCTCAGGGTTCAGGGACTTCAGTCCACCATAGAATACATATAAAATGCAACTAACATATACAAATTTATCCGAAAATATCACGATTGTGTGCAGTTATAATGATTATTGTATTATGATCACTGTTATAGGTAACCAAGACAAGAGCTGTCGCCATACTTCAAAGATACGCCTCACCGTAACGTTCCTACGCTATATGATATTATATGATATTATATTATATTATATTATATTATATTATATTCAGTTCATTCAGAGTAAAGTCTACAATAAAGGAGACGGATATGAATCTTGAGGAAAAATAACAATTTTTGAGGCTCTGAACAAATATAACGACTTTTAACGTTTCGCACAGTCGGGGGTAATAAAATAAGTTAATAAGCGCGAATGACACGTACCTCACTGACGCTCTGTTCACAGCCACGTGAAGGGCGACGCCGGGAACTCGGAGCAAAAATGCCAGATTTTTATCCCCCAAAACGGACATGTAGACCGCGACCTGACCTGCTCTCCCCGCTCCGTGAGAGCGCGCGGGCTCGCGCGTCGATGGCAGCCGGGCGGCGACGAGCACGCGCACTGAGCGAGGGGGGCGCGCGGCGCTTCTTACACGCCGCTGGGGACCAGTGAGGATATTTCAGGAAATAATTCATATTACATGTACGAAAACCGTAAGTCATTCTCGGCACCACTTGGCCACAGGAGATTTTCCCCCCAAATGTAGTATTTACTGTACCTTTAACTCTGCTTTTTATGTTAAAGAGAGGCAATAAAAATAACTCGCGTACGTTTTTTCTTTTAATATAATATTGCTGTTTTCAACTGGTAAATTAATATAAGCTGCTTCACTAATAGTAAGTTTTGAATGCAAGTGCATTTCCTAATTATGGAAGACACTGCATTTGCATTATGTGCGCGATATTTATATTATTATATTATTAGGTCATTGTAATAATAGTCATTATTCATTTCTATTTCTGCCCCCAAGACCTGGTTACATTTACACACTACTGCTTTTCTAGCTGCTTGTCAGAGTGAGAATAATATTGCTGCGCCCTAAAGGTTGACAGCTTGGGCACTGGACACGCACTCTGGTTTGGTGCCTGAATTTCTTCTGTGCTCATGGTACACTGGTACAGTGTAAACAGCAAGCTGTCAGAGACCTGCTGTGCACACTGGGAAGGTTCTGGCAGCACAGGACAGTGCAATGTGTCCCTGAGGATTACAGAAAGGCCCCCAGCGTGTTAGTAACCCCACTAAGAAACACTGCATATACTCCTGCAGCCTCAGAAGCTGAGAAGCTGTGTTGTCTCTGTCTCTGGTTTAGGGGAGTCGGATAGAGGACAACATGGAAATGGATCATCAATATGCTAATTAGGAGAGGAACCCCTTGGAGACACAGGTAATACTGGGGACAGGTGTGTCAGAACAAACATACCACAGACACACCTTAGCATATTGAGAGGAAGAGTGCTTTTCTTCTGGTTCTCTGCTCAGTACGCAGTGGCTCGTTTTGACCCCCCCTCGCAGTTGTGCCCAGCACCGCCCTGCCTTCCTCTGCAGCACCGTCGATTTGGGGCAGGTTTTTAGGACACACAAATGGAAGACGACAGCGAGAAGGCGGTGGACAGTGGTGACATCCAAGCAGTCTTCCTTGTAGTGGTGGAACTGCACTGCCGACCCCCCCCCCCTCCCCCCTTAAGGATGAGTTATTCATCACCCTTTTCTCTGTCCCTGACCCAGTGAGGCAGGGAGTCTTCAGGGGAGCAAGGCACAGTCTGCAAACTGCTAGGATATGGTATTACAGTGCCGGTTGCTGCATTTGTGCCTACAAGAGGATGCTTGGGGGGGGGCAGTAGATAAGGGTGAAAGGTGGGTGAGGACAGTGGCATCCATGGCATGGGATGAAAAAAGAACAGCAAATGGAGGGCAGGTCTGTGATTGGGGGTGGGAGGGATCAGCGAGAGAGTGACTGAGATTGTGAAGGGCTCAGCAACTGAATGGGTGAGACAGACAAAGAGTGAGAGAGCTGCCGTCAGGTGTGAATCTGATCCAAAGTGAGGCTTTGGTGAAGAAGAAACAGTGGATATCCTACACCTTGCACTAGGAGTGTAAAGGACCCAACCAGGAAAGTTCACATTCATATGAATGTGGTCACAGTGATCTCACTGACTGTCACTGACTCGGGTGATGATTCACACTCAAGTATCCTTCAAATAAGCGCAAACAGGACCTACAAGGAGTTCCATGGAGCAGGCAATGAATACATAGTACCACCTTCTGACTCATGTATTGTGTAATGTATTCAGTGTGCGTTAATATTGCTGATATTTAAGCTGTAATTTTGGAACTACTGTTGCTTCATGCATGTTATTCAAGTACAGAAAACGTGAGTGCAGAAATGGGAGACTAAGGTCAGTGGTGACTCAGCCGGCTAGTGACTGAGGCAGCTCCATTAGCGTCTGTGTGTCTGGCTCCAGCCACTGCAGAGAGTGCAGGCTGTCGTGTTGGCACGGAAGTTGCTCTGAGGGAAGCGACAAGGCCGCCAAATCCTGGGACAGACCTGCTGGGCCCATAAATGCTGACCCAGTCGGCAGCCTGGATACTGCCTGGATCCTGTCCTTCCTTGTTCCTACATGATCCTGGGCCAGGTCATCCCATCTACCTATCTATGCATAACCATTATTTCATTTCTTATTTACAATTTTTCTACCAAGAAATTTGAAACTTTATCAGTTTTGATGGATATTTTACTTTAAAAAACCAAGTTAGACACCTTTCTCGATGTTACTCTCTGGAACTGATGTGACAATGCTGAGGTTTCAAAGTCACACGTCTTTCACAATAAGTTACGTGCTGCAAAGAAACTGCAGAATAAAACTACTGAGTGTATTAGAACTAACAGTAATGCAAAGTTTCAGGAGGTGGCGTAGTGGTTACAGACATTGCTGTTATGAAAGATTCAGTATCAAGTCTCTGGTCTTGCAGTAAACCTCTGAGCAAGACATGTACTTCTCAGCTGCTCCAGTATAAACTGGTAAAGTAAAATTAGTTGTAGCTTTTGTATAGCTAATATACCAAACCCTGCAACTCTCTTTGCAGAACAGCATCCGCTAAATAACATAGACATCGTCTGATAATAATCTTTTTTTAATTGCCCTATTCTGGCCACCAGAGGGAGACATTTGCTTACATAAAGAATAGAATCAGTACCGTGCGCTACCCTTGGGGGCGCTATACCGACACTCTATTGTCGGCGCCGTCACACTGCGGGGCTGTAAAATGTACTCCCTAGTATTTTAAAAGTTTCGTCTCTGAAGTTATGATTCCACACTGAAGCTGAGGTCTTTATATTGCTATTTTTTCTTGTTTCAGATGTCGCATTCATTGCGCTTTATTGCCATCACAAACATACATTTGTGTTGCCAAAACAATTCATTTGAAAACAACACTTTTCATACTGCCTTTTGTCTTAGCTGTATAGCCCTTAATTAATTAAAATACTTCTAGTTAAAAATACTCGTTTTGGCCTTCACTTCTAATTTATATTTAAACCAATTTTGTTTTGTAGAAACACTGCTAAAACTGAGATAAAAAATAATAAGGACACAGTTATTTGACAGTGCCACTATTTCTGTCTGTGACAGATGGTCACATGTCTCCTCCCTGTAGCACTTCTCATTCTTGTCCTGGGGGATGTTCTACACATTGAACAATTATGTTTTTCAGATTTATTTACATACTGTATATAATACCCAATCAAATAGAAGCATAAGGTAGATGCAATAGATGCATCAACGTTTCCATAATATTGGGTTATTCTGGTTTTATATTTGAAATTTTAAAAAAAACTTTTTGAAAAGACAGCTTAGCTTTCCTTGTTTGTGGTTATAAACTCGATGTGATTTCCGATTTCCTCCAGTTCTTTGACTCAGTTATGCAACACGTCTCAGAGCACTTTGTTGTTTAAATGATTACAAGATGTATTAAACTTAATGTGAACTTCTTTGAATGGAGACACATTGCAGGGGGAAAAACTGTGTAATGTTAACAGGTTGTCAAGCTGTAATAAAACATTACTTTTGTCATGTTGTTATTATATACTGTACATTATATATGTGGTGCATGTTCTACCCATTTTGTTGTAAAATTTCCTCCAGGTGCTCTGGTTTCCTCCCACAGTCCAAAAACATGTAATTCAGCTGAACTAGTGACTCTTCATTGTTCTCATTGGGGGTTTCTGTCCTTCTAAGTTGTATCGAACAAAGGCGATAACTAATTGATAGTCGTGTGTTCAACTATGCAAAACCTCATAATATGGTAAGAAGTACCTCTGTGCCAAAGTCTGTGACTTGAAAAGCAAAGTTGTGGAGAAAGAACAAACAGATAAACAGACGGACCAACAGAGACTGAACCTTATAGATATGGAGATACATTGGACTCTCCATGCAGATATTTTTGCCCCTTGTTTTAATGAGCCACGCCAACTTTAACACTTCAGATTCTTGCAGGGAACAAGTGGGTGTTGGTTGAGGGCAGCTTTTATAAGCAAACTCTGGAGAGTTGGACCTTTTATCTGAAAACCCAAACTTTGTGTTTGGCGTCAAAAAGTAATGCAATAATAATATAACCACTAAATAAAGGTATGTACTGCAATGTGGTCCATTATGGTCTGAGGAACAGGAGGAGTGTAGTGTGAAGGAGCAGGTCCAGTATGGTGAAAGGATGAGGAGCAGTGCAATGTTAAGGAGTATGTCCAGTAACAATCTGACTTGGCAGTCAGCCTCTGACCTTCCTCAGGTCCAGTAAACTCCAAGCCCTCACATCAGGCTTAAGAGTCATGTGTTTATTTACACTTTTAGACTGTACACTTACCGCACTTCCACTGTGTTCGAGTAGCCAGTCTTTCTTTCTGCCCTGCCTACTTTTTCCTTCCTCTTATTCAGCCCCAGAGTTCAACAGGATGCTGACAGTGTTCTCCGTGCTCACACTGCTGCATACTGCTTTCTGAGCACTTCATTGTTTTACAGATGAGTGGGACAAATGAGAGAGAGAGTGTGTTTGTGTGGGAGAGAAAGAGGTAGTAAGTGACTGAGGGAGTAAGGGAAGGAGAGAAGGAGAGAGAGAGAGCAGGGGGAATGGAATGCTGTGATGTCACCAGCTAAGTCATATACAAAGGCATGAGGAGACATCCACACTGGCACTCGGCAGCCGATCACAGACTCCCACTCTGCGCGCTATCCGCACCCTACTGTGAGTACAGCCCACTTTTGCAGCTCTTTGTCTTCTTTTCTTGCTGTCTGTCTTGCACCCCCTCCCTTTCTCTCTCTCTATCTTTCACACACACACGCACTCACACAAACACACACACCTCCCTAAAGCTGAATGCAGCAGCCTAAGCAGCGACAGCTACTTGCACTGACAGCCTCACAATGGTAAGTCTCACACTAGCTTTGTGATTCTCTCACTGCCATTGTCACTTCTGCTGTATTTCTTTCTGTTGTTGCTAATAAAGTTGTGCTAACTCCCTTGTAGGAGTGTTAGGAGGCCACCTGAGAACAACGGTGATGTTTCTTCAGTTGGAAAAGCTGCACAGGAGACTACATATTAAATGCTGCAAAAGACATCAGTGTTTACTTTTGAAACTAGAGAGGCTCTCTTGTGGGCGGAAAGGGGCTGTGATGGGCTGCAGAAAAGGGTGTGTGTTTGGAGAAGGTGGTGCTTTACTGCTGAAACAGACTCTTACCACTTTGGATCTCAGGCCCGGGTCTTGAGAACAAAGTGTCTGAAAGCGGCATTTCTGTTTGAGTGGGATTAAATCTGCTGTGCATTTCCTTAAAGCACCCAAAAAAGTAGCATAGACTGAGAAAAAAGTAGCTGAAGAGAGTAATGGAGGAAAAAGAAGACATAAACAAATATAAAAAGGATGTCTGATCTTTTCTATTCCAGCCTCAGCTGATGGGATGCCATGTGATGAGCTGTGCGTAGGAACCATGAACAAGAGGACAGCTGAGCAGCAGTAGAGGGACTGTTTGCCTGGAGTAGCCTCTCTGTGGGACTTTCAATCACCATCGGTGGACCTTGAAAGCAACAAATACAAGACGGCCGGACCCCTGCAAACACCAGAGTCATCAGCATGTTGCAGCAGATCCTGCAGGACATGTACGTTGACCCGGACGTTCTAGATGCCCTAAACGAAGAGCAGAAAAAGATCCTCTTCCTCAAGATGCGGCAGGAACAAGTCCGTCGCTGGAAGGAGCGGGAGGAGCGGCTGGAGAATGAGACCAGTTTGGCCCTCAGACCCAAGCCTAAGAAAGGTATGACTCAGACCACAGGACCCTGTGTCACTGTCACTATCACAGCCCTGCTTGTGTTTTAAAGTTTTGAGTCAGAGTTTTTACTGTGGTTTGCAGCAGTTTTACTATGTCCAGTGCCAGCCAAGCAACACATCTTGGTAAAAAGTGCAAGTTTAGCATTAGAAGAAACTCAAGGAAAAATAAACAAGGTCCCTTTGCACATATTCCTGTGCAATTTGTGGCAG
The DNA here is from genome assembly GCA_900497675.1 of Arapaima gigas. Taxonomy (NCBI): domain Eukaryota; kingdom Metazoa; phylum Chordata; class Actinopteri; order Osteoglossiformes; family Osteoglossidae; genus Arapaima; species Arapaima gigas. The sequence continues at coordinate 283,412 of UFQX01000035.1, forward strand.
CTTTTTTGCTTGCTTTAAATTCTGTTTAAAATTTGAGACGAGGAAAGTTTTTTTGTGAACTGAGTGCCATACAGCGTCATAGGAATTCTGGACTCTCAGAAAGAATATTGCAGTGCCCCCCCACCCCGCCTTAAATCAAAATATATAAAACCTTTTGTGGGCCTTCTCCAGGTGTGAGCCACTAGAATCGTCACCACTGCTCACCCCACTAGTTATGGGCCTGGTGCCATGACTCATTCCTCGTGGGGGGCTGCGCTGGCTGACTGCAGTCACAGTTCTGCAGTCGATCACTGAGTATTGACTCTCACTTTCCATTCTGTGTAGTTAATGAACCAATCTATAAACCCGGGAATCAATTAAACATGGGCAGCTTGATTTTGTGAAGCAGGCGTTGTGTTAAATTTGCAGCCGACTCCTGTTCGGGTGCAAACAGACTTACTGAATGTTACATATGTATCAGTACGCTCTCATTTACTAATAGACTCAACACTCAGCTCCAGTGCTGTGAAACCCGTGGAAAAGAAATCACATAACAGGAAACGTCTGCACAGCTTTAAAGGTCACTTGTAATTCTGAGGGTTAACAGCTATCTAAAGGAAATGGCACTCAAACATGAGTAATGTTAAGTGGCATAGAGCCCAATGAGCGTCTGCTGATGAAAAACAGTATGATGCGTTACACTGAACAGCTGCCTCACTCTGAACTGTCAGAGTCAAGCAGCCATGGTGCTCAGACACACTGTACAGACACTGTACTATTATCTTGGGTTTGGAATCTCCTATGTCACAAGAGAGGGGATCAACAAGGGTGTTGGGGTGAGCTTGTTGCTGAGATATGTGTGGAATGTGTGTTTATATGGATGCTTGCATGTGTGCATTAGAAACAGACAAAGAAAGCAATAGATACCAGATGGAGTGTGTGTTAGGTTGTGTAGGACATCTCAGTCAGAACCAGTCCATTCTAAACCTTGTTGAAACGTCATCATGAAACCAGCAGACCTAAATCATCCTGAGCTGGAAAGCTGAGGGAAAGGGTTGTGGGGTCGTGTTAAAGCAGATTTGGAAAAGTGCTGTCTGTCCTCACCTCTCCACGTTTTTTCCCTATCAGCTGAAATTTGTTGCTCTGGCTACTGGAGCATCGCTGCTCCTTATCCAGCTCCCAGCCATGCAGTGAAATAAGCCTTACAAAGGAGCCTCAGATGGCTGGATAGAAGACTTTGCATCCCTTACTTAGGATGTTTGCTGCTCATTAATGTGGGCTGACATGTGTGCTGGATTAGGACAGAATCGCTCCTCAGCCACATTTCAAACATTGCACTTATTATTGACCGTCTGCCGAATATGAGATGCTGTGGAGGGACAGAGAGCATTGCGTCTGTATTGGGCTGCAGCAGCTGTTCTCAGGGGTCAACAGTCGCAGGTCAGAAGCCACGGGGTTCATTCAGAGTTAGCCCAGGGCAACACCACCCATGGCTAATAAGCGACAGGCCTTCAGGTCAGCAGTGTTATCGAGAAGACCTTTTTAGATTGCAGGTTCTTTGTCATGGGTGTGATGTTGAGTATGTTTGGATTTGAAATTTGCTTTAAGGATGTGTGCTGTTTCTCTAAAGGCTGATTTATGATTGGTATGACGTGGAGGATGTTGTGATTTGAAATTTGTTACAAAGTTATCTGACCGCTATTGTGCAAGGATTCGAGAACAGTTTCCGTTTGTGGAGCCTCAAGTTCCAGAAGACCAGACAGTGACAGTAGGGCACATTCATTCCATACCAATTTTGCAAGAGCTGGGAACGTGTGGGAAGCAGTACATCATGGATCACAGGGCTGTTTATAACAGTTTGAGCAGCTGTAGTATGTACATGGATATTGAATTTTTTCATAAAAGTTTACTGCGCCTGCATGTGTGGGAAATTGTGTTTGGCAGGACCAGTGGTGGAGTCATACGGGAAATCCCTTCTTGTGCGGTAGGGCTGGGATGCCGTTGCTACAGAAACAAAGCCAGGGTTGAATTACGCTTCAAGACCAAAAGAACCCAAGTCTGATGTAAACCAGATTGGCTCCTTTAAATGCCCCAAAACATCCAACCCTAATATAGCTAGAGGCAGCTTTGATGGTTCTTTTGAGTGCATCTATGACACTTTTATTTGGAGCACCACCAAAGCACATAAAGGTTAAAATTTTTGCAGTGATGCAAAATGGAGGAAATATGCAACTGGAAGATCAGCAGTGACAGAGTCAATGGGAGCCAAAAGGGCTAAAGAAGAGGTATTCGGCATGATAGACAGTCCAAGAGTTAAGGCAGAGAAAGGTTTCATGTTACATCGTGGAAACACTGAAATTATACCCTTATGCCACATGGTTCAGGAGGCAGATGTGATCAAATATTTTTTTAAAAAACGTGGCAGCACGATAGTCTATTCATCCATGTGAAGCAGAAACACTGGAAAGGTTAGTTCATGGAAATACGTGAAATACTTCTGGGGAACTTATTCTAAGAATGGACCGCTGCTGTTCACACAGGGGTCACTTTCACATGGTTTGTCCTGGGCCAACCTTTTCAGACCAGTTACAACACACAGGATTATGGCTCCTCTGCTTATTACAGCAGCACCTGCAATATTTCAGGTTTCTTTGCTGTCATCAGCATGGAGCAGCAGCTCAGGTCCTCGGAGAACTGATGCGTTTGGAGGGGCCGGTGATAGACCCCATCTGAGGAGCAATATTTGTTTCCCATCACTTGAGTGAAGGAATCCCTATCAGAGAGCTGTGGTTGTATTTGAAGTATATTTGACAACATTCAATCTAGGTTTCATTCAGAGAGGATCACGCTTCATGTTGCCCATCATCAGTTAGACCGCTGTGGACTGTTATGAACAGAAGGTATTTTGAAAAATCTTTCTCAGTTTTTACTTTCCAGTTGTCACTTAAGAGGACGCAGTATTCTGTAACTTACTGAATTCATATAACTGGCTAAATTTGAAATTCTCTTAATAGTACATTAACTCCCTTAATCACTATCAATAAGTGGTTACCCAAGGCAGGATCCAGATACCCATTCTTTACATAAATACACCAGACTGTAAAGCTGCTTTAATAACACAGACATTCAAATTCCCCGCTTTGGCTTCATGAAATATATCAAAAACCATTTTGCCTCATGTTTACATTCACTGTGCCAAAATTTAAATCTGACGTTCATATTCAAATCTACTTACCAACAATGATACTAAGAGTACTATATTAGACAATGCAATAACATGAAAGATGAAAGCACTCTTCTAGAAATATGCTTATATGAATTTCATAAAGACTCTTAATGCAAATCTCTTTTCAGCTGTAATCTAACCTAATGTACTAAAACATTTCAGAAACATGTTCCGTTTTACAATTACTTGAGGTACTAATGGCTTTTTACAATTTTTGTTTGTGTAAATCAGACTTCTAATAAGTCGTGCCTAAAAACATCTGTTAGCAGGAAAGTTTTAAGCGTTGACCTTTGGTAATTTCCTTATCGAACACTTGCAGTACTTTCTTAATGTTTCATCTGACAACATTAACATAAAGACCTGTAGTTTTAAAAAGGTTGGTTTTTTAAGCTTCTCTGACACAGAATGTGGGACAAGGCTATATTTTATATATGTATTCTGTTTGGATGTTATTTTCAAACTGTTTAAAAACATCAGTCTACCTATAGCACAGGTACATGTCATTACTGTCATTACGCTGCCCAGAGTGAAAGACAGAGACATGTCCTTTGTCACTCTATGGTGTAAATACATTCCAAAGGTCACCAGTCTTAATAGCATCATACTAATGTACGCGTCACACACAGGGAGACAGAAAGAAGGCGTCATGTACAGACAGAGCACAGCACGGCCACTAGAAAAACAAAACAAAAAAAAAATTTGTCACGAAAGACTATGTTGCGATGACATAGCCAGAAGAGAGCTTTAAGGTATCAATACATGTTGCCCTGACCAAAAACTACTGGTGAAACCTTCAGTTTTGTCTTACACTGAGTACAAAAGCGCTGGAGGTTAACATTTAATACACAAACAGCTGAGGCACACAAATAAAACATATCCAGCAGAGCTTTACAGCAGTACCAGCTGATTCTTACAAACATTACAGAATGAGCCAAGTCTTATACCAGTATTATAACAGCACACATTGCCTTCGTATGCCTCATTCAGCCTTAGAAAATCAATATGTGTTTTTGCAATCAAAGAGCTTTTCTCTGAGACGTGTCTTTATTTTAATCTGTTTTAATCCATAAAAGCAGGGATAATGAATGTGGCAGTACTGTTGACAAACAGCGAGTGGAATGTGGAATACTGTACATACAGGAGGTCGAACAATGCAACAAAAAAACAAGATGTCAAGAAGTCGTGTAACTAAACCAAGAGACGTTTACTCTTGGTCATTTCAAAAAGGCAACCGTTGAGGTCTGATGACAGTTTAATTTAATGTGAACCAGCAGGTCATGAGGTTCAGTGTCGATATGCACCTTGTTTTGGGGAATTTTCACGTCAGCACACTGACAGCATTTCTGCACTATTTTGTATGTTTTCCCCAAAAAGTTTATTCATACACTGTGGGACACAAGTAAAAGAGTAAAGCTACTGCAGTAAACATATGTAAATACAAAAATGACTTTCTAACAAGAAAGACTAATTTGTTGAGTTTTTACATCGGCTATAAGCTGTCAAATGTTCTATTTCTTACTTTTTTCTTATGTGTTTTCTGTTTTAACTGGAGATATGTTAAACGCCTCTTTTTCTCCATATCTCCCAGTGAGAGAGAATGTCTCTGTGTCTCTTTAGTCCACAGTAAGAATGTGAGCTGGCTTCTAGGCCGGGATGGAGATGTCCATGTCTCTGTGATTGGAGAGGTGGATGAGCTAAAGACCTCCAGAGTCGTCCACTCCAGTTTAGGAGAAAGGAAGCCATCATGTCTGTACAGCAACCTGGGGTACGAAGTGTCAGTAGCAATACTAATGTGCATGAATATGAGTAGTATTACAGCACCACTTAAAATCACTGGTAACTTTTAAGTGAAATTTTCCTCAGATCTCCTCATGTCAAAATTGACTTTTTCCAGGCAACAGCCCAACAGTCTCAAGAGCAGCTTGGCCAACAAGACTCTGTCAGAACCCATAAGTGCAGGGAGGGAGAACCTCCCGCCTGGCACGCAGAATGGGATACAGCTAAACTTCAAGGTTTGTTTGAGTACAGGTTTCCTGTTTGTACTCCATAGTTTTGAAACTTTGTTGGGACATTTTGAAAATAATAAACCTGAGAAACTACTTCCAGGGGATTTCCAGATCAAAAAAAATAGATTTTTATTGCTAAAACAGCCAAAACTTTCGTATACTTCTCAGTTTTTTGGAGAGGTTAGAAATAATTTAGTGGATTTAAATGAAAGTGTGAAACACAAGTGTACTTGTGTGTACATGTGAGTTTCGCCCAGCACCCTTCAGACTCTTTGAGGCTCCAGTGGCCCGCGCTAAAGTCACTCACTTTCTCGGCTGCTTGTTCTGTGTTCACGTCCTGCCCGCCTCTTTCTCTCTCACACTCTCTCTTACTCTCTCCTTGGTCTCTCGCTGTCTCTCTCACTCTGTCTCCCCACATTCATTCAAGTTACTCTCAAACTCCCCCTGTCTCCAGTCCCCCGCCTGCCTCCCATGCTCCCTACCCTACACGTGTCCAGAGTGTCTTAGTGTGAGCATTGTGTGAGTGTGTGGAATCACACTTTTCATGTACAGACCGTGTGTGTGAGCATGTGCGAGGGTACTATGTGTAACACCTGGATCTGCAGTTGCGTTTTGGCAAGACCTACCTCCTGTGGGTCGCAGGTGTGAGATGAGAACATGCAGGCATTTCACTCAGCTTTTTCTCTACCCTGAACTCTGTCATCAAGCAGGCTGAGGGTTTGATTGCCCTGCGTGCGTGTGTGTGTGTGTGTTTGTGTGTGTGCGTGTGTGTGTGCGTGTGTGTGCACGTGTGTCTGACAGCGATGCCACTGCCTTGTAACCTTTGGCAAAAAGGATATGTGGGGTTGTCATGACAACCTGATGTGTGCCGCAAGCACGTTGGCTCGGCGGGGAGCTCAGCTGGACAGTTTTACCGGGCCGCGTTTATCTTGCGCTGACGCACACACTCATTCTTTACACACCTTCAGTGCAGCATGTCTGAGATGGCACGGGAATCCACACATAAATTATAGAGAAGGGTCCGGAGAGCACGGAATAGCAGTTCAGTGATCTTCAACAAAGAGAACTGAATTAAATAATTAAAAGTAAAAAGCTTGATTAATTATCTTTTAAGCCGACCGAGGTTTTAGCATTCACACCTTTTCGTAAGTCTAATAGAATAGTTGTTACATGCTTATTTGTACATATTTTAAATTTAAGTGATGTTTCCCTTTGTTGTCTTCACATGTCTGTTCAGGAACTGAACCTGATCTCACTATGCAGTACGGTATTCCACCAAGAGTTTTGCTGCTGTGTCTCTGAGTGCCTTGTTGCTAATATATCATATTCTGGAAGTGAATACAAAGTAAACTGTGGAAACAAAAACCAGTGGTGACCTGGGTAAAAAACATCCTGAGTCCCTTCAACCAGTGCTTGAAGTTGACTGGTACTCAGCAATGCACAATACAGGCACTTTACATTTTGCTCTTTGGATAACCAGGTTTGTGTGTGTGAGTGTGTGTGTGTGTGTGTGTTCTGTCACTTCTAATAATCTACTCTTTCCTGCCCCAGACAACCAGATTCTCTTATTCTTAGTTTGTGTATTGTTTTCTGATCATTTATTTGATATTTGTGTCCTCTTTATTAACAGGACAATTCAGAAGAGTTGAGGTCAGGTCTTCACTTGCACCCCCTCCAGGTACATGTCAGTACTATAGATCTCAGTCCCTCTTCACAAAAGTTAATCCAAGGTTCAGGTACATGCAAACATCCCTAAAATACATAAGAAGCATCAAAATGTTGCCCTTTTTTCTGTTTCTTTTCCTATAGGTGCTGGAGAAAGAGCAGCAGTCCTTCTCATCTGTGGTAAGGGCGTCTTTTTATTTTTCTTTGAGTTTCATATCCAAGTGTACAAGAACAAATGATGAAATAGCTCTTAATCAGCTTTGCTAAAGACTTTGCTGTCATCCTTTTGTTCTAAACAACAGACATGTATGTTGTGTTGTACAGTTTTTTTGAACTTTCACACATTCATATCCATCTGCAATTGCTCTGATGTGTGACAAGGAACAGACTTTTGTTGTTGTGTTGTCTCCTTGGCTGTGGTCTCTCTTCTTAGATATTGATTGTGGGTTGCTGGAGAGTTACAAGATGACTCTGTCTGCTGCAACACCAAGTTGCTCTGCATGTTCAGTGCGGCTTTGGACTGTAGACACCTCATTAGAATCTCAGCTTTGCTCTGCACCATCGTCTGCGCCTGAAAATATTTGACCTTTTGGCCTTGTGTGTTTAGTCTAACGTTGCACTCTGAAGTTGACCTGGCTTGTGTTAACCTTCTTCCCTCCATGGTGGACAGCAATGGGGAGCCTGTTTTACGTCCTTGTCAAACAGTAGCATGTAATTCCTACAGATGACAGTGGCAAGGTGACAGCAGAGGTAAACAGTTAGCAGTACAGTTATTATAGTTAATCGCAGTGGCAATTATTTAAAATGTCCAAAGTGTCTGAGATTTTCTTCTGGAGAGATACATTTAACACACACTGACAAAGGTGTAGCTCCAGTGAATTTGCTTATACATAGTGTGTGTGTTGTAGTGACATTTCACATGCTCCCTGCACCTATAAAGGTGTATTTTGAGGCTGTGTTGCAGGTATCAAGGCTCCACGCTGGTATGGCCCACACATGCATAGTGTTACAGACCTAATACAATCAGAAAAAGATACATGTACTCATCCACACAGGCTTAACTGCACAAATATACTTAGTCACTTTGTGAACATCTGTTGTTTCTGTATGTAAGAGAACATGTGGATGTGTGTATCAGAGGTCTAGGGGCAGATCATTGTTTTTCTAAAGACGTTTCAGCAAACTGAGGAGGGAACTCGACACTAAACTAAAAAATTAAAGAGTGTGAAATCATGTGAGCACAATGAGCACCATTAGTTTTTAGTTGAAAAAGTTTTATTTGTATTGTTTTCAGTCAGTTTCTCATTTCCCTGCTTCTGAATGCTGTAGTAAATGAGGCAGAGATGGATGTTTGGAGCAAAGACAAGAGATAACTGCTTTACTGAGCTGATATTCAGAGCCCCCTTAATCTGCTTTGTGATTTACTTGTTTAATTTACCTATATTTGCCAGGTTCTAGCACAGAGATTTAGTTGTACAAAATGGCTGCGATACTGAGTGTTCACAGGTCTGGTTTGACCATTTCGCACTATCTTGCAGAAGGAAATGGAAAAGGCCATCGATTCAGGTGGTCCCATGGATACCTCAAAGACCCTGGGCCTGTCCAACGGGCCACATCTCAGGAATGCGAGCAAGGGGTCTGTCACAGCTAAGCCGGACCCCCTGGACTCACAAGAGAGGCAGTTCATTCCAGTAGCTGTACGAAGCAAGCTGTGCCCTCAGTATTCCCTGGACCAGCACAGGGTTAAAGGTGAGTGCTGCCTGCCACCATCCCCATGTCTTGAAATCCTCCTTGCTTGCAGATGCCCATCGCTGTCTTGCAGTTTTCTTCTCGCTCTTGGCTCTGTTCTTCGCCATATTAGTCATAATCTAGGCTAATTTGTGTACAGTGCCCAACAGTACCAACACATGAAAGGGAAAGAGATGCTGCAACTCAGGTTCTTGATTCCTTCCACTTGCGAAAATTCCTTTTGTGAGTCATGTGGTCAAAGTGGCGGCTTTGAATCCAAGCTTTGTTGTCGTGTACTGCAGATTAAAGTTTTTTTTTGTTTCCTGCGATTTAGCAATAACTTGGGGCTTAATAGTGTAAAGTTATATAATAGTGTGATATAACAAACCCGTTGAGAAAGGTGACACTACCGGGTTCACTAAGTAAAGTTCTTAGTGCAGTTTCTGCAATTAGTGTTTGTTGTTTAGTACATGCGAGTTCCTGAGCAAGTTTACTGTGCACACAGCTAACTGCAGATCTTTCCTCCCAGACCCCCAAGTCTGACTGGAATTAGGGAATAAGTAAACTTGCACACTTTTTAGCGTTTGTTTTTTTTTCAGAGTGTGAAGATTACACGGTGCCTGGATTTTACCGATGAGAACTGGTTTGTTCATAATAAACTTGAACAGATAGCGTCCGAAACACACACCTCATTGACGACAGTCTCAGCATATATTCAGCACAAAAAAGATTGTGCTCCATGGTTACAATACTGAGACTGTCGTCACTGAGGTGTGTGTTTCTGAGGCTTGCTGTTCAGCATTGTTATGAATAAATTCCATGTCAGCAACCCTTTCAAAAAGGTGATGGAGTTACAGTACAAAAGTCTAGTGGGAGGTGTGGAAAATGAGACAGAGAAGTTCAGTGAAGACATAAAAATATCAACTATTTTTCTGGCCCATAGAGAGCAGTGACAATGACATGAATCCAGCAGAGGAGCGATGCAGGCGTGTCCAACCACTGGGCCGACTTGACGGGTTGTTTTCTGGCAGAGAATCGAAACAAACATTGAAATGAGTATGAGGCAGAAGAATGTAGTCAAATATGCCAGTGTTCCTGTTTATTTGCTTCCATTTGTCTTGGTGACCAGGTGTTACCAGGCCACAGCAAGACCAGTTCCCATCTGAGGCATCTCCAGTTCACAGATCTGAACCTTTTAATTGAACATCACTCAATTTCACGTTACTAGAAAAGAAACTGAGGGTTCTTCTGCTGTATTATGGTTCCAATGTCCCTTCACTGATCCTGGATTCCATAATCCGTGTGGATTTGTTGCTTTGGGAGTTATTTTACTGCCAAATGCTTTGACAGTGTCCACATTTTTCTCAGCTATGTTCCTTGAATGATTATGCAGGATTGGGCATTGGTTTGTGAATGCAGGAGAGGATTAGAGGGGTTTTCTCTAGCTTATGGTGAGGCAAAACAGCTGACAACCATCTGAGAACGTCTGCAATTGGCTTTGGTTGAGAAGTCAGACATGGCGCCCTCCAGTGGATTTGTTGAGTATTAAGCTCAGCAGGAGACAAACACTTATTTCAAAAAGGTCTGTGGCTGAGTGCCAAAAAAGACCTTTTTTGCAGTGAGTTCAGAAATATGGAATTTCTCCTGCTAGAAATATCTGTTCCACACACATGGAGACACTTACGCTGTAATAATAAGATCTATTGCTGTTGTAATGAGACAGTTTGTCTCACTTAAGATCATTTCTCTCTCTTTATATATGTATAGTAATAATTTATGAGAAGAAGTGTCATGGCTTTGTTTTAAAATGTGTGGAGATAGGTGATATTAAGAAGCAATTTGAATATATTAAATTGTCAAACCAATATAGTCAAATATAGTTAAAAGCTGTAGTGTGTAGTTATCCATATGGTGCTGTGAGGTCACTGGAGGAAGTGTGTAGCTGTTTGCCTGTAGACACTGATTTTATAGCATCAAAAAGGGAATGTCTGTGATCTCATGCGCAACTGAGACACTACATGCGCTTCTTCCGTAACAAAGCAATTCAGTCAGCAAATCGTAGATTTATATCTTTCTTCTGTACCGCATTAAGTGCAGCGCTTTACTCATATCTTTGACTCAAATGGTTTTTACTGCCCTGTGCCCCAACATACACCTGTGTTTACCTTACGTAAAAGCTGATCTTTACTTCATTATTTTATCAAATTTTACCTCATCTGATAAACTGAGAACTGCAGTTTAAAAGTATTTGAAGTACAAAAAAGTATTTGAATACAAATTACATGCATGAAATGCATTTTTTTCTTGATATAATTTTTGGAAAGACTCATTAAAAATCCACAAAGTGTTTATTAGCAGTAGTATTATGCACTACAGGCTATTCATAAGGGGGAAAAAAACAGCACTTATGCATCTGATTAATAAGCACTATCAGTAAATAAAGTATTATTATTGAAAAACAAATGTTTGTTTGAGAGGTGTGATTATGTATAGGCCATGAACACTAATGTTTAACGTTTTTTTTTTTCAAAATGCTGTTGTTCAAATGTGCTGCTGCGCCACCACACAGCTGTGATGTGGAAGTGCAATAACGCGCCATTAAGGTATCGACACATGTTGTTACACGTCGTCTTAAGTGTGCCAGTAAGGACACTTCTGCGTCTCAGTGCGCCCCCTGCTGGTCACTTGAACATAGTGCCGGAGGATTAAGGAAAGGTTTCGCGTCTTTTCTTTGTCTGGTTCCACATAGAACAAAAATTGTAAGATGCCGAGGGCTGTGTGGACACAGAAACAGAAGACACCGCATATTGTCCGGTGACTCCCATGGCGCCATGTCAGTGTGAGCCCCTGCACGTAGGTTCGACCATGTGCTTCTGTGTGTGTCTGCTTGTCGCTTAGCTGACCGTGCGGGGTGTTTGCGAGCAAAGCTGTGCGGCCAGGTGTGGGTCTGGCGGGGGCACAGTACCAGGTGAGTATGCGCATGCTGTCATGTACTGCGCTCTCTGCTGGCCAGGGGCTGTGGGTTGGTGACGGGCGCAAGGCCTGTCAGCCGTTGCTGCCTGTGTGGCTCTCTCTGCTCTTCACCTTCACAAGGAAGGACACGCATTCCGCCGTCGCATTCCGCCATCGCATCCCGGCTCTGGCCTCAGGCGACATGCGGCCGGAGCTGATAAGTGACGGGGCCTCTGGCCGCCACAAAGCGTGAGCCCCCCCACCCCAACCCCCCAGCCCTCCCCTGGCTCTGCTCACCCGCCCCCTGCCTGCCACCCCCACCCCCCGCGCCGACCCCGCTCTCCTGGCCTGGATCACTGCACAGACGTGCCGCTCCGGAATTCTGCCCTCTGCCCCACTGTGCCCCCCCAGCTCAGCAAAGGCGGGGATCTTTAAAGAGACAGGGGGTTTTGTTTTGTTCCACAAAGTTTGGGTTTTTCCTGACACTCCCATGACTTAACATTTGCACAGGTGTTATTTTAAATACTTAGGCCAGCAATTTAAATGCCTGATTATTGTGCCCAAATACTGTGCAGCAGGTGGCGTAGCAGTTAGAACACAGAACAACCAAGGTTGAAATCCCACCTCCTGCTCTAGTACCCTTGATCAAGGTACTGATACAGTAAAAGTTACCCACCTGTATAAATATGAAAATAATCATAAGCCACTGTTGAGAAAAAAGCTGAATGAAAGGTAGTAATGGTTAAAGTAATGATGAAATGTCAGTGCCGACTAGCTCTGAGAAAGCCTCTTAAAAAGCTGCTGCTACATGGGGCGACTGTCCAGCTGAAAAGAGAAGGCCTGAACTTGGGCTCTGGTGCCACATGCAGGCCTAATGGTTTGGAGGACAGCCGAGGGGGGTAGATCTCAGGAAACGGAGCCTGAGCCGACGCGAGTGTCCCACTCCATCGCTCAATTCAAGCCCAATTCACTTCCCCTTCCGTTGGGATTCGACTACAGAGCTGAAAACCAAATCTCACAGAGCAGAGTGGATGGAAAGTTCTTTTTTTCATGTTTATCGGCACGCCGTTCCACATAAACACACAAAATTAGTGGTCCGCGCGCATGCACACACGCCGGGGCATTTAGCATTCTGCTCATGCTCTCGCCAGAGCCCGCAGCTTTAAACGCCAGGCACCGAAAGCCTCAGACCCCGCGTGCACGCACGCGTGTGTGTCCGTGTGTGTGTGTGTGTGTGTGTGTGTGTGTGTGTGTGTGTGTGTCCGCCCGTCACTGGAGCCTGTCCAGGGTTTCCGTGGCGACCACACAACACAGCGAGACAATCAGCGCCAGAGGAGAAGTGCAGACCCACGCAGCGCAGCGAGAGGACATTAACACAGGAACCACAGGTCAGGGGGCAGAGGAAGGGAGGGGAGGCAGGAGGGAGCAGAGCAGTGCAGCGTGCAGGACCAGGGACGAAAGCACGGCGGAAAATTGTTAGCAATGCCGCGTCCCGCAGACTCCTGTATTAAATGCACTTTAGGAGGAATTTGGTCACGGGAATACCTGCGAGTGAGGTCGGGTGGAGGTGGGGTTCAGGGGGAGAGCAGCGGAGTGTGAAGGAGCAGGGTGTGTGTGCGCTCACATCTGCGTCCCCCGGGGAAGGACTAAAAATACGCGGCTCCTTGAGCCTTCTGGTGTCTGCGCTCCACCACAGTCCCTCCGGCCCTCTCCATTCCCAACGTCCTCGCCTGTGCCCCACACCCCCCCCCCCAACAGTCCTCTTCCTCCCTTAGCGCACCCCCCCCTCCCCTCGACACACAAACGCACGCACGCACCAACTACGCCCAGCTGTGTCCCTGCTCCACTTCCTCCACAAATGACCTCCGGCTTGGCAGTCTGCAGCCCAGGAAGGAAGGGAAACCAAAGGAGGAGAGAAGGGGACCGAAAAAACAGGCAGGAGTGGAACGATAAAAAACGTTATCGGAGAGACATGGGAGAGAGCGGCACAGTGTTATGTCTTTCCCTGTTACCGTGTGCGAATGAGGTTTTTGGTGGGGATCACGCCTCACTGGACGGTCCTCTTGTGACACATTCTGTTTGTCACTAGCACCAACCACAGGCGCATTTGCATGATCTGTCCCACCATCCTGGACGTCTCTTGTCCAGTCACCTTTTTCAGCAAAATACTCCGTATTAATCGTCTTCTCCTTCCCTCCTCCTCCTCCTCCTCCCCCCCTCGGTTTGACGTGTTGCAGGCCGAGATTTTCGCCTGGTGCCCGCTTCTTGCAGAGTGAACCCTGAGGGGGAGGGTGGTCCTGCTGTGGCCAGGGGTCGAGTGGCAGCGCTCATGAAGAACTTCAACACCTCCAGCACCAAGCACGTCCCGGGGTGCCCCAAGCCCCCGGTCCCCACAAAGCCCAGCCACCTGCAGCTGCTTGCCTCGCCCTCGCTGAGGTAATCTCAAGGGCAAGGACACACCTGCAGAAACAGACCCCTCCCGGTGCACCCCAATGCACGATCCCATGGGACACTGGGCACTAAGGGACAAAGCAGCGTGTTCATTATTTTATTGCACGCAATTCCTATTTTTCATCTCATAATTGGGCTGTTGTCCTCATATGTTCATAGTTTGTATTGTTCTGATCTTCTGCTCATGTGAATATTCTCAGAGGGAAAGAAATACCATGAACAAATTCAACAAAAATTGTTTTTCTTTTTTTCCCCATATAGCTGATTATCAACTTAATTCGCATGCCGCCTAATTACAGCTGTTTTTTTTACTTAATCGGATGCGACATTTGCTTTGATTTTGTAAGGTTTCATGATGTGTGTATTAAAGTGTCTTTGACTGAGGGATTACTTAGTCTCGATGCTTCGAAGCATCAGCAGTCAGGCGGGGACAACTTGCCTGAACCTGCTGGCTGAGGATCAATAGCTTGGGGCCAGTCCTCCTGCAGGAGGCGCTGCACAGGAACATAAAACTCAACAGCTCAGCCAGCACCACCCAGACCAGGATTATTTCTCCCCTCACACATCCTGTGGCCCCTCACACTGGCAATTTATATGCACTGGATTGCGCCTGCCTCTGTCGCCCTGCCAACAACTAGGACTTTGACCCCAGGGTCAAAGGCTTGGGGGGGGCATATTCAACTGGGCACTGCTTGTGAAACCAGCCGCTGGCCCAGGGCGGAGAACCGCTTTTAGCCCAAATGGAGGATAATTGTTCACAGAAGACGTCTGCATGTCTGCAGGTTAAACACTGCTTTTGTGCGTTGTGGAAAAGGCGGACGAGGTGGCCGACCCTCTTGTGAGCAGCAATTGGACCCTTCACATAAACATGGCCTTCACAATCTGAAGCTTGACCTCCAAACTTTCTATTCCTGCCATGTGACCTGAAGGTGCCAGCTCCGCCCACTCTCCACAACCGCAGCATGCTGAACGCGTGTTCCAGCGGTTTGATCACCCGTCAGCTAGAAGGTCAACAAAACTTATTTCAGGGTTTCTTCTCATTGTGTCTCCATTCAACCTCTTCATGTGTCTCCCTTATGCTTGTAAAGTGCATTACTCCTTGTGTCACATGGCAGCACACGAAAGTTGTGTGTTGTGTTCAGTACGTGTGATGGCAGGACGTACCATCCATGGACCGATGTCAGAGCCATGTCACAGCACCATAATAAAGCCACTGACCCCCCGCCAGGCTGGAGTGACGTGGTTCTTCCAAGGGCTTGATGGGAGGCACGGGCTGGAGGGTGTGTGTCGGCCACTCCTATCTGCTCCCCTGGAACTTGACCAGTTATGAGAGACAGGTTGGAATCTAAAACGGCAGGTGCGACTGTACCAGAGAGACCTCCATGATATCCTCATGCTCACGCACACACGCACACACGCACACACGCACACACACACACACACACACGCAAACACACAATTTCTCCCTCCTGTCTCTAGCTCCTCCCTCCATCTGTACCTCTCTCTCTCGGTCCCTCCGAATGCCACCCCCACTTCCCCATGTGCCTCACTCGCTCCCCGTGCCCCTCCCAGGCAATCCATCTTTGCTCAGGATGTTGTGGGAGTGCATCTGCGCGAGTGTGTGCATGTTTATTTATGTCATTATTTGCATGTGTGTGGTGTGCAGACACATACTTGTTGGTTATGGGCAGTGCGTGGGGCGATGGCCTGAGGTGAGCAGCGGACACTATTGGAATTGGGAACGTTTGGGATTGTTTGGGATGGCAGGCTTGCCAGGGAGTTGTGTTGGAACAGAAATGGGGAATGAAGGCCAGGTGGAAGCAAAGAGGGAGGAGTTTCATACTAGTAGACAGGTTCTCCACACTGAACCAAAGTGTTGATAACATGGCCCACGTATAGCATTGCAAGAAAAGCAGCATTTTTTTACATGGACAGACCTTTCAACACACAGGTCACTGAATGTGTCCTCTGGGGCATGTGATTAAACTGCACCAGGGCCTGTGTGTGTGTGTGTGTGTGTGTGTGTGTGTGTGTGTGTGTGTGTGTGTGTGTGTGTGTGTAGACATTGTTGCTTCAGCTAAGAGTAACTCAAAGACCAGATGATATAATTCTGTAATCCATCGATGGGAATCCCGTTCTTTGATTGTATTCTCTAGGCTGCCCTCTGCTTGCCATCCAAAGTAAAGCATCACACCTTCAAGGCGGCGTAGTGCCGAGAAGAGGAAATGACGAGGGGATGGTATGACAGATGGGGCAGGGCATTCACCTGGGTACAGCAGGATTCTAGTTTGGTCACACATGAAACATGAGGAACTTCAGTCAAATGTGTGAGTTATCACCGCAGACATCTATAATATAACTGGTCTTCACCACATTCTTTTCTAAAGGCCCACAGTTAAAATGAAATTACAGTAAGGTAGGTAGTTTAAAAATATATGTACTTAGTAGTAGTCTGTATCCAGAAGTGTGCTCGGTAACCAAGCGCTGTACCTGCAGCCAGCTCACGGTCATCTGTGGCCGTCATTTTTTTCCTTGCACAGGGTGTTCTTTCGGACTCTGCCCCGAGGCCGTGAGGCTCCTCTCCTAAGCCCACAATGGCTGCCGCTGTTCCCCGACGCACTGAGTCGTTACAGCGCGGGAGGTGTCCGCGTAACCCCCCCCCTCCCACACACACGCACGCACGCAAGCCGCACTCCTGCCGAGGGATCTTCTGACAGGAGATAAAAGGAGCTCGTTGTGTGCAGGAAGAAGAGAGGCGGCCCTGTTCTCCTCTCCTCACGGGAATGGCCATCAGCCCCGTGTACGGCTCTGCTCCCTGGTTCGGGTGACCCTGAGGATGCAGCGCAAAACTCCCCCCCCCACCCCCAACCCCACTCCCTGTCCAACACAGGGCACAAGGGAGGAGCGCCATGTGATGCGAGCGGGCGAGAAAGCGAGCGAGCGAGCAAGCAAGCCCCACGCTGCCCCCGGGCGGGAAGGGCCTGCTGCGTCTCTCCTCCATGATGAATCTGACTGAGGGCAGGCGGCCGGGGGCGAGGGGACTGCGGCAGCCCGGCACGTTAACCCCCTCCACGCCAATTGGAAAGTGGGGGACAGCAGGCTACCCCCATGCGCAAAATGTCCACAGAAATGTCCTTGGTGACAATCCACAGGTAACCAGACACATAGTACTGTCACACCACGACCAGACACCCCTTATATGCATTCATAACAGCTGTCACGGATGTTGCTGGCCTTTTGATGCTGAAGGTTCGCCTTCGTTGCACAGTTGTGATGACTTGGCTACTAAGGTAATCCATCTTTTAAAGCTTTTTCATAGGTTCCATCATTACTGTGTTTTAGGGCATTTTTAAACATTTTCTGTGTCCTTTGTTGGATGTGGAGCTTTACACATTTTCCTTGGCAGGAGAACAAACTGCTTAATGGTAAAGCATCAACCCTGAGTGCAATTTGGCCGAGTCTACTACACAGCTAGCTGTGCCCCGAGAAATGTACTGCAAGGGGGCATTGCAGGTATGCAATGGCACCTGAGGGGATTTCTGAAGGACTGATGGATTGCTTTATCAAGACAACTTGGAATCGCTGGGCCTTCAGCTCACGATGACATCTTGTTAGGGTGTGGCTAAGCTTCTCACAACAAGGCCGCTCTCCAGCACGTGGAGGGTTAACACCCGGCAGTCCGCTCCGCATTAGCTGGAAAGGAATGAAGTGTCAAGCGTGTTTTCACCGCAGCGAGACGGTCGAAACCCTGCCCCCCCAGCCCCCAGCAACCTCCCACAGCCGTGACCAAATTATTTTCTAGCCTCCCGAGATTCTCCTTGCCAGACAAAATCTGCAACACAACCCTGATTCACTGCACAAACACGCAGCTCCCTTCGTCTCTCAACGCCTCTCTGCCGCCACTTTGAAGAAAATAGGCCCTTTTTATACCTCCATTAGGACCTCGCCGTCTGTTTACACACGGTGGACTTAAATACTCCCAACAGCACCAACAAACAAGTTAGCTGCCCTGCGTGAGGACCAGTTGCAGAAAGAGTTTCCTTTTCAACATTTAATTTCTTTTCTTGAAGAACCTAGAGCGAAGAGTGAAAAAGTACGATCTTGAGTTTTGTCGAAAATGTTTCCTAAAAGATAGAAGAGTTGAGCTGAAGTAAAGAGTTTGAAGGAAGAGGGGCAAAAAGAGGGGAGAAAAAATAACCCCACCACCAGCAGGCCCCACGGCCCTGCCAAACTGCTTTAAAAAAAAAAATTGCTGTTTTATTTATAGTGCGCTGTATCCATGGCAACTGAAGAGGTCAGGAAAGCTAGGCCCCGTGTTTCACCCTGCTCTGGGGATTGGGATTTCACTGAGGTTCTCCGATGTGCGGAAGGTGGGTTTGGCCTCCCTGTGCGGAGTAGTGCCTACTGGGAAGCCGAGCCCCTAGAGCAGAGCGAGCGGCTGGGAGCCCTGGGAATACTCCAGGAAACATGGGATACACGCGGGGGGGGCGAGGCGTGAAGGCAGTCCTAATGAGCTCATCCTCTTCATGAGGTTGCTTCGCCTCATTATCACTGGGGTCTGGTCAGTTCAATTAATATTAACACAGCAAAACAGGCACAGAGTCTGTGGCTCACAAAGTCATCTCCTGGCAACTTTTAATTTATCTGTAACAAAAACCCTGCAATATATGTATTATATATAGCCGAAAATCTGATCAAATGGGTGTCAGTACCTAGTCAGTTTCAATCAAATACTACAGCAAGCATCTTCCCGGGGGTTCCTTTGTGGTTGAAAGACGTTGTGCAGGGGGCAGTTTAGGAGACAAAACAGTCAAGGTTACAAATGGAACTCCGGTATGAAACAGTTAGGGCTTTGCAGACTTTCCCACCATAAACGCCCCCACCCCCTGTGTCCCCTGGCGCCGCCTCTCTCCGACGAGATGACGGACGGCTGTATGTCGGCAGCCCAGGCGGCACGGGGATGACGGCGAAGCGGGGAAGGGCTGCCGCGGAAGTTCTCTGTGGCAAGGGATTTTTGTGGCCTTGTTATTTTCATTGCAGGAGCTGCGTGCAAGAGCGCTTCCAAATCCTGCCGTGGGAGCCAGTTGGAGACGAAAGCCAAGGGGGAGGGGGAGGAGGGGGTTGACGCGCTCTCCAAAAAACAGCACCGCATGGGTGCGAGGACCACCAGTTCCAAGCGGAGGAGACGGTTGGTGTTGCTAGGAGACCATAAGCCTAGTTGGGATGGTATTACTTGATGTTCCAGTCTGTGCGGCATGACCCGTAAATGGGACTCAAACCTGTACACGTTTATAGAACACGTTCACCATTAAGAGAATTTTTCTGAACCAGGAGAATGTGCACTAACTCTTTTCTTAAGACGACGTTTGTCACTGTGTGTAAACACTCTCAATGTGCACAAGTCCTTAATGTTGTTTGGATGTGGCTGGTATCACCAGGAAACATTTGGCATTTTTTGGACAGAGCTGGTGTTGCCAGGAGATGGTTAGCATTGCTAAGGAGCACTTGGTGTTACAGGAGAGATGTTCGGGGGTTGCTAGGAGACTGCCGGTGTTGCTGGGACAGAGTTGGTGTCTCGGAGGGACGGTCGACATTGCCAGGGGGCAGTTGCCGTTATAGGAGATGGCAGTAAATGAGTGTGGTGAATCAAAAGGAGGCAGTTTTGTGCTCCGCTGCAATGACAGGGGGCAGTGTTAGCAGTAAGACAGCCCACTTTTTGTCATTCACAACTCACTGTCCATCATAATCTAAGTTTTGCCTCATGGAGACAAAATATGTCCCAGAGATTGATCTGAATGATTTGTAAAACTTGGGTAGGGACATTATTGCTTAGAATACAGCTATACATACAGTTACAATGGGTCCTAGGAAGCTGTTGGCAAATTTGATCATTTTAACTAAAAATAACATCCATCCATCCACCTATCTTTAGTAATGGCTTCTGCATTTAGGTCATGGATATTCAGAACCAATACCATAAAGTGTAAAGCACAAGGCCAAGTATAGTCTGAACAAGTTTCCAGTTTATTGCTGCAAAATGTCGTTCAAATTATTTTGAAAAACACCAGTTGTTATACTTGCTGAACTTGTGATGGGAAGGAAGGAGCAGTTTCTATGGAACTAAAGTTAAAAAACGTGACTGAAAAGAAAAAAAACTTTATTAGTTCCTTGTGGTGATGGCGAGACTCCCCCTCATTTACAGCGGACACCACAGGAACAAATTAAACTGCATCTGGGGAACAATGGCCTCTCACAGCTCCCACGCCTGGAGCCACACAGTGGGAAATTGTCACAGCCTTCACACGGCACGCCTGTCCTTTCACTTCCGGGCGGCTACTCAGTGTGGATTCTGCCATGTAACAACACACATACAACGTGTGTTCCTGAAAGACTCCAACAA
Source organism: Arapaima gigas (assembly GCA_900497675.1). Lineage (NCBI taxonomy): Eukaryota > Metazoa > Chordata > Actinopteri > Osteoglossiformes > Osteoglossidae > Arapaima > Arapaima gigas. The sequence continues at coordinate 303,819 of UFQX01000035.1, forward strand.
GCCTTTCAAGCATGGCTCCTCTGCACCCCTCACACATCTCATCCTATGTACAGCAGGTTCTGACATCAAACTGGAGCAACAACATATTTTGAAAAAAAATGGGTAAAGTAGTAGGATTCTCTTTCTCCAAACTTTTACATGTGCTATTCCGTTGTCATCCTTTATTCATTGCTAACCTTGGATACAGCACCTGTTAATCATCCCTGGAGGGGTCAAATAAGGTTCTCCTCATGAAAAATGGTCCATTATTAACTTTGCCACATACAAATATGTATTCTAAATCACCCCACAGAAAAAGCCTTAGCTGATGATACTAAGACATCAGACTGACAAAAATGATACACACTTTTCCAGACTGTTCCTGGATTAAAATGTTTTTTTTTGGAAAAAACCCTACATGCACTTTAACGCCCATACCATTTCGTCATAGTTGTCTCACACACAGACACACATGCTTCACTGTCCCATGTCTGCATCCGAGCTGCCAACAATCAGAGGTCTGTTTCTGTCCAGAAAGACTTCATGGAATTTCACTGAGGCCAGGCATCTCTTTCGGGGACATCGACACGGCCACCGTGGTTTGGAGCTGGGGTTGGGGGGAAGGAGACATGCACAAATGTAGGGGTCCACTGATGCCAGTAACATTGAATTATGTGTCTGTGGCGTTGAGTTGGGCAACAGACAATGCTCAGGGCTTCATTTGTCAGGGGAATGGACACACAAAGACGCTGTGTGTCTTTGTAATTGGATCTCCACCACCCTGATGCCCCAAGACGCTGCCCTCAGCATCCCCACCATTGCTGTTGCCACCACTGCCCCCATCATCAAGTGCTGTGGTACACAGTCATTATCTGTCCTTTCATTTTAGGAGAAATACCAGTTGGACAGACACACACACAGACATCTTTAACGCTTGAGGTTGCATCTTCATTCCTCCCAGGAACTCATTGACTCTTCCCATCTTCGATTTGTGTTTTTGTGCTAAAAGGCAGCTCCCTCTGTTGCTTTCTTACTCATTTTCCTTTCCCCCCATGTTGCTCTGAAGGCCTGCTCTTCTGCGTCGACTTCCCTTCTGTGTCTCTCATTGATCTTCAATGAAAAGATGGATTGTTGTCTTCCATGCAGACAAAGCTTCACAGCATCGTCACCGCAGGTAATGATCCTAAAAATAAAGCACGCAGTTGTGGCAGATTCGGTTGGGCCGAGCAGCCTTCTTTCTGTGACGCCCACAACGGCTTCACCTCAGGTGATGGGGAACACTAGGGGAACTTCTCAGCTCAACAGAGGGCAACATTTCATGTGACATGCCAGTGTGGTTGTTTGATATTCACCTTGCTTTTCAGTTACCATTTAATCATTTGTTTAAATGATTTCATGGTGCAGGAAAGAATTCCCTCCCAAGTGAAGTGGTTCATGACGCAGCTGCCATTTTGGATTTGTTTGCAATCTAAAAGTCTGCTTCTGATCATTGGTAACTTTGACCTTTATTGCTTTTGCATTCATCAGCAATACCAAATTGAGTGGCAGTAGTAGGCAGGGTGTTGCCAGCGTCCCCTGGTATTTTTTCTGCCTTTTTCTTCTGACTCAAATGGTGTGACACCCACGCCATTGGGTCCAGGCACACGGGAAGAGGTTCCAGAGTCAGAACGATTTATTCTGATCCAGTTCTGATCGAAGGTCCACGCACTGGCTGCGCCATGGGCTCCTGCAGCTCAGGACCAGATCCAGGACAGGCAGCAGCGGAGCGGACAAAGTAGCTCAGTCCCCGCACGGCGGGGGGGTGGGGAGTGGGGGGCTTTGGGTTGGGGGGCCTGGCGAGCCAAGCGTGAGGGTCTTATCCTTCCAGCTCAAATACACACCACCAGCTGCTGCCCCCTTCCTGCTCAGTGGCTGCTTTCATTAAAACACCCTCCTGCTCCACTGAGTAATCCACAGGGTTTAGAGAATGTGGACGTGGCGAATATCGCATTCTACCACCCAAGACCCCACAACCATGCATCTCTCCTTCTGCCTCTGTGCACCTCTCCTGTTTTCCTTCCCTCCCTTTCCTCTTCCTCTGTCTTGGCTGGGCCCAAGGGCTGAAGCATGGCAAGGGGTGCCAGCTAAGCAAGCTATCTGCCACATTCGTGCGGGGCGGAACGCCTTCTGAGCAACGCGACGCTTCGCCTGGCCAGTGCAGGCTGTGTGTGTGGGTCCACCGGATCTGTCGGAAGCCTCTGTGCATTTGTAGAGCGTCCAAGGGCCGGCCGTGCTGCCAGGGAGCGTCTGTATGTAGGGCGCCCAGCGCAATGGACGCCGCCGGAATATCAACTGCAGTGCGGCGGCCGCGCTCCTCCCAGCGGTCCACCTGCCGACTCTCCCGCTCCAGATGACTGGGGGGGATGGCTGCAGGAAATTGCCAGGTAGCTCCAAGATCCACTTCTCCGCATCGCGTGCAATTAATCTGGGCCGCATCCGTGCTGGCCGTCCCCCCCATTAACAGGGGGTTGAGCGTGTGTGTGTGTGCACGCATGTGCCTGTGTGTGGGCGTGTGTCTGTGGTGGTGGGAGGGGCTGATTCTGACTCTAGCCTCACAGTGAGGGGTATCAGCGTCCTCATGGCCTACTCTCCACTAAAGCGTTATTTTCCACCCAGACTTCTGCAGCTGAAAGAATCAAAAATGTAGCTACCGTAGTGTATTGGAGGGTGGTCTCCACAGTTATGGTCACGTTTCTCCAAGTGTATATCTATAGCTTGGCTAGTTTTTCACTGTAACACAGCTTTTCTTACATTACTGTACCTTTGCTTGTACCCCAGAGCTTTCTTCTATTGAGGACTACAAATATGAAACACTGATCATTTTATACAATGTTCACCAGACACGTGCACCAGTTTTTAGAGCATATACTATTTTAAACAACAGTGCGTGTAACATATGGTGCAAAAAGATGCGTGTTGTTTTTCATGAATGAATATGAGTCTTTGCTGTGCAGAGCTTACCTGCAGTTTAAGCACTTTGTAGACTTTCACGTCTGTGCTGTTTGAAGGTAGGCTGCCTTGTCTATATTGTTTCTCTATAGGCCAGTAGACTCCACGTCTGTACTGTTTTATCCTCAGGCAGGAATCTGCTACGTCTGTACTGTGTGATTACACACTCCAATGTTTATTGCTAGAATATGTCGTTTTAGACTATTCTGACTTTAATCTTTAAGACTGCCACGTCGCTGCTGCCTCAACTGTGTTACAGTTGACTGCTGTGTCTGTAATGTTTGTCTGTGAGACTGTAGAGTGCCATGTCTGTACTGATTGTGGACAGTCGTGCCTCTATTATTTCATCATTGGAATGCAGACTGTTGTGTCTGTGCCACGTGACTCTAATGATGAAGATTGCCACGTCTCTACCACGTGAACTGTGTGACGGTAGCCTGCCGTGTCAGTGCTGCGTGCCGTACCGTTGAGAGCGGCTCGACGCAGGGAGACAGCTGCCCTGACAGATGCTAGGAGCAAAGACCCCACTGGGGAGTGGAGCTGGCAGTGACTCTTTCACCCAGCGGAAACACCACAGGCTAATGGGGAAGTGGGCAGGGAGGGGCCCAGTGGGTGTGTGCCAGTGTGTGTGACTGGGTGTTTGTCTGTGTCAGACTGTATGAGTAAACTGCCTCTATTTCCACAAAAGAACGATGTCTGTATGTGAGTAAATATGTGTAATGTGTTTGTGGCTGTTTGTATGTTTGTTTTACACAGTTCAGGTTTGGCTGAGTGGCACCAGAGGAGAACATGGCAGAATGAGAAACCTAAAAGAACGGACAGAGCCAAGTGGAAGAGTGCGGAGAAAGTGGGTAGAACGGAGAGGGAGGAACAGACGAAAGGGGGCAAAGGACAAGCAGAGGAGTGCTGAGCTCTCCCGGAAAACCTGTTCTCTCCGTCACGGATGACCCATTTTACTCAACTTTGGGCTTCTTTCCCCTGTCACGTTCCCTGTTCGGGTGTGTTTATTTTCATCTCACTCAGGCCTCGTGTGTGTGTGTGTGTGTGTGTTTCAGATGATTGCTGATTGCCACAGTGATCTCCAACAGCACACTGATTGCCTATATGCGGTGCAGCCCCTGCGAACGCTGTCACTGACACTAGACAGGGTTGATGTCCCTTATGGGCAGGACAGAATCCCTTTGGTCCATGTCCCTTGAACCTCTTGGTTTGATAAGTCTGTGTAAAGCTAAAAATGAGCTGTGTACCAAAACCAAAAAAACTTGGTATTTGTTGCGCTCTATAGCTCTGTAAGACAGGTGTGTTGTGTACATACACTATGTGTGTGCATCAGAAATGCTTTAACATGATCATCTGATTCCCATGTCTGTGACTGCCTTAAACAGCAGCTGATGTCATGTCATACCAACATTAATTGCTTGGGGTCTGTCATCTACCTTCTAAGGATGATTACAAAGTCCAAAAGTGGAAAACTGTAAATTAGGTAGAAGTTGCTCTGGAGTTCTGCTTTACAACCAAAAACAACCTTTATGACAGTGTGGTACTACTGTCTTTTAGGTAGCAGACTGGGTTTACAATGGCACAGTGTTGCTACTTAATTGATTCAGATCTGCAACATTAATTCAGTGATATAGTTTACAAATGATGTGCTTTATAGATGTTTTGTACATGTCTTATGTTTATTACGAGCAATGTTTGTAGAATTCATTGAATGAAAGTCCAGAACTTAAAAACTGCTTCCTAGTAAGATTCCTTAATAACTTTTCGAATGAATAAATTGTACTGAAATTGATTATGAAGTGAGGTGCAACTTGTTTTCCCTACAATGGCCCCTCACAACTGAAATACTTCTTTTATTTTGGTATTTTGGTTTTGAACCTAGTGTTACTGACAGTGTCTATTTTGGCAAGTGCTCAGGTGACAAAGGCCAACGAAATGTAATGAGAAACTTCTAAACTTCACAGAGAGGCGATGTCAGAAAATGGAGTCACACACCTAGTCTGGGCATCACTCCAACCAGGAGGAAGTAGGAGAGCGGTGGAGGACAAGTTATATCATATCATCAAAAGACGGGTTGAAGGACTCTTCAGAATTATGGCAGGGCTGGATTTATGCACCAGTCATTCATAACGCCTGCCAGTCCTCAAATACAGGTCCATTAATGTACAGACACTGAGTCCTCAGAAGCAAGGTGCCCCAACCATATTAACTGGACAAGTTCTTAAGTTCTTAAAAAATATTGTATATGCCAGGTTCCAGTTGTTAAAGTTAAGCAATTGTAAGGTTGTAAAACACATTGCTTCAGAATCCATGGATAGTATTACATATGTGAGTAGTTATCAATGAATACTATTTTATTCTGTTTCTGCTTAATTTTTTGTAGCATCCTTTAAAACATCATTAACTCAAAGTGCTTAAAATACGGTAGCTTCTGTGTACCACACAGGACTTGTGATCAAAAGGTTGTAGATACTATACCATGCAGCTGTAAGTTTAAACTAGGTACTAAACAAACATTTAATTTAGTTAAGCAGGGCTCTGTATAAATTGACAGCACATGAATGTAGAGCGTTAGTTAAAAGTGTTAGCTGAGTAAGTGACTTTTTTGGTTCCGTTTCACGTTCACACCATATGTAAGATGCGTTTGCGGGTACCGCACAGTTTCTGTTTAAATCTGGAAACGCACACTGCTGCAGCAGCACAGGAGCCAGTGGAAACTTCAGGGCTAGTTTGCATGCAGTGCGCAGGCGGGTGATACAGCTGCAGGGTCTGCGCAGTGGGAAGTGTTGCCATGGTGAGGGAGGCTGTCATGGCCGGGGTGACCATCCTCAGTGGCTGTGTGGTCAGAGCAACTGTCCTCAAATCATGCATCATCGGCAAGGCCAGCCTGTTTGCATGTGGGTGGGTATGTAATGGAGAAATCCTCATTGGTATGTTAATGTGAATTGTGGGAGCAGTGTCTGCATGTGCCACTTGTCGTAATTAACTATGGATTTTAACCATAAAGAAGAAGTTACCACCATCGTAGGAAGATGGACCTGGGAGTGGAGCAACACCCAGGAACATCCAGTGGCAGGAGTGTTATTGTGTCTTCTAATACACACTGTCTGATCACATTTCTTAAAAGCTCTGGAAATCTGGTACTTCTCATCCTGCTTTCTAGAAGTCCATCTGGTGAGTCATTTGAAAGAAGAGCAATGGAGAACAAAAACAAGGTAGCTTGGTATAGTGCCATTGTAGATCCTGATCAGTCGCCTTCCAGCTTGGTACTGGTTAAAACAGGACCTCAAGGGATTCTTCAGCCTGGCTCCACTCTTTTACTACTAACATCTTGATGTAGGACCTTCTACCTGCAGCAATATCAATCCCAAATGGCTCACGGTCTTTCCGTATGTGTTTCTAGTGTCTTTGCACTTATTGTAGACCATGTAACATACAGCAGCTAGTGCGGTGTTGAGAGCTGCTGCCTTGCAATTGAAGGACCTGGGACCAAATCACTCCTCATCCTGTAGTACCCTTGGGCAAGGTACTTACCTCAATTGCTACAGTAAAAATTACTCAGCTGTACAAGTGGGTAAATAACTAACACTGTAAGATACTTTGGAGAAAAGCTTTATCTAAATTAATAAATAACTTGCTAAATAACTGGAGAGATTATATCCATGGAGACATGGATCCCACACTATTGTTTAGGCCAGGAAAACCTGTTGGGAAATTTTGACAAAAGTAGGAAGGAATCTTGAATGCAAGCGAAATTGTAATTCTTTGGTTACACTGTGATGGTCGCTACTACTTCTCCTGTTGCAAAAAAGGGTAGTAAATACATAACCATAATATATAAACATCAAAACTGCTGTCTGTGCTATCTAAAGCTGACACAAGGTGCATCTGGATTGACTCACCGATAAATGTGATCTTCCCACTGCTGTAACCTCAGCATTACTTCTGGTGGACCATGAATTTGCATGGCTCATTTGCATAAATCACACAGTTAAGGGTGATTACAGGAAGAACAAGCACTGAAGATGCAGAACTGGCTGTTGTACCTCTTCTCTTGTATTGAAGATTTAAACTCCATACGTTTATGTTTCAATAATCTTCATAAGTTACTTATGAGAAATTTAAATGTGTCAAAATGACCCGCTGAGGTAATGTTTTACCTAAAATCGTAAACCCAAAGCAGGATATGTAGCTATAATTTAAAGGTTCTATACCCCGGAATGTTTGTCAATACATGCGATTAGGAACTAGATTTCATTTAATTGAAATATCAAGGACAATATCAGGACCTTGTAGCTAGACAGTGTCTAGCTGATATTCCTAATGTGCCTTCTTCAAATCCAGAAGTTAATGATGATACGGTGGCCATTTTTGCAGAATAAAGAATATACGTGCATTGAATTGAGTTGTATGTCATGTTACATTGCAAATCACCTTGGATAAAAGATAAAAGATATCTAAAAATAATACAGATAAAGATAATAGCAAAGTAACAATACATAACTGAAATAAAAGAGTTTGTGTAACATAACTGGTTTGCACCCAGTAACAACCTCATGTTTACTCACACTTTAGATAAGAGGTAGCTTAGTGCTTAGAGAGGTGTTCAAAGGTCTGCACTGACTGTAATAGTGAGCAAGGTACTTGCTCTGACCTCCTCGAGTAAAACAGCCGATTCATTGTAAGTAGCTCAGTATATAAACCTTGTTAGTCACCTAATAAATAACTAAAGAGAGTAATAATACATAAATGTTTTACATTCTACAAAACCATCACTGTGACTTCAGTATTAGGTTAAGATTGGTCAGCTGTCATCAGTCAAGGCAGCACCTTAGACATTGACACTTAAACCATCTACAAAACTAGCATGGCATCTCTGAAAAAGGCCTAACCCAATTTTTGCTATCTTTGAGGGGCACTAGCTGCTAATGCTGCAGGGACGACTGCTTTGGCGTGAAACGAAGCGACACAGCTCACCATCTTGCACCAGCCGACGTGTTACATCAGGAGCTCGTTCGCTTCCTCTGGAACGTACCTGGGAGACTAGAACGCATTACTGCTATGGGGGAAATAGTCACATGGGCTTCCCCTGCTGGAGCAAGTCCTTTAAAATCCTCTCAGGTGAAAAACATTAAATATTAACAAACTCAGGGTAGCTCACAAACTCCCTCCCTTCTTGCATTTCTCCCTCATTTTTAGTCTCTTGTGCTCTTGCTCTCTGTCTCTCACTCTTTCTCTCACACATTGCTGAAACTTTTTTTTCCCTGAAACACACCTCCTTCCAGGCTTTCTCCTTTCATACAGCTTTCACATTTTTTTCTGTTCACTAAAAAGATCGTGGTGAGGTGTGTACTTCTCGTAAAGTGAACTGCGGCAGAGGCAGATGGGTGAAAAAAGGATAGGTGCAGGTTTCTTAAGGTCCAGTCCTAGCAGTTTTGGGTCAGGCTAAGGCTGACAGCATAGATATTGTGTGAATTTGGGTGTGTTGAGATGAACAGGATACAGAAGAACATAGATGTGAGACAATGTACAGGTCATGTTGGTTGAATTTGGCTGCCCTATCGGTTTAACACACTCATTTTCCCTCTGTTCACCGTGAGCTAGTATTTGCAGTAAGAAGTATGGCTTCTATAGTCTGAGCTAGTGAAAGCTAAGAACAAATGTGGGATAACAAAATATAATAAAAAGGAATGTAAACAATAGGTAATAAATGTGTCATACATACAAAAGAGAATTACGTTCACTTTTCTTTCACAATAGCCAAGCATACAAATTTAGAATTGAAAACATTAAAAGGGTAAAGCAAGAGCACAAAGAAGAACAGACGACTGCGAGATGTGGTTGAAGTTAAATGGGACAGTAGTTAAACAGTAGCGAAGAAAGGGAAGAACAAGGAAGGCAATGGTAAAAGATGTGTGTATAGAAGGAAATCAGCCTAGTGATTCCCTGCATGTGTGTGTCTTTGTAGTTTGCTTCACTGGACACTTTCAGGTCGTGCTGTACTTGTATTATACTCTTGGTGGCCATGTTTACCGCTACCCTACAGATTGGGACAGCTCAAGTCGTCTATGCATGCATTGCTTTGGAACTCCAACTTTCTTATATGTGAATGCATTTTTATTTACTCTCTCCCTACTTTGTACCATGCTAGTTTCTTACATGTCCTTACATTAACAGGAGCAAATTAGGTGAATTACTATTTTTGAAGATTAGCTAAATGATGATGGGTGGGGCTTTGGGGCTCTGTGCAGAGCCACCTCTTCACGGCATAAAAAACCCCTGCAGATCTTCTCAAAATGCATGACCGTTCCTTCCCTCTCCATCCCCCGCCCCCCTCTCCTCCACGGCATCAGCGCGCCAGCCGGCTGGCACCTCAGGGCGCAGGGCTGCGTGAGCGGCAGGTGACGCAGATTTCAATAAAAGGGATTATAGCTGTGGGGACCGCGGTGAGGGTGAGGACACACATGCACGCAGGAGCTAACCACCATCTCCTGTAAACATGCTGTCTTTCAGATGGAGAAAACCACCAAGCAGCCGCTTCATCGTAGGTTACTCACAGGGTGGCTCGTTCAATACCGTTTATCACATACATCGTGGGAGGTCGAAACAAAAGAATGGAGGAATTTTGATCCAAATGAAAGTTTTTTTTTTCTTTTCTTTTATAAAGCTTTGTTCAGATTCTATGGGACTGCTTCCACATCTCCTATGTTGATTTGGTGTTTTTCTCCTAATTACCGAAGGAATGCGAATTAAGTGTTTCAAAACATGTGTCTATTCCTGTTTATTTATTTATCTCCTCCTCCATCAACGCCATCTTGGCCGGTGTGACTCGGGCCCTGAGAGCCACTACACCTCAGCCTTTACTTACCACTGGGCTTAAGTGTTATAGTCTCTCAGCATCCTCCACATAAATGGGGTATCTCAAAGGTGGGATAAAAACATTGTATAATCAATTATTTAAGAATGCTTTTTTTTATCACATGAGTCTCCTGGTTGAACCTGTTTTTTTTTTTTTTTGCTGTGTTGGGCAAATGTAGAATTATTGTTTTTATAGTCCTCTACATTAATTTCAGGACAGACTGCCTCATTTGTTAGATCAAGTCCACCATTGGCTAGGAAATCACCTGCATTAGTTCTACTGTTTTTTTATTTGAGGCACCACTATCTTGCTCAAGCAAGTGCAAACATATGAATATAGACAGATGCTTGCTCCCAACCGAGTACTACATCCCATTTTCAGTCGTGTAGTTTTGAGGGTTTGTTGGTGCCCCCTGTGAAGAGCACACGCCTTCAGCCTCACCTGTTCATCTACTTCACATATATCCTGCCCAACTCCCCAAGAGTTGGCTGAGATGCCAGTGGGAGTGAACTGGGGGTATTAGACAGTGCTGTGGCCCCAACTGGTCCCCCCGATCGGAGTCTGACATAATGAGGACAGTGCCTACATGTCCATATTTGCTGGCCATGGAATGTAGTCACCTACACACAGTACTGCTTCAGACGTATCCTACTGTGAGCCACTGTGATGGCCTCCTGTTGATCCTGCTTGGTTTATTGTTAGGGTGTATCACACGAACCAGGTTATCCTCCACACTGGGGACATCACACTTTATACCTGTAAACCTACGAAATGGTAGAATATTGACAAGTAGGGCAGATAGCAGGCAGCCCAAAGTCTGGCTGTTTCCTAACTATGGAACGTTATTTCTTAGTATTATACAGATTCAGCAAATAGTTGAATAGAAAAAGTACAAAAAAACGCCTCCGAAAGGCTATTTTTCTTCACATGATAAAGAGGGAAAAACAGGATGAGGAAGAGAGACAGGAGAGGAAGAGAGGAGATAGGGAGGGGAGAGCTGCGAGCTGAAAGAGAGGAGCCCACAGCAGCCTCCTGGGGAATCGTGTCTCCTGCAGAGCGGAGGCGCGCTGACGAAACGCAGTAGCGCACGGCTTGAGGTCACCTCCCTGTGGCAGCTCCCCCTGTCAGGCACACACCCCACCTCCTTCCCCCAGCCCTTTATTCCTGCACATACGCACACGGCCCAAGGCTAGATCCCCCCACCCCTGAAACACCACCAGCAAAAGGCTCCCAGCCCTGGACAGGAGACACTTGGGAAAGAGCCTCCTTCTCTGATGGATCTGAGTCTACATATATACTCAGTGTATCCCAAAGAAACACGTAGCAGATTCATGACTTACTTTGGTAAATAAAAAAAATAAACCTGAGCTTGATTCACTGACACCAGTTCGATTCTCTTTCTTTTGTGTATTTTCAAGTCTACTTAAAATCTCAGTCTCACCCCTTTCCTTTCACCCAATACCAAGATATGAGGAAGCAGGTGCCACGCTCCAATAACTAGATGCTTCACCTCCCCGGGGTTCTCATCACTTCCTGCTCAGTGTTCCCCTCTGGACTTCCTGTCCTGCCCACCATTTCCTGTGGCCTCCATCAACTCTATCATCCCCATTTTGTTTTTCTGTGTTAATTGGCAGTACCTTTCACCCTAACTGACCTGTGGGATTTCTGAAGTATAATATACGAAGGGGTCAGCATGCAGCCACGCAGTAGGAAAGGCCTTCTGATAGTGAAACATTAACAGAGCCACTCCAGCACCTTATTCATAGTCATAGCCTCATGTATTCTTCAGCAGCTTCTCCTGTGACAAACAGAGGCTTGATAGAATGGGCAGACGGACTGGTAACTAAAGGTGACGGTGAGCAGACAATATGGTAAAGGGGTGAGAGAAAACGAAAGGCAACAGCATACACTTCAGAAGCTGAAGCTTAAATAAAGCTTAAATAAAGTTTTTTTCCCCTTCCCACCTGGTCCGCTTAGTGCAGAAAGATGGAGAATGAAGGGATTGAGAGAGATTGGATCAGGTTTACTCTTTTGGCCTGCAACCCAGAGTAAGCAAGGGAGAGGAAGAGAAAGAGAGAGCGAGAGAGGGGTGCAGCGTGACAGGACGGCTGGGCATAATTGGCAGTCTTTGTCGAAAGGGGCCCTTGATTTAATAGGCATGGCTGGTGACGGAACCACTGGAGTGAAAACAGCGCAGAAATGTGCCGAAGCCCTCCGGCCGCCCCTCCCCCAGCCTCCGCGGACGACTGAGTCAGTGCTGCCTGCCCCCAAGCTGTGCTCGCATACCTCGCTCAGCCCCTTAGCACCCCCACCCCCCATACACAACGCAACACACACACACACACACACACACACACACCTCCCAGCATCCACCTCCATGTCTGCATGTTTTCAGTAGTGCAACACGTCCGCTTCCACGTTCACAGCTCGCCATCATATATACACAGAGGCATGGCAGCATGTTTTTTAACACTCTTCATTAAACATCAAAAACACAAATATGACTGTGGGTTTTGGTGAAGTGTGGCACCACTGTAGGTGTGTGTAAGTGTGTGGTGTGCGAGTTGCGTATTTACCTGTGTAGCAGTAAGTTGGATGGAGGGGCGGGGGGTTTGTGGGCAGGGGGCAGAACCACTGTTGTGATTAGCACAGTGAGGGGAATGCCACTTATTGATTGGCACAGAGGAGACATTGGGCTGCCTTCCACCGCACTCTAATGAGAAGCCCTGACCTCCTCCAGTCAGCAAGGTCGCCAAGCCCAGCTGTAATTGCACTCGCTCTAATGGCGTCTGCCGCACTCCTACTCCGGCCCTTTTAATGACAATTACAATAATGTTGCTCACCCCTACGGAAGCTCCTCGTGTGTAGATTACTGTGACGGTACCTGAAGTGTGCGCATCATGACTGAATAAATCTGTCTCTAGAATGTGCTGTAGGTCTTCTTGTTTTGGTGACATCAGTCCCCACCTCCACACCTGCATCCATGAACACGCCACTACCTTGGAGAGTCTCGGTTTGTGGTTAAAAGCTTGTCCATCTACGAGAGTCACCTCTTCAAGTGCGCTTCACGTCAGCATCTCACTACAGCCCGGGTCCTCATCCTCACTGTCTGAATGCCACTGCCACCTCTTCTGAAAGGTTGTGGTACAGAGATGATGAAAACAGTTATGTCCAGCAAGGTACGAGACATGCTGGCATTCCTTTCCGGTGACTGCAGAACAGAAGGTTCACCTGCAGTAGAAGTGAGAGACAGGTTCCCTTCTAAACAATGTTCTGCTGATACCTGAAGCCTCCAAGACCTGAGTCAACTACCAGCACCGTAACATTCTATAGATAAAATGGAAAGAGGAACACTACAGCTACACCAGAATAAACCACCTGAACTTTAATTAGATTCTTAGCACTCTTGACATTACACTTTTTCAGTGTTTTTCTTGTTTTGTCTTCCAGAGGTAAGCAACATGCTTTATATCACGATTGATTAGAAATGTTTGAGGATAAAACATTTAAAAAGAAGGTTTTTTCAATGTTAATAAGCTACTCAATCAACCAGAAGAAAAAAAAAACAAGTGCACTGTTGGCATCCTCTGTAGCTTTCAATATCATGCTTGAAAAAAAATTATAGACACTGTCCTATGCATTAGTTGTGAAGCAACACTATTTTTCAATAGAGATAAAACAATTTAAAAGCAGAATTCAGCTAAATTGCTTGGTGTGAACTGGCATATAAGGAACAAAGTTAATGCAGGAAAAAATACTAATTTTCAGTCTATCTGAAGTTTCATGTCGCCTTTCCTCCTTTTCTTGCTTAACTTGATATGCCTAGCCGCACATTGCTAGCTAGAGCTTCTGGTTTGGACATAGGAAAAGGTGAATTTATTGTGCCACACTTTTCACCACACGAATTGTGTTTATTTTAAACTGCAAATCTAGAGCAGTTCTGTCATATTTTTATTATCTGTATCCATTCCTTGAAGTAATCGTGGGGGGGGTAAGAGTTAGTACACCCCTTACTGGTATGTTCGGCTGCATATTAGTCAGTATCAGCAAACTTTAAAATATTAAATTTTGACTTTCTGCATTAAATAGAAGGTACTAGGAGATATTACTGATGTTCTCAATTTATTTAACTATTTACCTTTATTTCATGATGGGACACAAGTTTCAAATGAAAAATGGGAAAGCAGTGTGCAAAATGACTTGCAGCATAACTTAGTGCACCCTGGGTAACGAAATGTAGCTATGAGGGCAGTTATGAATAATATCCATATACTGCAGCAGACATTTGCTGGGAGAGCAGCTCAGCCAGAGAATCTGATTGGCTGGGGGCAAAAAAGTACTGAAAGTTCATGAGAAGTGCCGGTACTCTGAACAAGTCCCAGTGCTGTAAAGAGCAAAACGTAGCAGTGCCAGCCCTGCATACTGCTGCGTACCAGCCCACTGCAACGACTTTTTGTATCCTTTATATCCAAACTTTGTAAATATCATTTGCTTAATTGCTGAAGCAGCCTTAGTAGAGTTATGAAAATATTTCATATCTTGCATGTTTTTGTCCTTCCTCTCAGTTGCATTTCTATTGAAATATTTTAGAACACATATGGGAATAGTTTATTGCATTTGGCATTCTGAATGAACCAGACGGTAAAATATTTTGTTACTGTCACTTACATAGCACCTAAATGGGCAGACAGAAGTTATTTAACTCTCACAAGTACATGTGGATAAACTGAAACAACTACGATAGTGACACTTTTTTAAGAATCAAGTAGGCCTATTTGGTCATGGATGTCATAGTCATATCCTAAACGACACTGGTCTTGTTTTGGTAATTAAAAACAAATTTAAATCAGTGCATATGCAATTTTGTTTTTGCATCTTCTCAGATAAAAGGTTGTATTTTTGTCTCTTTTTTGTGCACGGCCACGTGGAAACACATGATTGGTGTTTCTGTGTTTCATGTTCATTCTGCACAATCCTGACAATGCTAGGAAATTAATAGTCACTGTGCTTAATTTAAACAAATACAAAGCAAACATTTTGTTGTAACAATCCTGTTTTGTCATATTGTTCCATATGTCCATATGTATCCTTATCTGAATTTTTCTGCAGGGATGAATCGTGTCCTATCCTATAATGTTCACATGCTCAAAGAACAAATTAAAAGAAGGATGCCATTTTTTTCCATTACAATGAGCCACAGCACCCTCCTAAATTCGCTGGTGTGCTGCCTAAAACCGACCTCCTTTTCACTGCTGTGGAAAATGGCTGTAGGAGAGTGTAGACCAGGCATCTCCCTTGGCCAGCGACCTCCTTGCCTGTGGTAAACCTTGTTCTTGCTGCCGGTGGGTCTGTGTTCCCACGATCACTGTGCTCAACCACCTGCAGGTGGATGTGCAGGGCTCTAGTGGAACTTACCCTCATTTTCTGAAGACCCTTAATCTCAAGAAATACAAGCAGACAACTTAATAAGAGCTACACACAACTGAATATGTATAAATGCATCTATGAATGATCTTATGTTATCGATAGTTTCATGTGTTCCTGTTGTCGGAGATTAAAAGAAAAGTTGCCCAGGTTTCAGTTGTGACATAACCTTGCTGTTAATTGATTATAGCATCTTGTGTCATTGACCAAGCTTTGTGCTCTTCTGCCTGTGGTAAAGTCACAGATGAAAAAACAAATCTGAAAGCACAGCTAACAGGGCCACCCAGGGTGACCGGGCAGTCACTGCTTCTCTCATGACCATCAAGATATTGTAAATGTTCATGGAATAAACTAGGGAGGGAGGAAGAGATCTGGGTGAGATGGACGTGCTAAATGACACCTTAAAAAATTAAAATTGACCAGAAGATTGAATGGTTGCAACAAGTACACAGATATCTTGAGTTTGCAACTGAGTAAAAAAAAAGGAGTTCGTTCGTACAAGGCATGGCTACATTTGCATAGGAGCCGATTTTTTCGTTGAAACGTTTTGCAGTCTTCCTTAGTTATTTTCCATAGGCACTGCTGCTGTAGCAATTAGTTGTTGTAACTAAAGAAATGAGTTAATGTGTTTGTAGTAAGAACAGTTTTTTTACATGATGCCGTTTGATGTAGAAAAGCATTAAGAAGCTTTATGGAAAATCAGACAGATACCAAACTGTTTGTTTCCCTAGCTGAGGGTGAGGCTGGTGGTGTTTGCAAGAACCCTGGAACCCTGATTTATGCCTGCATCCCTGATTGGCGCAGGGCGGCGTAGTTAGGAGAGCCGGTGGCAGAGGCTCCTGCCGGGAGGCAAGTAAATCAGGGGGAGCACAAAGAGGCTGCGTCAGAGAGGTATTGACCCCACATTGATCGGCGGGTCCGCGCACTATTGACCACAAGGAGGAGAGAGAGGAGGAGGAGGAAGGCAGCATGCTGCGTTCTCCACAGCACAACTGCTACGCACAAACTGACCTTGCGGACAGGACTTGTCCTTCATGCACACTGTGTGTGTGTGTGTGTGTGTGTGTGTGTGTGTGTGTGTGTGTGTGTTTGCATGGTTGGGTGGATGGGTAGGGAGGCCTGCAGCTTTGGTGCATCAAGGCTATACCTGCTGTGCTTCCCAATGTCCGGGCAGCATAACTTCCTTGTACTCATATATTATATGATGTTCCAGCCTCCAGTCTGATGTTCAGGGCACTCCTTACCCCCTGTTTTTTTAGGCAAAAAGTTACTTTAATCTATGGAATATATAACAAAGATGCTGTTCATGATGAATGCCCAAGTATTTGCCTTACAAGCATGAGGAGTCTAGAAGTCCCCCCCCTCCTCAGGGGCAGGTGAGGGAGCTCTGAGACCTGGCGTGCCCAGCCCAGACCAGATGGCTCCAGGCCCCCGTGACCACCCGGGCTGTGTGTGTCTCAGTTTTTCTGGAGCGCGGTGCCATAGCCCCCTCTCTTCCTGTCTCTGCAGTGCCGCGCCTGCCGTCTTTGTCTCCACGCCGTTGTGTCTCAGCGCCGTCACCCGGCAAAGTGGACCGGAACGTTGTCTCAAATGATATATGTTCTTATCACATCACCCTTTTTTTTTTAAAGAGTTCAGCTATTACTATGTGTTAATATTCATTTCTCCTTAGCTGATGCCTTTTTTAAAAAGGAAATGTACAAATAAAACAATTTATATAGTTAAATGTTGCAGGGGAGCAAAAGCACTGAACTCCCTTGGTTTCAAGAAACGTACCACAAACATACTGCTCTTAAAACTGAGAGGAACCTCCTTCAAGTTCTGAATGTCTGTCTTTAACCACCTCACTACCACAGATTCTGTCAGCAGGGCTCTTTATGTCAGGCAACTCAGAGTCTTCAGGTCAAAAACTTTATACATATGTGTTTATGATTGTCCTCGTGTGTGTATTTAGAAACAAAACTTACAGGATGCATTGACTGCTCCCCTTCCTCCACATTAGCGCTTTCCATTTAAACACAAGGCATCAAAACAACTTATGTTCTTTTGTCAGATCTTGACAACAGGATCATTGACCATAATATCTCGAGCTTAACTGGTGATCTAAGGTTAGTAAGTCGCACTCGGGCCATTTTGTGACTCTGCGACAGCAAGCAAATGTACATGTGTGTGATGTGATAGGTTCTCAGAGGACAGGAGAGATGAGTTCAGGAGTATAGTATGGGGCTCCAAGCTTCGCATGGGAAAGGGAGGAAGGGGCGGGGGTCATTAAGTTGAAAGCAAGAACCACATGGGAGGCAGGATTTTAAATGGTTCCCCCACTGCGAGGCCTGAACCCAGCCTCAACCGCCAGAGCCTGGCCTCCCTCAAATGCAATTAATTCAGTTCAGGGCTTATTGGGCCACAGAGATGGAGACACTGGGTTTTCTCCCGTGCACTCTTTCCCTTGCACTTGCACACGACTCCGTCAGCCTGCATCAGAGCCTCTTGGCTCCTAATTGCAGTTCCGCTGCCTGGCTCCGAACGAGAAATCAGCGAGGTCCGATTCACCAGATTTCCCAGCTTGTCCTTGGAGAGACACCAGCCCCCTTTTACTCAGCCAACGTGAGGGAGCGGCCATTTTCTGGTCTTGTGCACTGCCGTCAAGCCTGACTCCAGGAAGCACGCCTGCACGTTTTGCCCTCTCCGTGTTCTGAGGAAAAGGCTCATTGTCTGTCTTTGACAAACCAGTGGGAAAGGAAGGTTGCTTGAGCTCACGTGGGCGTGGCCCGAGTGAAATAACCACGAGACGTACACAAGTGTGCGCAGTGCAAAATGTGGGCGAGCAGGTTGCTGGGGGCGAGGAAAGAATCAATATCAGAGAATTCGATCACAATCAATGGTTCCTTGTGCCGTGTTTGCTAACGTCTTTGGAGATGGAACACTGCACTTCTCTCCTCCAACTCTCTCACTGTCTTATACTCAGCCTAATAATAAGTTTAAAAAATAGGTGCACATGTGTAAAAGAAACGCTGTACAGGTCAGCCTATTATCAAATCAGATAGTGAACATTGCAGGGTTTCATTGTTTGACAGTTTATCTTAAGGCCTTTGACAATAATTTTTCATTGTTTCTTTCACTGTGTACTTGTAAGTTAAAGGTTCTTTGACCTATGAACAATACAAGAAATTATGCCTAAAAGACAAACCTGTGCCCTATTTTCTATTTTTTTCGTCCTGGGCCAAGATTGTGAACATCCATTTTAGTGAAAAGTGCATCCTTATTTGTCTTTTCCATTAAACTTCACCACGGCGTGGCTAAAACCTTCCAGGTTGGGACCTCTCTGTTGTCCAGGACGCAGAAAAAAACGGACGGAAAGCAGGAGGGGTGAAAGTCCACCGCTTTTCTGCACCGTGCACCACGGTTTCTAATTTGAAGACGGCAGTGTACCTGGCTGTGCGGCTGTGCTGTTAAAAGCGCTGGCCCAATTACAGCGTAACACCTAGCCTTACCGTTTCCATGGCTGCGCGATGCATCTGTCCCCCGGGACGCACCGTGGAGGAACGAGCGTCTTATCAACCATCACCCTGGTAATAACACTCCCCCGAGCCCCTGCAGCCTGCATCAGGCCTTAACAAGAACCCAGAGCGAAATCTCTCTCCCGTTTGAGCGCAGCCATTGATTTGGGCTTAATCTCTTTCGTGTGTCCCTGCGTGTGCGTGTGCGTGCATGCATGCATGTATGTTCTTTCACGACACGTTTGCCAGTACGCTTGTAGGTGTCTCCCTGTCCCCGTCGTTGTTAATGTGCCTGCTTTTCCTTACACTTCCTGTGTGACAGTCTTCTACTTTACAGACTGATACAAGGTTCCTCAGCTGATCTGCTCTATTATCCATTCACTTTACGGAGGAAATGATCATTGTACGTTTCTGTGTGCATATGTAAACAAATACTTTTTTAGCTTTTTATTACTCCGCGGACCTGTTCTTCTCTGTGTTAAACTGCTGTTAGTTTTATTCACGTTTTAATGTAATCCTATGTCAACAGCAAGAGTTGTTGGTTTTGAGGTCACTCCCGTGAAGACTAACCACTGTAAGAGGTCTGCTGTGCATTGGCCTCTTGAATATGTACAAATAATAATGTCAATTTGACCCATGTTTAGGGTTGTGCAGTAAGTGTTGCAATGAGTCAGGATGCCCACGTTGGTTGTTGACCAGATTCAGTTGTGTGTAAGTTGTGTGTGCTTGTACATTGGCACCAGTGCCTAAGACCAGCCAACGCACATAAGGAACTACACTCTACACTCTGCCAACAAGGCACCTGTCGTTGACCTACATACTCGCCAGCGAAGACACATCAATTCAGAAGCTGCTCGCTTGTTCTTACCTTTAACAACTTTGTCCAATGTTATTCTGGTCTTCCACTGGACCTTTTCTCCTCTTAGGAGGGAAAAACTAAATTAAAACTATCATTTATATTCAGTATGATCATAACCGAAAGTACAAGTACCTTGGCCTACATGCCAGTTTATTAGGTACACCCAGCTAGTATCTAGTAGCACTTCCTTTGGTCCTCAGAACAGAAGGAATTACTCAGAGCATGAATTGTACAAGATATCCGATTATGTTGTGCAGAAATGTTGCACCATGCAAAAATATTTGTGCTGTGGAGTTTTTGCAAGATGGATGGCTGCACATTTTTGGCTGCACCTTTTCCCCTTCATGCTCAAAATGCTTGATAGGGTTGAGATCCAATGAGAACAATGAAAACTCACTATCATGCTCCTGGAACCATCCAGTGACGATGCGAACCTTGTAACGTGGTGCATTATCGTGCTGGAAGTGTCTGTTGGAGTGTGAATAACCTGTAACCATGAAGGGATGAACTTGGTCAGCAATGAGGTTCAGATATGCTGTACCATTCAGATGTTCTTCGATGTGTGCCAGGAAAACATTCCCCACCACATCACACTGCCGCCACCAGCATGTACTGCTGAGACCAAAGAGAATGACTCCAACTTTTTTTCCAGTTTTGATGCTCCTCTGCCCACTAGACACCTGCATTTGTTTTTCTTTGTTTCCACCAATTTATGCTTTTTGAGGTGACATTCTACACACAAACTTTGATTTGGATGTGATTTACCTGGTTTTAGTCTGTCTGTTCACTTGCATGATTCTCATCATTCTCCTTTGACTCCTTTAGTCAAGAAGCTGTTTTTCTCCAGAGGATCACCAATCACTGCTACTTTTTTGTTTCTCACATCATTCTCTGTAAACCCTTGAAACAGCTGTGCATGTAAAGCCTAGGAAAACAACCATTTTGGAGATTCTAGAACTGGCACGTCTAGTGCCAAGTATCATGCCACTTTCAAAGTCACTATTCACTCATTTTGTCCATTCCAACACTCTGAACCCTAACTGATGCTAGAAATGCTGGTCTGCCTGATTTATACTACAAAGCACAGTCATATGACTTATGACTTGTACAATTTTGGTGAAGGTGGGGAGTGTACCTAATAAACTGGCAACTAAGTGTCTATATGCAACCTCACTTATAATGTTGTGTTGGGGGCATCTGGACCATTGTGAGTCATTACGGGTAAATTTCAAATTACAGGAATACAGAGTGACATAGATGAGAAAATGTGTCTGGATCCTTCAAGAAACCTATATGGACCTGTAGTGTCTCTATTCAGTGTGGCTGGAGAAAACGGGACGTGGTCGTTTTCTCTGCATTGTCACAGGAAAATGAATACACTCCGTCGTTCTGTCTCTTCGCGCTGCTGCGTTAAAATCTGTTCCCCGAGCGTCGGCGGAACGGCGGAGGCACCCTGGACGTTCGCCTGAGAGAGCGATAAGGGGAGAGGGGAGAAGGACCGCTCGGGGACACGTTCGTCTGGGGTGAGTTGATCGGCGCAGCTCACTGCCTGGGGAGCACTGATAAGAGGCCGGGACTGCGCCACGGCTCACCCGGTTAGGCCTGCTCCCACCCAAGGCTCCCCCAACCCCCAAATGCACTTTCATTCTCGACACCACCACACCCACTGCAACAAAACCCTCCTGTTCTCTTTCTCACACACAATGCATGGAAACAGACCCGGGGTGCAGGTACGCCAGAGGCAAGGGGATGAGCAGTGCATCTTGGGATCCCCTCCATCCCCACCTCCACTAAAATCCAGTAGGGAGCTCAGAAGTTTGGCTTGGCTTCTTTGTCTCAAACGCTCACTGGCGTCCGGACGCAGCCTAGCAAAGCTGCGGGAACACGCGCGCTCTCAGGGCAGCAGGCGTCAGGCCGTGGGCTGGCGCAGAGCAGCCGAGGACGCTGCGGCGCACATTAATAATGCAGGACCTCCGCTTCCTCCCAGCGCCTCGCCGATGGCACCGGCCCATCGCTGTCGTCAGGGGAGAGCTGGAAACGCGCACCGAAACCGCCAGCCACGCCCCTCTCTGACCGCCAGCTCGCACAGACACATTGAAAAGGGTTTTGACTGGAAGCCTGCGTTCTGAAAGCCGTCACCATTCGCCAACACGGGTAGTTTTCACAGCGTGTTGGGGGCTGTTCTTCAAATGAGTGGCTTATGGTATCCTTACATCCACCTGGTACATATGTTGTGTTTATAAATTTTCCTTGCAAGAGTGAACAGAATATAGGTGTTTTGAGGTCCAGTAGGCTGGCAAATGTCTTCTCTGGGCCACACTGAGGTAAACTACTGCCTCCTCTTTCGACTGCTGTCCTTGTTTTGTGCAAAAAAGGCTAAGACTGGTGCTAACAGCCTGAGGAAACTGCAGCTGTATGGCAGAGTGGGAGGCTTTGGCAGGTTATAAGTGAGAAACTTCCTTTTACCCACAATGCTACCTGCACTAGGAGCTGTGAACAAAAGGTTATTAGTTCAAGTCTCAGGAGAGGCATTGATCTTGTACCCTTTTACAGTGAAATACGTAACTTGAACGCTTAAGTAAAAATACCAGACTGCATACATAGGTAATACATAAAACTGTAAGAGACGTAGAGCTTGGTCTAAAGGCATTTACTAAGGTACTTATGCCTGTATTTGCAGGAGGCTTAGACAAAATTCTTTCAATGAGAAATGTAAACGTAATACGTTTCCGTAAACGTAAATAATTTCCTTCTGATTTCTATTTTGTATTTGAAACAGTCGAGATGTAGAGAGCAGCTTTGTGAAGTAGGTATCTTTGACCTTCTATGTTCTGCGTACCCGATAATATTTGTTGCAAACACCGTATTGATTACTGTATTTGTTTTACAGTTACTGTATGTACAAAATTATAGCAAAACACCTTGTTTTCCAGTACGGTATAGTTATTCCAACCAGTTCCTTTTGCTTGCTTGCTTAAGATTTTATTCTATGGATCAAAGAAATATGGCAAAGATTCTGAGAGATGTGAGAACTTTCTTGAACTTCACTAATCAGTACTTTGTTATCGTCTGTTTCAGTTGTTTGCATGTCATTCAAAGGAAAAAAATACACCATGCAAAAGTAGACAGACTTCAGAACGGCAAATACGGTCACCAATACATGCATTTGTTGTTTATTCACAAAACCAGCCCAGATTTCTAAATTAATACAAACATAATTTTTTCTTCCTTTTTTTAGATGTAGATTGTGGCAGCATCGTGAAAGAATGGAACTTATTCAGTAGCGTTGCATGAATGGAAGGAGGCCCCACATTGCGCAGCTCACTCTGTCCGCCTGATCAGAAGAATGTCCCTCACTGGGGAGTGCGCAGCAGCACAAGGCTGCCAGCAGCACAAATAAAAAATATAGAGAACCAGGTGAGGAAAAACCAGCTGTTACATTCAGGATTTTTCACTGACAACTATCTTGGAAATTGGCGTCCATTTTCGAGGGGATGCTAGCGGTGTCAATGGACTGAAGACCATTTCTATTCAATCAGAAATAGGGGATTCTACGTCTTCAACGTTTCTCTTTTAATAGCAAACATGAAGCAATTCCAAAACTGTTTTCTTTCTTATCACGTAACAAAACAAAAATGAACCAAAATATAAAAAATAACCAATCCAAAATACAGGAGAGTTGTAAGTAAAAACAATGGTGCTAAATTACAATAGTGCTTGTCATTAGCCACTAGTCTTTTTTTTAAAATATAGCTGTAAATTTACATTCTCTACACAAGTACTGTATTGTTTCACATATTAACGACATAAACACCAAACACAGAACTTATTTGATTGTCCACACTCAGTTCCTTATTTCTGTTTGGCAATGAACAGTTCCGCGTCAGTGACCAAAAACTTCTGGAAAAAGGACAAAAAAGGTACCAAAATGCAACATACAAAAGGGAATGAAGGTTGCCATAGATTTCTTTACGTTTATTTTTGGTTCAGGAGTAAGTAGGTGCATCCATTAGTAATGTTGTTTTCTTTTTCGACTTTGCGTTTGTTTTTCAGCCAGAGTCCGTAGCCACACTGGCAGCAATCCAAGCCAGCAGTGGCATTGCACGTGATCACTGAGCTTCGGGGATCCAAGTCCTTAGGGGAACCACCGGAAGGGCGCTCCTGTCGGCAACATCACCTTCTTGGAGAGAAAGAGAGGAGAGGGGGGTCAGCCTCAGGGAAGCAGGGTCGGGGCAGGAGCGCGATGATGTCGGCGATTGTCAACAGCTGCGTGAGTGCGAAGGAAGTCCACGCTGAAGCTCTGGGAACAGAGGTCGACGTCAGCCTAAAAACTATACCTTATGCATCACTACAGCATTAATCACAGCGATGCTACTTTCTCTTGGGCCTTTCCTCCCCATCCCAACCGAGAGTTAAACATTATCCCTTCATTTTTATGTCCCTCCCGACTCCCCACATTGTCCTCCTGGGTGTCCTTCTACCAGGTAACTAACCAAAGAGACTGTTCACCGTGGCTGCACTTGTAAGGATTTTCACAGCCAACTGAACCATTTGTGAGTGAAGGTGTCTACTTTCTTTGGACCTCCTTTGCCCAGATCCACATCCTCTCCTTTTCTGCTCTCTCCCCCTGGTTGCCACTCTGCCACTTGTCCACTCCCCTTTTCCAAGCTCAGAGAGCAGCTGGCTCAGTTAAGTGTCGCGCCAAGAAGTCCCAAACAGACCTCACCACCCCCTACCTACCCAACCCCATTCTCCTCCATGAATGCCCCCCCCCATCCCCGACTGCCGTGAACCGTGGCTTTGGCTCCAAGTGAAATCCGATATGCCACATTCATTATTTAGCCGCCATGCAAACGCATCCTTCCCCGGCTCCCCAACAGCAAAACTGGGGACTTTCTTCCCACTCCCTTCTTCTCTGCTCCATTTCAGTCTAGTCTTCCTTGTTAATCTTTTGCTGAAACCAAAACATAGTCCCAGGTCCACCTGAATGGACCTTGGCAGCTGGAAGTACTGGCCTTAGACACAGGTAGTGGTTCTTGACCCAGTGGTTGCAGCGTGACCGCAAAGCGGCAGTTACTGCAGCAGTTTACACGCTTTTGCAAGCAACACCCAGAGTAGGATGGCGGTGAGCCCAACCTGTGTACTGAGATGCTCAAATATACTAACACACATCCATGGAAATGCATTACCATGGGCACACAGATCAACTGGACACATCAAAAGTAAACAGTGACATGTTAACAACTACAGACACACAAACACAAAAGAAACATGCAGAAAACATACAAAGGATACGGTGTTCCCAAACTCGTCTCATTAGTAAAACAACTTCAGCTTCAAATGGCTCATTTTGCACCAGATACTAATTCATAAAACATGTTTGTTAATCATTTAAAATCACCTCCCATGTTGTGTTTATTTGATTCCTGGTTAGATAAATGCTACTATAAGGATGATACACAAATCTAAGTCTCCTTTAGTGTGAAGATAATATGCAAGCTATCCAAAAAAACAATGTGTTCTGTTACAGCACTTATGTACAGTATACACGAAATATAGCTTTATCAGTATTATGATTCTCACTTATTTATTCTATCCACCTGTGAAAAAGATGCTGTCTCAGTAGCTTACATCTCCCCTTGTAGAACAAGAGAACATTTATCAGTATTTATACACTTGTAACTCAAATCAAAAGTAGACATGTTTATTCAACTGAAATATAATGATTGAGGCAGACATACACATACTCTTTGTAATGTAAGGGTCTGGTACTGTTATATGGTGTAACTTTATGTACTATATAGTGTACTATTCAGGTGTTTCACAGGGTTTTGAAGGGATTTTATTTTCCAACTCAGTGCTACTGATTTACCCGTATGCATTTGTGTTGTAAGTTTGCATCTCCTTGTTTCCTCTACCCTGACCATTCACGCTCAGGTGAGAGGCCTGCTACTTTGCTTTGTAAAACCACATGTGCACAGAACACTTGGATGGCCCTGGCCATTCCAAGAACCCTCCCGAAGCCTCGCCTTTGCCCTTGTGCTGTCCGGCAGAAAGCTCAGCTGGGGTCTGTCTGTCTAGTCCTACAGTGCTGGAACTGCATTTTCTGGGGGAGAGGATTGCAACACTCAGTCACATCCCTTTTTGGCACCGCTGCACCAGCACAATGCAAAAGGCGTTGCACAGCTGTGGCTAAATAAATAAATAAATAAATAAACAAACCAGTGACAAACATCTTCAACAGAACAGACCAAGTCGGCAGGCTGAACACATGCTCACATACGGACAGGCATATAAGCGCTCCCACAGAAATGCACAGCATGCATTCTTACCAGAAATGAAAGGAAACATGCACCCAGCCACACCTGCTAGGTAAAGTACGCTTTTCCACAAAGTTACTAACACAAAAACATGCATGTACACATGGAAAGTAATACAGAGTGTTGACTTTCAGGAACAGGTGCACCAGCATGGTCACATACAGTATGTTACGATAAACACACAAACGGACTCAAACTCTAAAAGCACGCAAATTTGGAATTATGGCCTCACGGAACATGTGCAGGTTTTGTACATGTGTTTTATGGCCTTATGTGGAGTCAGATTTTTCAGAAAATCTAGGTAAATTAGTTAACAGACTGAAGGATGAGTAGTCAGGCTCATGCATATAGTTGTCATTCTTCTGGATATATGATACAATAGACCCACTGCTCCACTGGGTTCCAGCGTCATGCAAGGAAGATCTTGCTCCTACTGCTCTAGCTCCTTCTATGACCCTGTGGCTCTTCTGTGTTCCTTTCACATCCAGGCTGTAATGCGTTCCCAAAAATATCTCTGAATGTCTTTGGCCAGAGAGGTGTGAGGTGGCGGTGGACTTGGAGCCCAGGCCCACCTCTTCCCATTCCTTTTATGACCAACCGCAGGCTTCCTTGTAATTCTCATGGAAAACAGCCCAAAGGTGCTGTCATTGCCAGTGCAGCCCTTAAAATTCCCCACTGAGTGGCTCCAAGTATGCATACTGTGTCCCCCTTGAGCTCATAGTCTTCACCATGCAAGTTCCTTCCAAGCAGTCATACACACACAGGTCGCACACACAACCTCCCCACACTCTCTAACTCTTGGTACGACAATCATTACAAAATCAACACATGAATGTGTAGTACGTTTCTCCTTGGTGTTGCCTCTAAATTTCCTTAATCATTCCAAACATACTACATCACCAACTCACACACACAACATCAACACATCCTCTACCTTAACTGGTCTGAGTATCACTGGCACTGTAACTGATGCATTGCAAGAGGATGCAGAAAATATCCAAATACATCAAAACAGGGACTGAAAACATGTTCTGTACAGGATGGTGCATACAGGACCAAACAAACATAGTCCCGTTCTGCCAAACTGTTTGCTTCACTTTCAGATGATGAGTTTACACCAGCATGTAAGCCCCTGCTGATGCCTTTCTGAAGGCAGGTATCTAATCTTACGCTATAAATGAAAACAGATCAAAAAATCAACAAATGCTTAAAATACCGTAAACTGCATGGATTTTCTAAAAAATTAAAAATAAAGAATTGTGACTAGCCTTAATTAAAAGAGACCTCCGGCTATCCATGCTTGGGTTAGTATTTGTTTCCATAAACTTATTCACAAAATTAACACACAAAATTATACTTTTTTTCTCCACAGAAACACACAAACTGACTAACATACAGACACATATTCCTCCAGAGGCATCAATGAGGTCAGTGAGGGCTTGACACAGTCTACTAGTGGCTGCTGCTAAAAATGCATAAAATTTTCAATTTGTGTGCATTTAGAATGTTTCCATTTGTACTATAACTTCTTAATGTTAAAATCCAGTTGTAAAATGTAAAACCCCTTTTGCGATGCATGTATGCAGTAAATTTATGCTATGTTCTTACATTTATTCATTTAGCTGATGCATTTCTCCAAAGCAACTTACACTGTTAAGGTATTAAAAGTAGTTTACTCACTTATACAGGTAGCTACTTTTTACAGGTGCAATTATTTAGGGTATTCAGAGCAGGGGAAGTGGGATTCAAACCTACAAGCTTCACATTTAAAAGCAGCAGCACTAACCTGTACACCACCCAGTACCCTGGAGTGCTTACTTTTGTTAATGTGCAATAATGTCTTGGTATCCATTGTCATTTCTGTATGTCAGGGTGCATTTATCTTTCAGGACCGCATAGGCCTGTTTCCAAGGGCAAGGTGCTGGGGAAACTTGGCCTGTTGTTTTTTCATGGAATTCATCCTCCAGACTCTCACCTATGACTCCAATGGCAGCAGTGTAACCCGATTTCTTCCAGATAATGCAGTTTAGTCCACAAATAAATATAAATAGAAACTTTAGGCTTTGCAGTGGCACCTATGCAGGTTCCCTTCACCCACAGAATGTATTCCCAGAAGACAGTGACCTCAATGGTCATGATTCGAAGCTTTGGCCTTTGAGGCATCACTCCGAAGTCACAATGAGACCAATGTCACAGTGCAGCGCTAGTGACTCCAGCGGCAATGATATGTGACAACCGATCTTCCAGGCAAGACTGATTGCCACAGCAGGACCTTGGATTCTGAATATCGTTATGTTACCGTGTTGACAGTTCTCTATCATTTTTACTCATGTATACTTATGAGTGCTATGCCTGGAATGTCGTTTTATTTTCAAATACTTTCCAGGGTCAACAGTTCTGTGAATTTTGAAATGAGACCCAAACAAGCCTCAGTGCTAATGCATTCAGATAGACCTGCTTTCACTGAGTCTCTTGGACTCTTTTAATGATGCTGGAAGATAACGTTTAATGTCAAGTGCAGACAACTGGTATGATGACACAATGATTATAATATCACCGTTTCAAATTTTAAATGAAAACTTTCCTTTGTTAATTTGATATTAGAAATACCCAGGAGGGTCCACCCTATGGCTTGGAAAGATACCTTTAAATTCAGACATTTTGCCATTTCTTTTATCATCAAAATCTTTGGAAGGTTTGTTTCATGAGAAGCAACCAATATTTCTTGTCTCCAATTTATACGTTTTTTACAGAAGAAAATAGGCCGGCTGGCTGTAAAAATGTAGTACTACCACATGTGCAGTGAGTTATTACTTATGGCCCAAACACTACATTTAAATGAAAGTTTATGATGCTATGATAAAAAAATGACAAGCTAAACCCAGTGAATGGCAGAACTGCAGTTACAAATGTGTGGCACTAGTAGAACTGTGAGAGGTTTAACAGTATGAGTGCACTTGTACGAGATCTCATAATAAAGAGGAATGTCAAAACTGCCTGGAAGGGCTGACTGGAAATGTTTCTTTTAGCATTACCAGGGGATTACTATGTTTAGCAAGGTTGTAAGGCATATATCTGATAGGTTTTAAGTGTTTAATTTAAAAAGGGAGAAATGATTGATGGCAATTTGACTCAAATTCAGGGGACAACATTTTATTCAAATTATATTACAACTATATCAGTGTATATTTAAGTATCATTTACAATCAAACCCCAGTACAATAGTTGCAATTTATTACATCCGTCAATTGTACAAAATACTGTGTTTATAAAGTTTAGCTACATTAGCCAGTTAGCTATCTTGCGGCAAATCTTTCCTATAAACAAACACTTTGAAACGAACACTGACAATTATGACATGTACAGTAAATGGGCAGTTAACAAAAGTACCACCAGCCACAAGTTTATATAAATGCCAATGCCATTCCATGACATACAATGTCTACAACAATGATTTCTTCAAATACAATATTGTTGATGGGATCATCAAATTTACAAGGAGTTCATGGGATGTTAGGCACCATAAATGTTGAGCGCAACTGTTCAGAGTTGAGTCTCGAACGCATTCGTGACACAGACAAACTTTGGAGTGGAGGAATCGTTGTGCTTTAATACAGCACACCTGTCTCAGGTCCCATTGTGTGGCTTTTATTCAGGCCAGGGAGCAGGGAACTACAAATCCAATCTGTCCCAAACCGCAGCGCTCTCTTCAGCACAAGAAGGCAACATTCCTCTACCAACCCAGAACAGTCACTACCTTCTGTCTGTGATTTTTTGCCATGTTCTTGATGCAGCCTTTTCTGTGCTCATAAGACGATCATGTCTTTCTACAACCCAGTTTTCCTTTCTCATATAGGCATATCCAAGGGGGTGGGTAGATGTGCCCCCCCTTACTGCTCAAGCGTGCATAATGTGTCCTCCTAAAATCTGTGTGTAAAACCCACTGAGTAGAACTGATATTTCCTTGTCCCCACTACCTGACCAGTGTTAAGTCTTCTCACATCCACGCTGACATGCCATCCCTCAAAGGAATATGTAATTCATATACTCCACTTTTTTCCTCCGGAAGTTAATGCACAGAAATTCTAAATTACCCCAAAATTCTAACATCAGTCATCATTGAGATGTTGCTCACGTCCACCTCATTGTACAACCCTGCTGCAACCCGAAACTCTTCACATCAATACTCTCCAGTCATTATTTGTCCAGTTCCTCAGCCTGAAATCCAAGACTCTGTTTTAGCACCTTAAACTAAGCTCGGTGGTCAATGTTTACCCCTCAGAGAGCAAACCCATGGGTACCACCACGTTCTACCACTGTGACCACCATCACAGCGCACTAATACTAATTTCACACCTAACGATGCACTCAGCACTGAGTGGTCGCCTTTTTAAGGTTAAGTTATTCAAAGATCACTTTGAATTTTTAAACTTTGGATGGCATCGCACGCACATCATGTGTGCGGAGGAGCACGTGGAAGCTGTGACAGCATGTGGGGAGATGCTGTGCCCCGCCGACGCGTCACAGGAATCCACGTGAGCGGAAGCCAGGCAATTGTGCCACATTGACACCTGGCACTCCAGATGGACCGGTGGAGTGTGTGGCTGCCCTCACAAGGATTCTGCCATACACGCTCAGCCCCCAAGCCTTGAATGGATCTCACACACGCGCGTGTGTGAGAGTAGGCTCGGCCGGAACATGCACCAATCGTCAATATAGAAGATTGCGTTTAGAAGGGGATTTCACCAAAAGCCAGCTCATTTGCTGAGCAGTGGAGACAAAATAGAGCAGAGATGGCTTCGGCTCGTCCATTTCCACAGGCAGCGTGGAGTGAGTGAGGTGTGCCGGCGAGAGGGGGAGGAGAGATTAAAGAGAATCCTGCGGTGAACGTCTGCCCCAAACATCCCCTACTCCACCACCTGTCACTCCCCCAGATCAGAGCCTCATCCCTTCCTATTA
The DNA here is from genome assembly GCA_900497675.1 of Arapaima gigas. Taxonomy (NCBI): domain Eukaryota; kingdom Metazoa; phylum Chordata; class Actinopteri; order Osteoglossiformes; family Osteoglossidae; genus Arapaima; species Arapaima gigas. The sequence continues at coordinate 334,704 of UFQX01000035.1, forward strand.
GCTTTTAAACCTCACCCACATCAAACCCTCACCTCCTAAGCCCCGCCTTCCGTACTACCTGATCCCTGCCCTCCTCAATCCTTTGTATTATGAGCCCCGTCCGCCTCTAATCCCCTGTTCCACAGCCCTTTAATGCCCACCCTCCGGAACCCCTTACCCTCCTGAACCCTACCCACCTCACGCCCTTACCTCCAAAGCAGCGGACGGCTTCTTTTTAAGTTCCTCACACTTGCGGAATTTACAAATCTGGTGGCCCGTTTTGCGGTTCCGGCAGCTGCTGCACTGCTCGCAGTTTATCCGCCGGCGGCAAGGTGGGCACATGCCACACCGTTTCCGCTTCTTCTTGCCCGAACTGATGGCGGACGCCAGCTCGTTCTGCATCGGGTACTCGGTCAGGCCGGCCATGTGCAGGGCGCTGTCTGCGAGGAAGACTCCGGCGGGCGTCATGATGAAGAGCCCTGGGTTAAAGGGGAAGCCACCCATGTAAGGGAAGTCCGCCGGGCTGCTAACGGTGTCAGTGCCAGACACACCCTCCAGATCACCAGCGCCCACTGCCTGTTCCCCCGGCAGCAGCATATGCTCCATGCCAGCACGCTTGAGCAATGCTGCCGCTTGTGCGAAATGCAGCAGCCCGTTCTGCGCCTCCAGCACCTGGTCCAAGGTCCGCTCCGGCTTCCCTGTTGCTACTGCCTGCTGCTGATTCTGCTGCTGCTTGAGTGACACAGGGGCCGCCCCATTCGAAGCCCCGTTCTGCAGCAACCCGTTGGCGGCCGAGCAGCTGGCTGTGTACTGCGACAGGGCGCGTGAGTTCTTCAGGCTCTTGCTGAGCGGTTCGCTGATGATCCCGCTGCGACTCCGGCGCTCCGGCACAGCAGGTTGTGCGTCCTCACTGCAACTGCTCCGGTCCAGGGCCTGGCCAGTCTGGCCATCCTCTGTTTGTCCTTTAGACATGGTACAGCACGAGTGGGGTGGGGCTAACAGTCTGTTCAGAGCCCTGGTGAGTGTAACACCTCACCTGCTGACAAAGCGGCCAGTCGAAGCCCAAGGAGCCCTTGACCCAACACTAAATTTCCGCCCTCCACATCTTCTCTTAGATGAACACAACACTGGGGGAGAAGAGAAAGAGAAGAGGAATTGTGTTTAAAGAACTGAGTACCAGACCAAAATCACTTTTGGAGATTTAGCAACAGGTTGCTGGCTGTCACTATGAGTAGAAGGCAGTGCAGTGGTTATGGAATTGTACTGAGAGTTACTAGAAAAAGACCCAAGAGACATCCTCCTATAGAGTAAAGCTTTTACAGAGTAAAGCTTTTAACAGGTACCACAGTAAAATATTAAGCTATATAAATGTTAACTGCTTTGGTTGAGTATCAGCTAAGCAAGAAAAAGCACAATTCATAAATACTTTTATGACTTTTAATAAACTATGGTTATTCTCTACTTTGTATTCGCTTTAAGATCAACTACAAAAAAAGTGACGAAGTGTCTGAGCCATCCTTTGGATATGTGCAGGAAAATCCAGTCAGCTTGTCCTAGAAAAGCCTTTACTCACCTGTTTCACGCCCCACAGCCACAACATGCAGTGTATGCCATCAATATAGACATCATAATTCAATTCCAACAACATCATGTACACATGGGAATTAAGGGGAGGAAAAAAAATCAATCCTCTGTACATTTTCACCATTTCTCATACAGTAAAAGTGGAAAAAGAAAACAAGACAAAGACGTGCTTATCACAATCTGATCAGTACAAAACAGAGGAAAAGGCTCACTTCCTGCTTCTGAGTTAAATATAATTAAGAGGTATGTAAGTATTGACAATTTAAGCTACACGGCAATAAACACTCCAGATGTCTCATCTTGGCGATATATGATATATTAAGCATTACTAGCTCCATGCATTTCGTAGCTCTCTGTCACCCGGTCTCACCTCCTGAAGGGTGCTCTAGGGTTTCCCCTCTCTCATCTGTACACTGAACTGCAGTGATGCCAAGTGATCCTGATGCGTATCATATTGAGGTGAGTCTACCTGTCAATGACTGAGGTAGTTTACTGCATATGTACTTAGTCAAAGGCAAAACAGCTCTCCCAGGAAGTGGTTAAATGCTGTGGTTCAAGTCCCAGAGAGGCCATGTTGTAGAACCCTTGAGAAAGGCCCTTAACCTGGATGACTCCACTGCAATCAGCAGAAGTATAAACTGAACAAACTAGTTCGCTATGCGACAAAACAGTAAACAAGGTGGACACATGTGACACAGTATAAGGAATTCAGAAGTTCTCACACCATAGCTAGCCTCCAGCAGCAGACCATATCTAGGGTGGCAAAAAACAAAAACGTGCAATGTCCCCAACGCATGCACCGTTGTGGAGAGCCGAGGAGGCGGCTGGGCCGGACCGGCCCTTATATGGGGAACAAAGGCGAGGGGAGGAGGTGCGGGGAGGAGGCGTAGAGGGGGGGCGCACAGTGTGTGTAAATTGGAAGGCCAGAATTAGTGGGAGGTGAAGCTTCAAAGGCAGGAACGCAGCCCCCGCGCTCCCGCCAGCTCAGGAGCCCGCGGCGCCAGCAGAACAGGGCCAGCGGCTCGACGCAACACAATGCGTCTGATCAGGGGCTCGGCCACGGGGTCCGCCAGCCCCTCTCGCTCTCTCTCACCCCCTGCCGCTTTTCCAAAGTCTCCCTCTCTGTGTCTCTGTCAGTTAGACTGCAGAATGATCACCTTTAAAAAAGAAAATAAACTACAGAACATCCTATGATCCTAAATGGATTTTGCATACGCAAACAGCTAAATAAGCCACCAGCCTCCCGTTGTTATTGACTTTGACTCTGAAGTGGCGCCATTGAGCTGTCTTGCTGAGCAGAGATCCGGGGCCCAGCCTACAGGTAGAATACAGCCTATAGAGAGACCCCCTTGGGTGGGAACAGGAACGTCACACAACACTTTCAGTCCAAACAGATAGATAGGAGAAGAACCCGCCAATATTAAAATCAAAAGACAACATTCGAAATGGGACCTGCAAGTCTCCCAAACAGCTGCAAATGCTGTAATACAATACTGTTGAAGCTCTAACAGTGTGTCACTTTAAAACTAGCGGTGTAATAAGCTGACACGTGTTAGTTTCATGTTTAGTGCAGACCATACCCTAACAGTTTAAGAGTTACTGCAGTAATATATCAAATCACATATTTGTTTTTTGTTTCAGTAAAATTCATAATAAATCAGGACAGATGCTGACTGGAGCTGGTGAATTTTCAAGCTTACATTCAAAATACCTGTCTATGCATTGAGTGTTAATAAGGTGTTTGCTGGTTGACTTAGGAGGAAAAAGTTTATATTAGACCTACTGCACACCACAGTACCTCATGACCTACACTGTATTTCTCACACTGAGAGTCAGTCTAATTTTCACATTCAGAGAGAAGCTCCAAAAAAAGTGTCATAGCTCATATTGCCATCAGTACAAGTTGAGGGTATTAAGGTAATAAAGCATTTCATTATACTTACCAGAACTAAGAATGTTCCTCAGCTTCATCATCATGTGTTTATTACTTTTGCTAACTCTAAATTAGTCTGTTACTACTAGTTTACACTGCATCAGTTATCATAACTAGTGATTATAATAGCACCACTGTCCTGTGCCTTCAGGGGACTTCAGCACTTAAGGTGGAATGAATCCAGGTCCAACTGTGACCTGAACCAAGTCCCTTCTCAGGTCTCTGGTTACTTAGAACAGCATGAGAACAAAGCGGAAACCAGGACTACAGCAACATAACTGAAGGATACGACTAAATTATGAACATCCATGTGACCACTGGTCCACAGAACACAGATTTTCAATCAATAATAAATCATATTAATTTATTCATAAAGTTAATTTTATTTTGAAGAAATGGCCATGCACTGAACCACCTGCATAGGTCAGCTAATTAGCATTTTAATAAATATTCATTTCCTGTTTTTGTGAGTGGTGCTCTGTTGGGCTCAAAAAAAAACATTTATTTATTTTTATTTATTTATTTATTTAAATAGTTTGTATGAATATTCAATGTGTATACAAAATTAGCATTTTTACATTTTGGAGCAAAGTTTTCCACCGTGAGCAATAAAGAAAAGCGCCGCCGCCGCCGCCCCCAGTCCCTTGGGAGGCGCGCGACTTAGATATTTATTAGCGCAGGTAACGTACAGCCCCACGTACTGTTGGCTCCCAGACGCGCAGCCACGCCAGTGCGCAAGCACGAGCGCGCGCGCGCGCGCGCGCGCACACACACGCACACACACACACACTGCTGTACCGTGAACACTGCCCACTGACATGGTAATAAGCACCCCGACAACCCGCTCCCGGTGAACAGTCAGGCACGAGACTAAGAGCCCACAGCCACTCGGTGTCTCTCGCCACGGCGCATTGTGAACTTAACTTGAGACGACGATTCACCGGAAGCACAGAGAACACGCGCAGCTCCGGTGCTCGCGGATTGCTGCAGTGATCGCGGGTGGCAGTAAATCCCCGCGCGCGGCGACGATCAGGCACGGGGACGTCGCGCGCGGGCGGCACGAAGACCCCTTTATGAGGGCGATAAAGAGCGAGCGCCGTTTGCTCGAATAGCACGAAATCGATCAAACACCGAGATCCTTGTTGGTACAAATAAATTAAACCCATCAACCTGATAAATATTTACGATTTCAATATTATTAATTAAAATTAAGAGATTAAAATATATTCAGAGATGACACATACGATTGCCGTGTGTAAAAGTTAATGCTACATTCAAGCAGAAACTTGCCATCTTATTTTGTGTCACTTGACACGAGAAAGATTGCCGTGATGATGACCATTTGAATAATCCGAGGGAAGTGGCATCATAAATTCCAAAATTATACACAGCTCCAGGTTGCAGCATGGCCACTGGCTGGACGTCTTACGAGTCGAGATCCGGACTCGATGACCAGTCGGGTTGTCTCGCGCAAACCGGGTGACAATATTGTCCGCGGACTCTTTCAACAATAACCGCGTGGAAAACGTGTTTAAAGAAGCAAAACGACCGAAATGTGGAACCGCAAACGCGCCCCGTCTGCTCCGAGTCGCCGCCGTCATATTCCACACGCATCACAAATTTAATTTAACATCAAAGCAACGCAAAAAATACCTTTTGTCTAGATTCATTGATCTGAACACGGGGTCTCTGCGGTGCCCGCACGCTCTTCGCCGCCGCACGTTGCGGGAGATAAAAGAGAGACATGCTTCTCGCTCACGGGATCAGTACGGAAGATGACATCCCAACTTTCGGCGGACTTCAACAAAGTATGATTCCACACCCCCAGCGCCACTCACCCTCCCTTCAATGTATCTGCATATTTGCAAACACAGGCCCTTTTCATTCGCACCTACCAAAGCGGATCCGAGCGCAGGGGCGCGATCCCGCTGTCCGAGCGCTCCGTGTGCGCGCCCGTCGCCGACACCGACGCCGGAAAACAGGGACGGAGCCGAGTTGCGAGGAGCGGAACCAGCGTTCGTGTCCTCGGCCGAGCGGGACGACGAAGCGCCTGGAAACGCACTTTTGTCGCGCGCGAGCGTGCGGGCTCACCGACCTCCCGATTCGCGCGATCCCACCTCTCCGTCCCCCCCCCCCACCCCCCTCCGCTCGCGCAGGAGAGAACATGCAAACACATTTCATAGATTTTTGGAGCTTCACGTAAAAACCGAACTGGACTTCCCGCGACGTAGCGTCCAAAATAAATAAATAAAATAATAAAAAAATAGAAATAACAACGAACTTTAAGCAAAAAAAAAAAGGCGGCCACGGTGCTGGTGGGAGGCACGGCAGCCCCTCAACACACTGCACATCTGTGTGTATGTGTGTGTGTGTGTGTGTGTGATTGTAATGAAACACGTGTTGATGGATACAGACGAACAACACCGGGAGGCTGTGTGTGTCCGCGTGTTTGCCGTTCAGGGCTGGTGTGACTGCAGCCTCAGAAGAGCAGGTTGATTTGATTTTCCTTTCTTTTTTGTTATGCCTCTTTAAGACAGAACTTTAGTTTAAACACACCCCTGTTCCCAGGGAACTCAGTTCACCTCTCCAGGGAATACACACACACACACACACACACACACACACACACACACACACACATATATATATATATATATATATATATATATATATATATATATATATATGAATACGTGTCTGTGTTATAGTTTATATACCTAAGTATACCTCATAATTATATATACACATTCTGCATATAATATTTTTGTGTGTACTAACACTACTTATTACTTATTACTAATTAAATTTGACTACTTCTTTTGTAAAACGCACACTCCCAGATAGATATATTTAGGGTATCATTTTAATAGTACTACTGTAACAACGAGTGGAAGCGGCAACATTTGTAACTGAAGCGTGAAAATAATTACCTGGAATAAATTATGGCTGCGTTAATAAATCATGCGCTGGGCTCAGTTCAGGTAATAAAGTCGGAACTCCGATGACGTCATGTAAATGACAGTCGAGGACTTTTCATGAATCTTTTTTATCTTTCACAGGAGTAATGGCACTGTTTCTTGGCCCGGCTGGACTTTATTATTATTGTAATACGTTTTAGTAATGGGCTCAAAGGTTTTCTTTTTCTTCTTAATAATTAAGACTGATGATTGTGTGCAGCAGGTGAAATTGTGTGGAATCTTAAGGTTCGAATCCCACTCCTGCTGTAGTAGTCTTGATCAAAGCAGTTACTCTTAACGATACGGTTAAATACACTCCTGTATAAATCACTGTAAAGTTGACTAACATTGTGCGTCGCCTGGGACAAAAGTGACAGCTAAACAAAAGCGCCGGTTAGTGTAGTGTAGTGTAAGGTGAAAGGTTGAACACGACACGACAAAGCTGTCGGTCAGTGTGTGTCAGTACTGGGGTGTCACTGTGGGCGCAGACGGTGTTGTGCCTCGGCTGAGCCGCATTCGGTCGGTGTCGGAGTGACCGCTCGGCTCCTCTTCTGCCTCCGCGCGGACTCCACTCCACCTCTTGTGAGTGTCCTGTCTGCTGGCAGGCGGCCAAGCCGAGTGTGTGGAAATGACACCGCCAGGGCGGCAGAGATTTTCCTTCATTTCTCTCCTTCCCGATCGCAGACGGGCTGACATTGGCTGGAAAGTGGAGCAGCTCGTCAGGGACAATCAATGCGAATCGATCGAGCTGGTTCGAGCTTCGCGCTGGAAAATAACACAGCAAAAGTAGAGCTATAGACCGAGAGAGAGGGAGAGAGAGAGAGAGAGGGAGAGCGGGAAACAGAGAGAGAGACGCAGCGGGCGAGGGAGAAAGAGAGATTAGCGGTGGCGGAGCTGGTGTCTGGGGTGCTCTACGGCAGTCAAACGCACTCTCTCACACACACCGACACACAAACACCTGGCAACACCTGGTCACACACAGCAGCGATGAACCACCCCGTTCCGGTGTCCCCACCCGCACAGGTGTGACTCTGTTCCTTTGCGGCTGTGCAGGTAAAGCGGAGTTCCGGCCTGCTGTTTTACCCCTTAGACGCACAAGTGAAGCACTTTCTGGAACGTATTAAAGTGGTGGTGTGTTCACTACAGCTGTACACAGCCTGTTCGTCCTGCATTACAACAGTCCTCTCTTACGTGTTAATATCGTAAATGAGCCGATTTGGCTGTTAAACCATGAATTTTGCACAAAGACGCTTACAGGTCAGTATCATGAATAAGCAAATTTAAGGGCTGTCGTTTTACTATCTGAAGGTCCTGGTTTCAAATCACTTTAAAGTTTACTGTAAAACAGTGTAAATCGTCCTGAAAAAATAAACAAAGTTTAATAACTGAAAAGGTGTGTTTTGGACAAGGGGTATTGATCCCCAGAGTTATATTTTAAGTTTGAATCTCTTGCCACAATATTCTTGTAATTCACAAGTTTGTTGGTTAATATTTGTTAACTTATTAAACACATTTTACAGGGAATTTGTAATCAAAAGGAATTTAAATGGAGTCACAACTGATGCTGAAGGAAGAAGCCTTTTTACATAATAAGCACTAAATAATTTAAAACTAGTTATAGTTTTTTTCTTGTTCATGTTTTGCTCAGGAATTAATATCAGTTTATAAAAATCCAAATTTCTTTGTAGGTTACATGGATTCAAACATACAGTACATGATCTTGGCAATAAGGGGGCCTACAAAGTGAAGGATTTGGGATCAAATCCCACGCCTGCTGTTGTAACCTTTGTCAAGGTACTTAGCCTAAATTGCTCCACAGAGAAAGCCTTGCCATTAAATGGGTAAATTATTGTAAAACTGTACCTAAGACTGCAGATAGCCCAGGACAAGGCATTAGTTGAATAAAGATTAATCATAAATAAAGATCAATAACAAAAAGAGGAAACGGATCAATTTCAGCTCCTTTAATTACTCTCTTGATGCCAGGGGTGTTTCAGTGCAATAGTGAGCACAAGTTGTGTCTTCAGCACAACACCCAGTGCGTTGGCGTGAATACATTGGACACGCATTTCTCGGTAATCCAGCGGAAGGAAAACCTCTCAGTGGGGCTGCCTGGGAGTCTGGTTTACCCTCTCAGTGCTGCCCAAATTCCTTCCCCTCACGCACGTTTTGGATACCACTGTGTTTTATACCTCTTTTTGTGACGCACTCCTGCCAACCCCATTTGAGTGAATCCGAAGACACGTTTTAGCTGTTTCCATCTATTCACTCTGTCCAGGTTGACCACGCTTGTCCTCTCCATCCTGGATCTGTCCTGCATTCCTGTCTTAAGGCCTCCGGCATTATCTCCTTCCTCCAAAAACTAACTCTTTGCAAGGGAAATCACTCTTTCACTCGGGCTCATGCTTTATAGATCCCATAATAAAATTTCAAAATTCCAGCAAGGCTACATTAAAATAAGCCCTGCTGTCATACTGTGGGGTCAATATGGGGGAGAATCTGACATCAAAAGTTTTTTTTTCATAATTATCCCATATTTTCAGCTGTCTTGGTTTCAACCCATTGTCATTATATAGTGAACCACCGTGTTCTAAGACATTTTTTACAGCTGTTTTACAGTATCACTCAGAGCTATATTATTGTTAATATTAACCTTGATTTAGCTGATGGTTTTTGTCCTAGATTACTTAAAATGTTAGATAATCAATTTACAATGATTTACTTATTTATACAGCAGGGTTTTTAAGTATCAATTCAAAGTACCTTGGCCCAGTGTTTGAAGTGGCCAGTACCAGCACTTCTCATAAGCTCACGGTGCTCTTTTCCCCGGTCAACCCGATTCTCAGGCTGAGCTGCTCTCCCAGCAAAATATTGCTTTAGTACATAGCAATTATTTATAACAGCCCTCCTAGCTATGTTTCATTACCCAGAATGCACAAAGTTACACTGCAACTCGAATCGTGTTGCTTTCCTGCCATTTGTTTGAAATTTGCAGCCCATTCATTAAAGAACATAGATTCTGAACTTCACCAGCATCTGCTATCTTCTCTTCTTGCAGCAATTCAAATTTTAATTCTAAGTTAGTCTTAATAGTTTGCTGATACTGACCGCTGCACATAACAACATGGCAGTAAGTGTCATACAGGCACTTATTCTTCTCCAATTCAAGCACTACCTTGATCAAACTTATGACAGCAGGTATGCGATTTGACCCATTAACCTTCAGCTTACAAGGTAACAGTTACGACATAACCGAATGATTCAAAGGACTGTAAGCACAGCTCTTCATGGAAGATGGAGGATCGTCTCCACAGTCCAGGAACTTGTGCTGCGTGTTGCATACGGACCTGACATGAACCAGTTTTAACCTGTCGTTTCTACAGCACATTTTCCTCCCCAGCAGCGTCGATAAATCACCATGCAGCTGAAAGGGGAAACTGGAGACTGCACAAGAGAGCTGGGAGTCAGCGTGTGTGTTTCACGCCTGCAGGTATACACTTGCATGAAGCTACCTGTGTAAGGTGGTCATGAATAAGTGCAGCAGCTCTGTGACCGTTTGAGCGCCAGAGTGGTCCTCGTCATGTCATAATTCGCAAAACGAGCAAATACCTACTTTTTCTGTATTGTTTTTTTTATTTTTGCTCTCTAACTTTTTATCTTTAAACCATTCTCACCACTGTGCAAATCAAGTTCTTCAGCATAAGTAATCTGTATGTCTATGCTTTGTCATCATGCCTTATCATTATATCCATCATCATTAACCACTTACTCCAGAGCAGGGTCATGGTGGTTCAGAGCCTATCCCAGTGGAACTACCCCTGGATTGGATGACAATCCATCACAGGTTGACCTCACATATATTCACACAGTACAGGTAATTTAGAGTGACTGATTAACCCAAAACACATCTCTTTCTGTGGGAGGAAATTCATGTAGACACAAGGAGAACATTTAAACTCCACACAGACTGAGCTGGATCTGAACTCACACCCAACCAGCTCAGGCCCTGTGTGTGGCAGCAGCACTATTCACCAAGTCACCTTTAAAAGGTACTGGTTAGTGTGATAACTAACCACAAGCAACTGACCACAATTCCCTTACAGTTGGATAGGGGTTTAGTATTAATATCTACACTCCTCAGGACAGGAAAAATATTAGACCAAATGATATAAATTAAAATATTAAAAATATAGAATATTGAGAGGAGCACTGTATCCTCTCAATTACAGTGGTTCTCTGTACCTTTTAGTGCTTCAGTGTCTATAAGGGGGAAATTATAATTAAGACTTGTTTTTATTTGTTTGTTTAATTATCACCAATTTTAAGGAAATATTCCTAGTTTGTTTGGACCTTGGACCACCTTTTCCAAAGTTCTACAGTACATTAAGGGAAACAAACCTAGTCATACAATTCTAGATTCTGTATTCATTTCATATATACACTATGTATTATTTTTGAATGATTTTTAATTTGACCTTAAAAGCATTTAACAAATATCTGAAATCGCCCTGAGCCTGGACTGTCCTGAGCGAGGCGCTGTGTGTTCGTGGCCGAGCGCAGCTGATGGGGTCCAGTGCGAGAGCTCAGTCTCAGGGCCTTTTGTTGTGCTCTCCGTGCACATGAGGCACAGCAGCGATCGAATGCTTCCCGGCGGTGGGGGGGGGGGGATTAGTGTCACATGGCCTCCTCCAGCCTGACACATGACTAGCACCGCAGGAGAGCTCACAGCCAACTTAGGGGGAAAGAGGAAAAACCCGAAAGCAAGAGAGGGAACAAACGTCCGGTTTCACACACACTGAGGAATGCTGTCAGTGAACTTCATAAACAAACATTATGGCTTGTCCCCGTGAGACCCCCACACCTCCTCCTTCCAGGCCCATTTTCTACCTCCTCCTTCACAGGCCCAATCTTTACCTCATCTTTCAGGACCTTCCTTCATCTCATCATTCACAGACCTCTCCTTCACCTCATACTTGACAGTCACCTCCTTCACAGGCCCCTCTTCTACCTCATAATTCACAGATCTCTCCTTCCCCTCTTACTGTACAGGCCCCTCTTTCTTCTCAACCTTCACAGGCACCTTCTTTAGCACCCCACTGTCTCTCCCACAACAATACAGTCTATTGCCTTCTTATCTGGTGGTTCCACTTGTGAAATCTGACCGGTCAAATATTGCTTCAGGATTTTACAAAAAAAAACTGAGCAGGAAAGTCTTAGGAATTGAAATTTTAACACATTTTTGGTTTTTTGTCATGATTTTGTATCAGTATTGTCCTTCATGTTCTTCCACACAAGAACTGAGATCAGTAGTAGCTCAGGGTCCGACGTGACTTAAGAAAAGTGAAACATGTAAATTACAGTCAGGGGATCAAATTTAGGAACAGAGCGCCATCTACAGGCAGGACTAAAAGAATTTTTATTTCATGTAAATACAACAAGGACTAAAAGGGATTACAGAGAATAGACGGTTCATATTTTATGCTCATTATTATCATATTGTTTTTATTTTATCGTGAGAATCATGAAAATGCAAACCTATATAATGATTTGACTCCAAATTCTGTAAGTAGATTACTGGACACAGGTAAAGTAAGTAAAAACCCTGACTTCAGTCAGTGCTGACTGTATAATAACTTCATTCAAATTTTCTTTGGATAGTATGCAAAGTTTTTTAGTCAAAATACAGGATATGAAAAAAAATAAAATGAAATTACTGTGTAGGACAGTTATATAAATGTACCTGCAGGCATGAGTGTGCTAAAGCTTTCAGAAAGTGCTTAAGAGGCAATTAATTTAACATAGAACAAGACTGAATCCCTTTGTTGATAAAACAGCTGAGACTAGTGTGTCCAAACAGCCCAGGAGGAATCATTCAATTTTTAGTTGCTGTTCATCTGGTTAGAGCTGTGGGTGATCCAGAACTAGCCGGAAATCACCTGACTGGGAACAGATGCCTAGAATGTAGGACAGCAGTGTGCTGAAGGACCTGCGTTATATACAGGTGTTTACACCTGCAATGTTTACATGGAGGTGTGTGTCAGACTTGGAATTTTAAAAATCCACTTCAGTTTCTTAAAATCATATTCCTGGAATGCTGTGTATGATTTTATTAATAGACATATTCACTTGTGTTTTATTATGTTGCTTTTTATTTCAGCTGAAGGTAAGTATGATGATCTTATTGGAGCAGATAGATAGATGGTGATTAGATAATATACACACATTAACTAAAATTAAAACCTTTGCCTTGAAAACATTAGGAAGTTATATGAATGGGAGTATCCTGCAATTTTTAGATTAGGTCTTTACTAACTGCTATTGTGGATACCCACACAAATGATGAATAGCCGCACATTGCGGTACATTGCCTGTCTCTGCGACATCTCGATGGAAATAAAGGGTCTACAGTGGTGAGATAAAGCATTTTGATTAGTTGACATGCAAGACTAGAGTCCCCTCATTACTAATTATAATTCCAATGTAGGTTAAAATGACTGAAAAGTAATATGCATCTATCCCTTGCTTAGCAGTTATGCGCTCTGTGAAATCACCCCATTAGGCAAATTCCCAATGAGAGAGTATCAAATTAAAACTAATATTTATACAAAATATGGTTGAAAAATGTGACACCTAAAACTAATTTGAAAACTAAAATAAAAGGTTATTTCATGGATAACAATGAGAACACCAACATATTTCATAACAGTCGTAATAAAAGGTAACATTTGCTTGTCTCCTGAGGTTATACAGTACTTTAGCTCACTCGCTTTTATTATCAGCTTGTCTTAGTGCAGCGTTCCAGCTGTCCAGAGGCTATCCTGGGATCACAGGACATGAAGCCAGGAGAGGGTACACCCTGGATGGTGTGCCAGGCCATCACAGGGTAGCCACACACACACACACACACACACACACACACTACAGGCAGTTTAGACACACCAGTTAACCTGAAACACATCTTTGGACTGTGGAACCCCTGGATGAAACCCACAGATACAGGGAAAACATGCAAATGCCACACAGACTGAGCCAGATTTGAACCTAAACCCAAAAAGCCCAGATGCTGTGAGGCAGTAGTACCTATTTGCTGCACCTGTGTGCCACCTACTTTCATTCATTGTTATCAATAACCAGTTATCACTTCCAGGTTGGGGTGGTCTGGAGTCTACCTAGCAAACTTCGGGTGCGAGATGCAGGACACAGGACACGGTACTGGACAGAAACGTCAAATGTATCATGGAAGTTTATGATAGAAATAAGTCCCCGTGAGTACTGTATGACTCTGCAAAGTGCTCAGACACTACTGTGTTACAAACATCTGATGCTACATGACCTTGATCTTTTGCTTGTGAAATTAAGGTTTTATTAATACTAGTGTGAGGATTCGGACGTTACTGAAGCAGTTATAATTGTAGCACACATGCAAGTAGCTGTCTGCATGCAAGAAACTACGAGAATGGGCCAATCCCTCACAAGTCACCATTTCTGTAAATAGCAAATAAATAAAACACAAGTGAGACACATGCCTTGAATCCATCCACAGCTGTGCTCCTGAAAGGATTGAAGTGGAAGATTTAAGTAAGCGATTTAATATTAAAGCATTTGTAATTTATTTCTACAAGGACTCAAAGGACCCAGGTTCAATTTGTACTGGCTGTTGTAATTTACTTACACGGGGGTCCTGAAGTAAAAATTACCCAGCTGTAAAAATTAGCAAATCATTGTATGTAGTTTGAAACCATAAGTCACTTTACAGAAAAGAATCAGCTATTAACACTGGACACACAGATGCAAGAAAACGTTTGTAAACCCCATTGCAGGTACCTGGTTTTCTACTTTAATGATAAAATGTGGTTGGAGCTTCATCTAAACATAATAATAGGCAGACATAAGCTGCCTAAAGCAACAACATTTGTACTTTCCATGTCTTTATTGAATATATACTTTAATCAGTCGCAGTGCAGGCTGGAAAAAGTATGTGACCCCATGGATTTAGTAACAGGTACAACCTCCTTCAGCAGCAATAACCTCCAACACGTTTGCTGTACCTGCTGATCAGTCTTGCACACTGGCGAGGAGGAATTTTAGACCATTCCTCCATACAAAACTGTTTCAGTTTGCGCAAGGTATCCAAAAAAATATTGATGAAGAGCCCACTTTAGGTCATACCACAGCATCTCAATTGGGTTAAGGTCTGGACTCTGACTTTCCCATTCTAAAACACGAGTTTTCTTCTTCTTAAACCATTCTGTCATTCATTTACTCTCATGTTTTGGATCATTGTCTTATTGCATCATCCAAATTCTATTGAGTTTTAGGTGACAGACCACTATCCTGACATCTTTCTGTAAAACTTCTTGATACAATTTTTAATTTATTGCTCCCTCAGTGATTGCAAGCTGTCCAGGCCCTGAGGCAGCAAAGTAGCCCCAAACCATGATGCTCCCTCTGCCATGTTTTCCAGTTAGGATTAGGTTTTGGTGCTGGTGTGCAGTGCCCTTTTACCTCCAAACATAGCATTTCTGCCAAAAAGTTCAACTTTCATCTCATCTGTCAACAGAACATCATTCCAGAAGTGTTGTAGAGCATCCAGGGGGTCTTTTGCAAACTTGAGATGTGCAGCAATTTTTTTATGGAGAACAGTGGTCTTCTGTGGTATCCTTCCATGAACACCATTCAGTGTTTTTCTTTTGGTAGACAGATGAAAAGAGACATTAGCAAGTTCTAGAGATATTTGTAAGTCTTTTGCTGTTACCCTTGGGTTCTTTTTGCCTCCTTCAGCATTGAATGTTGTGCTCTTGATGTGATCCTTGCAGGACATTCACTCCTAAGGAGAATAACAGTCAGGTTTTTAGAAATGCTTTTGTAGCCTTTTCCAGCTTCATGCATCTCTGCTTTTTTCTTCGAAAGGTTCTCTGAAAGTTGTTTTGATCAAAGCATGATGCAAACAAACAGACCTTTCTTTAGAAGAGCAGATTCTGTCAGTAACCTGACTTTGTGTGTCTTTTTTATAGGGCAGAACACCTCTGCAACCCACACCGCCAGTCTCATCTCATTCACTGGAAAACCTGCCTCCACGTAGCTTTTGCAGAAGTCATTACCCCCAGAGGTTCACATACTTTTTTCAACCTGTTGTGATTCTTTACAGGGTGTACTCAGCATTGACAAGTACAACTATTTGTTCGTCATTACATTAAGAAGCTTTTCTTCATCTATTATTGTGACTTACATGAAGACCAGACTACATTTTATGAGCAGTTAATGCAGAAATCCAGGTAATTGCAAACCTCAAAAATAATTATATACACCTGTGTAGCACTGTGCAGAAGTGCGGCCACTCACGAAAATGTTTAAAGCTTTATATGACCAGTAAATGTTTGTTTTCCTCATGCAACAACAAATATTATAAAACAAAACAATGATACAATAAAAAGTAACAACTTGTTTTTTAAGGAAAAATGTAGATGGTTGGAAGAACAGATTTGGTTCCCACAACTGACCTCAAGGGAGCCCAGCCATTCTATGCATTTGTTCAACTCAACCACCAGCACACAAGATTGAAATTGTCTTACACCAAGCATAATTAAATGTAATAGTTAAATGAATTTATTGTATCATGTAATTTTCTAATATGTTCCCATGAGTGTTTACTGCTGCTGTGTTGAATGGCTGCACTGAACTGATAACCGGAAGTCGGAGCTGTGTTGTTGGGAGTCACCTGCATGAAGTTGAGTGCACTGGTGTGTGTGGTTGTAACTGCCTGTTGCATCTCTGTCACAACTGGGGGAAAAAGCACATTTTTGGAAGTAAAATAACCGCATGCTGGCTTTGAAACTGTAGAGCACAATGCAAGAACATTAAAGTCTTAAATGAGGTGATTTTGGTTCACAAAGGTGCCAGTTTGCCCAGAACAGGTAGCAAGTAGTACAATACCTTCAGGAAAAAGACTGATCTGCAAAAAGTAACAGCATCATGATAACTAAACACACTGCAAATACAAATGAAACCCACTTGGAGTGGAGGTCTGCAGGTGGAACACTAACAGATTGGTTACCTCATCATAACAGCATAAACCTCAACATAAATGAAGATGTGTGGGATCACATGGAGTGAGAAAAGAAAGGAGTCAAAGTCTAAAGATGAGTTTTGGCAAATCCTGCTAGAATCTTTACTGCAGGAGTACTTGTGAACAAATTATACAGCAGTGTACCAGTGCTTCTGTTTTACATTCTAAGGGCCTCACAAAATACTAAGAACACAAGAACTTTGTGCTGCTTTTTATTGTATCAATGCTTGTTTTACTGCTATATAATGTTTTCACAAGCAAATAAACCTTTACTGCCCAGATAAACAGCTTTAAACCATTTTTGGGTGGTCTAAGACTTTTGTACAGTACTATATATGTATTATGCAAAAGTACTATAAAATATGTATCTATGTACACACAAACGATAAATCAATCATCATTATTATTGATAATCGCTTGTCCTTACGAAGGGTCACAGTGATCCGGAGCTTATCCCACAAGCGACAAGACAGGGAACAACCGTGAAGGGATGCCAGGGCAATCGAAGACACACACAGAACAATTCAGTCACCAGTTGACCTGAAACATTGTCTTTCAAGGTGAAGGAAACCAGAGCAGCCAGAAGAAACCAAAGTGCATACAGACCCAGATTGAAACCTAACTCTGAACCTACAGCTCAGGACATGAGGCACCAGTGCTACCTGCTACATCAAAATACGACTTACACATACACCTTGCTATAAAATTAACTTTGTCCTGTAACAGCAAAAGTCAAACATAACTTTAGTAATAATTTTTATTACACATTTAAGTCAACACACAAGCTCCATGAGCTTTCAGGTATTTAAATATACAGATGTTTGTCAGGAATTCATATTCTTGCACTCAGAACTTGAGAGCACAAGTCTTTGAAACCATTTCAAATTCAACAATATCCAAATACAACCTATATATTTGGGCAAGGATTTAAGCTAATTTTTTCCCCTGTAAACTGGTCCAAAACCTGTAGACTTATTAGAAAGTGTGTTTGTATGTATCTATAAGGAGGGGTCACTGCAGGGAAAAAAAATCCTTTTGAATTTGCCAACAAAATGAAGGGAGGGAAGGATTCTCATTTCTATTTGTTACCATTTCTGTATTTAAAAGAATTCCTTAGAGGTTTAATACAACCCCGTTCACTCCCCCTCAACTGACAATAGTTGGAAGCACAGGGGTAGAAAAACAAAAAAAAACAACTTAAAATACCGAGGAATGTTTTTAGAATCAAGATGAAGGACAGCCTATACATAGGTGGACCCTGTTAAAGACAGAAAGCGCTTTTGGGGGGGGAAGGGGGGGTCATAGGTCAACAGCTGCAGGTTGAAATATGAATAATATGGCAGATGGACAGAGCCAAAAGGATAAGTGTAGTGAGGAGGAGGAGGAGTCGTCGTGGCTCAAAGAAAGTACTCCAATGGAAACCAAGAGAATTTTTTTCTTCCATTCAAAGCTCTGCGAGTCTTAGATGTAGAGGCCTTTTCTCAGTAATTCTGTGCCCAGAACTACATTGCATACTTTTGTGTCCATTCCCGAGCTATTCTGTTGTACCTGAAAACAAATGAAAAATGCTCTTGCTTTACTACACAGTGACAATCAGGCAGACATAGTAGCTATAATTATATGGTTACAGCACCAAAGTATAATCATGTAATTTTCTGTCAAAGTGTGACCTAGTCAATTGACAGGAAATTTAATGAAATATATTCAGTCACATACAAGACCAAAAGAAAATGGCACAACACTGCTCATCCAAAATTGAGTGAGTTTTTCAGCAGGTCCAACACAGGATCCTGGAATTTATGGGCGTTTGGACCATTAAAGCATCAAGCAAAAGCAAATAAATATCCACATCTTACTTTTCCCTGTCTGTCTTGTAGATGCGGGCGATCTCTGGCACTAGTGGGTCGTCCGGGTTTGGGTCACATAGCAGTGAGCAGATGGAGAGGAGGACTGGGGAAACATGGACAGCCATTTAGTCCCCTGGTTCAAACCTCATGACTTCAAATGAGCCCCCCTCCCCACACATACGCAGTCAAGATGTTAAGTATGACTATGGGTTACTACAAAAGTAAAACATTTTGTTAAGATGAACAAGAGTAAAAAATGATATATAAACGGCCTGTAAACAATGAATTCACATTCACATCACATTCACATAAAGCATTTTTGCTGACTGTACATAAAACTTTTATATTTAGGCATTATTTCCACCTTTGTCACACTACTTAACTACCAAATACAAGAAACCAAGTTATTTTAGTGTCAACTACACATATTTACCATTTCTATTCAAAATACTTAAACACATACAGTACTGTGCAAAAGTCTTAGGCATGCAACTTCAATGTCTGTTGAGATGTACAGGTAGATTCTTATCTACCATCAGGGAGGTTTCTGATTGGTCCCAAATTCATTCTGCAGCCTGAGAATGACCTCAAACACCCAATCTCAGTCATACACAACTATCTTCAGCAAAAAGAAGGAATCCTGCAACAGATGGTATGGTCCCCACAGAGCCCTGATCTCAACATGATCAAGTCAGTCTGGGAGGACATGCAGAGACAGTCAAAGTGTGCAGAAGAACTGTGGCCAGTTCCTCAAAATGTTTGGAAGAACCCACCAACCTCTACCTTAAACTGCATGCAAGTTTACATAAGAGAATTGATGCTGTTTTAAAGGCAAAAGGTGGTCCCACCAAATATTGATCTGATTGAGGTTTTTTTGTCTACTGCACTTTTTAGAAGGTTTATTGATTAATAAGTATTCATGGCATTTTTGGAACCATCCTCGCTTTATAGCATTTTTTCCACTGGTGCCTAAGACTTTTGCACAGTACTGTACATATCACGTGGCTTGAATGTGCGTTTTACACTGCTTGCATGTATGTGCGCATACTGCATACCTTTGGAGATGGTTAATGCTGGTGACCACTGTGATCTTAAAATGTCGAGGCAGATGCTGCCATTGCTGTTGATGTTGGGGTGGTAGATTCTTGTGGTAAATGCCACCTGAAAGCAATGCAAAGGGAAAGCAGCTCATTATTGAACATCTGTCTATATAATTAACCAAAAGTCAAACATTTAATGGAAAGAAAATATTTGAGTGGCAGAAGCCTTACCTTTGGTGGTTTGAAGGGATAGTCTGTGGGAAAGTGGATAGTCAAGAAGAACACACCTCCCTGGTAAGGGCTGTCATTCTGTCAAAATATCACAATTGCATAAATTTGCCACAAAACAGACAGAAGGAAGCACCACATATTAAATGAGGAAGGACAAACTTACTGGTCCCATAATTGTGGCCTGCCAGTGAAACACTAAAAAGCAAACAGAATTAGTGTTAAGTGAACATTACTGGAACAAAGTGACTTGTGTTAAGCTGACCTTTTACATTTGTTGTCTCAAAACTATTAGTGTCTTTCTGTATATATGTAAACATCGACCATAACTGCTGTAAAAAAACCTTTCCACAACAAGATTACCCGAGTTATCAAAACACAA
The DNA here is from genome assembly GCA_900497675.1 of Arapaima gigas. Classification (NCBI taxonomy): domain Eukaryota; kingdom Metazoa; phylum Chordata; class Actinopteri; order Osteoglossiformes; family Osteoglossidae; genus Arapaima; species Arapaima gigas. The sequence continues at coordinate 354,720 of UFQX01000035.1, forward strand.
TTTTTTGCAGCTCTGGAAAAAAACTACTGCATTTAATCAACTCAAAGTTGCTTAACTGTAGTTCAATCACTACAATTCTTTCAAGCCTGTCTGTTGGCTCAGAAATGTTTCAATAGCTGAAAAAATACTAATGAATACATTCAATCTTTTAATTGTACCAAGATTTATGACAATCAAGTTACAGGTATAAGAGGCTGTTGGATTTTGCATGCAGTGAACTTGTTTGTCAAACATGTTGAGACTTACTGTCATCCCCAACTGGGCCGGCTGAACACTGAGCTGGAGGGTCTCGCGCCAAGTCATTCAGCTCCTGAACAGTGACAAAGAGGGAGGTAAACGACACTCAACTGAGTTCATTCCGGGGCATACTCCTCCCCCATTTAGGAAAAACTACAGCTCTGAACTGTTCTCGCAAATTTTCTACGTTGACAAGTGTATTAGAACTTAATCTAGATAATAAAAACTCATTGCTACAGATTTGGCATGGTTATCAAAATTAAATGGCATAAAATGAGTACAGCCCATGAAAATTGATAATTTACTAAAAATAGTTATTCCTCAAACGCAAAGCATCATTAAAAAGTTAAGGCTGGCTATTTATTAGCCTTCAAAGCAATTCACAACTTTACTTTTAAATATTAAACAACTTAGGCTGATTTACCCATTTACACAGCTGGGTATCTTTACTGCTGCATTTGAGGTTAAGTACCTTGCTCAAGGGTATTACAGCAGAAGACGGGATTTGAGCCCAGGGCCTTACTGTTTCATTGGCCAAAGACTTCCCACTCAGTATTTCTTAAACTGGTATTATCTAAGAGCCAAACATAAAGTCCATATTAAGATGCCTCAAATTTGATGTTTCCTGATTTAAACGCAAAAACGTTCACTAGGTGGCAGTATCCAGTTTATTTACTTCCTTGTATTACTTATATAGCTCCATAAAACTCCATACAGTCCTTACACCCTCTTAATTGAATTACTTATATAGTTCCATAAAACTCCATACAGTCCTTACACCCTCTTAAATCAAATTTCATTTTTAACATTTTCACTGGGACAACCAGGCTTAACTTGTTCTCGGAAGGACTGTCTTTACCATGTCCTCCCTTAAATATGATGTATCAATGGACAGAAAAATATAACAAAAAAAGAATGAAAGTTCATAAGATTTACCTTAAAACTAAATGGAAAGGAGAACAGAATACAGTCTAAGACACAGAGACCACGAAAGCATGTTGTATTCAGAACGGGAATATGGTACGGCTCATTCAACATTACCACCAGCTACACATCCTCTGATCACTCTTAGCTAAAGAGAATCAGAGGAAAAATTATTTTATTTAGTATTCAAGTTAAAACAATAAAGCCTATGATTCAGGCTTCTAACACTTATGATATAACATCCTCAAGAAAAACGGTGTTATGCCACTGAGACAATACTAACACAAGTAGACAGAAATGAACCCTGTTGGGTAATGTTTGACATACTATTATTTGTGACTGTCAAGGCAACCAGCAGTGTAATGGTTAAGATACTGCACTTGATACCAACATGCCTGTTGGTTCAAATAACAAAAGGCACAACAATAAACATGATAAATGTTTAATGTTAATTTTTTAATGTAACATGCTGTATTAAAAACAGATGTAAAGCATTTTCTAAATTTCCTAATGGTTTCAGACATATTTCCCATTTTATGTAAACACCACACTGCCAGTCCCAAAAATACTGAATTCAGAGTACTTTGTGCCTCTGGGTAAACCATTCAGGAACCTGAAGTTAAATTCACTAAAAAGTCCAATATGGCAGAAATGCAGTTTTACAAACTGATTATCAACAACTGCCTCCCATTGACACAAGGAACAGCTAAAAAGTTTGAGTACACCCGGGCAATCTGTGCCATGAAATTTACTGAGACGGGTGAAAGTTAAGAAACTTAAGTGCCCTTTATTGTCTAAGTATTGCTGCGGATAAGCTGGGAAGACACGTCAGCTGAATTCCTGCTCAAACCTGCTTCCTGAAATTGTTGCGTGCATGCACACACGCGTGTGTGGGGGGAGGTTTCTAGCAGCCGCACTCAAATTTTTGACTGGAGCTGTGAACAGAGGTCTCTTATTCAATCAACAATATGCACTAAAGGTGAGACTGTTGTGTCTGCTGTCAGTGGGCAGTGGGTGAAACATGGCCTTACAGGAATAACTGTACACAGAACATCCCTGTATTGTCTCCCACAACAAATACCCCTGAGAACTCAACATTGCCATTTCTGGGCAATTTCACTTTGTTTACTGTTTGAAAGTTAGTTTGGCTGAAAGACCGCATTTGCATTTTAGGGATTTAGACAACAATGAAAAGAGAAGCAAACTACTTTTTAAAACTAGCCCACCAAATCATGATAACACTCCTTAATATGACAGCTACAATAAACACACATCACTGTACTGTTCAACATCCAGTGCATTTCACTCCACTACCCCCCAAGCAGCCTTCACAAAGAGTTAAGCACACTAATGGCTTACATACACAGAAGTGGAAACAAGTATCAACTCCATGTTACTGACAGTCATCACATACATGTCTGACATACATTATGAAACAGTTCACCAATGCCAAGCACAGAAGCCTTTAAATATAGGAATCTAAAGGCAGCCCTGACCATATGGGCTATAATTTATTATACGGAGTGCAGCGATACACTGAAATTGTACTGGGACTTGAGCCAAGCACACTTAATTTACTACCTTATCAAATCTTAGGCACCCAGTTAAACACAGCTGTATAACAATTAGGTTTAAGTACCAGGCTTGCAATTTTCAAAGACACTTTGGACATACTTTACCCTGTACTGTCATGTTTGTGTCCCAGTCTGGAACCATAAGGCAATACATTAGCTTATTTAATCTTTACTGTAAACTCCAGCAGTGAGTTGTCACTAACATCCCATAACAAACAGACCACTCCTGCTTTAGTCACCTACTTCTAAACAACTCATCCATTTTAAGAGTTTAGGAATTTAAGTTTTCAACACTTCATTTTCAATTTGATATTAAGGTAACAGAACTTGACATTTAGTCAAACTTCTTGAAAAACAAACCTTTGCAAAATACCTCTACCATCTGTTATGTCTGCTCCTGTCACAAACAGACCATCAGTGTGTTGTACACACCACATAAAAAAGTGTTCTTTCAGTCTAAAAAATTGCATCCAAGAGCTTTTTCTACGATTTCAAATCATCCTTCAGGCTGAGACCTTTAATGGTGTGGCCCTGAGATATTTAGCTTTAGAATTAACTACAATCCTGAGATTTTCCTACCTTTAGTCAGAGGCAAGTTTCCATATCAGAAGTGCACAGCATGAGGTATATCAGCACTCTGGCAAACTGCAATTTGTCCTACAGAGGGATTTGTGTTCACATCCCAGCTCTGATTATTACATATGAAAAAAACACAAATGGGTTCTTGTTTTCTCCAAAGGGTGAGGCTCCTGAGGGTCTTCTCCCCCCAAGTATCCAATCAAAACTAAGTTTTATAATAGTGAAATGTTAGACTTAAGTAGTTTAGCCATGACATTACACCATTATGTATATGGTGTAAACAACAAGATAACAGAAAGGCACAAAAAGGCATAAAACTACTTTACTGTTATTAATTAGCTGTTTAAAGTACAAGTGAAAAAAGTTACCATTCCCAGTGCGGAAGCTAATATGTTACATAAAAACTCACTATGGTTGCCTGGTTAAGAAACAAGACCAGTGTAAAGCCACAGCTACAGGCTCCTGTCCTACACGGTCAACTATTGTTGTTGTTTTTACCGCGATCAATTACTACCACACACCTAGCTTAGCTTCCCACACCACTCTCCCAAAAAGTGGACTGGAAACGTTTTTATTGTTTTTTGGTATCGGCGGTAATGTATACCTGGTGTTGGTTAACCAGCGTGGGAAACTGACTCGAGCTTTATGGCATAAAAAGCAAACAAAGCGCGCTAACGTGACGTGACAGTGCGCGACCGGGACAAACTAGGCCTTTCACTGCAATACAAGCTCGCCCGTGCGGCGCTGGGGCTGCTGCTAGCGCGGGCTGCTAATGCACACAGTGGAGCACGATCTCGCACGTCTCCGAAGCTTTCGACACGGCTTTTCCTCCCACGGAGCCCGTGGTGCCTTCTCTCCTCCTTAGCGCTTCCTTACCTTGTGAATTCTTTTCAGAGCCATTGTTGTGCTTGCGCCCGCTGTCACCGCAACGTGTGATATTCTCTTAAAATGGCGTTTGTCTCTCGCTCCCTCCGCTGCCCCCTTTTTCCCCTGAATGGTAACAAAAGGAGAGCAAAGTGACACAAAATAACTCTCTGCCAGACGAGGGGGGGGACGAGCAGTTTAATTCGTACGCGAAAGCGAAAGACACTAAAGCGAAATGTGGGTCCTTCCTGCTGCAGCTGCGACTACCGCATCACTCATTCTACGCTACTGTGCTGAAACCCTTCCGCCACTGAGGACGTTCCATAACGCTTCTCAGTGCCATCGTCCTCCAGCCTTTTCTTACTGTCCAGTGCTAGAGTGAAGCAAGGCAACTAACGCCATTTTGGATCGCCGAAGGAGGAATGAAGTCAGCGATTCAGACATCCGTTTAGAACCAAAATGTCCGAATTAAAACACAGTTTCACATCACCTCGCCCGTGAGCGTGAGAACAGGAATTCTTCCTCAAGAATTAACAAGTACACCACTTAAAAGACAAATGTAGATGCTAATATACTTCTTTCAAGCAACTTTACTAAATATAATCCTTATTTAACTTGTCTGCCTGCTATGACAAAAACCATTATCAGAAAAGAGGAAGTTTGAAACAGGAAATAAGCGGAGGGATACACAACAATTTCTCGCACAGAACAAAATTATCGCGATAGTTTGGACAACCAATTCAATTCAATTCAATTCAATTCACTTCAATGCGTTTCATGTATCCCTAAGGGCAATTATAAAAGTATCCACCGTAATACGTAAACATAAAAATCCAGTAAGCATTGACATGATGACATAACTGCAAATTTAGGAAATGCCATTAATGTCATCTTATAAAGATTGCTACTTATACAAGACACTGCATCGTATTTTATTAAATTAAATTATCAAACCCAAACAACCCAGCAAGCTATTATTTTGTTAATTTTTACCCATTTTTTAGTTTAATGTTTCTGCTGGAACAAGTATAATTTGCTTAAATTGTAAAATTCTGTTTCAGTATTTTAAAATTTTAGCGTTTCAACTTTCAGTCTAGTGGCTGTATGTCTCACCTGGGGGTCCAAAATGCATTTGAAGTACAGTGGAAAAAGTGCATTTACTGACTATAACACATGTAACCCCATACTGCATACTGCAACACTATGAAACACATTATTATTATTATTATTATTATTATTATTATTATGTATTTTAAATGAATAAGCCAGTAGTATCACTGACCCTGCCCCTCTTTACATCACTTTACTAGAACAACTTCCATCCTCTGCCCAAGCACACAGGTGTTTGTCAAAGATTAGTTATGCAGTGACTATAACAGTAAATCAGTATTTAATTAAACTTCCTAAAGCCGTTAAAAGTGTGTGAAGGCTGTCAGTGTTGCAGTTTCACGTCTCACATACTGGCTTGAGTCCCAGCTGAGGTTCCTGCTCTATTGATTGGGTGTATTTCATTTATTTGTGTTTCCTCGGCGCACTGGTTTTCTCCTAAGTCTAAAAATGCTGGTTACATGGACTGATCGTGCTAAACTTTTCACTGAGTGCGTGTTATGTCCTTCAGCGGTCTGGAATAACATCCAGGGCCCTTGTTTCCCGTAGGTTTACAAACACAGCAGCACCACACAGTGGCCATTTTTGGAACGTATTGTTGGGACTTCCTATATTTAAGGTCATTGAAGCAGTTTTTGTTGAACAGGAGGGAGTCATATGAGGAGTATATTTCTAAATATCCTTAAAAAAAGAAAATTTTAGCCTATTTGTTTAGTTATGCAGGTGTGTGACAACTTGTCAGATATTGGGGGACCAAAGAATATTGTCAATAGTATCCAAAAGAGTTGTACACAAATATTGTGGACATACACCCCCACTACATTAAATCTGTGTAGGTCTGTCAGTGTATTGCAATGTATTCAGATGTTTGGTAAATTAAATAGATGAATAAAGAGAAAATAAAACACTTTCCTAATCTGTATTTTTTCCATTTTCACTTGTCTCACAGAACACTAAAGGTAGTGTCACAAGGGGCATATCATCACCAGTTAGTTCCAGAAACATGGTAGTGAGTTTTCTTTGTTTGAACGGCCTGCGGAGCCCCTGGATCTCAACTCTATTAAGTATCATTTGCATGAGGTGAGAAGGGATATTCGCAGCAAAACTGTATAGCTGTCCCATTTGCATCAACAACACAATGCAGTCATTTCTGCATGGCGCAACATTCCAGCACAACGCATCCAGCATCTTGTGGACTCCAAGCCCAGATGAATTCATATTGGTCTGAAGGCCAAAGGAGGCACAACACATTACTGGATAGGTGTACCTAACAAATTGGCAGCTCCATCAAAGGAACAAATCCAATCAAACATGAATTGTTAAGTAGTTAGGAACAGATTGGACATTACATCGTGACAACATTATTAAAGACCAATACATAGGTAAAGGTTGGAAATTAAAATGCATCTAAAATTACAGTCAGTAATTCTCGATGACTGTATTTTGAGCGCTCTGAATCATGTTTTACAGATGTAATATTTTCAGACCTATATTTTGTTCTGAGAAAAGAAGTGCCCTTACCGTTAGTCATTCCACTAAAGCTAGTAATAATGTGTAAATCAGAGCAATAACCACCAAAGCCATCACCACAGTGTAACAGTTTAAGAAAGACAAATAATAATGTACAAATGTACAAATAACTGAATGGAGTACTATTAACGCTACTGGACTAAAAGTGAAGTCAAGGGGAGAAGAACGTGTCTGGAATGAGGACAGGCCCCCCCGCCCCCCGTCTTGGTGCACACCAAGGTGGAACGGGCGCGTGCCTAGGCGAAAACATGGCGCGCGCTGCTGGGAAACCCCGGATCTGCGTCCACCTGATGGCAGTATGAGGCAATCCTGCAAGCCGCTGCGTGGGAGTTCCCCCTTCGCCCCACCGTGGTGGTGCACCACAGCGAGGATTTCCTGCGCCGAGCATCTCTCCCTCCATCTCTCTCTCTCTATCTCTCTCTCTCCTTTCTGTGGACCACCTCCTCCACAGCTCTTCTCTCCATCCTCCCCCGCACGGCGCTCCAGCACGCAAACAGCGGCGGCAGCATCCTTCCATCCACCTTCTCCGTGCGGTGCGCGGTGCCCCTCGGCTGAGACACACACGCAAGCTCACGCACACACACTCGTCCCCGAGTCGCGAGCAGTGAGGCGCGGGAGGGACGCGGGCGACACGCGGGAGGGACGCGGGAGGAACGCGCACCGAGTGATGCTCGTGCACCAGCGTCGCCTCGCACCAGCGCAGAGAGAGCGACAGTGAAGAGTCACTTCTGCTGCAGGAACACAAGGCTTCTGCCCATGAAGATGTCCAACGCGGACATGGTGTTAAACGCCACCGAGCGGGTGGTCAAATGTAGGTGCTCTGCTCTTATTCACCTCCGTCCAGTGGTCTGTGCGCTTTAATCCAGCACTAAACAATGAGCAATTACACGATGATCGCAAAATAATACCTCCCGTGGTGCTCCAGTTCCACTGGTGTCCACGCACGTTTTCCCCTCTTTTATTTGAGAACAATTAACGAAATGCATTTCTGTGCACTGAGTATGAATTATAAGCGCTGGATGCTTACAGATCGCGTTGCATTTTAATTTTTTTAGATGGGGTGAAGGGAGGGGGAGTGGGTGGGTGGTTAGGAGTGGGGGGGCGTAGAGTTGCTCCGGGTGCCTTTGCGGGTGCTGCGCGAGGCGGTGATGCAGCAGGATTTCTCAACCGGGGTGACTGCGTTCGCCTGCCGGTACTAACCCTGCGCGTTGCGCTCGAAGATACGCGGACGGGGGGCAAGGAGGAGGGACAAGTGTGAGCGATCGCCGGCCGGCTCGGATGAGACGACTGGCCGCGTCACTATGGCATCCAAAGGGAGACTGAAAGGTACAGTCGCACGTGCGGGGTTCCCCTTCGGCCGTCGTGAAGCGCGAGGTTTTCGCGGCGCCCGCATTACAGTGCGGATGGTGGACAGCGCTGCGGACGGGCAGCGCAGGTTTGGCTGCGAGGTACCGTTTCAGAAGTGACCCTGGGAGATGGTGTTGCATCATGAGGAGCGATCGGGGTGACGCGGGGTTTGCGCACAGAGATGCTCCTCCGTGTCTGCACCTGGAGCAGCAGAATCTGCGTTGATGACCCCCAGCGCAGGGGGACTACAATGACACAGTAAATCAGTACTGAAATCTGGTGTCTCCATCACATCCTGTAGTCCGATTTTTATGATTCCTTCCTTGTCTCGTGCAAGGCTCATTCATATATCTCCAATTTGACCTGCAAAAATGCATATAAACTAAATCTGATTTTTGTGCTCAGTCTTAGTCATGGACCAGATGCTTATCTGCTGATGGCAGGTCGCCAGATCAATAAAACCTATAGGTAGGAGGATCCACTTAAGCAGTGACTGTTTTATTTACAGACTGATTTTTTTTACTGTCTACAGTTGTGAACATTATGCCAAGTTCATTTGCTTTGGAATATTTCATGTTATTGTATTTACTCTTGTATTCAGGAGAACTCCAACTGTAACATTTTTGCATTGGAGGACATAGACATGTTAAAATATTAAGACAGTATTTTTTGTGCTAATGGCTAGAGTTATTTTGTGCTGTTATGAAACATGGTTGACTGACAGCGGTAAAATCTGGATAATTTGTCAATGTGGATAGATGGTTTTGTTGTTGTTGTTGCATTTCTGACAGTTTAATGCAAAGTTCCAATGTCACAATTTTTCTCAAATTCAGGTTCAGTTCCTTGCATTGGGGTAAAATAGTAAGGCCATATCGGGCAGCAGGTGGTGCAGTAGTTAGAGATACCACTTTTTGGTCTGAACTTTCTTGTTTCATATCTCAACAGCACCGCTGTTATAACTTTGAGAAAGGTAAATAACCAAAAGAGCACTACTGAACTATTTAACTCTATAAATGTATAAAAGCTTGGCTAAGAAATTATCACAAAATAATAACAGAACTAATAACAAATGAAATAACTATAATAAAAAATAAAAAACAGAACTAATCCCCAAAACAAAAGACTATAAATCTGACGTAATAATCGTTTCAATTAATTGTAGATGGGCTGTCATGGAGATAAGTCTAAGAACTGAATGGAGAAATGTTCTAGAGCAGAGGTCAGCTGCAGTTCAACAGTATGTAACAATGAAGAGGAAGTAATGGGAAATTAGTTTGGAAAAAGAAAGAAATGTAAATGAATGGAGATTGCAGGGATGATGTAAGCCAAGTGCAGCATGAGAGCATCTTCTAGGAGATATAGAGATGATGGGGAAATGTGCAGAGAATATGGTAGAGCCCTGATATTACAGTGTTATTTTTACCATATAAAGAATGTGTTTCACACAGTACTGAGTGGGTGTTGTGTGCAGGAGATCAATAATGTAGTGTGTAACATTGTTTAGAGCAGGTATGAGAGAGGTCTGATACATTTTGAAATAGCCTCTTTCGGTAATACACTAGGTAGTGTGCATTCTGTGTCCTTTCTGTTATGAATTTTGCATATTGTGGGACCAGTGTGTTGCAAATGTGATGCTATTACCAAGACTCAGCATTCTGTATCTCCCAAAATATACTATATATCCAGAAGAAGTTGGTAGGGGGAGTGCAGAGTTTATGTAAAGTTTAATGAGAAACCTCAGTACTGTGGGATCTGAATTTGTGTATATTTAAAAGTCAAAATGAAATACAGTTGGAGTTTTGTAATGGAGTGGAACATACCCTGTCATCTGGACCAGCTCAGAAACAGGTCATTGCTTCCAGAGCTCAGTCTTTCTCCCAAATGTCCTCTTCGACATGATGTCATGTTTGCATGTGTTCGTTTAGCTGATGCTTTTGTCCAAAGCAATTTAGAATTTTTTCCTCATTGTTTATACAGCAAAGTCTTTTACTGAAGCAGTTCAGATACAATAACATGCTCAAGGGTATAGTACAGCAGCACTGGGAGTGAGGTTTAAACCTAGTTTAGGGCTTTCAGGTTACAGGTCCATGTCCTTAAGTGCTACACTGCCTACAGCCCAAGGCGTGGCCTCTGGAAATATTCTTGCTTATTTTTTAAATCAACGACTTTGCTGTTTCCAGAGTTTTATTTCATGACAAGAAATGTTGTATTGATCACCACCCATTCACCCCCCCCCCCCCATGGTCAGTGTCTTGAGTCTTAGCCTAGTCATCCAAATGTGTAGTATTCCACATTTTGTAGAGCACTGCGGGGTGAACTCTAAAGGGACACTTGTTTCTATGCAGAACACTGAGGGCACCATGGCAACCATAGGGGAAATGTTTTCATAGTGATGGTGTCTGGGGACTCTCATTAGGTGAGGAATGGCTGGTCTTTGTTGGAGCTTGTACTAGGCTTGCACTTTCATGTTCTAGGGTGAGGATATTACGTCTTCTGAAGGGCATGTTTGTAAATAATGAGGATGAATGTGCGCTTTTTGCCTCTTGTTTACACTGCTGCTGGCACGGTCATTAACATACACCCCTGATGCTTAAGATCTGAGGGGCTCCTTGGCAACCACTCTGAGAAAATGCTTGGGTAGTGACCCTCATGAGATGAGCATTGACTGGTTTATAGTGTGACTTTAAGGTTAAACAGTACAGTAGCTCTACCTTAATGTCCTTCATGCTATGTGTGTCACATTGAGCAGACTGTGTTGTTAGGATTCTCTGAGCATAGCGCTCAGTGCTCCATTTCCCAAGATGTGGCCTGCCTGTGTTTTAAGGAAGAAGAAGCCAATTTAATGAAGCTGTGCTGTCAATGGCACTCAATTGTTCCTGCCCATTCGTGCGCTGCGCAGATGGTCTTCAGCAAGTGGAGCGCACATTAATTGCCCAAACTTCAAACAGCCTTTAAACACCCTTCAAAGGAGTTGCCAAGACATGGCTGATCTGGGTCAGAGGCAGCTGCGTGGCTGGCACATACATACATGTCACTGTTATTCCTTCTCTTGCCCTTCTCCCTCGCTCAGCTCCTTCTCATGATTCTATGATTCTCCCCTCTTCTGGCTTTCTCATCCTCATTGTGAAACACACATTGACAGACATTAGAGTTATTTCATTTGTTATGATGCCTTTGTCCAAATTTACATTCATTTCCACTTATTTATGCAACTTGATATTTTGCTGGAGAAAATAAGTATCTGAAAGTAAGGCCCCTGCTAGAACTTCACAAATAACCTCATGGTTTCAAGTATATAACATTAAGTGCTGCCCGCGGTAGCCTGTGAAACAGGCACAGAAGTTGATATGACCCATAGCTGAGGAAAGATTATAAATATTAAGATCGGTACAACACACAACCCACAGTCTGCAGGCAAGTGTTTGGATCCATGTCATATTCATGTTTTAGATGTCCCTGTACTGAGCACAAGCATCTTAACCATTGTGTTTTTCCAGAGCCGGTCTGTAATGGTCTCTGGGTCAAGTTTCAAGCCAAATGCTGTACATGGTCGGTCAGTTCATTATTAGTTGAGCATCATAAGAGTCACTAAGTTTAGTATCAAGTAAGCTTTCTGAAGGTTATTGATCAGTGGTGATCTATGCTATGGAGATGTATACATGTGTGACAAGTCTTCAGTATGCAAAATATTGTTTGAGCTGGTATCAATCCCATTGGGGCCTCGGTTTCTTATGTTCTGTTCTTGGGCACCATGTAAGCTTGCACATTGGTGGTAATCTTGAGGATCTTGCAGAGGTGTTTTAGGTTCTTTAGACATGTAAGGGGCACAATTAAGCCCCACTGGATTCATTGCTGGATAAACTGGTTGGATAAGAGAACTAGTTTTGCAGTAGATTTTCTTCTATGTGTTTTGAGGTGGAAGCAGTTAATATTTTTGGTGGGGCATGGGTGGAGATTTAACAGTCAAGAGGGGATAACTCAGGGTCTTGACACAGGATGCAGTTGTCGGGGTCTGATGGACCTTGCCGTTGGCAGCAAGGAAAAGAAGATCCAGCTGTAACTTGGAGGATGACTCCGCATGGGCACTTCTGGAGCGCTGCAGATGACCTACTTTCCTAAGTGTGATTCTAGGACATCATCTGTGCTGGAATCTGTTGGGATCCTTGACTCTATAATTCCTGCATTACCAGTGTTTTGGGGGAGGGTCTTTAGGCAGAGTTTTAAGCATAAGAATCACAGTTATGTGTCATTTCCACTATAAGGTCCTTTTGAGGTCCCCTTATTCCACTGGTGTATATCATCTTAAAATGTTTTAACAGATACCCCAGTTATCGACATCATTTTCAGCTGAATGACTAGAAAGGATGTGTTAATATATCTCTGATTGAAGTTTTATATAATGTTATGGTTTAACTGGTTTCAGATGCTTTGTCATTTTTTAATAAAAACTGTCAGTTCAGGTTCAAGACTTGTTCAGATCTGATTCAGTTAAACTCAACTTCAAAGAGCATGTGATCAATGGCTCTGCATTTTTAGGGTTGCTTCTCAGTAATGTGACTAGAACTATCTAATAGTTACTTCTACACTGCAGTGTAGATCATATTTTCAAGGTGTCGCTGATCAGGAATGTGTGTATCATGCTGTAAAGTATGTTAAGCGTATTAGTTAAGTGTACAGTAAATCTGAGGTCTTACAGTATATAGTGGCAGCTTAGCAGAAAACTGAATTCTCGATTTGGCAGTTCTCAGTTTTATTTGTTTCTCTGAGTTATTCATCCTCACTGAAGCTTTTAGTGTTCTATGTAAATGAGATTTTTTTTATGATTGTGTTTTGTGTTTAGATAGCATCTGAAGTGGGGTGCTTGCTGTGCTTCTTCGGAACTCTGTAGAATCACAAATACAGTAGTTCAAATGTGTAAGTATGTAGTATAAGTAGTATACTATAGTATAAGTATCATATGTGATTTTTGGGAGACACAAAGGTGAGGTTTGTTGAAACACATTCTGGTTTTGTAATTGACTGCTGTGACTCATGTGTTGTAATGAGCATTTGTAACGTATTGTGTTGTTCTGTTGCTGTGACAGATTTGCCTTTGTGTGCTGCAGTACACAGCGGCACAGGAGTTACCCATGACAGTGTCTTGACTGTGTAGTCTTCTGCAGGTTCCATCCCTGCTCAGTATATGTGGGGTTTGCATTCTTCCCATGTTTGTGTTGGCTTCCCCCACAGTCCAAAGACATGTGTTTCAGGTGAACTGGTGACTAAGTTGTCATTAGAGGGTGTGAGTGTGAGTGAGTGAATGTGTTACACTGCTCTGCTGTAAAGGTGGATGAATGCTTGTGCAGTCTAGTACAAGTTTAGTTTAGTACAGTCTCTGTAGCATTGGCTTGGATAAAGATGTCAGTTAACTAATTTACAGTATATGTTGTTTTTAAGAAAACAATCTGAATGAATAAATGCGTTCATTGTGTTGTTAAAGTGAGACATTGGGGTATGTGGTGTATCGAAATGTGGATTTCTGCTAAAAAATGTGGGATTGCTTTATTTTATTGGAGCATATATCATTCCATTCATCATCTTTATGTGACAGTTATTATTGTGGTACCCTCTGCACTGGTGAGGTACATGGCACCACATAGGAAGATAAATATTTCAGATGCCGTTGTTCTACGTAAAGCATCTAAATGACAATGAAATGCAATATTTTCTTTCCTAGCTAAGAATTTGTGCACTGCAGATAGAACTCCCAAAATATGAAACATCAAATAGCGATGACAGCAGAAAAATGTGAAAATTAGCTAAATTTGAGGCTACTGGCTGCATCAGCATGGTTTTCTAGGGTTACTAGAAGAGATATTTTCTTTTTCCATGTGTGTCCTGGGCTATTAGAACTGTCTTGGTGGTCACTGCTGTGAAGAAAGAGTAAGAAAGGTGAAAACCATCAAGAAGGATGTCGGCATAGAACAGGAGCTGTGTCTCTCCGTGTGTCACTATTCCGCATCACCCTGAGTATCTGTGATCCCGTGAACCCATCATTCATGCCGCAGTTGCACACTGCCCCATGCACCATTCACGCTTGATCAGGGTGGGAATGGCGTTGATGGCATGTTTGTGGATTTTCAGCATGACCCTCAGAGTGCTGGTCTGAGTTACGTGCCGGGTATCCACATGTTTCCTATGTACTCAGAGGCTTTATTTAGCAGTGTGGTTGAATTATTTAAGTGTCGGTTTTGCAGTACTGTTTCACCAGCACGGAGAGGCCTCTTACATAATTCTGTGTCCCTGAGGTCTGCTGGTGAGTTGGGGAAAAAGGGCTATGTGGAGGGGGGACAGAGCTTCATATACATCAAAATGCGCACTTGACCTTGCACATGGTCACAAAAAGGGACAACATGTAGGTTCTCCCTTTTTAAATTGTTCGCTCATGCTTTCTAATTCAGCAGTGTTTTCTTCCACACATGGGAAATGGAGAACCAGATGGTTGAGAAGAAGGATGAAGAAGAGGTAGCTGGAAATATTGAGGAAAGGTGCTGCACAATGCAAATATCTTGACATGCTCCATGGTGCAAGACTCACTTTGGGCTGGGGCTGTTACCTGGTAATGGATCCAACACATTCATCATAAATATGTGGCCAGAGGTTGATTTAGATGAAACATGCAGGCTGCCACATTGCTGCTTCTCTAAGGCAATTCTACCCTTTTCCTTAAGCATAATGAGCATTTGTGAATGGGTTGACCACGGTGGCAGTTGTTGGCAGACAACTGGGTACGATGAGGGAAAATGAGTTTCAGGGCTTTCACACCAACACCAGAGGAGGGAAAATGCCAAATTGTTGATGGTCTCCAGATATTTTGGTCGTGCTCAGCTGGGTTTGTAATTGATTTATAAAATTTGACACATCATGAGCTGCTTACATGTGACCATATTTTTACTAGCGATAACTGTGTCTCAATGGCTGTGATATATTATATAATAGAAAGCAAATGAGACATAATTGCTTTGAGACTGTAGGACAGTTTGGCGTGATCATGACTTTTGATTTTTTTTCTTTCAGACTGGGATTTGGGAAAGAGTTCATTTTGTCTTGTCCTCCCCAGCATGAAATCTACCCATGAATTGGTGTTGATTCTAGTTACAGAATGAAGAGCTACAAATCTGAAATGCCGTTATTTCTTTATGCAGAGTATGTTGTTACGCTGGCAGATTTTCTCACTTCACACACACACACACACACACACACACACACACACACACACACAGACATGCAGTCTTTGTACACATCATGGCTGTTGTATGTGCTATACACATGTTCAAACACAGCAGCCAGTAGCTGTTATATGCGAGCAAATGAAAATGTAAAAATGAATGCTAAATTATACATGACACATGACATCGCCGTGTGGTGATGCACAAATTAGTAATTTGTAAAGTTTAACAATGTATATTTTGTTTACTTTCCACTACAGTGACAGTTCACCTTTCCACTGCTATACCATTTTGACTCAGTGTGGTGTAACTCAGCTAGGATGTTATATTTAAAAAATAATGGTGTCCAGACAAATAAACCAGAAACCCACTGGCAGTACATAGCTGACTGTTGGGGAACTCACTGTCCTGTATCTCAACCGTACTAGACAGAGGGTCTTATTGTTCATCCATAATCATTTGTCTAGTACGTGGTTGCAGCAGTCCACAGGGCATGAGGCAAAGTACGTCCTGAATGGGACACCAGTCCATTGCAGGGCAAACACACTTATTCACTCACATATATATGCCAAGGGCAATTTATAGTTAGTACGGCATCCAAACATTTTTGGACTGTGTAAGCACCACACTGCACCACCGTGTCCCCCTGCATTCTTTTAATACTCATTCATATTAGAAGTCAGTTCAAAAATCCCATCATCCCCTGCTTCAAGTAATCTAGTGCTCCTTGAATAGTAATGTGAAAGATAAAATTTCTGAAAGTATTACAGCAGCAAGCTATTCCCTCTCCCCTGCGAAGTGTTCCGAAGTGTTCAGCGTGCAGAGGAAGCCTTCAGTCAAGTGAATTAATGTGTCGTACCTGTGTTCACAGGGCAGGGAAGGAACATGTGTAAATGGATAAAGACTGTGCCAAAGAAAGGTGTGATTATGTCCCGTGGGGTAAATTCTGTATATAGATAGTTGTTATCTAGAGACATGAATTGAGGTTTTTTCCATCTCTTAAACTTATTTGTTCAGGTTTCAGTTGATATTAAATGTCCATTCTGAAAGACCACGCATTGTTCTGCAGACTCCTTAAATAGACCCACATTATGTTCTCATTTTCCAGCCTTGGAGAACGTGTCTGGGGGCTGACCAGGCCATCAAATCCCCCATCCTCAATCACTTCCTCTCCTCTGCTGCTTGCACTCTGAGAAATGACCCTTCTATATGCTTCAGGGGAGCCACAGTTAGTGCAACTCTTCCAGGGGTGCCACATGTCTGCTGAACAGCAAAAGCAGGTGTAAACGTGAGGGTTTCATGCCTCCATTGCATTGATCACACCCTTCCTTGCTCATTGTTACTGAGGAATTCAGAAGCCAAAGTGATCTTTGACCAGCACCTTTTCTTGCGTTACACTCACTGCTTGTTACTCCCTAACTGACTCCTGTTGCACAGGTCTGTCGGACCTGGACTGAGGGAAAACGTCATCACTTCCGTTTTGTGAACTCTGCAACAAGATCTCGGTAAAGGGCACTTAACTAAGATAAACGTGACTGATTGATTATTTGTTTAAAGAAACGACATAGAGATGGAGGCCTCTCCTGATAAATGAATTGCAGGAGATCTAAGTGTGCGTGGAGGAAGGTAGACAGATCAATTGTTCGGCCCCATTGAAAGCAGAGGATGCAGTACTGCACAATAGGACTGAGGCGAAGCTCTAATTAGTGTGCAAGAACTGTGGTGATGGATTTGGTTTTAGCAACAGGGAAGTCTATTGCTTTAGTCAGAGATCAGCGGCATGCAAGGGTCCATTCCTAAGGGTAGCAGAAGAGTAGTGCAGCTGCTGAGTAGAGGGATGTTGTGCTGCCAGAATGAAGAACTGGAAGGAGACCAGACTAAGTCTGTGAGGTCATAAGTGTTTTCTTTTAGAGCTATAATCTGCATTTGGATATGTACTAACACTACAGGGAGTACATGTCTGGGAATTTGTGAGCGTAAATGTAAAAAAAAAGCAACACTGAATGCTTGTATTATGTGAGCTTCATCCTAGCAGCAGCGCTGAAGGAGCTTACAGAATGTGTGTGTATCTGTGTGCATGTCTGTGTTTTGAACTGCATGTGTATGTTTGCATGTACAAGGAGCACTGAACTGCATCACTCCTGGCAGCTTTCCAACAGCTGGCTGCCGTTGCCCCGGCAACATGCTACACAGCTCTGCTCAGGCTCTCCACTGTGCCGAAGCAAGGAGTGGCGGGGCTGTCTCCTTGTGCATCCCCCACCCCTCCTCCAGCTGCTTTCGCCTCCATGGGGTTTCCATATGGCTGTGTAGGTGGCACTTTGTTCTGAACTTAGACAGAGGATGTAGGCCTTTGCAGGTTCCTAACATGATCTAGGAGATGTTCTGTTACGCCATGAATGGTGCTTGTGACAACTGGCAGCAACACCCCTCCCCCATGCCAGAATTCATTTAAAGAGATCGTGCTGAGTAAGGAGTTTGTCATCATGTCTCTGGCAGGTTAGGAAAGTGTTACCACAGTCATTGTGTTGAGGTAGAAGCCATAGCGGGTGCAGAGTGGATTAAATTTGGGGTTTGTTCTCATCAAAATTAATGCTGCATCTATTCATTATGAACCTGCACATTAGAGGACAGCCAATGAGCCTCATCACATCATACTTACTGGGTGATCTGTAAGGATTAAACCCCTGAACACGACTGGAATCACCAATACATTAATGAAAAATGCCCTGCGTGTCCTGTGAATTTACAGAAATGATCATGCTCAGACAGAACCTGTGCTGGTTCTGCCCACATCAGATTTTTAGCAAATTGTCTGTTTTCGCAAACAATGCAGTGCCTCATGATAGTACTTCAGTAACTCTACAACCGGTCCTTTGGATTCCTGAACAGTTCGTTTGCCCAATCATTTAAAAAAAATTTCGTTTTCAAAGTGCGAGAACCATTAAGTAACATTTAAATTTCAAAAGCTGTTTTCGTTTAGTTGTTAAACGTGAAGAAGGAACTTAATTGATACCCACTTAGGGGCCGTGCGAAACTCTGACAGGAAGAGCGTTGTTTTAAGTTCCATTAGGGAATGAATATAGCTTTAGTCTTTCGTTGTGCTCTTTTCCAGTGTGCGGATAAACACTGGCTTAGTGTTATATGAATTCTGATAACACATTTTAGCACTGCTTCTACAGCGGGACATAGTGTGTTAGTGTGTTCCTTTTTTATTGATTTGTGCATTTCATTTTGTTGCGTCATGATCACCATAGTGTTACAGTGTAGGTGTCTGTACCTTTGGTGACCTATTTTGAGATTTTTAAATAGATTATTGTGTGGCTGCTAGCTAGCCAGCTCTGTGTATTTATTTCATAGAGGAGGCCTTTAATATTAAAAATGACACAATATCCAAGTTGTAGCAGAAGCTGTAATCCTGTTCACACGTTCGACTGAGTCTGATTTTTTTTAGTTTGACTGCCTACCATGCAGTTTGCCAAAAACTTTCCCAGTAATTACTTAGAGGTTGTAGCTGTGTTTTCATAGCCATTGGCCTCAGCAATGTGCACCGGGGTAAACTGTGGTCAGCTGGACCCACAGGTCTCACTTGTGGCCAACGAGAACATACCAGCTTTGGTGACTGTGGCAGACTATCCCTGCACTGGGAGCCCATTATACATCCCGGAAACAAGCCGCATGCATGATTGTACATCACTACCTCATTGTCCAAGTTCATTCTCTGTAACAGAATACATACCAGGGTAGTGATAGTGGAGGTGCTAGAGGGATACTGGGATGTCAAATTTTATTTGCATGTCAATGTGGGAACCAGACTCATCTTCTTGCTGAAGATGAACATAAACGTTCAGAGTGGAAATAGCTTTTGTCATTTTTATACAAAATAGTAACATGTTGAATTAAATTGAAGGGTCAGCATTTACTATTGACCAAAATGGGATAGTCAAAGAATTCATCTGCCTTTATTGTACATGTCACTGTTGGCTGATCCATCAACAGAGTTTTAGTCAATAACAATTTCAGAGACAGGCATACCTTTTTATTTTTTTGCTACTCGTTCTTATAATATATTCTCTCCAGTAGCTAAAGTAACTTTTAATTCGTTCATTTTTTATGTTTTTATCTCACCTATTAAATAGCAACATTTCTTTATTTTGAATTTTGATTTATAATTTAATTATTTTAAATACCCCAGATTTCAAAGGTAACCTATCCAAAAGAACGGTAAACTACTGTTTATTCTTCATAATGACACTTACGTTGCACTTGAATTTATGTTTACTATTGAATTTACTGCCGCCACGATGCATCTAGCCCACTAAATGATGTACTATGCTTTTTGGACTGTCTTAACAATGCAAACTCTAGTCTTATTATTTTGGTACAGTACAGAATCCAGCGTGTGTCTGTATTCTAACAAAGTGTAGGAGGCCCATGTTTATGTCTGAGATCTAATGGTGGGTGTAGGACACATGGACATAGTTGACTTTTTTATGTTCCTTATCCCCAAAGCATTATGGTCTATATGACAAGGCAGAGGAATGATGCGGTATTTTTAAAAGTGCTACAGCAATATTGTTAGAGTCCGTGTTATTTTAAAAAAATGAGTATAATAATTGCCATTATGATTGTATAAGCTAGCACAGTTTTTATATAGCTGCTACTGTCTACTTAGAACCTGAACTCATAGAGCATCCCTGCAGTAACTCTGCTTTGCCCTTGGCAACTATTGTGTGTTACTGTATCAACCATTACCAGTGATACATTGAAGCATTCTTTATTCTGGATATTATGGGTAATAAAAACAGAATGCCCTTAGCTTAAAGACTCTATCTATAGATCATGTCTGTGACAGTTTGTCATTAAGTTTCCTTAGTACAGCATATTTTAGGAAGTACTCTTGGCCTTGGCAGGATTCAAACCCAACATTCTGTGAAGTAAGCATCATAATCACATCTATACAAGGGCCAGATGTCTTCCTGAAACATCATGATCATTACCATCCCCTCAACCATCAAGACTGTAGAACATGACCTCATGATTTGCATTCTTTTCTCAGATACAGACACAGTTTTGTCACACACACTGCCAGCACCTGTTTCAGGAGGCTGAGGGATCCTCCACTCAAGGTGGGGTTGAAATGTCAGAAGTAGATGGTCATGGCCTGGGTTTCCAAATGACAACAGATCCCTGGTTCTTTATGTGGCTAGTTTTTACCTGTAACTGTCAAATATCTCTGTGTTGACTTTCACAGACTCTAGCTGGGTCAGGAGCTCACAGGAAGAGTCAGTTCCATTAGTTTCACTTTACCCCCCCCACTTATCTTTTCCCCATTACATTCCTTTCCTGAGAAGATTGCTCCTGTTTCACAAAATACCAAATGCAGTCACAGCTTTGCTCAGATACTGTATGCACACACCAGTCACTACAGTCTTGCAGACACACATTCATTCAGAATTGTCTCATAGAGTGTGTTTGTTCCTTAATATCGTGAGGAACTTTCCTTGGATATCACTGACTTCATGTGCAGTTTATTAGAGCAACATTTACATTTACATTTAGACTGTGGACACTACACAAAAGACTAGATCAGATTTCATACTGCCACTGAACCATGTACTTTTCCTACTTGGTACAGTTCACAGTACCACGCGTCACATCTAATGGAACATTTTTTTTCTGTTCACAACAAATATTCTTAAACAGCTAATTAACTCACGCAATGTTCCACAGCTTTCTAGCTCTACGGAATATTCTGGATCAGTCAGGTAGTACTAATTAGGCCCAAAATTATTCTTAAATATGTATTTCAGACAACTTGTGGTTTTAGGCATCAAACAACAAATGCATGCTTTTTCCTATGTAGTTATCACCCATAAAGACAAAATAACTTACAGCCAAAAAGGTTCTGGAACTCTTAGTAGTATCCACCTGTTATGATTTGTTCATTGCAGGGCCATGGTGGTTCTGAGCCTATCGTGGAGGCAGAGGACATAAGACAGGGTACACTCTGCATGTCTGTTGATGAAATTCCTTCGCAGGAAAAACACGCACACATTCACTCATATATAAAGCAATTAAACAGGAAAATTTAGATCCAGCAGTTCACCTGAAACACATGGACTGTGGGAGGAAACCAGAGCACCGAGAGGAAGCCCACGAGCATTCAAACTTCACATAGACTAAGCCAGATAAGAATCCACTTCCAAACCCACAGCCCCGGAACTATGAGAAACCAGTGCTAGTGACTGTGCCACCTTTCTGTCCTCTTATTGTTATGTTTAGTAACATTATCTTCTCTGTAATTAAAAGAGGCACTCAAATCTGATTGCTCACCTGATCTATTAAACTGAGTGATGGTACTTGTTCTCAACATAGTGGTAAATCTCAGCATCACCTCTGTTGTCAGGGTAAAGAAAGCAGTTCTTGTTCAGGTGGTCAAGCCTATTTGTCAGCAGGCACGTTGAACTGTTTACACTACCTGACATTCTTTAGCACACAGAGCTGTCTAGGACCTCCCCTTTCATACTGTCCTTTTTAAATGGCTGTTCTGCCCTACTACTTGTGCGGATTTTCCTAACTTAATTTAATAATGCAAAATAGAGAAAGTAATCAGACATACAGAGACACACATTCTCAGACATACACTGTATCCTCTGCTTTACTGGTCCTTGTTCTCCACTCCACTTCTAATAACATGCAAGACCTCAGCTTATTATCCCAGCAGGGAAATCAGATTTCTCTCCTTCCCCCCGAAGTCCTGAATTTATTATTTAGTGGTTGCTGATGCTGGCATGTTGATCGCATTGACTCTCAAGTCTCAGATCTGCACCGTGGTCTTGCTGCAGTATCACACATTCCTTCACAGTGTTATGTTTCTGATTTTTTTCCACATTTCTTTGTGAATGTGTACTCTTCGATTGACGTGTTATATTCTTGACATTAAGATGTCCTTTTTTGCACACAGATAAATAGTGTTGGCAGCAGCATGCATCGGCTGTTCAACATCTTTGTTGACTTTTATTTTTGGACTGAGATGTTATGTGTTTTGGATCAACACTTTGCATTTTTCTATTGGCAGATGACAGCTGTAAGCATTGTGCTTCCTTGTTTTGCTTTGCACTCATGTATTTTCTCAGCACAAATGTGTCCTTGGCCAAGTGTCTGTATTACTGTTTGTTTGCTCTGCCAAACTGGTCTTATTGTGTACATTTTTTGCTGAATGATTGTCCTTGTATGCTAGCATCTCACTATCTGTCATATCTCTGGTCCCCCTACCCCATATCTTGTACCCCACAGCTGTGCCCTTCCCTCTGAGCCACCGGCTCACCATGAAGGAGGTTTTTGACTGTGAGGGGAAGCCCCGGGTGGACCTACTCAAGGCTCACTTGACCAAGGAGGGCCGTGTGGAGGAGGCTGTGGCACTGCGCATCATCAACGAGGGGGCCTCTATCCTGAGGCAAGAGAAGACCATGCTGGATATTGAGGCACCTGTCACAGGTGATCTGGGAGGAGGAGGTGCAGTCAGTGTCTGAACTTGTGATTCATATCATGGTTTTTCTTGTGACTGAAGGTATCTATTACGTGAGACTAGCACAGGAGTAGGATAAAACCTGTTTTTATGCAAACCCCATCCTCAAGCCACTACTAAAGTCAAATTCCTCCATTTTTGTGACTTTATTATGTACAACCTTAAACATACTGGTTACTTAGCGAGGAAGTATGGAGTGGCTTAGTGGTTAGGGCTACTGCCTTTCCCTCAAAGAGCCTAGCTTTGAACCCCATGTCTTGCTGAAGTACCTGTAGGAAATGTACCTACTCTGAATTCATGAAGTAAAAATTATCCATCTGTAAGAGGTAATTCAGTCAGCAAAATAATAATATCAGAAAATCTGAATGAACAAATAATAACTATGACTGGAGTAACAAACACATTAATGCCCAAGCAGAGCACTATAAAAACAGAAGTGCTGGAGCTCAAACATTGAAAAGGGCTTCCTAATGCTACAGTGAAAGAGATTGAAATAATACATTTTGGAGCAGAGCATTCTGATCTCTGTATCAGGTAAAACATTACTGAAATCACTGTATTGGTGCAGAGCAATTTATAAAGTTTTTGTAAAATTCAGATTCTGTTGAAGGCAGGTCTGTAGGGCTATGTTTTATCACTTCTTTCAAGTCCATGGGGCAACTGGTATGAGGAGTGATAGAAGAACAAGGCATTGTAGGCAAACTGTTTCAAGAGCTTTAAGGCCAGTTGTCTGAAACTAAAATAAATGTTCAACACACTCCAGTAATATTTTAAAGCTTAGACGGCAGTATGGAATGTTACTTTTTTGTGTAAATTTATGAAAAGGCTCTTCCTGTGACACAAATAAGGATCTGAGTCCTGTGATTGTTCATCTTCTGTGTGGTGCAGAGTTACGGTTGCACTGTAATAGCCGTAGATGTGGCCACATTGGAACCGTCTCATTGTTGCCGACTGTCTGTGTTTAATCTTTTAGAGTTTGTTGGGAAAATTTGACATGTGTCTCTGCACCACTTTGTGTTGCATGTCACTTGTCTGCTGTTTGGCTTAGCTGCTATTTTATAGTTTTCTTTCTTTCCTGGTCGCATAGTTACCGTGCTGTACACATTTACACATTGGATTTACACATCCAATAGAGAGAAAAGTAGCAAGCTTGAATCCCATATCCAACTGTAGTAACTCGGCACATAGTACTTAGCCTGAATTCCTCCAGTAAAAAAGTGAGTGCTTTGTTGTATAAATGGTTAAATTGCAATATGTACTGTAGATTAACTCTTTGACACTTTGCAAAAGAACACCAGTTTAATACACAAAAGTAAATAGAAGGACGCTGCTCTAGGACCACCTCAGCTGCTCCTGTAAAACCTCCAGCTGTAAAAACTGAGTAAAACTGTAAGCAATTGCAGATTTTAAAAATGATTTCCAGACACTGGCACTGTGTATCAACATCACATGCTTTTGCAGATTCCCTTGAGCCCCCCTGGTTGCTGACAGCCATACCACTCCATATCAGTCTCCCTCTGGGACATTTACGGGATGTGGCAGACTCATTCACTTGCGTTGGTTCTGATCAGTGGTCTTTCTGCCTGTCTTATTAAGTGCCAGTGTGGATCTGACGCCCACTGCAGACTGAATTATGTAACCTAGTCCTGTGAAAAAAAGGGAGGAAAAGGGCTGATGAAATCTCTAGAGGCCAGTGCCTGTCCGTGGTGCTGAAAGGGGTCCCCTTTTGGGGTCGTGCTCAGGGATGCTCACCTCAGCGCTCTCCAAAGTCAACCTGCATGGAAAGGCCCTCTGACCCATCCTTGTTTCAGTGTTTATTAATAGAAAGGGTTTTGTGAGTGGATATCAGTGCGAAACCTCAAATGCCACCTTTCCAAACAGTAATTTAATATAGAGACACCGATAAATATAATCTATCATTATTAAACCGGACCTACTGTTCCGGTGACAGGAGAGATTGGGCTCGCTGGGGATGATGCATTTCTGTCATTACTGTCTGTACAGTGTCTACAGAGAAACACAAGCAAGGCGGGGGGGGGGGGGGGGNCCAGAGAAGGTACATGGAAAGATTCTGAGAAGCAGAGAGGAGAAGAAAAGGGGGGGGGGGGGGGGGGGGGGGGGGGGGCTCACTCTCCAGAAACGGGAATGTCGTCCCTTAATTATTAATGACGGACATGGTCTGCATACGTGTGCAGGTACTCACTTCCCTCAGACACACACATGTGCATACTGTCCACATGCAGCTTCTCCCCAAGTAGCGGTGGGCTCTGAGTGGGCGTGGGCTGAAGCTGCATGAGTAAGGGAGCACATAGCAGCATCTGGAACGAGAGAGAAGGACAGGGAAGCGCAGAAAGGTATTGGAAGGGAATGTGAAGAGGGAAAGAAGAGCAGGAATCCTCAAGTGAAGCCATATGAAAACAGAACAAGACAGAGTATGACAGGCAGCACAAAACAGGGCATGAATACACAGCTCACCACAAAAAAATATGGTGCAGGTTCATAAAATGTGAAAACTCTCAGCACACTGCTAATAATGCTTGTGTTATTATTCTTTTTATAAGTCTTTGACCCCACGCATCTCTGTTAGGCTTTACCGGTGTTAGACAACAAGGGCAAATAGTGCTTGGGAATAATGGACAATGTAATACAATTAGGGCTTTAGTTAGGAATGATCTTTATTTCTGTTGTTTGCAGAATGTACCAGAATGCATTTCAAAGGTTTATTCATGTGGTTTCCTGACATGCAGCTCTTTCTGTTGCACTGCAGCTGCCACCAGTGCAAGACTTTCACCACAGTGTAACTGTGCACAGTCATACTGACATGTCTCGAGGAGGAACACACACACACACACACACACACACACACACACACACACACACACACACACACACAGTCAGTGAGTCTGAAGAGAAACAGACAGTACATGGGTTGGATCAGTGAGCCAGCTGCTTGTGTGAAATGCTGTGTTGAGCAGAAATGGGTTAAAGGTCTGTGAGGAAGACTGTTAGTGGAGTCATGAGCTGCCGAAACACGTTGCACAGGAGTGCTGCGGCTCGGGATCAACGCGCGTGGAGCTCTGGGAGGAACTATGCCATCTGTTTTGGAGACGTGTATGTGCACGTGGTGGGATGGGGGCTGCCTTCAGGAAGCCTCTCAACAGGGCCTGCCCATGTCCCAGGGGGGCCACAGTTCTTTCTGACCACAGAGGACCCACAGTGTGAACCCTCCTTCCAATTTGGAGTCACAGAGAGAAATGTATATTTGTTTCTGTCGTTGTTTATTTTTGTAAGGGGGGAAAAAACAGGTCTCTATGGCAACGGGAGTTTGCAACTCCACACTTTCTCTAGGAGAGAATCTTTGAGCCTGCAAGCAGCAGGGGTCTTCAGTTAACACACATGCATGCATACACGCTCGCAGCCACACACAGACACATACCCTTTCACACCATGCTACCTTGCAAATTGTGTTGGCAAGTAGAATATTACAGTAGGGTTGAAAAACAAGTTATTTTTGAAGTCAATTGAGGAAAGTATTTTAATGGATTGTTTTGAATTTTTTAATGCATTATTTCAGACATATTAGAGAATGAAGTAATATTTTATTAAAGCGTAGGTCTTTTAATGCATTTATCTCGAGGCACAAAGGGCTGTGTCACAGACAAATTTGTCTCGCGGTGGAGGCTGGGAGGGAACGGTTGGACACTCACTCAAATAAAAACTTACCCAAAACAAGAACCAAGGAACACATTGTCAAAATCCTTGGTCTATTTAAAAACACAGAACCATGTTGTTTATAGCGTCTGACAAACCCTAAAGTCCCATCCTGTTGAGCACAGGCCTGCATCTGCTGATTTTAAATGTGTCCATCTTTCGCATCCTAGTTGCCAAACCGCTTGCCCTGGCCAAATAGACAGTTTTTAAAAGGATGTAATTGATAAATCACTATTGCGCACAAGTGAAGCCAATTAATTGCATTTTAGAGCACTTGACACACAGCACTTACACTTCATCAAGATTCACTTAGAAGTGGTTTGAGGATTTTATGTGCCTGCAAATTCATGTTCAGCAGTCCAGAATTCTAAAGGAACTGCGCACAGTTTCTCTTTAAGCTTTCAGTTTTTGTTTGTGTTTGTAAATTTCTTGTTGCTACACACTATACTTTTGTCACACAATGAGCTGATCCACTTACTGGCATCATGTAAAGCAGTGTGATTTGATGCCTTTCTTGATGTTAATGTGTTACATTATGGGTCTCCAGCTGTGCTGATCTCAGCATTGCATTCTTGTCTCTTCTAGTGTGTGGAGACATCCACGGACAGTTCTTTGACTTGATGAAACTGTTTGAGGTTGGTGGGTCCCCAGCCACAACACGATACCTCTTTCTGGGAGACTATGTGGACCGAGGCTATTTCAGCATCGAGGTGCATGGAGCCCTCTATCTCTAGACTCTGTGTGTATGTGTGTGTGTGTGTGTGTGTGTGTGTGTATGCGCGTCTACCTGTTTCTGCTTGTATGCTCCAAATGCAGAATACTGTACTTTAAAAATGTTGCTCAGTCATATCTTGAACTAGCAACTATAAAATAACAAATCTTTGTTTAATTTCTTCTATTATTAATAATGTAGGGAAGACGGTACCAATAATGTCATTTAATATAAAGTAAATTAATTTTTTTAAATACTATTCTCAGACATAAAGTCTCAGATGACAAAGCATTTTATACATAGGCTGTTGTTTGCTACTACAACAGCACGTGCCTTTCTACAAAGCTTTGTGGATGCAATCACAAAAATGAAATTATTTATTTTCACATTTTTTTCTTGAAAGAAACTGAAAAACTAAATCAGTGTAAAAATGCAGATGTGAAGGACTGAGTGTATAAAACAAATATGCAGTCATCTCATTGTGCAATGACCATTCACACAATGACTGTTCTCTTTAGAATCTGATTTCTTTATACCCCATATAATAAAAAAAATTATAACAGGCCTATAAATTGAAAACCAACTACTGAAAACTGTGTGTGTGTGTGTGTGTGTGTGTGTGTGCGCGCGCATTTGTGAAGGTTTCACACAGTTTCTACCTAGTGTACATATTAAAGGAGTGATGGGTATGTGTGTGTCTGCATGTTATGTTTTAATCTAGACCTGCATTTCCAAATGTATTTACGTTTATTTCTTTTTCTCTCTGCAGTGTGTTCTGTACCTTTGGTCTCTGAAGATCCTGTACCCAAAGACATTGTTTTTATTGCGAGGAAACCACGAATGTAGACATTTGACAGAGTATTTCACCTTCAAACAAGAATGTGAGTATGCACCCACCCCATGTGTGTTTTGTCCATCAACTACATGTGTCCTCAGAACACAGTATGGCTGCAGTCTTTCACCCCAACACTGGGGTCCTGTTTTTAAGGCAAGTAGTTTAAATTGGTGCTTAGAGGGGATGGCAGTAGAGAGGTGTTGGCAATTCGCTGGTGGAGCCATTTTCTGATCTATCCTATTTTTTTCTGCCTTTTCCCACCCACCTTCTTCACCCTCTCCTTTACCTCCCATCCCTGTCTCCTCCCACTCTGTTTGTTGCTCCTGTCATCTGTTCTCTGCTTTGCTCTCCTCCTTTCCTCTTTCCCACCTTTTTTCTTTCTCTCTCTCTCTCTCTCTCTCTCCTTTCACCATCTAGACTGAAACAGTTTTGCTTCTTTCTCCTGCCTGTTTATCTGTCTGCTTCCCTCCCACCACTCCCCCTGTCCCTCTTCATCAATGTGGATCTTTTGAAACCAGAAAAAACATTTGCCTGTTCAAATGTAAAGGTGACTTGTGGTTTGTTGGGAGCAAATGATCGCATTAGTGATTTAGTCCCAGGATGATGATCCTAATAGTAATGATGGCGATTATGATGGTTTTTCTGATGACAACAAAAACTGCTGGGTGTCCTCACTGTACGCTAGCTCTCCACAACCGCTCCCCCACCCTCATCACAATGCCATTCCTCCATGGAAGGAAGGCAGGAGGAACTGGAGTGCAGGTGAGGCAAAGGGAGAAAGCTTGAGGGAAGGAAATATATTTTTTTCAGCCAAAGCACTCAGTTCCTTTACGTTACCCCCCCCCCATTCAGTTACCCCCAGAGCTAACAGACTCAGCCCCATAGCGAGTCGACAGGCTGAGCGGCTACTTGAGAAGTCGACATTGCACAGATTTACAGCTACTTGCACTGTCATCGCTGCACCCAAGAACACCGTGTGTATGTCTGAGTGTCAAGCCTTGATGAATGACACATCGAAGTAAGAATCTTTCAGAATGAGGCTCCATGTGAAAAGGAGCCAACGAAAGTTCAAAGTGCACTTTTATTCCTAGGTCCATGGGGACTCATGTATTTTTTTAAGCTGAAGCCAAATGATGGGTTGAACTGGCATTCTAATGGGGGGCTGCTGCCCGTGGGGGTGGAAGGAAGTGTATGGGACCAGTGGGCAGACATTGCTTTCTACAAAACAGGAAAGACGGAGGTGGCAGTGCGGGTTGTGGGGGGAGGGGGTTACGAGACCAACATGGAAGAGCCACAGAATGTGAGGGAACTGCCACATATTGCTATGGTTACGGTTGCTCTGAAAAGGTTGGGTGTAAAAGGTACAACACAGAGCAAACAAACTGCCGCTCTATGAAGCATATGTTTATAAAGGATAAAAGGCCACCTTACAAAAAGGTGAGCAAAGAGAATCACAATGTCGTGCTGTCAGTTTTTTGATAATTTTTGCTAGAAACATACATAAAATATGGTTCAGGTGTGAGTGAAGAGCCACTGAAGGTTATTATTTCTGCCACCAGCGTTTGTTAATTTCAAACACTGGATTCCTGATACCCTCCTACATAAGGAAACAACCTTAATGAAAATGAATATGGAATCTGCCTGTGTTTTTGTTATAAAACCCATAATGGAATTGAAAGTCATTCTAGGAAAAAATGATGGTAAAAAATACAACATAAGCAGAGCGCCTGAAAGTGATCCAGAACCCCTGTGAATCATTAGTGAGAAGTGACGCAGAGACAGGAGAGCGAGTTGTGATTGTGTGTAACTGTGGCTTCTGCTGTGTGGGAGTGTGTGTGTGTGTGTGTGTGTGTGTGTGTGTTTTCTTGCTCACTCATGTGGACATGTACATGCATATAGATATATGTAGGCAGTGATGAGAGGTAGGGCTGTGGGGGGGGTGCATGGACAGACTTCCACTGAACAGTTTGGAGTATATGGAGAGAGTGTGTGCATGTGTATGGAGAGTTAGTGAACTTCTGCCATTTGGTTCACAGTCCTGCTCGCCTCAATATTGCATGCACACGTTGGTAATTCTATGGGAAGACAGTGGGACAGGGTGCTGGCAACAACACCCTCATCTGTTTGAACACACTCATGATCATATTACATAACTATGCAATTATACAACTGGCCTAACTGCACATTTTGGCCAGTATTCTCATTCAGGCGCATAGGCACAGTGGTGTAACACTGTCATTTCACACAGCACCCTTTCTCCTGCAGGTAAAATAAAGTATTCGGAACAGGTGTACGACTCGTGTATGGATGCATTTGATTGCCTTCCTTTGGCGGCCCTAATGAACCAGCAGTTCCTGTGTGTTCATGGCGGCCTTTCACCAGAAATACACACCCTAGATGACATAAAAAAGGTGAGCCCTTAGCCATAGCACAGCCTGCCATACCTACACGTGTGCTACATCCACATGTGTTGTGTACATTACCTGAGACACAAATGTGTACTTGCACTGCCTACGACAGCAAAATATAGATACTTTTTGCAGTTTTCCTGCCATGCTCGAAAGGGAAAGTAAAAAAATACATTGCAATACATAGGAGAAGTCCTAACCTCTATGTGTTACATCTATAGTACATTGGAGGGTGATATAAATAATGGTTCCAGTGTTGATTGATCTTTCTTGCTCTCATGTTTATAGATGAGTGTATGTGCAAGTGTGTGTCTGCCTGTTCTCACATTAAGCCCTGTTTGTCACCTTCACTGGGATCAGTTGGACAGGTTCAAGGAACCCCCGGCGTTTGGACCCATGTGTGACCTTCTGTGGTCGGACCCACTTGAGGATTTTGGGAATGAGAAGACCCAGGAATACTTCAGCCACAACACCGTTAGAGGCTGTTCCTACTTCTACAGGTGACCCACTTCCCTGGTCTTGCCCAGCTTTACGCCAGAGGAGTACTCTGTTTCATCCAGTCAGTGTTTGACAGTTTCAGTACTTTGCCTTAGTTTCACCAGATAACTTGTCTTCCTATCTTGGATAGGATTTCTGTTTGCAGGGGACTCCAGGAAGCTCGGCCATACAATAGTGTCTGCCCAACGAGTTGTAAAATCAGCCAATGGCAGCCTTGTATTTCTTTGATAGGAATGGCCCTGACCATCCACAAGGAGAAATGGAGATGAAAGGAATTATTCCAAGGTGGTGTGTTTTTAGAAGACATATGGCCAGAAATAGTCGTGAAACAGGGTTATAAAGAAAGAAATAGTGCAAGCTTTCACAGGATTTCACTGCCGATCCTCTTTCCAACCCCCCTTTGTCTGTGAGGTTGATGCCATTTCCTCCTGGGTCCCGGTCTCAATTCCCTCCCATTCTGACCACTTCCGGTTAGTGAGGACGTGTCACATCAGAGTGCACGTGGCCCTGCAGCTACAGTCCACGTCTAAGACGTCAGAGGAGCTGGAGAATGAGGACAGATCTTTCCTGAGGCAATGGGGTCTTTGGGCACTGGGCGTATCTCTTCCTGTGTTCTTCATGGCACGCCTCCTCTGATGTGAATAATTCACACTCGCATAAAAGTCGAATGGGGCTGTAGAGGGCACAGTTCACGTGTGGCTCTTGTGCGGGAGTTAGGTTGTGGAAAGTGGGTTTGTGGTGAGGTGTTTTGAGTTGGGGCTGTGTGCCATGTTGGGTAAGAGGTTCTGTTGGGATGTGGGGTCCTGACCCCTCAGTGTGTCTTGTCCATTATGGCTGACAGGGGAGTGAAGCATGTTTTTTGCATGTTTCTGTTTCACTTTGGCTCCTTGTGTGCTTCTGAGATCACATCACATGCTACTTTGCCTCCAGCACAAGCGTGATCCAGGCAGCTGGAGTCCTCTGAAATTCTGGTTGTGGCATCTAAGTGCCAAGTGACCCCATCCCAACTTGTACCAGGCCACAAAGCACAGCCACATACAGAAGCACATATAACCCACTCACAGTGTGAGTCAGAGCAGTGACATTAAATTCTCTCCAAAGCAACTTGAAGCAAAACCTTTTAACAATCCTGAAATCCTTCCTGCAAGGATGTAATTTCTCTGTTGTCTTGTTTTGCAGTACTGGAGCTAGTGAGGTGAAACAAAAGCATCTTTGTTTTTTTGCCAAAGTTGCTATCTCCATAGTAACATGTGCTGGATCTGCTCAGTCAGTGAAAAATGATGTTGTGCTATTTCATTGATAGAGAAGAATCGCTCTCACATGTACATGATTCCCTTACGGAGAGCACTTGAACTGAAGTTGCCCACCCGCTGTAATCAATCAGAGTCCTCGGCAGAGATGACACAGCTTCACGTGGTGACACCTGAACAGAGTCGGCCTCTTTTCATGCCAACTCACAGTGGAGTGCATGGGTGTCTCACTTTATCAACAGTTCAGATAAATGTTGGATGGTTTTTGGATCACTTTAAAGCCAGGATTTAGAGCAAAACACTGAGAAATTATACCTCTAAAGACACCATAGCCCTACTGAAATATAATTTGTTTCTTTTCCCATTATCAATAACCTGAGCACAACGCAGTGATCTGAAGCCAGTCCTGGATGTATAGGATGTAAGGCAAGGTTCACATATGACTCAGCAGGTCACCTAAAACACATACTTTTGAACTGGGAGGAAAACACAGTGATAATGCACAATTCCTGCACAGACTGGGATTTGAACCCACAGCCCTATTTCTGTATATGTCACATTGTTGTCTTGCTGTCTCTCTCTCTCTCTGTCTATCTGTTTACCTCAAGCTTGCAAGGCAACATCTTTAACCAACTCCTTTTTTGTGATACTGTCCCTTGCTATTTCTGAGCCAGATCTGATACTGTCACGTAAATATGCAGGTCTAACAGTAATAGTATCAGCTACATGACAAGAGAGATTCTATGTTATCAGGATAAACAGAGCACGACAAGTTTGTTTGAATGTTTTCCTTCACGGCCGGAAAGAGGAACGGGCAGACTTCAGATGACACAGCTTCTCACAGTGCTCTCAGTGCTGGGGTGCTCCACCCAGAAGGCTCTGGTTCGAGGTCCAGGAGGACTAAGAAGCAAGCCAGGGTAGAGAACCTCTATGTGGGTCTTTAGGGAAAGCCACAAAAGAGAAGAGGTGGACATTGGCCAACAGTTGATTAGGACATGTCAGTGTTAGTGGGGTGTAGGGATTTAGAAGGGAAGGCAAAAACTCATTTGTGTTGGTTCCACTTCCGTAATAAGGGAGTAAAAAACGACCGTTCCCCATTAAACTGTAACAGTAAACGAAANAAAGAGAAGAGGTGGACATTGGCCAACAGTTGATTAGGACATGTCAGTGTTAGTGGGGTGTAGGGATTAAGAAGGGAAGGCAAAAACTCATTTGTGTTGGTTCCACTTCCGTAATAAGGGAGTAAAAAACGACCGTTCCCCATTAAACTGTAACAGAAAACGAAACCTAAATAATAGCTAGTATCTTCTAAACTTGAACAGCTATCCCAGAATCCCCAGGGGCTCTGCTAATCTGGTGTTGCCATGACAACTGGCTACTCTTGCTCAAACGGAGAGCAGGACTGAGAGTGATGGAGAGGTTGCGAGACACAGGGAAGAAATGATCAAAGCAGAATGGAGGAAGCAGAATGTGTAGCTGTGCAGCCGGTGTTGTGTGTGGAACAAACACTTTAAAGAAATCAATAACAGACCCCTTAAAGAATGAATACAATTACACAAGACATATTTCAACATTATTTTCTCATCAGCAGGCACTGGATTATAACTGGCATGTTCTGTATTTCTTTTAATACTGCCTGTTGAGTTGGTATGAGGCCACAAGCAGAGCAGTGGAATATGTTTGTATTATGATATTTTGTTGTGCTTATATATAGCATTTATAATATTGCAGTTAAAGTCAGAAGACTGTCGACTCAAAAGCCAGATGATACTTGTATGTAACTATGCTGAGTAGGAATTACAGAATTATTTAATGTATGATGCTAAAATATTAAGTTGTACAAGCTGGTTAATATGTTAAAAACATTCTAACAAAAGTGAAATGAAGAAATTATGGTTCTTTTTTAGAAACATGGCATGTGCTATATTGTATTCTAACACTATATAATATAAACCCCTGGTAAAGCTAGAACGGCAGGCAGCGTTGTGATCTGGAGGTCCCAGGTTCAAATCCCACTTCTGCTGTAGTACCCTCGATCAAGGTATACACCCAGACTCGGAACAGTGAAAACACCTTAATGTGAAATGGATAAATAATTGTAAAAGTGACTGTCTACTGCTGTAAGTCACCTCAGAAAATTGATTTGGCCTCAATGATAAGCACTAAGTGTTGTCTAAAATGTTCTGCTTCTGCTGAGTCATGAGGTTGTGAGTTCCCTGTGTCACATGCGACAGTGTTGTGGCTGTGCCGAGTTTCACTAAAGAGAACAAACTGTTGTGTTCTTGACTTTGAAGGAACCCCACTTTCATAGAATAAGAGCTGTTTTTCATGATACAGTGTGTAAGGCCAGCTGGTGTGAGATCACATCATGTGACAGCCACCTCGGGAAGAGCAGAGTCATCCGTCTCATTCTACCTTCAATCTAATATGTTAATATTTTACACAGGACTAATACTGCCCCTAGTGGCTGGGAGTGCACAGTAAAGTATTGTTTAAGGTATTATTTTGTACAAGTCAGAACAGATAAAATGGA
Source organism: Arapaima gigas (assembly GCA_900497675.1). Classification (NCBI taxonomy): domain Eukaryota; kingdom Metazoa; phylum Chordata; class Actinopteri; order Osteoglossiformes; family Osteoglossidae; genus Arapaima; species Arapaima gigas. Next base: position 389,565 of record UFQX01000035.1, read on the forward strand.
TTTTAGCATGTTTCTCACATCTGTTGGGTTCTCTGTCTTTGTGTCCCCCCTTCTGTCTTGCAGTTATCCAGCTGTGTGTGAATTTCTACAGAACAATAACCTACTATCAATTATACGAGCACATGAAGCACAGGATGCAGGGTAGGTACCAACCAGGCAGAAAGACACAAGGTACTACTTGATGAAATACTGTTTCAGTCCATGTTATTTTTGGGATATGATGTAACTATGCTGGGTGGCATCGCACACACATACACGAGCTGTGACGAACACGCTGGTAGGAGGTCTAACCCTCCTCCTTCACCTTCTACCCTCTCCTTCTGGACTTGCAGGTACCGGATGTATCGGAAGAGTCAGACCACCGGCTTCCCCTCCCTAATAACCATATTTTCAGCACCGAACTACTTGGATGTTTACAATAACAAAGGTTGGTTTAGAGTATGGATGGGTATTTCACTGCCCACAAGCTCCCCAGCCCCTTCCTCCCATCTTCTGTGATGAGTTCAAACACCAAGGCTCTCCCCTCGCAACACTGGAAAGCAAACAAGCGACCCTTCATTTCACATCCATGTCTCTAAAAGACACGAACTGACTTCTGCAAGGAAGGGACCGATGGTTGTTATGGTGACAGTTGGGCGTGTGTGTGTCTCCAGGGGGAGCATCTCCAAGGGTGGTGCAGACACCGGGAGAGTGAGCGCAGGTGTGAAAGGCACGGATGGCAGAAGGAACAATGATGGGAAAAAAAGAGGCGAGGCAGTGGGAGGCAGGCCTCTGCCTTAGGAGGATATTACTATATGTTTTATGCAAACGAAGAGCACTTTCCCACCAGGAAATGTTAAGCTAATGTGTTTTTTTTTTCCTCGGGCTGTGTTGCAACGTGCCCATATGAGAAGGTCCCCCTGTAATTGATAAGGCCCTGCATAGGGAGCAAGTTACCCTGTAATTAGTGAGTCTTCTCACATGGGGGGGCACTGCACCGCAGTGACTCACAGCGAGGGGAGAAGTGTGCACAACATGTGGGCGACTCTACAGCATACCCCAAGCCTGTTGCGACAACACTCCAGTTAGCATGCCCCCCTAAACCACGGGGACTAATGAGAGCAGAGGGAGCCGCCATGGGGAGTGGCGGAGGGAGGCAGGTGTGTGGATGGACAGGGAGGACATAGGGGGAGTTTGAAAGAGATGGTGCAGTCGGAAAGGATGTTTGGACCATGTTGTGCTCACACTGTGAGCTACTATGGGCGGGTAATGTTGTTTACATGGTCTCCTGCTCACTCTCTTATTTGGTTCAGTCAGTGAGTCGTCTGATTTATTCTGCTATCACCTAGTCAGCTCCCTCACTCGACTCTAACACTCTTCCAGCGTTGTGCATCTGTGTAATGATCTGCCCAGGGCTCTGCTTATTTGTCAGGAGTGCTATAACCTCCTACGTCGGAGAGTATCAATCAAAGGCCAGAAGACACAGTGCTGCTGCTGGCTTTCGGTGTGAAAGCCATGACACGAAGGATGTAAAAAATGGTCTACACTGAAAAAGTACAGCATATAAGGAATGGTTATGGAATCTCCTAAGAGACTTAGTGAGTCATTGGTAAGGTGTGTGGGAAACAAAAGGACAGCTAATGTGTTTGCTTTCCTTGTGTATGCATATGCATGGTTTTGTGTCTATGTCTTTGTGCCTGTGTGACTGTGGGCATTTGTATGCTTCACTGGGGCATATGCGCACATGTGTGTGTTTGTGTGTGTGTGTGTGTGTGTGTGTGTGTGGGTGGGTGCAGGGTACAGTTAACAGGAATCTGTACGCATGGCAGATTCCCCCTGCGTCACCCCCACCCCCACCCCCCTCATGTAATGCGGTCAACTGCTGCGTTGCTGAGGAAGGCCATCTATTGGACACGTGTCTCCATTACACCAGGCAAAGGATGAGAGAACTCCCTGTTAAAATGCCACTGATGCCAATGACCAGCCAAATGTTGCACCTTAATAATGGTGCTTCAGAAATTTTACTGCCACACCATTTTTAGGTTGACTAACAGTGGGCATCAATTAAACAGATATACAGTATATTTTGACAGAAATAAATCCTCTTGTTTGGAACAGGTCGGCTTTGTATTTGCAGTACTGCGGAAGTAGGCTGCGTTCTCTAATGTTCCCCTATGAAAGCTCTATTGTGACATCTTAATGTATATAACGTTGTAAGCATTCATGTTGCATGATGTGTCGTTGATCTGCTCCACTTAGCTGCTGTCCTCAAGTATGAGAACAACGTCATGAACATCCGGCAGTTCAACTGCTCCCCGCACCCGTACTGGCTGCCCAACTTCATGGACGTCTTCACCTGGTCTCTTCCATTCGTCGGGGAGAAAGGTTCGGCAACAGTTTTGTCTCACACACCATGTCCTCATGTTGTGGCCCGGTTTGTTGTTTTTTGAGACGTTTTCGGACGTCTGCCAATTTTGTCATCCTGCTATACGCTTTGGCACTGTATACTTGTGGGCGTGAGGGGTTCTGATAACTAAGGCGGCATTCTCATAGCCCTGTTATCTCTCCAGAACGAATTAGCTTTGTTTTTATCTGCCGTGAGGCAATCAGAGATCCATACTTTAATTGTGTGCATAAGAGCACTTTGGAAAGTAATGACGGCGAAAGCAGTGCCACCTAGGTTAACATGATTACAGAAATGTGCCGCAGCAGTTTATTCAAAAGAGCAGGCGTAGGCCTTGTAGCACTCCCACAATGGTTCATTACAAACACAAAAACAATATGACTCTTACATGCTTTTTCTCTCTGCAAAGTTCTCAGCAGTGACACACTCTATCCTGACAGTTCTCGCCCTCTGACTCATCCTCAGTTACAGAAATGCTGGTCAACGTGTTGAGCATTTGCTCTGATGATGAACTCATGAACGACGGTGATGAGATTTTTGATGGTAAGAAAAAAAGTCCTTGCTGGTAGATATAGACAGTCTGTTCAGAGCATTGGAACAAAAATTCAGACTTTGAAGACGGAAACCACAAAGATAGAATGTCACTGATATACTGTGAGAACGCTACACTTATTAGAATAACAAGCAAGTATACATTTAAAAAAAATAATTTTCTTAGGTTTTGGCCGTAGGACACCTGTGTTATCTCTGCTTTGTTGGTTCATGGGTCTCTGTTTCTGCCTAGCCAATGCGGCCGCTGCTCGGAAGGAGGTGATCAGGAACAAGATCCGGGCCATTGGGAAGATGGCCAAGATGTTCTCTGTTCTGAGGTGAGAGTGCACCTCCTCTCCCGGCTCTTCGTGTCATCACGGCTTCCTGTTTTCAGCACAGGCCCAAATTGCTTGCAGTGTAATGTTTGGAGCTATTGCCTTCCATTATGTAGGTTCCTGCTTTGAACCCCACTCCTGCTGTAGTTGTCTTGATCGAGGTACTGACCCGGAAAGGATGCAGTGAGAATACCCTGCTGTGTAAATTGATGTCATTGTAAATTTGAATATATAAGGTTGTAAATACCCTTTGTTGGATAAAAAATTACTTGTTTCCTCAGAAGGTATAAGAAAACAATACAGACGAAGGGTTGCCTTTATTCTAGTCGCTTTTACGATGTTTGCCGTATTTGTGGCTCCAGTTTGGTGTTCTTCAATTCGGCAATTAATAACAAGAGAAACTTTGCATATGTTTATCGGTGACCGGATTGTGTAAGGAATTTGTGTACGCGTGGATTTTTATTTGCAGTAATCTTAAATGAGAATGAACTTACTAAAGCATTTAAATGAAAAGTCATACAAAGTGTTTTTATTTTTTATAGTTATATCCATGATATTTACAGAAACTTACCCGTACATAAATAGGACATCTGTTTTAAGTTGAAAGTAGGCTGTAGCTGACAAACATCATGTTCATTGGAAATTTTTTTTAATTTTCAGTAGTTTTAAGAAAGTTTTAATTCTAATGCTGCTTTGAACTTAATAAATATGATAAAACGTGTTACATTGTGATGTACTGGCATTATGTTGGGGGGGTATCCTGTCTCACCTGATAATAGATGGAAGTGTTACAAAATGTTTATTATTTATTATAGCTTTTCTGAGGTTTTTAAAGAATCTGCCCAGTTAAGAAGTGGACAGACATCTGAATTATTCCAGTCCCAACTGTGTTTCTTAGTTCAGAACCCAGTGTAAATATTATTTATTTTTACTTTTGTGTATTATGTCCATGTGTTTGTTCCACTGCTATTCACAGGGTTTGTGACCACCCTGCACACCCAAGGCTTCAGCACAAGTGTGTGCTGTGACCGCATGATGCCTGTCTATTTTCTTATGTGTCAAGCTCTCTAACTGCTCTCCCATCCTGTCTCTTCATGCAGAGAGGAGAGTGAGAATGTGCTGACACTGAAGGGCCTCACACCAACTGGCATGCTGCCCAGTGGGGTCCTCTCAGGAGGCAAGCAAACACTCCAGAGCGGTAAGCTTTCCTGAGCTCCTTCCAACCCTCTCCTACTGCCACGACCATCCCCTGTGTGTCTGCTTTCCGACACCTTGTAGTTGTTTAAAGAACTCTCTCAGAATGGATTCAGCTGCTCTGGGTCAGCTCTGTCCAAGTTGGAATGGCATTTCAGTGCTCTTGTGGTCCTAGCTGTGGCATTGGTGCATGTGCCTGGTCAGGCACAGGGCTGTCTCTGGCTGCCTGCTGCAGAATGGCCCAACAGTTGTGCATGGCTTTGGAAATTACCTGCTCACCTCCTTCTCTGTGCTCTTCAGCTACCATCGAGGCCATCGAAGCCATCGAGACGGAAGTTGAGGACAGAGAAGGTAAACGTCCCAACATCCGAATGGTTCACAGGAACAACTTTAGGGTAGTGGTGGTGGTGGAGGAGGGACACATGTTCCACCATCATGCAGAATTGCAGCTGCAAGTTCAGCCGGAGAGACAACTTCACATTTGCATGTTGTTTGAATGAATCTTTGTATAGCCAGCATGCGTTTGCTCTGCTTTTGCTTCCCTCTCAGTGGGGAACTCAGGGATGAGTGTGTGTTGAAAACAGTATGAGTGACCGTATTTCACACCTGTCGGGCTACTGCCATGTGGCTCCCTGTATCAGCTCCTGTTGGAGGTTACTGGTAGAGTGAAAGTCAAAAGTTAGGTGAGATAAACTGATGTCATCTCTAGACCACTGATGAGCTGTGGCAATTCACAAATCAACAGAAGTGAATCACTAAATAGAAATTTCTTAAAAAGCAGCAAAATATAATTTTGTTTTGGTTCTTTTCTGAATGCAATGCCTTTGCGCCACCTGCTGTTGAGGGATTTCTGCAGTTTGGTGAAATGTGAAATGGTAATGAAGTGAATGTGAGTTTCTGTTAGAAAAGGAGAAATAAAATAGCATACAAGAAATAAAATAGAATCTGCTTTGACACAGATTTGATGGAATTTTTTCTGAAAATGTGCCAAAGACCTACCCGTCTGCCTTGCAGTAAAGTTCAATTTCCTCTAATTTTTATGTTCTTTAGCTAATAGCATAGAGACAGAATCAGTACATTGAGAAAATATGAATGCATCTAGAAACATAGCAGAATGCAGGGATGGTCATGTAGTACTATCTGAGATTTCTAAACAACTGACCAGATATTCCAGAACTGATTAAAAGTATTGCATAGATCAAATGCTAACTTTCCTTTTAAAAGAAAGTTAGACAATACAAATGTGGGTCAAATAAATACAGTCATACCCATTTACATTTCTGATCTGTTCCTGACAACCAGACTTAAGCTATAAAAGCATAAATATGGAACCTATTTCCAATTATTTGAAATATGAAAAAATAATAATCTATTTCAACCTCCCAACAAAACCAGTTTACCCAAATATCATTAAAATGGTATAAAAGAAAAATCAGACAATTTAAAATAAACAAACAATGCAGTTCACTGTAATGAATTGTTGCATACTGTTTGTACTCAACAAAAGAAGGGGAAACTTAATACATGCAGCAGTAGAGAGTGGATGTGAGTGGAGAAAGTGGTGAGATATTTGAACAAATGAGAAGAAGCTCTGAGATGTTGTGCAAGCAGGTGCTCTACGCACTGCTTTCCTGGATATTTGCAGGACTGGGACACGTTGGCAGAAAGAGATTGCTATAGATAACTACTTACTGCAGTTATTGTAATAAAACACATATTTGGCACAGCTGACTGAACACAAACTCGCAGCAGATTCCCCTGACTCACACCACAAGCTCCTTCAAATTTCTCCACCCATAGTTCCAACATTATGATGAGCTGGAAAATGTTTGTGTCAAGCTGGAAAATGTTGTGTCAAGCATGCAGGACATAAAAGGGGATTTTTTCGGGGGGACAAGTTTGGGTTAAAATACCATTATATCCAGAGATCGGAACTGAAACCGAATTTTTGGTACAAAAAACAGATGTTCTGTCGAGAGCACGTAAAGAGCGAGGATGTAAAATAGGGTAAAACTATTTGTAGAGGGAGCTTCTGGTCCAAGTCATAGCAGTAAAGTGAATTTCTTTGTTAAGGCTGTAAAAGTAAAATCAGCATATGCGCCACACTTTCCGAAACAAAATCTGGGTTGCAGTTTAACAGCTGAATGGTAGTATCTCTTGAGACTTGGTAGCATTTCCTTCTGCAAATGTGACAGGATACAAGCTTACAGGGATGGTGTTCACTGAACTAGGGATCCAAAACAAACTTTTTTGGGGGGGGGGGGGGTGCTTCAACACTGCTCAGAGTATATCCAGTGATGCTTTTGTCCATCAGTCACCTGTCTGTATTATACAGAAATATTTTACCCAAAGCAACCTCAGTTGCACCTGATCAATAACAATCAGCATCTGTGATGGGACAGAACTTACTAAGAACTATGAAATCATAGTTATTGATTTCATGGCTGAATCATTATTTAATTGGATTATGGGCTGCAGTGTTATCAGAACTGTAATACATACTGCTGATATAAGTGCAATATTGATTATAGTGTTGTAATTAGTATAAATATTAATCTTAAACATCTTAATAGCAGGCAGGTGGGGGAAATAAAACACTTAAATTATAATTGGCTTACTAGGACTCTAGATTTATTATTACAGATAGGTGTAATTTGTATCATAGCATTAATTCATTTATGGAAACAGATGGCTTAATTAATGTATACTAATGTATAATCACACCTGCACTGTTTAATTCAGTCAAATTATGCATTTAGTAGTATGTCTGGGGTTTTGCAACAGGAGTGCAATTCAGCTGATGGCATGTTCATCATAGCATCTTATGAGAGAACATATTTAGCATATGTAAACTAATACTAATAAATACACAGTGGGAAATGAAACAAGTTTACCATGGGCTTGCTAGGATTAGCTCCAGACAAATACCAACAAAACCGGATAAGCAGTCAATGGATAGCTGTAACTTCATAATATATGAATAGAAAGAAGTGATTGGAAGCATTATATTATTACATTCTTGGCAGTTCTGATTATAAATGGGTTTATCATTATTATTGTTCTCTGCAGTGATTTGAATTTCTTTATAGTGAAAAAAACCAGAACGCAAAACCTTCATAATGCCAGGAAAACACACAGCGTTCACTCAGCTTTCTCAGGCCTCTGTCCTAGAGCACCCAAGTACACCCCTCATGTAAACTTTCCCTAAGCAAGAGACTTCTGTGGTTTTTTACACTGTATGCATTTGATTTTATATGAAACATTCAGAAAATATTCCTATGCAGTAGTGTAAAAGCTTGCCAGGTACTGGGGGACAATAAAATATTAGCAGTGGAGTAACACGCATATATTGGGAGGCAAATTAAGGCTTGTTTCATCACTGGATGTCATAAAACTCTTGTATTTCTGTGTTTTTGTTAATGGTCATAGTTCATATTTTTTCTTGCAAGTCATACTTCACAAAATAGCTTGACTATATAAAGCTTTACAAGTAAATGTATCTAATAAAATGGCCTTGTTATGCCATATTATGATACTTAAAGTAGTGAATAGTTTCTCTTTGCATAAATGAACGAGTGATAATTTGACATATATGAAAAATAGGAGGTTTTTTGGCTCAGGCCTACATTATCATTCATTATCATTCGTTTTTTGAAATCATAGGTAACTTTCACCTTAATTTCTGAGTTGTTCCAAAGAACAATTTCACTCATTAAAGTGAAATACACATGTATTTTTAATGGAAATGTGGAAGTTCTGATCCAGTGACAATTCAGCTGAAATAAATGGTTTTCTTCTGTTTCCAGCACATTCTGCAACATCGCCACCAGCTGGTGGATTGTTTCAAATGCATGTCTTCAAATCAGAGCTCCTTTTCCCCATAGTAATAATAATGTGTTGAAAGGGTCACATTACAACATGATCTATTTATTTGGAATTTCATGTTGCAATGAATAATGTACATAGATATAAACATGGTATCGGGGACTTTGAAGGCGAGAATATTAATGGGTAAACCTTCGCATGTCGCTTAACACTGTAAGTTACTTCGGAGAACAGTTATAGGTGTGACAGAGGATTGGTAACCCTGGATGATAAAGTTGGTTTGAGTTGGAGAGAAGTGTCAAATAAATAACTAATTTAAAAGTAAGACTTTTTCATGTTAAAGTTTTTTTTTTGCATAAACTAAAGGATAATATGAAGAGGACTTACGTGTCATTACCCCTGAATCGTTCTACAGGTTGATGACGTCGTTCTTCAATCGGTTTTCTTCTTTTAGATGAACCAGTACAAAGTGCCTGAGGTTTAAAGACCTGCAGGACTTGCACACACTTTGCCCCAGAAGAACCTGGGTTTAAAACTTTTCCCTTTTTGTTATTTCTTCCTTCATATACATATCTGTTTGTACAGCAACAAATTTAAATTAGTATTTTATTCTCAAGGCAGCTGTGTACATCCACTTCCACTTGCCAGGTTCAGCACAATGGGGCAGCTGTTTGCTGGGTTTCAAAGCAGCACATGGGAAAGTTTGACAGGAAAACTAATGGTGCTTTTATGTACTTCATCCCCCTGTGTGGAACATACATCTGGTCAAAGCCAGTTACCAGACTGTTATCTGACAGGCATGGTCTTTAACGTTACCTTCTTCTGCTCCTCAGGGTTCCTGCATTGACAGAACTATGTCATTAGTAAATCCTTCTTTTTGGAGGTGATAGGGTGATGAATCCATTCTTCCTGTTTCCGTGCCTCTGTTGAGTATTTTTCTCAGGGAGGAAGTCGGGTGGAAATGTGGAAGGACGACATCACAATGCAGGACGTCACATTCCCCGCCAGTACTTTTTCTCAAAAAAGATTTGACTTGCGTCGTCTGCAAGCCCATGTTCCCCAGCTCTCTTTTGTTACATGACAGCTTCAGATGCAGCAGCAAAAACTCCGAGAAAATCAGTCATCAGTAGGTACATGACCAGCTCTTCAGTTCACTGTGAAGCTGCTGATTCAGCAATCCATCATTCCATCGAACTTTGCAGTTGCAAGTGACAAAGTGACGGTGGAGCTGCTTTCAGGGTAAACACCAAGTCAATCAATGCCCAAAACTGCAGTGTCCGTGTAAAAGATGGTGCTTTGTTTCCGGGTGAGGAAGAACTTCTGTTCTTCTCATCAGTTTAATTGTTTTTGTTAATGTGGTAGAATTGACCGTTAAAGTTTTTACTAGGGACTTTACTGTCATTTAATCAAACTAACCAGATGTCATTTATCAGCCATCTTAAACACACACTGCTGGCAGTCAACAGGTTCCAGACTAAGATGTGAATCTGCTCAAGGAGATCCGGTGACATAAAAAAGGTGGTAATGGACTTACAAAAAAATCTTTATCAAAGTCCTCTTGGTGGAATACCATGAACCTGTTGGAATGTGCAGGAGAATTTAACATTTTATTTAAGAAGCTACTAACATGATAGTTTTCGAGTTACCAGTGGCAGATACATAGATAAGCAGACAGTCGGACATTTATAAATCTTGAAAGAACGCTGTCATAGCCTCACAGGGTATAATTTTTCTTAAAGTTCACAAATGGGTGATAAAGAGGCTTCAGAAATGATATAAAATATTACTTAATTTGTGGGTTGGAGTAGTGCCTGCAGATTGTTATTAGCAACCAGTCACTTACAGTAACTATTGACTCATCGGCACCGTATCATGCTATGTGTTTTATTTGTTGAATATAAGGATAGCGATCGGTGCACTGAGGTGACAGAGAAAGGCAGGTGGCTGTGAAAGACAGCAAAAACAGATAGAGAATTACAAAAGAAAACTGCAGCAAGAATTCCACTACTGTAAAATTTACTGTGACCACCTGTCCTGTTCTCCTTTCAGCAATCCGTGGATTTTCCCCACAGCACAAGATCAGCAGCTTCGAGGAGGCTAAGGGTCTGGACCGCATAAATGAGCGGATGCCCCCCCGCAGGGATGCAGTCAACAACGTTGGTCACTCCATGGGCAAAATGAACATGTCAGAGTCTAACGGCACGGACGATAACAGCAATATACAGTGATCTCCCCAGCTCAAACCACAAATTCTGCATCTGCTACCACTAATACAACTTAAAACAGTGTGGAAGAACATTTCAAACTCTAATTTCAGGCCTGGGCTCTTTGAAAAAAAAAAACAGAAAATAATTCAAACACAAATGATCTTCGTGAAAAAAAGAAACATTTTTGCTTGAATTGTACTTTAGAAAAACTAACAACCTTTGTGGACAGGACAGATATGTGGTTAGCTTTTGATGCTAGATTGTAAGACAGTCAGTCGGTCTGACTAGATGGAGCGCTCCTCCTGTTTGCAGGGGGGCTGCTGAAGAGGAAGGCAGCACGACAGTGCAGTGCTTTGGTTGGGGTCAAGCCGCTTTCAAGAAGTGGTGCCCAAAGTACATCAGCCATTTCCTTTTATGATCATTCATGTCAGGCCCTGCATTTGAAGTTTTTTGGGTTCTCTCACAAATGCACCACATCACAATTGCACTGTCTATTTTGGTGACAATACTGGCACAATTATATTTGTAATTAAAGTGCATATATACAATACGTACTATATACGCACTTTAATAACAAGTTTTGTCCATCACCATATACAAATGATAATGCTATTACAAACATGTTTTGCTACTACTATTAATTAAAATAAAAAATTAAATTACCTAGTTTATAATAAAGGTATTTACACCCAATGTGCAATGCAATCTTACTTGAGAGTTTTCTATGCGCTCTTTTCGCGTAAGACTACATGAGCCCCACAGCAGCTGTGTATATCTGACCATGGACTGGATTCCCGCCGTCAGTTCTGTTGCCCCGAAAGAGCACGCTGCAGTACGGGTTCCTCCTCCCCTGGTAGCCGCAGAGTCGAGTGTTTCTCACCTACCTGTGATCCAAAAGGAAAATTGTACACAATTTGTTTTGTGAACCTAATTTACCATTGCAGCAAACAACGAAACAAAGGAACAAAAACAATAATTTGTACAGCATCTAGACAACGCATCATTGCATGCGATTAAGTTCCTTATTGAAATGTGAAATTATATTGTGCTGTGTTTCAGTATAGTAGATCTTAATTATTTCCCTCTTCAGATTATCTTTGTAAAAGTTCTATTTTTGTTTTATATAGTTTTCTATTGATTTTTTTTCTTTATTTTTCCATGGTTTTCATTATTTTGCTATTGTTAAATTCATTTTTTGCTGTACAGGCACAGATGCTGTTTTTAAGGTGTGAAGCCTTGTGTTTCTTTTTGTTCTGTTGATGTACAGAAGTTGTTCAATAGTGTGAATGAATATATTATTCAGTGAAAAGCAACATTCAGGCTGCCAAAGCATGATCGCATGGTTTATTCAAATCTTATCTAAATGGACACAAACCGTGTGTCTCACTTTTAAAAGGAAAATATATTCTCATTATAATTCTTAATAATATTATTATTATTATAATTGCGCTAACTGTTCCTTATTCTTCCAGTTTTTCGATCCTTGTTTGGTATCAGTGTGATTTACTTTGAGAAAGGAATTTCATGGACTTTCAGTGATAATTTTTCTTGTATTTTTCTCTGGAATTAAGTTTTCGCATATGACTTCCTAAACACTACACACATTGTAAGCATGCCCTATGGGACAAATCACTTTTTTTACTCTTGAATAAAATATGCATGAAGTATTTCCATCTCTGAAGATATTTCCTTATTCCTTGCACATACATACTAATATTCATCAGTCACCATTTAATAGTTGCAGTGATAAAGAAAAATGCACAGTTTCGTATGATTCAGAACATAATGAAATGTTGCCGTTTGAGCTACATATACATCTCAGAGGGCAGGTATTCAGACAGGCACATTGAAATGATGTCAATAGTTCTTAACAGTTATTTAAGGAATTAAATGTTAGTACATGATTTGTTATGTTTGCAGTGTCGATTATTTTATGAATCGGGTGATGAAATGTAAAGAAAAAACTTTTCAGTGAATTGGAACCTTGGTTTTTTTTTCACTTGTCTAAGCCATCTTAGTTTATTGGAATGTCAAAAATGAAACCTGGCACCAAGTTGTGGATTCTGCATCATTCACCCATCAAACCTTTAAGCATCCTTTTATCTGTTTACATTCTAGTCCTGTGTGTGCGGTGCTTTCTGTGTTGTATACTCCCACTGTGCCAGTGTGTTTTTGTCCAGCCAAAATCCATAAGGATCGTGTGAAATATTTACACTGTTGCACAATATCTAGCCCCAAGAGTCACTGAGTTTTTGGAAGTTCAGCGGGGAGATATAATGGCATGTCACCACCTAAAAGACATTTTGTAATGTACTGTGTGTGTGTGTGAGTGTGTGTGTGTGTGAGTGTGTGTGTGTGTGTGTGTGTGTGTGTGTGTGATGGATTATGTATTTTTTCTGTTCAAACTAAACAGTGATGTAATAATCTTGTATCTTCATATACCTAAAGAAACGTTACTTAAGTCACTGTGTATGTGTGTGTTTGTGAGAACTGATCAGTCCTGTGAGCCACAGCTGTTTCACACCCATTCTGAATCACCAGCATACAAATGGATACAAATGAGGATTTTTTTTTTGTTGCCTTTTCCATGACTGCATTCTATCTGCTTCCCTTCATTCTTCCACAGGAAACTAGTGGAACAACATCAGGGCAGCAGCAGTTGCTCCCAGCCCCCCCAGTCAAAGTGTTCTGGCTAAGGCCAGGCATTCACTGGGCACTCCCAGATCAGCCCTGCTCTCAGGATACACGCAGACAAACATTCACACAGCCTGAATTCACCCCATTGTAACCATAAGTACACACAGGGTAAACACCCTGATAGATCATCTGCTGACACCATTTCAGACAGGGCCAAGTCTCCTGGAATCAGAGATGGACCAACTTCTGTCCTGCTCTCTGCTGTTCCTGAGTGGGCTTCTATACGAGCCCTCGACAGGTTAGTGGAAAACAAGGCTGGATGGAATCCAGAACAACCTTCTCTGTTAATTTGCACATCCTGTGGTCCAGAGCTAAAATTTAACAGCAACTAACTGAGACAAGATTTGTCTGCACCTGAGGAAAGCCAGAAACAGAATATATTGTGTTATGTGTAATGGCATTACATTATACAGTAATATTTCAATTAGTGTATGTCTTACAACAGTTTCACAATAGCGCTCTTTTATTTTAGCACAATAATTTACCATATTTTTTAAAAATGTAAAAAAAATGCTGAAACTATATTTCGATTTTCAATTTGTTACCCATGAAATACACTGTTTTCTGTGTTTATCTCACTGTTATTAAAGGTATAAGTAATCTATTTTGTATGTTTTCACAGCACAGTTTTCAAGCTCTGTTTATGCAGTTTACTTTATCAGTGTCCTCTTATAGCGCTGTTTCATAAAGCGCTCCATTTGTCAAGAACACATTGAGCAATGAACAAGGTATTATTGTATTAGATGTTACATTATACATTAGATAGAACAGAACATTAGATATACATTTTCCAGCATTAGATACAACAGTTGGTTACTGTTACTACAAAGGCAAAGGAAGATTGTCAGCTCTATTACAAATATTATTCTTAGATCAACCATAAGTAAGTTTTTCCAAACAAATTTTTATTTTGCTGTAGCATATTTGGTGGCTTTTGCCCCTTAAAAAGATACCTATTGCATATTAGCTTGCATTTAAACCACTTTCAGGCTATTCATGTCTTGCAATGGCTAAAATGTAATCATGTTGTATCTAAAGAAATTATTTTGAAAAGGTGTAGTACACACTGCTTCATCAAGGAAGACCAAGGAGGCCTTTTTGGCGTCATTTCAAAAACTTTGTTCTCTGTAATGTAACATACATGCATCTTCCAAAGGAACCACAGCAAAAGGAGGGAATCACATTATGGAAACTCCTACAACTTTCGCCACTGACATGACAAACAGCTCAGCACAAAATACTACAGGTAACTCTTCTTATTAGCTGTGCTTTTACCTGAATTACTGTATAAATGGCCATCATTTATCTCTGTTAGTTAAACTTTGATTTGTATGCATAATAATTTCTGATAATATCATTAAGATTAGTTTTTTTTTAATTTTTAAATGAGACTCTAAATGAGTTAAATGCGACTCTTTAACCGACAAAAACAGTAATCAAACATCTACCCTCATTATTAATGTGTCTTGTATAGCTTTTTGGTACCAACTACATCCTTGCTTGCCCTTAGCTCTGTGCCACAATCTTTAATTTCATTGAATAACATTTTAAAGATTCTAGTCATAAAGAATAATTACTGGTCAAAATTATAAAACAGCAATGCTAAAATTCATATATTTACATGTTATATTAATCTAATTTTTTTAAAGGTACCATTCTTCCAAATGTTTCCACCACACTGGTCTTCTCTACCCAGGACACCACCAGTACAGTAACCATGCCAGGTAGCAACCCTATGTCAGTGCAGGCCTATCGTACAATCCATTTTCAGAACCTAGAAACTGTCGTGCTCAGACTTATGCTATTTTTTAAGCAAAGAAGGTGACGGTTTCTTGTAAAGCAATATATTGACACCTCCTCCCGCTCAATTTCTGCACTCTTCCCACTCTTGATTTTGATAGCACTGTGGAATAATAACCAGTTGCAGAGCAAATATTCTCTAACTCTTATCATAGCCATTTGAACCTATTGAACCCTATAGTAAAATTTCCTATAAAAGAAATTTCCTTCATAACATTTATCTACGTAGCTCGGTGTATGTACTGTACAATTTCATTTTGTTTTACCTTCAGCACACTGTGTCTTCTCTTTCCCTGGACTGAAACTATTCAGAAGGTCCATGAAAAATGTCAACCAGAGTAAATTACTCAGCTCTCATTTAATAATGGACTGAGGGCATGGGGCACCTGTGCTAATGTTGTTCTCATATTGCAGGAAATACCAGGGATATAAAATCAACATCACAATGGGACATATTTACCAGAGACCAAAGAAGTACCCAGGCAACAACATCTACTTCAGACAACCCCAATTCTGAACCAGGTCATTTCCTTCTCTTCATTTCAACTCACCACAAAATAGAGGCCAATTATACTCAAAAAAATCACTGCACAGAATGATCACTGGAATGTGTATCCTGTTATTCAATAATATGGTGGGTGGGAAGCTTATGACAATAAGCCTGTTAGCATGTTTCCATTAATTGAGATGAAGGCAAAGAACTTCAGGAAGTGATCTGCAGAAAGTAAAGAGAGACAACATAAAGGAGAAGAAGGTAATCCCATGGACTACAGGATATTAACTGCTTATCACAGAAACATTTTTAATCAGAAAACATGTCATCTTACAATGAAGATTGATGTGGAGAATTTAATGAGAGCAACAAGTGGTGTTGATGCAATATTTCCTTTTTTTCTATATTTTTCTTCCACAGCAACTACAGGTAACTCCACTACATTGCTGACTTCACCTGGAACTGAAGAAGTTGCAACAACCTCATCACCAACAGGAAGCAGTCTTGTCATGCTTGCATTTGGTAAATTCTGCCACATAGATCTATTGCCTCTTTACTTTACTTGAGCTGCTGTGAATGCAGCAACTCTTAATCTCAGTGGGTGTGCACATATCAAAGACACAGATATATAATTTCAGCACTGACCATATGATGTAAACTAATAAAGCTCTTGTCTTTGAGTTTTGTGGCATGCTGTTCCTGAACCTTCTCATTTAGGGGTAATGGTTTTCTTCTAGGGGTGATGAGTTTCATCCTCATTTTGATTGTTGTCATGGTGATTTTGGTGACGGCTGTGAACCTGAGAGGTCGGTGTTGTGGACAAAAGGAAGAAGGTGAGTGTTCTTATTGTACATACGCATTCTTGCAAACTACATCAAAACAATACACATTTCTGAAATGCTCCAGAAAGAAAACAGGCAGATATTGAATGAAGTCCATAAATCCATAATAGCATAGAGCATAATACACTTATATCTGAATTTACAACCACCAGTGGGGACAGAAGTCTGTTCATAACCTGAAATTTTCTGTACCCACTATTTCGAAAAGACTTAATAATACATCTGTTAGAGTATTTGTTGTACTTTCACAAGCAGCTCATACTGGATCAAAATCTTCCTTTTTACCGGAAATACTGAGGGGAGACAAGATACAGGATGAACCAGATGTTAGTTTATTATCTTTTATTGATATGAAGAAACATTATATGTTACTTTAAAAGGACAATAAATAAAAAATAAAATAAAAATTGGGTCACCTAGTTCTAACTATCTTAAAAACATAATAACGGGCATGTATTTCTGTTTACTCACTGGGTTTATGTAAAATTCTTGGGTATAGCTGTAAGAAACAAATAATACTGTGGATGAAATTGCTCTTATACAGCTTCAAGACACTGAGCCCCAAGACCCCCCCCCCCAGAGTACCATTTGAGTTTCCATTCTATCTGAGTGCCCACTAAAAGTAGAAAGTGGAAACACATGTTATTTTGACTCTGCAACAGGGTGTAGTCTTCTTGGCCTAGCGTCTAGTGATTCTGGGATGGCCTCCAGACCACTGGAACCTTGACAAGGATAAGCAGTTAACAAAAATGACTGAGTAGCTGAGTAAGTGAGTGAGAACAGAGAAATTTTTGAAAATAGTACAGTGAAGAAAATAGAATTAAAAATGAATAAAATTGTGAATATTCATATCTTCAAAAATGTGTAATTTTGGAGGTTTGTAACATTGTTTTCAAACAGTCCAGCATTCATAAGATTTTTTTTTTCCAGGTAAAAAAAGCTGTGATTCTCTAGTACCAGAAAGGTTTGTACATTTTAAATATTAAATATTTGCCCACCATCTGTACCTAGAAAACTGTCATTGCTGCTGTCTACTACCACATGGCCTCCTTTTTGAAAGACCAGCATTTGCTTAATAATTTGATCTTTTATCGACCCTATAGCAATCTGACAAGTGGAGAGAAAGAAAGTATAACTTTGGTGTCTGTGAAATCAATCAACACTGAAACAGGTAAGCCCACAGTAACTGTAACCAAACACAGAATTCAGTATTTGCAAAGTCTTTAGGAGACTGCTGATTCACATTTTTATATTCAAAATATTCCAAAGAATCAATATATGCCTCTTAATCGCTCATAGGAAACCAGCATCTTAAATACCTTCATTCTTTCCAATAGAAACAGACTCACCTCAGAGCTCCTCTATTTATAACACCTCACTGGACAATGAAGACAAGCATTCAGCAAGGACCTGCTAAGTACCCAGGTAGATCCATTACATTAAGCAACACTGTTCTTTTAAACTTTAAACTGTCAAAACACTAATACATCAATTCCCCATTAGGCTCAGTTAATATCCTTTACCACTGGAATTATTTCTATTTTCATATTGTTTTTCAATTAAACTGTAAGAATATTTAAAACAAGATTAAACAGTAACCCCAAAGACTATGTTGTTTTATTTTCAGTTGGTGTTATAAAGGTGGATGGCATCCAAAATGCAGGAACATTGAACTGGAACAGAGTTTACTTATAAATGTGAAATAGTACTGGTGTTGTGCTTTAAAAAGTAAAATTGTATTTTTTGTACTGGACATTGATGTTTTTTTGAAATACAAAACCTACAAAAAATGTGTATGTGTGAGAGTGGAATTGGAGTAATAAACACTACCCTGCTATAAAATCAGCAGAAGTTTTATTTGTTCTGTTATAGCTAGGTATATAAAAAAATATATTGGTTTTGTTATTGATGACCACACTTTTTCGGGTATTACACCTACATTGTGAGCTCAATGATGAGCAGTGCACAGTGAGTGCTTCAGCTGTATTTGTAACCCTTCCTTGTAAGGGTTAAAGTTCTAGTCTAACAACAATAACAATAATTTATCAGTGATGAACTTTACATATTAAAATATTGTGTCAACATATATTATTTATCTACTATTATTTGATTACATTTTGAAATGATGACATTTCATTTTTTAAAATAATGTAATACGAAAACCAAATGAGAAAAAAATTCGCTGACACTGCTGAACATGAAATGGTGCATATTTTGTATTTTACAGTGCTGCAAAAAAGTATTTGTAACCAAGGAGATAATGACTTTTTCCACATGGCCAATATGCTTCTTTAATAACTTTGTTACTTAAACAAATGAAGCAATATTTCAAAAACTGTATCATGTATTCAGAGTGACAAATATGCGATAATAGGGGCAATCAGGAAGGGGGCAAATATTTTTTCACAGCACTGTACATGTGTAGCAACTTGTTCAGATTTTCCCTATGTCTGAGATGTGTGGCAAAACATGAAAAATTAGTCTGCTTTTGTTTGCTTTCAGTCACTGCTTATAAGTATTGTTTATCTGAATAATACACATATGAGCATTTGGTCAGGATCTTCAGTAGAGACTTGTATTCCTGTATAGTATCTTGTGATTTAACATTAGAAGGTTCCTGATAATGTTTTGCGGTTAGTCTATAACTAAATATTGCAACTGCATGCTGTAAATAAATCTCTTGTTAAGACAGGAAAAGTATGTTTGCCTGATACATGGTTCATTGTGCACAGTATAAGAAGACAACAGGAGCAGCAGACAGTGAAAATGATAAGGTCATAGTTCAGCACGTTGAAGGTTCCTAGTTTGATTCCCATCCCTGCTGTAATATTATTCATCAAGGTACTTACCTTCAGTGGCTACAGTATGAATACCCAGCTGTACAAATGAGCAAATAATTGAAGACTTGATTTTCCAACATTGTAAGCTACCTTTGATAAAGTTCTTACATAAATAAGGGTTGATATCTGATCAAAGACTTAAATTTAGATTAAAATATGAATATCCCTTTGAAAACATACACTCACTTTATTAAGAACACCTGTGCACCTGCTAGTTTGTGCAATTATCAAATCAGCCCATCATGTGGCAGTAAAATGCATAAAATCACACAGATACAGGTCATAAACTTGAATGAATGTTCACGTCAAACTTCAGAATGGGAAAAAACTGTAATCTAGGTGACTTTGGTGGTGGCATGGTTGTTGGTGCCAGACAGAGTGGTTTGAGTATTTCAGAGACTGCTGCTCTTGTAGGGTTTTCATGCATAACAGCTTTCAGAGTCTAAACAGAACGGTGCAAAAAACAAAAAACATTCAGTGCGCGGCAGTTCTGTAGGCAGAAACACTTTGTTGGTGATAGAGGCCAGAGGAGAATGGCCAAACTGGTCGAAGCTGACAGGAAGGCTACAGTAACTCAAATAACTACTCTTTACAACAGTGGAGGGCAGAAAAGCGTCTCTGGAGTCGAACTTTGATTTGGATGGGCTACAACAGCAGAAGACCACATTGGGTTCCAAACCTGTCAGCCAAGTACAGGAAGCTGAAGCTACAGAGGATACTGGCTCACCAAAACTGGACAGCTGAAAACTGGGACAACATCACCTGGTCTGATTAATCTTGATGTCTGCTACTTTTAGGGTCAGACTTAGGCATAAACAGCATGAAACCATGGACCCAACCTGCCTTGTGTCAAAAGTACAGGCTAGTGGTGCTGTAATGGTGTGGGGAATGTTTCCTTGGCACACACTGGCCCGCCAAATACCAATCCAACATTGTTTGAATGCCACAACCTCAAATTGGCCACAGTTTTTCCACCTTCTAATGGCTGCTTCCAGCATGATAATGTGCCACATCACAAAGTGCAAGTCATCTCAAACTGGTTCCATGAGCATGACAGTAAGTTCCTTGAACTTCACAGCCTCTCCAATCACCAGATCTGCATCCAACACAGCACTTTTAGGATGTGGTAAATCGGCAGATTGGCAGCAGGAATGTGCAGTTGACAAATGTGCAGCAATTATGTGGTGCAATCATGTCAACGTGGAACCGAATCTCTAAGGAATGTTTCCGGTACCTTCCCGAATTGCCACAAAGCATGCAAGCTGTTCTGAAAACAGTGGGGTCCTACCTGGTATCAGAATGGTGTACCTAATAAAGTGCCCTGTGAGAGTATGTATAAAAAAATTTGTTTAAAAATTAATTTTTTAGAATTTCTCCAATCTTTTAGACATAGAAAACACTGTACTGTATGACTGCCGTCGTGAGGAGATGAAGACACGAGAACAGCTTCCATAACGCAGCATTTATTAACACAAGGAGGTTAGAGCTGGGAAGGCTGCATAGAGCACTTGTTCTTTTTGCTTGAGAACTGCAGTCCTCTAAGAGACCAGTTTATTTTAGAAGATAGTAGTTAATGAAGCCCAGCTTTTTAAACCCACAAGGATCTTGCTAACCCCAGGAGCAGCACACACATTCCCCAGGCATCGTTACGCAACTACCAACTAGTTGCGCGCAATTCCCGCCCCTATCCATAGGGGCGCCCCTGAGTAGCGTGGAACGCTGCATCACTTTATCGTCCATACGTTTTTTTATGTAGAAATAAAACATTAGGAATTAAGATGGAGTAATGCTGCATATGTATCAAGTCAGATTAAAAGGCTCCGGTGGGAGTGTCATGCTGAGCTCGGTTTGTCAGGCCTGTGTGCTAAGCGTGCTAAGCTGTACACCTGTCCATGTAGGGACAGCGCTCGGCACCCCGCCATTGGCCCGACGCTGCGCTCAAGAAGGACCACCGGGGACTCATTTCCGCTTCCTGTCCGCCATGGAAGAGCAGTGTTTCCCCCCCCCCCCCATTAGTGCAACTTACTGTACTGTTTATTTTTCTCGTCATGCAGGAATTCCATCCAAAACGTTTTCTTCGTAGGTCGGACGGGTAGCGAACAGCTTTTATTATTCGCCTGTAATAATATTATAACGGAATGGAGACTGGAAACTGAGCTTATGGGCGATTATAAGAAAGAAGAAAATACAAATTAGAAACGTAGATGCAAGGTTATGTCGATGAAAGTTAAGTTAAACAGTATCTAGCTTGCTCTGATTGTCGAAAAAATAACTGCCAGACGTCGTCCTCGAGTGTATCGTTCTTGTTTTATTACTGAGAACTGGAGAGGGGGTAAATACGGGTCACTTGGCGTTCAGAGATGGACAGAGAGGAGTGCAACAGACTCATAGAACAGGCGAAGTTGCGCCTGCGCTCCGGCCGCACGCGCGAGGCACTCCGGCTCTTGCGCGAGGCGCAGAACGTGTACCCCAGCTCGCGAGCCCGAGGTAACCGGCGGCGGGCGTCGACGCACCAGCCAGCGCGCGCTGCATGTCGTCATGGAAATCGCAGCTCATCCCATAGAGCAGCATATTATCCCTAAAACTGCACGATTGTCCCTCGCATGGATGCGGCAAAGCCCCCCCCCGTCTTTAAAACGTGATTGTGGGCAGTCAATGTTTAGCACTCTGGTACATCTCTTGAAAAATACAGAAAGCTGCAAGTTGATGTGTAGAAAAATAACGCAACAGGGGACCAAAAGACGACTGCGCAGTTAGAAGATTGCCCTAAGGACAAATGCTTTAGGACTGACTCAGCAAAAGAGCATGGTTACTTTGATCATTTTGCATGGATAAACTACTTCTGCATGGTGATGCATGAGCTGTGAACATGTCTTTCATTAGTATGTGCAGGACGATTACAATTACAGTACTGGAGGGCCTGCATCTGAAGGTATTTGCTTCCAAGGTTCATCACAGAGCATTAGGGTGAAAGGATGATGTTACTGACACAGATCATGTGGGAGGCCTGTGGAAAGATTTCCAGATGGTAGGAAGCGGGCATCAGATTTACAAAGACTTAAGTTGCAAGTGATAGCAGTGATCCTGGGAGAGATGTCTAAGATGGTTGGTATTTTGTTTGAAATCAAACTTGCGAAACCAAAAATGACATGTAGGTTTGTGCATCATCTGCTCAAAAGTAATAATAGTAGCAAAGAGAGGTCCCAGCGTCACTCATTAAGGGACTCCTCTAGAGAGCATGTGAGCAAAGACAACAAAGTTATTCCAGAGAGTGAAGGACAGGTCAGAAAGGTGTGACAGCTGGTCCCAGCACTGCACCAGGGATGCTGAGATCCTTATGAAGACATTAGGTAAAGAAGAATGAAGATATATGAAACAGGTACAGTATGTACCGAGGCAAGTGCACTTTTCACTGTGCTGGCTTATTAATGGCCCAAAAATACAGTGAAGTTTGACATTGTGCTTAACTAATATAGTCGGGCATTCTGCTGTAGAAAACTGTTTGTTAGAGACTTTTGGGACTCACACCTGTAGTATTTTGGTTACCACCTCAAGTATATAACATAGGAAGGCATGAATACATTTTGTCATTAATCCTTCTTGGTTTATTTTGGACAGGATCTCGCTCCATCCCATTTCCTGTAATATGTGTGAGGAAGTAACCTGCAGGATACTGGCCCTGTTAGTTTCTACCCTGCAGTACAACAACAGTGAAGAAATTAGAGAAATTCTACAAAACCATAGGCTTGTATGGTAATTGGCACATAAGTGTTTTTAGCATCTTGTTCAAACAGAAACAACATCCTAAGATAAGAAATGAAGTTGGTTTTTATTGTCTCCTAAAACCCATGTCATACTGTTTATGGGAACTAAAGCAGATGGTGTACACTTTCAGTAATGGTGGGACTGCTGAATCTTGACTAAAACACAATGAGCATGAATTAGTGTGCACTCTTTATTGTCATAAGACTAAGTGCTGCTTGGCCTCACATCAGGCATTCTGCTTGTAGTCACTGGAAATTTGTTTCATCATGTTAGTTGCTACACTTAAGGTCACATCAATAAAATGTTTTTACAACTTAATTGTTTGGCAGAGTCTATTTTCCAGAGTGAGCGACACATATAACAAGTGACAAGTAGGTTATGCATTTAGAGCTGCATGCTGTGCATGTTCAACCCAACCCCACAGGCACCTGTGATTTTTCTTCATTCTTCCAATGCCTGCTTTCATATCTGCTTGGCCTTCAGTTTTAATTGAGGCAATCCTGAAGAATGGCACTGAGCCTGATGAAGAAAACCAATCTTATGGCCCACGCGCCTGGTGCTCAAGAGAGGAGGGGAGTGCAAGGCCTGATGAGAAGAAGTGTTACACCGAGGAGCAGCTACAGGGGGTTCTCAGGTATTTGAGGCTGCTGAAATGAATGCTTCCTTGCTGTATATTGTGAAGCACTATGTTACACTGAGTCCATGTTTAGCTATACAGCTGTATGACTTAACAACTTCCATGCTTTTCCCCTTAGAAATGACTAGCTGTGTTGCCCGGGTCAAAATGGTGTAGTGGTGGAAAAGTGAAAAGTAATAACGCACTATATAATCAGTACTGCCCTGTATTTTTTTTATTAACATTCACATTTTTCATTTGCGCACGTACAACAAAAAAATCCATCTGTATGTAGTAACTAGTGTGTGGGGTGGAAGAAAATTCATCAGTGTGTGTGTGAGAGAGAAACTGCATAAGTTTGTGTGTATGTTGGGGGACAGAAAAATCTGTCAGCGTGTCTTATGTCACTGTGAAGTCACATTGTGTAAGTTGTGTGTGAGTTTGTGTGTCTATGGAGTGAGAAAATGTGTCCGTTGTGTTATGGCATATGTGGCGTCTCAGCCAACCTGTGTGTTTGTCATGGGGTTAGGGAACAGAAGATTCCTCAGCATGTTATGATATCTTGGAGAGGCAGAAATTTCATCAGCGTGTGTGTGGCATCGCAAGAAAATCCTACGTCTCAGCCTAACCGTGTTTACGATATAGGGTCATGGGCAGAAAATGAGTCAGCGTGTGTGTGGCAAGAAAATTTGCCTGCTTGACTCTGCATTCTGTGCGTGACACAATAACTCCCACCTCTCTGAGCTTTGTCAGACAGTCCAAATTTTAAATTTTCAAAATACTAAGTAAGCTTTTTGGAGTTTATTGGACTTTACTGCACAAAAACTTAATATAAGTACCTGTGTGCCAAATTTCACATTTGTCGCTTGAAAAACAAAGCCATGTATAAAGAACAAACAGACAAACAAACAGATTCAGCTTTATAGATACAGAGAATTTAGGCCTGGTAGCAACAGAATTTAATAATGACAGTGAACCAGAGGTGGTTGGTGGGAGGAAAATAAGGGTAATTTCAAAATCTGACGAATAGATTGTTTATTATTGGGATTTTGTTTTACAGATAAATTAAGACCTACAGCTTATTTAAAATTTGTTGCCCCAGTTGATTTAAAATTTAGGCCTGGGGGATCACTAGATCTTTAAAGTTTTGGGAGAAGCGTTGATCCCCTAGAACTAGAACTCAGCTTGATACCCTTGAAAACTTGACTTTTTCCATGGGATCCCTTCTGCCATAATGCAGTTCAGCTCTCAGTCAGGAGAGTGACAATATTACACTACTTTTTGGTATGATGTGCACACTATGTCACAGCAGTGACCAGCATGGTACATTACTGTGTCTTTGTAGCATTTCATGGCATAGTAAAATGTGGCCATTTCATTTCGAGGTTTTTCTTAGACATTTTTAAATTAATCTTGTCCTTGCAATTCATAGGATAACAAGATGCAAGAATTTTTATGAGACCCTTGGTGTGGCCAAGAATGCCAGTGATGAGGACCTGAAGAAGGCCTACAGAAAACTGGCACTCAAGTTTCACCCAGATAAAAACTTTGCTCCAGGAGCCACTGATGCATTTAAAGGTACCCCTTTAGCAGCAGATCTCTCAAACTTCATCTCTCTTGAAATCAATGTATTAGATCATTTTTTGGGTTTCGTTTGGTTATTGTGTTTTTCGTGTAGAGCTTTTATAGTAATTTGACCTGTATTCCTGATTTGCTTTCTCATTCTTTCATGACTTGCATAGCTTAAGACTGTACGGTTGGGTATGGAATAGAATGGAAAGTATGGTGGTTGATTTTTTTTCTTCCAGAACAGCAATAAAGACAAAATTGTGTAAAGTTTTTGGTCACACATCCAGTTCGTAAACCCTTAAATTGTGCCAGCCCAAATGTAACCGCCTCAAAAGGATGTGTCTACTGCCTGGCCTCCACCTTCAGCAATAGGCAATGCCTACGCTGTGCTGAGCAACCCTGAGAAGCGACGGCAGTATGAGCAGTGCGGTGACGTGGCAGCGGCCGACAACGCGCCCCAACAGACCACAGGTCATCCTCACCACAGCTACCACAGGAACTTCACCAAGGACTTTGAGGCTGACATTTCCCCTGAGGAGCTCTTCAACACCTTCTTTGGTGGCAAGTTCCCCAAAGGTAAGTGCTGGGCTTTCGCAGTCACAGTGTTTTTTGTCTGTCAAAGTTTTCCATCTTCCCCCCTGTCAAGGATGATGTGCAGCATCCTTTGTTACAGGAGTAACCTGCCTGTCTGTGATCATCTCCGAGCAGTTGATATTTTGTTCCCATGTAATGTGTTTGTTTCCAGATAATTCCAGTGAGAAAAGGTCACTGTGATCATCAGTTAGGTGTTTCCTGTATCTAATTGAATTTGTAAAATCACTGTGCTGTTGCGTCCTTGTAACTTTGAAAAGTCATGGTAGTCAAGTAGGGCAATACGAGAAAACCTTACCTTTGTTTTTTTATAGGCAACATCCATATGTACAGCAACAGAGGGGCCACCTACTCCCACATGTACCAGCAGCGCAAGCGGCGCCCAAACGAGAGACGTGGAGCGGAAGCAGAGGAAGACCAGAGTCAGGTTGGCGGTGTATTTATTTCATCAGCAGGAGGCTGCAGCCAGAGCAGCTTCCACAGTTCTGTCCATTTACTTCAGTTTTTATTGTAGTACTGAAGCATAACTAAAGACTTTTCATTTTTGCTGTCACGAGACAGGGTTTCATGGTTTAAAGCCTATCCTGGAAACACTGGGTAAAAGGCATGGAGTTAGTTCACCCTGGGTGGGACGCCTGGGACATTCACCCATGCATGTGTTCAACTATCCCACACTACTTTAAAGCAACATACAATTCAATCAACAAAATCGCACATTAAACCAAAAATTGACCTTTAACAAGAAAGATAAATGAAAGGGTTCCTGTCACCACTCAAGGTTGAATCATTGACATATCTCAGATCCTACACCACTACAGCATAATGCATTATGCATAGAGTGACACTGTATACAGTTATGTACACTGTACTTAGACTGTAATGCTTACTCATATACAAAATCAACATGGCATATGCAAAGGATTCGCCACAGTTGTGGTTAAGGGGACTTCGGCAGGAGTGGGATTCGAACCCAGGCACATCAACTGGAAAGCAGCAGCTCAAACTGCTACACGACCTGCAGCCCTACAGTGAGTGGTTCTTTAAAACTCTATGCTTATAACAATGTATTAAGTGTATTATTAACTCTTAAGAATGGGAACAGCACACACAAAGTACTTTTTGGCCTTTTTATTCAACTTTTAATTTTTTCAAGTAAAATATGTGGAATTGCAAGGAACACAGGAATGTTGCAAATGAAATTGAAGACAAAGTAAAATAAGGAACACCGTCCACCATTCAATCAATCATTTATCCTCCCCAAAAACGTGACAGAAGCAAGGCGACCTGAAAGAAAACTGACCTACCATTTACCATACTTTTGTCTCATCTCTTATTAAAGTTCTTGGTTCGATATATGTACATATATATGTGTACACACACACATATATATATATATACACATATATATTCCTGTAAATGGAAAACCTACTGTAAGGTGAAGGTAGAGAGATTACATTTTCTGTTCAAATATACAAGTTTTGGATTTTTTTTTTAATGATTTAGAAGGTGCTTCCCTGACTGACCCATCTGATGACGTAACTCCAATGGGCAAACAAGTGAATCCCTGTCCTCAAAGTTACATTTCACAAACAGGGACGACACGATACACGCTGATGATCCTTCACATCCACTTCTCAAAGCACAATTTAGATCATAATGGCTTATGCATTTGAAACGATGCAGGGAAACCCCTTGAAATGTGAAATCAAAGTTTAAGTCATTTGCACTGCTAGTAAACATAATAAATATGTCCGAATACATTACAAGCTCAAAAAATAAATATATTTAGAGCTTATATAATGCATTGTGTGAGGTACTAGGAGAGATTTGACTTTAGCAAATAACCAGAAACAAAAGCACAAGAGGAAAATGTGTCAGTCGTGCAAAACCCAGATGGACAGAATGATGTATGAGAAAAAGACAGTGCAATACACTGTGTTCAGACCTCATAGAATGACAGACAAGTATTAAAGTACATTTTTGTTTCAAAACTAACAAAAAATAACCCCAACTACCTGCAGAATCCAAATTTTTAAAAACCCCCACCGCCAATGCCCTTCTCCTTTTCCCATCTTTTGATAAATGCAACTTAAAAACCCTTGCTCGAGTAACCTGCAACTGAACAACACTTGATGCCACAATCCAGACACTGTCTGTATAAATGGACGCCTCCGACGGCTCACAGAGCTCAATTACCCCTCTACAGAACAGGGAGTACAAGAACCCCATTCCCAAATACCCTCTACACAGGTTTGCCTTAGTGGGAATACAGCTCATCTTCACTATTTGCAGTCTCTGGAAGATGACAAACTCATCGAGGGAGAGACCAGGAGAGGGAGCAAGATGCACACAATAACGAGATGAAATTTGTTTCCACAGCCTTCTATGTGTCTTCACCTTTGTAAGAGGTCTCCTAAAAGAAGTGACATTTTTCAGGTCTTGGCGTGACGGCCATGGAGTTGCTGCTGCGGATGGTGATGAACAGAGGATGAGCGAGTGTTGCTCGCAGGGGTTCGTGCCTGAGCTGCAGCCAGCGCTGCCACACTACGCAGCACCCTGTCTGGTGTCCCCTCGCTTGATCCTGTGCTCAGGTCCGGGCCTCTGCTTCGTGAGGAGGAACCAGAATCCCTTCCCTGATTCTGTCGTCTCCCTTTACGAGTCTCTCTCCTTCTGCCCAACCCCCTGATTTCCTCACTTTTCCTGCCACCCTTGCCTTCCCTTTCTGGTATCCTTTCCTGATCACTGCAGGGAGAAGGGCCACGTGACTGGGAGCACAAGGGCCCTGTGCTTTGAGAGCTGAGGCTGTGGGTGCGCTGGCTACTGTTGCTGCTGCTGCGGCTGCGCCCGCTGCGTCCCCCCCTCTCAGTGCTCAAGCTGCTGCTGGCACTATGGGCCCTTGGTGAGCAGCTCTCCTCACCCTTACCTGTTCCTTCCACCTTTCTTTTTCTTTTCACCTTCCTGCACCTCTTATTCTCAGTCTCAAGTGGTGGGACCAGGTATCCCGGTCTCTGGCGGGTGGAACGAGATGAAGTGGGTTTGGGCTGGGTATGAAGTTGCCGGGTACTCTCGGGTTTAGATGAGAAGTCCTGGGCATCTCTACCCACAGTCTTATTGGTCCTTTCAGATGAAGCAGACATGCTGCTCTGTTGCACAGCCACTGTCACATCACCCTCTTTACCTTTACGAAATGCTGTACTTGACCCAACATTTCCTCCTCTACTCCGCATAGCTAGCAGTTTAGCAGCAGCGTTCAGGGCTGAGCATCTCTTTCCTAACACCTCTGGGACAATGGGTGGATAGGAAAGCAAGACAGAGTTTGACTGCTGCCTGCGCTCGGGATGGGCCAGGGGACCAGAAGACCTTCGTGTGACCCTGAACCGCACTTCATTACCAGAAACCCCAGCAGTAGTATTCAGTGTCCGTTTTCCTCTATATGAAGTCTTAAAAAACCTTCTCCCCCTCCTATTGCTGTATTCACCACCCCCAGTCTCTACATCTCCTTTTGGGACAATGTCTCCTCCGCCTTCTAGCCTCCTTTGGGCTGCTCGGGTGAGGCGCTGCTCATTATTACCTCCTGAATCATCAGAGTCTGAACAGGAAGAAAATGAGCACTGCTGTGGATCTAAAGGTGATAAGGGAGTAGAGTCTGACTCAGAATGACTGGGGGGAACTTGATTTTTAGGTTCTTTTTGAGTGTTGCCCTCTTCCTTTTTGCTGTGTGCTTCGTCACGCTTCCTCTTTGCAGATTTGCCTCTTATGCTATCCTTGGACAGAGAGTCATAGGTAGTTGTGGAGCGAGAGGATATCGAGGACGGTGATGAAGAGCAAGCAGATTCTTTGCTGCTACAACGACTTGCAGGTCTTTTGGGAACTGAATGTCTGTGCTTTCTTGTTCTCTGTCCAGCTTCTTTAATCTGCTCATTCTCTTTCTCACCATGAAGAGGTCTTTGATTTGCTCCATGTATCACTAATGATTCTTGGTCCTCCAACAAATAGTTGTCCACTCTCTTCCTCTTAAGCTGAGACGTACTGCTTATTCCATATGCGCCCTGGTCATCAATACACTCATCTTTACACTCCTCACTCCTTTTAACTGTACAACCTTTTTCTTCCTTCCCACCTATCAACAGTGCAGATCTTTTTTCACTCTCCTCTTTGTAATCTCCTTCTTTCTGTGCTACTCCGTCCTCATTCTCTGAGCAAGATCCAGCAGCAGTGTATGTTTGACTGGACTGAGGGGTCAGACTGAACTGAGCAGTGGGGTTATCACTTTGGTCAGACTGAGAAACTGGACTGATTGTTGCCTCTGAACTACTCTGTGGAAGGTTTTCAGAGCTTGACAGGGGTGACTGCAATATTCTGTCTGTGCTGCAGCTCTGTGGAACAACATTGCTCAAATGCTGCTTCAACTCCGGACTGCCTGGTGATGAGGAAGTTAAAGCTACCGGACTAAGAGAACCTGATTCCCCCTCAGGTGACACTGTGAAATCCTTACGAGGGCGACCTCTTTTACGTTTGGGTGAAGGGGATGGATTCCTTTCAGACAATCCAGTGCTTTCTCCCTTAGAAGGTGAAGTGCTTTCTGTTTGAGATTTGGCTACCCTTGGTGGAGTTTTAGGAGGGCGCCCTCTCTTGCGTTTACCCAGTGGCGGTGTGTTTTGCTCAGAAGCAACCAAATTCTCTTCATCCCCGTCTAACTTTGTATCCAGCTTTCTGGGGTAATTTGGAGATAAACTGGCCTTTCTTTCACTACCTCTTCCTCTCCCCCTTCCCAAATGCTGTTCTCCAAGTTGGGCAGCCATGCGGGACTCAGTCTCTAACCTCCGTCGTACTGGAAGGTTCCTTAAAACAGGCATATCTGAAAGACGGCTGGGGGAATTACCAGTTATCCCTTTGCTCGTGCTGATGCATGTTGCAGGAGAATCCTGGGTTTTTTCTGGGTTACATGCAACAAAGGATGTCGTACCAAATGCTTCTGTAACTGGCTTTTCCTCTTTCTTAGTTGTACTAGTGCTGTCAGGTGTATGAGGGGCTTTTCCATCTTCATTTTGCTCCATTAATCGAGTCTCCTCCCCACCCCCTGCTGCCCTTTTCTTTCGCCGTGGCTCCTTGTCTTCCACCACTGTGACTAAGCGGCCTGGTAGCTTCCTAAGAACTTTGGCAGAGGGAGAATCATCAGTATGACTGCTCAAAACTTCCCCATCTGCTGACTGCCGTTTGCGTGGTGACCGAGAAAGGGCAGGCTGGACTGAATTTTGAGATTTAACAGACTTCTGAATCTGCTCATCTTGGTCCTTTGTAAGTGTGACACCATCACAGTTTTGTCTTTGTGTTGAATCAGACTGGATTTTACAAATATTATCCACATCAGATCCTGTAGACTGGGATTCTTGAGTTTCTGCTTGTTTCTTTGTTGCAAGTCCAAGGTGTGTCTGAGAAATTGTGTCTACGTGTACCCCCGCAGAATCTGATTGGGCCTGGTCTTTACTCTCTCCTCCTGAAATGGGATGCGAGGTAGACAAGGCACAATGGGCATCAGTCATCTGTGTCTTCTTGGCCACTGGACTCAGTGCAGCAGAAGGGAGTAAAGTGGACGTTGGTAATGAAGTTGTAGTCAATTGGGCCTCAGAGTCCAACTCTGAGGCAGAGAGAACAGAACAAATCTCTGCAGGGTTTGTGCATTCTGCAGTTCCTGGTGAAGCTGAATGGAGTTGGCTATGGTCCTGAATGTTCTGACAGTCTTTTGCAGGGGAGGATGGGGAAGTTTGAACTTGTACCATTAATTCTTTGGTTCCTTCGGTCTCTTGAAGAGCACCACAAACACTCTTTGACATGTCACCTAATGCTGGGACTGGGAGAGTGGGCAAATCCTGTCTGGGGTTAACAGTGACTGGAGAAGCCTTGTGACACTGGGGAACATGAAGTGAATGAGTGAGGTTAGCTGCTGTCAAATCTTGTTCCAAATACTGTGACTCAGATTTTTGATCCCTAGGCTGCTCCACTGATGCAAGAGTAGTATCAGGTGTTGGCACACCTCCTCGAAGTCTTCCACTGACCCTGGTAGAAGGTGCCCCTTTCTCTTTGTGCTTGCGAGGTCTGCGAACAGGCGTGACTGGAACAGAGTCACCAGGCAAAAGAAGGGACAGGTCCTCATCTTCATTGTCAGAAGGGCTAGGCAGTTTCAGAACCTCTTCTTTTGCTTGGTCTAGGCCCTTCCTGGCTGCTTGTACTTGCTCCTGCACATAAATGAAAGACATATAAATAACAGTATATGTAATAGCAACAGGAATTCTGTTCTTTAAACCATTTACTTTTATTGGCACAGAATAAGCTTAGTACTAGGAGCATTCCACACAAAATCCTGAGGCTAAGTCCTCATTAAGTAAGTTTCTGTATTACTGTATTAGAGAAAGTAATACTAATTAGGTTGAATATAAATTATTACTGCAGAGTGGGTCCCTTAAATTTTTCAGACAATGCATTTAGAAATCTAGTTTGTTTTCCTCTCAAGCTGATGTGACTGTAAGCTAAAAGGCATCCGAGTGCACCAAGGATAGTGTCTATCAAAAGCAAGACAGAACATTAGGTACAATGTAACTTGTTAAAATAAGTAGGAATACAGGTGTTACAGTACATTGCATAGTAGCTTAGTTTCACATCTCTTACACTCAACTCTTACAATTGCAATTTTACACTTAAAAGTAGCTTTGAAATCATGTAACCATAAAAGCAGACAGTGCACCATTGTGACTGAGAGACAAAGTAGTATTACCTCTGCTTGCTTCAGTTCCTCCTTGCAAACATCTTCCAAAGAAGCTTCCAAGAAATTCATTGCATACCGTTCAATGGGAGTAAGCTGAAACCAAAAAAAACAAAACAAGCCAGCCAACACTATGAATACCAGTTTGACTTACATCAAAATGTCTGAACAAATTTCAAGTCACTTCTAATTCCAAATAGGCGTAACACATATTAAGTTAGTGTCAAATAAAGGATAAGGACTTTAAAGGATAGAGGTCAATACAGGAAAACACTGCATTTTAAAAACATTTTATATTATAACAACCTGTTCAACTAAGGCAGCAATTTCCTGCTCTGCCTTTGAGAGCTCCTCTTCTTCTTGTTCTCGTCCCATTCCCTCACTGCCTTCCTCCAGAGGGATGCTCTCATTGAACTCTGCTAAGTCAGCTACTTGCTCTGCTTTGGCCTGGGATGCAGCAACAATGTCTTCCTCATCTTCTGCACGACAAAGGGCCTGTGGAAAAAGGTTAATGACTATGTAATTACATTTAAATGTTTTTTTTTTTAATATAGCACTCTTCTCAAATGGTGTCATAGAGTGCTGAGCGAGATCCAAGGGATAAACAACAGGGGAGAATGATACGACACATAATACTGTCATACTAGTAGCTGTCCAATGATACCAACAGGCAGTTGAGCAGAGGAAAAACAAAACAAACTCCTAACAGTAAGAAGCGGAGAAACATAACCCTCTGGGGGGCCCAAGTTTCAATGGATGCTCAGCCCTCCTGAGAACTCTACTGTTTGGGTATACATGGAAAGGTCCAGTGCATCTATAATAATAATGCTAGGTACTCAAATACAGATACAGATACCATCTGTATCCAGGCCCATAACTGCTAATCACATAGGAAATGTAATTTTGCCTTTTTTTAAATCATACTATGCATCATGCTCAATATTTGGTGAGGCTATTTTAGAGGTTAAAAACTGCTTAAAGCACAGCTGCACCTCTTCACTTGGATTTACATTAAAAGAAATATAATTGTTAACTTATTAAATTATATTTTTACTAATGCATTAGTTCTCCAGGTCTGTTTCTGACATTTTTGTCTGTGATAAGTCGTGTTAGTCAAGAATTACTTGCAGGATTAAAATGAAAACATTAAACCTGCTAAATATACATTTTTTTTAACTTAGACAAAAGTTTTAGCTAAAGGATTGGGGATCCTCAGCCAAGGCTGATGGAATCAATACAATCAGAATTCCAAAATGGTCAACAGCCAAGGGTCAAGGACAGTTACAACTGTCCATGGATTAGGATTACTTAGCATATAAACACATCCTTGTGCCTCTTTTGGTTTTTTGCTTTGTATGTGCTGACATTATACAAAAGTCAATCTTAGTAATGCACTGGCATCAAAAGCAATAAAGGTCATATTAAAACACCCTTCAATCTTTTAAATCATAGCTGGGTCACTGTTATGTATTGCAGTCGTATACTTTACCTGTTCTAGTATAGTGGTTTGCTGCTTGTTGATAGCCTCATCTTCCTCAGCTTGTATGGGGAAATTTGCCTCTTCCCTTTTTTCCCCCTCTGATACATCAAACAACTCCCTGATAGTTTGCTGAAATAAGGAAAGATAAATAATAAGATACTTACTAATTGGCCACAATAACAAAAAAAATTCTGCAATGGCGCTTGTATTTATCAGCACATAATACAAACAGTACAAAGATTACAAACCTGTTTAAAAAATGCAGTGGTAAAGTTGCCTCCCTCAATGGCCATATCTCCAAGCATCCTCTTTTGGTTTGCTTTTTTGAGTATATTCTCCTCCACTGTACGTTCACTGATAAGCCTTGGATTAAGAAGGGAACCATTAGTGATATTGCCACTAACTTCAAATCCAGGCATGTATTCACATTCACAAAGATTGAGTTTCAAGTGGGAAGCAAAGTGTTACCTATAAATATGGACATCCCTTGTCTGCCCAATGCGGTGGCATCGGTCTTGAGCTTGGGCATCCATGGTGGGGTTCCAGTCACTGTCATAAAATACTACTGTATCAGCCCCAGTAAGGTTGACACCTACACCACCACTACGAGTTGAGAGGATGAAACAGAATATGCGCTGATCAGCATTGAATCGTTCCATCAGTGCCTGTAAGGAAATAAAAAGTGTCATAAAAATTCTTCTCCAAAAAGACAAGAATTAGAAATAATTAGCAGCAGGAATATAACCCAAAAACATAAAGTCTTTTCAGTATTACAGTAGTAAGTCGAAAAGAATTTAATGGAAGAAAATGGACTTTTTCCACAGAAAAACTGTGGAAGCCATTACTTGAAAAAAGAATTATTGCATTACCGGAGCCTTGTATGGGTTTACTACCAAATTCAAATTTTAAACTTCAATGATCTGGCACATGTATTAATACTGCAAATAGGTTATAAATGCATTTTTTCTAATTACTCAATGTTAAAAATAGATAAATATATGAATAATGACATGAATAAAGTTAGTTTGTGAATAAAAAAAGTTTATCTGCTGAAAATAATCTATGAGACAGTGTTTTTCAAAAAAAAAAAAACAAACAAAAAAGGTCATGACTGTTCTGTTCAAAGCACGGTATTGTATTCCTGAGTTTGAGATTATTGCCATGTCATATGAGCAAATTTCTTTTGACCTTCACATCAGACAGGTTCCTGAATATTCTACTGTACAATTTCCATGTAACCTGGAATTCAAAATTTCATCAATTACTGCAAGTGATTGAGGCCCTAATTCACCAAGGAAACCCCACACAATGAGGATCCCTCCAATATGCCTAACAACTGACATATTTTAGTACAGGTATCTGCGATTTACAAGATTAATGTGTTTCTGAAAACACTGCATATACCAACATTTCGTATACCCAAAGCCCATTTCCCATTATTTTAAATGGGGAAAAAATAGAAATGTGGTTTCATCTGAAAGCCCCCATACCAATTTTCCCGAATATTACTAAAACTGTAAAACAGCTTGTAGCATGCGGGAAATAGGCACGCATACAAAGCGCACCACGCCAATATCACACACACACACACACCACTGTACTGTGCTGGTATTACACAAGCGCACTGCACCATTATCACACAAACAGTGCACCTTAGCCAGACTAATCTCTTTAAAACTCTCACCTCTTTTAATTCTTTAAATCACTTCCATCTTTACTTCCATCATATGGGCTTTTCTTGCCTTCTTACATTCTTTCCTCTTTGGCCCCATTTTGCTGGGCTGCATTTATTAAGTGAAAGTGACACTGTACAACTGGATTTGTGTTTTTTCCTCTATTTTCACACACCTGGTCGTGATTAGACAAGACACCTGTCTGTCACCCTTGACCTGGAAGTCGCATGTGATGGGTTGGAAAAGAACAGGGGTGGGACTAACAGTGTAGAAACTAAGCAAAACCAGGAAACCGACATGACAGCTGATGGCGTGCTTCTGCGTCACTTGTGCAACGCATGACTTTTAAAAATTTTATGGACATACTTTGGATAAATTGTGCTATACTAATTTTTCATTCCAGAAATCAAAAATTGGGTATCAAAAGCCAGGAGCCGCTATACCAAAACGTCGTGTAAAGAGCATTGGACAAATTTGCTAATTGCAATCACTTTGACTTGATTCAAAATTTACAACTACAGTTATAGTAACTTCATTCAAGTTGATGTCACTTAACCAATGTTCTTTAGTGATGTCAAGATCCCTCCTATGTAAATCAATATGGCTACATTGAGGTAAGAATAATCAGACATAAAAATCACTACAGGACTCTTTTCTTATTGAACAACAAATGTAGCGCACAGAAAAATGTGTTGCTTTTCATATGCAGCTGTTCACCACTGGCAGTCAGAACTAAGAGGTGGAATCCAAAACTGAGACGGCTGCTTTCCTTGCAGTTCCTTTACCTGTCTTTGCTCAACACGCGTGCTTCCATCTAGTCTCAGGTAGATGTGTCCATGGTAGTTGAGGAACTGTTCTAAAACATCCAACATCCGTGTCATCTGGGTAAAGATCAGCACTCGATGGCCCCCTGTTTTAAGCCTCCGTAACAGGGAGTGAAGAGTCTGCAGTTTACCTGAAGAAATAAGCAACGATTTCCAATACAATAATTTAAATATCACAGTGCTTAGCTTCAATTGCTGAAGGGAAAATCCAACTGCCATTACTATACAACCATAACACCGTTAGTGAAACTAACTGAGAAAAAACAACATGCATATTAATTAAAAATATTTTTTGTGGAACATAGACATACATTAAGAAGACAGTGGATACAATTTCTGTATAGTAAAATATCAAACACTCCTCACAGATCAACTGTAAATTAAGTCATAAACCAAAATAAAAGATCAAATGTAAACTAACTAAAAGAACCAGCGGGTAGCATGGTGGTTAGAGTACGGGAAATGCATTCTGAAGGTCCCCAAACCCTGCTCCCCCCATGGTACTTTTAAGCAAAGTAGCTATTGCTCTACTAAAATAAACAGCTGTATTAATTTGTAAATCATATCTGTCAAAGGCAGCTTCAAATCTTATATACACCTTTTACATTCTTAGTGGAGCAATTCAGGATAAAACTCTAACCTGTACCCTAGTATAAGGTTGTTTATTCTACAAGAATAACATTGTCATTAGCTAAAAGACAGAACACTATTACTTCTGAATTGAACAACAAAAGATGCAGAAAAGCACTTACCACAGTCATACTGAATTAATCTCAGGTCAGGAAAGTGGGTCCGCATGTTGCACTGTATTCGATGAAGGCAGCGAAAGAGGGGTGCAAAGTTGGAACTTAGAGCAGATGAGAACATTGCCTGCTGGTGAGTCATCGAAGGCGGTGGGTGGCAGGTGTGCATACTGATAGGTGGTGCCTCAACAGGTGGGATAACAAAAATGAACCTGACGAAATAAAACTTCATTTCACCTTGATATTCCACAAAGTAAAATGTAATTCCCCTGAAAAAAGCAGTGCACTCGCTTGTCTTTAAATAAATTTCATTTATACAAGTTATGCATCAAATAGCTTACTACCTCTCTATGACATCGCTGAGCAGCTGCAACCGCTCCTCCGCGGTATGAATGGCATCCCACAGAGCTTTACTCTGCACCCAATAGGCTTCTGGGTGGCTCAGCTGTGCAAAAGTGCAGTTCATGTGCCCAGCTCGCGCCCAGTCAATAGGAAATGCTGCTGCTGGAGCCGGGAAAGGCTTTGGGAGGAAGGTGAGGAAGTCGAGGACCTCGCAGCCATAAACAGGTGTGGCACTGCAGTGCCGTTCGTTAACTTGCAGGATTCGTGTCAGACGCTCTTCACGTTGACTCTTGCGCTTATTTGCCAGCCATGACTGAAATAAGAACATCAGAACTGTTTTTTTGGCCAGTGAAACAGAAAGTTTCAGAATCTCAAATATAAAATTCGCATATTAAGCAATTTTGGAGAAATATTAATTTAAATATAACTGGCATCATTACTGATAAACACCACCTAATAGAATGTTTCTCTCCAACAGGCAATTGGAAAACTAATCCATGCTATAAGTCTTTCTTTAACTTAAAATCAACAAGATAAATTTATGATTCACTGAACCAAAGGACATTTTAGACAAAATTAAGTCTTCACAGATGACAGCCATATATAAGCAACAGAGTGAACCACGCAGTAAGTATTCTTCATAAATGTAGCAAAAAAAAAAAGGTTAAGTCAGAGCACTACATTGACTTTATGAAATTTGGTTTACCAAAAATTCAATTTTTCTATTTTTTACTGCAGAGTGAAGCCAAAGAATATTCTTGTGAAGTTAATTCAATACATCTAGCTAAAGGAAACTGCCATAAGTAACAGATTTTACAATATTTTAAACTCAAGATGTTTACAGAGCAAGAATTTTCTTTTTGAGAAAAAGGATAGTTACCACAGCCAAATACAGACCTATTTAAGCAGCCAATCAATGTAAATCAAAGAGATTATTAAAAACTGGGGAAAGGTACAGAAAACACACCATATAGAAGGGGGAGCGTGGTGGTGGAGGAGGCTGCAGCCGAGGTCGCAGGTTACCAGTTCCCCCACCAAGCGAACTAGAAGCTGTTGCTGGCATTCGAACACCAACACTTTCGCTGCTGTCCTCGTGCCCTGATGGTGCAGTTTGTTGGCCTGCAAAAAGCAAGGTAAGATATTAGAGACGTATATTAAAATTTTGTTCTTTAGTAAAAGCATATTTTAAACCAGCAGAATAACCGCATGTTTTAATGAAAAAAACATAACTTGGTTTTATTTAGTTTATGTTTGCTTTTTTGCACAACAACCTTGTAGATTTCAATGGACTACTTGATTAATCCAAGCCTGAGCAATGTGTTAAGGCAACAATATATTACAAATGTCAGTATAACAACGACCACTATTTTACTCATTTTATTCATGAAGAGTGAAGCTGGAACAAAAAATCTGGACACTTGAGGACACTTGGACATGCACCATAGCAGCAGAATAACAAGCTTATGTTTCATAAGTTCATCAAAAAGACTTAATCTTTTTCTTATTGATTTTTTGGTTATGTGAAAGAATACCAGTCCAATAAGCTTGTATCACACTGCCATGCCTTATGCAAAGAAAGAAAGTAAATTGTAAAACACAAATGTATAACTGTGCAAGTAATGAAACCACTGATTAGATGAAATTCCATGAAAACTCTTCCCCACTAATGCTACTACATTATTAATGGATCCTGTACATTCATCGCAATCATAAGGAAATGTTGGTGCTAACTGATTAAACAAAACAAATATAAACAAAGTGCACAAACATTTTATTACTTAAAACTCATAACTTCCTGGCCATGTGTAGCTCCTGCTCACCTTGTTCAGCAGCTGTAGGTGGTCCCTGCACCACACTGAGCACTGGCTGGGCAGGCACGGTGTTCGCTGTGCAGAGAGAGCTGCTGACCACAGTGTGGCTTGAGAGTGGCACACACACTTTATGTGGGGGGACTGAGGGCATGGATGGCTTTAGGGACGGATTTGTGTTCATATATGGGGGCAGGGAAGAAGCAGGGGTTGGAAAGGGGCGTGGTGGTGGGGGAACAGCCAGAGTAGGAACTCCTCCTCCTTCTTTCCCAGCAGTTGGGCGCACAACTATCTTGACAATCCCAGAGCTTGTCACCATGGATGAGGACACTAAAGGGACAAAATAAGGAGTGAAAGAGAGAAAAAAGGGGGCAGCAGGTAGCATAGTGGTTACATCTGCTACCTCTAGACTCAGTTGTCACGAGCTGGAGTCCCATTTAATGCCCTTGTGCAATGTATTTAGCCTAATTTTCTCAAGTAAAAATTACATGGCTGTATAAATTTGTTACTTGTTGTACATTGTTAATAAATGCATGGATGCGAACAAGTTCAGCTGTTAACCACTGTAAGAATTATGTGTGATGTAAATGTATAAAACTGTTCAGTGTGACCACAGTGGTTCACCCCCAAGAGGCTGCCTGATCACTGTAGATGTTCCTGTTCCAAATACAGCTGCTGACAGAAAGAACACAATGTAGTACCTTGGGCAGAACTGAGAGGAAGGGTCAGTCCTGAAAGCCCAGTTGGCACAGCAGGAGGGTGGCTGTTCACTGTGCTGCCTGCACCTTGGCTGACTGACTGCAGCACTGCTACCTGTGCTTGCTGACTGACCAGGTGGTGCTGCCCTCCACTGGACACGAGGTGCACTACATTCCCTTGAAACAGAAACCCAAAGAGTTAAGAGCAGTGCAGTGAAACAACAGCCCATACCAACTAACAGGAAAATGGCTCTTAAAACACACAAGGTAAACATGAGGCACACCTTGGATGGGTCGATGCTGCGCTGCAGTGCCCTGGTGCAGGGGAGCACCAGATAGCGTGAGCTTGTTGCCCTGCAGCTGAAATGTGACAGGCTTACTGCCCTGGGAGGACACGGGACGGCCCGCAAGGGAGGCCAGCTGAGCAATGCTCACAACCTCCCCAGCTTAAAAAAAAGAAGATATAAACAAACGTTAGAATTTCATACTGAACATTTTATAATTAAATATTATAAAAGAATTCAAACATTTTAAATGTTTGAATTTATATAATAAAGTACACAGTAAACACAATCATAAATAGAACCATTTTAGTAATGTGTTTCTACCCACTCAATCATATAAATGTTTTTTATAGTTTACTTATTAGCTCTTGTAAAACTATCAAAGAAATCCTAATTATGCAAAAAAAATCATTAAAAACCAAGAGTGTTGACAGCTCTCTGCTTTAAAAAAATTTGGTAGCAATAACTACAGCAAATAAATGTTCTCAGAACTGCAAAAGCAACATATTCCACAGATCAACCCTTCTGAAGCAGAAGCTATATTTACAAAATAATAGAAGTATGCCATGTACACAGAACCGACAAATGTAAATAAACAATACTAGAACATAAGCTGATTTTTGGTTTTGAGAAAAACAAATTAATAGCTTTCTGCTGTAGTATGAAACTTACATGGGAGACGGGCCTGCATGTCAGGACTGAGGAGGACTCGCTGTGTTACTGCAGTGTTTGGAGTAGGTGTTAAACCTGACGGGGAAGGAGAGTTGGAGGCAGCTGGGGGGCGCATGCTGAGCAAGGGCAATGGGGCTCCTGGTCGAGACGAGGGACCAGCACCAGTGCATACAGTCACTGCAGCAGTACCACTTGGAGGCACAGGGGATGATGGCATAGCACTGGGGGCCACTACTGGCAACAGAAAATACAAGTGTATGCATCATCATAAACTGGGTGTACATCTCTCTCTCTCACATGCTCACACACCAGTGAAATTTACCCTGCTGTATAAATGGGTAATTGAAAATAGCTTAATGTACATCACTTTGGAGAAAACCATAGGCTAAATGAATTTGTAAATTTTTTTACTACTAAATGGAAAGATAACAATTACAGGATGTTTGCAAATAAGAGTGTTGATTTTCTTTCAGAAATAATTTTAGTACTGGTCAATTATAGTTCAGATTTGAGTGAGGGGTCTTTCCTGTTGCAGAGGGACAATTTTTAAGTGCTGTATTCAAATTACATCTAACTGGAAATGATAACTTAAGGTCAAACTGACAGGTACTTAAATCATTTAGCTTCACATCAAGTTAGAAACATTGGAAAAACAACTAAGTATAGCTTACACATTCTGAACCATTTTTCATGGAAACATTTTAAAGTACATATCGTCAAGTTACCATTGTGAAGAATGACTTTTAAAATGGGCAAATGGAGCACTCTAGTGCAATGAGCACTAACCATTTGAAGCTGGAAGCAAATGAGTAGCAGGTGTGGCAGCGCCATCTGGACCCATTGAAGGCCGTGGGACTGGGAGCGGAGCGCTGGGGCTGGCTGGACACGGACTATTAATGAGCACCATGGTACGTCCCTCATTCTTGGGTAGTGGCTGAAACATTCTGCCAGACACACAAATTTAAGATATGAGTACAGTTGCTTAAAATTGTTACAATGACAAAAAGTCAATTACCATAAAAACCCCACAAAAACACACCCTACGTGAAAATGATTTTGAATATAGTGCAGCTGGTGATTGGGATGGGAACTGGAGGGCAGGAGCCAATCAGCAACATTTTCTTATGAGGAGGATAAATGGACAGGTAGCAGTGGGGTGAGCAGTGGCTCGCCCATAATGTACTGCAGCTGCATGTTTTTAACTAGTTGTGTCTAACTGTTAAGGGCAGTTGCAGTTGGACTGTTCACACTCTCTGTGTTCATTGCACTGGACAACTTTGGCACTGGCATATCTTTATGCTCTGCGAGTACCAGTGTTCCAAACATGCTGTGGAAATACAAAGCTTATGTTCCCACAGTCCAGTCTCCCAAGCGTTCCTTTCGCAACACCAGTGACTGCACAGTCAAAGCGGGTCACTAAAGTGTTGTTATTCTATTACTACATGCTCAATATGTCACATACACTGTGGAAAACTACTGCCACTTTCTGCACAAAATGTACTTAATGACATTTGTCTTAGCTTTGTCCTTATGTAGGTTTCTGTTCTGAATTGGTATTCTGACAGATCCTTGAACTACAAATCCCAGATAAGCCTGGGTCATTTGCATGAGATAACACTGAGATAATTTGTCCTAACTTATCTTGACTCTGCTGTTTTCTTATTGGTTGTCTAAGAGCATTTATGCACGCACTACATTACATTTTATGGTATATAATAAAGATGCATGATGATATCAATATAATATCGGTCAATAATTGTTTAAATTAATTTCATCAGCACCAGGCCAATGCTTTAATTTGACTGATAATTCAAATCAATATTTTACCATGCAATCATTGTGTCTTGGAAGAGCAGAACATTTAGGAAAACAGAAAGAGAATTTGCTGAGACATGGCAAAGATGCTCTTGTTCCTTAAGAAAAACATGCCCCTCAAGCAAAAAAACAGAATGATGCACTTCCAGAAAAAGTTACTAAGTGGCATTATTTCTTTATCATTGTATCATTTTACCCTTTAGTTTTATTTTCATTATTCCAGTTGTTAGATTTTTTCCATCAAAAGGTGTTACACAGTATTTAAGGCTACAGCCTGCAAAACCATTCCCTATTTAAGGAACAGGTTGCCAGCCAAACATGGTTCCGGAGATGCTGTTTATTTGAATGATTATACATGGTCTGCAAAACCAAAATGGTACACAAATAAAGGTTACACAAATTAGATTTGTCTGTAATTCTCATTCAGGCAGATCTAAATACCATGTTTTTAATCAGCAATGGCCAGTAAATACATAGAGATTTATTGAATATTGACATCATCACTCATATTGTGCAGCCCTAGCACATAATCAACACCTCTGAGGGTGGCATTTGGCAAAGTCTTGAGCTTCCCCAGCATGCAAGTGTTTGCTGCCTTGATTCCTCAATAAAGCCTAACTTTTTGTTTGTGAAAGGTTCCTTTAACTGTTTGACAGCACATTTTGTTTGTAATTGATCTATTTCCTGCATGTCTAATAAAGGAAAACGTCTTTTTTCCTTTTCTTTTCACATGGTAACTGAAAGACAACCTGAAAAAAAATGTTACTCAATCTCACAATACCCTGCAGTTCTACAAAGGTGAAATTTTTTTGGACCACACTTTCCATTATGGCAGGGTTTTACTGTATATTGCTGCAGAAATTACCAATATTCAACTGCAAGCAGTTACCAAGTATCATGCAAAATATTTATTGCTTTATTAGTACCTATAAAATTCAGTTTATATTATTTGGTCTAATTTTTCTAGTCCTCTTTCTTTATCTTAGGAGCACCTACTACATCAAATACTTTCTTTCACACTTAGGGTTAGCTTAGGGTTGTGTTAGAATTAACATTTTGTTTTCCAAAATATGACCGCCTTTTAAAAACTAGTCAGTACCTGTTCACCTTCATGCGCACAGGTTTGGGACGTGGTGGTGGATCAGGGGAATCCATGATTTCTTGGACCA
Source organism: Arapaima gigas (assembly GCA_900497675.1). Taxonomy (NCBI): domain Eukaryota; kingdom Metazoa; phylum Chordata; class Actinopteri; order Osteoglossiformes; family Osteoglossidae; genus Arapaima; species Arapaima gigas. Next base: position 433,521 of record UFQX01000035.1, read on the forward strand.
GCTGAGCAGTCACTTTTCTACGTGGAAGAAAGATGTCTGCCTGATACCTGGACGTGCGGCCTTCCAAGCCCACGAGGTCAAACATGGACAGGTCACAACGCTAAGGGAAAGAAGGAGTGAGGTCAAGGCAATGAATAGAAGCTAGATGAGTGAAAAGTAGGATGTGTACTATTCTATGGTACCGTACAAAAAAGGGCCACTCACCTTGAAAGGTGATGTGTCAAGGGCTTCCAACACCAGCGAGGCAGTGGTAAAGACAATAGGAGCAGTAATGAACGCTGAATGGATTGGCCGTGGATCAAATAGGTTGGGGTGATTACAAACTTTGCGCAACTGCATTAAAATGTTGATGACTGACATGAAGTGTCCACTGGCAAGTGTCTCACGAGTCCTGCAGAAGAGAAAAAAAAAGAAAACCGTTTACAGATACCAACAACTGCATTAAAGCAACTTACAGGAAAGCCGTTTTTAGGAAAAATAAAACGCACAAGAAACCCATTCTTGCGTCCCTCACTTACGAGGCCTGTGCCATGAAGTCATCGTAGAGAAAACGCTGTCGTTTAGATAAGCGACATCGAATTACGTGCTCATACTTCTTGGGCATCTGCTTTTCAACATCTGCCTTAATTCTTCGCAGAAGAAATGGCCGTAGGACCTTTAAGTAAATGGAAGTTAATTTGGAACATCAACACCAGATCACAATGGTGCATAATTATGACAGCTACAGATTGACTGCACTGTGTATAACATCATCACGTACGCTGAGTGCACAGAATAGCTGCATGTCCCCATACTCTACCTTGTGCAGCCTCTTGACCAGGCCCTCGTTGTATTCCTGACTACCCTCGATCATGCCAGTGAGTGGGTTTGAGAACCATTCCTTAAACTCAGAATGTGACTGGAAGACGTGGGGCATGAGGAAGTGCATGAGCGACCAAAGCTCCATGAGGCTATTCTGTAGGGGTGTACCAGTCAGCAACAAGCGTCTCTGACTGCAACAGGGGGAAGATGCTCATTCAGTGCATTTATAATTGGAAAAAACTTGAAATTATTAAAATTATTTTTAGCATCTTTTGGTCAATGCATTATTTCATTATTCTATCAGCCATTTCATATGCATTTTGGAACTGAAGACTTCCATAATACCTGTTAAAGTTGAGCAGGCTCTGCCATCTCTGAGATTTGAAATTTTTTATGTTCTGAGCCTCATCAAGTATGAGATAGCGCCAGGATTTGCGCCTGAAGGCTTGGTGGTCCTGCAGCACCAGCTTGTATGAAGTGATGCACACATGGAAAGCATTGGGTTTGGTCCAGCCCTGATATTAAGGTAGACAGATCACATTAGGCAACAGTAACCAAAATTCAACTCTAATAACTCAAAACATGTATTTTAAATTTTACTTTCCTATATCCAGTGAAAACTAGCACTTTTTCTAGCTAGCTTCTGGAATGATTCTAAGTTTTGTCCAAAACGTTATAAACTTTAAATTACATTTTCAAAAATAATTTTATGCTAAAAATGTTTCAGCTGCAATTAGGTAAACGAGTGAAAGTACCTACATCCTAGTATCCTACCTTTATTTTTCCAGACAAAATCATTCATTAGACGAATTTCAGACTCACCCGTATCAAACTATCTAGTTTTATAATTTGTCGCTGTAGCTGTCAGCCTGATGTAACTGAACTGAATGTGATAGATATTTTGCTTGCACACAATTATCCCAGGTACATAGAAACAGCAGCACAGCAGACTCATTTTTAACAACTTATTTGTCACTAGTTTAAGGAATGTACGCATGCAATACACATAATTAGTCAAATTCAAAAAGAAATTCAAAGCAGAAATAACAGGCACAGATAAAGCGCTGGAGTGAGACTAGAATTTAATGTATACAAAGTACGTACACAATCGGGTTTTATAGCACTTTGCACTGCAAACTAAAGTTGTATTGTGTGAGCAGTTTTGTTCTTGGCTTTAACGTGGACCAATACTTCTTCATGTTTTTAAAACTTCATTTTATTACTTCCTTCTCAACTCATCCACTTTCAAATTATACACGCACCGCTGTTTGTATGCACATACATTAGGACTGGTTACCCATCTGATCAGGCAGCTCAACTGGTTTGTATATTTCGTCCTAAATTTGATACATGTGGACTGAAAAATCCAGATAACTGGGGCCAAAAAACTTATAGAAATTATTCATGCCCAGATGTCTGAATGCCTGCAAGCTGACCAGTAAATTTTTTTTCTCCTCACTTTCATCAGCTGTGATGCTGTTTCTCATTTAGTTGCAAACAACTCCAACATTGTCTGGGTACCTGTCGTTTAAGTTTGCGCTCTTTTTGACTCCCATAATAGGTAAGAATCTTAAAACTAGGACACCAGCGCTTGAGTTCCATTTCCCAGTTGAGCATCACGCTTGTTGGTACGATGATCAGGTGTGGTCCCCAGTTACCTGAGAAGCAAATATAGAGCACAGTGAAGTCTTACAATGCTAACAGTATCTCAGGTCCTGAGCCACAACAAGTTACTTAAACACTGGTGAAAGGCTGCAGTTACAGTCTAATTGATATTTAGAACATTCAGCACCCAGGTCTTACCCTTCTCACAAGCAAGGTGAGCCAGCAGTGCTATGGTCTGGATAGTCTTGCCCAATCCCATCTCATCGGCCAGAATGCCATTGAGTTTCTTCTCGTACATAGTAACAAGCCAGTCCAGACCGATATGCTGGTACTCGCGTAGTGTACCATGGAGAAGGAAAGGGATCGGCGTCTTCACCTAGGGTAGAAAAAGAGAGACGGTTGAGTGTGGCTACTTTGTCATTTTGATATATAGCATGTGATGTTACATGAGCACTGCATAATTTGCCAGAAAATATAGCCCTAGGTTCACATTATATATAATAATTAAAACTGAGCTACCTGTGTTGTAGCCAGTGTGTAGCCCTTTGGCTGCAGGCTCTCAGCAGTGGCAGCAATGTGGCTAATTTCCTTTTTAGGTCGTGATATAGTTGGGCCAGGGGGACTATGATCTCCTCCTTTCAACAAGACTTCCACCCCCTCTCCCCCTTCATCACCACTATCCACTTCTCCTGAAGAATCTGAGAATAAAAAAAAACACTGCAACATTAAGAACAAAAAAATTAAGCATAGAAATGAAAAAATGAAAATAAAAAAAATGAAAATCCACAACATCCTCCGCAACTAAATACTGTCAATAGCTGTAAGGTGTTTGACACCTTAGTACACAAGTACTCAGTGCCCAAACTGCAAGTGCAGTCTAAAATATTTAATGTGGAAAGATGAATAGTATCAGTGGTCACAATACCCAACTCCTTCGAGCCTAAGATGTAGAAAAAATTCAGCAGAAAAAGACAGCAGTATTCACAAATCAAATCTCAGTCATGGGATACATGGAAAGGTAAAAGCATAGTTATTATAAAGCCAGAACAATGGCTTTGAAAATTGTCTCAATATGATCAATATGTCTGCAACCATAAAAGCCTGTGTTTTTGACAGGGCTAGCATTCAGAAACACTACATAGATACTGAGAATATGAAGCAATGAGGGCTGGCATTCAGAAACCCTATGTAGATACTGAGAATATTGAGCAATGAGCCTGAAACCCAATACCTTAGCAATGGGAATGAAGTAATATTGTTTAGTATGTATTCTTTGTGTTTTGAAATCAATATGCTGTGCTGTTTATGTTTAAAGAAGCCCAAAGCATGCTTTCAACTATATATCTGTGGGTTTGTAATGCATATGCAGTATTCTTGAAGTCTTGTCTGAAATTCTGGAAAATTAAAAAATATACCGTGATGCATTGGACTGACTAACTACATTTTAAACTTGCCTCTCTAACACTTTTGCTCATCAAAGACTTTGTACAAACTGTACAACAAAATACCTGAGCTGAAGGCATAAGAAAGATCATGCCACCTCTTGAACTATGTACAAAACTTTACCACAAAAAACAAACAGCAGCAATATAGAGCTGGTGACAGTCTGCCTACCCGAGGAACAGCTGCTGCTGGCACCACAGTCAGGTTCCCCACTCTCACCATCTGCCTCCTCCGATGTATCCGACTCCTCTTCAGAACTGTCACGGGAAGGAGAGGCAGAGGGCACATCATGATCTTCAGCATAAGCTCCTCTGTACTTCTCCAGGAGCTCCTCGATGCTCATTGCACCTGTAACATAAAACAACAGGCAACATTTGCTGCTTGTATGAAGCTTTTATTAAAAACATGATTCATTATACCATAAATATATTTTAATGGTACAATTCAGGTAAGTACCTTCCTGCAGGATATTATAGCAACAGCCTTTTAAGTTAAAAAGCCCCGTGTACAACTGCTACACTAGATGCATAATATGGCACAGAAAACTATTTCACCATTTCAAATCAAATTTCTCAGAAATGTGTTAACCTTATTACTCTTTATTCAAGGGGCAATCCGAACAAGTTACTGCAGCAAATCTACCACCATATGATTTCACGTCTCAGAGCGGATCTTACTAAAAATTTCCCATTAATCCAGAACTGCAAAACTTAAAGTAAAATTTGTAATTGCATCTGTTTAATTAATTAAATTATAAATCATCTAATAATCGAGTAACTATTCCACAAATAAAACTAAAATAACCATTAGACACTTAAAAATAAAATACTTCACCTTAATCTCTTTCAGTGAAAAACAAAGGGAGATCATTTGAATACTTTTGTACAGTTCAGTAGTACAAAATACTACCTGTTATAAAATGGTACTTTGTTTAAACGCAGGCATGCAGTATGCACGTTTTGATTATTTATCCAACTGTATAACTTAATTTTCACCCAGACAAACTGAATCTATAAGCAGTTGCATTTTCACATTTCTAGATGCTTAACATACGCGACTGGGTTGGTCCTGAATAATGAAATAATTCTCATGACTACAGAAAAGCAAACTTAAGGCTTTCCTTTTCAAATGGGTAACTGGTTAAATTACAGTATACATTACAGAAAGTTAAATATCAGTTTTTGCAACAATGACCCAACCTTCTCTAGCAAGGTCATCAAGCTCCTCAGAATGATCAGCATTTCCTTCCACAATCTCCTGGGCTGCAATAGTCTCTTCTTCATCCTCAGCTAAGCAAGGCAGGAAAAAAAACAAAAAGTTAACAATAGTTAAGCCCTGCAATAGCCACAGCTGCAGTCTCTAACAGAGATTCCTACATAAAAATATACCACCACTTATAAAAAGATTATTTCAGACCTTGTTAACAGATCACACTACAATTAGTCCACAACTATAAGTTAAAATGTTCAGTAAAAGTCTGAGAGTTTAAATTGAGAGATATAAATCAACATGGATGCTACCATGTCCCACTTGTGCAGCTCATCTTACTGCAAGTTCTCATTTGCCAGACGGCATAAAAACCACAAAAACTCCACTTACCATCTTCTTCATTAGCTGTAAATTCTTCATCTTCGTTTTCAACAGCAGAAGAGGAATCCTCAGAGCTCTCGTCTTCTGATGGACTTTCCTAAAATCACACAAGTCATTGAAGGTGGGGGTGAATTAATACATACTATATTGTAAAGGACAGTAAGCATGCTAAGGTAAGAACAAAGTTTTTATTTCTGATACCTGTAACAGACCAATAGACTGTTAGAATGGGTTTGTGCCTAGTCTTCAGGTAAATAATAAGATCAGAGAAAACCCTACAAGTTAGTGTAGTGAAGTACCTGAGGTCGAGTGAGTGTCTGCAGTAACTGGTCCAAGGGAAGGGTCCCTTCCTGTCTGAGCAGCTCTATCTCTCTTTTCTGCGTTTCTGCATCATTGCCCTCCTGCTGTTCCTCTACTTCAATAGTCTCTTCATCATCATCTTCCTCATAGAGGGGTTCAAAGTCACCATCTGTTTTAGACCAGGATAAAAAGTGGCTCACTTGTACAGGACACCACGAATGAAATGCATGCAAGCTCACACATTTTTGTACACAATCATTACAAAAAAGCTCTGGAATCAGACTATTATCTATTAATTAAATTTTTAAAAAATCTTAGCCCTGGCACATCAAAATACTTCATACAAAAAAAACTGTCTGTGATATCGTGATATTGCACAGAAATCTTTTATATGTTGAGTTATTACAAAAGACAAGAACAAATGATAACTCACCGTCTTCATCGGTTAAATACTGCTGAGATCCTTTGCGAGTAGTGCCTACAGCTTCAGTGTGGACTGATGTTCTGCCACTCACAGAAACGGGTATGCTTGAGTCACCTAGAGATTGGCTCAGGAGGTCAGAGTACCGCTCAGTCTGGCCCACAATAAAGTCCAGCTGGAGATCCAGAGCTTTCTTCCGTTTCTCTTCAAGACGAGACTGTTGCTTGAACTGAACAACCTACAGAGAAAACATGGTGAAAATATGACATGAATATGACTCAAAAACAAACACTGTACATTTTATAACATGGACTTTAAATGAAGAATACTAACTAGAACTATAATCTCAACTGCCAACCTATTATATTACTTCATAAAAACATGTGATATGATGTATAATACAACTGGGTTTGACATTTGTTCCACTAATCCAGCTCGTCTAGCCTCAGAAATGTTCACAGATCAGCTCTATGTGCAAAAGACACAAACTATATAAAAATCATGCACATGGGTTATTATAAATATATAATTATAATATATTATAATTCTTCTGATATTAATACATGTTGACTACAAAGAATTCAACCTGATTTAGGAACTTTTGAGCAATGAACTTTTTGCCAATACAAAATTTTAAGTATTTAGAATTTTTTCCCCCAAAAAAGTGGCCAACATTATTCAAATTGCATTCCAAAGCATTACCTGATTCACTGACTGACTGCAAACATTAAGCACTGGTTTAAGTTTTCAAGGAAAGAAAAAAGAAGCAAAGAGAAGGTGAACAAGCTGCCATTATATTGGCAAAATATTATAATTATGCTTTTATTTGTTCTTAATAAACCTGTATTGGGTATTAGTGAATTGCATGTGAAGTTACAAAAATAGTGCTGCCAGGCACTCAAATCATGCAGACACGTGCACACGGTCCCAAGTCATGAGAGGGCGGATCTGTCTGGTCTCTGGTCAGTGGGGGAGAGAGAGAAAGAGAGGGAGGAAGCATGCTGTTCTCCAGATCCCTGGGTTTCTTTTACATTACATTTAACTTTTCACATTAAAATTTATTCATTTCTCAGAAGCCTTTCTCCAAAGCAGCATACAACTCAGGGTTTAAAAAGTACATTTTACCTTTAGACAGATAAAGGTGCAGATATGCAATTCTTGAAGCATGGTAACTTAGTACAATATTGCTGCTTGTGTTGGCACATTACAGAAATAGCTGCATATAGAATTTACAAGGGGTCCCTGATGCGCATCATGTCACATTTGAATAAGAAACCAACTCTCAGTCCAATTAAGTTTGTAATGAGAGAACCCACTATACTGCTAGATTCTTCTGTTTAGTTCTTCCATTAAGTTCTTACTTATCTGAACTTTGGTTTCTCTTCTCTTCTGGGTATTTTCCCCAGTGCAGTTTGGCATTCATTTAGGTTTCACCTTGAGTATTTGCATGGTCATTATTGATGAGCTTTTTAAATTATGTGATTTTTTTTCCCCCACATTAAGCCACAACTCCTCACTAACAGTAAACAAATCTAACCTCTTGAAACAAATATTTAACTGTCATTATTAATCAAACATCAAAGTCAGCATGTTAACGTTACCCTTACTGCTTCCACATCAGCAAAGAAGGTAACTGGCACTGCTAATCAAGTACACGATCATCAGAAAGTGACATAGCTGGGAATATAATACCACAAACTAATAATTATATCTAAGGCATCTGGGTTAACATTAATCAAGCATGCTAAAGAAGAACACCTCAGAATCTTTGTGAACTTCAGGTTAATCTATATCTAGTTATTATAGCTTCGATTTCTTCGTGTAAAGAACATGTAAACTTTGATATTTTCCTTAATAAAAATCACAAAGATTTTTAAAGTAAAGAGAATATACACTACCTTCTCCACACTACTCCAGAAAGCTCGGACCTCTTTGGCTATGGAAGAGGCAACCCTGCGAAGCTTGGCCTGTTCCTCTCTCTTTATTTTCTCCTCCTTTTGTCTCTGTTCCTCATGATGTCGCATTACCATACGGACAACCTAAAAACAAGAAGCAGTGTTAAACTTCCAAGATAAGTGGGCAGTTAAGTTTTTCCCCTAAAATTCTATTATTTGTGATTACAAGAACAATACTAATTATGAGTTTTCTTTTTCAATTAAACCATAAAAACTACAGCATCTGAAAACAGAGGTAAAAATTCCTTTTGAATATCTACCCTACTTACAGTACTGTGCAAAAGTCTTAGGCAAGCAACTTCAATGTCTGTTGAGAAGTACAGATAGATTCAATCTACCATCAGGAAGGTTTCTGATTGGTCCCAAATTCATTCTGCAGTCTGAGAATGACCTCAAACACCCAATCTCAGTCATACACAACTATCTTCAGCAAAAAGAAGGAAGAAGGAAAAAGAAGGAATCCTGCAACAGATGGTATGGTCCCCACAGAGCCCTGATCTCAACATGATCAAGTCAGTCTGGGAGTGAATGCAGAGACAGTCAAAGCGTGCAGAAGAACTGTGGCCAGTTCCTCAAAATATTTGGAAGAACCTACCAACCTCTACCTTAAACTGCATGCAAGTTTGCATAAAAGAATTGATGCTGTTTTAAAGGGTGGTCACACCAAATATTGATTTGATGGAGGTTTTTTTGTCTACTGCACTTTTTAGAAGGTTTATTGATTAATAAGTATTCATGGCATTATTTTTGGAACCATCCTTGCTTTATAGCATTTTCCCCACAGGTGCCTAAGACTTTTGCACAGTACTGTACATTAAAAAAAAATCTGTACACAATATGTGAGAAATAAACCTGTGAGCCTCTTACACTGCCCTTTTCAGCCAGAATCTCTAACGCATGGTAGACATCCTTCATTCCAACTTCTAGCTTCCATAAACAATAAAGTATTCTAATCATTTTGAGTGCAAGCTGACAAAGTACTCAAATCATTAGATACATGAGGGATGCATTCCAGAAGAGGATACATAATGAGAAAATCATGACATCAACAAATTTTTTTAACATAAGAAATAATGGTTAATGCCACAGATGCTTTCCATAAATGTATAAGCAAAGCAACCCCATGTACATCAGTTAACTATCAGTGTTATACCCCATCTTTATGTTGTTGAAAGTTAAACTTTCAATGGAAAACAGAAAGAAAACAAATGAAAACAAAGTAATAAAAAAAGCATTTATATTATTATTTTTATTATTATTATTATTATTATTGGTTATCCAGATGGCCAACATTTCTCCATCCTAAGACTACTTTGTGTGCAAAGATTTTTTGGGTGCTCAAAGAAACACCAGGTTTCAAACTTGACTTAATTTTCTCTGCACTGTCACAAATTGTATACATTGTGCACTTGCTCACACCCAATGCTTTCCTTGTGGTAGCAGGTGATGTTCCACGCTCATATCTTACTAACACATCTAACTTCTGTTGTACAGAAACTGACTTTGTATGATGCTTTGACTCAATGAGACTCAGCTGTTTTTCATCTTTGGGTTGGTGTAATTTTGAGAAATACATGCATTGTGAAACTTTTTTTGTAAAATATAGGACACATTCTGAAATGTGTAAATCAAATGTACATTTATTAATGACATTTTCTGGGCTTTGTATAAAATGTTAAATGTTTCCACTGGATTTTTTTTGCCCCCCCATCAAAACATGCAAATATAAATGGCTTCTTGAAGGAGGCTGGAAAACAGAAACAGACCCCCCCCCCACAAAGACATGTCTTCTTAGCAAGCAGTTTTCTTAAAATATTCTAATCTCTATCAAACTGACTAATTTATTAAGAATTAATTTTTCTTGTAATTAAATTCTTCTCTCTTTACAGACACAATATAATACTGATATAGTTATTCAGTACAGATACATAAAATGGCACGGTTACACTTGTTTAACACTACTTACCAATAATTATCACTAAAAAATATTAGGTTAATAAAAACCTATGGACTGATATAGCACTTAGTAAGGACACAAAGTTGCACAATATACATTCACCTTCAGCAGTGTGGGTATATCACAAAGCACACTGCAATATGTCCTTCCCCCTGCTAGCAACTCACCTTTCTGGCTACTCCTCTCTTCCATCTTCGTTCTTGAGCAAAGTCAGCAGAAAGCCACTGCATCTCCTCACACAGGTAATCCCAGTGCACTTTTGGGCGAACAGGTTCAGTCACACGCGAAATGCGTTTCAGAGACCAGAAGCCCTCTCGCTTCAATGATAGTGTACGGTGCTCAATCTCTGCTTCCTGGTGATTGAGGTTTTCATTCATACCATGACAAATTAAAAAAAGACATTAGAACTGTACAGTCTTATAACCAAAATTAAGTTTAAGGGCCACATCCTGGAAATCTGCCTTCAACCTCACAGAGAAGTAAAAAAAAAAAAAGACATTGACAACATTAAAACATTAAGATATATGATGCATCCATATACAAACTGATTAAAGGTTGTACAAGTGTGTTATACAAAGAATTGCATAAAAGTTAAGAACACAAATGTGTATGCTTTCTCTCTCTCAAAAAAATACATTATGGATTATGGACATATAAATTAAAACAGAAACATTTATTCTACTCCTTGGCCATCCCAAAATATCTCCCTTCTTGCAGTTTCTCCAAAAAATATGTGTAACAGAGGTAATTTAAAATGCTTTCCCTCACTTGCATTTGAAAACTGGATGACTCTTGAAACTGGTAAGCTGTTGTACTGAGCTACACTAACACTACCTCAACTTGGCATCTTGCTCCTCTCATAAGCAAAGTGGACAGGACACAGAGGTATAGTAATCAATTATGTGAGAAAATTTGTGAAAATTTGCTTTGTGTTACAAACTTAAATTTGAATGAATTTAAAATATTGTAGGCCTAATTCTACATATACAGCAAATATAGCAAGCGTTAACTATCAGATTTTAGGCACAATACATTATTAAGTTTAATACAGGCAAGACTGGCACAAACTCACTTTGCTGTAAAGACTAATGGAATATTCTGCTTTTCTTCTGTATATATTACCACACATTCATAATACATGTAGCTTCAGAGGGAAGTACTTAAAATACATGTAAGAAATGGGCACTGGTATAAATATTTACCACTTTATACACATAACAAAAGTTTAATTAGACAAAGCATTTTAAGCAAAACAAAAAAGATAACTGTCTCTGAAAGCATGGTGTGAAATGTTTCACATATTCAGTTCATCCAATCAGTATCTCCTAATTACAGTTGTTTTGGACACTATCCTGCATAGACATGGATTATTAGCTATGGCCATTACATAACGACTGAATTACCCTTAGATACTATTTAGACGCTTGTAAAGTGTGTTTCAGTGCAGGGAAGTTCTAGTGTGGTTACACAGGTGCAAAGAATATAAAGACTGTAGTTGCGGTGGTCATAAACACTTAAGACGTAATGGTAACTGCTTTTCGTCTTTGTTTTCATGGACTGAATTAAGGGTGCAAAGCAAGGGATGCCAGTGTATCCTAGCAAAATGTGAACCTAAGACCTGACACATTAAGTTTCAATGAACTGTGTTGCCAAGCTACACTTTGTCATTAATTACCCCACTTTGTTATTCAGACAATGTCATTAACAGTAAGAGAAATCTATTGCTCTATCTTTTTCTATAAAACATGGTTTGGTGCTTCCTAAATTTCTTAACAGGCTAGCCTCATGTTCATATTGACTTTTACTGTACATCTTTTAACAGGATAACAGATAGTCCTCCTTATAAGCACACAAGCCAAGCATAACACTGAAACTGTCCACAAACTGTAAAGCCAAGACTCAACATAACTTTAGGGTACTGTATTTCTGCATTTTTTAATCATAAACAATACTAGACATACAATGCAATAATCTAGCAAATAGTACAAAGGACACAAAAGCACAGAAGCAGGTGGAGCGTTGCACCAAGGAAAAAGTGATACCTCCAATCAAACTACATAGACACTCACATGCTTGGCCAGTTCTGCCATGTCTGTGTGCCGCTCCGTACGCTGACGTGGGACCATGTCTGCCTGATGGGATCCTCCTGGACTTCGTGAAGATGCTGAGATGAACTTGCCGTGGGGGCCTCTCAAGGGGGCAAAGACCCTATCCACTCCTACCTGACCAGACTGAAACAGAGGAACATGCTAAAATAATGAACGAGCTAAAAGAAAAATCAGAAATGATGATGCAGACCATAGTTCAGTCTTCTATAGCGCAACTGAAGAACTACTGAAGATGATAAAAATCCAGTTGAAATCTAGGTATAACTAAAGTGATGCACGGCAGACTTCTATCATCAAGCAGCTGAAAAAGTTTTGTACGGAAGAGGACAACAAAATTCGTCTGGTTAATGCAAGAATGACAGTTTATAAAAATGTCTAGGATGCTAATTTCTGTTAACACAACACAGAATATTCAACCTAGATTTGTACTCACTTTTCCACACCCCAGAAAACTGTATTTCTCTAGACTTTTTTTGAATAAATTACAGCAACGTAGTAACATTCACTGTTTGTTCAGTCTGATCATCTTAACCAACTGAGAAAATTTAAGTAAAACTCATACGTACACATCTTAAAAACTTTCCAAAGGGGTTTACTTAGTTTCTCACATCTCTCTAAATCCCCTGAAGGTGCTGTCAAAAACTGTTTATTAAGTAACTATAGGAGTAGAACACCCCTCAGTTTCAGGCAGTCTTGGAATAAAGACCTACATATCCTCTGTTTTATGTGACACTGCGAGTCATGAAGAAGGAAAAACACACAGTTGTTTAAAGACTGAAGGGGTGAAAACACTGAGTGATTTAGCATCCTGAAATATCAGAGAAAGTATTTTACTTGATACTGGTGTTCTTGAAACTGATGGCTGCCGTATCCATTAAGCATTGTGTATTGTGTTGGAATTTCACACACACCTGATTGCCCAAAATGGCTTTATATTTCTTTCACGGTATACAGTCATAGAACAATGACACAATGACAACTGCCCATACAGTAGAGCTCCATAAACAATGTTTAACAGCTGGCAATGGTCAATAAACCAAAAGGCCATTCTTTGCATTTCACCAAAAACTATCAAACTGTCTAAATGTAGCAAAAAAGAAAGAGATCTTATTTGACTTTCCTTACTATTGACCTTAGATATGAACATTTGCCACCCAGCAGCAGTAACTTATGCAGGACTTTGAGAAGCTTTCAGCATGTAGTTTTTGTTAAAATTGGACAAATGTGATTAGTTTCTTTTAAATTTATGATATACCATACAAATTGCACTGTAGTTTTCCCTTGCTTAAAACTCACTCATAATTTAGGACATTTTCCCATTTTATTAACTGTCACCTGTGCAGTTGTATCACTAGAGTACTATGGCTATTTCTTACAAATGAACATTTTCCCGATTAATTGTTTTTAGTTTTTTTCCCCCCACTATTCTATTTTCTAAAATTTCTATTGAGGCATGAAAGTGACCTGTGTTTCCACACCTTCCTGTTTATGTGATGAACATTGTATGTCTATGGGAAGAATCATACAAGATTAAAAAAGGAGAATTCATATCTGAAAAGCATAACCATATTTCTAAAGGGTTTACAAATTGCTACATACAAAACACTTCAAAGACCTGGCAGAAATTCTAAGTCTGATAAAACAAAAGTCAAACTTTTTATCCTGAACAGTAAGCAATAGTATGCTGCAAAATCAAAGCAGAAAAGAAATACGTCACAAATAAAACTTCATTAAAAAAAATTAATAAGATGTGAGATTCGTACATGTGAAAAGGTTGATGGGGCTGAACACATTCTGAAGGCATTGCATTTCATGCCCAGATAGTTCAGATGTGTCTGTATACATAGGTTACCTCTTACAAAACTATAAAAAAATTCCAGACTACTCCATGACAAACAACTGTGAAAGTGTGAACATCTGGGTAATTCTGGTGGAATTCAATCAAGTGGGCCTGCAAATTATAAATGATGACAAAATGATCACCCCTCTGCTCCATTAACTTTTACCACCTTACAGTATGTGTGGGGAAAAAAATACTATATAGCAATTCTATATGCTACTGGTTGTCTAATGTATGCTGCCAAATTCGGTAACATTGAACTAAGTAACTACTTTGACAATCTGGTGTTTGCATTTGAAGCCCTCTGTATGCTGGTGAAATGTACTTTTGTTTACTTATTTTGTATATAGCTTTGGAGAACAACACCTACAAAATGAATGTTAATTACCAGTGAATTCAAATTACCAGTAAATTGAGTATAATAATAATTCAAAGAAAATATCTGAATGTGAACTTTCATTTTTAACTTTCTAAAGCAGCACTTACTTATATTAAGAATCAGTAATTACAATAAGCAGAGGGTAGCGCAGTTCCACTAAATCATTTTTAGAGAAGTCATCCTTAAGAAATTAAATGAAATGCATATACAACATACCTTCTGTGGTTTTTCTGTTCACTTAATTTCTTTTAAAATATACATTTAGTTTGAGTTCAGGTTATTAATACAAGACAATGCAAACACACTGTAAGACTACAAGTGTAATTAAGCTAATAATAAGTTGCTACCTTGGTTCTGCTGATTTATACAGTTCATTTTAGAACACATTTTACTTTAACGCAACATGCATACAAATAGGTAATAATATGTCTTACCTTGCTCTGTGCTGAAATGGGATTAAGCAAGTTAGTAGTTGAGGCATGAGTTTTCCTTGCAAGGTCCACTTCACTATCACTACTTTCACAACTTGGTGTACTGTGAACTTGTGGAGGTGAAGACTGCCTATTTGCTGTTGAAACCTGGGAAACTGTTGACCATTCAGGGCACTCTGACAACAAAATATCTGTGGGAGCCTGAGTGAAGTCTTGAGCTGTCTGGTTCATGGAAACATCACTGGATACAGTTTGATATATGTTAGAGGGGATGCTGTCCACAACAGTTCTAGTGATACTGGGAGTAACAACAGTCTCAGAGATTTCATTTGCATTCCCTGCTAAGGCCTCTTCGAAAAAACTCTGAGGGCACGGGACAGGAGACGAGGATGGTAAATGAGGGTTTACCTCCATGTTTTCCAAAAGAGGAGTGGGCAAAGAGCTAAATGAATCCAATGTAGGCTGACTGTTAGGAGAGTCTGTGCGTTTTAAATGTTTGTAGATGACTGTGGATGGAGGCACTACTTCCGTGGGTAAGATAGTTTTGGAAAGGCACTCTGCAGTAACTGTTTCTGGCCCAACAAAAGGGCTGCCTGGCTGTATCAGTGAGTTACACACTTCCTTCAACTCCCCACCTAAAAGGGCAGGGGAATGTTTGAGAGAGGAAGAGGTGTGATCCAAATTCTCAAGGACACACTTATGATCAATGAGATCAGATATGAGGGGACAATCTAAACCTCCGCCACATTCAGCTTCTGATCTTGGGAGATTCATGGGTTCAACAATCTCCTCCGTCTCTATGTTCTCTAATTTGTGTGTGAAATGAGTAGTGGAGGAGAAATAAGCAGGATCGCTGCCATCTCCAGTAGGAACAACAATTTCTTGATCTGAGAAGTGAAGTTCTTCACTCTGTTCTGTTAACTGTGTCTGCTCTCCCAACACTGCATCAGGCACAGAAACCAGAGAAGCTGACATGTCCTCCCTGGAGCTGCTAGAAATATTTGTGAAGAGAACATCCTTACTGCCCACAATGTGGGCTGGGTTTTCTTCAGCCCTTCCAGGAGAAAGTGTCTCACAAGTATTATTCCTGCTTTGCTCACTGACTGCAGAGGGACCATCTCCAATTACATTAAGAGCAGCTGTGGGAGTCAGAGTTTGTTCCGTGCAGGTGGTTGGAGATCTGTGGCCTTGTTCTGAACCAGACAACCCTGGTGAGTCAATGCTGTTTACTTGTGTCTCCATCAAGATTTCTGCACAGTCTCTGTCCTCTTTGGTCTCTGTTTCATTGACCTGGAAATCGTCCTTGGCTGGCTGTTCCACAAAGTCTGGAGACTTCATCCATGTGTGCTGGACTGGCTCAGTCTGAAAAATATAAGTCTCACTTTGAGACATTCAAATCAGCAACCTAACAATCTGGCCCTAAATGCTGATTTTCATCAAGACAAGAAAATTAGGTGACAGGTACATTACACTCACCTTTGAAGAGACTGTAGTTATTGGGAGGTTATGATGTAGTAGAGATGGGCAGAGTTCCACTTGGTCTTTAGAGTTACTGTTGCTGGACAGAGGAGATGGTATATGGTTTTCAAGTTCGTTAATGCATCTTTTCTCTGAGGTTTTGGAAGGTTCTTTAATACTCTGTTCACAGTCATTTTCAGTCTTGATAACTACAGAGTCATAATTTGCTTCTTTGTCTATCAGTTTTGAAACCTTTTCGATTTCACTGAAAACTCTGACCTGCTCCATGCTTGGTTCTCCAGTAGTTGGGTCAAACAGTGACTGGTCTGAATCACTAACATGATTAATGTTTGCTTCCTTGTCACAGCTGCTTATACATAAATTTACCTGTTCTTCCTCCCCAGGACACTGCTGAGCCTGATTAGAATCCACACGGTTGACTGTCAATATGTCCTGAACACTGCTCTCTTGTTTTGACAAGTCTAAATCAGACATTGGGTTCGGGTTTTCTACAGTATTCTCAGAAGGGGCAACTGGAGAGGTTGGCAAGCACTCTAAGGTATGTATCTTTTGTAAGTGATGGCTGATTTTGAGGTTCTGGTCAGAAGGAGTGGATGTACTTGTTTCAGCCTCACTGACAGTGTGGCCTTTCACCTGCTCTTCACTGTGACTTCTTTTGGGGCTGACTTCCTTGATATCTGAGTCAGCAGTATCGTTAAGGGTACGTGTTCCATTTCCAGTAAGACTGCATTTTAGAGTCCAGCATTCATCAGTCTTTTGAGATGAAAATGACTCAGCCATGTGTGACCCTCCAGGAGCAGAAAAAAGGTCTGGGCCAAGGGGGTGTTCACCATGTTCACATCCCTTCTTTTTGGACACTTCAGTGGCAGGAAAATGAGGTTCTCCTGTATTCTGTTTTCCATCTGCATCCTGGCTATCGTTCTCTGTCTTCTGCATTTCCCATATGGATTCTGGAATACATTCCATTTGTGTAATCTGCCGGCTGTTTGTTTCAGTAACTGCAGTAGATGGGTCCTGAAAATTTCCACAAAACACCTCTGCTTCCTCATTCGCTGACAAAGAGGACTGGCTAGTCTGACTTGTGTAATCCTGCCTTTCTGACTGAGACTGATCCATGTCCATAGCGTCCCTGTGATCTGTGCTGGAATTTGAAGTGACCAATAGGTATTTGGTCGCAGAGCTGGGCTGCCTGGGAAGAGGCAACCCTTCTCTGTCTGTGAGCTTTGTGTCCAGTTCTCTTCTGCTTGTTTCCTCGTCCAGTAACTCCTGCTGTGCTCTGCTATTATCTTGACTAATAGGACTTCTCCACACGCTGACTGCTTCTCTGTCTGTATGGCTGATCGTGCCTCTTTCTGCCCTGTCAGATCCTTGTGCGGTCGTTGTGTTATGTGCCGTGGTATCTGCAGGTCTGTCCAACAGAGGTGCCGTCTGTGAAACTGCAAGGATTTGGCAGTGCACAAGTCCCGAGTTAGCCCGTTGTTTTTGGATACTATTAATCTGAGGATCCAAAAAGGACTCTTCTGTACCTTTGTCCCTATTGCCGAAGTAAAGCAAATTCTCTTCGCTTGTATTATTGTCCTTGGTTGTGTTCTGCTGGGATTCAGCGTTGGGCAATGGAGTTGGAAGGGCAGCTGCGGCCGGCTGCAGGGCATGCTGGGTTGGCCCGGCCACATTCTGGGCAGCCAGCGGAGCGCCACCCAGCACAGCCACAGCCGGGTGGGGAGGCAGCTGAGCAGCCTCCTCCCCAAAACAGTTCTCTTTGGTCCTCCCTCCACAAAACACTGCACCTACAATTTACAACAAAAAGCAGTCACTCATACAAAGGCAAAGTCTAATGAGTCTCATAGTTGTGAATTAAGATTGTTACAACTCAGATAACATTTTAAAAATTCACATACATGATTAACATCAACACCAATCTGTAACAATATCACAATTTTTCCCTCTACTACTTTAAAGTAGAACTTTAAGACTGTTCCAACTCATGGCCAAAAGTTGTAACCAAATTTTTAAGTACTCAAGTATGTTGTTTTACCTTCATGCCATGTAAACACTGGATTATAAGGATTATTTTATAAGATTGTTTAAAATATATAATTAAAAAGAGGAACCCTCAGCATATATCACATATTACTGGTGCCTTTTGACAAAAACAGTCTGATTTTGTAACAGCAATTCTATCACGAGACATTACTTTTTTCATTTAAAAAAATTTAAAAAAGGACTAACAAAAAATTTTTCAAGCAAAACATTTGACTGAAATCTTTACAGCACCACTTTGTTACTTTTAATATGTAACATTGGTTTCCCTCAAATGCAAATTTTGAAAATCTGCACATAATGATAATTTTCATTTAAAAAAAGAGTTCTATTTACTATTACTTCATATGGATAAATAACAGCACACTGATTTGCAAACAGTTATAACAGGACTCTACATAATCCCATTCAGTTTTGCCACAAAGCTGCAAAGCATTAAAGCTGAATAATACATACATCCCTGTGCCTAGGAACAAGTTACATTCTGTAAAAATCTCAGATAAACATATACTAAACAAAAAGGACTCTAATACATCCATCTATTCATCACTAATAACCACTTGTCCAGGGATGCAGTTGTCCAGAGCCTATCCCAGAAGCATACAGTCCAAGGCAAGGTCACAACACCCCTACATTACAGTGTAATAATATGACCAAGATCTCCTGTTTGACCCCTTGCAATTTGCAACTGTAAGTTCTGCAACTGTTCCAGATACAAACATTAAACATATAAACAATACTTTGAAAGATATTTCAGTGTGGCATTATTGTGTTTTTAAAACAACAGTGTAAAAAATTACACTGACAAATTAGTGCTAAATCCCAACTTTTGACCAATTCACTCTTTAAATGTGGAACGTTCATCATGTTGTTATTGATCATCAACACTGATGAACACCAGAAACAAACTACAGACACTCTGGAAAAGAACCAAGTTAAACAGTCCTTGTATGTGCTTTACTGGCAAACAATAACAACACAGAAAGGCAGGCCAAATTTCCTATGGAACAACAAACATTTTAGAAAATAGTACAATGAGGAAAATTTAATTCAAATAAAAAAAGGAAATGTTAGCATCCTTGAAAATTCATCTTGGTGTTCAATCCTCAGTAGTATAAGGCACAAATGCAGATTAGACATCCACCCCAAAAGGAAAGCATATACTGGCTTCACACTCATCTATACATCACAAATGGATTGTCATCTTTGTCTGACCCCTTTTTCAGCCATATATTTTAAAAGTAAGGGTACTTTTATTTGAGTAATGTATTGTTTTTCACTACTCTACCCACCTCTGTAGTAATGGCATTTAATATAATAAACTAATGATAGCTAAGGATAACGATAGCTAATGTTTTCTGTCAGAGTATATGATTTCAATTTAAAATAAAGAATTCCAACCATTTTCCTTTGAAAGCTTTTTCCAAAAAACTCATTTCATATGCCAGTTGAATTATACCTCTTCAGTAACTTTGAAGTTTGCTTTAAGAACAGGAAATATGCCCTGAGAAAACATCCATGTATAGTGTGTTATTATAGCACTGGCATGTCCCCTATCCTTACCTAAAACCCAATGAAAGAAATATTAGAAGTTAAAATCTCTTACCTGACTGCGGTGTTGGACCAGGTTCTCTGCTTTCCACTTCCAGGATGGTGAGTTTAAGGACCACTGCTTCTACAGATTTAAAAAAACTCAATTTACCAATAACTCTTACCATGTAAAAGTAAGTATAGTTATTTTGAAGAAGCCAAAAACAATAACTACAGAGTGTAACACAAGTGACATTAAATAAAATTTATATAACAGTGCAATATGAAGCAAAAAAATTACATGGTTTAGCAAAAGTTACACTTTCCAACTAAAGTATTAACACGAACCCAAACCACCTTAAAACAATTTTTTTTTAATTAAAACAATCAAAACATTTCTAGGCTGGGTTCACTAATGACCCAAAATCTCTGAAAGTTTTGTTTTTGTATACCACATAACTATGCCTTCAGTAAGTTACTGTTACTGGGAACACGGGAAATATCTTTATTATGAACATCTATACAATGTTTTATATACAGTTAGTCCCTTTTTCTGTATTTATTTTTTCATAAAAAAAAAGCTAGCATACCAAATTCAAATCATGTGCCAAAGCTTCATCTCACGTGGCAACAGAAAGCAATCATAAATAATAAGGACTACCTTTTCCCAACACCCTCCTGAAGCGCTGAGCAAGGTTTTTTATCATGCTTTCTTATTTACAACACACCAGACACCCCGCTAAGGAAACTCAGAACACAAAGGCATTATTTAATGTGGAATAAGGAATACTAATTGAGTGTCTGACACTATTCACTAATCAACCAGGAAGGCAATTTTTTTGAGTTAAATTTTATTAAATACCCCTACTTTGACATACGATGACAAAAATCTATCCATGAAAGAGATTCCACTCTACACAGTATAAATAGAAAAAGCAGGCCGATAACCATCACAATAACACAAATCTGATCTCATCTAAACTTTTTCATGTGCCATGACGATATACTACAGTTTTATGATCTTGCGAGGACTGGACGTTAACATTAGACATGCACGACCGTGTCGGAATTATACTAGTATTGGCCAATAATTGTTTATATTAATGTTATTGGCATCGGACTGTTGCTTAGATCAACATTACACAGGTGACGTTTAGGAAAATAGAAACAGAATTTCCTGCAATAAAGCAAAGATCCTCTTGTTCGTTAAAAAAACATCTTCCCCTTTAAGGATGTGGTTCAGCAGTGTCATTTATTTTAGTTCGTTGTACATGGTCTGCAAAACTGAAATGTTACACAAATAAATGTTACATGTGTCTAAGTCTCATCCAGGCATTTAAAGTCCCATTTTTCTCTGAATTTTACAAATTTGTCAATATGCAGTTCCAATACACATCAGTTAGAAGATACATAGAAACTGTTGGATATCAGTATCAGCATAGAATTCTCATATCACGGATCTCTAGGTAACATCCTAAATCCAATTTTATGCCCATAAATGAAGAGGCAGAGAAGGCATGCCAATATCAAACACATAAAGAAAATGTATGAAGGTATATAAAATTGTATATAATCTATAAAATCCAGCTGCAAAGTTATCATCATCAATGTTTATGCAAACGTCGCACACCTGAATACCATAATTTAAAGCTACTGAGATACTGAACAGATTTGAGTTTTACTTTCAAATATAATTTCTTTGTTATGATGATAAATGGTTTTCTGTTAGCACTTTCAGCCTTTAAATTCCATAATCATTTACATTAGGATTACACAATTTACTACACAACCACTCACTTGGTTTGTAGTATCTAACTCCAAACTTCATAATGGTCTTATTCAATTCAGTAAGATCAAACCTACACAATCACAGCAAGAATATGCAAACACCACACAGAAATATCTGGATATAAACTCAGAATCCACAGGTGATTAATTAATCCTCACATAAGACTTCCTGGTCTAAAGCTTGGCTATGAACAGGTTGGCAGAGAGGAGTTACCACATATCAGAGCAATTACAATGTATATAGAGGTGCTGCAAGTAGTCCTTGTGCTTTACAGGTCCTGGACTACAGGTTCGCATCAATGTAGGAATGAATCATATTGATTGTATGATTTCCCTGCAATGGACTGCCATTTAATTCAGGCTGTGCCCTCTATCATGTTCTATGCTTTTGGGACAGGCTTCGAACTACCAAACTCTGCACTAGACAAGCAGTTATTGATAATGGAAGCATGAAATTGCTTCCTTAGCTATCACTCTTATATAATGGATTGGATTTTGAATTACAATTTATCCATTTGTAAAAGGTAGGACATCTACAACCAGATTTTCAAAAAGAAATTACACTTATGTGAAGGACAGTCTTCTTTTTGAACTTTTGTCATGCTCTACAGAAATGCAATAGTACAACAGATCAAGCTTTAAATCCTGTTCTGCAACCCAGGGTCAAAAAGGATGCACAGGTTGTTTTAATGTCTTTGTAATTTTAAAGAAACTTCATTTCTATGTCCAAGACCTCATCAAAAAGTTTGTTTTTGATATCACTTCACTACTGGGAGTTTTTATTTTTGACAGAAAAAATTAATCACCTTTACAATATATGAGTCGGAAACTAGCTGTATTTGGTTTGATATGTTTAACGAGAAATTTTTTCCCCCCCAAAGGTGCAACAAACATTATACCAGCAAGGCCATAATTCCTAAAACAGTTTAATCTTATATCAAGGCTTACGACACTAGCAGATTATCATTTCTCACTGTCAGTTTTCTTCTCTATTTAACGGTAAAGACCAATAGTAGTATACTTACAACTCTTAAGACACAAAATCACAAAATTATGTTTTTGCCAGTCAAGCAATGTATCCTGAGGTCTATGTCACACTGGAGACATGGCTCAGTCACATCACACTGCAGAAATAACTTCTTTCTCAAGGTACCTCCAGTTCAACAGTCAAAAGAGCTCCTTGCTCAAAATAGTGTGATTCCTTATGTCTGAATTTCTACAATGCCATCCAGGCCAGACTGCCCTTTCCACTACTAAACCTCTCCTGCTGGTTCAAAACAGAGATACATGGGTGATATGTAAAAACCCCACATATGCCCACATCTTCTTTCCAACAAATGCCTGCAAGTTTACAGCCTACAAGGTAGCTAAGGGAACGGCATCATGTTACCTCAAAGATCCAATCTGGCTCTACACTCCATAAAGATTACTGTGTTGGTCTGCAAACTGAAAACATGCTGGTTTTTAATATCGACCCTGGTGTGATGAGACAACCTTGCCCTCTTTCAGGACTGCAGAATCTAGGCCACCTTCAGCAAGGGTCTCAAAACCCACTTCTCTCAAACGTGCAAGAACATAGCTATACATGTATTTATGTAATTATTTATTAACAATTACATTAACAATAACTACTTGCAAAATGGCACTACATGAAAAGTTGCATGCTTGGCTTTTGTGTGCCTGTATTTCATGTGTTACGTTTAAATACAACTAGCAATAAAGCTTCCATTGTATAATAAAATGTGAATATCATTGCTGAGCAAGAGCAATACAGTGGAGTCACAGTTATGCAGGGAGTGAGCGATAAATACAACACAAATACTGCACATAGTTCACCATGCAAATCTTAAGACACTTTATAGCATAATAAACAAAACAATACTACATAATTAACATTTGTAAACATTTATGAAAATTTTAACTACAGACTGCCATGTCATACAATGGGGTTTCCATTCTGATAACTTCATTGCAAGTTGCAAATCCCTATCACCTGTATTATAGTGTACAGGATATAAATATTTAGCATGCATATTGTATAATAGGGCTTTGGTATATTTGTCCGCTAATTACAGTACAGTAAATGCAGTGTAGTACATAAATTATATTTGTGCTGCACTATTTTCACTTTCATTTTTAAATCTATATTCTTTCATTGTATATGTTCAGCCCCCACTAGAACACTAACTTTTCCCCTTTCCAACCACTGTAAATAAAAAGCAACTTGAATAGAATCACATGCAAAATGTTCCATAAGTAAAACTTTTTATTAAATAAAATGCAACCACTGGTGGACATCTAAATACTGAGACCCAAAAAATAACAAGTATGGCTGTAATGTAGGAGTTTGTGAAATTGAGAGTTGAACTTTATAACAGTTATGCAGGTGAACATGTTTAACATGTTATTTTTGTCAGTTTCTTCTGCAATGTGAAAACAGTAAAAAATATTCTGGAAATATTTAACACTTCAATGGTACTTAAATTATTTCTAGTGTCATAGCAGCTCACTACAGATAACAGCTGACTGTCACTGCAGGTAACTACAGCATTTAGTTGCAACAGCAGGTGAGGTTTCAGGAAGCAATACATCACAAGGATGGGCGTCAGCTTCACCAGCAGCAGCGTGCAACTCATGCCATGTGGAAGGCTGTGAAGTGGGTGGTTGTTGTATTGTGTTCAGTCTTAACATTATGAAAACCATTACTATCCTTAAGATGTTGAAACCAACCTTTACTTGCCATAAATGACCAAGAAGCGCATGGTTATTTTCTCTTTTATTTTTGCAAAATTTTCTATCCCTCAATAATCATTAGGCATCACAGATCACATCTTTGAATTTGGTCTTCCATTCACATTATTAATAAAGTTTCCATTTATTAAACATCACCAGCACACTCTAAATAAGATAATATTAATATAACTGTTGACTTCAATTGTAGAATCAAGTTCCAGAAACTTTAGAAGTATTTATTAATGTAAACCGAATAACATGCTGATTGCATGTGCATCATAAACGAGAGTTTAATAGGCAGCAAGGGCAGGACACAGATATTGTATCTTGCGCAGTATAACACTAGGCATCTTTAGCTGCTATTTTGCTTTTAAGCAATGTATTTACCCTGAACTACTAAATACCATTTTTTACTATTTTTTAATCAGCCCCTTGTCCTACGCATGGCTGCGGAAGTTCAAAGCATATCCCAGAAGGAAGGGTAACAATACCCTGTAAACAGCATGCCAGCGCATTTTAGGGTGGCACAGTTTCCTTACAGTGGCTGGCCTCTGCATTCAGATAAAGGTTTGAATCCTGCCCCATCTGCCAAGTTCACATGTTCTCCGTGTCTACCTTTCACAAAAAACACTGAGTTTCAACTGCCCAGAGAAGATGTGTCTGTGGGAGTGTATGAGAATTTGTGTGACTGCCCTGAGATAGGCTGGCACCACATCAAAATGTGCACTGCCTTTCATCCTATGTTTCCAGGATAGGCTCAGAACCACCTCAACCCTGCACTGGACAAACAGCTATTGATAGAGAGTGAGGGAGTAATAATATCTAGCTAACTGTGATCTTATGTGTTTGTATTTGGTTCCATTCATCAATCCATCTTCATTAAACACTTGTACTGGTTAGGATTGTGGTGGTTGTTCAGAACCTATCTCAGAATCTTTGGCAAGTGCTAGTATGGCTATACCCTTGACATACAATACACCTGTTCATCGCATACATACACAATCAAATATTACTGGCAATTTGGACAACCCAATTGACCTGAAACACATCTCATTGGACTGCAGGAGGAAAGCAGAGCCTGTAGAGAAAACCCACTGTTTGATTAATCTACATGAAAATATTTAATTGTATCACTACAACAATAGGGAAAAGGTGTCTATTTAAGCTGCAAAAATTTGTAGTTATTCACAACATTTAAAAGTTTAATCTGAATCAAGATAATTTGAATAGTGTTTTAATACTTTTATCCGTTTTGAGTTAACTTATCTGTGCAAGTTATTTAAAATAGTGCTTTTACTTGAGTTCAGTTTCTAACTACACAATTCTATAACAGTGTAAGAAATATATAAACATATAACATTATGATAAATCAAGGCTTGAGTAATCCACCCTGCCACAAATGCTTCCATGCCTACAAAACATATTTAACTTTAGAATCAGGCTTTATAAATGCTTTCCTCAAACTCAGAGTATTTAAATGAAATTGACATGTGTAACACCATACCATTAATTTTTTAATTCAAATTAAGAAATTTTATAATCATGGCCCATTTCACTTGCACTTTTCTTGTTAACTTAAAATACAAAGGATAATTTATAAATACCAGTGTCAAACATTGTGATTGCTTACAAAAAACTATAACAAAAGAGGCTTTTGACAGTCATGTTAAATCACATAACTTTCTTTTGTTCACTTGCGTTCTGCATCTTACTCGTCCTGGTGAGGGTCACAACAACATTTTTTTTTAAACATATTTTGAAAGTCAATTTAACATCATGACAAGAGTCCCTATAATCTGGGAGTAGTTAAGATTTTTGAATGACCCAAGTCAATGTACAAGTGCTCAAATGGCATCTCAAACAAAAGAAAGTTTCCCCAAGAGTATTGTCAATATCCCCAGTGAAGCTGCAGAGGACTGTAGAAATCCAAGCATATACTTTAGTTTGACTTTTCAAAGAAAGAGAAAAACATCAAATCTATTGGAGCTATCAGCACCACACTGAAAGCATTGTATAAAAAAGTATGTGCAGAAAAGCATACGTGTCCTTCCTATATAATCTGCAAAAATGTAGTCAAAACAACAAAAAAAAAACATTCATGTGCTGAAATTTGACAAGTTTTCATTTGTCCACCTTTTCATGCACAAACTTCTACTTTGCAGCTTAACTATTTTATTGTGCAATTTTTTACACGTAAAAAAATGCTTTTAAACTCACTACTTACTTGAGAGTATTGTTTTACATGACTTCAAAGAAGCTACTTTACAAGGATTTACCAATTTATACAGCTAGGCATGCATATTGGAGGTAGGGTACCACAGAAGGAGTGGGGTTCAAACCAGAGGCCTTAAGGCCAAATAAACAAACAAAAAAAATTCTACACAGTGGGGTGTAATTTTACAAAGTCAACTGTTTAATTCTGAGCTTAGGCGACTACATCTATGTGAAGTAACTTGGCCCCTGGAGTGATTTTGGTACTACTTCAAGGAAACTAAATTACAAACAATGCATTTTTTTCTAGATTGTAAATATTCTCAAAAAAGTTAAAACAAAACCAATTATGCAGTCTCCATTATTTGTTTACAACTCTGTTCAGAATACTACCAAACTGCACCAAGAATCCCACATCCTACTGCAGTACCAGTAGTATCAATGCACTTCTCCTTAAGTGTTACAATAAAAATGACCCCGCTCTATAAATGGGTAAATTGCAGTAAGAGTAGCCTTACACTGGATGTCACTTTGGACAAAACTGTCAGCTAAATAAACTCTTTTGCCCTAATACTCAAAGTGTATTATGCACCTGCTGCCAGTAGAATCGATAAGCTGTGTAGGAAGCTAACATGTCAGTTTGCCATTCATCCCCATGCTGCCAGCAGATTGTCTTATGTTCAGACACGGAGTGCAAACGAGCCGAGCCGAACGGTTACTGCTTGTGGCCCAATACAAATAACTCGGACCACGTTAACAGTTTCTTGCCAATGCGCCAAACACCGTCGTGATCTCTCTAGCGCCCTCTATTTCTTTATAGCTGAAAAAACAACTATACGTGTGAACTGGACCACTGGCGAATACAACATCGTTCATCATGCACATTAAGACCGCCGATCTTGAAAACGAACGTAAAAGCAATGTGGTTATAGAAGCTAAGCGGACATAAGCCATCTTCTTCCGCGCGGTCCATTCACTCAAATGTTTTTCCTCCATAAAACTCGGTTTATATAATGTTCTGGTGCCGGCCGCTCTTTCAATCTTGTCCATTCCTCCACAACCGGACCGGATATAGAGAGGGACGGAGACCAGAGAGAGCGTTTATGGTGACCATGGCAGACGCGTGCGTTAACAGCCACCCCCCCACGCGCTAGCACGCACACACGCAGACAGACAGACAGACACACACACACACACACACACACACACACACACACACGTGACGTCACGACGCGAGGTCAAACGTGACCTCAAAATCGACCCCCGAATTACCGCTTTACCTCCCATGTTTTCATCACAGAAATTAAATACCCGTGAAGCAGTTATTGCTATAAATAAGCTACTGCAAAAACGTGCGCCTTGCAAGAACTTCGAAATCCGCGTCTTAAGGGACACTGCAACACTACAGTGTAAATGCCATTAAAGTATGAGGAATTACTGCCTAGCGCCGGATTTACCGAAGTCACTGACAGAAGCAAATGCGTCCGCCAAACAAAGCAGGGAAGTGAAACAAATTATTGTGAAAGCAAGTATATAAAAGCACTTAGTCTGAGATTAAAACACACAGTGCTGTACGTAAACAGTGTGTAACACTGGGGCAGTTCTGAAGCTCCCCCTAAAGCCCCCCGCCCTCCTCCTCCTCTCTATTCCCCCTCCTCCCCCTTTCCTCCCCTCCCCTCGCCCGCTGCCGCCATCTTAACTTTTCTCTTACCTGAAATTTCCAACCAGCTTTCTTTTACTAAAAACTCGATGAAGGAGCCGTCATCCACCCGAAATCGCACTCAATCCGTAACGTGGCCACTCTAATCTGTTTCTCGGTACCCAACGAGATGCTCCGGGAACCGTGGGAACGTTGAAACGTACGGCATAAACGAATGCGGGTCTGGCCCACTGAATATAGCGGTTGCGGGGAGGAGACTTCAGACGGAGCGAAATGGTGGAGAAGCCGCAGCTGACAAAGTGCAGGCAGCGAAGCCTCGCGATAGCTTCTTCAGCCCGCCACTGTGCCGCTGTCTTTGGCATGATGGGAAATTGAGTTTTAAGACGACAAACGCACAATAATGCCTTCTAGACCAAAACTGAGTTTCTGAAAGAAAAATAAGACAAAGTTCTACCTCAAATATTCGGTCACCTAGCATTAATGCTACTAACACATTATAAAAAGCTTGAAGTTGTTTAATTTTACTTACTATTAGGCTGAACTTAGTTTCAGCAGTACTTGGTTGCTGATCCCATGTTACATCTCTAAAGCAAATTAAATTCCACCACCCAGATGTTTTACGAGGGTTGATCAAAAAATAGAATTTTCCTCTTTTCTCAGAGTTGAAAAATCAGTATTTTTGATCACCCCTCATACATTTTTTTTCTTAAGATGTATTCTATGAAACTACCTACTAGAAATGGACTGGCATCCTATCCAAGGTGTACTTTCATAGTCTTTCATAGCACCCAGCACTTCCAGGTTAGGCTATGGACCACCACAAACCTGACGAGAATAATGCAGTTAAGAACAATACATGGATGGATGCATGCATGAAACTATATTCACAATTATATATCAAGAAAACGATTCAATTTAAAGTAAAATAAGCAGCAAGCTGTGCAGCAGGTCTAAAGATCGACATGTACCAGATGCTTCATTGCACAAGTAATGCACAGTCAACTTAAAAAGAATATTTTTCATATTTTTGTAAGGAATTCCAAAAAAGTTATAAAAGGTGCCTACAAAATTAAAACAAGTCATTCTAAATGATCTGATATAGTTCAGAAGTGATATTTATTTCAAAACTTTTGATTATCACCAGTTATTAAACTTGTTGTGCAATTTGTTTTCAGCCAAACCTAAACGAAAAAAACATTTTAGAAATTTTACTGTGTGTAGTGGGGATAAAGTATATACTTGCAATCAGATCTTTTCAAAATATTATATGTGAATATGGGAAGCTGCTAATTTTGTTACATTTTCCTATTTGTCTGGCTTGGAAAGAGAGTTGCAGTTAAAAATGTGGCATGGGACTTGGGAAGAATAATTATAAAGAATAAAAATTAGAATAATAAACTAGTTT
This sequence comes from Arapaima gigas, assembly GCA_900497675.1. Lineage (NCBI taxonomy): Eukaryota > Metazoa > Chordata > Actinopteri > Osteoglossiformes > Osteoglossidae > Arapaima > Arapaima gigas. The sequence continues at coordinate 463,197 of UFQX01000035.1, forward strand.
TTGGAGCATATGCTTAATATGATGAGAAAAGTGTCAGGTAAATGAATACCTAAATCTCATTGTGATAAATAATTTTATTAATTTTTCTGATAATTTATGCCTGGTAGCATACTTTTTTCACCTGTTTAGTTGACGTTTTTCTCTAAAGCATTTCACACTATCTAGCTACTTACAATTACTTTATTCACCCATTTGTATAACTGGGTAATATACACTGGAGACATTCAGCGTAACCACCTTACATAAGAGTCCCACTGCAGGAGCGATGATTGAAACTTGCATCTTTTGAGTGCAAGGTGGCAGGTCTAACCACTACGCCCCCTGCTGCTCCTTATTTTTGGTCCTGTTTATCTGGCACATTTAATCTGGTGCAACACTTTATCTTACAATAAGAAATATACAGCGCATCATGAACAGTTCTGAAACTGCTTTCATTATCCTTGGTACAGCCAGAATTATTAGTGTTATCCTGAGTGTGAATTTAAAATTAATTTCCAACTGGAAATGACATGCTGGCACCTCACAGCATCTCAGGTGGAAAGACATAAGTTTAAACCTAGCTGTGTAGAATTTACCTGTTCTCTGCATCTGTTGTCTCCAAGTGCTCTAGTTTCCTCCTGTAGTATAGACATGCAGTTAATTGATCACGCTTAAAATTGTCAAAAATATGTGAGAATATGTGTGTGGTTACCCCTTGATGGACGGCCATCCGTTCCAAGGTGTTCCCCTCCTGGCCTAGCACCCTATGATTCTGGAATTGGCTCTGGACAACTGTGACCCTCACAATTACAAGCAAATAAAAATTGATGAATGAACCATTCAGAGCTTGTGAACCTATGCATGTACAAGAATGAATTCATAAAATATAAAATAGGGTGAACTGAAAAGCTAACTAGATCATTTGTAGTTGAGCAATGAAGGGTAAAGTGGGCAACATAAAACGGAGCAAACACTGAAGGGATACCCCAGAAAACAAGCAGCAGTTTTTGAAAAAGTATTGTAACCTTTTGCAAGACGTCCAGGACAAGTAACTGTTCGTGCAGAAATAGTTAGTTGCACAAGTGCATAAGTGGAGCTGAGATGTTCTACTTGGTTTAACTTGGTGTACAATCCTGTAAGTTGCTTTGGACAAAGATATCAGCAAGATATACAAGAATTATAATAAAGTAAGTTGGGAGTAAGCTGACAAGAGCCACACAGAATTCTGAGAACTCGAGTATTTTTAGGAACTACAATATATTTGTCTAGGAAACCCTAAAGTAGGTTATGAAACGGGAAATATTGCAGCAATAAAACTAACAGTTTGTCAGCATGTATTTTTTTTGTGTTAAGAATTTGATTTGTAAGGAATTTTTTTAATCTGTTCTTAGGAACAGCAGATGTTAGAGAATGAATAGTAATGGACCAAGGGAGCTACTGAAGTAAATGAATGTGATCATAAATTATTTGTGTGCTTTTTATACAGTACCAGACAAAAGTTTGAAACTCTTTGAGATACTTGCTTCAAAGATATTTGTCTTGGAGGTTTTCAGAGATGCGGGACAGTTTTGGGTTGTTTTGCTTTGATTTCCTTGTTCTTTGCATTCCATGCAAGCACTGGCAAGGAGAACTTTAGACCAGCAGTCTATGTGTATAGCAGTTTATATTGCAGCATTCACACTTTTTATTTCTGTAAAATAACTGAACAAGCAACAGTTTGCTACAAATAAACAAATCTGAGTGAATTATTAAATTAAATGTATTTATTGTCAATGATTTGCCAGAAACAATAGATGCATTATGAATGGAAATTAGATTTTTTAAAAGGGAAATATAATAAATATACAAAATAATGAAAGGTCACTATCTTAAGAAAATCAATCTAAAGGAACTGCAAATCATCACAGTCTACAGTATTATACAGAAATATACATGAATATCACATACAAAAAGATCATATAGACAGAATCAAAACATTGTGTGTACAGTCTAAAAGGAAAGAATTTAACTGCTGTTAACCTGTACTACATTTCTCTCTGTAGTATTTAGCACAGAAGTGACACTTGCTGTTGGAAGAGATCTAATACCAAAATCAGCCATCATGCCACATCCTCTTACTACAAATATTCTCTGGGTTTGTCATGAAGAAGGAAAGGTTTCAGCTAGACACATCACAGTGACAAGGCTTGATTTTAAAAAAGTTCTGTCCAAAATATATAATTTAAGTATCAGATAATATCACAAAAAATCTGTTTAAGGAACCCATGGTTTTCAATATTGCAGCATCACAGGTAAAACAGTATTTATGACTGGCAAACTTTTGTTTGATTCCATCCCTGAATGCAGAGAAAAGTCAAGCATTTTTAAATTAACATAACATTATATTACATTAACATTTTAGTTAGGTACATTTGGGTGAGGTTCTCATCTGTGCTGTGCTAGTCTCTTACATTCCCAGTAACATGAAGTGTAGTTATAACAATTTTATTAAGGTTTTGGCTACATTACTAATTACATTTCTAAAGTAATGCATACCATATTTTAGACTATAATTTTCTTATCATTATACATTTTAAACAAACAAAAGAAAATATGCACTCTACCCAGTTCACAAACTGGGAACAGAAGACTAAAGTCACTTTTATCACATAATCAAAAGCAATAAAAGTTAAATAATGCAGATGTTATGAATTTATTTTTAGGTTAGGTTTTGTAAAAATCTCAGCTATAGCTATAATAAATAAAAATGTTCAGCAAAACCTTTAAATATTTTTATTAACTACCTAAAATTAAAAAAATAATTTAAAAGGCTGAAAATAATGTCATCTATAAACTCTTATTCAATGTTTGTTGAACTGAATTACCATATATAGACGTAATGTTCCTTGACTTTTTATTGATCACACTCATGAACACCAGACAGGAGCTGTAAACATCGTAGAAGTGAGTGGAAATAAGATGGTCCCACACTCCTATCCTGTTTGGGTGCTCCTTAAAGACATTTGTCAGGTGGACCATAAATAAAGGTCATGTTTAGCCAGTTGCCCCCTAAATTGGCAAAGAAAAGAAGAAAAGGCAGTTAAAAGAAAGTAGCAATGTGTGCATCTGTAATTTTTTAATTTGACCATTTGTGATGCAAGGAATCTGTGTAACTGAAAAAGAACTGTAAAGACAAGAATTTCCAGCATAATCTTAATGGCCCAACACTAGGTCAAACTCGCATAATTTTTTCGAGTATGCACCTTTTTGCCTTTTGATGTATTAAACTCATTGATACATATACAACAGTACCTGCTAAAATGTTCATGCTTGATAAAGAGGTCCAGTGGTCTCCTCAACAGGCTCTGCACAAAAGAGAGAAGCAGGTTAATATTATGGCTTAGATTGTAACAACAGAAAAAAATGTATAATGAACACCTTTGGGATAAGAAGCTTAACACATCCAAATACTCTTATGAAAGGAACTTATCTTAAAAATATTTTCTGTTCAGAATAACAAAAAGTAGTTCAAATGCATAAATGCATCAATAAACATATAAAAGTTAAATGCACAAGGTTCTAAGCCATTTAATTAAATATCAGTAATGATCTTAATATTATACTATATAGTTATCTCCATAATGCTTTTCTCAAATTGCACAAATAAATGCATAAAAGTTAGACACAGAAGGTTATAATGTGTTTTAATTAAATTTTGGTAATGATCTTCATATTATATTTATTTATTCACTGAATGCTTTTATCCAAAGTGACTTGTTATGTTATGTTCACTAGGCTATTTACAATGATTTAGACAGCTGGATAATTTTACTGAAGTAGTTCAGAGATGGATTCAAACCAGGGCTCTTCAGTTACAAGGTGATAGTCCTCAGCACTACTCTAGGTGTGAGACCAATAAACTCCATAAATATATAGGTGCTGTGAAACCAGTGGTAAAATCAATCCTGTACTTTCTATCTACCACAGATTTTCAAGTAAATAAGCGAGCGCCATTCTACCACCAAGGTTTGATCCAGCTCATGCACTGAAACAGCCACACATTAAATACAATGTGGTGTTCTTTAATTGCAATTATTTGTCTTAATTATCAATTTATTTTTCTCTTTGATTTTGTTGGTTGCAAAGTCAAAGATGAATAAATGACATGATTTAACTTGATTTCTGGCTTCACATACCAAAAACCTCCAATTTCAATAAGAGCATGTTACTTTTTATATCTACTGCATAATAGATACGTGCTATAGACTACTGACAGTGATTTACCCATTTATTAAACTGGGTTATTTTTCCTGGGGTAATTCCAAGCAAATATCTTGCTCAAATGTGTTACAATAGGAGAAAGGTATATAACCTTGGCATTTCTGCTGCAAGGCATCAGCTCAGACCACTATGCTATCTGTTGCCTGTATATTAAAATAGAAGTCTTAGAAAGCATTTTCATTTATCAGTTATTTATCAGTATGGGTGCTTCTATTAAAAATATACAACAAATAATGCAACCAACACATTCAAAGACATAACAAGAGTCCCGGGCGGCATCTGCATCCATACCAGTCTGACTGTCACAGTAGTAATGAAAGGGACACTACATTTGCAAACAAACTGAATTATGAACAAATTTCCAATCACTGCTGCTTAGTAAACAAACATGTTCATGACATGATTAACTAGTCTTTATGTGCATTTTAAAAGTTTTCTGCAAATGAACATTTTTACCACGTAAGGTGCCTTTCCTCTTGGACCTGTATCGATGCACTAGCATCCCTATTAGCAGGACACCTGCAAGCAATACAATTGCCAGGGTGGAGAAACTAGTAATGGCTGCCAGTTTCCAGACGTCAGGGCCCTTTTCCATTGGTAAACCTGTAAATGAAAATAATTATGACAGAGTGCATCAGTGCACAAAACGTTGACTCTTTATGACACTGTTCCAGAAATATAAACAGAATGGATGACAAAAAGGTGTTCAGTTTTAACCAAGCATCACTTACATGTATCACATGATGGAGTTTTTGGATATTTTTGACATGTTGTACAGGGCACACACTGGGCTATGTCAGTATTCCAAAATTCATCTCGGGCACATTTACCTGTAAAAAGAACATCAATACTGTTTTTTATGTATATTGTGTATTTGTGTCTATAAATGAGATTCTCACAAACTGAGGCCTAAATTACACTTGATTTAAAATAATCAAATAAACACTACATTTTAATGCTGTCATGACCCTCAAAATATCATGCGCTTGCTTGCAAGTAACAGAGTAGTCTGGTCAATATCTGTAATACCACCTGGAGCAAAAGTTTTGAAGAAAATGTTAAATAAAAAGAGGAAGAAAGTCTTCGTATTAGCTTAAAACTTTATTCTCTTGAAAGGCAACATCATTACAAATGATTTTGCAGAAAATGACTAATTATTGCTTACCAATACCTTAACCAAAAAGGGTTGCTAATGTTAAGTGGTAACATTAATAGCATGACAATTGTCTTGTTAGGTAGTGCTGTAATGATAATATGATATAATATTCTTGTTGTTATAAATAACAATGTTATATAGGATTTCTTTGCAGTCATTAAAGGACTACAATTGAATGGAGGCTGAGTAAGCATGTAGTGCACACAGAACAAGACAGTGACAGGACCGCTACAGAGTTCCCTACAACCACCTTAAGTGCCCATCGTGTGTAGAGAAGCAACTGAGTATGAAATAGGGAGGAACCTCTGGCTTTCTGACATGATGCTTCTGTTGGGCTCATGACAGCTACAAGAGTTACACATTGAATAATATATATTCTGAAACAAATTTTTAGCTTATTTATAATTGAAAAAAGTGAAAATGGGAATTAAAATCCAAATAAAAAAAATCCCACAGTACTGTACTGTCTACTATAATGAAATAATATTGTATGTATTGTAATCAACTGTATTGTATACTGTTAGAAACTTATCTGAAGTGAGACATGTGCATGCACATATCTGCATCTGCACTGGGGTCTTATCAGCTGTTTCTGCTGGTTTCACTGTCTGAAAACGATTGCACCAAGTGATTCCATTTTCTGCACATTTCATTTTTTAAATAAACCTATTTATATAAAAGCTTTTGTTTAGACATGTCAAACAAAGACACAGAGGGTTACGTTGATGTACCTCTTCTTTTTATTCAACATTTTGTAACACTGAACTCCCGCTGCAATCCCCCCTGCGTGCGCCCTCTCATCTCATACTGTTCTGCAACACATGCTTTGTGCAGACATGACGCTGATAGTGGCATTAACCTGCATAATGCCCTGTATGTATGTACTGCCCCATGCATTATAAACATGCACATCAGTGCCATTTGTGTTTTATGATTAGTTAACCGGTATTTAGTGTTTTACAGTGCTGCTTGAAAGTATATCAATTCTACACAAGAATAATGACTATCCCTGTAAAGTATTAAACTTATAAAATCTTTTATCTAAATCCCAATTCATAATAGACATTCCAAATAAATGACACAAACATTCAAAAAAATTATATATTCTCATTGTTTTTAACAAGTTTTTAAATGGAAAAAAAATGCTCAGATTTCATGTTTGCAAAAATATATATATATATATATATATATATATATATATATATATATATATATATATATATAGAGATAGATATATATATCTGAACCAGCTTGCGGCGCCGCCTTTAGCAGTGATATCTTGGAGTAAACATCTCCAATAGCCACTAATCAGTCTTTGCTATCTATGTTGAGTCATCCTCACAGCACTCTGCCAGTTGGGTAAGGTTTCAGGGATGTCTGGCATGAACTGCCTGTTTCAGGTCCTGCTACAGCATCTCAGTTGAATTTAGGTCAGGACTTTGACTTGGCCAACTCAAAACACAAATCTTCTTTCTCCTGAGCTGTTCTTTGGAAGAATCCTATGGGTTTTTGTTATGTTGGAAGACCCACTTTCAGCCCAAGTTTAGCTTCTTGACTGGTAGACCTCAAAATTCATGGTTCCTTTAGGGATGTGGAGTCATCGTGGTACAGAAGAAAAGCACCCCCAGCTCCTGATATTTCCACCACTATGCTTGCCTATTGGGATAAAGTTCTTTTGGTGGTAGGCAGTGTTGGGTATTCTCCAAACATAGTAGTTTTGATTATGAACCAAAAGGTCCATTTTGGACTCATGCATCCAGAGACCTGGCAAGTTTGTTCACGTGCACTGTGGGGTTTTTAAGCCAGGCAGTTTGGTTTTTTGGTTTCTTTTCTGACAGCAGCAGCATCTTGCTGGCACCACACAGAATGAGCCATATTCCCATGAATGCCATTTCAATTCAGTGTTCTTAATGTTGAAGCATGCAGTTACCTGAGATGCAGCAAGGGGGATATGCGATTCTTCATATTTTATGTTTGGGTTGGCTTTTAACCCATTTATTTATCTTGTAAATCTTACCTATATTTTGGAAGGATGTTCTCTTCTAGGCCAGGTTGCTATCCTGTTAATTAATTTACCTCACAGTTGACAGATGGACAATAAATCATCTTGATATTAGTTTATAGCCTTCTCCAGACTAATGTGCTCTCATTACCCTCTTCCTGAGGTCCTATGTGATCGCCTTTCCTCTTGACATAGTGTGTTTGCATTCACCTCAAACTGACATCAAAACATCAAACTGACCAGGTTTCTTATCTCTATTTATCAAAGTCCCACCCAAAGTCTTTTCTTAAGGTATCTCCTTTGATTGGTTAATTTGGTTCCCAATAATTTACTAAATTAAATTAAATAAATAAATTACCCCAACGCAACTTGGGGTTCACTTATTTTTACAGCTGCACTAATTCCTTTTTAATTCTGTTTTCCTACTCCATGCATGAGTTCCTCAAAACCAACATATGGAATTGGTAACTACACAATTATGTCAGATGAAAAGTACTGGTTCTGAATAAATAATTTCACAGCAAAACTAAAGGAACATAAAATTGCACAAAGGGTTCAAATACTTTCGAGCAGTATTGCATCATGCTGAAATCATGGGTTGACAGTTATATACATGTTTTCCAAAGGGCTGGGAGCACTTTATTTATCTTATTCCCATTTAAAATAACAGGGAAATTCAGCATCCAATGCATTTTCAAGAGATTGGGACACGACACTGCTGCAGATATATATTTTTAAAATTTATGAAGGAGTTTTAATCCCTGTAAACCGGTTGTAGAATGCAATATTCAGTCATTCATTCATTCATTCATTTCATGAACTGCTTGGAGTGAAGCCCACCTCAGAAGCACAGGGAGCCAGCCTAGTCAGGGTACACACACACACACACACACACACACACACACTTATTTTTAGGACAATTCAGAGTCACTAATTCACCTGAAACACATGCTTTGGACTGTATAATGAAACAGGAACAGTTGGAGTTAACCTATGCAAATACACAAATTCCACACAGATTGATTGTGGGTTCGAATATGGCTCAAACAGTCCAGGTGCTGTGAGACCGCAGTCCTACCATGTGCACCATCCTGCCACGCTTTTGAAAAATAATCAAGAAATTACAGAACAGTGATGATGATCATGATGACATAAGAAACCTTTGTGGGTTTTATTTCTTTAAAGTGTGTTGGGGAATTCCATTAACTTGAGACGGAGGTAGCAGAACAGTAAAAAAAAAAAATGCTTCCTTTTGTGTGTAACAGCCAGGGCCATATACTTACATCAAGTACTGTTTTACTTGCATATGAAATTAAATAGCATTAGCCCTGTGGCTCTGCTGAGCACTTAGTTTATATTAACCTACATGATCATTTGAACAACTATAAAAATGATTTGATGAAAGGTTATTCACACATAGTCTATCTATTTACTATCAATCCTACTTTCTATATTACAGTGCTATAGGTATCAACACTAAGAAAGTAAACTCTAAAGTACTGGAACAAAAGTATGTTTTCTATTTAAATTATACCGTATTCAGCTATTGCCTTATAGGAAACTGAGCACTGTCAAACACTTCCTTAATTGCATTCACTTTAAATGAACTGAAGTCCTTTGTAAAAAAAAAAACTCATAGGTCATCACTAACGTAAGGGCTGGTTATTAAAATGAGTGTGCAGGAAACCAAGACAGAAAAATGCTGCATACAGTAAATGTAAGGCAGATTACAAAGTAGGTAGGGTATTTCAGGAAAGAAAAGCAACTCAGTTGTGTTTTCCTTTCATTTATGTCTGCAAAATGATAAAGAATTAAAAATTCATAGAAATATCACCTCTTAAAAACAGAAATGTGTATGTTAATTCTAAAGACAGTCTTCTTATACCAACCCCCCCCCCCCAATCAGAAAACCCATTTAAAACTGTTCATTTGATTAGCTGAGATATTCAGTCCTTCTAGGGCAAAAAGGTATAACTGTGGAAAAGTAATACATTATAAATTCACCAAACCCTTTTACCATTAAAGCGCATGCATTTACTACATAAGTATTGTTAGTGCTGCTGGACAGGCAGAAAAGAGTGCTGCCAAGAGTGACACTTTCACTGGTCACAGTCAACTGGAAAGATAAAAACAAAATATATATAATCAGAGTTACTCTTACATCGCGAATGTGTACAGTGTGTCATGTACAATTTCTTATTCATTTGCATCTATTCATTTGCTCACGTGTAACAGCCACTGGTTTGCTCAATCTGACATGCAGACGGAACTGACAGCAACACACACTAGCCATAGAGCCATAGTGCCAGTAATGAATTATATAATCCCCAAACTGTATTACAGTCCATACATTTTTATGTGTGGGGAAGGAGTCGTCTTCACGTATGTATGCTCTGCACGACATCGCTACTCCTGCTTCTCTAACCCTTGTCAGACCGAAGTTTCAAAATTTAAAGAAAAAAATTAGCTATTTTTTATTAATTCTTTAATCTCATATCAAAATATGAACTATTATTTACACAAAAGAGACTACACATGGATGGTTGAGGAAAAACACAAAGAGAATCAGAAGTGCACAAATACCATCAAGGAAAACAGCTGTAATACAGTTGCTTATGCAGCACCCCAGGTCACCTTTAACTCAAAATTCCATAGACTTGTTGTCTCATACCGAAATTGGCACCGCTGATAAAGTAAAAAGATCCATCTACAAAAACCAGAAGTTGTAATCAAATTAGTTTTTGATGTATCACTGCTGCTTATGTAATAATAATACTGCCTGGAAGCAGTAAAACACAGTTTAATTGTAATGTTGGCCATGATTGCTGTACACAACCTATATTCACAGCCTCTGTTTGTTTATCCTAAATCCTAAGCTCAGTTCACATAGAATTGTATTTCTGTCAAAATTCAAATTATTGCAATAACATTCACTAACAGAACTAAATTCTGACTCTTGCTAAGTACTGACCTCAACATTTTTCTCTGAAAAACTGTTTTTACAATTAATTTTGAGTTTTTTTAAAATAAAAGCCTTTATATTCTTAGGGATTAAATTACAATTTATAAAAAGGAATATGACTACATAGGGCCCCCACTATATTGTTGTGCAGATATGTAATCCATGTGGCCAAGTCTTGCTATAAGAAACACAGAATGCACTTTAAAACAAAACTGATACAAGAAACAAAATAAAGTGCATTTTTATTTAAAGTTGTTTCAGGATTATAACGTATTTCTAATATTGTATCTCAATACATTTCCACGGTTCAGTACCGTATGCGATTCCTACAGCAACGATTGTTGTGACCAGTTACTATTGCATTCAGTTCACTGTGCTACAGAAATGCACATGCATTATCCTAAACAAGCCACCAAAAAACTCATTATTAAATCAGAAAATAAATTTACACTCGTATTCTTAGTTATCAAATGTAGGAAATAGGAAACAAACTACATTTTTATTCTGTTATCAGCTGTCAAGTCACATTTACAAGAAAAAAGGTGTGATGTCACACACCACAAGGTTAACAGCTACCCTTCCCATGCTCACAAGCATCTGACAGAAATTTCTTTACTGTGATAGTTTTACATAATAACTGATCAAAAAACCATAAAGCAAAAAAGTCATAAAGAAAATGCTGCAAGAAATTAAAAGGCAATGGAAAACTGTATCTACAGTTCAAATTTTAAGCGATTATAACACGTAGAATTTACTTGAATGCCAGTATCATGACAAGTGATTTTGTATCATTTGATTTACTATTCTGTTATCACAGATGATCGTTTACAAATAGCGCAGCAAAAAGAGGTTACGAACACACATGTACACCCTAAGGGTCACTTAGTCATTAGTTGATCCTGTGGTGGTGCTCTTGGTTTACCACTCAGTGCATATCCTCATCCTCACCCGGGGTCACGATATTTGGTCAATGACTGAAAGTGCGAGTCCAAGGATACAGGTACGCAAAATGAGGCTTCTTGTAGGATTACTAGTTTGACACTCTCAATGACATGGTGCAGAGTTACGCAATCAGGCACTATTCCTTAAAATAGCAAGAATGCTGTACCAGGCAGAAACAACTGTATTGCATAGGTTTTTGCAAAACAGGCAGCTGCACAATATTACTGTGAACAGCACTTCCTCCCTCTTCCCAAAGATGCTTGATGGGGTTCAGATCCAGGAACTGGGCAGTCAACTGAAGCAATAAAAACTCATCATAATATTCCTGGAACCATTTTGTGATGACACATGCCTGCTGACAAAGTTGACTAATATGCTGGAAGGGTCCATCTAAGCGTGGATAAACTATAGTCATGAAGGTGTGAACTTGGTCAGCAAAGATTCTTAGATACACTGGGTTATTCAGATGTTCTTCAATGTGTATCAGGGCCCTAAGGTGTGCCAGGAAAACATTCCACACACCACAGTGAAACCACTGGCCTGCATCATTGACCCCCACACAGGATGGCTCCATGGACTCATGTTGCTTGGGCAGCTTAGATTCATCTGGCCAGGCAACTTTTTTCTATTGCTCAACAGTCCAGTTTTGATGCTCTTGTGCCTGTTGGAGACATTATTTCTTGCTATTCACTGACAACTTTGGCACCCATCATGGTCTTCAGCTGTTATAGCCCATTTGAGACAAAGTCCAAAAAGTGGTTTGTTCTGAGATGACAGTCTGCATTACCACTTGTTGAAGCTGGACCTGATTTGCCTGGTTGTGGCCCATCTGTTTGCTTGCACAATTGTTCCCATTTTCCTTTGACCTCTCAGCTTCTCTTGATCCACGAGCTACTTTTCAAACCACCAGACTGGTGACTACTGGTACTTTTTTGCTATTCAGACCATTCTTGAAATGGCTGTGTATGAACAATCAAGAACGACAGCCAGTTGGGAGATACTAGAACCTGCACACCTACCACCAATTATCATTCAAAGTTACTAAGGTCACTTATTTTACCCATTCTAACACTCAGATGAACATTAACTGAGGCTAGAAACACTGGAAATTTATACCACAGACTGCAGTTACGAGACATACGACTTATTGAAATTTTCTGCAAAGGTGGGGGCTGTACTTAAAAGTGGAAACTCAGTGAATACACCACAGCAACTTAACACACATAGGCAATTTAGAGTCACCAATACATGTGAAATCCATATGTTTGGACTGTGGGAGAAAACCCACAGAAACAGAAGGACAATGTGTAAACTATGCAGACTGAGCTACATTCACATCATACCTGAATGCACAGCTTAGGAGTTGTGGGGCACCAGTGCTACACACTCCACTGCTGTGGCATCCAGACACCGAAAAGGATGAGGAGGCAGTAGAATAAACACTTAAGTACAGCCAAGGGTACCTCTGTGAGTCAAAATTCATTCACGCTGAATCACACATGTAGAAGCAGCTGAAAAAGGGATTTATGGGCAGGACTTGAGGACTTCCTAAGCAACAGCCAGATGAACAATTCCTAACCTTAACCCAAACTGTAATCCAAATCTAAATAACTCTAATAAATTAACAGCGCACCCGTTCTCGTCAGAAGCGCCGGTATCGCGGAGCTCCTCCATGAGGCAGCCTGGTTACTCTGGTTGCCCTGGCACACAGATACTTCTCACCTTAAGCGAGGTTTTTGAGTAGTCAAGTATAAGGAGCTTAATAAGCATTGAGAAACTTTTTTTTTTTTTTTGGGGGGGGGGGGGGTGTTACCCCTAACATAACCTCTAAACTTAACCATGTCTCTGACCAGATGCTGACGGCCAGACATGTCCTGCTCAGTCAGTGGACGATGACGTCACACGTTCATTGAGAAAACGAAAGTTTTTTGTTTTTTTTTATAGAAAACACAAACTCAAAGACCGTTTTAGGATTGTGAGATTTGACTGTTTGACCCGTGAAGACGAACAAACCGTTTAATGAGCTGCAATCTTTCAGTGTGACTATGGGCGGTCGCAGCCGGTCATTTCCTTTCGTGTTTAATTTGGCAGGCAGGGCACTAAACTTTCAGCAAAACACGCTGGGCAGTGTGGTGAGAATCGTGTCTTTGCACAACTCCTGTATTTAATGTTATGTTTGTTGTACGAAAGGCAGCTCAAGTTTTAGTTTGAATACACATTAACGTAAACCATCAATAATAAAGTTCAAATTAAACAGTGCGATTATAATACACTTTCGACTCAAATGCTTGTCGGAATCTTTTAAAAGCAGTAAAAAACAAATAAATGCGGTCAGACAAGAACAAAAGAAACTTTGGAACGTGACATTGTGCGAAACCAGCGAAGTAGGGCTGGAGCAAACATAAAAATGTAATGAATTGAGTGGCAGAGCCGGAATGAGGAATCGGCGGCTGGACCGCCACTCGTGGGAGGAAGACGCGTAAAAAAAGTCACTACTCAGGTACAGAAAGCACTAAAATCGGAACAGCAGTTGCCCACCGATCTAGCCAACTCATCTATGTAACAAAGTTAAATTACGTCACCGACTGTGAAGATGTTTCCAAATTTGCAATTAGAATATAAACTTTCTTACTGTTTTGTGCGTTTGTGCCAGCGCCAAGGATCATTCCACACATTATGTACAAAAGAGCTTTTGGATCCATTGTGTTCGGCAGCGCGCGTCGGGGCCCGGAGCCGCAATCCGAATGAGTCAGCCGCAGTACTATGTGCCCTGCTTGCCTGGAGCCGCCCACACGAGCACATGCACTCGCCGCTTATGACTCATTTCCTAGGTATCGAAATTCTCTGTGAATGCGCTCACCGCGGCGCGGTCCCATTTACGAAGAAAGTGTGCGGAACAACCAGAGTAACCAGGCTGCGTCATAGAAGAGCTCCGCGACTCCGGCGTTTCTCCTTACAGCTCCTCCGAAATCACACCATGGAAACTGTCTTTCTTATACTGCATTGTACTCAGCACTTTCCACTCTGCTCATGTCGCTAACAGTTGGTCTCACGGTATTTTAATTGCTGTAAATCACAGATGAAGCCTCAGGCATATTTAAAATTAAATGTCTTAAGGCTGGCTTCCTAAAAGTGTTTACTTATATCTCAGAAATTTTCACTGAAAATGTGAAGAGTATTCACTTATTTATTCCATTTATGTCTACATGAGAAGCACTACACTACACAAAGTGCCAATGTAAAGAAATAAGATGAATAAATAAGGTGAACTCTTTATAAAGCTCAGCTTATGGTTTGTCTGTTGCTTATGCAGGGCTTTGTTATTCAAGCCCAGGTACTTCTCACTCTAAGCGAGGTTTCCGAGTAAAGTTCATTAAGCTCCACAAAGGCTACTTATTATTTTGAAAATGTAAAATTCGTCTCTGACAAGGCTTGAAAAGCGCTAATAATGACGTCACACGCAGAGTATGTAAAGATGCTGACGGATTGTCTTTCTCACACAAAAAGGAAGAAAACTTCAAATCTATGTCTCTCGCTTCAAACGCATAAAAATCGGAAGGTAAAGTTTCGTGACGTATAATTTATTACTATTTGCACAGTTCCTACGTGCGTCCTACACACAGGCTTACGTACATTCTCTCTCACAGACACACAAATGTAATAAATTCAACAAGTTTAAAGGTATTAAAGTTTGGTGATACATAATTGTAATTACTATATGCAAATCACCACGGCCTACCTGTGAATTGGTGGCAGTCCCATCTGTATGATCTAACAAGGTAAATCTAAACAGTTGGTGTAATGCTAAAATGAAGTAATTCAATATTTGAAACCTCTGCAAGTCACAAGAGTTTTACATAAATGCTGCTGAAATCACCACTTCCTTTCAAAGTTGCACCTTCTGTGCTGGATCCATACTATAAATGCTTTTATCAGTGAAAAATATGTAATAAATAAATATTTATGTTCATGTGAACCCATCAATGAAAACAATGATTGTGGATAATGTATATGGTGAACATAAAAATAAAACAGCTGTCCAGCTTTGATTTATTTATAGTTAAGCTTCTTTAAATGTTTGAAGTAGCTATAGAAAATGAAAAAATTTTCTTAACACTGTTCATTTCCACATTTCACTTGAGCCACATTAAAATAACTAATTGAAATTACTGAAAATAAAAATACTTTGTCTTTGTAAACTTGTATTCAATATTGACTGATTCATTACACAGATTTGCAACACTTGCAGTCTTGTTATTGATCAGGCCCAGACACCAGACATAGCATGGAAACACTGTGTGAGCTGAGGTGAAATAAAATCACTGCAATTCTGTCTGAGTGCATTTTAGGGTTAACTAAGGGCTGGCTGTGGAAAAACAGCTTGCTTTCACTCCATAAACAGCAGATTTGGAAGACTCACTAGTACCTTGTGTTATTCACATTTAACTCACAGATTTTTGAATACACAAACATTTCCCATGAAATACATGCAGCACGTACTAATGTCACACACTGAGTGTATGTATGCAATGCTGATGGATTTTCTTGTCACATGTGCACGCACACACACACACACACACACACACACACATACAGCACTGTCATGTACCAGCATGGTCACCACAGATGCTCTGCAAACACACAGTGACATACTTTTGTACTGAAACAGACATAAACACAAACAATTTGGAAGATAATAGTGTGTAATTAAAAGTAAAAAAGGTTTTTTTTTAAAATTTATCCACATATTCATCCATTCATTTGGAAGAACATTTCATCTCCTTTGAATTAATGCCAGTTTTGTCCTGGAAGTACTTTTCCTTTACATCAATTAAATGTTTGTTTCCCTAATACCCAAATGCATTTATAATTATACATATGAAATATAATAATATTTTAATTGATATGAAAACTGCATATTAAATGTTACTTTTCACTTTTTATGTCCTCGCATAAACATGATATTGTGTAAATGTGTAAAAATAATATCTTTAATGTTAACATGTAATTCTTAAAGTATTTCCTACCCACATGTCTTCCTACTTTAAAATTTAGACTCTCTCTCTCTCTCTCTCTCTCTCTCTCTCTCTATATATATATATATATATATATATATATATATATATATATTTTTTTTTTTTTTTACTTGCAATCTTGTATTATTCACAGGTTTGGCATCTCAGCTGCCTGTTGCTGTCGGAGTTCTTCCAATGCGGCAGGTGGCGCTTGTGCTACTGCTGCTGCGCGTTCGAGGCCCTCGGCAGGCCCGAAAAGGAGAAGAAGAGAGCAGGAGCGGTGGTCGTAATGTCGGTTGTTTGACTTTGTGATAGTTTCAACTTTTACTGTAAAAGCAACAGTTTCTGCTCGGTTTTAACTCGTATGTTCGCGCGTTACATTCCCTTAGCCCGGATCTGACCTCGACGCAGTATTAAAAGAAAATGCGGGATCGAACAAAAGAACTGGGCAATGTGAGTTTGAAAGTTTCGTATTATTGTACCGTGAAGGTTGTTTCGGTGGTGTTTTGGTCAGGAATCGTTGTTACAGGACTGGCTTTCTGTATCGCTTCCTTTTTCGTCCAGCTGTTTGAATCCTTTAAGACATAAAGGGAAATGAAAAGTTGCAGGCAAACTGCCTGAAAGTTTACAAAATGTCTGGCAATCAGAATGAAACGATAAAACTTCAGAAGAAATAATTATGAAAATATTTTACAAAGCTTTTTTATCATTGAAAGAAACTTTAAAACAGCGTGGTAAAGTTACTGGAGGACGTTTTTTAACGATGTTTTTTTTTTTTCCTGCGGAGTAGGGTTTTTAAAAACAAAACATGGACATTGCGAGGTTCCTCTCTGGCCTGTGAATGTGTCTGTTCTAGCTAGTATGGCACTGGATGACATCCATTATTTGCATATACGGTAAAGTCCATCTCCTTCAAAATCTTTAGATGCATATAAGGAATTTGCTCTTTCAGGCACAGAACAAACATCCAAAAATGTTAGGGTCACCATATAGTAACCCATTTTGAAGGAGATGCACAAATAGTACAGTTACTTGTACCAAAATAAGGTGGGAATACACTCACTGGACACTTTGTGGTGGTGTAATAATGTGGGGAACTGGATGAAGATGTCAGTCCAGCATGGAAAAATTACCCTGTTGCTGAATTCATGCTGTGGGCAAAATAGGGTCTAGCAATATATTTAAATGTATCTAATAAAGTGACCAGTGAGTGGCAGTAGCTGAAAGGTTAAACATAAGTGTAGCTGGTATCACATTACTAAATACATTGCTTTTGGCTGTGTTATATTCAATTAATTTAATTGCATTGAATTAGTTTATATTTGAGTGTTGACTGTGGAATCTTTTAATGTCTGTTCAAGTGTGGATGTGGATTATGAGTGTGCACTACAGAGGTTGACAGTGGACACAGCTTGAGGGGAAAAGATGTTTTTGGGCTGTGTTGTCTGAGTCCTTATTGCAGTGTCGTCTCATTAGACATGGTTTGGAACCAGTAATCTTGCTGTGAAGGGTCTGCTATGATCTCACCTGTTGCAGTTCTGGTACTGGAGCTGTAGAGAATTGTAGAAGTGATAAAATACTTTTTGAAAATATTTGAAGCCCCAGTCTGGTTTTGTAAATGTCACATTTGTACCATGACATCCTTGTTCGAATTCAGGCTGTAACCAGAATAATGACAGACTCACCTGTATAGTTTCTAATTGTGACATAATTAATATGCTTGAAATATGTATATCTGAGGTTTTTAAAGAACCTAACCTAGGAATAAATGTGTTAGATGCTGAATTCAGCTTTTTTCATTTTCACTTTAGGGTAAATGACAAGAAATAAGGACAATGAGTTAGACACACTCTTTCAGTCTTAATTGTGTTTGTAAGTTGAAAAGTTGCTGTGCTGTTTCTCCACTGAATCTGTAAAGTTTTAAATCTGTCTTATCTGTCTGTCTCGAGTATATTGGCAAAATCATAGACGTGTTTCAGTATTAATGTTTAGTTACTGATTTCTAGAAGGTGGCATGTAAAAGCAAAGTTTTTGCATAACAGACTTGTCTGCTGCATTGGTTCTCATGGCCCTAGGTCATTATAAGGCAATACAGAAGAATCACTGGAGCCAAAAATATGTGCATTGAAAATTAAGAGCATGAAATGACTTCACATCATGTTACATGTTTTAACTGCACAGATACTCAGGTTTTGTGTTCATTATTTTACCTTAAGCATTTGTACACTTCCATTCATATTGTTTTTTAAAGATTTTCATGTACAGGTTTTGTTCTAATGGTACTTTCAGATATTAGCTCTGTTTTGCAATATTTGACGTCATTGTGGTTTTTAGGGAGTGTGAGTCTTTTGGTGAACGATAAACTGTAACCAGTTTCTGATTCCCAGTACAGCTGTCATAATTCGGTACTTTTAGATGTTTTAAATTTCTCCCTACTTATTTTCATGGACATGTATTAACTTACAATTATCAAGATAAATACAAAAAAAAACTTCACATGTGATTCCAATAAGAAGATTTCCAGTAAAAGTTCAGTATTGTTCTACTGTACTTGTGTTTTCACCTGTCTAATAAGATATAATGTTAAAATGACATTGTTTACTGCTGTTTTGGTTAAGATTTCACTTTCGAAATGACTCCTGAGCACTAACTGGGCTATTGCTATATTCATACAACTAGATAAATACTTGCTATGAAAATGAATTGCTCTCAGACAAAATAGAATTTACTTCATCATGTTTACAACTTGTCTGGACACCGTGAGTGTCTGTTATGAATAACAGAATGAGGAACATTGCAGTGTTCATTGAATGTGCACATTACACAAGTTTTTTTTTTTTTTTTCCATTTATAGTTTTATCCAAAACTTTTAAAGAACTTAACCCTGTTAATAAATTGAAGGACATCTGTATTGTTTTACTGATTATGTATATAATTAAGTTGAAAATTGCTCTGACCCATAGGACATGCTTATATCATTCTGCATCTGGGGTTGTGGAAATAATTAAACGTTTAAAAAAAAAAAAAAGTTTTAATGCAGATATGTAGCTCAACTTATGAACACTTATTGTGTGCTCTTTGTGTGTGTGTGTCCGTGCATGTGCATGGATGTGTAGCAAGAAAATCCATCAGGATCACATACGTACACTCTGCAAGTGACATTACTATGTGCTGCGTGTGACATCATTACCCTCCTTCTCCATGCCTTGCCAAAGACTGAATTTTAAATATTCAAAATACTAAATAGCTTTTTGGAGTGTAATAAAACTGACTGCACAGAAGCCTCACATAGGATGAGAAGTACCTCTGTGCCAAATTTCATGTTGAGGGCTTGAAAAACAAATCTGTACATAAAAAAAAGAGATTGTTTAAAGTAATTTCTATATCTATAAAACTCCCCAAGTTTTATAGTTTTCCTGGTTTTAAAAATGCCTTTTCACTGCCCTCCAAACTATTTATTAGAAGAACTGTTGCCAGAGGTCCAGACTGTATCTTGCATTTATCCTCGTCTGTGACAAATTATGTGTTCAATTTATTAAGCAAACAATCCACTATAAACTATAAAATCCATGCATTTACCTTGTTCTTTGTTTCAGCTGCCAGGACTGTTACACTAGTGTTTAAATTTAGCTGTCGTATACATGCATTTTGAAAATAGATGGGAAAGAAGTGGATGCAGTGACAGATTTTATCTTTATGTTCTCAAAGATCTCAGCAGATGGGGGATGTGGCCATGAAATTAAAAGATGGCTGCTTCTTTGAAGGAAGGTTGTGGCAAAACTGGACAGGATAATAAAAAGCTGAGACCGCCAATACTTTGTCGTCAAAAATCTGTATAGTCTGACTGGATTGTGGTAACGTATGGATGTGAATGTTGGGTCATAAGGAAGGCAGAGCGCCAGAGAATTTATATGTTTGAGTTGTGCGGTTGGAGGAAACTGCTGAGAGTCCCTTGGACCGCAAGAAGGTCAAATCAGTCAATATTGAATGAAATACAACTGGACTCCTCGTTGGAAGGACTTTTAATGAAGTTCACTAGAAAAGATTCTGATGCTGGGAAAGAATCTGAGAGAACTTCAAGACATAGTTCGTGACAGACAGATCTGGCCTGCTAAAGTCCATGAGGTCACAAAGGGAACAACTAAACAACAACCACCTGTGTTTTAATTTGCATGCAGGTGACAGAACAGGATGTCTGGTAATTAAAATAAAATCAAAACAGATTTTAGTTTTAGCAGTACCAGCCATCCGTCTCCAACCGATTGGCACCGACTCAAAAGGTACGCTCACCGGTCACTTTGTTGGATTTACGTGGTTGTTTATACCTACAGCTCAACCCGCACAGTGGTGCTGCACATGGTTGTGACTCAGTATATGAAGCACACAGACAAAGTCTAGAGGTCCAGTTACTGTTCGAGTGACCATTAGAGTAGACAAGGCATATAGTCTAGGTGACTATAGACATGGCTTGGTCATTGGTGCCAGTCACACTCATTCCAGCTTTTTAGGCAACAGCCAACTTTGTGGGAATTTTACACACTACAGTCCCACCAACATGAAAAGTCGCCCTACTTTACTACAGTAGCCTGTACTGTCTAACCACTCAGGTCAATAGAGCATCTTTAGAATGAGGTTGAATTTGATGTTAACAGAATGAATTTGCTGTCAAAAATCTACAGAAAACCACCATGGACAACAAACTCTATGGAAACAAGTCCAACATCTTGTTGCCGATTCCATTCAAGAAGATCTTAGAACAGGTGTATTCAATAAAGTGGCCAGTGAGTGTATTTAATAAATGTTTACCCCAGGCCTGGTTAACATTCAGTTAACAGAGACTTTGGCTATAGGGACATGTTACTAGTGTGCAGTGATATTGGAACAATACATACTACACTAGTATGTGAAACACAGTATGTCTGAGATTTACAGCAGTGTAGTGGTGCAAAAACATGAAATAGTCTGGTACAGCCTGGACTGAAGAGGTGGATATATTGTAAATAAAAATCAGTGTATACTGCATACAATGCAATTTTTTTTAAATGCAGATAAGGAGCTTTTCTGCTTGTGCAAAATAGTTGTCTGCCCCTGAAAATACATACTGTTGTAACAAATGGTAATTAAGCAAGGAAAAACTAAGTTGAGCTATTGCAAAAGTTAAGAACACATGCAAGGATGATTGGTACTTGAAGTCTAGATAAGTGGATGTCCATATGACATTCATATGCACCTGTCTGTCTTATACATTTGCGCACTCAGTCCTCATATTTAATATTTACACTTTATAACATACTGTATCAGACACATATTGTATGTGCCTTTGGTAGTTATAAAATTATTGCAGAATATGAGTACTTCAAGAAGCATCTTCAAGGAATAATACATTTACAATGACACGATACAATAACAAAGCTGTTCTTATGAAATATGTGCTGTCTTTTCCAAATGACTAATACTTCTTTCTGACTAATGCCTGTACCTCTGTGTAGCTTTGCTTTTATAGTGGGCTGAGCTTCAGTGGTTTCTCTTTTAATAATCTAATAAAGGGAAACACAACTTCTGTAATAACCCTCTATATGCAACTATCGGTTTGTCTATTTGCCTGGTGACAGATGAGTGATGTGAAATAAAGTAAAGTTCAGATAGTGATGAGTAAAAGGAAACTCGGACACGTTGTCAAAAATACGAAGATTGTTTCTTGTTTTCAAAAGCATGGAGTAATGCTCTATGGGGATTGTTCTGCATATGCCACCTTAAGTTTTAAAAGCAATTTATTTTTTGCAAAAAGTCTATCAAAAACATGATGCAATCAGAGGTCACAAAACAGAGGACTGGATTCCAGGTGAATTGTTGGGTAGTTAAATGTTATAAGAGAAAAGGTACTGATTTTTCTGTAACTTATGACATCCCTTTTTTCTATGTTGTTCACATTAGCTTAATTGCTTTGATTTTCTTGTCTAGGCTGTTGAGAGCTCAGATGAGGATGAAGAGGACAAAGCTCTTATGAGCAGGTCAGATGCTTCCAAGACAATGGCAAAAGAAGGAAAGGAAGATAAAGAAGCTTTCTTTCAAAGGGTAAGAAGAACATTCCTCACCCATTAAAAGCTCCACTAGGGGATTTTCTTTAAATACCTTGTACTTGCAACCCATTAGTGTTCCTTATGCTTAAGGTCTTGAAACATGAAAACATTTTACATGTCAGTTGACTGAACTATTTTCTCTGCAGATAAGACACGTGTTTACATATTTTCAAAAAAAATTAACCTTTATGTACTTTCCAAAGTACCGTGATTTTTTTTTTTTTTTTTTATTACTGTAGCCGGTAACTGTGAGTATGTTTTTTGCACCTTTTGAAATGTAGCTCAATTAGTAAACTTATATCACAATGTGTTGCTTAATACAAACAATTTTATAGTCCTACCAAATATGTTTTGTTCTTTTTTCTACTGAGAAATGTGAAGCTAAAGTTTAAATTACAAAGGTTTTTGTTTTTTAGTAAAAACACTGGGTTTTATCCCAAAGAGCACATTTTTTAAATTTAACAACAGAACTTGGTCATAAGACAATGCAAATAAATTTCTCTTTATATGTTTGGGAGACACTTTTTTCTAAACTAATTTAAATACAGACATGAAAATTGAAGCACAGCTATTGCTACAAGTGACATATGAAAATGGGTAAAAGGTTAGCAGGTACTGTAAAAACTAATTTATAAAAATTTCAGGAGCTAAGGAGAGAAATGGTTCCAAAACAGATGAGTTTTGATACTCTTCTTGAGTGCTGAAAGGGATTTCGAAGTTCTGAGGGCAATACATACAGGTAAAAGTAACACATTTGCATTATATTTATTTATTTATCTGACAAATCTGTAGTGACTTAGAGCTTAAGCTATGTTCAGTGATTTCTTGTTCCTCATGAAATGGGAGTTTTTGTACAGTAGAGAGAACATCATGCCCTAAGATATTGATGGAAGGCAAAGGACCAGCACATAGGTGATCAGGAGAGAAACAAATCCAAAGGAAATGTGTTTTGAGACCTTTCATAAATGTTGATAGGGATTTAGCAATTTTTGATGAGTGAGTGAGTTGTACACAATGGCTGATGAGCCCCAATACGGTGCCTTGCAGCAGCACAACCAGCTGATGTTATCAATACTGTAGATGAAGGAGTGATTAAAACATTATGACTAAATGTTGATTCAATAAGGTTTATGGGAGAGCCATAGTAAGTCCTGCTTGTCCAAATAGACAGTCATATATAGCTGGCAATATTTTTGGTGCACATAAGTGAGGTAGTACAGAATGCTTTTAACATTACATTTTGAATTTCTGAATCACACGTGCACTGCAGTGAATAATAGGCACTAGGAGATGTTACTGATATTCACATCATATATAATAGTATGAGAGCCAAGTTACAGTATTACTTGGTAAAGAAATGTAGCTATGTGGACTATTATGAATAATTGCCTTCTATTACAGCAGTCTTTTACTGGGAGAGTAGCAGCGCCATGGAATCTGGTCGTCTGGCGCAGAAAAGCGCCCTAGCAGCTCATGAGAAGTGTTGTATGCCAGTAAATGAACCAGTCCTTCAAAGAGGAAACCATAGAAGTACAAGTACTTACTACATACCACTGATTACCGACCGACTTCAGGGACTGATATTAAAAATTCACCTTCATATTATTCACATTATTCAACTCTGTCTGAGTTGAAGGTTTTCTACGATGCTAGTTTCTTTCTTGTGCTGAAGGGTGCTTTTGGTTGTCACATAACATGGGCAAATTGGTACGGTTATAGGTTCAAAATACTTAAAACAGTGAGTTTCTCTAAGATCCCTAAAATTTCACAGGTGGCACAATTTGTAGAACACAGACCTGAATTCTTTTAAGACACAGATGTGTAACATAGGCTAGCTAATTTTTAGTTGTTTACTAGATGGAGGAGAATGGATTCAAAGTTTGTTAGCAACACTGCAGAAACAAATCTAGGTGCGCTTGGGTTGAAGAGAAACATGCCATTGGGAATCCTTTTGACTCTTTATAGTTAAGGGTCCTGCCTGTGCTTTTGTACATTTTGCAACAAAAAGATAATGTATGGAAGCAGTGGCCTAAAGGTGCTCCTAGTTCACACCGTGGAAAAGCCACTGTACAGCTGTCCTCACCTTGCAGCACCCCTCTGCCCTGCTTGGAGCCTCAGCCTCTGTTGCAGTAGCAATATATCAAAATGTGTGATCAAAATGAGTACTGAATGCTGTTGCAGCATTTTTAGAGTCACTATGTCTTTTAAAATGGGGTTATGTTTTTCCACAGGTTGTTAAAAGCACTTTAAACCAAAAGAAAAGGTTTGAAAAGTACTAGCAAAAATTATCTGCAAGAAGATACATTTTTTCAGATTAACAGAATGTAAAGTAAAACATTCATTGCGGAATAGTAATGAAAGGACATCCGGTCTTGAAATTGTTCAAACCTCCAAAATATTACAAAAATGACCTAACAAAGTTTGTCATCACAACTGTTTTCACCTTTATCTTTGTGACACTATGACGTGACCGGGTCATTTTAATAAATCTTACCAATATACAAACTTCTGCCAGTATTGCTTGTATTTTTTTATGGAGATTTTTGAGACAAGTTTGGGAACCTGAAAAAAAAACAAATCAGTAGTTGAACTGAATGTCAGATACCTTCTAAGCATGTGTATAACTTGACATTTTTTGTCTCCTTTTCTCAGGTACGAGATATTCAGGAAGGATTAAAGACTCTTAGATGGAAGGTGTCTGATCTAGAAAACAAACAGAAAACTGTGCTGGGGGTTGCACTGCCTGAAGATGGTTTGTAAACGTCACTGATCGTGTTTTTTACGTTGATTCTAAATCACATTGTAAAAATGAGCATTATTATGTAACAACTGATGTTCCATTTTTATACTTATCTCACATTCCCCATTTTTAAATAGTTTCCTACTTCTAAGTAAGAAAGATGGTGACAAATTACAGAAATTTCTCAAATTTTCATACCTCTCAACCCTCTCAAATTCTTTTTATTAGTAGCAAACCTAAGTTACAGTTGTGCAGCTACTCTCAAGCCCTCCTGTACCATTTTACATGATAATGAATAGCACAGATGAATGCAAGCTTAAAGAACTCTTAAGTAAGACTGAGTTATCATTTGTTTAGACCAAGTTTGTGTTTAAGAACATATACCACAGTATCAGTGTTCTACATTTTAAGCTTAATTTGTTTGAAGGACTTAACCATTGTAGCATATACTCTATGTATATGAATCATTTGAAACAAAAATCACACACAACAAAAAAGGAAAGGGCATGTGGCTCAAGGAGGATGATGAACTGAATTAATGGGCTTCTACAGTTAAAGATATACCACAAACCTCCTATGTGTTTTATAGCATTTCATTCTGATTCTTTTAAACAGACAGGAGAACTAATTCTGTTTGACAAGTGAGGTTTCTGGTAGCGATGAAGTTGCTGTGGTAGATGAAAGATGGGAGTACTGGAGTCCTGCAAGATAAACAACAGTGAAGGGATAACAACTCCTGCTGTTAGTAGGTGTTCATATAGTGAGAGTGATTTAGAGACTGAGGTCAGTGACAGGTTTTATAACAGAAGCTTATGGTGTTTTATTCAGAGAAGGACTGATCAAACTAACAGGTCCTTTGAATACTTCATTTAGACTTCAGTGAGCTTCTATGCTATCACTCTCTCAGAATAAATTTATTTAGAGTAAACTTACACTTAAATCAAGACAACACAATCAAGATGTCCTCAGAAATATCTTATAAAGATTTAAAGACTAAGATAAATTCTATTATTGAATTCTGTGTTGGTTATTTAAACATGACATGAATTAGTCGTTCTCTAATTCCTCTATATAGTATTTTATGCATTGCTTTACTTATAACACTGCTAAACAGTTGGCTCTTTGATATTGTAGAGGATAAAAAGCAATATTTTAAATTCCAGTAGGCAACTAAGACTTTTAGACCTAAATATTGCTGGAAAGAGGGCAACCTAAGGGTTCATTTGTACTAGCTTCCTATGAACAATATACTTGTTTCCACATGGAAAATGATTCAGAATTCTTGATTCTTGATTTTGTTTTATTGGCATATATGCAAAATAGATTTTTATATTACTAAATGCTGATAATTGCCAAAATAAAGAAAATGCAAGCATAATTTAATAAGGCATTGGGCCATTATGAGCGATCAGACGTGACTTACTGTATGTTTTGGCAGTGATTTTTACAAGTGTCTGACACCAATTTCAAGGAATGTAAACTCATTCTTCCATGAGAAATTCCATTGTTTGCTGTTTTGATAAGTGGTGGAAAGTGCTGTTTCATGCACTGTTCCAAAGTCTCTTATAAATGTAGCACTAAATGTAATGACTAAAGCAGTTGCATTGCAGTCCGAAGAACCCAGGGTTTCAATCCTTCCTAAAGTACTGTTGAGTAAAGTACTAACTCTCACCTACAGCCAGTAAAAAATACCCCACTATATAAATGGGTAAAAATGTTACCAGCTTAACATACAAATGTAACATTAGCGGTTTCCTTGGGGGGGTGGAAACACATGCTTTCTCAATTGAGTTGATTTTTACATGGGCATGGCACTTACTTTTCATAACACTCATTGACCACTCAGTATCTGTACCTTATCTGGGCCTTATCATCTTGGGAGATTTTACCACCATCAAGCCAGAAATGCTTCACCACTGGAGGCACATGATCGCTTAGAATTGACTGAAATAATAGCGATATTAAAACGCTACCAGAGGGGGTATTATCTTTATGTAGTGACCAGAATCACTCAAAACACCCACAACGCTTCTTTTCTGAGCTGTTCTGGAAGTATTGCTTGTGATGGAAGAATAGCAAATCCACACAGTAATTGGAAAATAACACTGCCTTTCTTGAGAATTTCTTGAGAATAGTGTTTTATCACTTCAGCTTCTAAACTGATAGATAAAGCTTTCCTTTATCAACTTCTTTCAGCCCTTTTAAAACATTTTTTTTTGCTTTAGTGATTGTTAGTATATGATAAAAGATTGTTTAGGCAATGATAAAAAGTCACAGGATTTCTCTGAGACAGAGTATGAACACATACCTAGGAGACAACTGAGATGTGTAGAAAAACCCCACCACGTACAAGGTGGGGGATGATTGCCTTGTGTAGTCACCAAAGCTCATATTTTAACTGAAATATCTGTTGTCTTAATGGCTTTCTCACAAGTGCAGGTTGATGGTTCATTTCAAATTTTAGGGTACGAATCGCTTGTAAGTCTGAACGCTCACGTGAACATTTGTAAGGAGAAGCCTATATTTTGAAACACAGCTGGCAGAATTTATTAGTTCAGTGTAAAATAATTATATTCTTTTCTGTGAAACTAAACTGCTGGTCATGCTATTATAATGATAGTATAAAAAGCCACAATTGTGAATTTGCACCTAAATGTTTTGATCAAGTGTTATATATGATGACTGGATCTTTCTGTTTAAGGTATGAAGAAGGAACTTCAGATTCTCAGGGATGAGATTAAAATGACAGCAAGCCAGATTCAGAAAAAACTAAAGAGTGAGTGTTTTGCTGTTGTCTTGCACAAACTTTTTGTCTCTTGTATGCGGTTGTTCTGTACTTGTTCTCGTCATGGTCTTATTGTCCTATTATTGACTTTTCTCTTTCGACCTGTGAAGTCTAACATGTAGTACTGGCTTAAGAAAAATAAATTGCAGTATATGATATGTATATTGATCTCTGTTCATGATGATAGAATCTGCCGATCTTATTTTCATTTCTGAATAAAACAAACTTTTAAAACAGTTTTAAACTACAAATTTATTCTTCATGTATTTGTTTCTCAGGTATTGAGCCAAAAAAAGAAGAAGCAGAAGATGGGAAATACATTCCTATAAACTTAAGGATGCAAAGAACACAGGTAGACCTTTCATTACTTTGGAATAGTTTTCTGTCTAATGGCTTTAAACAATGTTATCCTGACCTTATTACTCCTGCCTTGTTCCCTGTAGCATGGAGTCTTGTCAAGGGAGTTTGTGGAGCTTATGGGACGATGTAATGCTATACAGGCTCAATACCGAGATCGAAATGTGGAAAGGATACAGAGGCAGCTTAAAATAAGTGAGTCAGTTTTTTTTTTTTTTTTTTTAAATAGAGGGTTAACACTAACCTTTATTTCAGATGTGATGCTGTTAGGTTGTACCATGAGGTAATCTATGGTTTTGAAAGCAGTCATAGTTTAACTTGCAGTAGTGGGAGAGTAGGAAGTTTCTGTTTTCCTAATGTATGGCCGAGAAGCAAACTGAATAAATTGCTTTGTAATGTACCATATGTTCTGTAATTGTATAATCTATATTTATTTTATTTTGTGCCTGCTGTACTGGTTATCAAAACAACTTTTTTGGATGCCTCTCTTGTCAGCGGGAAGCAATGTCACTGAAGAGGAGCTGGACAGAATGCTTGAGAGTGGGCAGACGGATGTCTTTACACAGAATGTAAGTACAAATAAAATTCCATTATATCACATTATTTTGCTTGCAGTTTTTCTCCAAATCATAGTAAAGTTACTACAGTAAAAATCCAGGCTTGCCTCCTGAAATTGGTGGTATGTATTTAGTACTGTGCTACATATGTGCATGCAGTAATATTTAGTCCTATTGTACATAGCTGAATATGGTAAGGAAGTAAGATATTACTGACCACAGGAATAAAGTTGTAGGAGTTTCATTTGTGCAAGAAACCTGTTTGTATGGCTGGTTGTGAATCAAACTGTTTTGTTTCAATTACATTGCAGTGGTGAATCCTTTTAAATGCTACCACGACAGTTTACACACAGTGTTGTTTCTTACTTATATAAGCCTTTTTCAGTGGTCTAGTGAAACTTGTATGGGTTTTTGGGTTGGACTGGTTTACACAATAAGTTTCCCTATAAGGAAAAGTGAAAATTGCTATCTTGAGCTTTTTCACAGAATGTGGCCTTTTCAGGAACCACTTATACACATAAATCGAGAGATGACTATTTCTGTTCTCTCTAAGCTGAGGAGCTAACGCATTATTTCCGAAACATTTGTAAAATTCTCAACTCCACACTACACGAAAGTGACCTGCTAAATCGTAAAGTAAATTAGTTTGGTAAACTAATATTTTGAAAATTCTTCAAGTATTAGTAAAGAGGTGTTTCTTTACCCAGGATTTTAGAAGGATTTTGATGCGTTTGCCTTTTTAGTTATTGTTAGAAAGCTAGAAATAGTTTTAATTTTGAACAGATTGTATTCATAAGTTGACTATTGGATAGCACGGTTTGTACTACAGCAGTGGTTTATTGTGCACCTTAGGATCCATGGCTTTTTAGTCCATAGTATTTGCAAGTAGCACCAATTTTAAACTGGTAAAATAACAGTAATATACATTGGACAAAAGAGAATAATAGTATGAAGTTAAAAGTAATTTAACAAATACAGCTGATGACAAGAGATCTTAAAGAAAGGCTCACCCCACTTAGATACTTGTGACTGTTGGCTCAGAGTTTGCTTCTTTAGTTAGTATCTTGGCCTCTGCAGCTTGACCATCTTTCATGAACTTGTATAACTAAGCCCTAAAGAAAACAACAAAAGATGCTTATAGTTCTAAGTGCAGGTACAAAATGTGTAGAATAATCCACAATGATGCAGATGTTGTGTTTAGTGTATAAAGAGTAAAATACACCAAAAAATAGCATATATTTGAACAAAATTTCTAGACAGTGCAGTGTTTTAGGGTCTATAATCAGAAATGACCCCTCCAGCAACGGCTCTGAAATGCCCTTTATACTTTCTAAAGGATGTCTGTCTTTCACTTTCAGATTCTAATTGATGCCAAAGCGACCAAGCAGGCCTTAAATGAAATTGAGTCCCGACATGATGAAATTCTTAAACTGGAGAGAAGCATCAAGGACCTTCATGACATGTTCCAGTACCTTGCTATGGAGGTAGAAGCACAGGTGGGTAGATATTTAACTGGCCTGTATGTGAATGAAGAACTGGAGGATTTTTAGAAAATTCTATGAAAATTATTTTTAATTTTGCAAACGAAATTTGGACTTGAATTGTGCTGTCTGTAGGGGGAGATGGTAGACCGTATCGAAGCAAATATTATGCATTCATCTGATTATGTGGAAAAGGCAGTAGCAGAGACAGGGGAAGCAGCGATCAACCAACGGAAAGCACGCAAGGTCTGTGTGGATGATCACCGGTGGTCATTGCTTACAATAGTATCTAAATAACTGAAATGCTTTAAGGACTAACACTTGTTTTTTTTGTGTTTTTTTTTTTTTACAGAAGAAGCTGTGGATAGCGGTGTGCTGTGTTGTTCTTTTAATTATTTTGGCAATTGCTTTAGCGATTTCCTTCTCTTGAGATGTAAGTTAATCATTTATTTATTTATTTAGTTTAAACCAAAGGAACTCGATACACTTATGCTGTCAGATGCCTCTGAAAATCATAGACACGTGGTCACAAATAATTTTAATGAATGTATTATTTTTTGTTTGAAAAAGCAGGAAATGCCCAATTGTAACTTTTGGTGTTTCATTATTGAATTAAACTAAACTTTTGTAAACTGGACACTGCATAAATTTGAAATACAACCTGTTTAGCTGAAGTAAGTCCTAAGTGCATGAACTATTTTCCTATGAAGAAATTTTCAAATGTTTGACTTGCACTCAAGTACTTTAATAGATTTCACTGTCTGTCTAATTTTTATAGCATATCCTTGATGTTCGTACTTAAACTATTCAGTCACTTCTGTACAACCATCACTGAAACATTAAAACACAAGAACTTTTGGTTAAAAAGCCTATGAAGGAAGTCTGCATAAAGCCAAAGACAAAAATTATAATTAATTTAATATTCTGTGGTAAGTTCAGTATGACCCTAGTGGTTAATATAATTGTCCCCTCCATACTGTGTGCTGAAATCATCAGGGGCTGGTAGCAAATAAATATTTTTTAAAGTATTTTTTAGTTGAGCTAATAAGATTTTGTATATTAGAAATTATAAATCAGCTTTTTTACACATCTGTTAAACCCCCCAGGATTGCTGTGTACATCTTCTGTTTAAATCTCCTTCTTTCTTTCACAGGAATTCCTGACTTCATCAGTTATTGACCCTTATTGAAGAATTGACCTCCAGCCTTTACCAACACTTTACTGACCCCAGGCTGCTTTTCCCACATAGACCCAGTGTGTGTACATGTAACACCCTCTTCTACCTGTGCCTTATGTCGATACTTTTCAAACTCTGTAATAATCATGATAATTGTGCTCAATATCATTGTATATGTGGTTCTTTTTAATCACAAAAGGAAATGAGCTCGTTGCAATGATCATTTATAGGTAAGTGATCATGTAGAGTTCAGCTAGTAGCCTTTGCTACTATTTTTTTCAAACACAAGTTTCCTCCTTTGTGCATTAACAGTGAAATGTGCAGCTGTGGCAGTTATCGTTTATAAGTTATAAAAACATCTTTCCAATTTGCAAGTGGGTTACTGCACCAAAAATGTTATGATTAATCCTTTAAATTATACAGTTCACAAAGTGTTGCTGAAAATGTTTAAAATTTATCCCCAAGACCATAGCCCCATTTTCTTTCCTTTTTTTTATTTTGGTAACGATTGTCTTAAAGTTAGAAATACATTGTATAGTTCTTATATGTTACATGACATCCCATCTTTTAACGGTTAAACACTGTATTGAGTTTTTTCCTTTAGTTCCACTGAAGGTGCAAGGCCTTTGACTAATTCAGTACATTTCAC
Organism: Arapaima gigas; assembly: GCA_900497675.1. Taxonomy (NCBI): domain Eukaryota; kingdom Metazoa; phylum Chordata; class Actinopteri; order Osteoglossiformes; family Osteoglossidae; genus Arapaima; species Arapaima gigas. Next base: position 495,339 of record UFQX01000035.1, read on the forward strand.
TATTGTGCATAATTTTCTTTTTTTATTTAAATATGATCATTTTAACTGACGCAACTGATGTTTTCTGGATCTTTCCAGAGAAATATTATGGCCTTTGGCTGAGACCAAATGGCCCACCTGGGGAAGACTCAAGTGCACTGACACTTAGCTTATTTTGTATTACTTTGGATATTATGTAAAATCAATAAAAGAAACACCCATAAATACATTTATATTGGAACTGAGTTTTAAAAATATTTTTTATTGTAGAAGTATTAATGTTTTTTCTTTACTGCAAATAGATAACTTAATCTGGAAATAAACACATACGACTACTTGAATTTGAATGTTATTTTCCTTCATTAGTAAATCTAATCTAAACCCTTTGTTCTGAGCCAAATACTAAAATAGCTTTGTGACATTTTCAAAGTTTGTATGAAGTTGTTTGTAATTGGACTGACTTGAATAATATTCTATTAAAGATGTATCTATATCTATTAGGTACATCAATTTATGTGCAGTATTTGTTCACAGTACATTATGCAAGTATTCATACCACTTCACTTTTCCCACATTTTGTTTTGTAACAGCCATACTCTAAAATGGATTAAATTCATTTTAAATCATCAGTCTGCACACAATACACAATAAGCAAAAACAGGTTTCTGCAATTTTTTGGAACTGAAAAACTAAACTATTATTTACATAAGTAGTGACACATTTTGTTGTGACCCTCAGAATTGAGCCGAGGTGCACCCCCGTTCCATTAATCATCCTTGAGATGTTGCTGCAAATTGATTAAAGTTCACCTGAGGGATTATCAATTGATCGGGCATGATTTGGAAAGGCACACATCTGCTTGTCTAAGGCCTCATAGCTGGCAGTACGTGTCAGAGCAAAAACCAAACCACTGAGGTCAAAGGAATTGTCTGTAGACCTCAGAGACAAGACTGTGTCGAAGCCCGGAGCTGGGGAGGAGTATGGAAAAATTTCTGCAGCTTTGAAGGTCGTGAAGAACGCAGCAGCTTACACTCTTATGCATCAGCAGAAGAACCACCGTGACTCGTCCTCAGTTTTTTACTTTTATTTACAAAAAACGTAGAAAATGATTATGGCGTATTGTGCAAAGACTGATGATTTAAAAATAATTTAATCCATTTTTAGTGTATGCCATAAAATGCGGAAAAAGTGAAGTCTGAATGCTTTATAAATGCCTTGTATAAGGTATTTTTCTGTGTCTCTGTTGTCTCAGAATTGCTGTTTGGGTTTTCATTTTCCATTTGTTTTTCAGTGTAATACATATGGAAAATTTATAAGGATATTTGAAACAATTTAAAATATTTAATTTTTTTGTGCTCTAAAGTGTTTCCAAGCAAGCAGTACTTTTTAAAAGCAAATCTCATTATAGCACTTTCCAATACAGAGTATTTCCATGACCTTCAATGGACTTGTGTCCTCGACTTTCAGACAGGTCAGGGGCTGACGGCTAGGTCGTAAGTTGCAAACTGTATTCTACAGTCTCCAAAGTTTCTTTTTAAAAAGTACAGTATGCGTGTAACATTTTATAAATACTGCAGTATTCTGTACCATATGGCAGAGATGTAGTAAGCACAAGCGATTTGATCTCTTGTGACTGTTCTGTCAGTAAGCCTTGGAGGGGAGCAATAAAGAGAAGACGTGTGCTGAATTAACTCACTGCATCCGCGTCTTTGTGTGGCATAACAGCGAAAACAACTAACACCATCTACGTCACACTAAAGCACGTGGCTACTGAAGTGCTGTATAGCTTACCTAAAAAATGGTCTTCATTTGAATACAATCATTTGCACTAGTTATAAAGGTATTTGTTATTCAAGCTCTACATATGATTATGGATGCATATGGGCCACTGCATGAAGGAAGGGGGGACAATGGGCTTTAACTGAACCTCCCCTGACAACAAGAAAGCATGTGGCCCATCAAATCACACTACATAGCCCATCCCATCACACTTTTGCAGACCTTCCTCATGTTAAGTTCCTCATTAGTCACCATTTCTGTTCTTTCCTCAGTCTGGTTCCCTAAAAAGAACCTGGCATGTCCGAGTGATTCAAGTTATTGAGTTAGTAGTTATATGCTTATGCTCTGCTTATGTTTATTTCTACTAGTACTGAAAGAATTAGGGTTTGAATCCCATCTCCTGCTGTAGTATCTTCGAGTAAGGTACTGACTCTGAATTGCTCCAGTAAAAATTACTGCTGTATAAATGGGTACACTTGGACTAAGGCATCAGGTAAATGAAGTAATAATAATAATAAATCTGCTGTTTGAGTTACGGTATTAGATTGCCTGTGCAACATGCAAAAATGCTGTCATAATGCACTTACAAGCCCATTGTCTGAAAAAAGCTATTTTCATAGCTTCAGGGAAGTTTTCATTACACTGTACCACATTGTGTGAGCAGTAGATGTATGAAATAAAGGTGCTACAAAGTCAAAAAGGGATTAGCATTCAGAAACTAAAAGCTGATGCATCACTAATACATGTTGTTTTATCTCCTGAACAGGTTTGAGTATAAAAATCACAAATGACACAGTCACTTACACTATGTACAATTAAGTCACCACATCAGACAGATAAAAATGCAAATACTAAAAGGTTTTATTGTCGGTTCAGTAGCACCCTCACAGAGAAAGGAATCATTATAAAGCCTAATTCTTGTTGGTAGGACATTTTACCTTGTTTTATTCCAAACTTTGAATTATTTACCTGAGTTTTTTTCAAGCTTTATCAATCTATGATGGGCAGGGCCTGTTTATAAAAAGGAAACAACAGAAAGCAAGTTCTGAAATTTTCTAGATGGTTTTGTAAATTGAGGTATGCAGCCAAGCCTTTTCTCCAAAGAAACGTACAATGATTTGATCAATAGACCTTTCTGCTGCATTTGTTGTTTCACAGGTGCTACCACACGCACCTGGGGTCATAGAGTATTTTGTTTCTTTTAATAGTTGCACACCCTCGCTCAGGTGACCCAGCTGGGGCTGATCAGGACCCAACAGCATGTGTTGTCCAGACCCCCTCGAGGCTCTCGCTGCAGCCTCAGGGACATTCCTGACGGCTTTCCTGTGACGCCAAGCAGCCTCTGGGCCCTGTAGAGCAATTGCCTGTTTTTGGTCTATCAATTTAGTCCTGTTAAGTACAGGATCAAGGGCACTGTAGAAGGGGAGATTCAAACCTGCTGTAAGGTATGAGTACAAGGCAGTGCTACCATCAGTTTATCTTGAATCTTACTGATATTGTCCTTTAGTAGTTGTTAGAATCTCTTCCTAAATCTAAGATTTTCATTATTAGAGATATTAAATTATGAATCCAAATCAGGACCAACACTGCCTTAATATTCCAAATAATTAAATTTTTTTTTACATGTTTAACAGTGATAGCGGCAACCAAAAAGTTCAGCCTCACAAACAATCACACACAGACAGGGTCTGGGAGAAAAACCACTAACAGCTACGTGACAAAGCTACTGTGCTGAACTCTGGTGCTGTTTGTGGACCAAAAAAATGCACAAGTCTTAAAATTAAACATTTTTATGCTTATTTTATGTGTCCATAATAGCATGCTTTTGTTTTATCTGTGATGTACTGAACTGCAGTCATGTATCATCTAGAAATAGAAAGTCTATCTTCTGGAAAAGAATACTGCTTGGGGAAAACTTTAAAACGGGGAAATTTTTATTAGAATTAAAAACCGCTGCATGTTCATCTATGCAGAAAAAACTGATTGATGTTCAGGAAAAAAAATCTATCATAAAATCAAAATTGAATTTAATGATCAGTCAATATAAACTCTATATTCATTCAAGGAACAATAAAATATATACAACTGTTAACTGCTGATGAACTCAAATGGCCAAGTCTGTATTTGAGCATTTTCAGACACAACTGAATAGGGAACTTCTTGACATTAATTTCAAATAAAAGTGGCAGATCCTCTCTTAATACCATAAGCTTAAAATGACATAAACCTTACATTTCATTTCATAAAGAACTGAGGTAAATGACAGTTAAAGTAAATACTGACATACCAAGAAAGTGGGAAGAGCAGTACTTTGATCCACTGTTCTATGTTGTAAATGAATCTGGAAAAGCAACCTGAAGGAAATTCGATAAAGATGAAAGGTTATTCATTTTGCACATTTTCATACTAATGGGAAATGTTATTGTGGCTTAGGGATCTTAAGATGCGATAAAGAAAGCATCCCTAACCTTTTATTGCATAAGTCTTTCATCCATCCTTCATCATTAACTGCTTATTCCTGAGGAGAGCTGCAGTGGTCCGGAACCTACCCCGGAATCACTGGGCATCAGGCTATGAAGCTGCCCCTGAATAGGATGCCAGTCCATCAGGAGGTGGCCACACACACACACACACACACACACACACACACACACACACACATCAAGGGCAGTGTAGAGTGACCAATTAACCTGAAACATGTCTTTGGACTGTGGGAGAAAACTAGCACATCCAGAAGAAAGCAATGCAGACACCCATGCAGACGCCACACAAACTGAGCCTGATTCAAACTCACACCCAACTAGCCCAAGCATTGTGAGGCAGCCACGCTATTCATCATACCAGATTTTTTTGGGGGGGGGAATCAAAGCCACATAAACATTAGTTGGGGTAGCTTTGTTTTCCCATACAAACCCTGCTGCCAATAACCCTAATACAATTTTAAACATGCCAAGTGGAAGCACTTAACCTTCCACACAAGTTCATAAAGCTCTAATGTGTATCTGTAGAAAACTATAATTTTAATTATCAGTTTGGTACTGAGGAACAAGACACTGAAAATTAATATTCTCTAAAGTTACACTACAGGTTTCACAGACAAATTGAAAAAAATTACCATTACAATATGATTAGACGCAATATGGAAGCTCATCATCAGTATAAAAACTCTTGCAGCAAATTCTGTGCACCAACAGGGAACACAGATCTCTTAGATACTGAATGCAGTCTATGTTTGTCAGAGAGCCCTCTGTATACAAAGGCAGTTTTGTAGGAACAATGGAAAAAGTTAGTTACTCCAAAAAAAAAAAAAAATTAAATAAATAAAAGAAACGTTTAATTCACATCTGTTTTCTCGATTCCCAAAATATACTCACAAAGCTCCACTGACAGAACTTATCTGCTGGTAGGAGAAATACATAAGTACATAATATCTGTATGTTCATTGTAGCTGTACGCTTCACATGAAGTCCGTTAAGTAAATCTTGGAAAAATTTGGGCAATAATAAACACTGAGGTTAGAAGAAGCCACAGTGAGGCCTGCGTTTGCCTCAGAGTCCATCAGACTTCTCTATGTACACCGCAGCTGGCACAGTCTGGAAAGCTGAAAGCGATACAGATACAGGCACTGTCAGAGAAATGGCGCTGGAGTCTGCAGTGGCTGCAGGAACTGCATTTGGTGAAGGCTGCATCTGTTCGATGTGGATTTGGGGTGGTGCCGTAGGGTGCGATGAGTCACGGTGGGTGTGCAAGTGTTTGCGCAAATAAGCTGCGAACAGAAAGCCCTTCCCGCAATGCGGACACGTGTGAGGCCGCACGGCCGAGTGGATGCGCTGGTGTTTGCGCAGACCGGCTTTGTTCAGGAAGCTTTTACCACAGTTTTCACAGACATGAGGCCGTGGTTTATGGTGCGTCCGCTCGTGTGCGCGCAGATCTGAGAGCTGTGCGAATTCTTCGGGACATAATGAACACGAGTGCCGACTCACAGAGAGAGTGACAGTGGTAGATGGTGATGAGGGAATGGAATGGAGGCTTTCATGGGCCTGAAGCTCTTCCCACGTGCCAAAGGTGACTTCACAATGGGCACAAGAGAACTGGGGCAGGGTGGGCGGAGCTGACAGGGAAACCGAAAATGGTGGCACAGGTGTTTGCTGGGTGTTCTGCTGTTGTAAGGAGCGCTCAGCCAGATGAGTGCGCTCATGTTTGCGCAGACTGGAAGAGACAACAAATGCTTTGAAGCACTGGCTACACTTGAAGGGACGCTCTCCAGAATGCACCCGCCGGTGCTTATTCAGGCTGGACCTCTCAGCGAAGGACTTCCCGCACTCAGAGCAAGAGAACGGTCGCTGTCCTGTGTGCACCAACATGTGGCGCCGCAGGTCCCAGGACGCCACAAATGCCTTGTCACAGTTCTGGCACTTGTATGGCCGCTGGCCAGAGTGGACACGCTGATGCACGGCCAAGTCTGCAGGCTGCCGGAATCGCTTCGAACACTTATCGCATGGGTATGGCTTAAAGCCCGAGTGGGCTCTCTGATGGCGCCGGAAGCTGGAGGGGTCAGAGAACATCTTGCCGCACTGTGGACAGAGGAAGGGCTTCTCGCCAGAATGCGTGCGCAGGTGTGACTGGTAGGAGGATAGCTGTGTGAAGCCCTTGCCACACTGCTCGCACTGGTATGGCTTGCTCTGCGAGTGGATGCGCAGGTGGCACGCGAGCGAGGACGAGCGGGAGAAGGCCTTTCCGCAGTCTGAACACAAATAGGGTTTTTCGCCAGTATGCGAGCGCTCATGGTTTTTCAGGTCTTTTAGCTCTGTGTAGGTCTTGCCGCACTGACTGCACGAGTAAGGCCGGTGGCCTTGGTGGTTGCGCCGGTGCTTGCGATACACGGATGGATCAGCGAAACTCTTGCCACACTCTGCACAGAAGTATGGCTTCTCGCCAGTGTGGGACCTCTGGTGTACCTTGAGTTTGGACAGCGTTGGGTAGCTTTTGGAACAGTGCGGACAGGAGTGGGGCCGCTCACCGCTGTGTTGTGTTGCATGGATGCGCAGACAGATGGCCTGCATGAAGGCTTTGCCGCATTCACCGCACACAAAGGGCTTTTCGCCGGTATGCGAGCGCAAATGGTTGCGCAACTCCGTTTGTGTCTTGTATGCTTTGTGACACTGTGAACACTGGAAGGGCCGCTGAGCCGAGTGGCTGCGCTGGTGCTTGGCGAGCTGTGCCAAGCTTCTGAACGTCTTCTCACACTTGGAACAGGCGTGCACATTGCACTCTTTGCCATGTACTGACCCCCTATGACTGCGCAAAGTGGAAGGACTGGGGAAAGCCTCCTTACATGTGGGACATTTATACTTCAGAGGGCGACCTTTGCCTCTTGGCTTTTTAGGCTGCTCCTGAACGGTCTTTCTTTCTTTCTCAGCGTCTTTTGACACCTCCGTTTCTGGGACTGGGAGGGAGACTTTCTCTTCACACGGACCATCTGCTGCAGAGGAAGCCATTTTGTTTCAGAGGGATCCTGCTGGATTAATGCAAAGTGTAAAGAGACAGAAAAGGTAAAACTGAAATTTTGCTACACTGTTATTACTCTGTTACATGACTTATCTCACCCACGAGAACAGTATTTATGGCTGTTGATAAATAATATATTTAAGTAACACATCAGATTAGAATAAATGATCTTTATGGTAAACTAAGACGTCATTCTAGCAATCTTCACCTACTACAGGGGATTATGTAACAAAAGTCATGTTTAAGACACAGCCAGTGACCACATTTAGAAAGGACCGAGCTGGAGCAATAAGTTCGCTAAACATTTGTGTCTATGAAACATTTTAAACAAATGTATAACTGCTCAGAAATAGTAAGGAAGAAAAGTCTGAGATTCAGTTTTATGTCGGCCGGAGAAAGCCCTTGTTGTCGCTATCGATTGTAATAGTGACCGACCGCACAAAATGTCCGGCGTTAGGACCACAGGGACAATTAACAAACCGGCACGTTCAGAGTTAAAAGAAAATATCCAAAATGTCATAATTCAATTGTTTTTCTTTGTTAACCAGAAATCTATGTTGGTATTATTTTCGACAGAAAGTATTCCGTCGTTAATGATGTTTTAGTATCTGGGTTTCTATACAAAACAAGAAACCACTTACGGCTCGCGGAGCTCAAAATGGCGGGCTTTAGGACCGGCAGCACGGCTTCCCTCCCTCCCGCGCGTACTATCATAAAGGACCAGGACTCGGGCGTGTTGAAATCGCAGTTTTCTTATCTTCAAACAGCAGCTGCCGCATCTATGCTGCGGATTCGTGCGGTAAACGTGCTTTTCGCCTTTTGTGCAGTGAGGTGGAGCGGCGCTCGGCGTCGGCGGTGGCAGCGAGGTGGGGCGGCTTTAGGACCATGACGGAGAGGGAAAGGGGCGGAGAAACGCGTATTTCTACCGGTTTATGACTGTGTGCTGATTTCTGAGCCACTTGCTTTGAACTCGAACTGATCTAAAGTCTGCCTGTTTTACTCTAGTAAATGATGTGATCGACGCGAGTCTTGGTAGGAAACTGACTAGAAGAAGCTCTGTTTTGGCGGTTGCTACACGTTGTTTGAAACTGACTGCAAAATATTATTTACATGTGGAAAATGTACATGTACCAAGGTTTGTTACAGTGGAAAAAAAATAGAATATGTTCATTATGCGAAAATACGTGCCGTCTTGTGGAAATTATAGCGTAGTTAATTAAAGATTAGAAATTGCCGCAAAACATTCAAATGTTTTCGGGTGCACCTTGGTCAAAAAAAAAAACAGAGGGAGTAGTGACGTGGTGGTCACGTGCTCCCCCAGAGGGCGCGCCGCGCTGAGACCAGATGCGTGTTTGTCGGGTGAGGCTTTGAGAGGCGTTTGTAGAGCCCTTCATCTACTGGCACTTTAGAAGTAAAACCAGCACTTCCATTCTCCCGTTAAGATAGAGGTGAAGGGCACTTACTTGTAATCTGGAAATGGACTGATCAAGGTGCGCTCCTGCTATAATAATAATAATTTATATTACTATTATTTATTCACACGTGCGTTATCGCTAATCGCAGGGCTTTACAGTGAAGAAAGACATCGTACAGTTTCCGAGAGCAAGAAACTTGCCCTGAAATCCTCCAGTAAAACATCCGCCAGTATAAAAACATATTGGATCGCCAGACCACCGTGGTCCTGCAACTGACAATGTATTGGATGTAATTATATATGAACATTTTTTAAGGGTGGGATCTTTAACTTTCATCAGATTTTTAGGAGTTGGTATTCTTTTCTTTTAAACTGAAAATTAACTTATGTACAATTATGCCATAGATAGTAGTTGTGTAGTAATATTTTTAGTTTATTTTTAACTTTAACCTGCTATCTATATAAAGTAGGTTATTTTGCTTATCTTTGTCAGTATTAATGAAAATATGCTATAATGGCATTATAAAGTGCTTAAAAATGTTGAATTTTGCATGGGCTTTTTGCTTTTTGCATTATGTTTTGAGGGTTACATACTGTAAAAATAAATCATGTTATACAAACTTAGTCTGTAACCAGATCTAGATACAACATTTTCCACCGGCAAAGGCACATTTTCATTTTTGACTTATTGCCATTTCTTGTGGTCTTGATGGTCTCCCAAAACACAGTTACACAGTGTTTTTCCCAACAGAATGAAAGTGAAAAATAAAATTCAGAAAAATATTTAAATAATTGATAAAGCCTTGACTTTCTGAGTATTAATAAATTAAACCTAACATGTCTTTGGACTGTAGGAGAAAAGTCAGATGAACACTAGAAACTGCAAACTCCACACAAACTGCCAGATTCTAACCCACATCCTGTGCCACAGCCCTGAGGCTGTGAGGCACCAGCGCTACCTGCTGGGCCACAGGTACAAACACGTGTCTGGTGTTGAGAAAAAACTGCTGATGTTGATGCTGGAGTTGCAGTTGAGTACTTTGAATGTGAGGCTTCAGACCCTTTTATCTCAGACCCTGATAACCTTTGCAAATGTGATCTCTCTGCTGGAGGAGAGAGCGCCCCCTAGTGACTGTTCTTAGGGTCAGAATTGAAGGAATTTTGCAGTGTATTAGTCACAGAAGAACTGGTGATTTAATTTTGTATATTGGCATAGAAGCAACTGTGACTAAGAAAATACTAATGCATTACCTTTTTTGGTGTGACCCTGAGTTTCTTTGCTGTTTCTTGTATATATATCAGAAAACTGTTCAGTACCAAAAGTTCCACTGTATACATCTAATATATTGCTACATACATAATTATAACTGTGTGGCTCAGTTTTAACCTTGAGACNATCATTCAGTACCAAAAGTTCCACTGTATACATCTAATATATTGCTACATACATAATTATAACTGTGTGGCTCAGTTTTAACCTTGAGACACGCAGGTGGCATTTAAAGTAAAATCCTATTATTGTTCTCCTCATTCTGTCTTCTTGTGGTGCCTGATGTGCAAGAGGAGTATGGGACTGTCTCACATGTGTAAAGCAGAACACAGCCAACTGAACAGGAGTTTGTGGAGAAGACTTTTTTAAAAAGTCATTCATTTAAATTTTGATTTTGATGTTGCTTTACGTTAATAAGTGATAAAATAAAAGGCCTGTTACGGGCTTTGCTCTATACTGTCAAAATGTGGGGTAAGACAGAGAACTCTGAGACCCTGCCTTATATCAGTTGTTGATAAAAAGAGGCATTTTTCATTTGTTCTTCCCTGCATTTTCTTCATACTTCTATGTTCAAAAATTTCTGTTGTGGAGTGAAATTAATCTGATTTTCTGTTTTCCACCATCAGAGGGCTGCAAAATGCACTCAGCTATAAATGAAACTTGAATGTATTTGGGGAGAAGAGTGCAGTATTTAAGACTTTTTTTGGCCCAAGGGCCATATAAAACTTTGAACTGAATAGCAGGTCACTTCAGTGTGTTCCCTATATATGTTTAAAATTGAACATAGGTTAATTAGATGGTTAGTTATGTATAATGACAGACCTGGAGCCAATCACCTCTTTTTGTGAGAGCATCAAAGTCTGTTGGTAGCTGTGTTGTGGTGATCCATAATATGCAGCTCAAGAGGTGGTCGCTTAGCTGTGACTTCACTTGTTCATGTTCATCACGCTGTTTGTTGTTTTTAATAGACTCAATTGATAAAAAGTTCCTCTGTAATTTCGAAATTGTCAATAATTCCCCTGACAGAAATGAGAAGTTGTGCAGTGTCCTTTATATCAGTACTTTCATCAAGTGTCAATGAATAAAACTAAAAGTTCACATTTTCTTGTTCAACTAACAAGCCAAGTCTTCACAGTTCATCTCAACCTGACGGGTAATTTCTGTTTCTCCTTGAGAAAATAGAGCCAAACAGGCTGGTTGGTGCAACTTTCCAGTCACATATAAAAATAAGAAATACAAGGCTGGTTGTATGTCTGTAGTGAGAGAACAAAACAACAGTGTCACCAGCATAATGCTTATTGCAAACAGTGTTCCTAACCCATGTATGCAACTGGTTGTTTCACACACTTCAGAATTATTCTGTATTCTTGACACGTAATCTTGTTTTATTTTGTTTTATTGTATTTTTTCATACAATTTTTTAAATCAAAAAATTCAACATATATAATTTTCTCACATATATATATATATGTACAGTTTTAAAACTTTTTTTGTATATTTTAAATAATTTTTGTAAAACTTTTAAATAAAAAAACTATCGTGGTGTTAGTAACACTATCATCAATAACAGGACATTTAACCACTTTCACAAAGTTTGATTTTTGCTGAAAAATACTTAACCTTCTCAGACATCTAAAAAAGAAAAAAATTCAATTTCAAAAGATTTGGTGAAAATTAGCTGGCAGGTTGGATCTAGCCAGCAGACCATACTTTGCCCCACTCTGGTCTAGTACCTGTGCAGGAGTGGTTGATCAAATGTATTTGTCATAACTATATGTGGGACTTTTTGTGAAACTTATCAGCAAAGAAATGTGTTTATTATTGCACATTTTTGAGTGGATTCGAGGACCAGATACTGATGAACATGTTTCTGTGATGAATGGATCGCTTCCACAATGTGCTTCTCTGTTACCCTGCAGCTCACCCTGCTTTCACTGCTCTAATGGTTGTTTCTCCTGTGGCATCTGAAGTAGTACAGTCCTACCTGTCATATGTAAGCAAAATGCAACACAACAGGAAAAAAAGGAAATGCTGAATATTATACATTTTTTTTTAACTTTCAGTCAGTTTAAAATAGACTTAACTTCAATGTTGCTCCATGTTAATAAAATAAGCTGGTGTCCCATCCATGTCGTATCTGGTCTAATGCCCTGTGCTTTCCATTGCATATAGAGGACAACTGAGACCCTGCAAGGCATGAGTTGTTGATGTGAAGTGCTACAGCAAATTTCTAACTCACTACAGTTTTATCTGATGTTTTTAGCAGAACTTAATCTGTGAATAAATCAAAGGATTAAGCTGTATTGTTATTTTGTTGACTGTGACATAATGGGTAGAACTACATCTCTTCCAGACAAGACTTGCAGCCCCAGTTGTGGTTGGTAGATGAGGTACAAATGCATAGCTTTATCTGGTGTTTTTTATACAACCTATCTCTAAAATAAATCAAAGTTTTAAGATGTATTATGTAGCTTTTATTGATTGTGATATAGTGCCTGGACTTCTGTACAGGTCCAGTTACAGTCAGACTTCCAACTCCAGTTATTTTCATAAACTCGTACCCAGTTCAAATGAATTTTTTATCCATCCATAAATTATCCTTACCTGCTTTATCCCGGTCAGGGCGACAGCAGTCCAGAGCCTATCTCAGAATCCCTGGGCACTGGAACCACACTTTGGATGGGATGCCAGTCCATCAGAGGGCAGCTACACACACATTTTGGGCAATTTAGTGATCAATTAACTTGAAAAATAAAAGGAAAAGTCTTTGGATTGAGGGAAGAAGCCCACACAAACACAGGGAGGGCATATAAACACCACTGAGGTTGAACTGGATTCAAATCCATTACTAAACAGCCTCAGCACAGTGAGGCAGTAGCACTACTTTCTGTGTCACCATGCCCCATTTGAACTTGAGAATCAGAATTATTCAGTAAATGTTTACCTTTTCTTGCTATGTTGGCAAAAGAACAAAAATATTAAGTGACAATTTGTAAGATTTAGACATTAACACTGTTTGGGTTATTAACACCCAATAAAAGTTTGTTTGTTGTAATTACTGAAGATGCTTTTTGTTTTTGTATTTTCCTTTATGTTGGCACATTCATTTCATACATGGAGACATAAATCAGACAATGAAAATTTTGGATTTTGCATTAATTTTTAATGAACAATTAAACAATGATTCCCGACTGTAAACCCAAACCGAAATGGGTCAAAATTTAAATTTTGCATTTTAGCATGAAAATACAGGCTTCCCTTGCATAGCGGGTGTGATAGAATCCTGAAAATCTGCTACTAAGTAAATTCTTGTTAAATAAACTTTTTGTTGCTGATAATTTAAATGGGAAATATAAATAATATATATATATAAACTTCCTTGCTTTAGAGTTTGTGACCCATATGTCTTGATAGTTTCTTAGCTACCAAAAATGGTTACTATTTTTTATAATTAGAAATATTATTTTTAGTACATTATTAATAAGGTAATTCTTTTAATGTAACTTAACTGCAGTTACTCGTAATGATTGTAACCTCTCCGATGTGCTGCTTGTACAGGTAAAACTTTCCCTTTCATATTTTATATCCCCCTTTAAAACATCTTTTGCTTTAAGACTTATTATTATGATAATGATTACAGAGTATGATAAAAACACACAAGAGAGGGTTGCAGGCTAACCCACAGCAGCAGAGATGTGAATGAAGGAGGCAGGCTGCTCACCTTGTGTGGTGTTTGATCTTACTTAGCCTCATATACTGAATTTAAATTTCTTTCTTAAGCTGACAGCTTGTTATTTTAATTTCTGTACTAATTATATCCGCTTATCATTCCAAATTCTCATAATATGAGTGTTTGCTATACACAAGAACCCTGTAACAAGAATTTTAAATAAAATATTCAAGGCATTTATTCCTCTCGGTGTCAAGTTCTTCTGTTTCGATCTCATATCTTTTCAGAGCAGTGAAGTATTGCACAAATGTATCTCCCAGGGCTCCTCTGATGACATTGTCTTCTTCTAACGCAACCAAGGCATCTTCCAGTTTCACAGGAATAAGAACTTTTTTTTGTTGGCTCAGGTTCGTAGTGGGATCCGAATCGACTGTGAGGTTTTGTTTGATGCCATCTATACCTGCTGCCACGGTTGCTGCAAGGACAAGATAAGGATTGGCCATCGCTGAGCCCAGCCTGTTGTCTATGTGCGTTCCCTTACTGCTGTGACACTTCACGTTGAAGCTGCAGCTGTTGTCATTGCATCCCCAGGTGGCATACAGCATGTGTTTTGGCTCTTTTGCAGCTTTAGCAAGCCGCTGCCGGCATCCTGCTCCTGGGGCCATGAAACAGCTAATAGCAGCAGAGTGGTGGATCAGTCCGGCGAGCCACTTATTCCCAATCTCGGACAGCTCACCTCCGGGCATGAAGAACAGGTTTCTCCTTCCACTTGCATCCCATACACTGTGAGAGAATATCCCTGAGTTATAGAATCCATTGTCGGTAAAGAAACTGGCGATATACCCTTGTTTGCGTGCAATTTCCTTAATGCCAGTGCGGAAGGTGAAGGCGCTGTCTGCAGCACCGATCCCAAACTCAGGCTGGAAGGAAATTTCCATCTGACCTGGACCATTAGCAGAGGCAAAGCTTTCTACATCAGTTCCCATAAAGTACATGCTATTGATGAGGTGCTGGAAGAAAGGCAGATCATTGCTCATCAGAGTTGCGCCAGGAAAGAAGAACATCTTAGGGTTGATCTTCTCCGGTGCCCCAAAGATACAGCACTCGTAGGTGAAAGAAGATTTAAGAGAAAAACCCAGGTTCTGCAGACATCTGAGCAGCTGCTTGGCCACAAAGCGGGGAGATGTGCGCAAAGGGTTCCCAGTAACTGAACAGGAGTCGCAAATGACCCGAGCAGTCTGGTTGGCCCAGGGCAAGGCCCTGAAGGTGGAGAGGTCAGGAAGGAGAAGAACATCACTGTTGAAGTTGGCAGCATTCATGTGGTCTACCTCGTCGTCTTTAGGGCTCAGTGTCAGTTCCAGGTAATTTCTTGGCATTGCTATGCCATGCATACATTTTTCCTTCAAAAAATGTAAAAAGAATAAATTAAATTCTAAGTTTTGTTAGTCTGGATTTACTGGTGAATTTATTTCTTCAAAGCAGAGATCCATAGAGGTCATTAGCATCAGTTTAGCTCTATGTACAAATGCGTCATACATAATGCCAGTTATCCACCAGTCCCCAAACCTCATTTTCCCAATTTGGATTTTTGTAGCTCAAGTCTCCAAAAAAATGTTTATTAGAATGAGAAGGTAAGTAATCTATAGTGTTCACTTTAAATACCATCAAATTTGTTATTTTACCATACAGGTTACATTTAATGTTTAATCTTAAAGTTTAGATGATTTAGTAAATCCTTTGTCTCAGAACAGGTTTTCCAAATTCATATTCGAGTTGTCCTGTATACTGTACTTTCAATTTCAGCAATTCTGAAATGAAAATGTAAAATGGATCATTTAGATTCTTACCTGGAAATAGCGAGCAGGGACCATCTTAGAACGAGACACACCATGCAGATCTGAGGCTTCGAAGCGGATAAAGTTGATCTCCTCCTTGGTGATCTTCTGCTTAATATGTTCAATTGCTGATGTGTAATTAGAAAAACTGTAAGATCCGTGTGTGTCCACGTTTGTGATGTTCCTGCTATCTACAAAAGAAGTTTAAGCCCAAACATTAATTCTGCATATCTCAATAAATATTAAATGGTATGCAAGGTTACTAAGAAAAAAATGACTGACTTTCTTGAAGAGCCCAGGTTTCTCTTCGTACAGAACTCTCATCCACTTGATGCCTCACACCGGGTGGCTCAGTCAGTGACACACCAGACGGGGGTGAGAGGCCATCCTCATGTTGGGATGGCATCTAGAAATCAGACCCAGGGGTTTGCATGGGATGAACAAGCTTTTTTTGCATTTTTTTGCAGACTTTGTAGCATGTTCAGCTTCTCTGCAATCTGCCTGGAAACACACATCACATTGCAAAGTATCCTCTCCAGCACTTATTCTCTTTTCTATTTGTCTTGTGCTGCTTTGCCCTCGTTTTTCATGTTCCTCTTGTTAAAACAGGATTACTTCTAATGAAGGACTGACTGACATCAGTGTGGTGCCATATGGAATTTACGCAAACATCCCACCTTGCTTGCAGCTCATTGCTCATACTAAAATTGCTGGAATCAATATGGCCTTTTCTCTCTTTTGCATTTGGATGAACAACATGAAACATGGTTACTATTGTTTCAGTAAACAATATACAGCATTTATATACAAGCCATTGAAAAAAATATTCAGTCCCCGTTTATATTCTTTGTCCTTGGTCAATACTTGTTGAACAAATTCAGGCCACTACAGTCATCCTCCAAGATAGAAGCATTTTGAAGTGAAGAACTTGGTTATGAATGGTTTTATTTAATTGTCTGGGTTCAATTTACAAACCATTTCTTCAGACTTACAGGAGCCAAATCTGCATTTCATGTGCCTCCCTACAGCTGAGTGGATCATTGGGAAGCCGAAGCCAACACGTGTTCTTCCCTGCAGTTATAGTTTTGCTCTGTTGAAGAGTAGTTGACAGGAAACTGTCTTGTTATGTTGTGTTATGATAATGTGAACTAATGAACTAATTGTGTCCAATTTAATGATATTTGCTGACATTTTCCATAAATCCATCCATTCGTATTCATTAACTGTTTTATCCTGGTCAGAGTCCCAGCAGTCTGGAACCTGTCCTGAAATCACTGGGCAGTAGACTATGCAACCACTCCTTGGATGGGAGTCCAGTGCATCCTGGGACATTTTAACATCAAAGAGAGTCAATTTTGGAACTCAGAAACACATAAAAAATTGTCCCTTTGAAATAAATGTTAACTATACCTTTACTTTTTGAGAATTCCCCTTACAAGGTGTTTAAGAGGAACAAATTACCCGTGTACAATGGGGGAGAGTGTCATTTTTCTGTTAACTTTATAAACCGAGATGGAGCCACCTCCAAGCCCCACATAGACCAGTATAAAGCTTTTGCATGGATGGGATGAAGGACAGAACTATTCGGTCTACTTAAGGATGTCTGTTTTTTAATCTCAATGCAATCTCTTTCAGATAATTCTTTCTTTCAAAGAATTATTTCCTCCAAGGTGCAACTTTTTGGCTGAAATAACAGAATTTGTGTGTAATGTGCAAATTTTTGTGCTGAAGATCATTCATTCAACTTGGAGCAGCAAACAACCATACTTGGAGATGAAATTTGGCTTATACAGTACCAATACTGTTTTTTTACATCTGCTCAATGGTCTACATTTCATTTTGCAAGCTCTTTCTTAAGATGTTGTTTTTTCAGCCAGTGCTGCTTCCTTTTTTAGAATTTAGAGTTTGTTGAGCTCTGCTAGGGTCTGCTTTATATCGCCAGTTTGTTCATTCTTTCACGTTTTCCACTTCTGAACAATGGACTCTGCAATATTCAATACCTTTTCAGTAGTTTTTCCTGTCTCTGACTTGTTCAAAATGTTCTTTTCTGATATTTTGAATGTTTTATTGAAAATGTCTGATGTGCTGTTGGACCTCACAGAGAAGGTTATTTACATATACAAAATAATTGACAAAAGGTCAGTTTCATAAACAGGTTGTATCAAACAAACTTGTGTGTGACTTCTGAGGCAGTGTATTGCAGCATTGCAAATTTGTCCTTGCAGTTACACAGTTATAAATTTGGTCATTTCTGTTTTTAAGGTTTGTCCATTTGTAGAAAGATTTTGGAATATTTCTGTTGATTTGACATGGTACTCAGTGCTTTGTGGATCAGTGCCAAAAATTGTACGTAACTATGTCAAATTCACAATCTGCGGTGACAAAATGTGAAACATATGTTGCTGAAATATTTCAGTAGCCTGTAAGAAAATATTCTGACCTGTTTCAGTCAGTAATCTGAGAAGAATTTCCTAGTCATATGCAGATGCATGCCTCCAAAGAAAATGACATCAATAGCTTTTTTTAAAATCCTGTATAGTCTGCTAAAATGAGAGAAATCAAAGCCACATTTAACAGGACAGAAAACATATCTTCATGAGCCTGTTAAGCTTTCTGTAGATCCACTACTATTAACTGGTACAGAAACCAGTAACAAATTAATAACACTATATACCAATTTATTTAAAATGCTCTGTTTAGACGTAATATGTTGGCAAGTTAACATTTTTCATCTAGAATACATTTCTAAATAACAATGGGTTAATATGAGGGATAAGCAATGGGATGATAAGAATGTTCACAACCAGCTCAATGAAACATTTATTTGTATTTGATTATTTTAAGTATATATTAGATATAAAATATATCTTACTAAGCCACACAATCTCGCTTTCATTGAAAGTGTGTTATGCTGAAAAATATTCCGATATATAAAGCATTGCTCAGCATAATTACCTGCAAATCTGAATTCTTTGTCCCATTCATTCCTTCTAATGATGTCCAGATGGGAAGTTTTGTAACACCTTTTTAAGAACCAGTACCATACTTCTTTTTATAGGAAATGGTAATAATGGTGATGCATTAGAAAATTCTCTATTCCCGTCTCTCGATGTTTTCCGCTGTCCCATCACTGATGTGCTGGCACCCACAAATAGAAATGTTTCACTGAGACTGCGCTGCTCCAGCACTGTAGTCAGTTAAACTGCTCGAATAACACAATGGGTACCATAGCCAAAGGCAAACATGGAGAAAAACATGGCTCAGCGGTTTGGGTGTAATTAAATAGTTCAGCGCTCTTCCAGAAACTGTGTGCAGTTATGCAACTGATGTATTTTCACGTAATCTTTTTAGAAAGCGTTTGCAGAGAATTAAAAATGAGCTTTTCCATTTGATTTCAGTCAATTTTATCTTACTTTATGTCACTTGTTTCTTACACAATGATGGGATTCAGTGTATTTCAGTTTTCTTTGATCGGTTTCCTCTGACTTGAGTTTGCATGAAGTACAGAGCCCAGATTTGACGTTGTTGCTTAAGTAAACACCCTTTTCGCACATTACACTTTTGACACAGGCAGTTTCTGGATGAACAATCCAGTGGTTCTGCATCCTGTGCAAGTCTATCTACAGCAAGTTACAGAAAACACAACTGATTCTAAATATTCCATATATTTTAAAGAGAAGCATCTTATCATTCCAAGGTAGCAATGTATACACTAATGGCTTTGATTCTTATTATTTGCCCATGAAATAAATTACAATTGAACCCAAGCTAACACAATATATAAGGTAAGTTCTATCCTTCTGGTTTCTTTAACTATGTGAAACAATATTTTTCACGTTTTCTGCTATTTCATAACTCATATTAACAGCTCACAAGTCTGGTGCTACTTAATGTGAACATTCCCTGTCTCCACAACTTCATTTTCTCCTCCAGTGATGTAAGATGCTTTCTAATATTTCATTATCAACACCTCTCCAGCTCATGCAGAAACACGAGAAAAATATAGAAAAACCAGTACAAAAACTGTAAATCATTGAATACATTTCCATTTATGACAATTTACACATGTACAGCGTAAATCATGTTTAAAGGGAAAAGTGTATGTAAAATAAAGCACATCACTGCTAAACACATTATTATACTACTTTCCTTTACACAGGTGGCTGTTTATAGGGTCAAAGTATTTATTTTACAATGCATTTAATACAACTCCCAGAAAGAGTTTCTAACTTTAACATATTAAAAGTAATATTGGGTATGTGAAACAGCTACACGACCACCCCAATAATGCGAATTTGCTTAAAGGGGCGATTAAAGGGAGCAAACCAACCCTTTTCAGAGGGGGATGGGTTTGTTGCCACTAAACAAGAAAAACACTGAGAAGATGATTTCTTATGCTTTATTGACACAAAGTAAGAGGAAGGTGCTTGACAGTATAACAGTTATTCTGAGAAGTAACAAGTAGCTGCTGTTTGGTAATATAGAATCAGCATACCAGCACATGTCCAACACATACTGTACACATACATGAATAAAGGGTTTAAGACTTTAGTGAATAACTAGAAGCGTAACTCCTAAAAAATGTTGGAACTCTTCAGGGTTGCAAAGACAATGCTCTTTAAAGTTTGAAAAGTTCAAGTAACCCCCATTGGTGCGGTTCAACTACTCTTAAAGAATCTAGTATGCAGACTCTGCAAATGCTTTTGGTGTTTCAGAGCTGTCTTGACTCGGTTATAATTTTGAATGTGCACGTTACCTCCTTTGTGAAGAATGAAATCTATTTTTAAATCATCTTTATGTTTTTTTAAAATCATGCTTTATATGTATTTTTAAATGTTACTGGGGTTATTTTTACTTCAGTAATTTGTTTTTTGCTTACTTCCTTCTAGGAGGTGTGGGTGATTTCACGCTCCTTGGTGGGGTAGGAGATTTGGCCCCATATGGGGGCGTTGGTGATTTCACATTTTGAGGGGGGGCAGGTTGGGGTGGGGGGACAGGCGATTTGGCAGCTTGTGGCTGGGGGGCCGAGGCCTTGGGGGGTGCGGCTGCCTTGGGCATCTGTCCCAGTTTGGGCTCCGGGATCTCTTCTCCGTGCCTGTAGACGCTCACCGTAACCTCAACAAACTCCCCACCATACTTGTTTCTCACATTAATGCTGTACTTCCCAGAGTCCTCTGAGGTCACAGACTTGATCGTAAGGCTTGCAAATTTCCCTCCTTCAAATGAAATCACGTTGTGGTCATCAGAGATCACCTCCTGCTCATTCTTGAACCAGGTGACCTCAGGGTTGGGGTCACCCCACACAGTACAGGTTAGGCTCAAAGTCTAGACGCAGTAAAAAAACAGAGATAATGTTTCTTTTAGTTCTAAAACAAAAAAAAATAAAACCCAAGCAAATAAAGCCTCTTCCCAAGTGCCATTTTTAAAATTTTATGAAGGATATCTGGGACTTGGACAGCACAAACTTGGTGTGAGCATAAACTCTATATTTTTAGGGCTATGCAGGGTATGCAGTTCTGCAAACCAGCTCACAAGAAAGTCAAATTACATAGTTGAAAGAATAATTGAAACAAACAATTATGTAACAATTTTACCTTCTTTTCCATAATAGTGACAACATCAGGAAGCCCACCAACCACTCTGCCACGATCTGGAAAATGTTAAAGTTGTACTATTAAAAATTTTAATGTAATTATTTGGCTCAAAGCTGGTCTGCTTAAGAAGAGGAAAGAACTTACTCTTTTCAGCAAATGCCACTGCTCTGTTAAATAAGAAAAGAATAATGTTAAACAACCTACCACACCATGCTATTTTGTTTACACAAATAGTGGCGGGCTGATATTTAATTATTTATTACTATTTCTTTTTGCGGTTTAAGTGAAACAGTAATGCTTGAAACTTTAGAATCATTAAATGGGGAACAGTCAAAGATCATTGCCTTACTTCAGTCTCTGGAATTCCGCATAGGCATCATTGTATGCTGCAATGACAAAAGACAGCCCTGCTGAGCTTGTGTCCCGATATTGCTAAACACAACATCTTGTTGCTGTAAAGGGAGATAGAGTTTTTTCCAAGTATAAAATGTAGTGATTTTACGGCGTTTACCTTGTCCGGACAGATCAAAGCTGCGCGTGTGTGATTTTGTGGCATCCATGATCTCAATAGTGTACTGTCCTTTCTCTCTGTCTGTGGGCTCACAGATTTGCATCCAGGCCATCTCCGAAGTGCCCCCAATCCTCATCTTTTCAGAAGAGGAAATTTTGCCACCCCTGAATGTTTATGAAGAGTCAGTTATAGTTATAAATACCACAGTGGTTCTGAGACTGTCTCACACAGCAGCAGGAACCAGGAGCAACTCAGGTGAATTGAACTGTTCATTAACTTATATTTGTCAGCACTTTTGCCAAAATTTGCCTGCAATAAATCATTAACCATCCATCAGTGTAGAAGTGACATGACAATGAATTGTATACGTTTTTATACAGGTTGTTAGTTTAACTAAACAACTAATATTAGAAAGGCCTACTTGTGGAACCAGTGAGTTTTCATCTCCTCTGTATAGTACTTCATGTAGCACTGAAGCCTGATGCCCTCAGGGGTGCACTGCAGCACCAGGTCTGATGCAGAGGACCCTATCGAGAGGAATCATCAGTTGTTAGCAAATGTGAAAAATTCCGCACTGTAGTAAAGATATGCAGAAAACAATATATACCTTGCAAGTGACGTTTTCAAAGCAAACATAACCAGGAGACTGTTCATGTGACAGAGAAACTATAGATGTACCAGTAAGAAAATTTGTACTGCAGCCACATTAGGACATACTTCCTACACTCTCTCTCAAGACAAACAAAGTAAACTAGGAGTGTCTACAAAATGTGAACATTACTGTTAAATAAATAAATTATAATATTTGAAACAGATACCATACCAGCAATTTGGGCAAGGGCGTTAATAATGTCTTCAAACACTGCAACAAAGAAAATACAGTTAGTTTTGATTTATATCATTGAATCTGCTTGGAAAAAAAAAACTTGTAATTGATAAAATGCCAAAAATGCAGTCACTGAAATGAAGAGAACCAGTGCAATAACTGCCAGTAAGAACAATAAAATAAAAGAAGTATAATTAGTTCACATTTGCACTACCTTTGCCAGAAATGTCCAGCAGTGAGACATCTTTTCCTCTGTCATCACTGAGAGTAGCTTTGTAAACACCTTGGTCTTTCCTGGAAAACTAAACAGGGACGAATTATATAGTCCCACATTTCGGAATAAGCGTTTTTATTAAAGCATAAAAAAATCATGTTTCACTTCTGTACCACAACAAACTTTTTTGTTAATCCTTTTTATAATTTTTTGTATATATACACATATGTGGGGCTGTAATACACATCTGTAAAAAGTTCGGGAAAGTTACAAAATTGTAACCATAATACTGTATTCGCTGGTACTCACTTTGATACCCGATGATACAAAATATAGTTAGTAGTCTTTCTGCTGCCAGTTTTTAAATAATTTGGGTGTAGTTCTTAAGCAAAAGCATTGGGCAATAAAAAATCCTTAGGTAGAAGGTTTAGACCACAACAGAAGCAGTGAAGGGAATGCTTGGTTTACTATGGTTTTGACTTGCAGTCTGAGAGGCTTCCACCTGTCAGTGAATGAGGCCGAGAAGTCGACCGCTGGCACATGTTTAACAGAAAATAGGATGTGATGCCGCTATAAGCAGCAACATTTTTTAGAAACTTGACAGTGAACTGCTTTGTTTGAGATGGGAAAGATATAGCTAAGGGAAGGAGCAGACTAATGCAGTTCTCCCCGACTTCAGCATCACTTCAGAACAGTATATCATCAGTATTGTGCACAAAACTGATCTCTTTTAGTTACTAAGTGTAATCATTTAACAAAATAAAAGTTTTGTGAAATTAAAAAATATGTAATCAAAAATAAATGCTTTAAGTTATAATTAAATTTTTACATAGTTACCATTGGGATAGACAGACTGCAAGTTCCAGACATCACATTGGGCGGCACATCTGGAACAATTTCCTCATCTTCCTTGAACCAATGGAAAGTTGTCTCTTTCTTAACATTTGCCAGCTGTCATAAATACAAAAATATGCCAGCACGGTTATTATATGTATGACATATACATTTAAGCTAAATTATTTATCAGGTACATGATTACAGTAACAAACTTTGTTTAGATGTATGTTACCTTGCAGATAAGCAACACAGTGCAGTCTTCTTGTACTTGGAAATACAACATCTCCTTGAAGTGAGGACCTGTAATTATCAAATGTATATATTGTTTAGTAATAATTTCTGATAGGAAATGGCAGGAATGTCTTCTCTATTTAGTTGTTTGTGTGATAGATTGCCTGAAAGGTTTCAAATACCAGGGTGTGAATATATGATATTTATTTTTCTTAAAAGCCACACTTAACTATAACTGCCAAATTCCAAATAACTAAAGCATACAAAATTATTCACTGGAACTTTTAAATAAGTTCATAGCCCTTTTACTTAAAGCAAAACTGATGTCAGATTATAACATATACCAGGTTGACACATGCAGTATCTGTGTTTGTAGGGCTGGTGTGGGTGTGTTGGCTCTTTCAGATGAAGGGGATTCCACAAGCTAACAGAGCAATTTCTCCTTGTACCTTGTGCTGCTGCCTTGATTTTGTTTGTGTTCACAACATTATTTCTATTTTGTTGTGTAACATTCATCCACAAACCTTGTTTCCTTATGTATTCCTTCCTCTGGAAGTCAGCTTCTTTTAGAGCCGCCTTGAACACTGCAGTAGAGTGAAAAGATAACTACGTGTAAGATGGTTGTGCATCAACACACAGAGGGCTGAGTGAGGAATCTGCATGGTCCCTTACGGTCGCCAATGAGCACCACGGATGACTGACTCTTGGCTCTGCCATCTTGGATCTGAACCGTGTAGGTGCCCTCACTCTCTTTTGTGAAACGCTCCACAATCATCTCAACAATACCAGTATCAACACTGTGGCTCAGTTTAAAGCCCTGAAAAAGCAACAGTGGGAAAAGTTTGTTTAATAACTTAGCAATGTGACTACAATTATATCACTGAAATTAAAAAAAAATCAGGGAAGATACTTTATACTATATTATTTTATTCTATACTATTATCATCATCCATCCATCCATTCATCTGTTCATCAATCCGTCCATCAATCCATCATTATCAGCTGCTGCCCCAAAGGAGGATCTGAATTCTGTTTCTTTTCTATATATTCATAAATACCCCATTTCACAGAAAAACTGATGACTTTTTTCAGTTTTAATACTTACTGAAAACATTACAGCCATATTGTGTTTTTGCATCACATCTCGGGACTAGGTTCTGTATCTCTGCATGTAGCATGGTATTATAGCACAGTCAAAATATCAAATGTAAAACAATAGATTTTTCATGATGCGGAATATGTTGGGAAAGCGTACTTCACCACTGGAAACTTCTTTGTCATTGACAATGAACCGATAAGAGACGGCAGAAGACATCTTAATGGTCTGCACCCAGAAACGCACACGGCCTTTTTCAAGGACCTCATAGGCCAACTCTGTCTTCAAAGGAACAACTAGATAACATAAAAGAAAATGATATATGATTTTTAAGGTTGGTTAAATTGCGACTCATAACCAAGTAAACAGCACGAGTTTCAGTTAGACTGTACTGTAAGTGTCATCGAAACCTGGACTGTTAATGAATGTGAATTTGTGTTTGTTTTTATTCAGAAACATTCAGTTGGAGACCCTTTCACATTTGTTTCATGCAGCTAAGTGTTGCAGTATATTATTGCCAATAATGCTTCCAAATTATTATAGGAAACAATTAACTATGAACAAAGGACTATTCTATTCTAATGACAAAAAGATAAATAATGACAAATTTTCAACCTCTTCATCCAAACATATGAAATGCTCGAGGTGTTGATTTGCCTCTTCTATAAACTTTTATGGATGTTTCCTGTGATTCAGGACTAATATCCGTTCTTACGCTTGTTGAATTGACAAGCCAAACATTAAATCTTAAAATTGGTTACAATGTGTAATGTCTCAACTGTAAATTTTTAAATTTTTTCTCGCTATAATGATTTTTAGAGTATTAGATACAGAAATGTACACTGGTTTTTACGTCTGCAAATGGTCAGGGATTACAATGGGGCATTTTAATGCTGTGCTAACTGAATTTTCTGGAAGAAAAAAATTCTGGAAATGTTTTTTGTCTGTAAATCTGAACTTTTTAGAATGTTACTGACTCATGGAGGTTGTTGAACATGTGAAACTTTACACATATGAACCAATATATATTTATTTTGCCAAACATACATATCAAAGCAAAAGTAAATCAGACTATCTGTAATATCTATTGCCAATAAATAAATGAATGCCAAAATGTAAATGGCTCTTGTTGGTATAAGTACATAAGCAGTTTCTTAATTAACTTAAAATATAATGATTCACCAATCGATTATCATTAAAGACCGTTCCGAGCTGGGCACTTCACACACACACACACACACACACACACACACACACACACACACACACACTAAGGGCATTTTAGAGCTATCAAGTGTGACACTAGAAATACACTTTGGACTGTGGGAGCAAGCCACATCATTTGAAGGAAACCCACAATGAGCTGGAAGGGAACAAATGGGTCATCAGCTTGGGTTTAAAATTGTCTAGACTAGCTCTGATGTTCTAAACTAGGTTTTCAATTAGATTTAGATTGCATGTGTTTTAAAAAAATAAGGCAGGAATTTAGCATGTCTGGCATTTCACTTCATGACAATAGTCACTTAGAATAGTCAGAAGAATTCACTTCATGAGCATATTTTCAAGAATGATTCATGTTATGCAACATAAACCAGTTAGGCTACATAGAAGTTAAGTGTTTTTTATCTATAATGCAAAGTACGATGAACACAGAGCAAATACTCACTTGGATGCCGAATTGCATAGCTGAGCTCCAGCATTTTTTGCAGCTCTGATGAGAAAAAACACACATTCAAATAATGTATACGTGAAAAAACGTGCTGTTATATTTCCAGTATTTAAATTCCCCTACAGGAAGTAAAAGCACTATCGATATTTTTAAATTTAAATTTCTTCAGCAAAAACAGTGTGAAATGGGCTTTGAAGCCCTTTGCTCCCTACCTTCCTCTTTGAAAACATGACTAGCAGAGACATCATCTGTCTCAGTGACATAAACAGAGTAGGTTCCCAAATCTTCCTTGTCAGGATTCTTGAAAATAAGCCTTGATCTATACAAGAACAGAATATACAAATAAAAACATTTTTATTGTTGTTGTTCTGGGGTGTGAAGGTGGTGGCATGATATTTGTTGCTAACAACAAAAGGTGACACAGCTCAGCCTAATGTTCCTGAGCATTTCAGTATAAACTGGGGTCTGCAAAGAAAATAATCTGGTAGCATGTCTGATAAATACTTTTCCTTCAGTGCATCAAAGTGATATAAGTAGTATATAATATCTAAAATTTGGGTATGAGTTTTATGGTCAGATTATATCCATGTGAATCAGTAGGGCATATTTATCTGAAAAAATAGCTCACCGTTTTCCTTCCTGTACAACGCTCACTCTAGTGAAGTCAGTGATTTCTTTGTAGGATTTTGACCAAACAAACTTTGAAATCTCAGATATCTCAGTTGCTTCAAAGGACAAGTAAACATCTCCTGTTTCTTCGTCCACCCCGCAGTGAATTTCTTTGATACCTGAGAAAGAAAACAGCAACAATTATTGTAAAAGGAATTACATTTATATTTACCTTGCATTTTCCTCAAAAGCAGCTTACAGTTTTAAGCTGCTTTTAATGATTTACCGATTTCATCAGCAGGGTAATTTTTACTGTATCAACTCAATACAAATAGCTTGGTCAAGGAAAAAACAACGGGAAATGTGATTGAAACCTAGAACCAGTGAGTCCAAAGGCAATGGCTCTAACCATTACGCCACCTGCTGAACCTAATCAGTCAGATACATTTTTGCTAAAAATAACATTTTTAAGTTTGCAATGCACCATTCCTTTCTGTTGCCCACATTGAAACTTTACAATATGTTCTTTTAACACTGATTTTCTTTATTACGGAACTGTAGAACTGGAAACTAATGTCCTTCACTTAACTTGTGTTTTGCATTTAGAGGCTTTTATTGGTTTGACAGAATATACAAAATCTATTGCACAGTTATCAGTCTCTCAGGGAAAATAGATTGAGCAAGTAGAAGTTTCTTCTAGCTAACAAGTTTACACTTTATACTTTTATGATGCAGAAGTCCCTTCATACATGGACAACGATGACAGCAATAGTCCTGTAATGTCACCTGGTAGGGCCTTCACACACACAGGCTCAGAGGCATCCGATGCTTTTCCAATACCGTGTGAATTGACAGCGCGCACTCTGAACTGATAAGTTTCTCCTTTTTCCAGCTGAGACACCTGAATGTAAAGGTTAGCAAGTACAGTTTTTAATTCCATATTGTTTTTAACAAACTAGATCAAAGTGACCCAGAAGAATTTTCCTACTTTGTGTAATTTAAAAAAAAAAGAAGTCAGAATAAATTGATTTTATACAGGTATTTACCTTCAAGTAACAGTGTGGAACACTTGCTTCATTAACAGTGGACCATTCGATTGAGCCTTTCTTAGACACTTCCACAAAATATCCAGTGATCACACTTTTACCGGTGTACACTGGGGCTTTCCACTGAATCACCAGAGAGTCATTTTTGATCTCACAGAAGGACAAATCATAAGATGGACCTAAAATTCAAAATATTATATGTTAGTAATGATACAAATATAATTAGACTGTGTCTTTACTGCTCTTTTGCTGAAAGCAGTATGAACATCCATTTTTTTGTAACATACACTTTGCAAGGGTGCGAAAGAGATTTTTTGTGCAATTTTCCGCAACATTTTATTTGCAGTGCTCTAAGATGTAGAACGAGATCTCTAACAGGTTATCGTTTTATTGTACCTGGTTCTGACATGTCCCACACCTCACACTGGAAAGCCTCACTGGGCTCAGACGACTGTCCAACTCCTGCAATATTTTGTGCTTTAACTATAAATTCATAAAAAGCTCCCTCTTTCAACTTTTCAACCTGTAGGTATAAATCAGAATCAGTTAATACAAATCTGAACATAGTTAAAACAGAAATGTGTTTTGCCCCATTACTTCCACAAGCACGTTATGCAGCTGAAATATTTAGTTTGTATTTTGCAATTTTTAATTTACAACTTGCCACAATTACTATTTTATTACTAAAAAAACAAGATGGCGTATTAACAGTTTAGTGAATTATTCGGTCAGTTTATATGGCCTTTCATTTCTTGAAAGCAACAATTGCTTTACCTTCACAACCCTCTCTTTAATTGGGGCTACATTGACCTCCTTCCACTGCTGCTCTGAGGTGTCATGTTGGTCAATATAGTAAGCGTTTATCTTTGATCCACCAGAATACTTGGGACGCTTCCATCCCAGAGTCATGGAGGCACCGTCGCAGTAGAGCAAGGCGATCCCATAAGGAGCCGAGGGGGTTGCTGAGTGGGAGACATTATTTTTGAAGTTCAAACTTGTACCTGTAACCTTAGTGCTGTCTGGTATCTGCACTTTAATGTCGCTTCATAATTTTTTCCGTTACATGTCAGATACCTTGGTATATCTTCATAATAGTTTTTGGTCCTCAATCAGTGGTTTTACTTTCCTTAATCCTAGTGATTTTGTGTTCAATAACCTTTTATTTACTTATGTTGAAAAGTAATATTTTAAACATTTTTGGGAAGATGCATCAGCTACATAAATAAATAACACAAAAGTTCAAATTAGTAGCAAGCCTTTTGCACCTTAAAAAGCATTGTACTTATTTTATATGCACCAATCTGTGGGAACCTAGGTGGTGAAAGAAGTGGTCCAGTAGACATGTTCTGTAGGTGTGCGAATGATTGTATATGCAGTTTAAAGCAGAGTATCTAGAACTGCAAGTCTATATAAGAGAAAAGCATCTGCTAAATGAAAAAATGTACATGTTGGCCTCAGTAAAGCCTTTATTACAGCTTCAAAGCAGTTAAAAAATTCCACTGAGCATTATCCACTAATGTGAGGTTTTATCTATGGCTGGTTCATATTCATCAAAAGTTGCATGACTTTACAGGTCAGTGTTGGATTCTTCAATTACGCTGTACATTGAAGTCATATAATTTTCAGAAAAACATATTGAATCATGAAGATCTGTGTGGCGTCACCTTCTCCATTTCCTGAGATCATCAAACTGAGATCACCTGACGATAAGAGAAGAGGGTGTGGACCACCTGTCTGCTCCAGAAACTAGATATATACTAATATTTGTTTCTAAATCCAGTGTTAGCAGATCTGTTTGGGCTTTTTCTCTCCTATACCAACTTCAGAAATTTTATTTTCTCTCTTTCCCATATATCCCACAGTGTATGTAATGTTATTACTTACAACACTTATAGCATGTCTCTCTTTGTTTGTTTTACTCCTTCTTAAGCAGTCTGTGTGTGGTGACCTGTGTGGAAGGGCACTATAAAAAATTAACTGAATTTACCAATGAAATAAATTTTCACTTTGAGAAATCTTTGTTATAAAAAGTGTAAGTAGTAATTACTTGTCTGTGACGATAGTGGATTTTTCATAATTTTTGTGAGTATTTCACATTAATAATAAACACTGTTACTAATGTTAGCTGAAAATACAAGAGAATTTACAGTTTATTATTAATGATATTATTTTAACCATAAACATGCTGTACCTCCTCAAATACTGTTTCATTTTTTTGTGCTTGAGTACTGATTTATGCTACTCAGGTGCAAAGAAACACATAAAGTTATGTTTTTACTTGTTACTCACACAGACCTGACTGTAAAATCACATACTGCATCGAAGCCTTACAGAACGCTGTAGCGCTTAAAAAACTTGTAATTGTTAACTGAAATGTTTTTTGGAACATAAACACCACACTGAGGTGCAGGGGCAACAGGAACAGTATTCCTGCTTTAGACTTACATAGACCAGCTTCTACGAAAATTGGCAAAGACTCCTGGGATTCATCACTGAGGCCAAAAGCATTTACCGCTTGGACACGGAAGATATAAGTCTCACTAGGAATTAATCCGTGGACAACAAACCTGTCAAAATAACAGGAAACATATCAAGGAGCAATTAAGAACAGTCAAAAAGATGCATAAAAATGTATTCAAAGCACTGAAAACTCTAAAATTTATTTTATAGGATTTGGCTTTTGTTTTCATTTTAATCATACATACTCTAAATGACTTATTGCAACCTGAGCTTTTTTTCCCCCCTATGCAACAGATCTTACAACTACTTTCAAATACCTGGTGTGTTTATAGGGTTTGTTATTACATGGTGACCATGTCTTTGATCCCACTATGGAGGCGTCAATGTAGTATCCAATGAGGTTGTTGGGAGTTTTAGGTGGAGCCCATTGCAGAAAAACGGACGTTCTAGTGTTTCTGGTAGCAGTAACCTGACCAGGTGCTGAGGGGACACCTGCAAAACACAAACACACAATGCTATTACTAAAAGGAAAGTCAGATGTCAAAATGATCTGACCAAAACTAATTATATGCATAACAAAGAATATACTGTATTGCGCTGATAATTTTTTTAAAAAATCATGTTTATAATATCATCTTTTGAGTGGTCCTTCGATGAACGCGTATAATCTCATAAAACAGTGAATATGTTGGTGACATACTGTCCTACACAGTTAACTTTGAAAGCAGAGAAATCAGTCAAAATGAGAAGGAAAAAACCTGATATGAGAGATTTTAAAATTGTTCTACAAAATTAGGGGTTGGGGTAGGAAGTTGGAAGGGAGATTGTGTGTATTCTGTATATATTACTGTTTGATGAATTGATTTCTTAAGTGTGGTTCACACTAGTAAACCGCCGTTTGCCTGAAAAGACCAGAAAAGAAATGCAACAAGGTGGCGAAGTGTGGAACTTCAGCAGTTATGTTGTTAGCATGGTAACTCACACTTACCGTATGGATCCTGCTTTTGGACCTGCCCTGAAGGTAGTGAAGCCTCACTGGATCCATACTTATTGTTGGACAACACGCGGAACAAGTACTTCTTGCTCTCTTCCAGGTCAAACATAGGGTAGTGAGGGGACTTCACTGGCACAGGGGTGTTCAGCCTCTGCCATGTTCCACTGCCTTCCACAGACTGGAAACAAAGGAGAGTAGAAAACAAAAGAATAACAATAGTTGATGTCACAAATTCATTAAAACCACATACATGATCTAACATTAGCAGAAATTGCAAGCATATGAAATGAAATATTTTACGTACCTTACTGCTCTCAGTGGAGTAACAATATTTTTTAAATTACCAAGTGTGCAAAGTAAAAAGAAAGTGTTAAAACATCTAATCTAACTGCTTTTAGTCTGAAAACATTGCATGGAAAAATTTCAGATTTCCTTCCATTTTTCCTTACATAGACCATTTATATTTCTGTAGCAGCCTTCCTAGTATGTTTCCTCAAGGTTTTTATCCATGAATAATGAAGTTTTTAAATCATTAGTATGTTTGTAAAAGTTTTAATTAGTAATAAGAATCAGAAATTATATTCAAAACATATGCTGAAGTTGCCAGAAGACAAAGGAGAAAAATAAGCACAACCACAAAGATACTGAATGGGCAAGAAGAACCAACTGGCTCGCGTGGATGTGCACCAGTAAGAATTAATGACAGAATTCAGTAACTAGTTTATTAAATGAAAAAGTCAACAGAAGAAATATGAATCTGCATTTGTAGTGCCTAGAAATATAAAGCATTTGAAGTTTGACTCCTGAACAGAAGCAGCCGCTCACCTTCTCAATTTGATACCACAAGGGCTCCCGTCCACGAGGATGAGGTGGGTTCCAGCTGAGCACAATGTATGTTTTGTTTATTTCAGAGGTGTGCACATTGGTAGGAACTCCTGGAACCTTCACATGACCTACATATGAAACATTAAAAAATAAAGGTTTATACATATTGTTACTTGTGAACATCTACTAGAAAGGGTTTGACATATAGCATATAATATAGTTTTTGAATTTTGAGTTTTAACTGATGATGTTACATGAGGGCATTTTCATAAAAATGCTTAAACACATTAGAATGCAAGTACACACTTTTCAGCAGAGCCGATAACAGTGATGTCCTAGGTCCACAAATACTGTTACGGCATTACACGTATTAGTGATGTGTGCCTCAAGTTCTCCGTTAATTTGTCTGCACGAGGACAAATCGCCCACTTTAAACACACACACACACGCACACACACACACACACACACACACACAAACCAGATCAACCCAAACCAGTGACAGGCAGCTATTTATGACATAAAACACACACACACACATCACAGAACACTTTACAAATGTAAGGGTAATAAATTTTGGAGACACGTAGTTTGTTATTACTTTTCTTCTTTCCACCTTTCCGCTGAACACGTTCACTGTCATGTTCTTAGTGGCATATGCCTGTTCAACAGCACTAACAATATTTATATACTAAATGCAACCACTTTAGGTGTAATACAGGATGGTAATATATAATTTGTTTTATTTAACATGCATGCATCATGCAACAGTTAACATTTACAAGTGCTGCAAATAATAAAAAACATGGTTGCCTACATATAAATATGGAGGTGACATGGCCAACTGATGTAATGGTATGGCAGAAGAAGCAACTACCATTAGATGTTATTACCAAATGTTGGGCCTCATATAGAAGGTTAATGAGACCGATATCGTAAGTCCACGTAGTTGTGAGTCATGTATATCTAACATCTATAACCTGTATTTCTAACATATTTTACCTTCCAGGTCTTCTGGACGAATCACTATATCTTTTCTTCCATCCAATTTAATCACTAAAAGGAGAAGCAACACTTGATTATTCATGCATATTAGTATATTCAAAGTTAACTTAAAAAGAGGGCATGTTTAAGTGTATTAAAATGGAATATTTGTAATCTAACAAGGATGAAAATTGCAATTACAGTGAGCATATACATCAATTGTAGTTTTAACAGGGCTTCTTGTGATAAACACGAAGCAGTGGCAAAAATCGATGAAGTACCTTGCTGTCGTTCCAGCTCTGTTGCGTCCACAGTAGTAACTTGTTCTGAGACTCTAGAGGGTCTGCTGATTCCAGCGCTGTTCACGGCTCGCACTCGGAAGTGGTACGACTGACCTTCGGTGAGGCCATGCACTGGGTATTTACAGATCTTCACTGGAGAGTTATTACACTGCACCCATTTGTCACTTCCAACTTCACATCTATCACAGCACGAGAAACAAAAATATGTGCTTATTGGCAATGAAACTGGTAACAAGATGATGAAGGTCATAATTTAATTGTTTGTTCTCACCGTTCAAAATGCTGCAAGGAGAAAAAATGCTTAACTCAGTCATGGTTTTGTATTTTAAAGTAGGACAATAAATTTGTATTTCAAAATATATTTCTATAAGAAAAAATTCTTGTATAAGAAATTCTTATACAAGTTACCTGTCAACAAAGTATCCTGTGATTGGACTCTCAGAGGTGATATTGGGTGGCTTCCATGACAAAAAGACATAATCTCTATCAGCATGAAGGATCTTAATGTCCATGGGTGCACCTGGGGCACCAGCCACAAGAGGAGAAGCGTCTGTGGGTAGGAAACACAGGGCAATTGTCAGTTAAACAGGTTATGGTTCTACCAAGCAATGAGCAGATTTTTGTTGACTCCACAAATCCTACAAATATTTTCATAAAATGCACTCTATACACCAAGTAAACTTTTGACAGTAAAAGAAACACAAATGTTGGCTGAAAATGGTAAGAAAGTTAAGGCAAACAACAGCAGACGTGACAAGGTGAGCAGCAGCCCCGTGGAGACCACAGTGGCGTCCTACTAAATATATTACAGTATTGTTGTTTTAAGCTCAGGTATTTTACTTTTAGAAAATCAAAAAAGCACATCTGCACACCATAGGCAAAATAAGGATTTGGCATCCCTAACTTTACCTGTTTGTATTGGGCAGAAAATTTAAACATCTTTTCATGGTGGAAAGTGAATTTCTAAGATAAATCTGCTGATGAACCTAAATAGATTCTGACTGAAAAATTAATCTGCAGGAAAATGTCACTGGCTGCCTTACTTAACAGTCCTACAAGGGTTGATGCAATGATATACAGAAGTAATGTAGTCATGTAGAGTTATCTTTAGCTATGGAAGCAGTTGAAGGCCTATTGATGACACAGTGGTTTCTTCTATAATAGTATACGGTTGGAAAACACATAAACACTCAGACATATCGAAAGACAAGTGGGAGACAAAACCTAGCGCCAAAATATCAAGGGGCACTTGCGAAAAAGGCTTGGAGAACAGCAAGTGCAGTTAAAAGCTTTGCAAAGACAGACATATTTTTAACAGGCTTCAGAACTTTCAGACTTAAATGTATAATATGTTAAAGAGACAGGGCTTTTATATATATTTTTGTGTTTTTCATACTAATCATTCAGTTACTTTCATACTTATTCTGGGCAACATGTTGGCACCCTTGCATTTCAAGTATGTATATCATTGACTTCAGAAATAATTGAATTTTTTTTCTTCTTTTTTATTGGTCACAACAATGCACACAGGCAGAGACAGTACATCAAGACATTACACCTCCATCTACATACAGAGGGTCAAATGGTTACAGAGTGTCACAGGGTCATGCAAAATGGTCTAATAACTCCCAGGGTGGTTTCCAGAATTGCTTTGAACCATAGTGTAGGTCAAATGTTAATTTTTCAAGTAGGAGGAAGTTACAGACTTCAGACATCCACATATTTACAGAGGGAACTTCAGCTGTGAATCAGAGCTTTGAAATACATTTCTTTGCTAAGTGTATCAGAATGAGCATCCTATGTTCCATGAGGTCATCAGAAAGAGAGTTTGGGTTGTGGTTTAGCAGCAAAATAGAAGGTGACAAGTCAGACTTTACACTGAAGGTCTTTTGAATGGTTACCATCCTTCCAAAAACCTTGTATCTTGTCAAAGTTCTAGAATAGGTGCATCAAAGTGCCAGGAACTGTTTTGCACATGAAACACATGTGTAATGACCCTGGAAACATCCTAGGGAGGTGCACTGGGGAAAGGTAGGTTCTGTTGATGAATTTGAAAATTGACCAACTTTTGATCATCAGAATATTTTAATAAGATGTCCAAATTCATATAATAAAAAAGATGTCTACACTCCTTCCATGTAGATTTTTCACAAAAGAGAAAGAAAATAGTAAGTGTAAAGTATTAAAGGCACCTTCCCTAATGCTTGGTTGCACAACCATTAGCAATTTATGACTGCACCATATATAAGCTTTCTTGCACTTTTCTGCTTGTAGCTTCACCCACTCTTCAATTACTCTTTGTTTTACCTCTTGAATGTTTGCAGGATTCATTTTACCAATAGCACATTTCAGCTCTTTCCAAAGGTTTTCAGTCAAACTGAGTTCAGGACTCACTGCTTCCTTTTCAAACATTCTTTTGTGATTTTGGATGTGTGCATTGGGTCATTGTTCTACTGAAGGATCCTTGATCTTTGATCCATAGCTAGTTTTCTGACACCAGAAAGCATATTTTGCTGTAAAATGCCTTGTAAAATTCATTTTCTTACAAGCGTCATTTTGTCCCCTGTAAACAATCTGCACTGCCAAAGAGCTCTATTTTGGGTTCATCGGTAGGCTGAACATTTTCCCAGAAGGATGTCGGTTTCTCTAGGTACATTTGGCCAAAGATCAGTCTTGGCTTTTTATGTTTGTCTTTCAACAGTGGGTCTTCCTTGGCTTTTGCCCACAATGCCCTTCTTGGTTTAATGTGCAGCAATGGTACAGGTTGAAACTGTCATTCCAGATAGCTCCAAGTCAACTTTAAGCTTTTTGGATGCTTTGCATGGTGTTTTTTCGAAGTTCACACCAACCTTTGAAGACTTCTTTCAACAATTTTCCTCTTCCCACCAGGTCTTGGGAGATTCTTGATAGATTCGTGAGCAGCGAACTCCTTAATAACATTGTGAACTGTGGAAACAGGGATGCCATTGTCTCTGGAAATGGCCTTTTACCCTTTTGAATTTTTATGATTGGTGATAATAGCTTTTCTCGTGGCCTTAGACAGTTCTTATGTCTTCAACATTGTTAAAAAGGAACAGGGAATGAAAGTGATCTTTTTTGACCATTAAAGTCATCATCCATTATTCTTTGGTTAATACATGTCATGTGAGTTCTGGCAGTTTATCATGGGTGAGTCTAATTTCACTAAAATAAGAATCTTTATCTTTTAATCAAACAGATTCGAATTGTTCAAAAGGGTGTCAATGATTGTGTCATGACAACTTTATAGATTGTACACAATTTCCACACGTCTCCTTTTTCTAATTGGTAGTGTTTTATTATCCCATGCTGTATCCCATAAAACAAATGAATGCGTTTAGACCAAAGCTGATTCACTGCCCCCCCTTTTCAGTAGATATTGTGCACAATATACCAAAAATACAAGGGTGCCAATAATGTTGACCTGAACTTTATGTATTCACTTTTTCATTAACACAGTGTTCATGTTTGTGTGATTTAATTTATTTTTAATGTTGTTTTCTTCCATATAATGTATATATGTTGCCTACATAAAAAGTGTTGAATAAGAGCTAAACAACACTGTTAATTAGACATTTTTTGCACATTTTAAAGCAGCTTTAAAAAACAAGATATTGCAGTTACAGCACAAGCAACTTTACAATAAATATCAGCAATTTAATTTGCTTTTTAGTATATGTCTATCAGTGAGAACTCTACAAGATACTTGCTTAAAAAAGTCAGCATTGGATAGATGAAGCTCCTCAATAAAGTAGTGTTGCTTTGTATTTTTGCCATCTCAGATGAAATGCAGTAGAATAAGTATGAGCACATATTGCTTTGCATGGCCCAGTACTTAAAGCCAACGTGCTCCTGAGGAGCTGCAGAATATTCTGGATTGTGTTCCAGCTGAACTGATTCAACAGCAGCATTACTGCTAAAGAACCAAACTGATATACGCTTCCTATGCAGCCATGCAGAGAAAAACCCCTGTCTGAAGAAACTGAAGTTAAAAACAGTCAAGGACAGCTGTGTGCATTTAATATGGCTTCTATATCTAAACTGTGTCCACTGTAGGTAGTGTTTTGAAGGAACAAGGCATCTGTACCTTTCACAAAGAGATATGCACTGTGCTCAGCTGTTCCTCCTTTGGTCCACATGCGCAGTGTGTACAGACCCTCGTCGTCCTTGCTGAGGTGAGGCAGGGTAAGCTTAGCGGTGCCACCACCACACTTCATCTCAACCCACTCAGATTCCTTCAGCAGATGATCTAAAAAAATGTTGATTTTTTTTTTTAATTTGCTAGTGTAACAACAAATTTCAGTTAGTAGTTGTAGATGATTCCAGTTCTTCAGCTCATTTGAGGACAATAACTAAATACAAGTGTATTAACAAAATAAAACCTAGGAGAGCAGTAGTTACTGCATTTTTTAAGACGATATATAACCTGCTGCTCAGTGGGGTTTCAGAGGGGTGCAGCTGTGCAGCACAGTTAAGTACTTTGCCAGAATCATTCCAGTCAAAATTTATGTCAGTATAAATAGGTAAAATTGTATTTTGTCTCCAGGGTCTTTTAATTCAAAAGAAAACAATTACCATATCTTTTCATTCTTTACTATATGGAATTTAGCATTTAATTATAAATAAGCAACTAGGGCAGATTTAATTTAATTTTCTGTCTTAATGATCTGATAACGGAAACCAGAGTAGTGCAGAATAGTCTTTCTAAATAACAGTGTTCCATTAAAGAGCAGCATTATTTATTTGAAACTGGATTAAATTTCACTTAAACCAAATCATTTCATAAAAGGTGTATTTCTAAATGTAGAATATTGCCACATGTAAAAGTTCAGTTGAAGCCACCGACTTCCTGATGTTATTAACAGGAACACAATATTACATGTGAATAATGGGCTGCACTGATATATAAAAAACTATTGACTGGTGGAGGTAAATTTAGTGTTCTACAATACATGCATCCAACATCCTTGTAACATTACTGTACAGTAATGATGACCACATCATGATTCCACATCATGTAATGTCACACACTGTAACGGTATCTTACCATCTCTGTACCACATTGCCTCTGGCTGCAGGTTGGCAAGGTCTGGATTAATGATCATCTTACAAGTCAGGCTGATAGTGTTCCCCTCGACTCCAAACGTCACACCAAACGTTTCGAGGAAGGTTATATCAAGTTTACTACTGCGTATGTCTGAAAGGAATGGGACTTAAAAGAAAAATAAACCATTTATCTAACCAACACACCTTAGTCAAGATTTCAAGACATTCCTACATGCAGTATTATGATATTAAATACAGCACTAACAGCTGCACTTAAACAAGCACTTAACCAAGAAATCTGTCCAACTGCTCATAGCGTTATGCCAGCCGTCAAAAGTAAAAGCTGTTTTTAATATACACAGATACATTTTCTGAGGCTTTGATCTTTAGTAATTTAAAAATCACATAAATATTTATTGTTAAAGGTGATATGCAACTAAATAGAACAGCAGAAGTGGAATTATAAGTTGAGAAAATGTCAGAAAGGAAAAGGTTTGAGGATTACTTTGCATTTGCTCCTGTTTTGAGAAAAAAGCTGCAAGAACTAGATAAATCT
The DNA here is from genome assembly GCA_900497675.1 of Arapaima gigas. Classification (NCBI taxonomy): domain Eukaryota; kingdom Metazoa; phylum Chordata; class Actinopteri; order Osteoglossiformes; family Osteoglossidae; genus Arapaima; species Arapaima gigas. Next base: position 534,611 of record UFQX01000035.1, read on the forward strand.
GCCTGAAAACAATAAGAAAGGTTTGAAAACCTTATGGAGTATTAAAATTTAACACGCGTATTTAGTTAGTAAGAAATGATTTCATAAACAAAGGGTAAGAATTTATTTTTAAAAAAATCATTTCTGTGTAAACCAAACATGGGGTTCGACCAGCACAGGATGCAAACGCCTGTTTCAGGGGCTGTGATGCCAATGCAGTCACCTGTCCTTGAGGGCACTTACTCTGGAAAGGAAGCCATGACGTTTCAGGTGGCTCCTCCCCCTCTCCAGGCCCTTTGAAGGACAAGGTCAATGAAATCACAGATACCAAGGGAATTCTTTAAGTGACAGAACGTTTTTGAGGTTGTAAAAGTGGTAAACAAAACAAAACAAAAATACTGAAAATTTAAAAGTACAACTTACTCTTGACAACTACAGTAGCCTTGGTGGAAGCGCTGCCGTGCACATTTGTGGCCACAGCAGTGTACTCAGCAGTGTCACTGATCTCACTCCTACAATTTAAAAGATGTTATTAATCTAAAATCTTGCATATATACTTGGTTAATAATGCAAACTAGGTTTACTGCAGAACACATTGCACTAGCAAACAAAACATTCCAGGGCACTTTATCGAAGCTCATCTGTTTCAGGCCCATTTCTGATCTCCTGACTGGTCCTTAAAAGTGCATCTTGCCATCCGTCACAATCATCTTTGTATTTTCTATCAATTGTTCTGGCAGTTACTGGTGTGCTGGCAAAAACGTAGGTACTTGACAAACTGACCGTGCGTCAAGAATTGCTGAATATGTAAGCATACGCTTGATCCAAAGAAGCAGATACATTGCAGCTTCTGTAGGGTTAACCAACAGGGTCCCATTTATGACTTTATCATTTATCTTTTAAGGGATGATGGTGCAGTGAATAGTGTTGCTGCATCCCAGTGCCTGAGCTGTTTGGGTGTGGATTTTAATCCAACTCAGCCTGTGTGGAGTTAGCTTGTTCTCCCCATGTGTCTGTGTGTTTCCTCCTGATCCTCTGGTTTCCTCCCACAGTCCAAAGACATATATTTCAGATTAAGTGGTCAGTGTAGATTGCCCATATTGTGTGAGTGTCCAGCCACCCTGTGACAGACCGGTGTCCAATTCAGAGTATAGTGTTACATCCACTGGTTGTCAGTTTTGTTTTTTCCCTTTTTTCCCATCTCTGACTATGAATGGATAAGACACCCATCCATCATCATTGACCCAAGAAGCTGCGATGGCAGCAATAGCCTGCAGAACCAGAGAGGCAGGATTCTGCTCAAAATAAAACAGCTTCCTGGCTGAACTTCAGAGAACTATCCTGCACTTCAGACTTTACCTTTTTTCTTTTTGGTGATAGTTCTTCGTTTGTGTTCCTTGTAGATAGTATAGAGCAGACTAGATAAGCTATGGAAAACTTTATTTTGGCTTTTGCACCTTTTTTGTTTTTGGCTTGGAGATTATTTAGTTGTATAAAATAAAGGGGTTGATTATTTATGTTCTTTTTGTTTCCTTTAGTTGTCATTTCTAGGTTTCTTTTGTACTTGTATTTTAATCTCCCCTAAACAACCCTGAGGTTGTAACAGTAGTTTTGTAACACAGTGATTTTATGACATGCTTCACGTCACCATGACCTTGACCAGGATAAAGTAGTTAAGGACAGTGGATGGGTGGTGCATGATTCTACTTCTTTAGAAGACTGTTATAGAATAAACACATGGTGGGCTAAATTAAAATCTAGAATTAAATGCTAGAACCTAACTTTTTTGTAGTCCGCTACTTCCATTATGTTCTTTTGAATTTAATCTAACAATATCTGAGGTTTTCCATATTTTTCATTGTCATAGGGAATGCAGAGGGCTGGAACCAATGAGAAAAGTGTGAAGATGTAATATTTATTGAATCATACAACTGTTTCATATAACTGAATTTCATGATTATGTGAGGTGTAACAACATGTAAGAATCATGTCGGACATGGCCATAGGCTTCTATGACAAAAATCAAGCAGAGGGGTGAAGTCCGAAATCATCAGATAATGTTTTCTTGTCTATTGTGGATGATTATTAAGGTCACTTGGACATGACTATGTACAGTATATGTCTAACTTATCCCTTGAAATCTGAGCATGGAAACATAGTGGATATGTATGACAAGAATCTCCAGCTGCAAGAAGAGAAGGGAGTGGGCAGAGAAGAGAGAAATGTGACCTTCACCTTCCAAAATGCTGACCAGAATTTGATTTTGGACTCTTGTCTTGTCTTTTCAATCAAATTTCCACAGGCTGACAATCCATGCATGTGCAGTCTCCTATTTGTCAGTCAATTTTGCATTACAAAGAGCAACTTTGGTCAAATGAAAAAAAAGATCTAAACATATGAGTGACATAAATGCTGGTGCTTGTTCTGCACTGCTCTGAAGGAGTGGCAGCCAAGAGTGTCTGTGCTCTTTAAGGAGGTCACATATCAAATGGCATTGAGCTCAGCACTTCAGCACTTACAGCTGAGACGTCTTCAAGACAGGTGCATTGCCACCAAACAGCTTCAAGCTAAACTAGAAGAGAGCAGTTCCTGTGCTACTTGAAAGCCCACAGTCTCAGATATGAAATCACAAAGTGCTTCGTTTATACTAAATAACCTTCGTATAATATATAGTTAAACTGGCATTTCACATAAAGATTTCCATATAAGCTGAGCATTTTTGTGCATTTGGCAAAAGAAACACACAAGATGAACAAGAGTAGCAGTATAGCTTATTGCTGTCGGGTTTGACGTGACAGATAGGTTAGAGTTTTACTGACCATGGGTTCTTTGGAGGCAAAAATGATTGGTACCATATGCAATATTTTCCAAATTTATGTAAAGATACCCATATTGCACAAACCACACAGAAAGTAGAGATTCATTAGGTTAACCAGCATGTTTAGTGTAAAAACTGTGGTTACCTGTTAATCATCAAACTGTGTACTCCATATTTGCTCTCTATGTGGTACTTTCCTGGTTTGTTCAGTCGATCAATGACCACACCATCTTTAAACCTGTGAAGATACAAATTATTGAGCTGCACCGTTCTTTCTACTTCCCTGTTATTTATGGAGGAAAAAAACATTCCTATCGTTAAATTTTTTGCAGACAAAGAAACCTCTTACCATTTCACATTTGGGGTGGGGTGTCCCTGTACTGTGCAGAGCAGCTTTACTGGAGTCTTTTCCCACACGGTATGGGACCGAAGATTCACCAGAAAATCAGGTCCTTTCACCACTTCCTCATAAATGTGCCTCTTAACAGACATTCTTTCTTCAACCTGCTCATTGAGAAAGTGGATGTTAACATGGATAAAATGAACTAAAATGATCCTGACCAGGATCCTTTTGTTAATGATAATGGATGGATGGATGGATGGATGGATTATTGGATGGATGGATGGATGGATGGATGGATGGATGGATGGATGGATGGATGGATGAATTATTGGATGGATGGATGGATGGATGAATGGATGCACTACTGTTACAGTCTGGCATGGTTACCTCCATGTAAACTGGGTATAGCTCTAGGTCATCAGCTGTTGTGCAGTACATGGAAACTTTCTTCAGTTTTTATTGTTTATTCAGAAATACTCTTCTTAGACAGCATGTAGGATGAGGTTCCCTTTGTTCCCCTTTGTAATAAGGACATGGTTCCCAGCTGATGTAAATTAGTTGACTTCTTATTGTGGCAGCTGATATGTATCTGCAGCAGTAATGATGACCACCTCTTGTAATGTTACACTGTAACAGCATCTTACCATGTGGTGCAAGACTTAGGGTGCAAATCATGGGAGGATCTGCAGGCATCTAACAAAGGAGGCCACCGACACTACATGAGTATCACTGGCCAAATTATATTCAGTTTTGTTACATAAAAAATGTTTGATACTGAAGTTTTCTGGAGTAATTGGACTAAGTGCCATCCCAGTCAATAAAACATTTCTGCTGCAATAGCAACCTTGTACCATATCCTCTTTTTTCAGCGCCTCCATCCTATTTTAACTCCACTATGGGTTTTGGAGTTGCTAGTCTGCTGTAAGTAAAGCTGATTTCATCTTGGTTGATCCCTCCCACCTCTTGATTGACTTACTATGCTCACCAAATCATGGATCACCACTGAAAATACAGTCACACCTGCAGTCCACTAACTCTATCTTCTCCTTCCTTTCTCGTTCCTCTGGCAGAGGTGGAGGCATAGGCCTGCTTGTGTCTTGCCAGTGGAAATATTCAGCTCTCTTTCTATCATTCTGGTCTGCCTTTTGTATCCCCTCATTTGGAATCCACACAGTCTCCATAACTGCCCTGACCACATTTTCAGTGGTTTTCTATATCACTCTTTCCAATCCCCTGGCTGCTTCCTGGTTGACCTTGATATTTTTGTAAGTTCCTTCCCAATGGAGAACCTTCCACTGATCCTTCTGTGTGACATGAACTAGTATGTGAAGAACATTCACACAAACAGTATTCTGTCACCCCAACAGTCCTTTGATCTTTTAGTACCCTAACCTCTACAGTCTTTGATCTGCTAGTGTCCCAGTCCTGCATCTCCTAGCAGATCCATCTACCTGTTTCTATAAAACTGCACAATTTGCTCATTTCGTCCACTTTATTGGTGAAGAACCTGAAAGTAACAATTACCTCCAAGTACACTGAAGCCATAACCCAGCTGTTAGTGATATGCTGCATACACTACTGCAATTCTCTCTTGTCTGGTCTTCCAGTCTTTGCCATCAAGCCTCTCCAGCTGATCCAGAATGCCACAGCATTGGTTGTGTTTGGCCTGGCAAAGGATTCCTCTGAATCTCACCTCCTTGTCTTTCTTCATTGGCTTCCTACAGCACTCAGTATCAAGTTCAGCAGTCTGGTTATGGTTTAAAAGATAATGAAAGGACCTGACCTTGCTCTGATCAGTCACCAAACCCCAACAAGAGCACTCCTTCATGTCTGGCTGGTTGGTGGTCCTATTCACAAGAGGTTCTAAATTGGACATCTGTACAGTTCAGTTCTGTTCTACAGTTCTGGCTCTGATATCTTGAATGTGTTCTCTCAGACCCACTGCCACCTTCGCATTTCTTACCACACTGCCTATCACCTACAGGCAGTCACTCATATAATGTGCACCAGAAAAAATGGGGGTATCAAACAAAGCTGCAACACTCACGTGTCTGTATGTAAAAGTCTTCATCTGTTATGGAATGCACGTTTATTAATTCTCAGGTGTTTAGTACTTTGAAGAAGAGCATCTGCTAAATGAATAAATGTGAATGTAGTTATTAATTGTATATTTTATTTGTCTTAATATTATTTTTTTCAGACTTGAAATCTTTGCAGAACTAATAAAACAATTTTTATTTTTACTTTATCTGAATATATTGGGGATTTTACTGGCAAGGAGATAATCTGGAATTAGCCAATGAAGTCTATTTGAATTTTAGTCTTGTTCTTTCTTGAAATACATGAAAACTAAAGAAAAGAAGCTACACATTTTTTTCTAGACCATATTACTTGTTAATACAAGCACTTACCAACAGAAAACTGAATATATCTTGAAAATGTTCAAAATGCTAAAATGTTAAAAGGCATACACATATAAAATACACACATAAAAATATTTAAAAATTGATCCTTTACCTCTCTCTGAATTGCAATCTTTTCAATCTGGTACTTAGTTGATTCTCGCATCTTATGGACCTCCTGCTGTAGTTCAGCAACTTCTCTTCCAAAATTAACAGTTCTGCGCTCATACTCCTCAACCTCTCCAGGCTCTCTAGGACATCAATATTTGTAAATTTGAAAGCAGAAACATCATTTTTGATTTAATGAAGAGCTGTAGTAGTAAACTACATAGCTGGTGTGTAAAGTTAGAAGATTTGGATAAAAAGGGGACATTCTAAGACAATAAATTCTTGTTATTTAGTTATAGTATCAATTTTAATTTGCGTTTTTTTGTAATGCTGTACACTGCATTCAAGAGTGAATGAACACTTACTGCCCTTACCCCAAAAAATGCTATAAACATTATTTTCATATGTGGCCCAAAACTTGAGCAAAGAACTGTATATACATATGCTACCTACAGACTTTGGGCTGTCAATCGAAACCCATCTCTTCCAGATGCATTTGTCTCCTCATATCTTGAAAAGTGCATAAACTTACATCATCATTTTATCATCTGTCACAATTGCCTTTGTATTTCCTTTTAATTCTGAATGTGGCTGCTTGTGTAATAAGCACTGTATGTTAGTTTGGAGGAAAAATGTCTGCGAAATTAATAAATAAAAATGCAATTCTGGGAAAGAGGTTTGTGATCACAAAAAGTGCAGCCTGTTTCAGTAGGTCACAAAGTTATTGGGAATCGTGCAGCTTTCATTTAAAATTCTAAAACAGCATAATGTGGTGCTGAAGATATTGTCTCTGGTGTAGCTGTATTAATGGACTCACCTCTGTCTAAAAGTAGGAACTGTGTAGGTTTGCTCCTGTGTAGCTGCTTCAGCAGCCTGGGTCTGAGTCACTGACCTGGAGCTGGTTTTTCTGCCAGGGAAAAGATTGATTCAGGTGACTTACTTTGTTACATGGTTTTGCAAACTGTATGATAATGAGTATATTATAGAACTGCAACCTAAGACCTTATTAGAATTTGCATGTTTTTCTTGTGGTGAAAATTTTGATTTAAAAAATATGAACAAGTGTATAATACATGCAGACCACTTTATTAGAAACATCGAGCAAGTACTACGTACAAGTACTAAACCCAGTTTCACCTCCAGAAAAGCCTGAATTCTTTTAGGCAAATTTACCAGGAAAAACATCCATTCCTGGTTTATGCCTGAAAATGCCGAAAATGTTGTGGGCTTGTTTCTCTCCTACTTATTCATTTTTTTTCCATTTTGTAATTTTGTCTCTTCTTACTTTGTTGCATGAACTGGACTTTGGTGTTTTTGTTTTGAATTCCTTCAAAACCTCAACTTTTAAACTCTAACAGCAACCATTCTTAAGTCAAATCAAACAGCCACAGCTCCCACACAAACTAGTTCTATTCTTATTGCCTACCCCACTGCTAAGTCACGTTTAACAAATACATAATAATTTCTATGTGTGAGAATCCAGCAGAATCCAACCTATAAATAAACTGAGGGATGTCTGTATTTAATGACAAGTTAGGTTCTAAAAAAATTCTGGGCATAGTTATGAGTTTAAAAAAAACTGTAAAATTTTCTATTTTATTATCTTTAAGTTGCATTAAGATTGAAACATGAATGAAATCTTAGTGTCTTTTCATGGCTGTAAATGATTTATTATTCAGAACCAGTATCATTCACACTGTTACTCAAACAACTTGCAACCGTATTCAGTTGGAAAATTATTCACAGTTCTTACCTTGAGGAAGACGTCAGGTATTCTTGGGTAACATATTTAGTTTGAGTGCTCCGATAATCCTGGCCAAAACGCTTATGCTTTCGTTGGTAAAATGGCAAAACCTTGGTGGTGGCCATGATCAGAAAAATCCCTGTCAACCCAACCAAGAGGGGAAAATCATGCACTATTAACTGCCTACATTTTAAAAACCTTAAAAAGAACTAAAAATGTTTTTGGAAGATAAATTTTAACCACAGGCAGATGTAAAATATACTAACACACACATTCATGAAGGAAAGGTATTCTGACATTTCACAATATGGAGGTGGTGAGGGACCTCACCAAGGCAACCAACCTCACTCTAATAGTGTAATACACCAGGGTACGTTTTTATTGGGACTCTTTTTTCCTCCGCATTTAATTTTAAGAGCTCAACTTAGTTTCTTAGTTCTGAAACTTGATCACTTCCTGCTGTTTGCAGCTGTTTCAGCTGAATATTACAGTCATACGTTTCTTTCTTGGATTACACCTTTGTAATAAAATGTATAGTATTTAGTCTATTAATATAAAGATATTATACTGGAGCAGTTTGCAGTAGCTACGTTACCTCAGAGTGTAACAGCAGAGTGTAACACTGCTCTTTTTAGTCCTGGTGTCTCTTGAAACAATATATCGGCTTCTTGTGTTACAAACAATTGTTAAGAGTTACTTGCATTATTCCTTTAATTTTAAATATTTTTTCTTCCCTTGTCTATTCTCTGAAATTGTGTCTGTTGTGGATCAATAACACCCTGCTTTTCTACAAGTATCTGTTACTTGCCAGTAAAACACACCAAAATAGAACAGGAGTATGGGAAGAAAATTTGTATGAAGTGTAGTACAGAATAGTCAGTAGTGTTTACAGCAAGTGTTTTGTGTTTGTGAGTGTAGGTGAACTGGTCAACAATCAACATTAAATAGAAGTTTGTGTATTTCATTATGTATAAAAATGTTAATAAGATAGAAGGGATCTGAACATAACCAGGAAAGCACAGGCCACACGGCTGAGTCTGGCGTGCCCTGGATAGGTCGTGACCCCCTCATATTGTAGCCAGACCCAGTGACACCCTAAGGGTGATTTTGAGTCACCAATCCACCTAAAACACACTTTGGGCTATGGCAGGAGACATGGAGAACATGTAAACTCGACACAAACAAAGCTGGGTTTGAAACTACGCCCAAAAAAACCAAGGTGCTGTGAGGTAGCAACCCTACCGTCTGTGACACCCAAATCAAAGTGTCTTTTAATATATTATACCAAGACTCTGTAAATACATCAAGGGAGGTTTTCGTTATTAACTTTCCAATTGTGCAAATTAAGAAGTTGAAAGGAGCCAGTTGATGAACATTGCACATGTTTATGGGAGGAATCAGTCAGCCACTGGTGCTACATTTCACACTATGTTTAGTCATTTCCGTGAGCTCAAACATGTTAAACAGTGGGTTCTTATTGCACTGTACTGCATTTTTCTTGCAGCAACTTTACTTAAAGGGCAGTACAGTGGTGTGAAGTGTAGTATTTATGTTTGTGTGTTTCAATCGTTCTCTTCTTGTGTGTGTGTGTGTGTGTGTGTGTGTGTGTGTGTATGTGTGAGAGAGAGAGAGATAAAGGGGGGGAAGCACAACTGCCCCATGATATACTGGTATCCCATCCAGGGTGTACCCTGCTTAGCCCAGCACCCTGTCTTGCTAGCAATGGCTCCAGAATACAGCAAGCATACACTTTACAAGCAGCCACAGTTAGTGAGTGATGAATGAATGAAATCTGCTTCTACAGTCCTCTGCTATCTTTTTTATTTTAAGAAGATAATTTCTAGCAATCATATGATTTCACAATTTTTATTACTTAGATATCAATGTATACGCGTTACCATTGCCAACCCCTAAATAACTGCATCTTCAGAATTCATCAGCCCCGTGTGATGATTCCAACTATTTTAAAGACATAACTGCTATTCAGTGGTGAGCCCCTCAGTCACATCTACAGTAAAATGCCTGAAATTGATGCCTTATATGGATACCTTATTTTCATGATGTGTGTCAATAACTTATTTTTGTATTATAGTAGCATACATACATCATTCCAAACTTCTTCTTTCTCTGTGTGGAATATCACTTTAACTTTATGCAATTTAAATACCATTCTTTTTCTTCCATTATTAACATCATTCCAGTTGTTGAAGATCAGCCAAAAGTGAAGTATTATTTCGGCACAGCCAGCAAACCATAATTTATTTACCTATAGTCAAGGCAGAATAGGAAAGAAGAAACTGGACTTACCCCGAGGGAATAAGGAAACGCAGAGCCGGTGAAGATCAGCGTGAGCCGCCCAGGTTACACTCGATGATGGAAACAAAAATATTACCGTCACTTAAGGAAAGCTTCCCATGGTACATCCATTTATGGATAGGCAAGAAACTATATATAGCATTTACATCAGGGTTCACTTTTAAATTTTATAAAAAGTTCCACAAAGATACAGAAGGAATCAGGATAAAATATGTGCATATTGTGTTATTTTTTAATATGCAAATATGAGAGAGGAATAACCACCCATCACCATTAGATCATGAATATCAATTTAGGAGGAATATATGAGTGCAAAAAGCATCTTCTCTTAAAGTTTAACCTTGACTGAATTTTGAAGAGTAAAGGGATTTTTGGAGTTTTTACTTGAGGCTGAAAATGTTTCCTGTCTTCTATTTTCTGGAAGACGTAACCTTGATCACACTTTAAAACAACTTGCTTGAAAAACGCACAAGATCAAATAAAATTTGATTGAACGATGACTTGAACCCCCACAAAATAAACAGGCATCAAATGATATGCCTCTAGTACAGTGATAACAGTTTAAGGCACATTATTTCCATGACTTACATTTAAGGTAGTTTCCCTGGTGGCATTAACACCATCCGTCTCTGAAACCTTTTTATGGTTCTAAAGAAAGAGCCGAGAAAGTCAAGCCTCCAGCTGCTATTTTTAACTGAAGATTAAGCTTTGAGGAGGTCTACTGGAAGGATGATAACCTGACAAGTGCTGTGGCTGATGTCCACCAGAGGGAATAAATTTAGTCCTGATGGCTGATAGTGCTGGTGCCTCAGGGTGTGTGAGGTGTTCGGACGTGGTTTCGAATCTGGCTCAATCTGTGCAGAATTTGTAATCAGCATTAGAAGAAACTTTCTCATATTTTGCCCACGTTACATCTAGCACATTTTTTTGCTATTATATTAGTAATGTATCGCATAATATGCAACACGGTCTGTTATTTTCATGGTATAGCGACTTATACAAACAAAAACAAAAATCTTATTATTTTGCAAATTACAAGATGTATAATGCAGATAAGAATACTTTCCTTAATAGATTCAATTGGAAACTTACTGAGTTGGAAATATTATTTCATAACAGATAATTATTCTGAAAATAGTAAATAGTTAATAGTAAGTTTACTGATACTAATTTAGCTTTAACATGTATTTTGTGTAAGTGAACTGATGACTCTGAATTGTCCATTGTGTGTGTGTGTGTGTGTGTGTGTGTGTGTGTGTGAGAGAGAGAGAGAGAGAGAGAGAGAGAGAGAGAGAGACTGCTGTGTGCTGCTCACAAGATAGGGTCTGGATTATGACGATTCTATATCAGACGAGCAGTTATTGACAGTGGATGGATGGATGGATGGATGGATGGATGGATGGATGGATGGATGGATGGATGGATGGATGGATGGATAAATATTAAAAATAGTTAGCCTCTCAACCACCCACAGCTAAAATGTATTCCTTTCCTTTGGGTCTGCAGTAGTGAAAACTGACTGTAGTCTAAAAACCAGCAGAGCATCTCTTCTGTGCTACTTACAGGTCTTTCTGGTGGTTCTTGTGTTTTTAACCGTCGTTTTTATATGGTAACTTCACTTTTTACATAACTTGCTTCACGACTCCGTTTTTGACAATTCCAATTTAATGCTGACAGATGTCTAGAGCTCGGTTAATCTTGTGTTCAGCTGCAGCACAGTGTTCCATGCAGGGCTGCCATCATCCTCGGCCGGACTTCAGCGCTCAGCCGCCTCGCGCGGTGAAGCTCCTGTTTAACAATAGCGAAAGGAGGAGATTTTCTTCATCCCAGCGGTAGGTGGCGGTACAGGCCACGTATAACTTCGCGCCACTGAACTCCACGAAGAAATGTTTTGTATTGGCTGTGTTGTTCCGCATTTCATGTTCTGTGTTTACGGACAGAACGTCAAAGTGCTTTATTAATAATGCATTTTTCCAGTCCTGTGAATTGTTCTACTACTGCCGTGCAAGAATGTTAGTTACAAATGGCCAAAGTAGGCTTCTTTCTCTCAGTCCTAATGGTTTCCCACTCTGAAGAGAGTGATGTTTTGCTTGAAAGGCGTAGAGATGCAGAGTCGCGCTAAATTGTCGTTTTGGTTTCCAGTATAATCGCCATCAGCGATTCATAAATATGTGACACATAATGGACATGCAGTTCTCTTACTTCGTATTATCAGATGAACTATAATTTACCCAGTGGAGATTTATTTATGGTTTTAATATTTGAATCTATTTAAGATGAACTCTGATGCCACGTTGTTAATGGTTTCTTAAACCCAGTTGTCAGTGCGGGCAGGTCTGATCTGTCACCGCGCCTCCGCCCTCCATACAGAAAATAGTAGACATCTCATAGTGTTTAAAAAAAGTTTTTAAAATACTCAAAATCCTTCTAATTTAACAGTTTCATTACTTCTCTTTCGCTGCGAATACGTTATGTGTATCGGCCAAACGTTTGAAACTGAAACGTAAAGAAATGCATATTAAACGTGCTCGAGTGGTAAACAGTCCCGGCGGCGGTGCAGTGCCCGCCCCACGGCTCGGTCGCGCTCCTCCAGGTACCCCCCATAAATAAACACGTCACTCGTTAAATGAGGCCCCTCTTCCTGCTCGCAACCGGCTGCGGTTCGTGTCATCGGGCCGGCAAAGCACTCGCAGAAAGGAGGGACTAGAGGCGCCTCGCTGGTCGCCTCGCTGGGACACGATGGCCGGACCTGCTCCTGCGCACGGACCCCTGCTGCTGCTCCTGCTGTACCTGGTCCTCATCTGCTCCGCTCAGGTAAGCGAGGCGCTGTGTGGACCGCCTGTGGACCTCCCGTGCATTTTCCACTCTTATTCGCTATCCTTACATCCTCAACCATGAGAGTAACACGATATTATTTTTCCATCGGTTTTGACGCAGTAGATGCGCGCGGAATTTCTCAGGGGCTCTGGAAATATGGAAAATATCGACAAAATGTTATATATGAAAAAATAGGAAAAGTGATATGAAAGGATCTGTTAAACGACTGCAGAACTTTTAGGTGGCTTTAACATGTTTATAATTGTACAAACTGTACTGTTACTGTGATGAAAAAATGATTTTTTGAGGTTTTTAATGAATACATTGTCCTGTAAGAAGGTCAAGCTTTGAATCCCTTAGATGCACTACTGTTTTGTCCACCAGTAACGTTATATATTAGCGAAGGTGCTGCACAAAGTCAGTTCAGAAAGTCACCCACTAGAAATGTGTCCTTAAAGGGTCTGTTGTGTCACCCTTACACAGCAGCTCACGCCAGGGCCACGTGGTCCCCGTGGACCTCCAGGCCCTCCAGGGGTCCCTGGAATTGACGGCATTGATGTAAGTTACTCCGCAAAAGATGTCCCTTAACTGAAGGAAAAGGTTTAACTGTTTCATGCACACATTTTTCTTGCTTTTGAACATTCATATATTTGATGAGCTTATTAGACAATGCCTAACTAAAAAGTACAATATAACACTGAGAATAATTTCTTAAATATGAGTGTTTTTTTTACTGAATAATGAGGATGACTTTCTGTCAGGGTGAAAGAGGTCCTGATGGCCCGGATGGTGGTCCTGTAAGTAGCTTAATTTCATTCTTTAAATACTATAGATATTTTTATTTATATATCGATGTTATTCAAAGGTTCAGATGTGGACATAGATGTATCACAGCATCCCACCCTGTATCCCACCTGATAACACTGCATTACTGCCTGTGACACTGCTCAGTACTCTGTGCCAGAAGAGCATCCCATAAAAATGAATGGAACTCAAACTCAACTGAGTGTAGTCCTTAGTCATATTTTGAATTATTGTAACTTCAGGGCCCTGATGGAGATGCAGGAAAGCCTGGATCTGCAGGATTGCCGGGAGAACCTGGAGCAGATGTAAGTGGTTTGATCCTAATATTTTATTGATGTATAGATATTAAGCAGTCAGCACGTGTGGAATATCTGTAACCATTTGTGGTGACCACACTACACCATTATTTTTGGTGATGAAGAAATATTTCCACTGATGATATGATTATAAAAAATGTATGTGGTAATTTGTGGTCTGAAATTTGACCTAGCCATAACAACGGCATGCGTGTTTTAAAGCAGAATCAAAATTGTTTACAAATTCAACATCTCTTTTTGAGTAAGATGTTTACTCAATTTATTGAGTAAAAAGTATCAAGTAGGAATTAGTGTGTAATGTAAAACCATTTGTTTTCACTTTGATTTTTCATTAACATTCCAGTTACTTCTGTGGACTAAAATAGTCACCTGCCAACTATATTTGGCATTATGTATATTTCCAGGTTTTCATTCAATTTAGGCTTCCAACAATGTTTAATATTCAGTGTAGTGTTGGTGTGTATACATTTCATATATGCAAAAAGTGGATAAAGTAATTTTCTTGGCTATAGAAGGTATCAAGAAACAGTAATTGAACTGCATGGGGGGTGAAGAATTTATGAAGTGTACAGAGTGAGACTGCCTACCAAGGCATGCATTTGCTTTTTCACAAGTGTAAAAAATTGTTTTCTCTAATGTTGTATTCAGTATGAATATTTCAAGAACTTTGTTGAGTTTTGTTTTGTTGAAAGACTGATTCTGCTGTAAAAACTGCAACATCCAAGATTTTTTTAGCCAGAAAAAAAACTTTTTCAATTCCCATAGTAAATAAAACTTAAAAAAGAAATTTATGGTGATGCACTGGCAATGTTATTAGCTGTAAGTGAAACTTGCATGTAAGCATAGTATAACAACTGGGTACTTTTTCTGAAGTTATATTTTGATAATTCACATGAGAAAACCTTTGTCTCACGCAGGGCTTAACTGGGCCCATTGGAGATACTGGTCCAGATGGTCCACGTGGACCAAAAGTAAGTAGTACCAAATTTTGTTTATAAAACAAGTTGCATGACATAAATATATTAATAAATCATGACCTCATTTGGACAAAATTCATCAAACAGTAATACTGTACCAGCTAAAAGGTAGGTAAGCAGCAGGAAGAATCATGCAACATAATTGAACAGTAATGACATTTATTACTTAGCAGCAAAGAATTATATTTAAATTCACAAACGTCTTTACAGGTGCATTAGACATATCAGTAGAAATGCCCATTAATTCAGTGCTTACCTATATTTTAATTATGTTTCTTTTCATTAAGATTACTGATTAAATGGCAAACACTGAAAAGTAGCTTTTTGAAGAAAAACAATTACTAGATACTGAAAGAGACTATTCACTTTTTTGGTTACACTGTGTAATGTAAGATGTTCTTTCAGAGTGAATTTAAACAATTAAATATATTGTGAAAGACTTAGGATTTTAAGATTAGCAGATTTATTCTATCCATTTCAGGGTGAACCAGGAAAGGTTGGGCCTCGTGGATCAGCAGTAAGTAGTAAAATGTATTCTTAAAATTGTATTATGTTATTGTGTTTATGTAAACCATTACAATGGAGGAAGCCTTTTTGTACATCTGACTAGTGAGAAAGTTGATGCAGGAGTGTAAAAGTTCATCCAAGAGAATGGATTTAACAGTTTTGCGTGTAATGGGTTGCAAAGCACTGCACTGATGATATTACACTGCTCACTGCAATAATAATATAATACTTTTGTAAACTGAGTTGGTTGTGCTCATGTCGCATACATAATAGACTATAGGTTTAAATTTGAAATCAAGTCTAGATCTCTGTGTACAGTTTGCATGTTATCTTCATGTTTGTGGCTTTTTCTTCCAGTCCAAAGACAGGTGAAGTGGGGCATATAAACTGGCCTGACATGTTTTCATGTAGAACACACCTGTGTAGTATATCAACAAAATTGTATAAATGAATTGAACAGAGTCTTTAAATTAATATCACAAATTGTTTGATTAAGTAACTGATCCATTCTTTATAAGTAACAGGTTAATCACAAGTAGGGTTGCATCAGTCTTGGAATCATTAGGCATTAGGCTATGCAGTGACTCCCTGGATGGGGCACCATTCCCCTGCATGGTGGCCATACATGCAGACATTACAAGGAATTTTTAGTAACCAATGAACCTGAATTTCATGTTTTTGCCCTGTGAGAGGAAACCAGAGCACCCAGAGGAAACCGTCATAGACCCAGGGAGAACATGCAGACTCTGGCATGTTGACTCTGTAGTCATCATGCTGCTATCAAGTAATCACTTAATGTATTACTGCTTCTAAGGAAACAAGTAATATGGATTATATTCCAAGTGATACTGTTAACTGAGTTATTTGCACCAAGGTGTCATTCTAATCAAAGGGATTTTGTCCATAGCACATTAATACACTGTTTCCTTTAAGTACAACTATAGAATAACTTCCTTGTGTGGAAAGCTGTAGCTTGCATGCTAAATATACGTAATTTTTGCCTTGCCATAATAGTTTATTTTATTTTCTCTTTGAAACATGGCTGCCATTACGTGAATTGCATTACATAAAAATTGTGCTGCAACTAACTGCAACTAAATTAAAAATAAGGAACTGAAGTGAAATAAATTAAAGCACTCATGCAAAACATTATCTTCAATTTGTTGGTTATCATTATCTAGAGAGGAAAAGGTAACAGATATTGGAGGATTACAAAAACAAAAAAAATTATTTGATTAATAAAATGTTAGAATCTAACACCCCAGGGCCTGAAAAATTAAATTAGTTACAGATCATGTTGGTGTATCCAGCTGTAAATGGATAATATACTGGTCACCAGTTCAGAGACAAAATATGGCCATAAGATCTTCATTTTCTGACAATGGATTGAAGGTATATAGATGTTCTGATATCTATGTCTGGTTTTAATTTTTCACAAATGAAAGTGCTAATAATGTATTTAAGTCCAAGAAACGCCAAAAGGATCAATATATTATTATACTTTTGAGCTGGCAAAATATTAGAAATACCACACGAAAAGTATTAACACAGCCATATGTAGCTGAATATCAATAAGTATCTGTCAGCTATAAAAGAGGCTTGAAAATCAGCACTTAATCATGAAATCTTGTAACATAACACAAGTAGCAGAAGCCAAATAGCTAATAAATACAGATTCTTTCTTCACATAAAAACATTATTATTTTGTAGGCAAGAATAAATGCCAAAAATCATTCCAGCTTTTACGAAATAAAAACAGAGTGTCTATATAGCTATACTTGAATATTTGAGAGGATTACTGTCAAAATTTACCATAAATAACACTGAAAATTGCATAACTTGCAGTAATGCCCGTAAACCTGAGTAGATGAAAAAAAGGGCAGATAAGTAGTCTTACTGTTTTTCGTATATCATATAAGTTTATTTTTGCAGAAAGTTAAAGAATATTCAGCCCACAATGAATGTCCAAGTGTGAACATGGAGGAGGAACTGTAGATATGGTCAGCCGTCACATGGGAACGATAAGTTGCTGTAATTGCTCTGCATTGTCATTTGTGGAGTATGAAGCCATTTCAGTCGACTGCCTTGCAGTGAAAACACCTTTCCAGGACAGTAATACTCACAAATACACATTTCAACAGCTTAAAACACAAGTTTAAAGTCAAGACTCCCTCAGTGATCAGATCTAAACATAATCGAATCTTTATGGAATTTTTGGAATGCAGACAGTGTGTCAGACATTTCAGTGTTGTTCATCATCACATAAAAGATGGCTTTCTTTATTCACGAATGGTCTAACACCCCTCAATTTAAAAGTTGTCTCATGGAATTCCAGCAAGGTCCATGACATAATTTGCTGGATATTCATGCATTTTTGGTCATTTCAAACAAAGGGCAATTTTAAATTCTAAAGATTATAAATGTTTAGAACTTTTACAATTCATAAATATCAGCTGTGTTACCAAATACTGGAATATCTAACCCAAGTTTTTGTCCAAATGGATAAATGTAATACATAAATACAAAGCACTTATATATAACTTCATGATTTAAGAAAATGATCAAATCTGGGTAATTGGACAAATTGTACCAGTCGAAAGGCCTGGCCATTATGCTCTAAATTAAACGTACATTGAATTAAAATCATGAGAAGTGCTAATTAGTAACGTTTGTCAGAGTAAAACAATAACTAACCCACGTTTACTCTGTGTATTGTGTGTATAGGAAGCCTTTATTTGAATACAGCGCAGGTGGAAAATAAAAATTATGGCTTAGACTAGAACATATGTTGGACTTTACTGTAGCATTTCCCAAAACCTTTGAGACCTTCAAGAGTGAATTAACAAAACACTGGTGCAACAGTGAAGGTAGAACAATATCAATGAATATCCATCAGCCAGCAGAGCACACAGGTGATTTGCTTCTTTCTACTAACATTGGGGAATAAATTGTATCAGCATGTTTTGATTCAGTTATGTAAATCTTATAAAGAGCTTTTACGACATGAATCCTATTACACTATTGTAAATAATGCCTTAACACATATCATGATCAAATAAACATCAGATAATGTGATATGTTTCATGGCATAGTTTTTCACTTAATGGTGTGATGTGACAGAATGAGTTCATCCTGGTCAGATAAGTGTTGTTTCTGTTTCCAGTGCATTGTGTCTCAGTGCATAATTAACAAAATAAGTGTAAAAAAAGTACACTTTTCAATATGATGCTATACTTATTTGAATTTTTCTAAATGAGTAGTATTGAACGTGCTTTACTGTGCTATAGTATGTTGTCCTGATAGTCATAGTTAACTGCAGAACAGGGAAGACTTCAAAAGAACATGTTAAAGGACAGAATTACCATGAAAATCTTGGAGAATTTTTAGAAACAAGCATAAAGCAACATTGACACTCTTGGGGCTCTCTTTCAGGGTACTGGGCCTGATGGACCACCTGTAAGTACCTTTTGAGATTCAGTGGTGTTAAAATAATATTTATCATCTGAGAAAAATAACAATTTTTATATGGTCTTATGCATGATTATAAGTATAATAAACAATAAAATAAAAAATGTGCTCTCCTTATATCACACAATGTTTTGTATCTTTTTAATTCATGTAATATTGCTGCAAGTTGTGCTGAAACCAACCTTTTTCCTTAATAAGGGACCACCTGGGTCTGGAGGTCTTCCAGGTGAAGTTGGCAAAGTTGGACTCCCAGTAAGTACTATGCTTGCTTAGTTCCTGGCAGTACTATACTAGGAAATATGTTTAAAGGGTGTAAACATTTACAACAATACGATTTTAAATTATAAATGAACAGCATGCATTTATTAATTGTGTAATAAGGTGTTATTAATAATTTCCTCAGGGATCCATGGGACTGAGAGGGCCTCCAGGGCCTCCTGGACCCCCAGGTCCTAGAGTAAGTGAAAAACTTCCGTATACTGTCCAGTTTTAACTCAGCCTATGGCTGTTGTCTTTCATATACCTTTTATTGCCACATGGATACACTGGGACACTGTTGTTCTGTATTCTGTTTGGGAACAGACACTGCTCTGCCTATTTGCATTCTTTCCTGCTGTTCTATGACATTATTCTTTAGCAACAAAACATTAACCAGAATCTATAAATTTAAAAAAGTATTAAGTAGATCTCAGTATGTCTGCTTTCCCTGTTCATTGTCACAGTGTAACTATTATGGGTATTAAGTGTACAATATTATGTGGAGCATATTTAGCATTTTAACTAAAACTAGTTTTGGAATCCCTGTTCAGCATCAGATGGTGAGCAGATACTCCCTTAACTATACACCAGATTAGTAAAGAATCACAGAATAGCCACACCTAGTGCCGATTTCCTGTTAATAAGCCCAACCCTCAGGTATGGTGTTCAGGGCAGGAGACAGTGTTTGGCCTGGTCTGCTGCCTGTCAGAAAAAACTGTCTGTTTTCTTACTTTGGACAGTGTTCATTTTGCACATCATGTGTTTATGCAGCTGGTTATTCTGTATATACTCTTATGGTGAGTGTTCACGCGAAGGCTCTATCATGACAGACCATTTATTGGTCAGAACATGGGTGAATGTAAACTAAATGAGCTTAGACCCAGTCGCATAAATGCTTACAGTAGATACTATACTGGCTCAAATATATACCTCTTACAGCTCCCTTTCCCGAATAATTACATCTGTCAGCTGTAACTGAAACCTGTAAGAGCTGCACGACCATCTCTGATACTGCAAATCAAAACAAGACTGAGTGCCTGAGGGTTGTGCAGACATCTAGAAGTTGGAGCATTTTTTAGAAACTGAAAGGAAGTTAGAAAAAGGTAGTCAAACTTGTTACTGCTCTTTTAAGTATAGGCAGCAGTGAGCATATTTCAACCGACATCACCGTCTCCTTAAGCATATGTACTATAGGTCTATTTAGTATACTTACAGTGAGAAGCTAACCTGAAACCCATGTCTTTGGAATGTGGGAGGAAACCAGAGCACCAATACTTTGTGTCAAAGTGGGGCAGCAGATAGTGGGGTGGTTGCAGCCATCACTTTACATGCAAAGGACTTTATTTTGAATCCCCTCCAATCCAGGAAACCTTACACAGCTGTTAAACTTGTAAGTGGTTTATTGTGAAAACCTAGCATTGTCATTTGTTTTGAAATGTCAGCTAAATGAATATATAATAATACTAGAAAATTTCTGTCTCTAGCAGTCATTGCAAAACAGCTACACAACTAGCCTATAGATATCACTAAAGTTCACCCACAAGAGTAGGAGTAGGTACCTACTTCAATTCATTTAGCTTCCATATAGTTTGTAGTTCATGCAGAAGTTCCAGACTGTTGGTAAACAGATATCAGATGATGAACATTGTACTTGTTTAAAGGATGAATCCATCAAAATAGTTTTTTGTAGAATTTCTATTTATTGTTTTACTAATTTTATTTAATTGAAACTAGTCTGGCATTAATAAAAATATCAAACATAACATACGCTGTAAATAAATTGAGAGATGTCTGTTTTAAGATTTTTATTCATTATGACTTACTAGGAAAAGTGACTTTGGATTTGCAGCCAAAAATTATTTACATCCAAAAATGACTAGCTGCAGTTTGAAGAAGTTTGTTGACAGAGGGTGGAAGACCAGACAACAGAACACTGTAGGAGTAAGATACCACCAGGAACTGGATGGAGTGTGGTGTGTGGGATGAGGTTCTGGAAGGAGCTGCAAATGAAGGAGGTGTCCTTTATCATAGAGACCTTCCTGACAGGAAGGATCAACAGTCAGATAGAGGATTTCACTCTTCAGAGTGACTGAGTTGTCAATTATTGCAATTACCAAGCCAACGGTGTAGATGGAAAAGAGTAAGGGGTCCAGCACAAAACCCTGACGGACAAAGTGGGAGCCATGCCAAACCACATAAGATCCACTGTAAGATTTAAATAAGATTCATGCCATTTATATGATAATTCTTTGACACCAGCTTGGAAGCAAGGAAAAGGGGATCTAGTGGTTGACTGTTTATCATCTTTCTCCGGGTTAAAAAAGTCATGTATCACTAGAAGACTGTGTAGTATTGAGAAGTATTATGAGGTTGGAGGACCGAGGAATAATTGTGTGTTTAACAGAAAATTTAATACTTTTTTGGTTAGACATACTGGATTTTTGCTCACCATGAACAGGGACTTTCATGGTTTTACTTTTTCACATTACTCTTCTTAGTTAAATCCATTATATGTACCTTGCATCTGTTACATTTAGATTGAAGGAAACAACAGACAACAATATTTTGCTGAAACCGATGACTTTCTTGTGCAGTTAATTCCTTATTTTTCATTCTAGGGCACAGCTGGGATTCATGATGGTAGTAGAGTGCTGGTAAGACTGGGTCACACTACACTACAGCAGCATGCATTCTGAGTAAGACCAGCAGTGTAATGTAGTCGCTTATTATATTACCTAGTGTCTCAATGCCTGCCCTCCTGGCCCAGCTGGCTACCCAGGTCTTCCAGGTATGAAGGTATGTTGTTATACTTTTTGAAAAGTATATACAAAGGTTGGCTATAACAAAATTAACTTTGGGTTGTATTCTACAAATCACAACATTTCTCAGACTTTGAGAAGAATTTAAAACCTCCTGTAGCTATGGAACTAATTTAACTGACTGAAAGTGATTGACTGAAGCTACAATGATGTCTATACAGGGCCACAAAGGTGTGAAAGGAGAATCTGGTGAGCCAGGCAAACAAGGACACAAGGTAAAATATCTTCGACAAATGAAGCAAGTTAAAATGTATTTTCACAGTTGTAATCTAAGAGAAAAATATATTTTCTTGAATTTCTAAAGATATGAAGATCTAAAAAAAAAACAATTTTTAATTCATTTTAATTTCTAAACAGAATAAAGCCAATTCAGTGCTTTATACACATAATGTGATATGATCATATCTGTTCCTTAATGTTCCAGGGTGCACAAGGAGACCAAGGAAGCCCTGGCGAAGTTGGCGCTCAAGGCCCACCAGTACATAGTTTTGTTTACATCCATGATGGGTTGTAACTAGTATAAATATCATATTTTACCAAACTAAAATTTTGCTGTGCTCGATTTTTGTTAAAATCAGTAAGTTTTATTATATTTAAAGTCATAATGTTTCATTTATGAAGAAAGTAGTTTCCTCACCAGTACATTATTTCTTTCGCTCCACTGTAACCTCAGGGTCCTCAGGGATCAAGAGGAATCACAGGGATCATGGGACCCAAAGGAGAAATGGTAATGTGTCAACTGTGAACGACTGCAGAAATGTGGTCAAGATTGGGCCTGGTTTATTGTCATAAATATTGCCGTTGAAATGTAAACCAATTTAATTAATTGAATGAAGGAAAAATATAGGGTTTTATAAACTATTTAGATATTCACTCAAATATCTAAGTATTATTGAGAATCAATATTTAGGTTAATGAATTGATATGAGAGTTTTGTACAATGCTTTTTGGGTTTGTATTTTGGAATCAAAGTGAAAATTTAATGATTTCATGGTTTATAATTCATTTTAAATTCATTGACATATTAACTATGTTAATTTAAAGCTGAACATTGATTGCTTTGATCTGATTTTATTTGCCTACTAGGGGCCTCGTGGGAATGATGGAGTGTCAGGTCCTCGGGGTGTCCAAGGGGCTGCTGTGAGTCTCTGTTCTTCTCTCTTCTATAATAAGTTTTAATGTGCTTTTTGCTCAGTGAAAATGAAAAATGTATTATTTATATGAACTTTAGAAACTAAGTAGGGCCAGTTTTACAGTTAGAAGAATCTAAGCAATATCGGGCCTCGGTGCTGAAGCTTCAAATTTTGCTATTATTAAAATGAACAAATAAACTTTGAACTTGAAAAAATATTTTAAAACTTTGCATAGTAATAAAGTTTTACTATAATTCTGAAGATCTGCTTCCTTAGATGTACACATTCTATGACACCTCACTGCCCCATGTCTTTCTAGTGCTGCAACTTTGTAGGTAACATTCTCTATAAAACTAAATACAACACAGTGCATCAGTTTGTTCTCTTAATGACCTTCATTCATTAATATCATCTTAGTTTTCAGTCAGTTTTCAGTCACTGAAGTATAAATTTGTGTTTTGTGGATACATACACTGCCAGTTTATTAGGTACACTCTCCACCTTCACACAAGTTGTACACTCCAGCAAGTTATACATCACATGATCATGGTGTGGTATACAGTACTGTGCAAAAGTCTTAGGCACCTGTGGGAAAAATGCTATAAAGCGAGGATGGTTCCAAAAATAATGCCATGAATACTTATTAATCAATAAAACTTCTAAAAAGTGCAGTAGACAAAAAAAACCTCAATCAGATCAATATTTGGTGGGACCACCCTTTGCCTTTAAAACAGCATCAATTCTCTTATGCAAACTTGCATGCAGTTTAAGGTAGAGGTTGGCAGGTTCTTCCAAACATTTTGAGGAACTGGCCACAGTTCTTCTGCAGACTTTGACTGTCTCTGCATGTCCTCCCAGACTGACTTGATCGTGTTGAGACCAGGGCTCTGTGGGGACCATACCATCTGTTGCAAGATTCCTTCTTTTTGCTAAAGATAGTTGTGTATGACTGAGACTGGGTGTTTGAGGTCATTCTCAGGCTGCAGAATGAATTTGGGACCAATCAGAAACCTCCCTGATGGTAGATAAGAATCTACCTGTACTTCTCAACACACATTCAAGTTGCATGACTAAGACTTTTGCACAGTCCTGTAAATCAAGCAGACCAGCATTTCTAGTGTCAATTAGAGTTCAACTGAGTTTTTGAATGGGGAAAATGAGTGATCTCGGTGACTTTGAACGTAGCATGATAGTTGCCCCGGTGTGCCGGTTCTGGAATCTCCAAAATGGCTGTCACTATAACTTAACAATAAAGTTAGGCAAATCAGTAAGGCAGCTACCCTCCATTTATCAGACTTTGTCTCAAATGGACTACAACAGTCAAAGACCATGTTGGGTTCTGATGGTGGCAGCGAAGAAGAAAGCGCGTCTCCAGTGGACTCAGCAGCAGATTGATGACTAAAGGCGGTGCAACACTGTGCTGGATAGATGTACCTAATAAAATGGGAACTCAATGTAATTTTCACATATATGTTATCCTACATAATGACATAACATGTAACTATTTTTATTTATAAATCCAAATTTTTTCTATTGTTCATGATCTGCGTCTATATCTGAAATATATATATATATATATATATATATATATATATATATATATATTTTATTTATTTATTTTTTTTTTTTTTGTCGTGTGTGTATCTTTACTACAGATAGAAGTCTGAGGGATGCCAAATTCATGTGAAATGCTCTACTACTGGCCCCAAATCCAAGTTAGATGAATACAATGAATGGTATAATGTTAAAAATGTGTCTGCAATAGAAACTCACATTGTGTTGTTTTTAGGGAGATCCAGGCCAGAGGGGTGTAGGGGGGGAGACAGGGCTGAAAGGTGATCGGGTAAGTGCCAAAGTAGTGAGTTCTGTTGGATGTGTGAATGGGAAACTATTAATCCTTAATTATCATTCATTTTATTTTATTATTCATGTGTACTAAAGTAGCAAGCGTCTTTCTTAGTAGAAGAAGGAAACCACGAATTGAAAAGTCATTCTATTTTTTGTAGCTGTTTATCATTTAATAAAGTTGAATTTATGTGTTAATCCAGTACTGCTCCAGAGAGCAGAAATCAGCTCCCTTCTGTTCTATGAAGAAGGCTTTCCATCTACCCATCCAGCAGTAACCGCTTTACCCTGGTCAGGGTTGCGGCAGTCTGGAGACGATATCAAAATCATCGTGTACTAGACTATGAAATAACCCTTGGATGGGACACCAGTCAAAATCTTCAGTCTCACAGAAATAAGAGCAAATGATAACATATCGTTTAAAGTACTGACATAGCAGAACCACGTGTACAAAAGTATAGTATGTGTATATGTGTCAGTATTGTGATAGTTTGAAATATTGATTTGAAAGGTACATGTAATGTAATATGATGCATATATTATATTAAAATGTAATGTTCTAAATGTATGTACAAATAACAAACCAAAGAATCAAGCATACATTGGACTTTGACTTTTTGAGTTTTGTTTTTGTTTATTTTATAAAAGTCACTTGTAATGAATGAGGTTTTGTTCCTAAACTGATCACTGTCCACAGTATTTCACTGCCTGGTGATCTTTTGATTTTTTACTTCTTCTAGGGGCGTCAAGGACCAAGAGGAATCACTGGTCCCCCAGGACCAAAAGGAGAAAATGTAAGTGTAGTTACATACAAAAAAGCCATGTTATACAATATTGAATTGTATAGCCTGCAATCTCATGCCATGCCTCCCAACACTAGGTTAAATGACCCTGAGTTTGAAGTAATAGAAGCAACAGAGAATGATCGTTCGGTTTCAAAGATGGTGTGCAGGTGAACACGGTCAATTTTGGACAGAATCCAAGTAATCACACATCGACACACTTAATAAAAATGTTATACAGTGACATACATGGACTTGCCATCAAGTGGAATCTGATCCACAGCAGCCACTCACATGGTTTTCTAAATGAAGTAGGAAATGAAAGTGGTTCGCAAACTTGCCAACCCCACACATCCTGAGCTGGATTCAAACCTCACACCCGCGAAATAGCACCAGAAGTGCAGGGCCCCAGCTGTACTTGCTGAACCACTGCATCCCATATATGTAGTACAAAGGCAATACATAGTGGATTATCATGTTAGTAATAAGTAGATCAACTATATGATAACATTATAATAATATAAAATACTAGTGATTCACGTAACTTAGCTTTGAATGGATCTGTAAAAACAGCACAGGTGAAAACAATTTAGCACCTAAAAAAACAAGTAATGATGATGCGTGGAGCCACACAAATTGCACTTTAAAGTCATTGTTTTCTGTTGCATCTTACTCGATACACCAAATAAAGGTATAACTGGATAACAGAAACATGATCCATATGATCCGAAATTGTGGTGGCAAGTTAGAGGTACCGCCTTATACTAGAAGGTCATGGGTTCAAAGACCACTTTGTTTTGTAGTCCCCTTAATAATAGTGTTAATATTTTTGGAAAAATCATCAGCTGAATAAATGAGCTGAATAAAAGTACTTGGATCCATTCTGCACTCAGCACCTTTAGCTATAGTGTACATGAAATAGATGGGATTTTTAATTTTAGCTGTATGACTCACAAACTTTCAGAGACACACATCTGGTGATATGTCTAATCTAATCTTGACTATATGACCATGGTGGCAAGCTAGCAGTCCCAGTATTCCGAGCCAACATGCTGCTGTTGCTTTTGTTGTGAGGTAGCGCTCTGTCATAGTAGTTTGTTTAATTTTTTGCAATTTTATGTTTACTAATCCAGTGCCTAATTTGTATATGCACTTACTGTGGATAAAAGATAAAACTGAGGGGAACAAAATATCATCTGTGTTTTTTATTCCACACTGAAAATCAGTATATTTGTAAATTTTAACTCAAAAAAATCAGTTTAAAAACAGATCTAAAGTTTGTTTTATTTTTTTATGATGAGAACTTAATGGTATATGAATCCACAATATGAGAAGGTAGATATATTCTCATCGTACAGGACTGCTGTAGGTGGTGCAGCCATGTGTCCTTTAAATAGTTATTATTAGTTAATAATGAACCAGAGTTTGTAATGCTGCTGTGGGTTATTATTACTATTAACTGAATTCAAGGGTGTAGTTTCATGGTCCTTATTGTCAAATGTTATGGCACTTGTGCCAAAAGCACGGCTATTATTAGAGTAGCATTTCCATGAGCTTTGGGAGGGAGTATTAGACTAAACACTTGGTCACACCCAGCTGCCAATCGCAATGTCAGTCTCCAATGCACAGTACACCAACCTCTTTCCAAATGTACAAACCAGTCTAATGCTTCCAACTACTGAAATAATGAACAAGAACCTAACAAGAAATGTAGAGGATAAAACATTACAAAGGTTTGTAAGTTAAACAGTACACAGGAAAAATTGTGAAGATCATCATATGTATACATCTTCACTTAAGCCACCTGTTTGTCAGAATAGATCAGTTACGTTCTCATGGTATGATGAAGCTACAGTTTCATTTGTATCTTAATCTCCTGATTCAATTCTTCGTTCTTTAAGATTTTTTGCAGAAAAATATGTTGTAGCAAGTTCACAACATGAAATTTATACAGATCACAGTTCATATATCCCATATTTTAATATAATGTTTTGTGGTTTTGATATACCTTTGATATACCTACTAGTGAATCACTAGTATTTTTATTTATATGTTCTCTTCTGCTTATTTAGTTGTTTCTTATTACTCTGTGACTAGGGATTACCTGGAGTGGATGGCCGGGAAGGAATTCCTGGGATGCCAGGTGCTAAGGTACATTGGTTGTGTAGAACAGGCTCAATAATTCATCTTACTGAAACATTCTTAAAGAAACAAAATGTGATTTAAGAGTAGAGTGTTGACTTCTTCTTTTACTGTTGTAGGGTATTACTGGAAAAGCAGGCGCTCCAGGAGACGCGGGTCCACAGGGGCTTCCTGTAAGTGTGCAGCTCACGTACAGCTTGTCTAACTGCATATGGAGAAGAAAGGAAATAAAGGACAATATATCCTACATGCTTAAAGTTTTGATCAATTTCAAACAGGGTGGTGACAGTTTGAAGCCTATTCTTAAATCACTGGGTGCTAGGGGAAGAAGGGTACACCCTGGAGAGGAAGCCAGACCATTACAGGGAAGCACATATATCCACAGACAGTCACACACTATAGGCATTTAGAGTCACCAGTTAACCTGAAAGACAGCAGGCTGCGGGAGAAAAGCAGAGCGCATGGAGGGAACCCCCGCAAACACTGAGGGACTATCACGTTTTTCAAAATGCATAACATACAACTTTATAGCAGTTAAATGTTACTTTATATTTTTGGCAATGTGTCTGGTTTTATTACATAAAATGTACAGAGATTCTTCACTGTTGGTTCAAAGCTAGATTTCTGACCAGGTATAATATCACAAGATCAAAGTGCTGTACTGTATAGGTTTAAATAAAGTATCCTTTTATTTAAATGTAAGCATGACCACTTTAAAGCAGGTTAAGCAAAGAAAAATTGCACATATGTTTGAGTGAAATATTTGAAGTATTTATATTTATATCGCATAAACTAATTCAGTATAAATTTCCCTCCTTCAGGGATTACCAGGTACTCCAGGTCCAAAAGGTGTCGGTGGTGAGAAGGTAAGTAATTTGAGGGGAATGTGGAGACAGAGCTCCATCTCCTAAATTACATAAATAGTGCAGAAATACTTCAGCTTCATAGTTTCTTGAAATATTTTTAAAGTTCATCTGGAATTCCGTTAGCCCTGAATTATTCCTTTTAAATTAACAGGAAATAGTTTGTTGACCCCTCCTAAAGCATGACATATAGCAGTCTAGAAAAATGATAATTGCATTTTATTTGTTAAAATTGGATTTTTATATTTGCGTTGCTTACTTTTAGTTTATATAATGACTCAAAGCTTTTAAAAATAATTGTTTTCACTCCAAGTGTATTTTTAGTCACTGGATAAATTTTTAGTCATTTTAAATTTAATGTAGGGTAGTTTATGTTTTCACCATTTGCATCAGGGAGACTATTTATAATGAAAGCAATTTTATCATGCAGACCTTAAGTCCAGGAAGAAAGTGGTATTGCACAATGGTTCATTCATTTATATTTGATTCATTTATGCTTCATTCATTTTTATCAAATGTAACATGTAAAACACAGTACAAAACAAGTATTCTTTATTCATGAATTAGGTAATAGTACTGCCACCTATTACATAACACCCAGAATTTACATTATTTTAAACTTTTATTAACAGACAGAAACACTTAGAATGTCATAAACAGTATTATGAGTATTTTTCATCTTTGGTTCAGTGCCAAAATGTGTTTTGTCACAAACACATAAAAAACTTTTTTACTGACTTGAAATTGTAGATGAAATGTTCAGAGGGCTATGCTGTGAAATGGACAGTGATCTTGAGAACATTAGTAAACCTCATAAATTTTTATCTCTTGTAGGGTAATGCAGGTGACCCAGGACTTACTGGATCAATGGGATCCTCGGGCAAGACAGTAGGTTGAAGAAAAATTCTTTGTGCCTTTTGAAACTAATTATTTTCTTCTGTTTTCATAAACATATATATATCTCTGAGGGGTAGATAGGTAGGGCGTTAAATGGGTATGGTAGGGCTCTATGCTACGTCCCAGGCTGCAGGATATCTGTCAATTTATCCTGTATATTTGGAAGCACATACACCCACCAATTTATTTAGATGTCATTGTGGAGACTTAACATGTCATTTTTCATTCAGTGCAGCAAATGATACCAAACTTGCCCAAAGGCCATGAATGTTAATAATAAACACAATGCTTAGTCTGTGGAGGAATTTCCCTCATAAAATTGCATGTATAGTGTTACATATGTTATTATTTCCCAGTGCCTTTACTGCATCCTTCTTGACAGGGAGAGCGTGGGGAGCAAGGAGAAGTAGGATCTGTTGGACCAAGAGGTGGGCCAGTGAGTATGAGTTAATCAGCTCAAGAAATAAAAAAATGCTCAAGTTGCATTGCTAACTGATCAATTTAAGTGCTTCAAATTCATATTGACTTTTACTGAATAAATATAGAGTCCTTCTGGAATGTTCTGCCCTAAATTTGTGTCCTTTTACACTGGGATTAAGTCCATCCATTTGGTGGCTGCTGTTTGACTTCTTCTTATCCCTCTTTGAAACAACCCAGTCTTCTTATAATGTGTACAAAATGTGATGGTGTCAGTCTCATCATTTTTGCTTTCATTAAGAATTTGATTTACCACTTATCTCTCTATTCTTGGCTGTCCACAGTATTGATTTACGTACCATTCCATATCAAATGGGAATATTGTCCTTATAATTATAATATTAAGCATTTAAGCTTCCTTTAAAAAATTAAGCTCAAGAAATCTGAAATGCACATTGCATATTACACGTCTACAGAAATCTGTCATGTATGGAAATGTATCATCACCTGTACTTTTTAAGTTTTGTATGTTACAAGTCTTTTGTATGGCTACTAGGCGACTATAATAAATTGTCTTAGAAAAATGTTCTAAATGTAAGGTAGAACTGTAAGGTAGAAGTATAAAACATTTAGGCTTGAGGCTGAAAAGTTGGGTTTTGATTCAAGGGGCTTTTGTCTCTTGAGGTGGTTATAAAATGTGAATTCACTATTAGTGACTACTTTCTTGAGTCAGTATTATGTTGGTTTGGAGCCTAAGCATAGGGTGCAAGGCTTCATACACCCTGGAGAAGACGTCAGTTCATCACACACACACACACACACACACACACACAGACACACTTTATTTTTTATCAAATACCTGGTTTGCATTTGGTCAGTATAGCTCACCAGATGCACCACAGCGGTGTGGATGGAATGTGATACAAAAATTTGCCTACANCACACAGACACACTTTATTTTTTATCAAATACCTGATTTGCATTTGGTCAGTATAGCTCACCAGATGCACCACAGCGGTGTGGATGGAATGTGATACAAAAATTTGCCTACAAATGAAGACCTATAAATAAATGCTAAATGTGATTGTAACACAATTTTTTTAAAGTAAACTAGAAAATACAATTTATTGGCACAAGTGTATAACAAACCTTATGTGCAGCAATATAATGTTAATCCATTGTCTGTATTCTCAAAATATAATAATCCAAAGAAAACAAGTGATACAGGAGGGCAGCACAGTGGGATTAAGTTCATCTCAGTCTGTGTGGTGTTTGCATGTTCTCCCAGAGTCTGCGCGGTTAACTGCTCCGTATAACTAGCCCATAGTGTGACTATGTGCATGTCTGACCATCCTGCAATGTACTAGTGTCCCATTCAAAGAGTTGTTTCATAGTCTGGCAGTCAGGGATTCCGAGATACTTACCTGGATAAAGGATTTGCTGATAATGGATGGATGGCTGAGAAGTTTTTAGTCTTACAAAAATGTGTGGAATATTTTCCAATAATTCACATTCACCGGCAGAATGAATGCAGTTTGCAAGACATTTGCAATAGAAACTTTGTTTCTATTTCCCCCCACCAACAGTTATTCCTGCAATTCAGTACAAAATTGTGCTTTTCAAAATGCTCATTTTTGCTGTAAATAACCTCTGTATTGGAATGTGAATAAATTGTATTTTCTACTAAGCCTTATTAAGGATTTTATAATAGCCTGCACAAATAAGATTGAAGGTGTCTGATTGTGACAAATCTGTCCATTTCCTAGGGAGAAAGAGGAGCGCAAGGTCCAGCTGGGCCACCAGGAAAACCAGGCCCCAGGGTAAGTGATCTCCCACTGATCCGCTCAATAAGCAAAACCAGACCCAGTTGTTGATCTTATTAAAGCCCAACATCTATGGCACAGTAATTTTTATAACATGTTAGAACAGATTAATTATTTTTAAAATCAATAATGAACACATAATTTGTAGGAAAAAACACAGTGAAACCAGTAACACCATCTTTCAGTTCAGATCAATTGCAAAAAAAAGAAATACTCCAAACTCTAATCCAAACACATCATTATTCAATAACCAGCAAACATTTGCCCATCTGCTGACTATATATGTGATTCTTTATATCACCTTGTAATAATTCCACCATATTTATACAATTAGCTGATGTTACCCCTCATTATTTCCTACATACAAAGCACCAGTGAATAATGCAAAAACTTTAATCCTCTTAAATAAATGATTTTTTTTTGCTTGTCACACACATGCCTGTTAAAGCTTGAATAAATACCCCTTTTGTCTGGTTGTAATGATGCTGAAATCTATAGGAAGCAGGGCATGAATGAACTCTTGTTCCAGTCCATGTTTGCCTGGTAAGAGGATATTCTCAGCTCAGGAGGGTGTTTGAAAGAGCCCCCTGTTTTTAAAGGGTTCTCTGAGCAGCCAGGAGAAATTATGGGTGCACTGAGTAGCTGACAGGCCCCTCACTGCTCTGCATCTACCCTTTTTCCACAAGAGAACACTGGGTAGACTTCATTCCACAGTGAATGAAGCAAATTCACTTTCTACACACTGGTCACCTTGAGTGTTTGTTTTCTTTTCCTAGGGAGCTAAAGGGGACCTTGGCCTCCCTGGCCTTCCAGGGCCCCCTGGTCTGCCAGGAGCAAAAGGAGACAGAGTAAGATGCTTTATGCTGGTCTGACTTTTACCTTATGTAGGCTTCGTTCCCAGAGCCAGCATAATTGTTCCTTTGTCTATAAGACAATGTCCTGTAAAACAGTTTTCAATACTGTTTACTTAAATGGGAACAATAAGTAATTTATTCATGCAGAATTCATAGATCCAGAAGGTTTACCCATATATCAGCAAATATGCAAATTATCTTTTACACACAGAAAAAATGTCATGCAAAAGCAAGTCTGCAATATGAGAATCTTATCCGTGTTATGACCCGGTGAAGCCCGTATAGTGAAAAGTGGCAGTTACACAGAATATCTAAAGCAGGAAGTAAAAGGAACTCTTTTAAACTCTGCTGTGAAATATTAGTAAAATCATTAAAAGTTTCTAAATGGAAGAGCCATAGTTAAATATTTCCAAAGTTTTTTTCTTTACATTTTTCTATATTGTGTTTATAGCACATGCATGCATTGAGAATAGATGATACATTATTTGAAAGTATATGCAAGGATTTTAGTTCTTACTGATCTGTTGTGGTTAATGATACGCTGTAATTTTGTGTCTCACAGGGTGCTGTTGGACAAACTGGTCCAAAAGGTGAACAAGTGAGTCATTTAACCATCACACCAATGAAAACAACACATTAACCAACATACACATATAAACAATTTTCTACAATTTGGGTAGCTGTGTATTGATAGCCAGTGAATGTACTAAAGGTGTCATTGACAAATTCATTTAAAAAGGAAATATTAAGCAATTGATTGTTAATGTATAATTTTAGCTGAATGTTTAACACAGTTTAGTTATTCTTTATAACATTTTCTTTTGACATTTTTGATGATAAAACAAAAATGATCAGTGGTAAAAACCTGTGTTTTGCAATGAAGTCACACTGCACAAGCACTGTTACATCACAGATTCTTGTGTACAGGGAGAAGCTGGTGCTGAGGGGACACCTGGTGACAAAGGAGACCAAGTGAGTAACTGTCACATTGTATATTTTTGATTATTGTAAATTATAGACCTGTAAAATATATTAAAATATATTTTTTGTAAACTGACTGCTAAATCTGACATTTTCTCGGACAGGGAGAGCAAGGAGAGTCAGGAGCGAAAGGATCAGTAAGTTTTATTTTAAGAATTATATTTAAATAGATTTACCTTCATTAATTTAATGTGTTCATAACCGCTTTTTTCACGATGAGTCATGATTTTCTGGAAGCATATGGTACAACCATAGGGAGAAAATGCAAATTCCACACAGACTGAACATGGATCAACACTATATTCAGTCACGTAGCTCAGGTTCTGTGAGGCACCAGTGCTACTTGCTGCTCCATTGCTGCCCCATTCTAGCTGCAGTCTCAGCCATTTATAAAGGGAACATCATGTGAAATCAATTCAAATGTCAGTCTTTACATTTACAAAGGAATTTTACAAAGTAATTTTAAGCAAAAATATTCAACAGTATATGGAGCTACACCAACAGAATGATCTTCCCAGCAGTTAGACCAACAGAATGAGCTTCTCAGCAGTTAGACCAACAGAATGATTTTTAAAAGTAATCCTGCTGTGTGTTGCTGCTTATGTGTAGACTGGACAGCCTGGTGAGCCTGGAAACAGAGGGCCAGAGGGTGTGCGTGGGCTGCCTGGAGTCGAGGGACCAGCTGGGCCTCCTGGACCACGGGGCATGCAGGGAGACAGGGGTGTCCCCGGACTTCCAGGGCAACAGGGGCCTGCAGTAAGGATTTTAATTTCCTAATGTTCTCTTATATTGATAAGACTACAACTTTAAATTCTCTCTCTCATGTTCTAGGGTAAAAGGTTACAAAAAGTATTCCCATTTTGCATACAAAAACTATTTCCCAAAATACAACCACTGACAGTCCACAATACCCTTCAAGCCAACTCCAAAGTCATTTTTCTGGGCAGCAGGTGGCGTAGCGATTAAAGTGATTACAGCTGCCACCTTGCATTCACGGGACACAGGACCGAATCCCATCTCTCACTGTAGTACCCTTGAGCAAGGTATTTACTGTACCCTACAATGCTCCAGTAGAAATTATCCAGGGGTATAAATGGGTAAATCTGTGTAAGTAGTTTAATGTTATAAGCTGCTCTGGAGAAAAATGAAGGATAAATGATATTTTGTTCCTTTTAGGAACACTAGAAAGAATGGCCAGGATAAAGGGGTAATGACGGATAGATGGATAGATGGATAGATTAAAAATGGTCTGGACTTTCACTCCAAAATATCCCTAATGATTAAATTGCTGTGTAATGCAGTTTTTTTAAAAAAATGCATTTCTCCTTAGGGTAAAGAACCAAGTGACCAGCAAATCAGACAAGTTTGCATGAGAGTAATGCAAGGTAAGCTTCTAAAAATGTTGTACATTTTAGTGACATATAAAGCAGATTTATTTATACTGAAATAAGTGACATGTCACAGAGCAGTTGGCTCAGCTGGCTGCCAGTCTTCGAAGACCTGAGTCTGGAGTTGCTGGACTGCCTGGCAGGCCTGGACCCCCTGGTCCACCTGGGAACCCTGGAGAAAGTGGCTTCCCTGGGCAAGCTGGTGCAAGAGGACTACCAGGCCTCAAAGGTCCTCCAGGTGTTATCGGACTGAAAGGGCCGAAAGGTGAGGATTTGCTGGCATAAAATGTTTTAATTAACGTTTTAATGAAAGAAAAATCATTTTATATGTAATTTTATACTTAATTGGATTATACAGTGTTCCCCTACCTCAGAAAGGTTATGCTTTCATTTTAAAAAAATCGTCAAAGACGTAAGTACCATTTGTTTCAACAAGAAAAATTTTTAGGACTTCCTGAAACCCAGAGTTCACCCCTTCCTATCCTAAAATATCACCTAATCCAATTAAAATGGATACAGTTACTTGAATGGTTAACACTAGGTATCATAACACAACATACGACATAAGAAGGCAGTTTCCCTTCATTACTCTATAATTATATATGGCTTTGTGCTCATTCAGCTTCTATAGCTGTTACATGCAATACACTTAAATTCTCACAAGCAGAAAATATGTACAGTACTGTGCAAAAACTTCAATGTGTGTTGAGAAGTACAGGTAGATTCTTATCTACCATCAGGGGGGTTTCTGATTGGTCCTAAATTCATTGTGCAGCCTGAGAATGACCTCAAACACCCAATCTCAGTCATACACAACTATGTTCAACAAAAAGAAGGACTCTTGCAACAGATGGTATGGTCCCCACAGAGCCCTGATCTCAACATGATCAAGTCAGTCTGGGAGGACATGCAGAGACAGTCAAAGTGTGCAGAAGAACTGTGGCCAGTTCCTCAAAATGTTTGGAAGAACCTGCCAACCTCTACCTTAAACTGCATGCAAGTTTGCATAAGAGAATTGATGCTGTTTTAAAGGCAAAGGGTGGTCCCACCAAATATTGATCTGATGGAGGTTTTTTTGTCTACTGCACTTTTTAGAAGGTTTATTGATTAATAAGTATTCATGGCATTATTTTTGGAACCATCCTCACTTTATAGCATTTTTCCCACAGGTGCCTAAAACTTGTGCACAGTACTGTACATATGATACTCAATGTTTTTGTATAAATTCAACCTTTAGTGCCAAAAACAAGACAGACCAACAAAGACAAAATGAAAACCGTTCCAATGAATTTACACTCACCACACAAGCTGACATTGTTTGGATATGCAAACAAGGACTGTGATTTCTAAGATTATAACATGTCAAATGATTGAACATGGAGTAATGAAGCCAAACTATAACTACAAAGAACAGTAGTGGTCCCTCAGTCTCTGGGCCAGGTGACGTGGTGGTCCACTAGATAGCACTGGAGGGTCACATCATCTGGACTGTAGGTCATTGTGGGTTCAATCTCTGCTTAGTCTGTGTGGAGTATGCCTATTGTCCCCCATGGGTTTCTTTAAGTTCTCCCATTTCTTCACACAGTCCAGAGATGGAATTGGACAATACTGTGTGTGTGTGTGTGTGTGTGTGTGTGTGTGTGTGTTATATTGTTCTGGTGAATGGTTGTAGGGAGTAAAGTGTAATTCATGTTGGATAAAGGTGTCAGCTAAAATAATAATCATACATTACTTTGCTGAAATGCATCAGTTAAATGAGTAAATGTCCTCCTCTTTTGCTGTTGGGAGCAATGGCAATGTGGAAAAAAAATAACTTGGTCCTTGTAAGTGCAAGAAAAAGCCATGAAAACCAAAGAGCGTGTGTTAAACCAAACTCCTCATAAAGTCAAAACCTTGCAACTCAGACGTTTTTAAGTATGACTGTACTTGTAAATGTATTTGTTCAGATACTTTACCTTGCAGCTGTGTTATTTTCCTGGACCTGATGGTCCTAGAAGGTTACTTTCACCCCTAAAACCCATTTTCATTTTGGCTTTTTGTAACTCCGTCAGTTGTGAAAATTTGTTTCTATGGGTTATGAAATCTGGAAAGCTAAAACTTCAGTCCAATCTTTTTATAGCCTGTTGTTTTGTGTCAATCTAGTTTATTGTAGGGCTCATTGTCTTAGACGCTGATTTTCAACCACAGTTGCCATTATGTACAGATACGTTTGGAGCCAGAATTAGTGCAGGAGATGGTGCCCATCTGATGTAGTCATCTAGCCTTCACATGCAATTTTACTTCCAAAACTAGGCATCTTGATTCAGGGTGATCTCTTTCCCATTCTGGAGCTGTAGAGCATGAGAACCTGGAGGTTTTCTTCTGGATGAAGGGGTTGTGTGATATGAGTTGTATCACAGGGAAATTCACATGTTGTCTTCATGTGCCATACAGTTCTTTGGAGAATGTTGCCTTTATGGAGCATAATTTTCGAACTGGTCTACCTGAACCTGAGTTATTGCTCGTAAGTGTTTTGAAGGGAATGGTTTAACTATCAGGTCATCACCATCTGGTGGTAAGCTGATAGTAAATAGAAGAATTTAGGAAAGATCTCTGCCTGGTACTCAGCTGTGATTGGTGGGTTCCTGGGAGGGATTGGGTTCTTGTTCATAGCTGTGCTTTTGCAGTTTGGGTTTGACATGACGCTATATTCTTTCTTTACTGACTTCTGCTTCTCTGGGTCACTTGTTTCAGATTGTATTGTTTTCATTATAGCTGCATTAGCAGCTTTACACTATTATTTCTCAGTAAAACTATGTGGATTTTTCACATAAACTTCAAGCCGATGTTGAAATTCCAGTTTGTTCATTTCTTTAGCGTTAACAATAGAAATAATGCCATTGCAGTTATGTGGAATATCATTTGTAGTGCACTTTCATTCACTAAATTTTCCTTACTGTGCTACATCTTTATTTTTGAGGCCATCCTGGCTGTGTTTTAAATGTAAGATAGACTCTGATACATTTATTTTGAAGTGTTAGGGTACATACTTGACGGAGCAACATTTTTTGAAATGCTAAAAAGGTCTTTAATATAATGCTTAATTTATCCCCCCAGTTCATATCCTAAACTACCCTGATAAATAGAAAAATATGTTGTTGACTCTAGAGTTAAAAAAAATATTTGGGCTGAGGGACAACTTGAATGATCTTTGGAAAATTTGGTCAGATACCTGGATGTTCCTAAGACTGCATAACTGTTCCTACTGTAGCCTTTGACCCAAGTTATATTATGCCTATATCACTACTATTCACCAGGATAAAGTGACTAAAACGGTGAGAAATGATTATATTGCATTATGCTTGATGATTTGATACAAAATAAATAGATTTTTGTTCTTCTACAGAATAGGGCCCTGCAATTAACCTGGTGCGTGAACGACCGTGACACATAGGGTCACATTATGACACATGCTTTTTCTGCAAAATCCTTTAGTAATTCAATGTAGTATATAAGCATTAAGCTTGGGGATACAGTACAGTATATAAGTACTACAGTATTAAGACTCGAGAGAAACAATACATTCAGTTTTAATGATGCATTATGTTTGTATTGTGCAGGTGAGGTAGGAGACAGAGGAGACCGAGGACCCACAGTACAAGGAGCCAAAGGCATGCCAGGGGCCCCCGGTCTTCCAGGTCAGTATTAAGCTCTGTATTCTATCAGAAAATTTTAAATGTAACTGTGTCCTTCCTGTGGCATCAAAGGTGAGTTTGGGTCCAGCTCAGTCTATGTGGAGTTTGCATGTTCTCCTTTTATTGGGAGTGGGTTTCCTCCATGTGTTTCAGTTGCCTCCCATAGCCCAATAGCATGTTTCAGGGAAACTAGTGACTCTACATTGTTATTAGTGTATGAGTCAGTTAGTGTGTGAGATTGTCCTGTGATCGACTTTCATCTCGTATAGAGCATATCCTACCCCACAAACTATGTCTGTGAGATGAGCTCCAGACCACCAACACCCTGTACTAGACCAGTGGTTATTGATAAAGGGTGGACAGCTGAAAATTTTTCATGTGTATGTTACATTTATTTTTATTTTTTTGTTTTAGGAGAGCCTGGGAGACCTGGCTATGGCAGAGATGGAAGGGATGGTGAGAGGGGTCCAGCTGGTATCCCTGGAATACCTGGAATCCCAGGGCCTCCTGGACCTGCTGGTCAAAATGGCTACTGTGAACCGTCAGCTTGCATTTTGCAGGCAATAGCTTCACCTCAGTCGGTGAAAGACTCAAACATGAAAGGGCCTGGAGGACCATGAGTGCTAATACCTTCAATCCATCAGTGAACCAAGACAGAACAGAGAGACTGTTGAAGAAGTTTTCACCAAAGAGGTTTACCAGATGAAGAAAGCTGCCTGGCTGTGACATTTTTGCTTTAATATTAAAGTGCTCAGTTTGTGTTTTGATTTTTCAGGAATAAGCCATGAACCATAAAGAAATAATTGTGGAGCACTCCATACCATCCATGTACTCCATCACTGTATTACTCCCCAGTCATGAAACCTCATCACCCCAAGAAGGAATTTGTTTTACCTCAGATTTACCATCTGCCTTTTGTAAACTATAAAATAAAAAACAAGAAAAGTACCTGTTAGTTTCTGTAATTGTTCTTTACTGTATATATAGAACAAAAAGTGCAAGGCTAAACTCCAGCACTGCTGAACATAAATGACTGCAATTGAGTTACATACAGAGCACAAAGACACAATAAGGTCCAGTGTAATATGTAAGAAATTCATTTTATGTATTCCTTCTAAATTACTTGCATTAATATTTGTGATTTTTCTCAGTGTTATGAGTTCCAGACATTCCATAAAACAATGAATATTACATTCAGTGTTTAAAGGAAATGAGAAATAAGGCAGTATGTTAGTGTTGCAACGATATTATTTATTTGATTAAAGTCTGAGTTGAAATCTGCCACTGTTCAACAGCAGAAACAATAAACACAGTTTTTAATAATGAGGGGAATTTTGTATGGTTTGTGCGTCATAAAGTTTATTACATATCATTCAATAGTGAAGATGATTTACTTTGAGGTGCCAAGTCAAAAGTTTACATAACTGTTCACATTATTTGTTTTATCTTTACAAGACTGTTGCTTTCTTTGAGCCTGCAGTTAATCTTTGACATAGTGTTTTAAGTAGTGATTATTTAAATCTGAAAATGCTTTTGTCCTAAGTTGTTGAAAGTTTTGTTTCAATCCAGTTATTCATTTTGTCCTTTATAGTTATTTTGCGCTACTGTAGATAACTTTTGGTTCAAAATCCACAAGTTTAATGTTTAGAGAGAACAGAAAGAAAATAAACTCATAATCTGATATATTCTTTTCAGGGACACATGTAACATAAGCTAATCTAACTGGAGCAACTAAACATATACCTATCTATCAGTATTTATCTAATATAATAACTCATATACATAAATAAAGACCATGGAAGTAAGTTAAAAAGTTATTAAATTCAAAAATTTTGCAGTTACTAGGAATGAATGAACAATTAATGAACTAATTATTAGGGAAACAAAAATTAATATCAAATTTGACAAAAATGACATTCTGTGATTTTGTAGATTGGTTTAATTATTTCAAAAGCTCTCCATTAATCTGTACATGGCTCTCACCCGATCACATGGTACTGATACAGTCGAGCCACCCCGTGTCGATTCAGGCTTTGCCTTAACTAACCTAATACCCTGTGTTTCTGGGATGGGCTTCCGATATCTGAATGATAGTGAGGTATTTGGTCAGTGGCTGAAATGCGCTGTAGTCATACTTGCTTTGGAACCCTGGGCCTTCCCAATTATGCACAGCAACCCCCGGCAGGATTAGTTTTCAAAAGCATAGAAGAATGAATTCAGTAACTTTAAATGTATGCATTCATTGCGTACCTTTCTCAATAACAAAGTAGAACTCAAATTCATTGTAACACAATTCAGACTTGCAGGAAAGGAAGATGTTGAGGTGAAGTGTACAGATTAAGAAGAGTAGAGAGAGTTGGCGTGTGAAGAAGACAAAGATTTGAAGTGGGTACGTTGGTAGGTGAGTTAAGAGGAGCAGCTCTGAAACTGAACACCAAGCTCTCAAAGGTCTGGAAGGAGTCAAGATGTATATCACCATTCTTATCTGTCTCCCTGCCATATCTCTCTCTCTCTCTCTCTCTCTCTCTCTCTCTCTCTCTCACACACACACACACACACACACACACACACACACATGCACACACTTTGCAGCAATAAGACCACACATGATGATGCACGTAGCTTTACGTCGTGGTGATGACATGCACTGGAGACCACTGTGATACATCTCCAAGTACACACTTTAGAGGCCAACTAGCCTATTCCACCCATCTTCTTATACACCTGAACATCAAATGTATACTAGCTATCCATGTGGGTTGCTTTCACTGAATTTTACAAATGCATGGATAAAGGAAATGCAATAATAAACAAGTAAATAAATAAATGGAAATAACTTTCATATATTTGAAAACTCGTAACCTGAGCATTTATAACAAAGGGGTCAACTGTAGCTGCTCTACAAAATGTTGTAAACTGTCCCTTGAAAATAAAATATGGAACCCTGAAGATCAGTCCCGTTAACCTTAAAGATGTATACAAATTTTAATTTGGCAATTTTACTTTTGCTAAAATCCAGACCTTTGAATCATGTAATGTAAGTTTCTTTGAACAAAAGTATCCAGTAAATAAAAAATTACCTGTTATTCGCTATAACAACAACTACTACTACTAATAATAATAATAATCACTCAAATTTTTACAATATCACTATAGTAGTTTGTGCGCTTTTGGTAATTTAAAAGCTATTCCGATCACTATAGAATACATCAAACAAATAAGAACAAAATTATTGTTTATGTGGAGAAAGTGATGGGAGGACTGGCAGAAGAGTGACAAACACGAGTACCTTTTTTATTATTATCACCATCATCCTCATCCTCATCCTCATCCCATTTGGGAAATTTTTGTTAGACAAGGTAACTAAGGGACGTTGCTGAACTTTACTGATTCAACAAAGTTGAAGATCATCAGCGCCCCCTAACGGATTATATCAGAACTTCCACGCCTGTGGTTCAGTGTACAGTATATATATTCCTCAAAGAAGGAGTTGGTTCTGGTGAATTATCTACTCCCAGGTTTTAAAAATTGCGGCAAACGGGGTTTTTCTTATGACAAATGTTCACCAATTATGATTTTATGATAAATATCTGAGCATTTACTCAGAAATTGTTTGGCATTTACTAATGGAACACATTCTCCTAATTGTATATTAAACCTGGACATGTGTTTTTTGCACTTCCCTTTTAGGACACACCAATAGAGTGGAACCATTGCTCTCTTCCATCTGCGGGTTTTCCAGCCTAAACTGTATACTGGCTACTGATCCCCCTACACTTTATTTTCTTGTTTGATTAAAGTCCTTTAGCTGGAAAACCCTACTGTCTTATGCTTTGTTCCCAACAATGTGGCTGCCTCCACCCCACAACAAGTCACAACAGTTCCTTCAAAAGTGTTTTACTGTAAAAATACTAATAGCTTATAATGACAAAACAATAGATTAACAGTATACAATATAAATTATATTTATTTAAAATTATATTTTATTATTATAGTAACAATATAAAAATCACAACAAAATTTAAAAAAATTAAACAGCAAACTAATACAAAAATTATAATACAGAGCAGGCAGCTACCCAGGAGATGTGCACAGATGTTACCAACATTGTGATATAGAAAGTGTAGAGGAGCAGAGAGGACTGCGATCCCTGCCTCATTCCACTCATATCTACTCTCCGAGGGAGCCACTGTCAAAATATTGGATACCAAACTCGGTGTACAGCATATGCAACAACCCCATTAAATTTAGAACCAAAGCTTGTTGAGGATTTTGAGAATAAAGCAGTGGTCCTGTAAAATTTCTCCTGGCCCTGACTAACAATCCCAAGGTGGAAACTTACAGATCTCCACCATAGTGATCACATTCTGAATCAGGTGCAAATTCCAGATGGCAAAGCAGCCTAGTACCCCAAAAGTCTGGACTTGATGGATCACACTTGTCACAACCTAGGCACTCGATGAGGATCTTTGTGATGAGCTGTTATTTATGAAAAGCCCATCAACCAGTGAGTAAGAATAGCTTTCTTACCATTTTGAAAAACAAATACATAGATGCAAATGCAGATTATTTACAGAAATGTGGTAACAACAGAACTGCAGGGCTGCAGTTAATCTTGTTTCTTTCTAGAGGGTTTACTTAAAAAAC
Source organism: Arapaima gigas (assembly GCA_900497675.1). NCBI lineage: Eukaryota > Metazoa > Chordata > Actinopteri > Osteoglossiformes > Osteoglossidae > Arapaima > Arapaima gigas. The sequence goes on from UFQX01000035.1 coordinate 577,734, forward strand.
ATTGAATGTCTGTTGTTGTGCCAGCTTCCTTCTCACAAAAAATTGCTTATATAGCACAAAATAAGACTAAATTCTACACACTGCTATGATCTTATTTTCTGCATTTTAACTGTAATTTTCTAATTGTTCTCAGCATTGCCTCATTTATGCCAGTAGCGCACAAGATGTTGCATGTTCTTTGTTTCTCGCTAACCGCTTGAAAATTTCTAACTTTTCTTCATTCTTTAACGTTTCTTTCTTCTCTCCATCTGATATTTTATCACCAGCACATTTCTTTGACACAATATCCTCCGGTAATTTGTTCACCGTGAGGGATGAAAAGCAGAAGAAAGCAATTAATAACACAAAAAACCAAGATACACAACACACACACACAAAACGCTGCAAACACAACAACTGAGTGAATAAGACAAAGCAGCAACCCACTGTGTTCACCTGACATTACCTTAAAATGGAAACTGGGGAAAATTGCACATAAGCAAACACAAAGCATCATGTTATATATGAATCACCCCCCTATTCATCAATCGTGTACGAGCAAATTCGTGTTGTATGAACCAGAACTGACTGTACCTCGATTAGCATTATAGTGTTTTTGGAAGTGGAGCTTACTGAAGCAACACCATAAGGGTCATTACTCACTTCAATTCAGTTCAATTCAGTTTATTTTTATCGAGTGCGTCTTCTCACACAGTGACCCAGCACACTGAACACCAGATTAAAACAATAAAACGGATCTAATGGATATAAAGTAAGCCTACAGGTAACAGATTAGCTATACAGTGAATAACAAGAAAAACTACAAAAGTGAGTAAAAGTGTAATAAGGTAAGCCTGCTGACCGCTGAGGAGATGAAAACAATAAAATTCCCAAACAAAAAAGGCAAGGGAGAAAAATAAACCTCTGGTGGTCCAAGTGCCAGCAGCTGCCCTGCCCTCCCTCACATTCTACGTCTAAAAATAGTGCCAGATGAAGCAGCTAAGAAAAACTATACTCCTGTAGACAAGATTTCATTAGACAGTAAAAGCTGAATACATTGATCTCCAGGTGCAAGTATCGCTGATCTCATCCATCATGGTGAGGGGTCCTCAGTCCCCGGCAGCATAGTGCTGATTTCACAGCTCCCAGGTGTCATAGTTCATTAATACAATATATTGTATAAACAGAGCTTAAAAACTGCTCATGTGGAACAAAACAGATTAGTTATACCTTCAGCAATAGTGATGAAACACAGAAAACAGTGTATCCATTCATCCATCCAGCCATTTTAACTAACCACTTATCCTAATAGTAAACACTATATTTTATTTTAATGAACACAAAACTCCAAAAGTTGTTTACCATCCTACACTCTTGGTAGGGGCAGGAACTGGATTTAACTACATGAAGTTTCACTTAAAACCTGCCTGCTTGTACAGCAAAATCAAGAAAGGATGTTTTTCCATTTATTTACTGGGCTAATATGCAAACTCTTACAGAAGAGGTTGAAAATGAGATTCCAGCAAACCAGTACATTTTTTGTTGAGAAGCCAGGCGATAATTCACACAGTTCACCCTTTGTGTCTCTTTTAATTCTTGCACACGTCACACTGCGCAGTTTCAATTTCAGACAATGAAATATATGAAAACACGAAGTTGGTTTCACATCCGCTTGTTGATGATTTTTAGAAAATATTTTTGGGGCTTTTGGCTGTAACCCTTTGTTCAATATCATTGACAAACTCTGCAGTCCTAACAGACAGTTGTCTCCACTGCAGCCAAGTCCTGTATTGTGCTCTTTGCTGGAATACTGGCATTCAGAAACTTCTCAGCAAAACAAGTGAAAGGGATAAAATAAAAGAGCCTTAGAAGAATTAACACTAGTCCAGGTATTACTGTACCGCCTTGAGAGACAAACTACTGAAGCCTTGTAAGGGAATACCTGTAGAAAAAACATGTCCTTGCAATGGGGCAAGAATGCACTGTTCCGTTGAGGAAATTTGTCCAGTAGGTTAATTTACATAAAATTAAGAGGTATGGATAAAGAAGATGTAGACTTTTTCATGCAAATAAATTCATTCCTGTGCATACACATACACGAGCGTAAATACATATATTCAGACACATATAAACAAAATGACAGCTGGGCTAGGATGGCACACAAACTTAGGAAAGAACAAACGTTTTAGTTTCGTACCATGTACCTTCACGTGACTCTCAGCGTTTTGCTTTCGTCAGGCTACCTATCCATTCGAAGTGACTTGTATGCAGTTCATGCAACGTATGACCGAGAGTGACGTCAGAGTTTATTGGACCCGTAAGTCTGGGAAAATGAACAGCGTACAGACATTATATGTGCAAATTGATACCGGTCAAAATGATAGAGACAATAATGAAAATAATGGGTGAGTAGAGAAAGCACAAATAGTAAATACCAGGAAAAAAAAAAAAAACGAAATTAATTTTTTTTAAAAAAGCTCTAAATGTATAAAAAAAGTTTCAGTAACAGCATTATTTAGAAATAGGTTATAGGGAACAATGTAGAGACAGATATTGACTAAGGGTGAAAATACCTGTCCCTATTCCCTCCTTTTCGTCATAATCTGACCAATTTCAGACCAGTAAAACATAGGGAAGCAACACGGTGTCCCTCCGACATCGGCGGATTTCGCTCCTCTTCAGTCGTGACGGGGAATGACAGCCTTTCCAGTTCGACGTTTGGCAAAATATAAACCTGGACATTAATTTCATTACACAGATATTTATATTATTAAACCCTTAGTCCATTACAATAATGCTTTACAATGTATTTAATGACACTGAAAACTGAGATTTGTGTGACGAAAGTGGCAAGTAATGAAAAATAAAAACAAAAAATCCTCAATGCGATGGGGTGAATCGAAATAATAATTAGAATTTGTTTTTCTAGTAAAAGTACATGCAGTACAGCTTCTTTATTGGTTTAAATTTAAAAGTATAATATTATTCACAATACACACGTGTATTCAGTAAATATACCGATAAGCATATGCCGATAATGACATCTGAGTGCATTTCCAAAATATCTGAAGCTTCAAATGTTCTTGTCTGTATGTTTGACCGTCACCAATAAATAACGCTTTTTCCAAATTCACCCTCTAAAGAATCGTGACTTAAATCTTCAATAATAATAAAGAGCTTACTAGTTTTCCTGCTTGTGTCTTTTTTATGTACTGAAAGCATAGATTTGTGACTTGTTACTTTGCCTTTTTTTAAATAAAGTGCATCGCGTTTCTGTTTATATAATGATAAGCTCCGGCGTGGCTCGCGGGGGGTGGGATGGGGTGGGGTGCGGTATGGCTCTCAGGAGCGACAGTAACCCGCAAAGCTGCTCCTGTTTAATGCGCGCGCAACGTGGCCACCCGCCACAGCTCCGATACCTTGTATGCAAATGAGCTGAAGGCGCACAGGTGCAGTGAGCGACAATGAGCGCGCGTGGCGCGTGTTTCCCTCTGGCGCTGGTCGCTCTGGCTTCCGTCGTGACCGCGGAATACCCGTCAAGGAGCGACGCCGAGTACGACTTCGGCGATTACCGGGGCAGGTGGTGCCTCGACCACCTGGGCTTCGTCTACAGCATCGGGGAGGTGTACCACCCGAGCCCCGCCGGCTGCCCGTGCACCTGCACCGCGGACGGGCCCGTGTGCGCGAGACCCAGGTGCCCGCGGATCCACCCCAAGTGCACGCGTGTCACCTACAGGTCCTGCTGTCCGGTGTGCGAGGCGTTCCGCAGGGTGTGCGTGCACAGGGGCCAAACGTACAAGGTGCTCGAGGAATTCTGGGTAAGAGGCAAAAATCAGCGTCCGTTCACTGGCTTTGAGTGTCTTTCGCGAATTACAGCTGTCAGATGTACCTGCAGTGAACTGAAGGTCTGAAAGGTCTTTTAATAAACAAACGGCATTATTTTATAGTTACAATCAATAACACTTTTCTTCTTTTATTTTTATTTTAAATACATAAATATAAGCGACCAATACCATGCATTATGTTGATGTTACAGTATTGTATGTTGAATTTGGGTGCTTGCAGCAGCTGTGTTAATAAACTGCCTCCTGCACATCATATGCATTTAGCTCAAATGTTGATGTTTATTTTATGTATATTTTATGAATGTTATGTTTATTTAGTACGTAACAGGCAGGTTTTGGACGATTTCAGGCATTGCCTTGGGTTTCTAAACTGTAAAGATCACACGACCATCCAGCTATTCTTTGTAAACACTTACGCAGCACTGTATTATAAATGTGTAACAAGTGTCGATACAATTTTCAGGTGACTCAAATAAAAAAACAAATTGCAAGAATATCCATATATCATTTTAGCTATTTGAATCCATGAATAAACTGGATTTTTCAAAATATTATTCATGCAGTCAAACACTATGATATGAAAGACTACAGTGCAGCACTTGCAGCAAGTATTTGAGCATATGGATATTGCATTCCCATTTCAGTAGGCTCAGGTGACAGCATAATGCCCCATTAAAATTGCAGCTTGCAATTATTTATTCAAAAAAAAAAATCAAAAGAAACTGAATTTCCTGGGGTGGGGAAAAGGAATTGTATCCCGTATTCAGTAGCTGGTGTTGCTTGTTCATTCTAGGCATTTCTTGAAATGTTCTTTTAAGTCAAAATTTAAAGGATTCTAAAGCAGTTCTGATATTCTGGACTGGTTTTCCAACTACATCTTTGTAAGTATTTAAATGATAAGGCAGGAATTGAATATGTTTGGGGGGAAAATGGGTGAACCTTGTGGCTGGCTGAGAAATGCATTATTAGAGCTGTTATAATGTTTGGTAATGAAGCATTCTTTTGACAAGAATTAGTTTTATGAGCAGATCTTCAAGAACAAATCATACTGGTCATGTGAGGGAATCTCGTACACATGATATTGTTTTCTGGGGATTCCCTGTCCTGTTCAGTTGTCCCCATGTGAGAAGTGCAGGTGTGAAGATAACATGGAAGTGTACTGCACTGTGGCCGAATGTCCCAAGCTTCACTGTGTCAACCCAACATACGTGCCACACCAGTGTTGTCCGATTTGTAAAAACGGTAAGACTTTTACGTTCACTTGCTTACATATAAAGTAGATATTCGCAGTGGAAATCTGGAAATTAATACATCATACATGATACATAGTACAGGGAGGTACAGTGGCTCAATGAACAGTACAGACCCGTTGACAACACCTGGGCTGCATAGGAGTGGTTTTAAATCCAAATCAGCCTGTGTGGTGTTTCATGTTCTTTCTGAGTCTGTGTGGGTCTCCTAAAGGTGCTCCAATTTTCTCCCAGAGTCCAAAGACATGTTTCAGGTTAATTGGTCACTATATTACCGGTACAGTATGTGCGTGTGTACCCACCATGTGGTGGACAGTGGACAGGGATAGGTTCCGGATTGTTGCAGCCCTGACCAGGATGCAGCAGTTAATGATAATTGACTGATGCATGGATAATTTATAGTACATCAGTAAAGATATAAATATGAGGATTTTTTTCATAAACGGTACGTGTAAATGCTTGTATTTTCCATTGTTTAATTTGTTAAGGGTGGTTGTAATACTGATAGAGCTTGACCTTAAGAATACGAGGATGTTAAATGTTAGAAATACAATTATAGCTTTAATGTCTTCACGGAATTTTTTGAAACTTAGATGAATATATTTTTATAAAAGTTACTTTAGTCATATTCTTATACAAACATGAATAAAGGCACTTTAACCAGAATAAATATAACATACAAGACTGATCACAATTACATACCCTCCAGTCCAAAATGGTTCTCTGTAGAGCAATAATTCTATTTGTAGCCCTGTATGAATCAATGATTTTGTTCCTAACCTTAAGAATTAGAAAGCAGTATATATGTCAGCATATTACACATGCATAGAACACTACATAGTAAAAAGGATCTAAGTTTTAGTAATATTCCAAATAGTCTTAAAAGGTATATCTTGTAAATAAAACACTGACATATTTTACAAACGTATAAATAACCATCTGGCAATCAAAAGAAAATATGCACATGGATTCAGAGGTTGTGGACTGAATAAAAGGTAAGAGGGACAAGTGTTCTGTATTTAGCTCTTATGCACCCACAGTTTCTCTTACACATTCGCAAAAAATTCAGTCAATTGCATTAATATAAATTCACAGAAATGCACAAAATATGTTGAAACTGCTGTTTTCCTACACTCAGGGCCAAACTGTTTTGTTGGAAACATGGTGATCCCGGCTGGTGTGAGGGTGGAGGTGGATGAACAGAAGGTGTGCTACTGTTCCTACAAGGAAGGTACGTGGGAGACACATCATCAGGCCACCTGCGAGATCCGGGAGCTCAAGAGCAGCAACGGCGCAACACACGACCAGACGGAGCGACAGCTCGAACCCGAACTGGAGACCATTCCATAAGGCAGACTCAGATGGGAGCTCTTCTCTGGGAGTCTCCACATGCCTCCTGCATTGATGTGAGAGGGGCTAAAGAAGCCATTTCTGGTTCACATTTCTGCTCCACTTTGAGTGCCTCCCCCTGCACCCCACCAGCTACAAACCCATATGTTGTGTAGTCCCCATTTTTGTATCAGCAGCAGAACAGACAGGAACACAGCAGGGTTTGGCTCAAACACTGTAAGTCCTGCTGCTCTATGCAAAGGCGCAGAGAAATATTGTTCTAAAGCGGCTCAGCTCACACCCCCATTTTAAAGAATTCACAGTGCAGAGTTCACTTACTGCCTTGTAAATTGGGGTTTAGCTGCTGCCCCACGCAAAGTACTATGTTAAGCCAATATTTTTTAAGTCAGCAATCGTGTGCATTTTTCCTCAAGCTGCTGCTGTAGGTGCTCTTGTATGTTCACTAATAATTAATCATTATTATCATTATTATCATAATTATTATTAATTAGCAGAATTGCTTCACTTATGGACTGTGAAACTTTGTATGCGGTCTATGGAAAACAAAGTGCAGCAACCTGTGTGTTAAAGGTATCAGTTTAAAGCATAAACCGAGACATGTAGTCATGTATATAGTAGACATGTGCACTGGCAATAAGATGCAGTTAATGTCAGAGGATGTTTTATAGTAAGAAAATGTCATTTTAAATGTATGAATGTATTGTAGAATTTTTTAGTAACACTTTTGTTGTACTAAGAAGATCAAATCAAAAGTGTACACATACAGAATGTGTTTCTGGTTAAAAAACAGTATTTGGTTTATGGTGTAACTGTTTACTATTGTTATTAATGTTAATAACATGCTTCTTCTGAGCGTATGACTACACTAACAGGTAACTTTTACCCATGTGATGAATTAGTTATTGTCACTTACTAGTCACAGATGTTTTTATTTTACCTCATAGTTTTGTCACATTTTCACATCAATGCATGTTATAACCAGAGTAAATAAAAGGGTTTCTTTAACTTTACTTGTCTGAGGACAGATGGGTGTTTTATTATCACTTGGAATAAAAGGTTAACCGCATTAATCCAGATAAATTTATGACTGAAAAGACAGCACTGCGATGCAACCAATGGTGGACAAACACTTGGATTTAGCATAACAGGATAATATAGACAATATACACTATATATTATTATCTAAAATTGCTCCAGTAAAAATATCCAGGTGTATAAATGAGCAGTTATAAGTCACTCTGGAGGAACGTATGAAAAAAACAAATAAATGTAACTAGAAATTGGTGTGAATTGTCTTTATATGCCTTCACATCAACATCCTACAGGAAAAAATATTTGTATGACTAAATATAAATGCTTCATCTGAAAGTCCAATGTGGACCTGAAGACTCTTAGTAATTGCTTTTGTTGTAAATTCATTTTTTTAAAGTAACGTTTCAATTCAGCTTGTCGCTATATGTGTCCAAGTCTTTGTGGAGCATGGATTTTTCTGCATGGTTGTATAAGATTTTTCCCAGTGTTCTGATTTCCTAGATCAGTCCAAAGACATGCTTCATTTGGATTGCTTACACTAAATTCCCCTTTGTGTGTAAGTAACAGAGTGTGTGTTATTGCCCTGCCCTGGACTACCATCACATTTAAGTCATTTTCTTCCTCACACTGCATAATAAACTTTAATACAATTTTAATATAATAGAATTACTAAAATACTAAAACATCCAAATGCTTAACTTTAAAATGTAAAAATACAAGTATATTAGACAATAATGTTAAATATTTTCTTATGGCACTGTATGCATATACACAGTATTTTTATTATGTTCTTTTTAGGGTTCTAGTTCTCAATTCTGAGTATAAAGAGCAGTTTATCTGCTTTTTTGTGAGATTGTCTATAAAGTGCACATAATATCATTTGGGAAGCAACCAAATAAAGCTAACTGTGCTTCTGTTTACTAACACATAAACAGCCTGAGATAAGTAAAGTTCATCAGGACTGACGTAAATCATCCTTCCTTATCTCAGCTGTAGTGAGGACCATAGCTGGAGAAGAACACTTCAGTTATTTGTATAAAGATTTTTCAGAAGGGGGATTTACATGTTTCCCACTGTTTACGTCAATGTTAGGTTTTGACTGTAAACAGAAAGAAAACATACACAGATATGGTGTTGCAATGAAACAATTGATCGAAGAGATCAGTAAGTTACCACTATCAGTAGACCGTGAACATGTTCTAATAGAGTCTCTGCAAATGCTGCACATTCCTCCCTTTATATGAGTTTCAGGTGCAGATAGACAATGTGTTACTTGTATATGCTGTACACATCCAATTTATGGGTACTAAAAATAAAAGTATTTAAACTGCATGTGAACAAAAACATAAATATTCTATTTCATAAGTAAAATTTATTAATTAATCCCAACAACTTGGGCCAGTAATAAATAATCCAAGAGCCACATTCATAAGCACATTAGCCCAAAAAGCTAATTAAATAATTAATCCTAATAAAAACTTAGTATTATAACAAACCATAGAATTTTTAAGACAAGATATGATTCACAGGGGTCACCTTGCTGCTGTGGTCAGGCTGAACTTAGACAAGATTCTTAAGCGCAAAGATATAATTTTGTGCACAAAGATTCAACTTTCTCAAACCATTGTATTCTCAGTAATCTCATACAGATGTGAAGGTTGGACAGTCTAGAAACAGGACAGGAAAAAGTCGACACTTTTAAATTAGGGTGCTGACAGACATTACTGAGAATACTGTGAACTGGCCAAAAATGCATTGGTATTGGAGGAGATCAAACCTGAGGTTCTCCTTGCAAGCTCAAGGCTTCAAATGTCATACTTTGAATGCATCCTGAAGAGAGAAGGATCACTGGAGAAAGATGTCATGCTTGCCAAGGTTGAAAGTCAGTGCAAAAGATGATGACCTGCATGATTTAATGAAATAGCTGGTGGTGTGGATGCCCCTTTATCAAAGGTTAGCCATCTGGCTGAAGACCAAACACAATTCAGTATAACTATCCGTAGAGTTACCATGTGTTGACATCATCTTTCGTACTATGAAATTTTATTCTATTCCACAATAAATAATGATGTAATAATACAGCTATCCCTTATACTTATAAATGTGATGTGTTCCTGGAAATCCACTTGTAAGATGAAATCTTGTAAGCCAGAGAAAAAATTATCCATTTCAATGGGAAAATTTGTAAGCGTTCCTGGCCTCACAGACCATATTTGCTCAAATAAGCGCAAAACCGATCAAAATGGAATTAAATAACAATATTCACATTAAAAACAGCCATTTCCTTTTGTCAATAATAAACATTAATATAATCAAGTAATTTCGAATATACGGGATAAGTTGACAGATATCCTGCGCTTACCCACTTGGGATGAACCATAGAGCCCTACCCTACCCATCTAACAACCTACCCACCTACTCCCCTCCAACCCTAACACACTATACCTTGTAAGCTCTTCACCGGGGTCATCAGGTAGGCACCTGGGTAAATAAGAGCAAAACCGATCAAAATGGAATTAAATAACAATATTCACATTAAAAACAGCCATTTCCTTTTGTCAATAATAAACAGTAATATAATAATATAGATGCACTAGCTAAATTCAGACAAATTAAATAAAAAATACACTTTGTGCATGGATCCAAAAAAAACTTTTCATAAGTCATAAGGCTGTACACACTCACATTCTCTCATATTATCATATACAGTAGTTGTTCTCAACAGCCTTGTAAGGATGCAGAAATTATACAGTACGAGAGAGATTGCGCAGGCTGTTTTGGTATGGGTTTGAATCCAGCTTAGTCTGTGTGGAGTTTGTACTTTCTCTCTGTCCAAAGACCGGTGTTTCAAATCAATTGGTCACTCTAAATTTCCCATAGCAGGTGTGGGCACACTGCGATGTACTGGTGTCCCATTCAGGGTTATTGCTGTAGCTTAGCACCCAATTATTGTGGGATAACCTCTAGATTGCCAGGACTATGCATATATTTTTAGACATACATATATATCTCCATCCGTTTCTGTTACATTTAATTGCATGAGTAGAACTTGGTCCTAGAAATAAAAAATGTATAATAGATGCACACTCACACGTACAGTAGAGTAGTTGCCAGTACAAACTTTGAAAAATCCCCCACACTCATCTTATGGTATTTGTAAATGCAAAAAATAACTGTTGTAACGTGACAAAAGATAAAATTTCACTCATATATTTAAAAAATTGTAAATCAAAGACTCATGTCTCAAGGGAGACCTGTATTAACTGTGCTCATACTGAACAATGAAGAATACAGAAAGACTACAGATACATTAATAATACAACAGTAGACTGACGTTTTGCCATTTGTAAGTGTAGCTCTCATTGTCTGTAACTGTCTGACATTACAAGCTGTCATGGTCAAGAGAAACATATCTGTTTGACATTCTGTCGTTGCACAGTCCTTTCAACAAAGAAAATAATGATACAGCTGAAGTCAGTATTGCAGCCAGTATTTTGAATAAAGGCCCTTACAGCCAGAAATCAATTTACTTAACTGTTATTCCTTAATATGATATTTGTTCCTCTTGGTAGAATAGCTTCAGATTTTTCAGTTGGGTGGGAATCATCTACGGGCTGAAGTCTTCCATAGGTGTTCTGCTGGACTCTTAGGTTTGGGCAACTTAGGCTCACCCACTCTGCAATTCTCCAACATATAAAATATAGAAAATGTTCTGTGGGTCAGTAAAATAAAATCTGACTGTAATGCCCTGAAACACATATATCAAGCAAATGGCTCTGTGACATAGCAAGTAGCACTGGTTCCTCCTGGGCTGTGGGTTCAGCACGCGTTTGAATCCAGCTCATTCTCCCCTGACATCCTGTCTAGACAAGATCAGTCTATGTAGAGTTTACACATGTTCCCCATGTCCTTGTGGGTTTCCTTCCACAGTCCAAAGACATGTTTCAGGTTTCAAACTGGGAACTTGAAATTGCCCATAATGTGTGTGACTACACCGTAGTGCATTGGCATCCCAACCAAAGCGTTCTCTGCTTTACACACTATGTTCTAGCATAAGCTTTGGACAAGTGCACAGTACAAGCAGTTAAAGAGAAGCAGGAGAGTATTCTATACTATTCTATAAGCTACCAAGTAACAGTTAAGAGGTGAACATTTGTGATTAGTTGCTCATTATCACTGACTTTGTTTGCCATTGTATCGAATCCATCCACTCCAGCTGAGGATCCATTAAGCGCCATACCTCGCTACAGTTTGCATATATTACCCAAAACCAGATGCTTCAGTCAACCAGATGTTGATTGAAACTCATCCAGAGGACCATGCTTCCAGAAAAATTTAAAAATTAAAACTTTTTGCAGTAGCTTTAGAGTTTCTATTATAGGTAAAATTCATAAGAGTTCTGAGTTAGAACAAATGCAGAAGCAAAAAAAGAATGGGACATCAAAGCTTACTGTTCTCATGGGTTGATAGACTTGCTAATTTTAGGGTACAAATCCCATTTGCCACAGCACAGTGGCAGAGGAAGTAACAGCCACCTCACAGTAACCTGGGTTATTTGGCTATGGGGTTGAAGCCAAACCAGTCTTTGGGGTTTACATGTTTTTACTGGGTACTCAGCCATACCCCCACAGTCCAAAGTCTCAGGTTTATTGGCCTTTCTAAACCACCCATAGCAGATGGCTACTCTGCCATGAACTGGCATTTTTAAACACCATCTTGGAGCAGTGTGAGGAATTCCAATTCCATTGTGTAAGAAAGGATGCAGATTATACAAAAACCAAAATACATTTATACAGTCCTGAAGCAAGCATGTTAAACTTTACCCATTAGCTAAATAAACCCCCATCCTTTTCAACCTTAAAACCATATGCAGCAGCTATAGTAATAGGTTTATACTTAAAAGCAGCAAAACAGTGGCAATTACACTGCATGCGAAAAGTAAAACATTGCCATTTTCCCTTTGGAAAGCTTTAAAAAAAAAAAATACAAGCCAGCAAACAGGGCAAGAGTATAATCACAAGTCAGTCGCACCTAGACTTGTTACAGCATAAAACCTTTTAAGGGCCCTTTGGCCAGTGTCAAGTTTTATTGCTGCCACCATTTGCTACATTCAAACTATTAACCAATCATTGCACATGCAACTCAAAAAGCAAAATATAAATGCAGTTAAAACACTATAGGTTGTAATGTAATGTCACCTTTCAGTCCAAAACAGGGGGGAATTTAAATGTATGGCTCACAGATGCTGAAGACCTGGTTACAACAAAAAGCCAAGAACGAAACATGGTGACTGTAGAGCAACAAACCAATATTCCATGATTTGCCACTTGATTACCACCATCACTACAAAAGATGAACAGATGAAGCAAGATGTTGTTCACTAGTTTATTGAAACATTGTACAAAAACAGATATGGAATAGTGCTTAAAAGCAGCATACAAAGGTGACCAGAAGGTAAATTAAAAATGTAGTTCCTCTTGCATCATTAGTTGATCACACAGGCTCTGTCCATATATAGACAAGATCATCACCCTGCTCAAAGGGTGTGAAGTCAAGTCTTTCAATTCAGAAGCCATCGTTGTAAGCGTGCAGGGGAAGCAACACATCAAGTATTAGTTAAGGGGTGAGAGGCGACCATTGTATTTAGAATCCGTGAACCTTCAGCTGCTCTTCTTTCGCCAATCCAATCTGGTAAGAAACAAAGTCAAGTTAATATAGCAATCAACTCATTTAACCAAGCCATGAATGCTTCCATAAACCATAATATGGATACTAAAAATAAAATATCCATACCTCTGTAAGGAACTGGCAAATATTTTTGCGCTGGTCACCTTGCAGCTGAATCACTTCACCATACTCTGGGTGTTCAATCACCGTTCCGTTGCAGGCAAATTTCTATTGAAAGTACAAGAATGTCAGCTTCTTGCATTTTCCACACCGCATGTGCATTTGAAGTATGTCAGATGCTCATTGACCCACCTTCTTGAAAGCCTTAACTAGTTTTTTCTTGTCATAATCATCCGCAATTCCTTGAACGGTAGTCAGAGTCTTCCTGCCGTTCCGCTGTTGAATCCTTATGTGGATGTAGTCTTCAGTCCCGGCTGGGAGTCGGTCATCACCCTTCGTTGCATCAGCAAAAGGGTCTGAAAGTGTTACATGCATATAAATCTTAAGTAAGATTTAATGCAAAACCAGCTTCCTTCTAGCATTGAAGGACAATGCTTTTTACAGATACAGGCCACGCTCAAAATCGAGACAAGTTCATTCCCTCCACATACATAACATATAACCGTTTGTTATGCAGTACACAGGCCACATAAGAAGGGCAAAGGGCCGTACTGAACGGGAACGAGCCCTGCAGCAGACATGAGCGCGAGCGGTGCGGCTGTATCCAGCGAAGCAGGGAAGTCACGCACAAAGCACTCCTATTGGCCGGGCGCCTGACCCGCCCTGCCAATCACAAGCCAACTACTAAAAACGTCACCATCACTTCCTTCAGACGGATAAGCTACTCGGAAAGAAAGTAAATAAAATATACGATAGTTTTAAAACGAACGCTCATACAACCACGTCAAGACATCGCTATGACATGGCTTAACTTGCTATACAAGGAATAGAAGTTTTCTAAAGCTTTAACTATATGATCACCGACCGTGATTATTCACAAAAATAAAATATTCCATTACTGTACTTCATCTAAATTTAGCTTCCGAGTCCCCCATCAAAACTAGATGTTCAGCGCTTTCAAACGAAGGCGCCAGCTGGCCAAATCCTTCCCCCATCTTGGTTAGGCTGTCGATCAACGATTTCAAACACATTCAGTGAATTATATATTCAAACAGCTCACCGAAAGTTTGGAGGTTCTGGATAGCGGACATACGATAAGATTCTTCTTCCTTCTGGAAGATAACTGGCAGTGCAGCGACTGGGATTCGGTGTCGTTATTACGTGCGCGTTCCTGTGTGCTCCGCAGGCCACCCGCTTCAACTCCACAAAATGGCGTTTCCACAAACAGGGCGCGAGCCCGCGCTTTTATACCTGCAGCGCTTCGCGGCCGACGAGCGTGCGTCACGCGGCTGTGTTCTTCCGTCGCCACAACACAGCCGGACGAGGCGGAGACAAATAGTTGACGTCACTTTCTCGACATTCTGCCCGTAGACATGTTTCTCTTTGTCACACTAAATAGTTTTTGTGTTTTCCCAGTAATCCGCGGAACTTGAGGACTGATATGTTTTTGTGAACAATGCAGCATCGTTCGAAACTTGTAGAAGAAATATTATTTTCTGTTTCCGGGTGATCGGTTTGTTTATAAACTGTTCTCTGTGACATTCGTCACACTTTGTCAAGGCTGCCAAGTCCCTTAAAAAGAATTCATTTGATCAATATAAAGTGGAATCCGAACAAACAGGCCATGTTTGCGATTTTTTTAAAATCCAAAAATCACGGTGAATCTGGGAATATCCCCACCGTATCAGCAAATAAATTTGAGCCCCTCCAAGTTTATGTCTACAATCTGTGATCTCTATTTCGACTTGATCAGTTATTGTTGCCTTGTTGACTGCGCTGTTGTTTAACGACTGACGGTTGTACGACTTTATTTGGTGTAGTGTCTGACGCCACCGAGACGCCATGTTGGAAAAGTAGACCTTTCCAAAGTAAGAGCGTACAGTGAAGAAACCGAGCCGTTTACACACAGGTTTCCACAGTCGTCTTAGGTAGAATTCATTTAAACTTTAGCAGGACCTATCATGGATTTCTCCCCCCGTCTTATTACGTTCTCAAGCGTATCAGCCAAGGATAAATGGCTATGGCAATCTAGCACAAATAGAAATGACAATGGTATGGGTTCATTTGTTTTAAGAGAAATATAAAAACAGACCCAGAAATCATAGCTGGCATATTCTTAAGATGACTATTGGAATGGTCCTTAATAATAGAATCGAAATCTGTTACTTTGGTCCACGCAGTTTCCGGTCACTAAGAAAATTACGTCAATTTCCTGCGTTGCCGGAACTCTGATCATTCTGCGCGCTCTGCTGACGTCGAAGTTCAGTAAAACAATATGGGCTGTGGTACCACGCTGTGTTCTATTACTCTTTCGCTACGGTCCTGTTCCATTTTTTTGAAATGTCCAAAAGCAAGTTAAACGTACAGCATAAATGAGCATAAACTTGCACATTGTATTTAATCACGTTTATTTAAAATATAGCATGTTTTATATTTTTATTATACCAATTCATTTATGGCTGCTAAAGTAAAATATTTGTTATTAGATATACTCTGTAACGTATTGTGAATGTTGGTGCTTGTTTGGGGATCCGTAAGAATGCGCATAAAAGGATGCTTGATTATTTTTACCTGCTCACACTTCGAAGACAAACAGAGAAAGTAAACCACTTCTGTGCTTTCCATTGCAATAAATACGGTCCTGAACAGTGTACTGCGTGAAGGGGAAATGTGAGGCCCAGGTCGTTATTTAGATCCTTCTTTCATAGCTTGTAGCCAAGGCAGGCCCAAGGCTCACAAGGCTCAAGATAACACTGCTGAGATTCACTGAGACGAAGAAGATCCACTTCCACCCCAAGGTGATGGCCCGTCCAGGGGTCATAAAATCACGCTTGTGAAAAATTCGTCCCCATCTAAACTTTACTTGAAATGTGCTGGTGTCTGCTGTGTTCATAATGACGCACAGGAGTTTCATCTATTTTGCTATCCTTAGTCTGTGTTTCCCAGGTGTAACATTTTTTGACATGGAATCAATGTTTAAAATTGGTTTTCCTCCCTGTAACTTTGAAAAGGATGGTCTAATATTTATTTATTCAAATTGAATCTGAATAACTGCTTCTACGCTGTAGCAGTATAGTATCTGGGGAAGAATTCATACTGGGCAAAATTACCAAACTTTCTTTACCACTACTGATGATTAAATGTCAAGGTTATTGTATTTCTTTTTTTCATTTGTGCTGGAGATTAGGCAAAATGTACACAGACTGTTATAGGATTAGTACATAAAAGAAGAAATATTGTATCATTTACTAAGCCAAGGAAACCACAGTGTTATGTAAACATTCACCTCTATACTGTGACAGCAGTCAGTTATGACTACAATCATCAAATAAGTTATAAGGAAAATGTTCTCTGCATAACGTAATAAAGCATGACATAAAATTATTGAAGCATTCATTTTTGTTTACATCAATTGAGTTTTTTAAATGTCATGGAAATAAATCGACGAGTTTTAGTGTTTTCCATTCGTCATACTTTTTTGTGAAATTCGCGCCTAATCAATATGTATTTCCTGGTCGCGGGATCCGATCTGCTTTTCTCGCCGCTGATGGTCGATGCTGCCGGCCAGGTGCACTAAAAGGTTTCCTGTCGTCACCTAGGTGAGAGGTATATAAGAAAGTAGTTAAACCTCAGACCTTTCAGGGTCGACGCTGCTGTACTGTACAGTTCTGATATTCGCAGAGGCTGCACCTGTCAGGTAGGGGGCGCTCTATCACAACGTGCTTTAACTTAACAGTAACGAAATAGTGCAGTATTAGTTCATCAGTTAGACATGGATGTCGTTTTAGTGCCGCCAAAACTCGCTGGTGTCACAGAACACGGTGTCCGAACTATATTCTCATTTATCCATTTATACAGCAGGGTAACGTGTACTGCATCGACTCAGTGTAGGTACTTTGGCCAAAAGTGCCGCAGCAGGAGTTGGGAGTCGAACCTGCGTGATTCGATTGGAAGGTGGTAGCTAACCATTACGCCCTCTGCTGCACTCAGCTTAACATTTGGCGTTGCACAAGAGTAATGTCGTGTTTTTAACATTACCAGGTTTCGCTGCAGTCATGACAGGCAGGTACACATATGTTTGCGCCCTGTTGGTGGCACTCGCGGCACCTTGTTCGGCCGCCGCTCGAGCACGAGCCACGCGGGGGCACGACCCACTGGGACCCTGGTCCGCGCAGGGGGAGCGCGCGGACTCTCCAGGAGATCAGCGTGTGTTCATCTCCAGGCAAATCCTGCAAGCAATTTCAGGTTTGGACGCTTACATGACAGTTATTTTCACGTCATATACAGCGCCCCGTTATACATTGTTCTGTTATTTAACTGTTATTCTCCACAGTATAAACACAGCAGACAGAAACAGTGTAAATGAAAATGGCAGGGGAGTTAATGTTGCACAAAAATGCTGAAATAAGGACACAGTTCTTACTGCAGTTATTATACTGCCTATTAGAAATTAGATATATTCTAGCTGGGTAAACTCTACGAATTGTTTTACATGATATTCCCACATCTTTATTTACCGCTAATATTTAAAAATCGTGGTCCAAGCTTTTATTTCCATAGCGTGTTTTTAATAACACTGTTCCAGTAAGACATTAAATAAGAAACGGTGGTAATATTTTCATGAAAAACGGATAATTTTTCAATTTCAAGTGGTGTACATCATATAAATATCAGTAATACTTCATCTAATACAATAAATGGTAAACCGACCTGTTACCTCAGTCCGTTGCAGTGTAACACTCCTTTGTATTAATTTCAGAATAAAGTTTAGTAGAAGTAAAAATGTGAGCACAAGCTCCTATTCCATCCAGATTGTGGACCAGTTTATCGCACTACTGTGTACTCGGTTCCTCAGCTTAAGGCCATTTTCATTTTATTTATAGCATCGCTTTTGTAAAAATAAAATATTTTGTGAGATGTTTGAGTTTAAAATTTAAACTAACTTAAAATGACTGGAATAAAATACAGCAGACAAACAAAATATGGTTCTCCACAAACTTCTAACGTGAATTGTTGATCACTTTGCGTCATAACCTTGTGCAACATTACTCCTATTCCTGGATCACTGGAGCTCAGGCACAGACACTGCTGCGGAAGTCAGTTGAATGAAGTTGGTCCTGCACTTCTATTCTGTTTGTTTTATTGCTAGCTGGGGGCTGGTGAGCAGAATCATGGGCCACTTTCTGTGTATAACAAGCAGAAGTTTAACAGAAGCAGAAAAATATCAGAAATATAAGCAGGAAAATGTTAGTAACTGAAAGGTTAACAGGAGCCAGTGGATTTCCCCCCTCAGGTGATCAACAGACACACGATGGGAACTGTCTGGGTTACTGCTTCACTTGGATTTACCCTTTTCATTTTTGATCAAAACAAAGCATGAATTGTGAAGGGAGTACTTTTATTTATACTGGTGCCTTTCTCTGTTAACAGAGCTGATGAACAAGGAGGGGTGTTCAGTAAGTGAGCCCTTCTCTGAGCGCGACTATCAGGGCTGGATGGACTTTGGACGGCGGAGCGCAGAGGAACCGCAACAGAACTGATTGACACTAACTTCAAACCTTGGAGCAGAATTATCAGTAATTCAGCTTTATCTATTGTCCATCCCTTCTATTTTAGACTGTAAAAAGTTTATTACCTTTTGAAATAAATACTGAATTACTGAAATACAGCATGCATTCACATTTATTTTTCTTATTTAGACCTTGAAAAACTGAAGAACTTAAATGGGAAACTAAGTATACATGTAGAAACTTAGAAAACTACTTTAAATGTAGAATATGAACACAGAACACACAACATGGGCACACTGTAGTTGTCAAACAATGTATTTTAAGTTTATTGATGCTTTTCTCCAAAGTGACATACAGTGTCAAGTTTGTTATGCTAATCTACCCATTTATAGAGAAGGGCCATTTTTACTGTATCGATATCATCAACAGATCACACAAAGCAGAACGTCAGTATTCCTTTATACTGCAAATATCTGGCATGTGACAGAACGCAACACTGATGAAACAATTTATTATCTTTGGTCACCTTAAACCAACATTAAAGTTTCCTACTCACTTTGTTGAGTTCTGCTTTAAACACTTCAGTCAGTGTGTTTTCAGGCACTACAGAAGGAGAAAGGACGGTGAGTCACACTGTAATGGAAAATCACATGACAACATCAAAAAGTGTTTCATCTTAAAATTCCAAGGCGGCAACTGATTCACAGAAACCTGTTTATCAGAATCTGATCACCTAACCCAAAATATAAGTGCATAAGACATGTACCTCTATTTATTTGCTGAGTAGTTTCTCTAAAAAATATTACAATGATTCATAAAAAAAAAAAAAACCATGACAAAATTGCTACTGGAACAGTTTTGAAACACTGTGCCTCCTCTCCTCACAGCACCACTTGAGTTTCCATTCTACTGGAGTCTATTTTTCAGCCCATTACTGGTAGAACGCTGAAATGCTGGGCACTTTTTAGTGTAAAAGAGACATTTTAGAAAATCAGCAGGTAAAGAAAATTTAATAAAACTCAGAAATGATTATATCTTCAAAAATTTGCAACTCTGATGTTTGTAACAAGAGGTACAAGTGTAATGAATACCTTTGAAATGTCTTTCTTTTTCTTTTCAAATATTTGTCAAATACACATCCTTTACAAGGCATTTAAAAAGAGCCCAACTTTTTTAAGCATTTGGTTGCTTATTCTTTATACAAGCTACAATTACTGTATAACCACTCTTTCCAAAACCACATGGACCAATCTTACAAAGGAAAAAATATGTAACCGTTACAGATCATCATTTTCCAAACAAAAAATCCAACAGGCACATAATTTTATTTTCTGCTTTAACTGATCCAATTATTATTTTTTGTTCTTGTACTCTGATCCTGCAAGGAATAAAGCAGATATGGGCATGGACTGTTGACCACTGCTGTAGTACACTCGAGCATGGTATTCACCCTGAACTGTTACAGTAAACAACCTTTTTGTGTAGGTCAAACTGTCATTTGTTTCGAATAAGAGTGAACTAAGCAATAAATTAACAATCATGCAATGATTTCCCATCATGAAGATATACATTGTCTCATATGATTTCTCTCAAATTATCTGCAAAATATGTCTGATATAACATCCTTGTGTAGAAGTGGTCTAAATAACCCATAGCGAGAATTCTTTTCTCAGAATGGTAAGTACCAAAGATAAAACAGTTCTGAAATATTTTAGTTTATCAATGAATACAAGCCCTGAAAAACATCACCGCTGAGCTACCATAATAGATTCAAGTACAAATCAAACAAAATCAAATAACATGCATGGCAGCACAAATCCACCTGACATACTGTGCTTCTCTAAAATATTATCAGCAAACAGTGAAAACAAATCACTTTGTTTTTACTTGTGCTGTTTCCTGAAAGTGACTGAAAGTGCATTTTGAATCATTAAAAATGCTAACAGTAGGATTTCCTTTCATGTGATGTGTTGCTGTTCCCCATAACAACTGTGTAAAAAAGCGTCTTCCATTCCAAGTTCTGCCAAAGTGCAGAAATGTTTTAATATAAAACAATCGTGCAGAAGAGAGGCTGTCATCGAGCCAGTCAGACATGTCATGTGAGTGACCCGTGTTGAGGGTTGTGCTGAAGGCTACATGATCAGGTCATACACTATAAGAATTGACGTGCACATAAAAACATGTCTTCTTTAAGAAATTATTAACTTAAAACTCAAAATTAATGGGAAACCTGAAATTCTGAAGAGTCACAGAGTAAGACTTTAAATGAGCAATTAGTCTTCAATCTTTTGCAGGATGTTTACTCTGCCTGTTGGCTTCTCTTTGACCCTCAGAGACGATGACTCCTCGGGCCACGACTTTGTCTAGTCCTAAACTCTGTAGCTTTTCCACCAAGTTGAGGCTGAAGATGTTTTTCTCTGCAGCAACTGTTTTGTGGAGTGGTGGCTCACATGTTGACCTGGGGAAGCCAGAAAGATGGCTCCACCTGGAGCTGGGGAGCAACTGTGGGGTGGTGGAGGCCGAGATGCCCTGCTGCTGCAACAGTTTCAGGATTCCGAGAGGAGGAAGAAGACAGGTGTGGCACAGCTGGCTACACTCCCTGAGGGATGTCAGACGCTCTGCACTCCCAGAAGTGGACAGACTGGGAGAGTCAAGGCTGTAAGAGGATGAAAAAACAGATAAAACAAACACAAGCTGCAGTCATGAATAAAATTTTCGTATGACTGATGCAAACAAAGCTGTTTTTAAGGTACAGTCCTCCCCCACCACTAAAACAAAGCACTTCACTATTCAGAATTTTCCAGCAGTTAATACCCTTCCTGAGTAAATCAAAGGCTCAGAAATGCTGCCCTAATTGTTTCACAGAATAAGCATTACTTCTATAATGCAGGTTTCCTATCACTGATGTTAAAAGGCTGTGTTATGGCAGCTCCACCTCATCACAGCTTCATAGGTGTGTTAGCTCTGCTGGAACAGTAGTGAAACAGAGAAGCTTCCAGCTCACAGAACATATGGCCTCACAGGTGTTTTCAAATTTTATACTGTACTAGCTGAGTTACTCAGGGCTGCCACGTAATATAAAAGTGTAATACAGGTCAGTGAAATATAAAGTGATTACATTTAGTACATAAGTGTTGTTAGTGCTGTCAGACCTGTAGATTCCACAGAAGAGTGACATGTTGGTCATAATGAAGTAGAAATATGGATTGGAGAAAAGTAATAAAATATGTATTGCCAAATTTTGTTACCCTTTATGCCAATGGCTCTGTGTGTGTGTGTGTGTGTGTGTGTGTGTGTGTGTGTGTGTGTGTGTGTGTGTGTGTGTGTGTGTGTGTGTGTGCGCGCATTTGGCCTGGAGCTGGAACTGCCTGGAGGCACACTAATGCAATAACACTGCGTGCGTTTGCATGTTTAACTTGGCAAAAGTACGTGTGCCAAATTGCTATTAAAATATAAAAATTATTAAATGTAAAAATTATAAATATAGAAATAGAGTCTCTACTGTTAGCCCAAACTTTGCAGTTGGGTTTCAATATGTAGGATGGCTTTCCCATAGAATTAGTCACCAGAAATTTCCATGTTATGCCTCAGTACCAGTGAAATTTAGACCATTATTTTTTGTTTGCTTTGTAGACATTTATTTCCAGAAATAAAGAAAATTGGAATAGTAGTATAAGAATAGTAGTTAAGCAAGAAAGCATTTAAGAAACAATGCTGGAACACGAGGTTTTTAATAGTCATACCCACAGACAGTTTCGTTCAGGTTACGAGAATTTGACTCGACACGGAGCTTCATTTAATACACGTTTTGACCTTTTGCATGAGGCTTTTATGAACAGCTCCTGACAGCTGAGGGGAATGAGATTACAGTCACCATGAGGTCTTCTTCAGAGTTATAGTTTGGTTTGTGCTTTGTTAAGTTCTCAACTTCCATTACCTCTTGTTTGCCAGTTTTATCTGTTATAATCTTAGTAATCATGGCCCCTGATCTATACAAACCATGTCAACTTTGGTGAGTGCAAATTAATTTGTATTTTCTTCATGGATTTGTTCCGTCTACTTTCCCAATGCATTAGAAAAGAAAATAAACATCTTACAGCATCCTTTTGTAGTGCCATCCCCAGCTACATACAAAAGAAAGTGGCACAAGAAGTAATTTATTCCCCTCATCATAATATGTATGTATGTTCTGTCTGTGAGCATGTTTTTAGGTGTATGGTACATAATAGCTACAAAAGAGCTAAATAAGCATAGGCAGCCAGTCCTGCTAAAGCACCAGGTTCCTGGCAGACACAGCTGCTGAGGATGTGCTGCGGTACTTGTCCGCGGCTTACCTCCGTGGCAGGGATGTGAGGGAGGGGTTTTGGGTCCGGCCAGTGGTCAGAGGATGTGTAGGAGGGGTCTGGGACAGGTTGTGGCAGGTCGGAGTGACTGCAGCTAGGAGGGGGAGCCACAGAGGCCATAGGGATTAGCACCAAACAGCACAGATGTGCACATTACAAAACCAGTTTTGGTGGGACATTTACGTACACAAGCAGAATCAGCTGAAAGTGAAAAGCAATGGGGGACAACAGATATATCTAAAATATAAATGGAGTGTCAGTGTTGCTGGACAGACAGGTATTTTCCTGAAACACTGGTTTTACTAGTTGAAAAGCAGCATCAAATTTTTACAACAGGACCTTTTAAGCAATGAGACAACAGGAACTGTTACACTACAGCTATGCATATTAGTCTCTTCATAAATGTTGAAACAGGTGGTTTAGAGAGCACCCAAACACAAAAGAAGTACCATCTTAATTTAACTCCCTTCCTCAGTGTTTACACCTCATGTTTTGTGTTTGTGAGTCAGTGATTAATATTACAATTGCTGCATGTTACAAATCCGCACAACATATTTCTGCTTCTAGTCATTTTCTCTTCATGCTCTTTTTCTATAAGAGACTTATAACTTTTATTTTCAAATGGCAATAATGTTTCTTTAACATCTATACAGGTATTGATTATGGCAACTTGCGTATGTAATATTAACATTATATTCTAATTTTTTAATTTTAGTATATTTGAGGTGAGAAATGCATAGTCCAGTAGTCTGGTCATTCATGGAAATGGGTATGTGGTTAACAGAGATTTGGGCAAACAAACCTTCCATTACAAATTTAGCCCACTGAACAGCTATTGTGTGCAGCCCACCAACTATTATGATAAAGGTCCTATCGTTCTTCCCTTCGAAAAAAAATGGAACTGGATATTTTTAAAAACAAAATGAGAAGAGTGTCTCATAAGAGGAATGCAGAAATATACAATTCTGATTCCTATGCAGACTTTACACAGTTGAACACAGGTGAGTGCATTCAGACAGACAGGTGAAAAACCGTTACCCGTGGTGCTGCACACAGTTGGGTCCAGGCCTTCCCGAAGAAGGGTGTGGTTGGGGTCAGGTTCATCCTCTTCCAAGTCATTCAGGCTATACACATGTTCCAGATCCAAGTCGAGCTCCCGGAAGTCCTTGGTCAGGACCCCAGGACGGGGGTGCAGGATACCCCCTAGGTTGGGCTGGGCCAGCTGCTGCCATTGATGCAGTGTTGCTGAGCCTGAGGGCAACAGGGAACAAGCTGTTACATTGACATATATTCCTTTGCAGTATGGGTATCCCCTAATTATGAATATTAAGTTCCTGGAAATTAGCTCCTGAGGTGAAATCTCATAAGTCAGACATAATGCGTATGTATTAGTTTAAGAGAGTGGGGCATTATGGGAAGTGAATGCATTCCAGAGAAGTGTCTGTTGGACATTTTGGGTGTGTTACTTAAATGAATAAATGGAAAAATTCCCTCACACTTTGCTCTTCTTATTTGTGAATGCAAAAAAATAGCCTAATATTTCGTCATAACTAAGTAAAGGGTATTAGATAATTTAACTCATATAAGTGAAAACTCACAAGTCAAAGACCCAGATCTCAGAAGATACCGGTACTCTTAAATAAAACTATTCACCCCCCCTTAGACTTTTTCATGTTTTACTGCTTTACAGCACTGAATCATAATTAAATTTGACTTTTTTGACATAAAAATAAGTATTTCAAAGCAAAAACATATTTCTAAGAATCAATGTTAAATCACATTTTGGTGACATACAGTGATTTACACATTTATAACTGTGATTTTTACTGCAGTTTTGATTAGATATGTTGATTCAAGGTTACTAAAACAAGGAAAGGATAGGATTTGAACTCAGAACCTCCCAGTGAAAGTGGCAACTTCAACCACTATGCTACCTGCTGGCCCTCACTTCATTGCTTTTCATTATTTGTTTCTCTTTAGGCCACTTGCCCCCCATATTTAGCTTACAAATCTGGAATTACAATGTAGTTTAAATGTAATAATGTGAATTTCACATATAATTACTACACAGATCCAAATCAGATTGTGTTTGCACTGCATTAAGACACCCAAAGCTCTGAACTGTGTTTAAAAAAAAGTGTTACACTGCAAATGCTTGCAGGAGATCTTCACTTTTGGTCCCTTTGGAAACCCCACTACTCAGTAGTGCCTCACCTTCCAGTGGCTTGACAATCTGAAGACGATCTGGCAGGTATGAACGGGAGCCACTGGAGGCCCCTGAAGCTGAGGAGTGCTGGGAGCTACTAGAATAGTTGGTGCCAATGGAGAGAATGCTGTCATTGGGGGTAAGAAAGCCACTGGAGGCATCATCCTGGGCCAAAAGTGCTTGCAGTTTGCGTTCACGCTCAACCTCAAAAAAGGGTCGGCTCGAGTTGTGACTCTCCTGGCGTGCAGAGAGGCGCTGCAGTGCTGCTTCCAGGTCCTGCCCCCCTGGGGTGCCTGGTTGGCCCAGGCGCTTCTCCTCCAGCTCACTGCTTGTGAACGCAAAGAAACATGGCATTACTTTGAATTTCATCATAAAACTGTAGTAAATTCAGCCAGTTGATCTTACATTTCATACTTCTACTCAGTTCCATGAACCACTTGCCCTCTTTAGGGTCACGGTGCTCTGGATTGTTTTTCAGAATTGCTGCACACTAGGCTAGGAGGGGTATACCCTGAATAGCATGCTAGTCCATTGAAGGACATACACACAATCGCTCAGTCACACACTAGAGTCAATTTAGCGTCATAAATTAACCTGAAATACAGGTGGATTGTGGGAAGAAACCAGAGCAAATGCACACAAGCATGGGAACAACACGCAAACTCCAAACAGACTGAGTCTGTTTTAAACCTAGTCCTGCCCACAGCACCATCGTGGTACTCTCTTACATTACAGCACATTCAAAACTTTTATATAAAGAAATATACTCATAATCCCATTTAGTAGTATAATAAATATAGTTTATCCTCGCAATACCAGACTACTGGTTGTGGAAGAGTCCCGTTACGAGACTGTGACTTTTAATCACTTTGAATACTGAAATAAAGTTATTTTTAACAATTTGTGCTTTACTTTGCTGATTTTTTTTCATTTTTTGGGAAAATTTTGGAAAAAATATTTTAAAAAATACATTAAAAACTGCTGTGACACACTGGACTATAAGGTCATTCCAATATCTAGGGTAAGATCACACAGATGAACTGTAACGTGCATTTGGCGTATTAATCCAAAGATAACGCTAGTTAGTAGGATTGTACTGTGTGATTACTGAGGAAATCACAGTGTGCTCACCTGTGCTGAATGGAGGGCCCGTGGTTGGAAGACAATTTATCTTCCATGTTGACGCTGGCACTGCAGGAACCATAGCAGCTGGTGCGTGGAGTGCTCACAGAGCTGGAGCGACCTGACGGTGGACTGGAGCCAGGAACCTGGGGTGAATGGCAGCGAGAGCGCAAGCGTGCTGCCTGATTGGCTGCCTTCACTGTCTCAAACACGCGAAATGGGTGGTTCCTATGGAAAAGCATGCAGTTAAAGACCTTTATCAGTTTACTAAGCTGTTTGCAAGGTGTGGCAGATTACCCTGTCTCAACTGGATAACTATCATATGGTCATATCATCAAACAACCACTGACAATATCACAACATTCACTACTGCATCACAACACTTTCTGTGGGTGCTCACACAAACAAAGTATTAGGCCATGTTGCCACAACTGATACCATTACCAATAAGTTACCATTATTCAATCTTGAGTAACAATTTTTTCATTTTTTCTGTAACTCTCTATTCTGTTATACAACAGTACTTACCATTTGGTTTTAGCATAGAGTTGGACGTTGTTATTGCTGTTGTTATAAACTGCCACTGTGGGGTACTACTTCCCATTTCCACAGTCAGACAGAGGTCACACTTAAATTAACTTTACTGTACCTCTTTGGAATGACCCACTCTTGCTTTTTGAAACGTACCACTGTCTCACGTTTCCTTCTCTGAACTTATACTGGTTGATGCTGCATTTTTTGATGTCTGCTGATTTTAAACTGTGTGTTTACACCAATGTCTACATGTCCTTATGTTCAAAAGTTTTGTGTTTAGGTATGGCCTCGATCATTTTTGCAAATGGTACAGTGGATGTTAGATTCCATAGTCTAAAACAAAGAGCATGAGTGCCAATAGTCTCCTAGCCTATCTTTGTGGTTTGGAATGAGGTGTGAACGTGGTTAGCAGGAGGTCTCGGGAACAGGTATACCTACTACCGAGATGTCACACATATATGTACCATATGGAAGTTTTAAGGAAGTGATCCGTTTGTTATCAGGAAGGATCAGTTTTTATTTTAATATCAAAGTCAGGATTACTGATCAGGGGATGGTTCTGTTTTTTTCCATGCTGACACAGGTGGATTGCGTAACTATATATGGTAATCCAAGCATGTCTTCATTGTCTCTGCTAAAATCAACGTCTCACTGTATGTGTTTCCATGACAGCATGATTTACAAGGGGTATAAGGTGGCCCTGTGTACAACACAGGGAGAAAGGTATATGAGGTAGAATTTGAAAGCTTTAAAGTTGAAGGGTGGCAGTAGTACAGCCCTTTTACATTATGTTTTTGGTATGTATATCTGACCATGGATCTGTAAATACTGTAAATATTTTTCACTTACCCCAAAGCAATCAATAAATAATATTACACTTTTTAAATTGGTAAAATGCACTATGACTGCTTGGTGAGAAATGATCTAATATGACTAAGTGCATACAGGTACAGCATTTGGATCTCTTTACAGGTATGACATCATCCTATGGTTCTCACAGGATGCTTCATGAGGCCCAAGAAGGGCAAAGATTTGAGGTTGGGAATGTACTCAACATAGCAAATTGTGTGATTTTGAAGGTAACAGTGACCCTCACTTGTATTCAGGAGGTGCAGGGCTGTCCAGGCCCTTCCTCATGGTGCCCTCAATCTCAGCAGCTAGTGAGTCCATGGGGAAGATGGTTGTCAGTGTGCTGTATCGGTTCACTGTGCTATTGGGCAGGCTTTTGTTGCGCAGGTTCTTCACCTCCTCCCATGCCTCCCGTAGCATGTCCTCACACTCACTGTACTTTTCCTGCAGCTCTTTGAGCTGTCAAAATAGTGGAGGAAGCCAAAAAATAGTGAACAACATCCTTCTAAATTCAGTGCATTTGACAGAAGTCTACACTCTGAAAAACGCAAGACAATTCAACTACTACGTACAACAAAATAGTAAAATTTTAGTACATTTTCTTTAGACCAGAAACAAATACAATTTAGTACAAATCACTGATATACTTATGTACTGTTATGCAAATATATAGAGAAAAAAGATAACATCTCACTTCTGATCTGAGCTTTGCCTGACTTTCCCGTGATACATTCAGGTGCTGTGTTAGTTCTTCATTCTCTGTCAAGAGCTGGTCAAAGACAACAGTAAGGTCAGAGCACAGCAAACGCAGTGCATATGTAACAGGTGTGACCAATAGATGTAAGATTATTTACTTCAAAGAATAGCCATTAATGATGTCTCTTCATTCTCAGCTCACTTCATTTTTTCATTTTCATTTGCCATAGTTTGCTATCAACCAGGGGAGTGAGACCAATTGAGAATTTTCTAAGAGCTAAAATGTATAACAGTGCAAGACAGTATTATTATTGGCCAGGTATGTATCCACAAAAAGTCCATCCTCAATTTTACAGATTATATGAGGTTAATTTAAGTGTAATTTGTTTACTACAGGGCTGTATACTGCACTTTGTACCACAGTGATACTTTTATAATCAAATGTAATTTGCAATGAACATGTAACAGATGCAACAATATTAAATAAAGAACTATAACTGAAACATGCATATAAACAGCACAGTGAATTATATTCAAAAGTAGTGAATAAGGCACACTGCGGCCAATACAGCTTGATCAGAATGCGTCTAAGAAAGGACTAGCTCGCACTTCACCGCTTTCATGAAACTAACAATGGAAACGGTTGGATGGTTTTTTTAATGTAGAGTATGAAAATATTACAGTATGCATAAATGAAGGCATTTTCTCCAAAAAAGTTAAAAATTAAATATCTATATTTTTCATATTATGTTTTTTCCCTGGCATATTTTTGCAACAGTCCATAAAATCAGAAGTGCCTAAAATCAAGGTGTGCTAAATTGAGCACTTCATATTCATCTGATATCACCCAGGGTTTTTTTTTTTTTTTTTTTTATAATCAAAACAAAAGTGAAAGAAAAGTTATTTTATGATATTCCATGATAGTCTCAATGCAGAACTTTGTCACATGGCAACTGCAGGGGCATTGAAGTAATGTGCATCTTTTGGGTGTCACTTGGAAGGGGACAACACATAAAAATACGTATGTACACTATTATTTAAAATAAGTCTTCATCACACAGTGTGTATTACTTCATTAATTACGGTGCAGTTTTCTGTCTATGCTTAAGGTTTTGAGGTAAAAATATGTACTATCATAGCGCTTGGTGAGTAATGGTGGCTGTAAAACAGTATATATCCAGTATCTGAAAGGTGTGCCTCACCCCTTTGTTATGTTGCTGTAGATCTACAATCTGAGCCAGAAGACAGCTGATCTCCTCCTGTTGTCTCAGAGTGTCCTCCACCTTACGGGCCACCTCATCAGACAGCGCCACCACCTGTTTGTTTGCTAAGGCTGCAAGATGCATTCCAGAGCACAGTGAGTACAACTAAGGCAGTATGGAACATCCTTTAAAGATGATGAAATGTCATGGAAAAAAACACGCATGCACAAATACAGCCACAATGTCTAATCTAAAGGTACCACCACAAGCTCTTCATCTCAGCCTACCCTCAGACCATAACATTAATAAATCAAAAATAAATCTTACAAACATATGAACATGTCAGAGAAAA
This sequence comes from Arapaima gigas, assembly GCA_900497675.1. NCBI lineage: Eukaryota > Metazoa > Chordata > Actinopteri > Osteoglossiformes > Osteoglossidae > Arapaima > Arapaima gigas. The sequence continues at coordinate 607,791 of UFQX01000035.1, forward strand.
CATAACTTACATAGCTCTTCCACACAGTCCCTCATCAGCTGCTGTTCTTGCTCTTCATAGTTTGAAGTTTCAGAAGTCAACTCTATGGCCTGGAATTTAAAATTCAACATACTTTTTCGCCCCATAAACCCATGCAATATTCCTCACATTATTACTGATCACCAACATCAGGAACACAAGAAACAGACTATAAATATTGTGTACTTGCGTTGAATAAAATTGGTCCCATACTATCATTCTAATGAGGTGCTCATCACTGTTTGGATGTAAAAACATGGGTCATTTTAACTTTACAACACAGAAATTTAGAAAAATAGCCCAGTGAAGAACATTCAAACTTAAGGTCAGCTCAAACGTTTGAAACACAGGCTGTCAGTGGACTCTAGATAAATATATAAAAAAGTGATTAAAATTCACCTCTGAGCGTAACATAAGGTTCTCCTCCTCCAGCGACTTGAGTTTCTGTTGCAGAAAGTCATAATTGATGTAGTTAGTGAGAGAGACTGGAGACTCACTCTTTCTCAATCTGAAAAGACAAACAACATAAACAACAATAAGAAAAAGCAGGCCTTCAGACTCTACCACCAGTGTTTCAGATTGAAAACAGCTTGACTACAATACCTCAATACTTTGCGTGAAAGTGCTAAGATGCCACATTTCAGTCTGTTTATGTGCTCAAAACTTACAGTGAAGCTTTTTCCAAGGTAGGCTCAATTTCTTCTGTGCTGGCATACAGATGTAGGAGGTCATCCCTCATTGACAGCTCGTGGCGCAGCTGGGCAATCTTGAAGTCAATCACAGAAAGAAATTTAGAACATTAGTACAAATATGGTACACAAAAGATACATGGACACTGTGTTTGGATACAAGTAGATGCTCTTATGCTTAGTACCTCCTCACTGGACACATCCAGCTGCTCCTCCAGCACCTCATTGCGCTCAGTGAGAGCCCTGTTCTGTTTAAGCAGTGACTGGCCAATCCGAGCTGCTAGCTCCAGGTCCCGCTCTTTCTACAATCAATCAAGGACACAAAATAACAATGACAGTGTGAAGTAATGACCTCTGCATAATGCATTAAAAGGCGTGATTCTTATTTACCTTCGCCCTACATGCAGTATACCATATACATTCTAAGGCTCAGCATTCATTTTTTGTTTTTGATTACAAAGCAAGTACATTTTACATGTACCATTAAATTTTGCAACATATGGGAAAGATAAAATAAGACAATATCTGGATTTAAAATATCCCTGTAAACTTTAATTATGGAGAGGCAATTAGGGTATCATGAATCATTTATTTCAACTACATATAGCTTAATATGATTTTGAGTAAGATAGAAACTACAGCATGAACATAATTTAGATTTTAATTTTCAGTTTAATGAAAAAGAAGGATGTATTTAAACTCCACATGGATCAGATGCATATGGTTCACATGTAGAAGGCTGATAATCCGTTCTCACAACTGATCCTCTTACCTCCTCTAACAAATGTGTAACGGCTTCAATGTCGTGGTAAGTCTTGGTAACCTGTCCCACCCTCTCAGAGCACAGCACTGAAGAAAAAACATAAGCAGATACAGCATTACAATAATAAGCATATAAAACATTCAGCAAACCATACACCTAGCACTGGCTGTTTCTTATTGCACATGTTTTTTCCACTACACGACAAGAGAACACAGTGATAAGAGGTGCAAGATTTGCTGAAAGCTAAGCCATAGTATCCTCTTCAAATTATAAGCCATATTATCCCCTTTAAATATTTTTTTCTTTAAATATTATAAATACCTGAGTATATAAACTATAAATTTACACCTCAATGTGCAGTAGGAACAATCTCTTAATAAGCACGCAACACTAAATGCAGATTCAAGCACAATAAACCAAGTTCTACATAGATCCTCAAAATAATTTCCTTGTAAACAATTGTTAAAATGTCAAAAACCACCACAATGCTTCACATTCCATTTTAACAGAGTTTACTCGGTTTGGTAAAAAAGTACGTTTCTGAAATGTAAGATCTATCTATCCATACATCCATCTTCATTAACTGCTTGTGCTGGTCAGGGTCATGGCCATCCAGAGCCCATTCACTGACATTATGAATACAATATAAATGCTCCTTAATTAATTCCATTGTGATAATTCAATCTAACTAAATGAAATATTTTACTTTTTTATAATATACTTAAGTTAACATAAGCAGAATAAAACTGAAAAGGGTTTTTTGTATATTCAATATGGAAAATGATTAAATAAGATCTCAAAACTACAAACTGTAAACTGACACACAACATGCAAATGTATACAAAGAAAGATAAGTTGTAACAGAGTGCATTAAAAAGGGCATTACTGAATCTAAAGCAGTCTTATTTCTCATTACATAAAAGAAAAACAAGGAGAAAATCTGAAAAACTTTCAGCAGCTCAAATACTTTTGAACAGGTCTTTGCAGTTTTTTAGTAACTGTCCAACAACAAAAATCAGACTGTTTTATGCTAATGCAGGTATTGATTTTTTCAGACATGAGTTCAGTTATTTTTCTCTGACTAACGGGAACTAAAGTTAGAAAATCGGTAATGTGTTCACTTAATCTGTTGCCTGACAGATTTTTAAATGCATGCTATTTTGTTTTATGTTTTGTATTGTGAACTGTTCTTTACTCAAACAGAAAATTTACTCAATGGTTTTTATGGTGAATCCAGAGCAAAACATGTAATTACTGTTTATAAATCCACATAAAATCAGACTTGATTAAGCAAAACTGTGTGATTAACAGCAGTGTGATTGTATTTAACATTTCTGGAAAAACTATATGCTTTAACACATACACCACTTACTGTCTCACGTACACAAGGGTTAGAAAGTATATTCTCTCAGACTAATCCAAAGAAATTTATAAGGTGGCAAAATTACATTCTACAGCACGACCTTATTAAGTCAGTGGTCCTGAACCTTGAATGCAACCTTATTTAGTTATTATTTATTCATTTAGTTGGTTTTCTCCAAAGCATCTTACAAATTGAGGTTTGCACACTGTTATTTGGAGTGATTTACTAATTTATATTAATAAGTAATTTTTACTGTATCAAATCAGGGTACTTTGATTGAGGGTACTGCAGAAGGAGCTGGGGTCTAAACCTATGTCCTTTCACTGAAACAGTATTTATCACTATACCACCTGATGGACCAGAAAGAAAAAAGAGCCAACATGGCATTATGTGTGTGAATTTGGTGCAAGAGAACCTATGTATGGAATCACATGGCCACTTGTGTGCCCCAGACACACAGCAGATGGATACTTATGAGCAGCCCTGGCCAAACCTCCTGTGGATAATCCACTGGATTTGTTCTCTCTAGTAGTAACACCGGTCATCTTATTGCTGTGCATCTGTGGCAAAAGGAAGAGCTTCATGTAACCTGACAGACACTCACTGGGACACACAGAACAAAGCCAGCAGGGGTCTGGAGTCTACAGCTTCTTAAACACACACATCCTGGAAACTGCACTGCTTCATGTTTCAAGAACCTTAATGATCTCCCCTGCTGGTTCCTCATTCAGATATCCTGACTGTTACACGTCCTGACTGGAGAAGACCAGGGGAGATCATTAAGACTTTGGAATAAGGAGAAGCCTTGCAATTCTTCGCTGCTCTGAACTGTGACCTATTTGTAAATACAACTATTCAAAATTGCCAGACTGCACTAAAGTAGACACTGGAGCAAATCTGTCCTTTGTCTCTGTGATCAACAGCTCGATTGTTAGATCATACGGTAGTTCACGGTTACAATAAATTGGTGCTACAGAAGAAGACAATAAATCATAGGTGCATCAAAGTAATAGGGAAAAAAACAAAATGCTGTTTAAAAGTAAGAATTTGATTATTGAAAACTGCTAATCAATTAACAGAATGCAATACCTTGAAATGGTATTTTATTCATTTAACTTACAATTTTCTTCAGTTATTTAAAATGATTTACCTATTCATATAGCCAACTATTATTTTTTCTACTGTATCAATGTTGTATCCTGTATAGTTACCCTGACTAAGGGTACTACGGGATGAGGTGGGATATGAACCTGGATCCTTTGTGACCAAAGCTTGTACTTGGGTTCAAAACACCTATTTCAACGAAGGTCCTGACAGTATATGTGAGATCAAATGCAGGAAGAAGATTTAATCCTAAAGATTTTGTTTGAGTTCATTAAGTCATTGTGGGCTTAACCAGGGGAAAAAAAATTACTCTTGACACAGTCAGTAGCCTATTAATAAGATCAAAGCGTTACTTTCCTAGCAGCATTTGTGAATTGAAGACTGAAGTTCTTTTGACAGCTAAACTACACGAAGAAACTGGAATCTGTTCTTTTTGTCTGCTATCAAAAGATAAGCAGCCCCTCTCTGTGTATTCCGAGCTAGATCAGGGACCGTGTGTTCAGCAACACCTTATTGTTGCTTCAGTTTGCAGGACAGTGCAAATGTGTAAGTTTGACAAGCTGCAGCATACTGCACATATAAGTTAGCCATTTGGTTCACCGTTGGCAAAAACAATTGAGGGAAGGTCAACACAGCCTAAAACTAGGGCATATAAAAAGCTACGTAATTATACGTAAAGTTTAACTCACGTAACCATATGTATATTGTGTATTACTATACTTGCTATGCTACACTTATATGGAAAAACCAATGTGGCAAATTGCTTGGTTAAACATGTCCAATGCACAATTTATCGTCACACCAAAACAAAGCACACAAAAATGAAACAAGTAAGATAATGAGCAAAGTGACTTCCCCTGGGTCATGCATCATCCTTTCAGTGCTTGGGGGTCCTGTTGCCCCAGCCCTGCTCCTACCACCCCGTACCTTCCACCAGCTCCCTGCAGAGCATCTCTGTGCTAAGTTCAGCTTCACACTGCTGCCCTCTGTCATCTTTTCCTCCACTGTGAACAAGAGAGGAGCTCAACATATCCGTAAGGTTGCGTTCCATCCTCAGCACACGTCCTGGATTGCAGATCTCAATACGTTCTTGTGCTGCACCTTCGCTTCCATTGTGCACAGATTTGTTTTTTGTTAAAACAGCCTTCAGTGTCTTTCTGAACTAAATGGACTTCTGTGAGGTCTTCCCACATTTAGAGAGTCACGCACTCTTATGGTCACTGCAGACAGAACCCTGGCAGCTTTGAAGAAGGGAGTAGTTCAACTCTGAGGAGTGGACAACTGCCGAGACAAGTGATTTTTTTTTCCCCATTAACTTAACTCCTGCTGAGTTCAGAAAGAAAACCAAGTACAAATACATTATTTGGAAAATTTTGACAAAATTAAATTTAAGAAGGTGGTCAAGCAAAATCAGCAACCCCTTTGTTTTCAAGATGGTACAGTCCAACGTTTTGTTACTGAGTGTGTTAACCTACCTTAACCTACCTAAGTGAGTCTTAACCACACCCACAAATGGGTCGCGGCCACAGCATGCATGCCACATACATTGTAATTGACCAACATACTCCACTATATCAATTTTGTGTATGTATGATTAATATCACTAAAACTATACTAAAATGATAGAGACTAAATGGCAGCACCTGGGCCAATCAAAATGGTGTGTACACACATGCGTGTGTGTACATGCATGGAGTATATGTACCTTGTACGTGAAAAAGGTGCTTAGCACCCATGCCCCTAAAATATTAAGGTAAATTTATCAATTTCCCCCACCATCAACAGACTTGCCCCACTTTACAAAGGTAATGTGTTCTGAAAAACCCTTCTAAAGATTAACGCTCATAAACTGAAGATATAATTACCACTAATTTCGATGGTAAAATTTCTTCGTGCTTGAGCCCGAAAATTTACACCCATTTATGGTAAAAATATCAGGAAATCTCATTAAAATGGACACCGTTATTTCAATAGTTAACATTAGTTTTCAAAATGCAACACAAGACAATTTCCCTTCATCAATTATTCTAAAACACTGTATGCTGTCTAGCTATGCTTGTTCAGCTCCTTCCAAGCTATTACTTGCGCTATACTGAAAAGTGTGGTTGTCGCCCAGGTTCCCAGATTTCCCCCCCACAGTGCAATGATGTGTTTTACGCAGACTGGCGACTCTAAATTGCCTGTAGTATGTGAATGTGTGTCAGTCTTACATTGCTGGACTGTAAAAATATGTGAACGACAGCAGGATGTTTATTGTATTTAGCACTTAAGTCACATTGAACAAAGTTTCATAGTAACAACATACACAATTTAGGGACAAACCCCATCCATCACAGGTTCTTAAACTAACAGTACCTACTTTTAGTGTTATAAGATATCACATATTTTATGAGTTTTGTCTTTTTTTTGATAATAGACAGAAAAACAGAACAAAGCTTGTCATGGGAACAGTACGCTGTGAGCATCTTTAGGATTAGTTTGAGCTCACAACTGGCAACTTTTGTTATACACAGATTGGCCACATAATCCGGGCAAACACACCACACCTTGCTGGCCAAAAGATTACCTTGTATCTCATTCACATTTTTAACCTACTATCTTCTCTTGTCCCATGTGTATGGCTTCTTTTGCCATATATTTAGATTATTGTATTTTAATGCAAAACAATTGATATAGCAGATTCAAAGTCTTAATAGTCTTAATGTGGTAGCAACTGAGTTTTACTGGTCTTTTTCACACATATTACAATGTCATCAGTACAGACAAAAAACTAGACTGAGAATTGGATCATTCAACATCTAGAATCAAGCAACAATCAAGAATTGACTGCAATTTCTACTGTAGAGGGTAAATTTTATGAGTTATAAATTTGAAACGGAAAAACCCCAACTAGAATCTAGAATTCCTAGTGTATTAAAATTTTGATGCAGGAGCAGTTGACTTCTTTTTGGGTTGCTTTGACTTTGACAGCTTTACATGTATATTTTTAACTCCTCCCTATAATTACAGGTGACACCCAGACTGTTTCAAGTTTGACGTCAGCTTCAGGATGGTAGAGGATGAGCTGATCCTGATCTAGAAAGGAAGTCAACAATGAGATCCAAGAAGAAGAAGTGGCCTTTTAAGCTGCCTGCTGCTCCTCAGCTCTTCTGCGCATGCTAATGTGGGAGGTTCAAATATAGCTCACACAGGACACTGATCTCTTAGGACACAATCTGCTGTGTCTGGAGCCTTAAAGAAATTAAACTCTAGAAGAAACTTCACAGACCTTGATTTTTAAAATAAACTCTGCAGAGTGTTTTCAAATGAGTACTGGGTACATAGGAACTGAAGCTGACCATGTCTCATTTGTTCATCAGTGAGCTACCTCAAATTCAAACACTTTAATCATTGCAAGTCTGGACCAGAACAAGACCAAACCACCACAGAAACCTCACATACACTAACTGCACTAACTCTGAACCAATTCCAACAAGCACCTGCCAAAGCTTCATATCAGAGGTCAGACAGTGCGTCTGTACCAAGCTCTACCGTATGATTAAACAAGTCGTGCCAAAGTGACCAGAAACTCCCCTTCATTTACCCAAACATAAATACCAGTAAATAATTTTCCTTGCTGTACATAGCTAAGGGAAGTTTCTTAGCCTCTAAGTTTTCTCACATTAAGTTCGATCATATCCTTTGTCAGTTCCAGTACATTTACATTTATGAATTTAAATTATTATTAGCTTTTAACTTAGTGTTAAGCTACTTACCCCAAGTTAAAATTTATATAACATTGTAATTTTTACAGTATCAACTCAGGGTACAAACCTTGGTCAAAGGCATTCAAACTTGGTTTCCTTGAGTGTAAGGTACAGGCTCTAGCTATTAATACTATACAAACGGAGGACAAGAGAGAAAAGGTGAGACAAGTGTTGTTGTTTTGTCATTTGCTTGGTGTGGAACACATTGTGAAAAAAGCAACTGGGAGTGATTAAAATCAGCTGTTTTAACACAGTCAGATCTGTCCAACAGTTTTCATATACTTAAATCTTTACCAGGAAATGTGGGCCAAATACATTCATAGAAGCACAGCTTCTATTGCATATGAAATTTCTGAAGGCCTCTGGAGAAATGTTGCTATACACACACACACACACACACACACCTAACAAAATCTATTTCATTATTATTCCTCAGTTTATCAAAGAATTTAGATGGAGGAAGGACTTCAAAACACACATTCTGACTCCATCTAGTGGATTGTTGTGGTACATCTACGCACAGCAGGTTACCCAGATAATCCCACAGTAATAAAGTAAATGTAAACTACAAACTAAAAGGTCTCAAGTTTCCTTTAAAAAGGTTACATTATAATCTGTTCATTAAAAAAGTCAACTGATTTGTGCACTTTTCTGGAGCTGAACTCACACAATTATCGGTACTTTGGTTTGCAACTACAGTGTAATTTTATAATATATGTAACTGAATTTGGACCTAAGTGCTGTGAAAAAACAAATGCTACATAATCCATTTCAGCCAGAAGTGCAGCTGTGCACTTGATCATTACAAGGTAGAAACTAACCAGGTCATAAACAGATGGCACTGAATAAACAATACCAAAGCTTATGAAGATTGAATGGTAAGACAGAAATGTAGTTTAATCAAAGGAAAAATGTAAGAAAAATTTATTTTAAAGAATAAAAATGCATAATAAATATAATGTGCAAACCTATTACTTGAATGTTTATATTAAAATAACAAAATATCAGTGAAATGTACGAAAGAACAGAGTTAAAACTCACAGAAGTATTTGAGGGTCTCTTCGATCTGCTGATCTGTGAGGCGCAACACAGCATCTGGGGGTACCAGGGGTGTCCGCAGCCAGTCGTCATGTTTGTAGCCAAACACACAGTCTGCCCGCAGCGTATAAGCAGGCAGCTCCTCACTGAGCAGGCTCAGAATCTCCACCTCTGGCAAGTCAGCACTATAGCACAGGTCTGACAGGCAAGTAGACAGAAGAACACACACAGACTGAACTCGGTATCAGAAATATTCTAAGCATTTTATTTTGACTATTATGTTTCAGTGAGATGATATGGGTCAACAGGTGGCAGAATGGTCAAAGCCAATTTCTGAAGGACCCAGAGTTGAATCCCATCTCCTGTTACAGTACACATGATCAAGGTAGGTACCTTGAATTCATACACTGAAAATTATCCTGCTATATAAATGGGTAAAGCAGTGTAAGTAGCTTAAAAAGCTGCTGAGGAGAGAAGTTTCACATCTCTATATTTATAAAGCTCAGTTTCTATTTGTTCCTTTGTTCTTTATGCATGGCGTTATTTTTCAATTCAAAGCCTTTTTGGAGTTCAATGAACTTGAATATGCAGAAATCTCACATAGGTGAAAAATACCTGTGTGCCAAATGTCATGCCTGTGGCTTGAAAAACAAATCTGTGCATAATGGACAAACAGAGGCCGAGCTTCACAGATTAAAGATTTCGCACAGGTTCAGTTGCAGATGTGAACAGTGACAATAAGAAAAAGGAGTATGAAAGTTCAGTTGCAGATGTAAGATGTACACATGACTGTAGGCACTCAATTCTGCATTTTCTTCTAACCTCTAAACCCACATGCTTCTGTACCCCAGACAAAAAGTCAAATTAATGGTCTTATCGTGGAATTTGTTCAAGCTCAGGAAAAAGTACTATGAAGCTATGAAAGAACTAAAATAATTCAGCTCCTACAGATTCAAGTCCTTTCCTGGACATCTCCTGTTTCTGGAAGATGACATACCAGTCAGAGTAGAAACATCTTGGCAGTGTTGGTTTGCAGCACCATCAACAGGAATAACACAGGGTGACAGGGGGTCCGAACCAACAGCTTCCTCTGTCTGGTCCCCATGGTTTGGTAGGTGCCCCCAGGTATCCAGGAAGGGTTGCAGGGGCCCGAGGGCTGGAAACCTGGTGGTGAGGTGGTGGGACAGCTTGGCTGTGGAGTTGTGTTCAAACTATTGATGAGACTTCTATGCACAAGTGTTGCAGCTCAGAGGAATATTGACACCACTTGAGACACCATTAAAATCTGCTCTTCTGGGCTGCACAGAGGAGTGAGCAAAAAAAAAAAAAAAACATTACATTAAAACAAAGCCAGTGTTTTCAAACACAGCCTAAATGACAGTAAAGAGCAGTTCTAACTTTGTTTATGCGTTTTAAAAATATACTTGTTTTATGCTACACTGATCTACACGTTTTAGTTTGAACTCACCAACAATATGACAGACTATAACTGGGATTAATATTGCTTTACAATAAGACTGAGTTTCCAGTTAAATTTATCACCTGTGATTTCGCTATAATTATAGGTAGGAGGATTTAAATTTGTTTAAATATACTAAAATGAAATTGGAAAGTCTTTCTGTGCGATATTGTAGTGAAGTCTTACAAGGACCTATCTTGGTCATATTTTTTAGTTTTAATAACTTAAGAGCATTTAACTGCTGTGACCTATCTTCAAATTGTCCTCACTGTACAGATGATCAAAACAACAAACTCCTATGAACTATGCACACTTTTTAAGAACAGTGATAACTTGTTTACTGATGTATAGCAACTGATGAACCTTATTTCTCCATGTTGTCATGTTCTTGTTTCTGGTTCTGTGACTCAGTGTTGCTGATGTTGTAAGTTAAAAAAGCATTTGTTCTAAGTGTATATTTACAAAAAACCAAGAGCAACAAATATTAAGAACAAAAATGTAACAGTTAATGGCGCTTCCTAAACTGTTATATTAAAAACAGCAATGTATAATCTACTTGCGTCTGTCACAAACTCTGTCTTTGGCAATGGCATCAAAACCTTACAGAACAGAATCAGATTGCAGCAATATGGAGGCATAATCAGCGAACTGAGAAGAATCACAGATACAGGTGCATGTAAATACAAGATAAAATTTTAACAAGGTAGTTGTGCAGCACTATCAAGTTCCAAAAGGGTGACCTAATCTTCAAAAACATTTGTCTGAATTATGATTTAGATGAAAAGTTAACTTTTCCAGAAAAGTTAAACAATGCAGCCAGGCACTATTTGTAGATTGAGCTTAAAATTTTGCTCTTGGACCAAAATGTCAACATTTCTGACATAAGTACCTGATACAAGCCAGTGTACGGAATAAAATACCAGTTGTGGAAGTAAAATGGCTTTGTTCTAAAGAGGCCTGTTGTATGGAAAAAAGAATTTTCATTAGCCATTATGACTTTTTTGTTTTCTGGGGCCTGTTGCACTTACACAAATCAAAATTAGATATGCCAAAGGCATTGCTGAGAAGGTCAAATATTGTCATGGCTTCACCTAGCTAGGCAAAATATGTCCTCCTCCCCTATTCACACTGAGCTTAGTAAGTCTAAAAAACCTTAATGTGACCCTTTGACAGCCCACTGTCCAGTCTAAGCATTCTGGAAGTATATTACAACCTCCAGTATATACAACAACACAAGGGACAAAGTTACAGACTATTAGCCAAAGAAAAATATACAGGGTCATTTTCTCACAAGCACAAGAAAAAAAAATAAACAGAGTAAGTAAGTAGCCCATTAAAAAAGGCTGCAGAGAACACTACTGTGACACAATGAGTTGTCAGAAAGTATGACAAAGAGGCAAAGTCCACTTAAACTAAGTGAAATGAAAATTTGATGTTGCAATTTTCCATGCAACAAACCAAAGCCAGTTGATATGAGAGATGCTGGTGCCAGAATGTGGCAGGATTGGGTGGATCGCTTCAGCACACTGACAGAGGGTTTGTCCTATCTCAGGTGTTCCTGTCCCTCCTAAATTAGGATTGAATAAATCAGTATAGAGGTTTATTCTCTATCTGTTTGTTTGGGCAGTCCTGTTGCCGCCCCCCGTCCTTCTGTACCAGACCCCGCATGCCACAAGTGCTTAGTTAGCAATAAGCTTCAGCTTTCTTTTTAGAGTAACAAAAAAATTTTAATTCATTAACAATCCGATTCTTCGTGAAATAGTTTATTTTGTTACAAAACAAAACAGCTTAACTACAAAATAGAAGAGCTTAGTGACTTGTTGCTGCAGCTCTTTATATTAAGTCTGAAAGAAACAGGCACAGGCCCTGGTGGAGCTCTGCAATTAATGGCAATGGAAGAATGGATGGACTTCTGTGAAATAATAAATGTTTGTTCCACCTACAATCTTTATAGTCTGTGGTACAGCCGTGTACACTGTTCCAATCCACAGTACACACACTTTTTGTTTAGTGTGACACAGAGAAATGTCTCTGCAGACAAAAATATCCCATCTACTGGTCGTATCCTTTTACCTGAACACTATTCCTGCAGTTGCTTCCCTGAATGTGTTCACTAGCTATGTTTTGTTATTTATTAATTTATCTAATCCTTTTTTTTTCCAAAGGATCTAGCAATGTTAAGCTACTTATAATGATTTTCCCATTTGTATAGTAAGGTATTTTTTACTGTATCAGTTAAGGACAAGTACCTTTATCAACTAACAGTTGAAAAGAAGAAACATGGATTTGAGCACTGTCTGCATAAATGTATTAGAAGTAAAAAAAGGTTACAAGACAACTGGGAAGTGAAGGTATATTATAATGTACATTATTCATACATTATTCTAGAAGAAAAAGGAGCAGAGATGTACTGCTCATTTCAGTGTTTGGCTAAGGAAGTCACAGACAAGAACTACACATAAGATGGAATCCACAAAAATGATTAGGTAACTCATCAATGCCTAAGACCTGAAGTCATACGTGCTGCATGAAGTTGAAATCCCAGTTCCCAATGGTCTGGATATTTTAAGTCTTTGTAACTTTCACCAACTATGTACAAGAATCTCATGTTGCTGCTCTCCCTGACCTGTTTTCACCACATCAAAGGACTTTCCCAGAACCTCAGGCACTGAACAATATGATACTACAGATGGGAAGCTGATCAAAACAGATGGCCACTGTGACGTTCCTGGAAGCCATCATGAAGAAAAGCTGTACCAAATAGCCTTAATCTTCAATGCACGGTTTAAACAAGCAAAATGAGCTGACAGAAAGGCTATAAAAAAGATCAGGCTTAAAGACTATCAAAAATCTCACAGCAAAATAACATATTTACATTTATTCAGTGGGCAGAAGCTTTCCTCTAAAGCAACGTACAAGTCAGAGTAAGCAAAAGTGAATCAAAACCTGACAAAGACCTTAAGACAAAAACACAGGATTTTTGAAGTACAGGTTGTCTATCTAGTAAACAATAAACAAGTAACCACATATACAGTACAACGGGAAATACTTCAGGAGATTAGGAAGAAGGTCTGTCTGAAAGAGACTTCACAGGGATTCAGGAGCTCTGATGGATGGGGGAAATAATTCCAACATAGTAGAGCAAAAACTGATAATCTACATACAGTTTTTCAATTACAGACACTCAAGAGCATCCAACTTCAGAGGATGCCCCAACAATTAGACTATTTTCTGCTAAAGATCAACTTTCATGGAATAACCACCCACATCCCCCTTGACAAGGAATTGAATAAGTATCTTCATCAGATCTATGCAAGAAATTTTCTTTCCACCAACAGATGATGGTTAGGTGTATAGTGGTGGTATTTGAGGATAAGGAGACAAAACACACTTTCTGCTCTTGGTTTTCCTAAGCGCTATTTGAAGAAGTTTTTTAATAATTACTGTTAAACTTTGTCAATTTTCCCCCCAATTTCTTCATGAAAATTCAGGAAAATATATTAAAAACATTCTATCAACCTGAGCTGTCCAGTCATTCCAATATCCCTTGAGATGCTATGATACTCAAATGAACTGCACACATTCTTCTAACACCTTATAGTAAAACAGTAACCTAAGTGATGTACTAAATTCATTTTCCTTTTATATTGCCATACATAAAAAAGTAAAATCATTAGCATACAAGAAATACTGTACCGAGCATGTAGCACTAGCTCCTACGGGGCAAATTTTGAAAGGTGCTCATTTATTTTAGTCGTTTTGGTAATTTATTGTAGTTTAAATTTTTTCAAATTTATTTTAAATTTAAAAAAAAAAAAAACTGTACATATTTTTACATTTTATATTTATGTATAAAATTGTTTCCTTGCTATTACTGAAGGTATAACTATTCTGTATTATTTTGCACATCAGTTTTCAAGCTCCATTTATGCAATAAATTGTATTAACTTCTTATAGCACTGTTTCATAAAGCCTCAATTTGGTATTGTTGTATTGTAATAGATATTACTGTATTTTAATTCCAGCACCAAACTTTATTTAATTTTGTCAGCACGTCTTTTTGTGAACTTTCATATAAATATTAAGTATTTACACATTTTTTTAATAAAAATTTGAGTTATTTTTAACCATTTTCAAGCATTTATTATATTATTCCAAACAGAATAGTCTTCGGAAAAGTACAGCAGAGAATGCAGCTCTGAGTCTTTATAGGGCAAACAGTGAAGGTTACTGAGCTGTGTGAAGAGCTCTATGCAAATAGAGGGTGGATACGTGAGGGAAGTCACATAGCTCAAGGCTGTTGGTAACCTGGGGGCGGGGAGAGGGCAGCTGCATTGAGAAGGAGTGAGCTGCGAGGTGGGGGGGGAAGAGGCCACAGGGGCAGGAACAATGGGTGATAGCAACTGAGGGAGGAACCACACAAGAAAGAGTCGCCTTCGGACTCAGTGGATTTACGTTGCTGGCAAAACTTTCTGCACTGATTCCAGCACATCACAAGATAATTATTTCAGCTGTAGGAAATATATGTCTGTCCTCTGCCGGGAACATGGGCTCTATTCTTGAGCCACCTCAGAAACATATCTAAGGTTGTTGAGAGATCCTGCACAAACACAGAGAGCATCTTTCAAAACTGCCTACAAGTGGTACAACATAAAAGTTGTACTGAACCAAACAGAATAATGACATGAATGCCATGATAGTTCCATTGGTTTGTATTATCTTAGGGGTTTTCACTACCACTTAGAAGCAACAAACTACAAACAACTTTCATCATTAAACACTGCAAGTTTCATCACTGCATCAGCAAAGGGCTCAGCAAAAAAACAACACACGCTTAAAGGGAAATATGTCAACTGCTTCTGTTTATTGGGTACATTTCAAACCCTAAATTTCCTTTTCTCTTTTGGGAGAGATGTGACTGGTGAATTAACTTGTACTATAGCAGAAAGTAATAGGAACTGTACGTTAAATAAAATACAGTATGTTTGGCACATTATCACATTACTTAGCTTTCCTTGACAGTTAATAGCTGTCCAGCTCTTACTATTTAACAAAAATTAACCTAAAGGTGTACAGTAAATCATGCAAGAAAGTAAAAAACATCACCTGGGCACATCTCCTGCTGTGAGCAGAATATAATCTGCAGCCACCACCTGTATTCATTTTTATACTAACTCACTGTTTACAACTTGAAATATTTTTTTCTCATTCTTTACTAAAGTTTTTACAGCTTTTTAATAGTGTCCCATTATATTCATTCAATATCTGTAACCTCTTATCCAATGCAGGGCCCCAGTGGTCCAGAGCCTTTTGTGGAAACACAGGGTGTGAGGCAGGGAACAATGTCCCACTGGGTCGCCTATTTGCATACACTTGTTATGTCTTTAATCAGTTCTTAATTTGCCTGGGTATGCAGGTCAAGGCCACAGGAATTAAGCTACAGAATGCAGCATTAAAGTATGACAAAAGTGTCACAGGGTTTCCATGCAGCAATACTAACTACATCAGCTGAAAATGATTTAATAACACCCAAATATACACCCTTATCTGTCCTCTTGTTTCATATCAGTTCAGGAGATCCAACAATCAGCAGGTGACACTGAACGCAGTACTTACGTGCCCTTCAGGGAGCATAAGTACAAACAGTGAGCTGCTCTATTTGGTATACAACAGAGATAATTTGACTTAGCACAAGTTACAGGGTATTTCCTTGTTTCCATCATCATAAACAAGTGAACACTACTCATTGCACGATCATGTCGCCTAACTGTCCAAGAAGAGAACTGTAGAAGACAGTATTTTCCTGAGACAATGGCAATGGGTCACTCAGAGCACAAAGAACTCACATTTAAAAATTCAAAACACAAAACAGTCAGAATTTAATAACAGATGCCTGATAATAATGTAATGAATCACAGCAGTGCCATTTTTAAACCCCAAATGAGTTATTAGTATTCACAAAAATTCAACAAATAGATGGGTTTTCCACATGTAACATACTCAGTTCAGTGATTCGGTGTTAATAATAAAGAAGCACGGGAGCAACCATACTAGCAGTTCTCTAGGAAGTCAAGATAATTTGCATACTAACTCATAATTTGTGGACACATACATTAAAACAGTCTGACAAGTAAACAAAGAGTGAATTAAATGTAACAATGACTTGCACAGTACACGAACAACTATCATTATTCAACACGAGATGAGCTGATAGTCATACACTTGAACATTACAGGTGAATAAGGCCATTGTATATTTACAATACCTATGCTGAGTGAAGGGCCTCCTTCCTTAAGGAAATGTCACTCACAATCCTGTTCAAGGAACTCGCGCGTATGACTGTGAGCTTTGGGCCTTCGTGTTCTTTGCTGTTCCACCTGGTCAAAGGTCCTTGCTCTGCTCTTGCAGCCTTTCTCTGCTGAGAGAGAGAGAGAGAGAGAGAGAGAGAGAGAGAGAGAGGGGTGGAGAGCAAGACAGACAGAAATTAGGGAAGAAACTATGATTCAACATTTTCAACACAAAAAAGTGTTATACAATAAATAAATATACTACAAGCACTGAAAAAGCCTAAGGCAATGATGAAGAAAATCATTAGGTGCACTTAGAGATACAGCAGCACATAAAAGACAGGGAAGTGACAGAGAAACTAGAATCACACTGGAAGTAAATAAATAATCACATTTAAAAAAAGAACACAGGAATAAATGAAGGTGCTCCTCTGGTAATCCAAGGTGATGCGCTGAGAGTGAAAGTCACTGTCCATAACTGACAGGAGTTTGGTTAGAGGCCTTTTCTGTACCATTTCCTCCAGAGTCCAGCACGACTGCCAGCACCAAGCCAGGTGTCCTCATCAGATTTTTCATTCTATTGGTTTATAATGAATAACATCACACACTGCTGAACAGTGTTCTTAGGTACCTGCAAGCAACATTCTGGAACCAGACTGTGTGGGGAAAGAAGGGGGGACTGCTAGACAAGTCACTAGATGGCACCACATTCTTACTGTTTGGCATGCTTATTCATGTGTTGCTTAGTTTTCTGACTGTTTACTTGTTACTTGGTTACACTCTCTCCTATATATATTTAATTAAAGTATTGCACAAACTATCACAGCAATCATATTTATTGCCGTTAATCCTGCTATATCATCATAGACAGTAAAAATTTTAGGGCAAGCTCTGACTGGCAGCGCAAGTGAATAGACTGTGGTTGAGATGCATTGTCACGAGAACATTGGATTCTCGGAAAGACTGACAATGGGAAAAATTGTAGGAAAAAGAGAACAAACAGCAACTATATGGATGGTTTTACAGTGACAATGGGCACTCTCCTTTCAACACTAGGGACACAACAAATGGAGGAGAAAACTTTATGGTCAAACAAGAGCTGATAATGACACTGACTAGATGGGATCATTCGATGTCAATGTGAGGTGTTGGACACTATAAAAACAACAGCTATTTTAGTTATTTCAATTCACTACCTACCTTTCCATGACTTTACTTTTGTATGTTGTTTTTTTTCTTATATTTGAAAGGCATTTTCTGTCAAGGTCTTTTTTGGTCAGCCATTTGGAAAAATATTCCATCCACCCATGCATCCGTTTTTTGTCAACCACTTATCCTGAGCAGGGTCGTGGCAGTGTAGTGCCCAAAAAAACTAATTTGTTTGCTGAAAAAAATTCATGACTTTTCCTTTGTGGAATAATTTCAGCATAACATTGGATTATTATAAGTGCACAGTAATGCTGACACCAAGCTTGTTTCAAATTGTTATACTCTACTGAGAAATATAATGTCTATTTCTGCCATATTTTTCAGAAGAAAAAGCAAATACACAACAACAGTGTGAAGACTTCAGATTGCAGCAGTACTAAAATTACCTTAATACATCACTCACTGAAAATCTGCACATTTTTAGGCAGCATACAAAATATATTTTGACATGTAGGACAGATTACAATTGAATGCAGTATAATATAGTACATGTTTTAATGCCTCAAACATAGTATAAAAAATTCCTGCATTCCTGCTGTTAGAGATTAACTTGTGTTAAATACATGTGGTCAATTTTTATTATGCTGTGATTCGAAATACCACTGAAATATCAATACCACACTTAAATGCCAAGGAGCTTCACCTGCAGACTTCAAACTTAAATATAAGCATGAAAGTGACACGACAGGTGTGAACGCAGAAGCCACACAATTTTTTCTATCAAGGACTTTAAATTATTATTTCAACAATGATATGGAAATGTAAAACGACTCTTTGTACTCTTTGTTAAAAAAGACTTATGACGCAGATGGAGACCAGATCGCATTTTTGGAGTCCTTTGCAAAAGTGCAGGTACTTCCAAAGGGTGCGATCTCACAACTGTTAACCTTAACAGAATGCATGATGCTGATGTGCGTTTTTATGGCGATTGAGGAAGTATAAAGTTGTCGCATCCTGGCTAACAAATTATCAAAAATAAGTACTAAATGAGCCCTAAATTTCAGTGAATGAACGAAAGCACAGAAAAAGCCGTAAATAACACACATATACATGTAGAATTTGCCTTCGAAGGAGGAGCCGCACGAACACAAAACGAGTCAAACTCAACAAGCACCTTCAGTAACCTTCAGTTACCTTCAGTAACTGCTGTGATAATCCACGGCTTCGCATCATTATGACTCGAATGTACGTAAATGTCACTTTAATGATAAAAGAGGATTCCAGAAAAGGACAAAACACTCACTCACGTTCTTAATTATACGTTCATCTTTCAACTTCCAGCGGTCTGTGGGGAACTTCAGCAGAACTTGCTGCAGTTTCTCGGTTGTTTCATGGTGACGTTGCATCTTGGGCGCGTTGGATTGTGGGACATATAGTCCAGTATGGAACTCCATTGTGAAGTACAGTCCGTAACCGAGGGCGTCGTGAGGTCCAGTCGCGCCGTTTCCGCATTTAGGGTTTGGATTACAAAATCTTGTAATATATATGGCCACCCGAAAAAAATCATAAAGTATAAAAATATTAAAGCACATGTAATTATAAATATAGACATTTAAAAGAATAATTTATATCAGGGTGGTGCAGGTAGTATTAACTCGGTTGCTGGGGTGTGGGTTCGAATCCTACTTAATCTGTTTCCATTTTCTTCCCATGTATCCATGAGTACCCTCAGGGTACTCTGGTTTTAGGCCACAGTCCAAAGGCTTGTGTTTCTGGCAACTCTAAATTGCCCATAAACTGGGTGTGTGACTATTTACAGAAGCACCCAGAAACAAACCCTGCTGTTTTTTCCAAGATAATTATAGATGATTTAAAAAATGGATGACTGACTGAATGAACGACAATATTAATCCCCACAGGAGAACTGCCGGAGGCTGCAGCAGCATACATGCTGCATACAGAGCAATCATTTAGCCATGCATTAATTTTCATTTGTACATTTCGACTTATCCATTTCTTAGGTATTACCAAACTACCCTGGCACAACCTCTGTGCGGGACAAAAGCAAGTGTGACCATAAAGGAAAAACCAAATTTAACAGTGACATTTTGATACTAGATGTGTACAATTCCATTGGACCCTGTTAATGGCAGTGTTAGTAATAAAAATATCAGAAAATCCCAGGCCAGGATTGTTCTGGCTGGCTGCTCATTGCTCACAATGCAATAAAACTTACATAACTTACAGTCATCTGCTAATAAATGTACAATTTCTGAATACCTTCCTGGCAGCATTATGTGAACAGGAATTCATTAAAAAGCAGGAAAGAAAAATCCTTTTACTGTAAACCAGAAATCAAAGGTCAGTGTAATTCGATTCTGAAGATGCTAAAACAAGTTTTGTAAAATTTTTCCTTGAATTGATTTGGATCTGGGTTATCTTTAGTACCTCCCCCTCATAACTCATCTGGTAAGAAGATTTCTTATCATTTGAAAATGTAATTCATGATCTCATACTGTATTTGAACAAGAAGAGAGGCGTAAGCTGCAGCTCTCTTTCCAAACACGTGGTAGGGCGCTCAGTGCTGAGGAGGATGTCTCACAGTCATACCAAATCCTACAGAAACAGTCGCCTGAGGCAAAATAACATTCACTTACCCATGCTCACTTATTATTTAAAAAATAAGAAAGTGTAGGCTGTACTTTGTTGCTGAAAATTTAGTCCCAGCTCTGCTAATAGTTAATATTGCTGTTCTTGACTCTCATTTCATGCAATGAGCAAATACTTATTTGCTAGATTTTGTACTACTAGACTCTCAACTGGTTTTTCAAGTTCACAATATTAATATATAATTACCTTTTTTTAGAATGTATCATTTACTATGTTTACAGTACAAAGTATATCTAACTAAAGCCACTGCCTAAATCAATTGTTGTCTACCGATGATTTTTTTCTACGCTTTTGGACAGCCTTGTTAATTTTTACATGCTGTCATTCTATTATGAAGACTTGTCAGAGTAATGTACACATACATAACATTATTACTTAAATTCTTTAAGTACATGGTGCTGCTACTGGATAGATGATGTTTTTTATTAAACAACTTGAAGTGAAAAAACAATAAATTGAAAGTCTTGAAAGACGGTATTACTAATGACTGATTTGATTTACTATTTACTATTATTCAAATTCTAAATATTATATATCAAAAGTAATAATTATTATTTATTATTATTATTATTATTATTATTATTACATATATAATATAACCCATTTCACCATAGTTTAGCAGAAAGTGTATGCAGTCATTACAAGTGGTTATAGTAGTTACCAGAACTGCCTCATAACAATAACAAAAGCAGTAATAATGACATTTGCCTCTCATAGCACATGTAAAAGCATCTTCTCAAAGCACTTTGGAGTAAACAGGAAAGATATATGGGTTACCAGAAGGAAATATACAATTAATATTAGCATTTAAAAAATGACAGCTACAAAAAAATTTCTTTAACAACACCTAACTAAAAATAAATTTTAAAAACCTCAGTCAAATGCCTGTATTATCTGTTCGGCTGCTGAAGTATG
Source organism: Arapaima gigas (assembly GCA_900497675.1). NCBI lineage: Eukaryota > Metazoa > Chordata > Actinopteri > Osteoglossiformes > Osteoglossidae > Arapaima > Arapaima gigas. Next base: position 628,992 of record UFQX01000035.1, read on the forward strand.
GCGGTTTGTAGAGCCTCGATTATGCCACTAGAGGGCACTATGCACCCGCCTTCCCTCATGTTCTCATATTATGATGTAGGATTTATCGTAATAGAATGTATGATTGTTATTGTAAAAGGTACTAACAGTAAAATGATAGAGTAGATTTTCATATTGAGAAATCATATATGATTATATAAGTTCTCAATATGTATATATATATATCATATATATATATCATATATATAAAACTTTTCTAAGATGTGACTTACCTACTTCAATTTGTGCTGTAAATACTGTCAAAATGTGTCAATATATGCAAACTTAAATTGTAAAAATGGCTCTTCAGTTGTCTTTTGAACTGGTATAATGGTGCCTTTTTGTTCCTTAGCTATTCATTTATTTCACAGAAAGATTGATTTTGGCAGCTGAGTTCATGAGTTCATGAAGAGGTACTTGTTTCTTTGAATACATGACTGATGTGATTAATGTAATATTTTGAAAAGATTAAGTTTTGAATTGCCTCTAATTTGCATGCGGGACAGCTGGCATTCCGGTTCTAGATCTCCCAAGTGGCTATCATCCTGGGCTTTTCACACACAACCATTTCAAGGGTTTACTGAGAATAGCGCAAAAAGCAAAAAAGTACCAGTAATCAGCGACTGTGTGGCTGAAAACAGCTTGTGGATCACAGGGGCCAAAGGAGAATGGAAAGAATCGTGCAAGCAAACAGATAGACTAAAGCAGGCAAATAACACCCGAAACACTGGTGTACAGAATGTCATCTCAGAACAAACCACTTATCAGAATTCTCTCGATCTCTCAATAGCTGAAGACTGCGTTATGCACAGACATTTCAAAAGTGGAGCGCTTAGGAGCGGAAAACAGTTGCCTGGTCAAATGGATCCATGTTCTGTTTGCATCATGTCAATGGAAGGATCAGAAATTTTCCATTCCTCAGCGGCCTGCACAGTCCCTGGATCTCAGGCATCCTTGGGATGAGTTGGAAAGAGATGTTCACAGCAAGACTGGGCATCTGGTCGTCTAATTTGGAGCAGCTACACAACACAGTCATTTCTGCATGGAAAAGCAGTCCTGCGCAACATGTCCAGTATGTTGTAGAATCCATGCCCCGATGATGAGTATGATTTTGATGCCCAAATGAGGCACAACAGGTTACCAGATAGGTGTACTTAATAAACTGGCAACTTGGTGTATAATTACAATGTGTACGCTAAAGTAATTGCCTGGTTTATGCCATGAAGTCTGACTTGAACTGTGTTCACGAATATTTCTCTTTAGTGACTGGGCTCATAAGTTATTTTTATTAAAACTCATCATTGATTGAAAACATGCCTGACCATTGTTGCTTTTATTTTACAGAGTTTTTTATTAAAAACACAAAACAAATGGTATAACACACAAACGCAAGACCAGGCCTTTTGGGCAGAACCTGCATCAAAAACAAGTCTGAGCTCCACAGTACAATCTCTGCTCTCTTCCCTCAATCCGTTCCATGGTCACACATGCAGCCAACAGGCTTTTAAGGGGGTTGTCCTTGCGATCCTGCAGGCCACAAATATATTTTTCTGAAATCCCTTTTGCAATGCTCGCCCAAATTTTAATGTGTAACGTGTTATCTCAAAAAATACACTAAATGCTTCAAGGCTGAATTTTTTCAGGTGACTCAGAAAGCTGAATATTTTTCAGTAAAAAAAAAAAAAAAACGCATTTTCCGAAAGTACATATCCTTTTTATTCATTAAATTGTTACAAACAAGAAAATGGTTGAAAATTTTCTAAAATAAAAAATTGTGCAAAATATTAAATAAGTAATGTTTTAAAACTGTACGTATGATGTAATTTCATGAGAAAATGATACATGTTAAAGTTTTTGTTTTTATGAATTATGTGGAAAAAATACAATAAAACAAGATAGTGTGTTGTGATTTTATACAGGATAATACTGAAGTGTGTGATGTCGTACAAAAGAACTCATGAGTAAGGCACACCGTTTGCAATAAGCATTGCACTGGTGATGCTCTTATTTTGTTCTGTCACTACACAAATATAACCACACTTGTATTTCTTATTTTCATATGTGGCTGGAAAGTGGGGCTCAACCAGGCCATTTGGCGCTGCCCTATGAGATGGGCTGCCTCCCCTCGCTGTTCCCACAGTCAGATACTCACTGAGAGATCAAGACATCCACAACTTTCTTTCTGAAATTTGCGGGACTGAACCAGTCTGTCATCTGTGGTCTCTGTTTCACATTCAGAGTTACTGTTCTGCATTCTGAGTTACTGTTCTGCATTCTGAGTTACTGTTTATGCATCTGCACTATTGTCCCGTGTCTGTGACACATCGGTCCCTTTTTGTCTTCTTTTGATGATGTGCGGCAGCGATTGAAGCAGCTCAACATTCAGTCATCTGGTGGTTAAAACGAAATAGACACTTTTGTCAACTTATCTTAACGCATAAAAATACAGATGTACTTCAGTTTATTCATTGGCTAGGTTCTGTAAAATTCTGCGATATAGCAACATGAAAAAATAGAAAGACTTATTATTTTAATATTTTTTATTAACTTTAAGCTTTAGCAAAAATCATAAAAGACTAACAAATGAGTAAAAATGGATCCACAGTCCTATTCTGTTAAGGTGCAATTTATTGATATCTATGGGCCAGATGATAAAAACAGGTAATATTTTCTCCAGTGCACAATAGTTTACTGTTCTATATATTATTTCCGATAAAATACAGTGGCAAATGTGAGTGAATGTTAGTAAGCTTTGTATATTTGCACAAAGTCTAAATTTCCCTCACAGAAAGACAATCTATAAACACATCATCTTTACGGTGTCCTAAAACATGCCACTTAGATATTCCACTTGACCCTTTGCAATATTTTACGTATTGTTACTTTAAATATTTTAGTACTGTGTCAGCAAAAAACTGTATGTGTCAAATCAACTGCAATTTGCATGCAAATCACAGTGAGCCCTCTTAGAAGCGATATCTACTGAAAGCACATGCCAGCTTGTGCTCAAACACAATATTTTATGCATAAATGCTTCAGCTCCAAATAAATTTCATTATAGGTTTTAATGAGTTCTTTGAGCTGAGTCGTGAAAATAAGTCAGATAATGGACTTGGCCCAGCAGCATTTCCTAAAGGTGCTTTCTATTTTTCAAAGCAGATTAACAGTTAGAAATGGTGTGTTATATATTACAGCATGTCTAGGGGTTGTTACAGACAAAATAAACCCTCCCTTTTTACATGGCTTTAAAATGTGCACTTATGTAATAAGCTGGTTTACTTTTAGTACATCTTCAATGCAGCACCTACAGGGGATCATTACATTGCACAAAGAGGTCCTGTTCTTAGAGTCCATAAATTATATTTTGATGGCTTTGTGTTGGTCACCACAATGGTTGTGCACAGAGGTGACCCTAAAGTGTGCATCTGCGAAAGATCACATCCAAAAAACACCCCAGTGAACTATTTACATCCGCATGTGTGAATATTCTAAATACATACAGGATTAAATAGGCACCTCTAAAATACGGAGTAGTTTTGCACACACAGATTAAGATTTTTGTCATACAAACTGGGTATATCCACAGAAGAAGCTGCAGATGTGACTGAAAATTACAACACATGTCAAAGATAGTGCCATATTTTCAGAATCATTTTGACACTATATAGGTAACAATTATCTGAGATACTCTGAAAATGTAATTCATACTTGGAAGCTGGCGATTCTCGTTTGCTGTCAGTTAAATATGTTAGTTTGCATTCAGGGCGACTGAGGGGGACCGAGTCACAGCCCCGCTGCTCGAAGCACAGGTTGCTGGGGGGGACAGTTGTGTGAATTTTGTTTCATTCTATAATGCTCAGAAAGAACTGCTCAGAATGGCCGCTGGGTGATACGGTGTTTATAAAGTGGATGTACCTCATATATACTTCAGTTACAAGCAGAAATTTGTATGAGTACCAATAATTATTGCAGCAATAATTATGCAGAAGTTTAGCACAGTTACCACTGTGGGAGGGTACAGCACAGGAGGGAAATGAATATGCTCTAATAAATTTCTTCGTAGCACTGTCCCAAACCACAGTGTTTATTTGACCTTGAGTGACAAGTGATGTACAGTTTACCCTCTGGGAAGAGCAGCTCTTCAAAGAGGGACGTGGCTAACTGACATGAGTTCAATAAGAGCAGAGTTCACTACAGGGAAACAAATGCAGGACATTACACTGCTTTTGACTCTTTGCACCTCACTGTTTTGATAACACACATTGTAGGAGCAGCCATTTATATCAGGGGCAGCAGGTGGAGCAGTGGTTACAGCCTCTGGCTCTGGATTTAGCAGTCGTATGTCTGAATTCAGCTGCCTGCTGTAGCACCCTTGACTCATGTAATATATTAGAGTAGCTTAACATGGCGAGCTGCTTTGGAGAAAAGTGTTAGATAAATGAATAAATGCAACTTTAGGATGCACAGCAGACACCTGCAGAACGAATGAGACCGAATGTAGTTGTTCCTTAGCAAAATCTTGTTTACTACAATATATATCAAGCTGTTACACTTTTTTTCATCATGCTGGACAATGGCATGAAAAACACAAATAAATAATTAGAATAATAGATATTTTCAGTTTCCAAATAAATAAAGTACAGCGATGGCTTTATCGTTTTCTAAGACTTTCAACAATAATCAAAAATGTCTTGCCAACTTCAAATACAAGCTAAAGAGGTGGTGCAACATCACCCAACCTTAGGTACATGGTTGCTCAGCAAGTGGTGGTGCCATCTGACAGCTACTGGGTTGTTCAGGTGTGGGTTCAAATCCAACTCTGTGTGTGTATCATTTACATCCTCTCTCTGTGTTTGGGTGGGTTTCCTTCCACAGTTAGATGGTTACTCTAAACTGCGTGTGGCCTCTCATGCTGCATGGCTGTGCTTCTGAGCAGTGTTAAGGATGGTGGAGATCTAAAAGAAATTGAATGGTTCAGTGGCATAATAAAATGCAGAAAATTCTAGTTACTTTTTGCTGAGAACATTTGTCCAGTTGTCGTCGTACAGACTGTGATGGAGTAGTTGCTCCTTGTGTATAAATGGATATATTGATTGTCCATACATAGTGAACAGGAAATTATACAAAAATCTAATGACACCTTGTTTATAGCAACGTGTGCTTTGTAACTGTGAATATATTTACACAGGTGGGCTGGGTGTTATATTACAGAGAAAAACACACCCCACTCAGTGAGCATCATATAATGGGAAGATGGCGGCGAAAGAGGGAATTGTGGGAATTGAATTGTCGAAGCACCACCAGGAAGAATCCCTTTTGGATGTGGCAAACTGATTTCGTATGGTTATTTGTATTAAACTGAAGAAAATATTCAAATCTTAGTGTTATTTATTCTGTTGTTCTTAATGGAAGGTGAGTAATTGTTGCTTTATTTGCAGATGGAAGGATTGAGCCTCTTGTACATAGCTTTCATTTCAGAGTGAAAGAAGTACAGAAGAGTGTTGGTGGTGAGACTATTGTTTGTTCCAGTATTTGCAAAACAAATCTCAACATAGACTGAAAGCAGCAAAAACAGAGAAAACCGGAAGACCACCAAGATAATATTTCACAGCACTGTAACATTTCATTACTCCATCGTAAAATAAAAGCAAAAGAGGGAAAAAAGGAAATAAATGGATATTCGACAACAGTAACATCAGCTTTGTACAGTATTAACAGGATCATATTTTCATCATCTTACCAATAGATTTTCAGAATGCCAGAGTCCAAAATTTCCTTTATGCTCCCATTCAACCAGTTCTTTCTGATACTGTAACACAAAGGCCCAGTTCATACGGAGTCCAGTCATGAGAGGAAACAGCTCCAAGACGTCCATTCAGGCCAGATGCACAAGTGACAAACAAGGCTTTTATTCCCTATTAATTCAGTGTGGTGTCCATCAAAGTGCCAGCAGTGTCCCCATAGTGTCTCCGCAGGGCTGGACAAAGGGCCCTGTGACACATGGATCCACAGTGCAGGGGACAGGGTGCGAGAGGTGGGGGGTGGCAGTGCTGCTGGAGAGGTCAGAAACAGCCTTCTGTAAAGATGTCGTCCTTTGGGGACAGGGACTGCCTTTTCCCAGAACTCAGAGCATTCATCTAAGAGACAGTTAATGTGGCTTTTATTGTTGTCTTCATACTGACAGAAAGCACCAGCTTAGAGGCCTTGTGAGAACTGCTCATGGCCTGTGGGACTACAGGGCACTTATTAGTCCCAGTACGAAAAAATCCAACTGCACATTTTTGCATGTATCTTAGAGATGAAAAATGCACTCAAGTATATTATATGCTAACATTTTCCATTTAAATTTACATCCTTATTAGTTTGTATGTTTTTTTACATGCTCCCTCTCTATTAGAAGTTTTTTGCTTTAGATTTGCAGCCCATATATTTTTCTTGTTTACTGTAAAACACTTCGAGATGCTATAGTTTTATAAAATAACAGATATAAGACTTCTGAGAAACTCACATGCCTACAAGAAAACTGACATTCAGGAGAAGCCACGACACATAAGACAGGAAACTATTTACCTTGTTTGTTGCTCAGCATCCCCAAGATTCATTTTGTTTTGACATTTCTGTTTGCCTAAAGCATTTCTAGTACGTGTGAGTCTGTTCATGAGTCAGAATTCTCCTTACACAAGTCATTTTTCCTTTTTCAAAGCACTACTGAATAAGGTGTTGTGCGTCTCGGCAGCACCATGTTCAGACACAGCTTGTACCCACGGGCTGTCAAACAGAATGGGGAACGATCTCGACCACCACCGAGTGTGTCTGTCTATTTTTCCTCAGATGACACTTACGAGCTATCCAGCTATCCAGTCTCCTACTTGTCCACCTGTTTCTGCTGCTGTGCCGCTAACACACCAGCAGACCCTAACAAACACACAAAGTGCCGACACACACCAGGGGTAATGGTCCAGTGCTGAACCTTGCACAGTCATTGTTTCTTCTGAGCCAATGAATGTCACTTGCTGAGCGCGTGAGGTGTGTTTCGATACCCGCCTTACCACTCCAACAACTACATGCCAGATAGTATTATTTTTTCATAACTATGTAGTGTTGTTTTTCCTAAGAGATAGGGTGATCAAGTGGCGTCAAACGCACACAAGTTCTGTCTCCTGTTCTAGAAGTTTCATCTCCTTGATCTCCTTCTGAATTTTTCCTCTCTTCTGTTACTTCAGTATATCTCTGCTGTTTTTGCTTTTGCTACTTTTTGCAGGTGTCCCTGTTTGCAGTATTTTGCAAGATCTTTGAAGGCAATATAGGAAGGGCACTTTAGTCCTGTTTAGTTCAGTGTTTTTAGTCTTGTACAGTTTAACCTGGAGTGTGTTCTACATCACATCTGTGTTCATATCTATATTTTGCACCTTCCATCTGAGAATATTCACACTGCCGTAACACAAGTTCTTGTTTTACAGACAGTGACATATTTCTACAGGTGTGATGTGGTGGAGTATGTCCATTTAGGGGAGGGACTAGCATTGGTCGGACTGCAAATGCTTTTTTCTCTTTAATTTTTCCATTTCAATCAAAATTAATAACAAATTAAAAACCAGTAAAGAAAACAAAAGGCATCTCAGGGATTAAATTACCAAGGAACAAAGAAAAAGACTTTCGGTATACAACAAAGTCCAAAGATACTACCACATTTCAGAATATTAAAAAATAGTGCTGCACATTATTTTCACAGTGAAACCTCCTGCAAACCACAGGTGGCTTTCATTTCCATTATTATTACAAAAAGCAAAAATGCAGCTAAAATGATAGTATTCTCATTTTGAACTGAAATGGCAAGTTAACCACATGTAGAACTATATGTTGCACACTATTACTAAAATAACATATAATAAGGATATCAACACTATTCTATAATAAAGGCTAATGTTTGCAGTTTCAAAAAAGTAGATATTTCAGTATAATCTTTGAACTGACCATAGCCTAGAAATTTTCATAGCCTAGCACCCAGGGATTTCAGGATAGGCTCCAGACCTCCATGACCCTGACCAGGATACACTGGTTAATGAAACTAGATGGGTAGATGGATATCAGTACAATACAACAGTAGAAACACACTGGTACAATAATAGTTGTCAGTACCCTGGGAGCCACTAGATGCACCATTTCCAGAAGTGTAGCACTCCTTCTGCATGCCTGACCCACAGCAGGCCATGAGAGCAGTCTATACAAAGACACCAATTGAGACTGTCTGTGTGGAGTCTTGATAAGTGTTTGACGTCTTGGCTGCAGTTCATCTGACCTGCCCTGCGGTATTTACATTTGTACTGCTTTACCAGTCCCTGAGCACCTGTTGTATCACTGTAAACACCCTCTGCAACTGAGTTCACCTTCACTTTTTGAGCCTGAATTGTTATCGAAGGCTTTGTCACTATAATGGATCACAGAGACATTACTTTGGAGAGTGAAATTCAGAGGCAGTAACGTTATTAATTTTATTTCTTAACATGATTATATTCCATTAGCAAAATTATGAAAATGTCTCATTCAGGATGTACTTTGCAACCTGTGCTTCCTGAACAGACCCTGGACCACAGTGACCCTGTACTGGACAAGCAGTTACTGATGAAAGAAGGAAAATATAGCAATATTAAAAAAGATAGGAATAAAAAAAAATTGTTGCAAATATATGTTGGGGTTATTGTCTTGCATAAAAATACTTTTTATTTTGATTCTTTAATTAGTGGTAGTGTTTTTTTTGGTTTGGAACCAATTTTTTTCCCCAAGAAATAGTTCATTTGACCTGCTTAGAATTTGCTTAACAGTAATTTCACAGATGCAAACTATCACAGTTAAGGGTACACCATTATAATATATTTAGGCAAAAGCTAAATTATGAAAACAAATGAAAGAGAAAAAAATAACAGTGATTAGCACTGGTCATTAACAACAGTAGGAAAACAAAGCTGCAGTTCATCTGTACTGTTTTGAAAATCTGTTCCAGATTTTGTGTGGTATGGATCAGGCCAAGGACACAGTAACCCACACCTAGCTCATCGGTGGTATGTGTGACCAGAAATGGCTCAGTGATCACACCACATTGATCAGCGGACAATCTGGCCTCTAATGTCTCAAGTTGGTCACAGAGCACAGCAAGAGGAGACTGGACAGCAGGTGGAGGGAGACAAAGGCTGGTGAGTCCAAGCAATTCTTTGTAAACCAAAATTCCTTGTGTAAAAAAAAAAAAAAAAAAGATTATAAAGATTTTAAAAAGCTTTTTTAACCCAAGCCTTTTATTTCTACACTTCATTATGTTTTAGCAAGAGATCTGTCAGTATTGGGAGTTCCTGGATCTGTCATTTTTTGCAGAACCTGTTTTTGTTTGTCCTCCTGTAATCAGCAGCCACGTGAAATTTTACTATTAAAAAAGGGTTTAAAAAGCAAAAACTACAGTAAAAAGCTAAAAAAGCAACAGTAAAAACAGATTCAATAAGTCACAAATAGCTTTTTCAGTGACCACTTTTGCAGTGCAGAGTTGCAGGGGTCTTGAGGACATTCTGGAACCACAGGGTGCGAACACGGGTAGACTCGAGATGGCAGTCCACCACAAGGCAGTTAACTAAAGCAATGTACTTTTATTTTATTTTTTATTCAGTTCCATCCATTTAGTATAATAGTAAACAAGGTAATTGCAGTAATTAAATCTAGTGTTTCGGTTGAGACTGGAAGCCTTCAAGCTCACTAGTCAGGAAGCAGAACTAGAGGAACCAGTTTAGGCGTTTCAGAACCTGAGTACAATTGCCCCTGGGCACCTCCTACGGGTGGAGTAGTAGCACACCCAACTGGCAGGAGGCCCAGGGCGGAGCCACTACATGTTGAAGAGATTACATCTCCTGCTGGGCCTGGGAACACCTGGAGAACACAGGAGGAACAGCTCTAGGTGGGGCTGAGATTTTCCCCTTCCCCCCTGCTGTAGTAATAACCCTCACCAGATAAGAGATTTTGGAAATGGACAGAAATTTGTAGTAACCAACAACTGATTTAGAGTTTTGCCACAGTCGCCATGAGAACAAACATGACTTGATTGGAAGAGTTCTGTGCACAATGTCAAATGGAAATCAGGAAGAAAAAAAAAAAAAAAAAGATGCTACTTTGTGTCATTTCCTGGCTATTTCAGCTACACAGTATCAGCTCAAAATTGTTCAGCTAAAAAGAAAATACATCACAAAGCACATTAAGTTGGTGAAATTAATATAAACTTTATTTTTTTTATTAATGTACAACATAAAATTTTCTGTAAAAAGGCAATTCTGTGTTTGATTTTAACATGACCCAATGTAAATAATAAAATAATTTGTAAATTATTCTGGGCGTCTACCATTTTGGTAGGCATTTTCATCAGTTTATCATTTTTATGAGTTTAATCTTGTGTTCAATTAAACTGAAGCAGTATGAAATTGAGTAACAGCAAACCATTCATACAGGTCTAAATAATATAATTAAGACAAGCGCCAGTCAGCAGCAGAAAGCAAAAACATTTTATCCCTGCATTCTAAATATCCACTTAATTAAAAAAAGTTACATGATTATCTTCAAAATAAATCTCTTTGGCATAGGTCCCCACCCATTGTCCCACCTCCAGTTAATCCCCACAAAACACCAATTTTCCTAACAATGCACACCATTACCTAGATAAAAACAATAGTAATATTAATAAAATATTAAAATATGCCAAGCATCAGTAAGAAGGGAGTCCATGTATTACAGGACATTGACAGAACGCTTATTAATGTGTGTTAGTCCAGTGTATGTATCAGGTGCTTATGTAGTCCCAGTTATCAAGTGACTTGCTAAAACATTTCATAACTAGTAGTGTCAGCTATATTCATATGGTCAGCATGTCTTATCGTTGCTGTCAGCTGACTGCACAAAGATGCCAGTGCTCAGACCCCAGTGCTCCCAGTGCGCCCACAGGACCCCCTTCTTCAGATAGCTCCAAGTCCTTTCAACAAAAATACCTCTCTGAAATATTGTGATGCAATTAATGTTACACATACAAAAAATAAAACCAGAAATAGCTTGTCACATGTAATTCTGGGAGCAAAGTGTATAACTAAAGGAACTGAAAGGAAAAAAAGTTATAATATTTTTAAGTGAAGATGTGAGTAACTGAAAACAGTTTACTAAAGTTAAAGCTTTTTCCTCAATATTCCCACTAAATTGAATCTACTCTCCAATGCATATTGCATGATTGCAGTTGCTCCCAAAATTAAATTTGGGGCTTGATGACATCCTCTCTTTCTCCTCCTTGTCGCTAGCTCTTTTCTCTCCTGCACATGTCTGAAAAATAAGAGTACTAAAATTCATTAATCTTCATCATGCCCTCAGAAATGGGATCTCTCTTTATTTGTTCAATAAGATAATATGAAATGTATGCAGAGGAAACAATTTATTGTAGAATAAAGATTCAGCCGATTGAAGCATTTTAGCCCCAAGTAGTTGGATGTGGATGCACTAGAGAACAGGTACAGGAGAAATCAAATATGGTTTTTGTAGGTTTATGTATAACATAAGTCGTGCCAGATTTCTGCAGCAAATCATATGAATATTCACACTCAGTGGGATAAATAGATTATACATAGCATTAGTATATTTATATACTTAAATATTTATACTTATATTTATATATAATAAACTGCTCCAAAGTTCTGAAAAAAAAAAAAAAAAAAACAGTTTTCAGAGGTTTTTGGTTTTGAAATTTTAGGGATTTTGGAATTGTGGAACTGTACTAGTATCTCACTGCATTTTCATAGAAAATTTCAACTGAGTCACTTCAGCAAAAATTCTTCCTCTTAATAGCTGTAAATCTGAAGTTTTCAGAGTGGGGTGAAAAGTGTATAAAGTTTGAAGAAAGGTGGAGAATGACAGGTACAGTCTGCAAATGTTAGGGAATCTCTGTGCAACTATACACTTGTGCAGTCCTTACCTCATGAATAATGCATGTCGTAGTCACCATAAGCTTGTCTATGCAAGCCCTCAAATTGGATGTTGCTCTGGTAGTCATCCAGCAGCTCCCTGTCCACAGCCATATTCTCAATGGGCACGTCAGTGGCATATGGGTATGGTGGGTATCCTCCTTCAAGTTCTGACAGATAGAGACACAAAAATAATTCCAGCAGAAGGAACTAAGCAGTATAGAAAGCTAACAAAATAAAACTGCTTCACTGCTTTGTGAATATCTGTTTTCAACTGCCTGTTGCTACCACAGTGTTTCCACAGCTAACCAACAGAACCAAAACAAATATTTTAATCACTGAAGTAACACTAAAGAACTCTTTGGCCTATACTGCTTTTGTTACATTTTCAACCATGTTTGAAACGCATGTAAAATGAGCCTTAAACTGGCCAGTACTCAGCAGTATGCAGTAGCTACTGGCACTTCTGTGGTGTGCTCTTTGGAAAACCAGGACTTTTTCTTGTGTACTGACCAGTTTCATAAACTTCTGGTGCTCTTTTTGACCCCTGGACAACCAGATTCTCTGGCTGAGCTCTTCCACCAAAATAATGTTGTAGTTCATGGCGATTATTCATAATAGACCTCATAGTTACATTTTCCTATCCTGGGAGCAGTAAGTTACGCTGGAAATCAACTCATATGCTGCTTTCCTATTATAGATGTTGTAATCATTAGCAGTATCTCCAAATATTTTTCATCCAATGCAGAAATTTAGCTGATACCAACTGATACACATGCCAACATGCGAGGAAGGAGAGGGAACTGCAGTTATTTTTTCCACTTCAGTCTCTGATAAAATATATACCTGGATAGCGAGCTAGATTAACTGAAAATGGGTTCAACTAGTTATTTCCAATTCTAAGATCTGCCTTTAAACACATTACCATATGTTGATTTATAGCATGCAAAAAATTATTTTATGCTGACACAATTAGCTTTTGGCAAATTACTTCTGGTGGCCAATATTACACCAGAGATGACAAACAAAACTAAGCAAAAAATAATTTATTTTATAGTTGTGAAGGTCTACCATTTCAAAACAAAATGTAGACAATGCATTTAGCAACATGACACGGTTCCTTTATTATGATGGTGGATGTTATTTTATAGCAAATTTCTTCATATTTCTGACAAGGAAATGTCAAGCTGTGTGTAAAGCTACGAAAGTGCTGCAGTGCCGAGGCGTCTCAGACAGATTCATACTCACCTTCTCCTATGTATCCAGCATCCATGGATACAGTGTTGTGGGCCTGTAGAGGGAAACGTTCTGCTCAGTACCTCGTTTTCACTCCACACTCACAGCAAAAATAAAAGACACTTCAAGTCTTCCAAGCTGGTTCAGCTGAGAAGCAGCAGTGCCAGGAAGGTGAGACAGCCTTTTATATCCTATCAGGTCATTGGCTACCAACACGGCACATGGATGTCAGAAACATGGAGGGATTTATGGGATTTATTACACCTTACGCTGATTTTTTTTTTTTTTAATTTGTGCACACAATGCAATCAACATGCAGCCATGAGAACACAAATGTTAAAATGACTAATGTTTACACTAGACTGAACAAACATTGTGACTGAGCAGTATTATGAGTTTATTGTAAGGATTATAAGATTATTATAAGGACACAAACCATCTCCCAGGCAGCAGGGTCATGCTTGAACAGTGAGTGTGTCAGCTCCACTGAGACACGCTTGCGGTAGTCGGAGTTCTTGTCCTCAGAGATGCGGAAAAGGACTGCAGCAGCATACGTGGCTACAAGAGGGGCATAGAGCTCATTCACACTTAAAAAGGGTCTGCCTGAACACACAACACATTTTCATTCCACAGCATTGCAAGGGGCTAAAAAGTAAATACTACATCTAAAAATACACATAGATCAGATGTCCTTTGTAACAGGTCTATGACGGGTTTTTGAAGTCACATATGAATGTGATTAAAAGTCTGAAACTAGATTTGTTTGTAATTATGAAAGCACTTTTATCTCTAAGCATCAATCAATTGAATTTTAAAATGCCTGTCCTTCTTCTCTGTCACTACCCACTCCATTCATCCAGAAGCTTTCCCACTTGTCCCCCTGTATTTTCCCATTTCTGTACTGTGTTCCCATTTCCACTTTGTGATCCCCTCACCTATGCCTTCATTGCTGGAATGCAGAAGCTCCATAAGGGGTGCAGATGCCCCTTCGGCATCAATGAGCTCTGCTGACTGCTTATCAAGCGCCAACTCACAGAGGACACCGGCTGACACCCTCTTCACGTTCTCAATGGGGGAGTACAGAAGCTGGCACAGGCAGAAATAGAGTTGACGTGCAGGGCTAAGCATAATGTGCACATGCACATTACAGCAGATGCTTCATAAAACCATGTGTAAGTAATATTTCATTAAGAAAAGATGTGGAGAACACCCCACTGAGTTACCTGCACAAAAAGTGGAATAGTCTGCAGGTTGGCTATCTCCACTCTGTTCACAGGGTCCCGGGCCAAGATGTGTAAGGCCCCTGTGCAGCCCTCTACAATCTCCTCCATCCTGACACCATCCTGTTACAAAAATATGGTAAAAGGTATAGCTGAGCATGCAGGTTTACACTAGAATGGTTTCACAGTCACATTCCTATTTAACTAAAACATGAAGGAAACAAAGAAAAACAGTTACTCAAGTTCCTGAAAGTCAATGCTTTCATGTTCCATTTAAAATCAAGACACTTTCCAACACAGTCTAGTCAAAGTCCAACAAGTATCACATATTAAAAAAATATATAAAATGAGGGTGGTAACTCAAGGGACTGATAAGTCCTTTATTGTCTGTGAAATTCTGACTGGAGATAAAGGAAGCTCAGGAAAACCATTTCTCAACTTCACTAATAGGGGAACATTCCTTAGAGCTCATATAGTTCTTTACAAAATTAATCCTTTTATTTAAGGCAACTGACAATTTTCAATTTGTATGAGGGCTGACAAGGGTAGGGTAGTTACCATATGGCAGACTAATAAAAAATCCTCAGTTGTTGTTCACACATTAACGTGCACTCTGGCATCTTGTTCTTTACAAGGTTATTGTAACACAATCTCAGTATTACAAAGACTAAGAGCAAAATATACAGAAGGCGCTGAGCAGAGATGGTGAACATCATGTCTGGCCATCAAGACAAGCAGAGAGACATATCCCCATTTGGTTACCACAGAAACCAGCATTTGTTTGTGGTGTTCTGCATGCTTGTCACAGGAGATGACAGTCAATCTAGCCCTGCTTATACCTCATACCACAGAGATTAATGCAGTGTGGTTCAGATCATTTTCCTCCTGCCCTTGACCAACCTGGTAGGTCTGCTGAGCACTGGAGGTTGCAAGTCTTTGGGCATCTTGGTGAGCATTTAGCAGCAGAGTGACCAGTCGTGGAATGGCCCCTGCATCCTTTAGGGGAGCTTGGTTAGTTGGGCACAGGGCCAGGTTGCGGATCAGACCAATGGTAGCCTGAGGGACAGGAGACCAAAATATACACATTTGCAAATACACAGGAAACTCTGCCACAGATAACAGCTGTACATATTTAAATTCCAAAGACCATATTTCCTCAATTTTTATACATTTAATACTTTAAACTTTAAGTGTTGAAAATCAGTAGGTGTCTTACACTCGGTAACATCTTTGTTGACATAACTGAACACGTATGCTCCGATTTATAAAACAAATTGCTAATATGTTTGAGTTTCATGATTTACTTAATACATTTCCTGTGGTGTTTACAATCAACAGCATCATATACAGCAACTGTTTTCCAGTACGCCAAGAAATATTTCATGTTTATAAGAACTCCATGAAAGCCAATTCTTCATAAAATTCTGATAAACTTTTAAATAAAAAAAAATAAAGTCTTCCTGTAATGGTTAATTAAATTATTTAATTGATAGAACAGATTTATTTACAGATACTTTTTGCACAGAAAACTATTTATAGCAACTTTTTCAAACCCAAAAACATGTTAGGTTTTGTTGTGAAACACAGAAGTAGGACAATGTTCTTGAGAAATATATTTACAAGTTAATTTCCCACCTTGACTACGGGCCAGTAGTATGGTGGATTGAGCAGTTTCACAATGGCTGGAAGGCCATAGTACTGACGCACAGCATTCTGGGCTATTTCAGCGTCAGGGTGGCGGCTGGTAAGGTGGCGCAGGGCACACACAGCTGGTTCAGCAACGTCCTCCTTCTCGCCAGCACGGAGAATGGCATGGATCAGTGCCTCCACACCATTGGACTGGGTCACCAGTGACTTGTTGCGGCTGTTATTGCAGGTCAGGTTGGAGAGGATACCCGTAGCGCACGTCAGCATGTTCACATCATCTGAGCCCAGTTGGCCAACAAGCACTTGCAGCAGGCTGTCCAGGCCTTCCTGCACACAGGAAAACACAGAGGAAATTACAGTAGGTTTGAGCAAACAGTGTGACACAAAGTACCATGACACACATACTTGTTGGCCACATCTGATTAAAGAGACAAGGGTTAGGTACAGCCATTGTATTTAAATGGACTCTCACAGGACAGGAGTTTGACACACTGCAGAGATGTGCCTGGTGTAGATGCAAATACTGCATGTTTTGTGTCTTACTGTGTATTTGCTGTACTGCTTGTTTCATGTTTTTTAATAAAACCTGGCTAAGCCCAATGTCTCACAAGTGGTCATCTCCTAAATCCAGGATGCCTGGCAGGCCACAGTGAGGTAGATTAGTGAAATGAGAGTAAGAGTTCAGGTACAGTGCTGACAACATATGAGCAAACAAGAAACAGAACACATAAGTAACCCATCCAAAGAATTTCATAAATAAAAAGTACCACTAAACAAATGTAATTTGTACTTGCACTGACAAGTATTTGCATACACTCTCCTTCATAACTTTACAATCTGGTAAACCCTTTCAACTGTACTTTAAATTAAAAAAATTCTCAACATATACAAAATGTATAAAATACAATAGTCTACTATTTTGTATTACTGCATAATAAGCATTTAGCACTCACACAAGAGCATATCATTTTTACCCTAAATCACAAATTGAGGTATCAACTCTAACAAAAAAAAAAAAATTGCAGATGCTGCAAATCAAAGTAAAAGCTGTGATAATGTGAAGCACCAAACGACAAGCATACTCGTTCATGATAAGGTTTCTCCTGCTTTTCACTCATAAGCTATACTTTTTACCATAGTGCAACACCATCATCTAGCTTAATAACAACCCCTAAAGCAAAAAGAATTTTCAGGAAAAAGTGCAAAGGTGTTGAAAAGATAAAGCCTTATTTTAAAGTTTAAAACCTGATCTGATAAAACACACTGAATTATCTTGAAATTAGTATCATATGAACAGCTTTCTTTGTTAGATTTCTTATTCATTTACCACAAATAGTGGAGGAAAAATTTAGGGAAAAATAGCAACATTTTGTGTGGCTCAGGAACAGTTTTCGCTCATTTAAATTAACAGTACTTAAGAGTTTTATGAGAATTTAGCTTAACAGCAGATTTTCAGGAACAAATTATATTTGCAATTTGATTAAAGTGATGGGCCACAATGGTAAAATAATTGTATAGAAGCATAAAGACTCCAGAACTTCTCTGAAATAAATTATTAAAATCAAATGATTATAAAAAGAACCAGCAAAGTGCTAAGCTAACCTGTTTGGTAGCAGCATCAGACAGATTGCGCAGAGTCCACAGGCAATTCTGCATGACACGCTGACTAGACCCGTTCAGGTGTTTCCCCAGAGCCTGCATTCCACCTGAAGGGAGGGAACCGACATTTCACCTTTTCAGAATCAGCAATGTACAAGTAATAAGTCATTATCGTTATAAGGAGGGATCAGTCAGTAAGATGGCAGTACAGTGCTACTCACCAGCCTCAACAATAGCTGGCTTGTTGCTAGGGCAGACTGACAGCACCTTCAGCACCCGGCTGGTGGTCCACAGCAGCTTCTCATAGTTGTAGTTCCTCATGATCTGTACAAGACCCTCTGGGCCACCATTAGCTAGGATGATGAGCTGAAGAGAGACAAATAAGTCTACCAGTGTTCAAGGTTGGCGAATACAGAAAAGTGAAGCAGCAGCACATTTGACATGTTTACCGAGTGTATAAATAGTGAAACATCATACTGTAACTCATTGCAACAGAACTATATTATCCAGATACCACCCAATTCAAATCTGCGTCATATTATTGTTAACTACAGTGTATAAAATGGTAAAATTCACAGCATCTCCCTTGTAACCTCCCACTAACATACCAAGAATGCAAGAAAATTTGGCACACACCTTGCTTTCCTGATTGCCGTAGGAAAGCAGTTGCAGACAGTCTGTGGTGATGGCCAGGAACTTGGGGTTGCTCTTCTTTAACAGAGGCACCATCCTCTGCAGCCCATCTGCCAAGCGCACGGCCATCTTAGCTCCTTCCTGATGCAGCAGCAGGTTGTGCAGTGTAGTGATGGCATAGAAGAGCACAGACTCCATTGGGGAACTGACAGAGACAGACATTTTATTACATATACAGTTTCAATGCCAAATGTGTAAGTAACTCAGTTTTTAAATTCAATATGCCTGAATGACATATTTAAATTAAGTGGCCATTTTTAAAACTAGACTTCCTTTTACCAGTTATCAAAATACTTTTCCTTATTTTTTCATTATGATAAATATGATAAAAATACATATTTTATCATGTATAACAGCTTTGATCGTGTGTTTTGAAATGCATACTTACTTGGAATCAAAACCCCAAAGGTTTTTTTTCCCCTCAGTCCTGGCTGTTCTTTTGCTTATAGACAAAACCATTCATATACTACTTCCATAACCACTGTTTATAGTCAATCTAATGTCCCAAGTGAAACCACAGATTCAATATTATCAACTCATTAACTGATAATATAATTGCTTTGAAGTTCAAAAGTTGCTTTGAAGAAAAATAAGTTGCATAAGTGTTTGCTCATTTACATAGCAGGGTAATTTTTAATATCAGGGTTAGTTCCTTGATCAAGTGTGACTGCGATCTGAACTTGGGACTCCTGAGTGCTTTTAGACATTAATTGTAGATGTATAACTATTAACTTGGTTGTTTAAATCATATCAAAAGCTTTTTTACCATGAAAACCAGCACACTAGCATAAGTAAAGCATTGATATTATGATCATTAATCAAACAACTGTTTAACAATTTTTTCAGAATTTTTTTAAATTGGAAAAAAAATTTGGAAATAATGGTGATATGTACTAAACTATCTGGTCATGTGAAGATGTGTTAATGTACTCAGTTATGACAGAGGCAGTCTCACCTGAGCATGCGGACCAGGGCTGGGATGCCTCCAGATTTGAAGATGGCGAGCAAACCCTCACGCTGGTGTGAAAGGTTATGCAGGATACTAGCTGTGCACCGGGCTGTCTCCATGTCATTGGTGTTCTGCATGGTGCGCACCACAGCAGCCACCATCTGTGGCGACTGCATCAGTACCCTACGGGAGGCATCCTTCCGGGTCAGCTGGTTCACTATCATGGCTGCCTTATTTACGACCACCTGCAGAGTAGCAAAGCAGGGGAAGTGAACCCACTGGGACACATTTCATCTTCTCTTCCCCAGAGAAGTGCAGATACCCTACCCAGAAACTTGTTCCACAGGTTAAGGCAGGGCACTAGGGCAACCATAGAGGGGTGCCCTGTGACAACAACTTAATACTCAGTTGGAGGCCTTGCTCCTGTTCTACGCCACGCACCACAGCAGGGTCTCACCACAGCAATTCAATAACTTCAGGTATAAAAAATATTTATACCACATAAGTGGGTGAATTTAGTGCACTACTTTCGCTTTCACATATTTTAACCGCAGTTTAACGATATAGAACAAAAATAGCTAGCAAAACTGGCAGGAAAAAAAACAGACACAAATAATCCAAAAACTAACTCAGAACCTCTACATCACTTTCGGTCCTACTATCACATTTTCTCTGCCCTTCTTCCCTCGAAGCAGGCCTTTTATACTGTCCATAATACACTTGCTATGCCTATTGATCCTTATTCCATCAGTGATCACATACTAGTACAACTGTCAATTATGTTGTGGGCTGGGTGTGGCCAGACTTCCATTTGCCACAGTATCATAGGTGTGTAATAAATTATATAAATCATAACTTTTATATTGCATATAGTTACAAATATTTGAACTATGAATTTTCAAAGATACAAATATTTACCAATGCATCTTCATTGTTCTATTTTCTAAAATAGAAAATAAAAAAGGCTTGAATTTCTACTTGCCACCATAGATAGTAAAATTAGCTCATCAGAAATTTGGTTATGGAGTGCAGCCTTCCAAAGCTGAGCAAAAACCAGTACCATTCAGTATATTTATTTATTTTACATCCTTTATCAGAAACATTTATAGTAATAACCAAGCTAAAAAAGGTATGTGCCTGTTATGGTTTTTAAAATTGCAAACAAAGTGAGCAAATGCTGACATGTTTATTTGTACAATCAGTTGTTTTCCTGTCCCTACTTTACATGCAGTCAGTATTTAAAGTAATTGTGATGCATTCTCCCTACACAACCTTCCACTATGCATCACCTCATGCAAAACCTCAATTCTATAATTCACTGTTTTACCCAACGGAGAAAAATCTCATGTAGCTAGCAAAACACAGCACACTGAATAGGAGGCTGTGGGGATGACACTTGTTACTTTCAGTTATTTTAAAGTACACCTAACTTTAATTTTGCTACATGTAAATAAAATATAGTAAACTGAAGTCTCATCCGACGCACCCTATCAGAACTGATATTTCCATGAGAGAGGAACAAGGATATGCTCCATTGTATGAGCAGTAAAAACAGAGCAAATAAAATTTTTAAAAATTCATTACAGTTTTATCTTGCATTTTTATAGAGCATGCACTGTGAATAAATCAAGAAATTAAGATGTATTAATAAACTTTCACAGATGACAATGTGTTTCTAACCTAATGTATAATTATAAAATTATTAGATTACAGGAATAAATTCCACATATAAATAAAACATAAGTACATTTTGTGAGGGAAAAAAATGCAAGAAAAAAAAAAACAAATTTCAGTAATCAATTCACCACACAACTCACCTGATCATCATCATTCAACAGCTTGGTGAGTTCAGGCACAGCGCGGGTAGCCAGCTCGGCATCATCCTGGTAGTTGATCAGATGTATAATGGCCGTTTTAAGCAGCTGTGATGGCTCAGCCAGCCGCTGCACATTGGTCTGCTGTGCCGGGTCTGTCTGCGTGGACAGGATGGACACACCCTCCATGGTCTCGGGGTACATCGCTGCCCGCACCCGCTGGGCTCGCGTCAGTGCAAACTGGGACTCCACATCTCAAAGGAGGACAGCACAATGACATGCACCTCATACTCCAAATCCTCAACATTAAACTCAACAAAAATTATATGTATTTATCATGTTTCACAAAATAAAAATATTTTGCACAGTATTGCTTAAAATATTTAGTTATATGACCTAAATTTTTTTTTTTTTTTTTTAAATACAGTCCTCATAAAACAGCATCTAAATACAGTGTGAAACTGTTACTGCTAGAAAATATAAACCCTTTTTTCATACTTCAGGATCATCAGTGCAATGGATATTTTATTCTATATAGCAGCTTCAATCATCTACTTGTGGCAGACATTTTGGGATTCAAGCAACAAAAAAAAAGGTTTTTGTCCTTCAGTGTTGTCAGTCTGACTATTTTCTTTTGTTTAATATGGTCAAGACTTCATACATAACAAAACCCAGTATAAACTTCCTAATTCATAATACACTGACAGTTACAATCTAGGGTAAACATAATACTGCAATCACAATAGCTGGTTCAATATTGTTATTAGTTCATTCAACCAATGCTTCCTTTCAAAACAACTTACAATAATATTACGCTACGTACACTAATTTACCCATTTACACAGAAGGGTACTGTATCACTTTAGGGGAAGTACCTTGATCAAGGGTACCACAGCAATGGGGGGGGGTTTAAAAAAAACCCTTGAGTCCTTAGAGAAATTCACACTAGAATTCAGTTATTTATAACATATAAACAGCTTTTATACCATGAATATCCTTACCTTATTACAAATACAGCCTTAATCTTCCAGTCAAACAAGCATCAGGTGCCAAGCATTTTTTAGTAATTTTAAACCCCTAACAATGTCATGTTTATATCATTTGTAGAGTGACCTAGGCAGTGATCTTGAGAACTTTATTTCTTCACATCATAAACATTGGTAAGTTAAATTATTCTGCAACTCACGCTTTAGGCCTCCCAGATACCGACCCAATCACCAGAACTTGGCGGGGAAAAAGCAAATATTGATAAAAAGGACAAAGTATAACATTAAAAGGCAAGCCACAAATAATTTACAAATTCACTGCTGTTGTGATTGCCATAGATAAAAATGGATTTTTTTCAGCCCTTTCATTAAATTTAGGTTATTTTTGTCTGGGAACCTTTTCTTCCTTAGTGAGAAATAATGGTAATTTAAGTCCCTCACACAGGGAATTCATCAAATGGGGTGTTCTCACTGAACGAACTAATCCCTTTTTAAGAGTAATGGGTGTGTTAAGAACATTTTCTTTGGTCAGCTGAGCACTCCTAATTAGTAATTTATTCAAATAGAGTATTTTATACATAGCAGACACACCCTTGTCACCAATTTACAGTGGTGTCTGGTTTATCACCAGAACGTCTGTCAATATCTTTGCCAATCTGTGCCACGAGGAAATGCTTGTCTGTTGACAGCTTGGGTTTGTGCAGACTGTTGTTTACAAAGAGTCACCAAACAGAAGGCACCAGAATGAAAATGAGCTTGCAAAAGGAAAATCAAAAAAGAAAAAATGAGCCTTTTCAGTGAGCAATGAGTATTAGTTTGTTCATTCTCAGTTTACTTAGCGTTCTATCACACTAGGCTATAATTTCAAACGTAAATATAGTTCTAGTAATTCGTCCATTACAATACTAACATCAGAACAATTCTAGGCAACTAGTCAATTGTATACTGCTATTAATTTTAAAGCTATTAAAAAAATAAAACTTTTGGTAACAATACGAACAATATGCATATTAAGGAATATAATTTTACCCTTTTGTGCGCAGAATTTCCATAATCATTACAAAAGAGCCATGCATAGAAATACATTTAATGTGTGCCTGGACCAGGTGGCACCATACCTGCAGGGATCTCTGTGACCGTTGTGGTGAGTGTGTACTTCTTGGAACTGTACTCTGGAGTTTCGTCATCAAAGCCACGCACTGTGGTGGCACCTGACTGGATGCCGGAGTCCACGGAATACATGGTCTTCTGCCACTCGGTAACCTTCACGGTACCCTCTGATTCACTCACTGCGCATATGAAGAACAATGGTAGCAGTGTGACACAGACAGCAAACAGCATATCTATCTGCGATCCATCTAAAGCTATCAATAGTCAGCTATGCTCTGTCTAAAACAGTCATCAACAGAGACAAGAGGCACCATGTACAAGTTCATTTTTCAAGGCAATTGTGTCCACCAGGATTTTTTAAATTTGTGAATCCCTGCCAAATATGCCCCTGTCCCATTTTGCAGTGAAATCAGGCAGGAAGTTGATGTTAGTGGCTTTATGGTTTTCTTAATACTTTATTTCCACAATTAACAAAGACAGCAAAGAAACAAAGAACACTAAATTCAGAGTTACACTCAAGTCAGAACACACTCCTAGTTTCAGAATTAACATGAAACAACCCTCCTCCTCCTCAGAAGCCAGTTTAAGCTTCTGTGAAGTCCTTTGCTGGGGAGCTGGCTGCACCTGGTGCTCACTGTGCTGTTAATAAGGAGCTACTTGTAATAAGGTGCTCCTTGGCCCAGTTGCTGATCTTGGGGACTAGGCAGGGCAGGGCTGGGCTGGAGCCTACCACAGGAACTCCAGCTACTTCCACAAAATACTGTGCTTTTCAAAGTGTTCCAGCCAATACTGCCAAAACTCCACACTGTCACAAAATTCTATGTTTACAGCTGAAAGGACTGATTAAGGTTATTTTCAGTCACAAACAGAAAAGAAAAATTTTAATTTACATCAGATTTGATATTTGTATTCTACAATTTTTGCATTTTAAACATGGATATAATTTATCCATATCAGGGTCAATTCTATGTGAGATTCATCTTGGTCAGTTCCAATTCAAAACAAAAGTATTTAAATAAATGCAGAATAAATGATCAGGTCCTGTGTTAGTAATTTCAGAAATAATGACGGTTATACCAAAGTACAAATTAAACTAATCTATTACAAATTATACATCAAAATAAAAAAGAAAATTTTAATCACAGCACATAACACATTGTAAAATGTGCCCAGTAAAGTGATGTAGGGGTTCTGAGTTAGTTTTTGGATTGTTTGTTTCTGTTTTTTTTTTCCTGTCATGGAATTGCTGGGGTGAGACCCTGCTCAGTAATTTCATATAAATTAATATTAGACCAGTCTAACCGGAATGAAATATATATGAAATTTACATTTAGTTATTTAGCTTTTCTACAAAGCAATATAGTGTTAAGCCAATATTATCGATAAAATATTTACAAATTAAAATAACTGATTTACACAAGTTGTTGAAAAATAAATACTCACTCTGCATAGCCATTTTCACCTTCTAGACCAAAATCCCAGAAAACTAGAAACCTATAAGACAGAAGGGGGAAAAATTCATATTAACTACTTTTAACAAAAAAAAAAAAAAAAAAAAAAAAAAAATTAAAACCAACATAAAAAAAAAAAAAAANAAAAAAAAAAAAAAAAAAAAAAAAAAACATTATAACCAACATTGGTTTATAATCAGTATTTCAGTGAGTGGGAAACAGGAGGTCTGTAAAGGAGGAGCTGCCCTGTTCAAATAAACTGATCAAATAAACTGATACAACAGGGAGAAAAACACCAGTACACACCTCCTACAAGTCTGAGCAGGTTTCCAGGTTTGGGCACAAGTTAAAAATCTCCCCACATATTTCTCACACTGCTCACATAATCCAGCAGGAGATCTGGATTTCAAAAATGTTCTCATATGCAAAATGTCAGAATAGTTCCGCAAAATACAATGAGTCCAAGAAGCACACAACTTACAGAACTGAGATTCTGTTTTTCAGATGTGTAGCTACAATGCTTGTCCTCTCTCTACCAGCAGCTCCCTGCGGCCCCCCCTCCCCCCCTTGAGCAAACAGAGCGTCCTTCCCCAGGGCTGAGTTTTGCTGTAACCTGATCTCTGGGAGTGTCAGAGCCAAAGGGTGCTGGGTGTAAACACCTCATCATTGACACTCCCCTGAGTGTCTCTTCTTGTCTGCATTCTGTCTCCTGCGCCACCATTTAATTGTTTCTGAGCTTGCACTTATCTTGTTTTTTTTTCCTTTACCGCCACTGAAATAAAGAAACGAACACACAACTGTTGTGCTACGAAAATTCAACTTACAAAGTCTCACAAATACTAACATTTGTCAGTTTATTTTATTTACATACTTCACTGCTTTTTTATAAAATTTCTTTTTCTTGCAGAGCAAATGCTGGCTGCATTTACTCTTTTCTCTTATCCTTTAGAAAAATGCATACAGACAGGAGTGTGGAGTCACTTTCTGTCAACTCACTTCCACAGTTTCCATAAAGAACAAGATGGCACACAAGGAACATGTTTATGGGTGAGTCTTAAACTGACACTGAATAGGAGTTTGTAAAAGCATCACCTTTTTGTAATATTAAATTTTAGTACAGCTTTAAGTTGTTAAAGATGTTTTAAAATAATATTTTTACTTATTATAGCTCTTTCAAAGACTTTTACAGAGGCTAACATGTAAAGAGGGTATGTTATGTGTTATTGTTTCATTGTGTACATAACAAAAGTTGAAAGTGGCCACAAGCTGACAAATCCTGCACATTTAATGTCAAGAAATGTCAAAAAACACAAAAAATTAAGATGCTTTGAATAAAAAGGTTCTAATTTGTATGAATCATAAAAGAATTAACCACACTGAACACAGATACATAATTAAGCACTTTTCACAGTCTGATCATTCTATGGCTTAACATGATTAAACTGATTCAAGTATGGGACATTTCTACTTTCTGTTGAAATGTATGCATTTAATTTTGTTGTTTAGCAAATATAAATGAATGTGACCATATGAGGAAGAGAAATCGAACATTCAACAAAGGTTCAAGAAACTCCAAAAAAAAAAAAAAAAATTACAATTTTTGCCTGTTGACTGGAACCTGGTTTTGTGAAGATAAACTGTATATGCTTTCATGGCTGCGTGGTATGACCTAGTTTATATTAGGCATTTCCTGGCATACTGTTATTGCATATTCATTAAACTGACAGTTTTCTTCAATATGATTTACCATGTTAAATTTATATACTTAATCTGGTTACAATAATTACCTACTTATACAGGGTAATTTTTATTCTATCAGGAGGGTGTAACATTGTTTCAAGCAGCATCACTCAAAGCAGAAAGGTCATCTTGGTTGAGGCTAAGGCTGTGGGACTATACAATATTATAACTTATTATTTTAAATAAAATTATATGACATTATTTACATAAATAAAATCAATAGTGCTACCAGACCAAGCCAGATGGTTGGAGCAGCCATCTTCGGTAGGTGTATCTGCACAAAAATGACATGCTTCATTTGCTGAGCTCTTTTGCACCAGAACACTGCACTAAATTAACTTTTTCTTCAAAACCTAATATCATTATCTTAATTATTTTTCACATGTTCAGCTGAATTTTAATTAAAATTCAGTCATGTACGAAATGGGACTAAAATCCCATATTGGAGCAGATGTGCCACCTGCACAAAAGCAGTTCTTCTTACATACTATACATTTTTAGCAAGATGCACTTCATGACTTAAATTATAGCCTATTAGTGTATACGTTTGGTTACACCTGGTATAATTTTACTTTATTAAAACACAAGACAAAGAAACCAAGCTTTGGCAGTTAAAACTTCTAACTTTCATAGTACCTGTAATTATAACAGAGGAGTGACCACCATTTTCTTACCTGTAGTTATCAATGAAAAATATTAGTTCTACATGAACAGTGGGTTTTGAAGAAAAAAAATCTAGAAAATTTGGTTAACTTAAAAGGGATGACTGGAGTTTTTTTTGTTATTAATGAGGGCAGAAATGCTGACTAGAGCTGTATACTCCTAAGCCACACCAACACAGATTCCAGAAATTCCAGCAGACTGCCAAAAGGGACACGCATCACACAGGCAGTGAAATGAATGTCAGAATCCACCTTCACAGAATACAGTATTCTAACACGCAAAACTGCAGTGGGAATGTAAGAATGCTGGTGCTTTGCAAGCCATCATAACTATGGGGAATTCCACTTTTGACTAACTGTACATATTGTGATTTTTTTCACGTACAGAAACAATGCAATGAAATGTCAAATGCATCACAGTCTTTCTCAGCGCCATCTGTAGACATCAGCAGTGTGAAACACATGGAGCTTGCTGAACTTTCTATCCTAGGTATGAACTATCATGTGGCTTTGTTCAGCTGTGCAGTGAGTAAGTTGCACCTACTTTATGAATCAGTGGAAATTCGCAGATCTTCTGATGGCTGCTACCAGTGCAATAACAGCTGCAATCAAAAACATCTATGAAGCTTCACAGAAAACAGACCCAGACACTGTTTGTACTTCATTGCACACTGCTATTTATTGTCTCAAGTCTGAGGCAATAGGGTAGTGACTCAAAACCAACGCCTGTCTCAAAATTCCTCATGTTCCTCAGATAGAAAAACCAAACGGCATCACATTATACTATAAACTCCCTTAATATAATACAATAGCATTTACTCTTAAGTACTCAACCCTGCAGTCACAGTCTGCACATTTTCACAAGTTAGATAAAACAAAAACACATAAACCCCTTTGCAGGAGATATTACATAAGTGCAAAAAGAGCAGTTAAGCTAAAAAAATTGAGAAATACAACAGAAAACATAGGAAATAGTCACCTCCAATGTAGTTTATGTTGATAAAGTGATGGTTAAAAGGTTGAAGAAATGACAACTGGCAATGTAGGAGAGTAAAACCAAAAGTCCAGACAGATATCAAATTTAAGAAAATCATCTGGGGGGCCATAGTCAACAGTAGAAATTTAATGTTAAAGTAAAATATGCTGACAGTATTTAACAGAGAACAGCAGACATTAGTGACCAGAAGCAACCAAAAAAAGTCTAACAGTGTTCAACATCTCCAGTGTATCCACATACAGAAGGTCATCCACAAGGACCAGTCTCTCCACAACTAGAAACAGAATCTCTATGAGTATCACAGTGGTGCTTTCATGTAGCACAACAATAGTCGATAGTGAGACAACACACAGATGTCTAACCAATCATAGCCAGGAGGTCCTGTGGTGGACTGTCGCCATCAAGAAGGAGCCACATTTTCCCAACACAGAACTAACACCAGTCCACAGATGGACAAGAAGTTCTGCAAAATCATATGAGCTAAATTATCACATGAACACAATACTTCTGTCCTCCACATGACTGTTCCACTTAAAATAACCATCCTTCATATAACAATACATATTAGTCCTTGTTCAGAAGTAAAGTATAAAGTGTGAACTTATGAAACATTTCTTTGGAATGTTATGTATTTATTTGTAGTATTGATGGGATATGCTTGACTTTTAAGATATCTATGAAAGTGATCTTCATGTATAACTTTGGACGTGCGTTAATGAGGCCTTGGGATCAGTTAAACTCCTACTTACAATACACCTGTTCATTTACTTATGAACCTCCCTCCTTGCTTATCTGTCTATTTACCTACCTAACAGTATTATTAACAAAAGTCTGTCTGTTCAAACAATGCAACATGAACTACAATTAAACAGTTAAATGAAGAGAGCACAGTTCACCCTTTGACAAAGTTAGTAACTGATAATATCCCACTTTGAGTTTAACAAAAACCTGTTTCATTTCTATAGAAATGCAGCTGCAGGGGACACACCCTCCGCAGTAATGTGAGTGGGTTTGCGTTTCGGTGTATGCAAATGACACTCAGGAAATGCACCACGCTCATCCACCATGTCGGGTGCTGTGGACATCAACAGGATAATACCCACATGTCTAATAGCTGCCAGGGTGGGACTTAGCCGTGAGAGCGTGACATTCCTTGGAAGGGCGATGACGTGATGTGACGGACCGCCTGATGCTTACAGCCTTGGACTCAAAGTATACTGTACAACACACAGTTACAACCAATCCCCCAGGTCTGCTATGTCAAAAACAGCTCCAAACAGAAGTAACCATTTAAATTAAAAATAAATCAAAGTTTACACTTGTGATTAGTGTTAATGTTAAAAAAAGTTTAAACTGACACCATACAAGTCTACTTTTAAATGAATATAACCCAATTAGAAACAGTTTAGATTTTATCCACCATATAAAATAAAATGCAATTAACTGCTGTTCATGCATCACCATGACTACTTAAGTAAAAAAAAAAAAAAAAAAAAAATTATCCTTTTAATTTATGGCTAGAAAAACTGAATCGTTGTCAGCTGCTGTTATAATCCCATTGGCATGCCACATGGCTAAATCTGAACTTCAAAGGGAAGGTGATAAATACCATTGAAAATTTTAATTACTTTCCAAAAATGATTTGATAACCCTGGCACACTTCTTCCAAACATAACTTCAAGTGGCGAGTCCAGGAAGGCAGGAAAAGGATGATGATGTGGAACACACGGTAGTCATGCATACAATACCTGTTCACAGCAACGTAGCACTCCACACTCTATACACCACTGTCTGCCTACAAAAATGCTGGCTTCTACCTTTACAGCACAGTTTCAGAGTTAACTTGAATAAATCTACCATGTTGCAACTTGATAGATCTGTAGATAGATTTATCAAAACGATCACAGGTCATGTCTTGTAATAATTCACAATTCTGTTCCAGTATCTGCCAAAAGATGTGTCTAGCCAAAAATGCAAAGTACAGTGTGGGTTAGTCTCAATGTCACTCTGGTGAAGAGTTTCTGCTAAATAAGCAAATGTACCCTTAGCATTAAGAAAAAAGATGACGATGAAAGCAACAGAGGTTGTAGTAGTTGGCTGTAAGGCTCCCTACAAATGAGGTGCAGTGTAATATGAACACACATACAGTTCTCCATGAGGGATGTTTCTGACCTTGTGAGAAGTATGGTGGTGCGGGAAGATGAGGTCATCTAACTATTGTGTTAGATAATTTCATATTGTCTCTGGTAGGTCAGATGAAAACAAGCACTTTCTCCGTGTAACGTCATCCACTTACACAGCTTCACACCCCCCCAAAAAATTGGAAAAAAAAAAACGCCTCCCTCACAATGGAAAATAGAGGGAAAAAAAATTAACATTAGAAATAAATTATGTAGTCAGAATAACCAACTTTACTTTCCTATAATTTTTGGAGGCACTTTGCTCCTAACTGTTTTACAGAGCACTGAAAACCATCCCATCTATGTGCTGGTGGTAAAGGCTGAGCAGCAGACTGGTAACAGATCAATGCATTTCAAAAGTGCCATCCTGTAGGACTTTGAGTGGATACGATCACCTTTTCCAGAGGTTTACAACCTCAAATTCTGAAACATGAAACTAAATTTTATATTGTGTGCCAACAGTGTTTCAGCAAAGTACACCATTTCAATAGGGTCTTGAGACCAACAATGGCAGTAGGCAGTGACCTTTGGATAAACACTTTCATATGAGTTGAGCAGAACAGAGCCACACAGTACTCAGTGGTTTTACTTCTCTCCTCTGTACAGTTTAGAACATTGAATCCTATACCAATTCTCAGAATGAAAACTGCTGAAAAAAAATTATACATGTCCATTGACAAAAGCCTTGCGCAACAAACACTGCCAAGTAAATTATTC
Source organism: Arapaima gigas (assembly GCA_900497675.1). NCBI lineage: Eukaryota > Metazoa > Chordata > Actinopteri > Osteoglossiformes > Osteoglossidae > Arapaima > Arapaima gigas. The sequence goes on from UFQX01000035.1 coordinate 659,983, forward strand.
AAATAATTACAATTTATCTAGTTTGTAAACAATCAATCTTGCAGATACAGAAAACTCATCAACCATGAGCAATGCTTTGAAGACCTTGACTTAAAACCAAGGCTGTGGGCACGAGATGACAATTGCCAGTCAAGTTGAAAAATGGCAGGCAGCAGAAACCATCCTGGAGGTGATGTCCTCTCCAGAGGATGTCAGAGGCTATTATGCAGTGAGCTGTGCAGTACAGGGAGGCCCTGCAGGGTTAGTCAGCTCTGCGCTGTATACGCATGAGAGCACACTTCCCGTGTGTGCGAGAAGCCCACCATGTCCCTACTGTGCATCAGCTACCAGAAGCACTGCAGCTCTTAAAAGCCTTCTGGTTGTACTGTGTGGTCGTACTCTGCTGTCATTTGCATTCCCATAATGCACCATTCACCTGACATGGCAGCTATATCACACCATCCCATTTCCACAACCTCACCCAGAGCTAAACAAACTCTTGCCCTTCATCTTATTACACGTTCTTCAAAGATCAAGGCTGTAAAGCTGTTCTGAACACCAGAAAAAAAACTGCTCACTCCTGAGTTTTGTCTGTTCACATTGTGCCACCTCCCTAATGTCATAATTTCCTTCATTTCCCATAACAGACTAAATTAATCCTGAATTCAGGATTTTTTTTTAAATTACAAAAAGTTAATAGGCTATAATTACCCATGTCTTAAAAGTAGAAATCACTGATCTATATAAAACCTCTGTAGCAAACAGGCAGTTGTCTTTACATGTGCAAACATATCAATTACTTCATGTGAGGAGATTATTCATATTTTCCTGAAGGAGCAGTTATGTGTGTGATCTTTACAGCATGGGTTACTGTGAGAGAGCTGCTGTATACAAGTGAGATGTTAATCACCAAAAATGCAAAGTCAGTACACACTATTGTCATTTAATTTATAGTCACAGCAACTGAAACAAACCAGGTTCAGAATTTGAATTTATAAAGAAGATTCGTCAATTGTTGGACTTAACAAAAAAATTTAACACTGAAACTAATGGTGAGGTTCAATTTATGAGAATTCACACTGCAAATGGTTTTTCCAGAAAAAGTACCTTCTTAAGGCTGCGGAAGGCTGCTCTTGAATAACAAACTGTGAGATATTGCATAAAAAACCACTACAAGCTACCAGGTGATTCTTGTCTTTCCATTTCCCTGGCTGTTTAAGGGCTCATGCCTCATTTCATGCTGGATCCTGTGGCCATAGGCAGTGGAAGTGATGTAGGCAGAATCAGTGACACCAGAGCTCTGCACACACAGCCGTGTTATACCAGCCTCTATGCATGAGTGTGTCTGTGTGCACTAAGGTAGTGTGACAGGTTATGAATATTTCATCAGCACTGGACCATTTGGGATGATAAGAAGGTGCATTCAGTGAAGAACTGGTTTTGAGCAGCACACATGATGGGAGACTCACTAAACTGTCACACTAGAAGTAGTTATATATTGTAGAAACACAGCATTAATGTGTTGTCACTGAACTTTTTTGATGCTAATCAAATTATTGGATACAAAGTTGGGCATGAGTAACCAACTCTGGAATGTTGGGAGTAACCAAGGATCCATCACACAGCAGTGAAAAATGATAAAATCCCATTATAAAAGGAGATTTAGACAAGGAACAGGACATTTTACATACATTTGCCCCCTCTTATAACAGGGTCCTGTACAATGAAAAAAGCACTTCATACATTTTACTTTTTTTTTTTTTTTTAAGATAAAACAGGCTCATTCAGTACAACAATATTCTTGCCTGTTTTGCTGTCAGTATACTTTTACAAAATGTGAAAAAAGAGTGTAGGGTTCCATTTGCCTTTCAAAGGCAAGTCCCAGTCCAGTACAATGGCTGTCTAGCTTTCAGATGGCCTTGTATACTGGTAAATGTTCAATATAGGAGCAATCATAAAAAGCCAAGACAATAAAAGTGACAAAGTCCACTTTCCATATTGCGTTATTTTAATGAGAGAAAACAAGTCACTCATTGGGCAGTTGCTGCATTCCATTCAAGCACTATAATGACAGTTAAATAAAAATAAAGTTAAAATATTACACTTTTTTTTTTTTTTTTATAAACAGGCAAGTTTTTTTTGTATATCCTTCAGTGAGTGTTTGTAGTACTGCTTAGTTCACAGACAATGCCCTCTCCTCAGATAGCCGCTCTGAGGAATCGGTGGATAGCTCATAGGTGGATCAAGCTTTTAAATAACATGTATGCAAACTGTCAAATTTTTGGTGTTTTATAACAGGTAAATGCAATGGTTTTGTTTAAGAAAAAGCAGATAAAAGTTTGGTCTTTCCCAAAGTAAATCCTGTCATCCTTTTTATCTGGCATCCTGTATCATGAAGAAACCATTCCAGTAAACCAGATGACAGCATCCAGCCCACTCCCAGCAGGTTTCTTCGCTGGAACTTAGTGAAGAGCTGAAGTACTTTCGGGTACCTAAGCTAATAAGATCCATGTTCATCACACTGCAGTGTGGCAGATTGCAGAGAAGAAAGATCACTGTAGAGCCTAATAATATCAGCACAATGACTGGGAGACTGAACTGACGTGTATAATGACTCATCCTCAAATCCAGGGCCTGTTCCTCAGGTTCCAACCATAACTTAGAGCTATAGCTAGTCCTACACCAAAATTTTTTTTTTTTTTTTTTTTTTTTTTTTTTTTTTTTTTAATAACAGCCAGCCCTGCATTTCTTTTCTCAATTATGTTGTGAAAAAGGCCATTGATTCAGTGTTTCTTCCATGCCATCAGCAGAAATTCAGAGGCAAAAAAACCCAAAAAATGCATTTAAAAAGCATACAGACCACAAGTTGTGTGCAGTTTCACAGGTCTGTGCATCTTGTTACAGATTATAAAAAAAGCGATTAACCTACGTAGTAAAATAAAGAATAAGGTCACTTAATATAGAGGACATATAGAACATCTGAATAAATCAAAATCTGCAAAAATTCCCTGTGACATCAAGATTCATATCAAGTTCTAGGAATGAGAGCTTCAATTCCCTGTTATGTTCCATCCCATAAAAAGTGAATTTTCCCAGTTATATGAGGTTGAGCAACTAATGGCTGCCCTATGTTTAAGAACAATGATTTTATTTTTTCAGTAGCACCCCAAGTACCCTCTACCCTCATTTCTGAGGTCATCCATCATTTCAAATGCATAATTATAGTGGAATCATATCAGCAGCAGCCAATATGTCTCATTTTATCAACATTGGACTGAAGCTTCAATTTGACTGATAACAGAAACCAACATTTGATAATGCAATTATTCTGGATTAGCTGAGCTTTTAAGAAATGATGGGCCACAACATGAAATTATCTGGTGTGTGCAAGTTTTTTAAAATAAGTGAAATATATTTAGGCAGAATATGCCATTGGTCACATTTGTGAACATAATTGCTGTTGACAGTGAGAAATTGTTCACTGTGGTTTCTAATATGGTCAACAAAAAGAAAATTTGCTGTGACAAGGCAAAAATGCACATTTTTTAAATAAAAACCCCTCCCCTAAAATACAATGTGCTTCCCAAAAAAGTTACTGTTAAGAGATTTCTATCATTGTGCCATTTTACCCCCCACAACATTATGTAAAATTGTTTAATTTTTTTCTAGCCAAAAGAAACCAAAAGGTGTTAACAGTATTTAAGGCTACAGGCTGCAAAAATCATTCGCTATTTAAGAAAAAGGTTGCCAGCCAAACATAGATCAGCAGATGCTATTTATTTTAGTGACTGTCTGCTCAACTAGTATTACACAAATAACATAATATTTGTTTGTAATTCTGATCCAAGCAGACTTGGTCCCATTTTTCAAATGCATTTTTATAAATGCGCATAGAAATTACTGGATATAGTAATCGACAGTTCTCATATTGGTGCCTCACTAATCCTTGTACTGATAAATGTGGAAATGCATAGCTTTATTTAGGTGATAATTTGACTGTGCTGTATGAATTATCAGTTTAATTCAAGTTTGATAATAACCAATTACACAGAGCAGTTACAGCATGATGATACTCCGAATGAACCAGCTGAATGTCCAAAATAACTGAGCCATCGGTGAGTTTCATGAAATTTATCAGCTTATTTATTAAAAAAAAAAAAAAAAAAAAAAAAAAAAACTTTCATCTTGAAAGTCTTGTGCAAACACAGGGCTTCCTGTGCTTTGAAAACGAAAAAAAAAAAAAAAAACAAAATTTTATCTTGCTCAAGATCAGCAAGCTGATCTGTAAACTTTAGAGACAGTACAGATATATGGGGAAAAAACTTCATCCTGTAGTCTCTTTGTGAAGGTCAGTGTTGCAGAGCAGACTATTTGCTCTGCTAGATAACTCCCCCCCAGAAAACAGGATTTGGCCATTTAATATCATTTGTAGAACATGAAGTACAGCAGTTCGCCTAGAGTTGTCCACATCTGGCTTGTACTTTGTAGAAGAGAAAAGTGTTCAGAGCTGTGGTCAAACACCCTGACAGAGGGGACATCCTGTTGGATAAATAGCTCTTAACGCACTTCTCGTGGTTGTAATAATGGGGAGTAGGAAAATGGTCAGGCCATAAACGTTTTTTTTTTTTTTTTTAATCTTAATTTTTTTATATGTATATAAAATTTTGCAATAAATTTTAATCAAATATTTTGTGTTATCTATTTTGTTTCATGCTTATAAATCACTTAAAATCTTGAAATTGTATATCTTTTTTTTTTAAACATTTTGCCCAGTATCTTGCCAATGGAGAGGAAAAACTACTGTCGGTCTTAAGAGATGCCTGGTACAAAAATTCAGTTACTTCTAATTCTGCATTTCCAAATAAATATACATTTTATGTTGCATATGAAGGCTTGGATGGTAGAAAATTTAATTTTAGGGATTTTTGTTAGCAATTTGTGTTTCATTTTGACAGTTGAACAACTTTTTGTCAAACTGGTTTCTCATACGTTTTGAAAAGTACATTAAAAATATTACAATGAACTGGACAGTTCGGGCATTCTAATTCCAGTTATCTGAAATCCCATCTAGATAAACTATATGCATCTCTGTGAAGCTGGTCAGAAAAGCATAAAATCCAAATTTAAAAAAAAAAAAAACAAAAAAAAAAAAACAAAAAAACAAAAAAAACATTAAATATTTACTTTGCAATGAAGGTTTCAAGTGTAAATGAAAAAAAATGTCCACTAATCCAGAAATAAAGTACAGAATAGTTAAANTTAAGAGGAACCTGCCCAGTGAAACATGCTGGGTGCAACAGAGAAGTTCTGTCTCCTTTGAACACTCAACTTACATTTGTACGGACTTATTTAGCTGACGCTTTTCTCCAAAGTGACTTACAATAAGCTACCTATTGCTACTTACCAAATTATCAACGTATACAGCTGGTTAGTTTTTATTGTATCAATTCAAGGCAAGAGGGGTCAAAACCTGCAACTTCCAAGCCCTGAGGAGGTACCTCTAACCATTGTGCAACCTGCTCGCCCATAACAGCTAACTTAAACGTTCAAAATAAATTTAATGAATTGTCTGCACAAATTAATGCTCACACATTTAAATGGTTTCCTTATATCTCACCACAACTACTGTACGTCTAAGGACATGATGCATCCGTTTCAGAAATTGGGGAAACCTGGGATGACAACTCCCTGAAACAATGACAGGCCTACAACATGAGAATGTCCTGAAGTATTATCAACAGAATATGAGATTCAGTTTGACCTAGGGTGACTCAGTGAGACCTGGAGCGTACGTGACAAAACTAGCATGATGATGTTGTTTCTTAATTCTGAATAATAATAAATGGCATCTGAATCACAATGACAAGAGAAACGACTTATTGAAATGGTTTTAATAACAGGACAGACAGCCAGTTTGTTTCTTACTATAGTGGGCTGTGTGTAACTGCTGTGTGACCTGCAGCTGTGACTCCAAGAAGCATAATCACAGCTGAGTTATGATCATCACATCCTCATGTAAATGGTCTGGGGCTGGCAATTATGGCAGAAGGGTGCAAGTAGAAAAGCCATGCCATGCAGTGAAGGAAAGGCAGAAAACTGCTTCAGTTTGAGTGCAGAACTGTAAGAAAACAGCTGTTGGGTGATATACCTAAATTAAAATCAAATACTGCATGTTACTTCTAATCTGAAAAAAATAACATGATTATTGTCCAATAGAGGTGGGGTGGGTTGCTTCATTCATTTAAAATCTTATACTAGTGAGCCAGTGCAGTTTAAGCAAAAAAAAAAAAAAAACCATGAAAAAGGTTGGCAACTAGTCAAAACATTTAAAACCATGTATGGTTATTCCTGATTATGGAAACAGACTGAAAAATAACCAGATCTGTAAGTACAATGGAAGATATTTCACTTCCAGATGAGATGAAACCCATTTAAGAAGACTTTCATGCAGTTCTGCTCATAATGGTTGTTATTAAAACTACAGAGTTCTACAAACCAAGATGTCTACTGAAATGAGCTGTAATGTTTGACCACTTCATTTTATAGGTGCATTTCACAGAAACAGCTGTCACAGATTGCAGTGGCTAATAAGTAAATCACAACACAAAAAAATACTATGAGTGTAATAGTAGCACAGCCCACTTTGCACACATAAAAGTAACACATTGTTCATAGTGTGCTAGAATAAAAAGTAATTACAGTAACCTGCATCTTCCAGAAATACTCCACCCATCTGACACCTAGATCTCAGACAATGATAGATATTTTTAGAAGCATTGAAATACTTTCATGTAAAATTTTGAAATACAGGAAGTCCATCAGTAGCTCCAGTGCTCAAACTGAAAAAACAACATTTGTGACTGTGTCCAACTTTTGCCCTTTAAGTGCATTTGATGACTAAAAATTATATTTGCTGTCCCAATGTAGAATCGCATGTCTGAGAAATAAGAGGGGTAAACAGGGATTAGAGTGGCTGAACTGCAGATGGACACACACTCAGACATACAGACATGCATACACAAACGCACACAAAATAAAGCAGCAGAAGGGAACACAAAAACAATGACACACTCAGACTCCTGTAGGGACAAGCCAAGGCATGCATCATGTGTCTCGGTGGGAAACACAGGATCTGCACTAGGAGGACTGAAACTGCATCTTGCTTTCCTCCACAGCGGTATCGCCCAGGGCGTGAACTGTGGTTGGAGCTGATCCAGAGGCCCAAATCTACACCACTACACACATCAGGGAGAGCTGCTTCCAAAGGGTTGTGCATCACACAAGTCTCAAATGCAGCACCAAAGCCACAGTTAACAGAACAATGGGCAGAAAAAGAAGTTTCACTAACAGCAACACTTGAGCAAGATGCATGCACACCTGCTTTCCTACAAGCAGGCAGGAAGGTGCGCGCGCACACACACACACACACACACACACACACACACACACACACACACACACACACACCAAGAACATGCAGCTGATATAAAATCAGGATGAAGGAACACAGTCTTACTGGGAACTGATAAAGCAAGGCTAATAATCAGCTCCCATCACACAGACACACACAACTGCACAGATGGACTGAAAACCAGACAACTGCACCAGGGAAGGGCAGGAAGAGGCCCTGCAATGAAAGGCATGCAAAACACCAGTGGAAACAAATGTGTTTACAAAAAACCTCTCTCTCTTTCACACAGTCAGTGAAAGTGTTATATGAAGTCAAGGCTGGCAGAATCAAAGAACCACAGCTGTTTTACACATATTTCAATGTGAGAGGGTTAGGGGTGCATTAAAATAGAGCATCATCAGCAACAGCAGGTCACAGGGCTTATTGGGCCTCCATCCTGCCTCACACTGCAGTGCAGGGCAATATTAAACTACATCCTATATTAGTACATGTCCTACACAGAGCAGACAGATTGAGGTCTGGATAAGAGGTCTCAGGGACTCTGTTTTATCCCCCAGCAAGTCATCACTAAGGTTCAATGTTGGATGTGAACAGTGTGTGTGTGTGTGTGTGTTAGAGGGGAATGGCATTACAGTGGCAGTACGTCATAGGGAGTCACAGTCACTGCTGTAAAACACACAAATATATTTCCATTTATTAATTCTGCAGATGCTTTTCATACAACTCAGAGTAAACAGTGCATCCAAAACAGATGGATCCAGACACACAATTGCTGAAGCACAGTCAATTTGTCTTACACCACAGTGCAGATTACATAAGTAGCTACCTGTAGAACTGATAGGAAGTACAAAGGTGATCATGACAGATGGTGTGATCTAACTTCATGGAGCAGTTAGCTTGTCGGGAGAGAAATGGGTCTGAAAGAGATGTGTTCTGAGACTCGCCTTGAATGTTGAATATAATTTAGCAGCTATGCAGGAACACACAACCATCTGATGATAAATCAGCTTGTGCAAGCTGAGTTTTTTTTTTTTTATAAACAGAGCTGATTACAGTGTGAAAAACATGTCTAGACAACACCTTGTGTGTCTAAATTACAGTTTAACAGAATAAAAATTAGTAAATGGGTATAAACATTTATTCTGTCCCTAGGAGCTACACTGATAGAGTACCTGCAGTAAGTAGAGCAAGAATGCGGTGGAGTTTGTGTTAATCCAAAACTTGAAAATAACATGTACTTGATTAGATTTCATTGAAATGAACTTTCTTAAATCTAAAGATAATTGGGAAAAAATGCTGTTTGCTCATAAAACAGATAGGGATTAAAAATACTGCAACAGTTAATTTAGATGTGTAATTATTCATTGCTTCTCCTTGGATAACCTGTCTGTTATCTATGTTTCTAAATTGCAAATTAGTAAAATTTTACACTGTAGTCCGCTCATGTGTAAAGACCCTGAGCACCTATGCAGAACTGTGGCTCCACTCTCATTCGTAGTTGTTTCAGTGCAGCGTACACTGTTTTGGTGAAGCAAATTTGCAAGAGTGTGAATTAAGCAAATGTACAACGGGAAGAAACACGACAGAGGCTGGATGCTGAACAACAAGAGCAGGTCACTTGCAATGAAAAAAGCTCCAGGGAAAAACCTATCATCACCACAACTTATTTAAAAGCAGACAAAGTGAATAATTGGGAAAACAGGGCAGGAAACCTGTACAGCAACTGCTACTGTTAAGGCAAAGTACACATACATTTATTTTTCTTTTTTCCCCAGCTATGAAAGTACCATCTGAAATCTGACCTTTTGTTCCTAATAAATTATCAAGTTCATGACATATGTATAATTTTTTTTTAAACTTAATATGTACTGGTGAAGGTAGACAGCTGGTTTTCTGTTCTGATGCATGTTTAAGCTGAAAAATTATTTACTATTACTATTTGTGGGCACTGTGCATTCAAGTGTGTGTAAAGAAATATTGTGTGATTCAACAAAATTTATAGTATTTATGGGGATTATACTATATATTAATTTTACAAATGTTCTTGTGGGACACATTACATGCAACAGTAAGCAGCATGTTGGACACCAGCTGGTCTAGAATGTATGGCTCCAGTAGCAGCTGGAAACTACAGGAGGCCACATTTGCTCTGCTCCCAGAGGTCTGTGTCTACTCAGCATTCTCTCACGCAGCACATCCCCGTGTATCACCATGAACTTTATCTAGGAATGAACAAGTAACACACATGGCTGGTTCACTTTGAAAAAAATAAAGCAGACAACACAACACCCACATTGGTCAATGGAAACTTACAAAAAGAGGTCAGATTTTTAAAAAACCCATAAGGAGTGACAAACAGCTGCAAAGAAACTATTTAAAGGCTCATTTTACCAGCAGACCTAACCTCTGCAGTTACAAATGTAGTGTTGTGTCCAGAGTGTTATCAGCGCTAACAGCACTGAGAGCTAACAATAGCAATTTCCACTAAAATCAGCCAAGTGCCAGTCTACTCTGGTCACAAACAGCTGTAAATGTAGAACGGCCAGAAGCTAAAGGCTTAAGTCGACAGAATCTGAAACAATTGTTTGTGATACCTTAAGTAAGGCTAGAGAGGAAAAAAAGCAGGCAAAACCACACCAAAGCTACTCATTTGCATTGATGCAAGAAGAGAAACAGAGCAGAGTGCCACACCACATCCTAATAGGAGTCAAAATTGGTATGAATTTTATCAGTTAATTCTGCACATTTAAAAGTTTATCTAAAATGTACTTCTTATGCAGTTAAACCTGTATTATGAACTAGACCTAACAGACAAAGTCTAAGCACAGCAAAGTTCTCTCATTATCAAGGAGGGAACAGCAGGGGCTAACATGGTCTGGGTGGAGTGTCGGGGCCAGATCTTAGAGGGAACCTCAAATCTAAGCCATTTATACAGATCCAAACTTAAAACAAGTTATCAATCTGCGTGGAGTCACAGGCAGGAGTCAAATCATACATTATTTTAAAGGTTGAATACTGGAAAACTGTTCTAACCAATTTAATGTACTGTACTTTGGTACTCTTACTTAGTCTTATGCATTTTTACTTATTTTTTCAAAAACAATAATGAAACATTATTTGTTACATAAGCTAGTTAAGCTTGGTAGCTTTTAGGTTTTTGTTAAGATGGCTATCCTGGTAACTTAATACAAAAGGCACAAAAAACATGCTTAATGTCATTTTGGTCAACTGTGATTCAATAATGATCATAAGGGGAGGCTTGATCTATACAGGCAATCTGTCCTGTGAAAACTGGTGCTGACAGTCATTCCTTCACAGCAAATTACAAGTCTCACAGTAAACACATAAGAATGAGATTAAAAACATGTAAACTCAGATAGAAAATGAAATCAGAGGGCAGTTAATTGACACAATGAGCAAGAACCCAGTCTAAAGATCAATATTTTCTGCTAATTTCTCAATACAATTAACATCAAGTTAAACATAAGGTGCAGTAACAACTATTATCTGTGCTGTATTCTATACTCACACACACACACACACACACACACACACACGTATACATATTACGAGTGTTACATGACATCTAGTGCAAGTTGCAAGTCAAGTGAAAGTGTTTCTTTAAAGACAGAAAATTGCTACCAAAGAAACATTTCTGAAGCTTTCGAGTACATGTAAACATTCTCATTATTTAAATGAAAAAGCAGTGAGAAAAAAGGTACAAATCATCATGGTGTATAAAAAAAATGGAAATTCTTTATGAAAATGCGTTCTACGTACTGAAATACACTTGTCTGTCAGGCCAATATGCCTATCCACAGTGTGGGCTCAGACAAATGTAAAAAATATAGAGCAACCACTTCTTTAAAAAGCATTTTGCTGAGAACCACAGTTTGCTTATTAATTTTACTCTATCAAGAATTTGCATTATCAAAAGAGGGCTTACATATTATGCTTTCTTGCTATCGTTACTGATTTCATTGTGAAATGTTTTTTAACTGAAATGTAACCTAACTAATACAGGTTCTTCTCAGCTTGGGTGCAGGAATTACTTTAAGCCAACAACACAAAACACATTTTGTTCTAATAAATAAACAAATAAACAAACAAACAGTGCTCTCCATTTTATTTAGCAATAGCCCCATTTCCTAATTACTGTGAGCAACTGTTTCAATGCTGCACTCAGAAAACCATAGCAATAAAACATAAATCAAGAGTGCAAGAAATATTTTCAAGTTTGCTAGCAGCTCAATTTAATGTTGCTGCACCAATCAAAATTAAGTTTAAGCTTATCACAACTTTCCAAAGGTCAATGCTGATGAGTCACAACTAATCCTAGTGTTGAATGAAACATTTCATGACTGAATTCCTTTGCTGTTGGTCAGACTAGAAAATGGAATAGCCATTCTAGCTACAGACCCCATACAGAACAAATTTTCCTGTTAACAAAATTAACATTTCTTCATTTCTGACCATGTACATTAAATCAAAAATATGTATTAGCACTGTTCAAATACTGATTTCAAATATAAATTATCATCATATATAAATATGGGAAGCTGAGAAATACTAAGGACTGAAAGACGAACTCAAGAGAATGTGGGAGGTGAAAACCAAACACTTGGAGCCACGACCCCTAAGTTGGAGGAGTGGCTCCATCAGATCCCAGGAATGACAACATCAGCCTTAGTCCAGAAGAGCACAATCCAACAGTAAAAACAGTGCGCTGTACTCTCAAACTCCAAGGCCTCTGGTAGGAGACCTGAGTCTGAGGAAAGTTACCACTCACAGAGGAAAAATGGGGAGAAAATTTATATATACACCAACCAGATATCCACTGGAATTTTTGGGGGGAATTTTTTCATTTTTTATGCTCTTAGGTGCTAGCAGAAACAAATGTGCTGTTGGAAAATAAGAGTAAAAGCAACAGTTCCAAAGGTCGATGCCCCCAGATACGCAACACTTGACAGATCCATTTATTCAGTAGGTATAGGAGAGCAAATCTAGAGCTTTTTTTGCCGCCTTTAGCAAATGGTTGCAGAAACCCCATGTAAGATAAGGTTTACCCTATATTGCATTAAACTGAATTCAGCAGTGCAGTAATTAGTGAGGAAAGCTCAGCAAGAGATATATTCACAGCCAAAAGTAGTGCCATCATAGACCTCTTTTACATGCTGGCTTCTGTTTCAGCTGAGCATTAATTAATGGAATAAAACATAGAATTAAAATCACATTAAGACAAGCATATGTTAAAGAGGAACGCATTTAAAAACATTTCAAAATATATTTAATACATGAAAATGGCTCAAGAAGCACTGCCTGAGCTGCATACATGTGAAAAGAAAGCGTATTGTAATGTATGACAGAAGCAGAAGGTCACACCCAATATTTCTGCTTTCTAGTGAAGACATTAGGAAAAACTTGCAGGTGTGCAAAGAAAATATCCTTCTGTTCAATCAATGGCCAAATAACAAGTTGCGGTTTACTGCTGCTCTGTTCCACTTGTCTGAGTTGCCAACACAGGAAGACCATGCCCACTGCACACCCATTCTGAGCTGGATTCAAACCTACACCCAAAGGTGCAGCTCAGGCACTTTGAACCACCACTGCACTTCCTTGTTGCAGCACAAACAGTGCAGTAACTGGAACCTGCTGGCAAACTATTTTACCATGTTCTACTCTGGAGGCAGGACATGTTCTGTTTAAAGCCCTCCATTGTTTCATAAGGCTATTTTTGACATCAGTCCCTGACTGCACAAAAAAAAAAAAAAAAAAAAAAAAAAAAAAAAAAAAAACATTTATANTTTTTTTTATTGGTTTCAACCATTTAAAAAAAAAAAAAAAAAAAAAAAAAAAAAAAAAAAAAAAACTTTGTTCAAGCCTATTTTTCCCATTGCCAAATAAAAGCAAAAAGGCAAAGTCTAGCAGCCTAATATTGGTACATTTTTCCCATCTAAATAACACACACAAACAAGACTGACCTACATTAGGCTGTGACAGTGAAAATAGACAGACACCCCCCCCCACCGCGCGCGCGCACGCACGCCCGCAGACACACACACACACACACTCATTGTGTGGAGGCGTGTTGCCACATAGTTGTGGTGCCACCGATTCTATGCTGATGTATAATTACTCTAGATATTTATCGCAACATTTTAGTTCACTCTTCCCTGCATACATGAATATGCAAATAAGGAGAAAACGCATGTAAATGAGAACGTGAAGGTACGCCCCAACAGGTCGCGAGGCGCCCGGGGCAAAACCGAGGTGTGGCCCGTGCAGCCAGTCGCAGAGACATACGACGCCACGGGTGCGGGTCCAAATCGCCGCCACGGTTCGGTATTTTCCGCTGTTCCTTCGTTTAAAGAGGCGAGGGCCGAGTCTACATGTTTGCTGCCCATTGCACGGTTACGTGTTACACTGGGTCGTACGTATGTAACTGCGTCGCTGTTACCTGTTAAATGCAGCGCAACATCACCGAAAGCCGTGAACGAGCGCGCGCCCTGCCCTCCTCGCGCCGTCAGACATGGCCAGACCAGCACGGTACAGATCACGGGTGACACACATAGCACACAAACCCCAGATAAATATACAGACAAATTACATCAAACGCCAAGACAAGTTACTGCAAAAGCAGAATAATCACAATGTGCCGTTAAAGAAGGGAGCGAGGTGCGGGGTAAAGGGTCCGACAAGACTACAGGAATAAAACACATTTCACAAAGTATTCTTTAACCGAGCGACTGTGACTACAGACGAAACGAGACAGTTACCACGGCACAGAACCCAGCTTTTATATTGCACGGGAATCCGCATTGGCTTCACAATTTACAGACAAACGTTTAGAATTAAAGACGTTACCGCTGAAGCAAAGATGAGTTTCTCGCGCTCCACAACCGAAGTTCCCCAAAGCTCACTCCACCCGGCGGTCCCTCTGGTCTCTGTGTCCGACGGGCGCGAACAATGACTGCGCGAGCAACGCCTCGGAGAGATCCCGCCTTCGGCCCCGCCCACTATTTGCTATCTCTATCCTCATTGGCTAAGGCAAATATACAGGTGTTATTCACTGAACGCATTAAATACATACAAAAAAATGTAAAATTTCATCAGACTCGACCTGATTTTGCTGCAGCACAATGTTACCAACGTGCTCTCAGCTGTTGCTTATTTGCTACAGACTGTGGGGTTTTGTGTCTTCGCCCGCGACGCTTTCACCCACAGTTTCCTATATTTGCATACAAGAAATACATAATAGGTCCGCGGTACAAAGAGCGGCCACACCTGGGTGACGTCATGAAACTTGTCCCAGGTACAGAATGAGTCATACAGGTTCTTCGACACCTGGGTGTCTGTGAAAGCAGGCTGAGAAGTTTCTCACAGGTGTTTCCACCATAAGTCTGTGTTGAAACAGGCTGAGTCAGAGTAGTGGCTGGACAAACGCCCTGTTTGTGTTTCTTAGCACAATATAAAAACACACAAAGCAGAAATAGTTCTGCCTCTGCTTTTACAAAATGGAAGCTGATAACAAACTTAACAACTGAAGCCCTGCAAGTACAAGGAACATGATTTAGTGCTGGACAAATTACTGAAGCCTGGATTTCTCTTTAAGGCCAGGTTTTCTCAGTGTCCCTGCAGGTGCCCTAATAATCAGTAATAATTTTATAATAAGCACAGCACAGATGACTAAAGAATAAAATTAATCAATATAACATTTTATGAATGTGTGTAGTCAAAGAAGAAAATGTGTGAAAATAAATTAAGTCCTGCACTAGCTGAATCTAGACAGTTAAAACAACTAATATTACCAGAAAAGATGTGTGTAAACGGGCCATTTAAGACAGACTCTAATGTGAATGTTTCTGGTGTCAAATAGCATGAAGAGGTGGAGTTTCATTTGTTTCCAGAAGGTGATGGCCTCAGCAGTTCTTACTGTAACTGGGAAGTGTTTTGAATGTGAGCCAGACATTTTAAGAAGCTAGTTTACAGTCACTCAGCGATACTATGCCCTTACATAATTTTACTGTTTGAATCATTTACTGACACAGACACAGTTTAACATTATAAAAATCTGTTGGAAATTCTCACTAAAGTGCATGTTTTAATGTGATTTCAGTTGTTCAATGTATTCGTTCAAAAATCCCAAACAAGGCAGAATAATGACGCTCTCAGCTAGATAGAAAATCAGTACAGGATGTGTTCCAAACCATCGGGCAGGATTTAGCCACAATGTTGTGAGCCATTAGTTATATGCATAGAAGTATGGTTGGAGGGGTGTGTTTACAACATTGACGTTTCAAAAGAGCTTTTAATTCTTCTGAAGTTCTGATTTTTCAGTTATGAGCAGTAACCCTGAATTATAATGCCCAAGTGTGTGACTGAGTAACATTTCAAAGGAACACCTTGCCCTGAGTAAAAATACGTCATCTGTGTGTGTGTGTGTGTGTGTGTGTGTGTGTGTGTGTGTGTGTGCGTGAGAGAGAGAGAGAGAGAGAGAGAGTGTGTGTGTGTGTGTGTGTGTGTGTGTGTGTGTGTGTGTGTTCTTCAGTATGTTCCTTCCCCATGGCAAGAATGTTTGTCACCAAGCAGGGTTATATTCATATCTGGGACCTCTAACCACTACTCCTCTGAACAAAAATGATGTGCTATTAGGGTTTTTATACAATGCAATATTATACACATAATGTGAAATACATTTATAGAGTGTGTAAAAACTCCCAGCAACACTTAATACATTATAAAAGGCAAGGGCAGAAGAAATACTGAGTCATAAATATCTACACATTATAGTCAAATCATAGCCAAAAACAGGAAAAAACTAAAATCTGCAAAAATAATTGTTGATGATGGTGAGACAACCAATATTTCTCAGAACCTCAACATTTTTTTCTTTATATTTTGTCATTTTTCATTACTGAGAGATGGTGTTGGAGATGGATATGGAGATTGAAGGTGCATAAAATTAGCTGCCCTTAAAGTCACATTTATCACTAAGCTGCAATCCATCAGTAAAAGCAGAATAAAACAGACATTGTTCCACTTATTAACAGGTTAACTTCTGTAAAAACCACAGGCACAGTAATGATAATAATGAATAAAAAGGGATTCAAAGACTTCCACCCACCAGTTAGCGATTAGTGTTTTTCCAGTAAAAGGGTCACAGTGGTCTTCTGTATCAAAGAAGCTCAGGGAGTAAGGCAGAGCTCTCTTTTGGACATGACAAACATGTGATTCTACTGCATTGTAGTTTAACACTTTCATGTTATTATGCTGTTTCTATTTTGTCTGAGTGCCTTTTTACTGCTAACTAATGGTGGCAAATAAAAACAGAGGTCATTTTCATTCCACAACAGACATGTTCAAAATGGAATGCTGAAGAGCATGCATTCAAAAATATCTGAACAATATATAGCTATATAACATGGCTCTTAAGTCACTGGGTTGGCTGCAAGGTAAGTTTAGAGTAGGTTATCAAATCTTATGGTTGATATACAGATAAGGGGGTTAATGGATTGCTCTCACTACCTTACCATAGAGAGATTATTGATTCTTCATGGTTCAGCATGTTATCTTTGATCACCAGATGTTGGCTACCTTAACGTAGTGATTAATAAGATTACACTAGGAGGATATGCCTTTAGATATAGAGCACCAAAGCTTTGGAATAGTCTGCCAGATGTTGTCAGGAATGCCCCTTCTGTCTCAACCTTTAAATCCAGATTTAAGACTCATCTCTTCGCATTTGCATATCTGACATAGCTACTGCTGAATCCTGCATGTTTCACCTCTGCATCTTCTGTTTTAGTGTAAAATTCTCTAGTTTCTTTATGTTGTTAGTTTCTAACCCCTCTTGTTTTGTTAGTGTTTCTTGGTACCATGGCATGATCCAAGAGTCATCATGCAGAGTACTTTATCTCTGTGATGAGACTGATGAGACTAGCTGTAACACCAGCACTCTACGCTGAAGGGAACTGATGACTACGTTCCATGATGGGCAAAACCATGTACCTGTGCCTGGACATCAAATTTTTAGTTTCTAGTGACTAGAGCAATGTCATAAGCAGAAGTCTTCCTTCTCATAGCTGTAACTACTGGCTTTCTTTTTCTACCTACAATGCTCAGGAGGGGTGGACAGCCACTGGCACTGGCCCAGAGGTTTATTTTCCTTTCCTCATTTGCCAGCAGACTTACATTACAGTTTTTTTTCTAACTAGTTTACTTCTTATAGCCATTAGACATATAGCTTACCTTTTATCTAAAGGTTTCCATTACATCTGTCATATCTGCTTCTGCCATGTCTGTTGTACTTTTGTTCAGTGCTCTATGTCACTATGTGAAAAGAATTCTTTAAAAAAATTAAATTAAAATAAATTTAATATATTTGTATATTCTCCCTGTGATAGACTGGCATCCCATCCAGGGTGTAGTTTCATAGCCTTCATAGCCCACAGTGATTCTTGTATAGGCTCCAGACTGCCATAACCCTGACCAGGATAAAGCAGTTAAGAATAATAGATGGATGTTTGGGTCTTCAAAAATCTGTGAGTGGAATGTTCATAACCCAAGGAGCCAGTTTACTATGAATATATTGCTTAGATGATGCTTTGATCCAAAGTGACTGTCTGTTTTTGTCCCATTTATGTAGCTCCTGAGAGTGAATGGAGAGAATTGAACGTGTGATACTGATAACTCAGTGTTCTCGTGCTGCCTGCTGCCTATAGCATTTAGATTCACAAGAATTCAAGCACTTTTTTTAAAAAATAATGATTTGATGTTTCTACAAGGTTTGTTCCTGGCAGTAATAATCCCATGGTTCGGTGATGTATTTAGTGTGTGGCTTTGCGTATTATGTGTATTATATGTGCAATTATCTTGTCTGTATATTAACAATAACAGTGGGTATACAAAGAAGAGGTCCAGCCTTTTCTAAGTAGGTCCATAAAAGTTACAGTAAAGAAAAGAATTTTAACCACAGTGATCCACACTACAAAGAAGGAATTATAATATCCTTAAATAGCTGCGAAAGGGGCAATTAACTCAAAATAATCAATGCTTGTCAGAGTTTCACTGCACATGTTCATACTTTTCCCTCTGCAAAGTCCAGACCTCTAATATCAATTCTCAGTCAGTTGAGAGGAGGTCAAAGCAGAGTAGATAAGTGAAAAGCAATCAGAGAGAAAAAAGATACTGTTTCTCAAAAGATAATATTTCAGTCACAGACCATAAGAAGAGATGTGTCAAGGGAGCTTAGGCAGTTGGCCTTGGTTAGAGACGGAGTAACAGTTCCCAGCAGTATTTGCTGCATGATCCTCTGTTATGGTCTTATACATAGCTCTGCTTTAGTGATTAAAACTGAAAGAAGAATGCTTTAAAAGTAGTCTGAAAAAACGGAAATGTTAAGCTGATCTAGACAAAAGAACCATGAAGAAAACACTCTTGATATCCAGGACATCATTAAGTAAATTCACAGGCTCCTCATGCCGTAAGCATTCAAGTTACATATTTTCAAAGATAGAAAAATTTTCATTTTTACTTATTTTAAATGCATTTCTCCACTGTTTCACTGGAGCAAACGTGGGTTGGAGCTCTAAAGTTCTAAAGCACACCTAAACAGAATCAGACTATCAAACCATCAGCCTGGAAACATGAGGGTGGAAGGCTGGTTTGGAGCTGGGAGTTGTGCTGGACTCTCTGATAGTTGTATAAGAAAAGGCTTCTAAACAAACTCCTGTCCATAATAGACAGTGACACACCCTCAGCAGCCTGTGCTGTTCTAGGGAGCGACACCTGCGGTGATTCATACCAACAGCCATATACTGGCTTTTGCAGTGTTGGGTGATACTGACCTTTTTTTAGTTCCACTGATACTGAACTGATACTTCTCTTTTTTATTATTCATCTATTCTAATGTAATTGTTAACCAGAAGTAATATGTAGAGGGTGATAGAAATTTAACAAAGTACAGTTTTTTTCTATACAAGTATTGGTGGCAAAAACTGCTCTGAAAAGTACTCTGAAATCCCTCGAAAAGCTTATCTAAGTATGTTACAAAGTACATGCTTTACTACCCACATATGACAAGAGAAAATCACATCATGTGGGACACACAGTAAATGCATAATATGATTCTGTCCTTGTTAACTAAATTTTCATATACGGTTTGAACATCTTTACTCTTGTTTTCAGCAAGGCTTAGTGTCAAGCAGTGCATACACTTTGTAAACTAACATTTTTTATAAAGCTAACCTTTTTGACAATCAGCATATTTTATTCATACCAAAGTTTTAAAAAAATCACAAATTTGTGAAATATTGTTAAACATGAACCTAAATATAGGACTTCAAATTGCTCTGTGAATAATTAGAGAACAAAAGTAAATGACATTGCTATTAAGTCTGATGAAATATGATAAGGACGAGGAAGGGCGGGGCATCTGGGTGGAGAAGATCTTTGCCCTAACATGGAGAGGAATTAAATGTGTCAAGGCCTGTCTGCTCCTCCCCAAAGCATACACTCCTTTTTCCTAGCAACACTTTTTCTTACACCAGCCTGTTACTCTCGGCTTGCGTTCAGTCTTGACCTTTAACATTGCCAAAGCTTTAATACGATCTCATTCTCATTTCATTTTGGTGCTACCTGGAGACATTTTACTGTAAGTGTCCCCAGCTGCATCCGCCTGCAACTCAGCGGCCACTTAGATTGGGAGCAACTTCTACTGAGGTGGACGTTTGGCTTTGCCTTCTTAGACACTAAGGAAGCAGCCAGAAGTTATCGAGGCCTGGATGTCCAGCTGTCGAGTCCTGCAAACCCTTTTTCTGCTGTGCAGCAAAGCCTGTCAGTCCTTTGGCATGTTCACAGGGGGGTTGGGAGATGTGGGGGTGGGTGATAACAGGAAGGCGGGAGTTACGCCCAGGCCAAAGGACAGCTATGTGATCAGGTGCTAGACAGGAACCCTCAGGAATGTAAAGCCTTATTAATCCAGGAGTTCATCTCATCGTTCAAATACTTTCAGCAGAATGAAGCAGCAGGTGAAGTTGTGCATAAAAATTCCAAATCTGAACCCCACCTCCTGCCATTGTCCTCTTAAGTAAGGGAGTTAACCTAAGTTGAAACAGTAATGTTACCCTGATACATAAATGGGTATATCAGTAGCTTAACACTGTAAGTCACTTTTAAGAAGTATCAGATAAATAAATAAAAGTAGAAGAAAATCTAAAAGTTTGCTGATATTGAGTAGTAATTATATATTCATTAATGCTTTGTTATTATTAATATCTTCAATTCAATTCATTTAAATGTGAAGGCAATATAACTCATTGTCTTGTAAAATGCATCTTTAGCAATCTTGTAAGTTGCGGCTTTTTATTTGACAGTACATTTTGGTAATACGCTTTTGAAAACAAAAAACGTTCACTGCTGAAGTGACAAAGATTTAATTTTTTTTTCATGGCAACGTTAATTTGGTCCTACACGCAAATTACTTTATTTAATCGTTTATTACCACAAAACGTCGACAATGTTAAAACTAACAAAATAGAAGCGAGCCATAAAGAAACTGAACCGGAAGTGCAAAGCGGTGGTCCTTTGGTGTGTAGCGCCCTCCCGTGGTCACTTTATGATATTTGTAGAGAATATCAAGCGAGTCTTCGGGAACGAAAAACCCTCCTTCAAAGCCTCTAAAATAAAAAAATATTGTAGGGGAAAAATGTGCTAGACACTTTTATAAAAATTAAAATGTGTGTGGCAAGACTCCAGTGAACATCAATATTATAATGACTAATATGGCCCTTTATGTGCTAAAACACAGCAGATGGATATTAACTATCCAGTGTTCAATGAGCACAAAACATTCCAGCAATACAACCTGCTGGACCCTCTATCTTTGATCATTACACCTCCTTCAACAGTATACGTACACCAGTATGTAACAATATTACAATAATATAAAAAGGTGAAGTCCAGTGTACCTCAGAATGGTTTCTCATACAAATCACAAAGTAGTAAAGCAATTTTATTGCATAGTAAAAGACAATGACAGGATCTGACAGATCTGTAGTTACAAATACAGGAATAGAATTCAATAAACATTTCAAAGGTTCGTACCTTTATTCTAGGAAATATGTACATGGAAAGGTACAACTGTACATAGTAATAAAAATACAACCAGTTCAAGAATTACAGCATGTTTGCCCACATAACTAAAGTTAAAAAAAAAAATTTTTTAAAAATTCTAAATGATCTGTTGTACAGATTTAAAAAAAAAAAAAATTTAAATGTTAACAGCAAAAAGTACATTCACATTAAAAAGCACCCAGTTACTGATATGATTTTCAGACTGTCTTTATAGGTTGTGCAAATACATTTCAAAGTGGATGCTGTCGATCACAGGCGAGTGGACAAAATGCTGCCCAAGAGGGTGTGGTCCTTCAGAGCATTTTCCACATCCTGCTCCTCAATCTTCAGGCACACCTGCAGCAAGAAGAGATGTGGAAAGAGAAAGGTTGACATGGTGGCAAGGTGAGGGACATAGGCAGCCAGAGGGAAACAAAAGGGGGCAAATTATGCAGTAAGGAACTAAAAATTGGGCCGAAGTAGCTAACCTTTGGAAACTTCTGTGAATTGACACAGTAATGATTTACAGGTGTGAAATAACTGACTATCAAAACAAGGACTGAAATGAAACTGATCAACAGAAAAACAGCAACAAGACAGTTTTAAATGGCCCACTGGCAGGAAAGAAAAGGGACCAGGTCAGTGAGAAATGGACAGCATTTCAAGAATGAAGAATTGTTTGTCAAACACCCTTATGACCATGTCCTACACGGATTATAAGCTACTGCTGTGTTCTGATTACTGGTAACACACACAAGGATGTGTGGCATGCAATGTGCATCTCCCTAACACCATTGCAAACAGTGGAACACATCCTCACAGAGGAGATGCTTGTTTAGACAGTCAATATGATGCAAATTATTCAGATGTTCAAAGACTGTCTCCTGTTCTGTGAGGAGGGTCATCTCTGCCATAGACACTCATGTATGAGCACAATGCAGTAAAGGAAAGTTAGTGGGGAACCAACATGTTGCTGTTCTAATGTGATCATTTGATAGCTTGCTATATTTTCTACTTTGCACTCATAAAAAAATTATACCTTTAATGTACTGTTTTTAACCAAGATGCTGATCTGTGTTTGGTACCTTTGTGGTGCGTGCCTCCTTGCCTTTCTTCAGTGAGAAGATGCCCTGGCTCTCCAGCAGGCTGCACAGGGAGAGGCACTCGCTCTGGCTCACGGCCCCCACCTGCCGCTGGCCACAGAGGCGGCTGTATGCTTCATAGAGCTGAACAAAAAAACCGGAGGCAGCACTTAGCAACATGATAACTTGGAAAGACCGGCTGTACAGAAATTAGCTTCAAAAGCTCTGCCTGCATACACTGAATGGTCATGTGATGAGCATTCTAATTTAAAACATCCTCAAAGTTTAGCAGTGTTTACAGCTTATGCCCAGCATTCCTGAGAGTCAGCAGCCAGTAACAAAAGTGACAGATGCTACACGCGTTTATGGGCAGCAGTACAGAAAGACTAAGAAGCTGTGGATATGCATCTTATAAATTATTTTATTTTAAGAAGGACTGTTCTAATACAGCTTCAAATTAAGAAATGGCCTGGTCTCCAGTTCACAATGTTTCTCCATCTTACTCCAATTGTTTCTAGAATAGACCCTGGAAAAGACCCAGCATATGAGTGGTGGATTTTTTTTTTTTAAATTAAAAAAATATAAAAACCCCAGATAAAGATGTAACAGACAAATTAGTGCAAGTCTGCAACATACAGTAAGAGAATGATGAATTCATTACCGTGTATTGGTTATGTATGCTGCGTGTTCAGCTGCTGTACTCCAAATTTCCCTGTTTCCTATCCTGTTCTAATATCAAGCTTGACTGTTACTTAACGGTTGAATTAATGAACAGAGCTCCAGTTCCTTTTGTGTTCAAAAGCTGAGGACCAGAGTACCATCTTTCCATAAGAGTTTTATGTAAAACCTCTGAATTATTAAAACATAAATGATATTCCCTCCCCATCTTTACAAACACACCCTTTCAGCTCAACGGACAGACACAGTTTATGGTATTGTCATGTTATTGTGTGCTGTCTGACAATGTGCAATGGCTGTGGGGAGCTCACCTTTCCCAGCTGCACCTCACGGCTCTTGCCCTGGCGTGTTACTATCAACAGACTGCAGACCAGCAACTTCTGCTGCAGGGGAAAGCTGTCGCTGTTCCCATCCCTGATGGCCATGCGGTCACCGTAGACATCAGCAAGCACCCGCGCCACCTGGGGCACCCCCACCCGCGACACTGCAGCACAGTCAGGAATTGTAGTCTTCAGTGAAGTAACAGTCAAAACATATTTGATACATGGTGATACACAGCAGCCAGTCTGAATGCAACTGAACTGCATACAGATGTGTTATAAATCTCACCTTGCTGTTCAGAGGACACTTTGGGACACGTGGACCTCATTTCTGACTCAACCATCTCCACAGCTCTCCTGAACACAAAGAAACACACACACCCAGACATTAACCCATGAAGGAATGAAAAAGGACCATAAGTTGACATCACCCTCAGATCAGACTAATTGGGGACATCCAGGAGCGCAACTGAGTACTGGTTCCAATTTATTACGTACACTCATTCCTCAAGTTGCACGGTTCAACTTGAAATTTGTTGTGGATAAATATTTCCAAATATTGTTTATTGCATAGGTGTGTGTGTAAAAGACATGGCATTATTCACTGACCTGCAGATGTCCAGGGCTTTACGGGCATCTCCTGACACTGCAGACACTTTCCTGGCACAGAACTGAACTGCAGACGAATCCAGCAGCACCTCCCCGGAAAGCTGAGACACAAACACACGAAAGATGGTCAGCAGCATCCAGCAGCTACGTCTTTCTATTATTTTAGGCGTTGTCCAAATTACTATGCTGTGACTGCAGCACACAGTAGAATGTTCTAGAAAGCTCGGCAGAAAACACACCGGTCACTCCACACTAACAGAGACGTGCACCTACATTGCTGACCCGGTCCTGAACGATGGCCATGAGCTCTTCTCGGCTATATGGCGGGAAGTGCAGCAACTGCGGCCGAGAGCCAGGACGGGTGTGCAGGCGGGGCAGAATGCGGTCCGTCAGGTCCAGGGCGTTGGCAACACCTTCAAAAATCAGGCAGGAAAGGACAGCCAGGCATGAGCAAAACAAAGCAGAAGTAACATCTGTAAGGTTAAGACTCCAGGGGTCACAGCTCACCAATGAGACACAGGCGGGACCCAGGCAGGAGCGGCCACTCAAAGATGGTGTAGAGAACATCCTGAGCCTTACTGTCCAGCTGGTCCATTTCATCCAGGATCAGCAACCTGACAGCAAGGAATAAACAGTAAAGCACAGCACACTGGCTACTTGTGTTCAAGTAATAATATGAATAATATCAACCCTTCCAGATTATTTTCTGCTTTCAATTTCTGTTGCGAAATTACAGTCTGCATTTCTAACTCCCGCCATTAGTTAGCACCAAAATCTCACTCGGAGAGAACAAGAGTGTGGGAGTGTTGCCTGGAGTTCCTGAGTGTCCCTGAACACAACGAGAAATTCTGCATGTCTGTGTATAAAGATTTCAAAAGCTGTAGTCTAATGTGGAGGGGAGTGGGGTGATCTTCAGTCATTTTTAGAGTCCATCCCCAGTTCTCCAGACTGTATGTGGGCAGGAGGGTCTGGATGTGGTGAAAGTCCAGAAAATGGAAGTGTAAATTAGAGTAATAGACTGTATAGCACTGCACCATTACTATAGTAACATTTTTATAACCTAACATGATGTGCAACCTACATGTAATGCCCCTAATAAAATGAAATATAGTACTGTAACAGAAAAGTGCAGTGAATATACATGTAAGAGAGAGAGAGAGAGAGAGAGAGAGAGAGACACCCCAATACAACTCAGTCAGAACATTGCTACAGGGGGCCTAGCTCTTTCCTGAGATAAAGTATCAAAATTGGTTAAAACATTGCATGCAAGTTGTTACTTCCTGCAAAAAAACCTAAAAATTAGTTAAATATTTACATGCACCCCATTATTATTCTTTAAAATAAGCTTTTATAATTGATGATTTTGTGGGAACATTTTTTGTGACGGTACATAAAATTTGAAATCCATAAAATCAAGGTTGGACTGTATGCCTAA
Organism: Arapaima gigas; assembly: GCA_900497675.1. Lineage (NCBI taxonomy): Eukaryota > Metazoa > Chordata > Actinopteri > Osteoglossiformes > Osteoglossidae > Arapaima > Arapaima gigas. The sequence goes on from UFQX01000035.1 coordinate 685,609, forward strand.
TGCAGATCAAAGCTAATAAGATGTCACATTAACTGAAGGATTTTTGTATTAAGCGTTAATTGTGTAGATAAAGTTGAACGTGGCCAGAAACTCCACTTGCTCACTGTACGTGTTAAGTTGGACAAGCATCCAAATTGAAGAGGTTGCAGTCATGTTAAACAACATTGAAAGTAATAATTTAAAACTAATAAAAGTTGTCAGAGTAGTTTTTCCCATTATAGTTTTATGCAATGTTTTCACAAAATTTAACAAGTGAATAAATCAAAGGACACATGTACTACCGAGCTATTGTTGCACGAGACATGGTGGTAAAAAGGACTTTTGATTTACAAATAAACCAAAGTTACAAACAGCCTTCTGGTCCCAGCTGTGTTTGCGAGCTGAGAAGCTGCTGTACGGCACTCACACAGTGGGGCCTGCTTTGGTCAGGTGCTTCTCCAGGTTGTCTCCAGAAACACCCAGGTGTTTGGCCACCAGAGAGAAGATCGCCTGGGAGCTGCGCAGTGTCATGCAGTTGATGACAATTTTCTGAACCGAGTTTAGATCATTCTAAAGAGAAAAAGAGAACCATTCAAACAGCTAAACATCATTGTACTGCAAATATTTACAAAACCAATCATTTTTTAGCAGCGGCATAAAAGCTGTAGTGCTATTTCGCAAATCTGACGCATTTGTCCAAATCTACAGACAAGCAGACCAGTTCAACTAATTCTGCCATACAGCTAGTTGATGCCTGACAGCCTTATTGTATTTAAATCTGAGGCTTTTCCACAACCTGCAGTACCCTTATCACCAGCTCATTGTGTTCTGCTTCAGGGCAGATGAGGGAAATGCAGGCTGGAGCTCCTTCCGCACATTTCTTTTACACAAGTTCAGCTTCACACAGCTGGAAAAAAACGTAGCCTTCATACAGGAAACTAAAAGCTGAGCACAGGGGTCCTGCCAGGGGAGGGGGGTTGTGACACCCCTTTCACACTGGTGTTTTGCTCACCTCCATGTCCTGCAGCACACAGGTGAGGCAGGCTGTCTTGCCTGTTCCTGGGGCCCCAGAGATGTAGAGGCTGGCGGGACATCCTGCCTTCACCCTTTCCATTAGGAAGGAGTGGATGGAGGCTCGTTCCTGTTCGCGGGACAGCAGGCGCTCGGGCAGAGCTGTGTGGAGGGATTGCTTCACATTCTCATACTGGCACCCTGGGGAAAAGTGAGACACTGTGTTACACTCTGCCCTTAACATACAGTGCACGAGAGCAAAAGAGAAGAGAAACACACACCTTCTGTGAACAGCCGTGCTACAGGGGCTCGTTTGGCAGAGCGACTGCAGTGGCTGCTGGGGGTCTCCTGAGGGGAACTGAGGGGGGAGCAGGCACTTGACAGGGGATTGTTCTCGTCCACTGTCCTGCGGCAGTTCCGCTTGGCCGGTGAGCAGTGTGGGGACGAGGGCACATTGCACCCGTTGTCATCACCTGAGGGTAACAAAAGAGGAAACAGGTCGAACATGTTAAAACTGGTAACTGTGCAACAACAGTACCATGATTTACATTAACTGGTGAAGCTATTAACATGACTAAAGTGTACCTCTTCAAAATGCTTTATTATTAATATGAGTGACCAATTAGTCAACATAATAACAGCAGCACTAAACCTGTTTACATACAGTTTAACGGGGTAACTCAGTTTGTGAGCACCTCGCTGAAAAGGTACAACAGCAGGAGGAAAGAATGGGACTCAAACAAGCAACCTGCAAGTTTATGTCACTGCTATACTCCCTATAAATATATTTATCGATACAACTGTACATCTGTATTGTGCATTAGTACATGGTTTGTCAATAATAGCAACTCCTGATACTTTATGGGGATAACCTGAACATCCAGATGAAACTACTGCTAAATTTAAACAAAACAATTAGTAAATGATTTGCAAACATTACTATGTTGTCCAACCTCTCTTAGCATCAAATTAATATCGTATATATCACTGTTAACTGTCAAAGCCACATGTAGGGCAGACGGTGGCGTAGTGGTTAGAGACACCTGAAAAGTCAACCGTGGTTTCATTGCCACCTCCTGCTGTAGTGCCCTTGATCAAAGTCCTTACCTTGAATTGAGACAGTAAAAATTACTCTGCTTTATAAATGGGAAAATTGTGTAAGTAGCTTAGTCTTGCAAGTTGCTTTGGGGCAATGTGATGGACAAGTGAATTAATGTAATGTGAACTCTGCATACTGTATGGCATTGCTGTTGAAGATGATAACATTTACTGGTCCAGTAGTTACTGCTGACTCGTGACGTGTTACTGCAGTCACACCCAGAAGGAATGCACAGTAGTACAGTGAGGAAAGCATTTACCTGTGCGCTTGCGGGGGCTCAGTGGTAAACCGGGGGCTTGGGGGTTTCGTCTGCTGGACTTTGTCCTGGCCAACTGTGGAGGAGCCGCCAGCAAATCTTGCTCAGGCTCTGTTGCTGTCTTCTTCAGCCCTGAAGCCAGGCGGGATGACTTCCTGCGAGGGAACACCAGGGTGGGCTGGGTCTGGGCCTGGGCCTGGGCCTGGGCCTGAGAGCGAGTGCTCGACATCTTGAGCTACCTGGACAATCCAAGCAATCAACGGTGAAGAGACAGGAAGTACTCACTCCTCCCATGGTACAGTATCAAACACACACAAGTTTTACATGCACTTAAACAGCCACTCATATTTAAAAACAGGGTAGTTTTTACATTTCCAACCCTGAATAATCTACAATGAAGAGGCCTTTAAAATTGATTTTTAAATTTAAAAAGCCTTAATATTTAAGCTCCTCAAGTTAAAACATTCATCCAATTTGTTTGTTCATAAATGATTAATATTTCATAAATGTTCATGAGTTCTTTCAGCATAAAGTCAAAAGGAGAAAAAAATAAAATTATTTTCAGGATGGTTATGCAAGAACTTTAGACATGGCAACAATAAAAAATTTTTGCACACAAATAAAAGTGACCACTGACCCACATATAAACACATTGTGGAATTGAGTTTACTGCAGTCCTATGGTCTTTTTTCTGTGTGAACGTCCTTTACCGCCATATTTGCAGCATATACATTAGCATCTTCTTCAGTACAAACTAAACATTTTTGAAGGTGCAAGTTCATATGACCAAAAGCTCAAGTGCAGTGTCTCCATTTTAACCTCATAAACAAAGTGCAATCCGGTAAAATCTGGCCAAAAAGTTGCAAAATACGGAGGATGAAGAATGTCACTGCAATAAATTTTCTAGTTCGTTAAAAAAGTTGAGAAATGAAAAACTTAGACACAAAAATGTTGAACATTCATTGGCTTTCAACGCAACTATATAAACAATATTTAAATCAGACAACGAAAAAAGTAATAAATACTTTATTCTAACAATTTGTTTCACGGACATATCTATCTCTTACATCTGATTTTATTTATTCTTTACTTGTCTTGTTTCTCACGTTCAGCTGGATGACTAACTGGGTCACTACCCTCGTAACGAGAGCCGCACGGCCGCTGCGCCCCCTAGAGGAGCCCTCGTGTCGCACATGCGACTAAGCGGAAGGAAGGAGCGCATCTTAACCGGGACAATAAAATCTGAGAAAAAAAAAAACATAGCAGGAAAAATAATATAAGGGAAAAAAATACTGAACCCAATGGATACCATGTGTGATATTTTAGTGGAGAAACTATGTATGTAGTCCATGCATGGAGACTGACGACGCTAAACAGATAAAGGACATTTCTAAACCACGTTCCTCGCCTACAAAAGCAATTTTGAGTTTAACAAGATTATCTGCGTTCTTAAAGACCGGACATTACGTGATTTTCCACGCTGCATTAACAAAAAGGTGGAGTTTTATTGTCAATTGTTGTTTCGTGCGATAAACAGATTTGTACGAAGCCACAAAAACTTTCTAAGTCTGGGGCATTTGCTGGGGGTGGGCCAGGGGGGTCCGCGTGTTCCCGCGTTAAAGGGAACGAACTGCTGCTCTGTAGTACACTGGGCCCGAGGAGCTCCGCGGGGGCACACATAGCCTCCCATTCATTAGAACACGTTTTAAAGTACAAATTGCAACGACAGAACAATAGGTTTATCAGGAATCTACACGAACTTAAACAATATTGTTGTAACTCCTAACAAAACTGTAGAGGAAAGCCCGCTACTAAATCGCCAGCTGACCACTTCATTTACTACCGTTTCTACCGCAAACAGGGGATAAGCAGAAACTTTCCATTTTGAGGTGAAATCTTACTTGTTTTAGCTGATAATATGAATGTACGCAGTCATCTAATAAACCCTGTAAAAATAACATTTAAAAGTTAAATATGTGGTACTCGTCGCCATTTCAGTGAATCGCCTGCTGCTTCCTAAAGGACTCCGGAGACTCAGCTATTTTCAGACTTAAATTTACACGGCAGCATAAACATACCAAAGGTAACAGAGCAAGTTATCGTTACACGAAGGAGCTTTATGCAGCGTTATTGTTGGATTTTGTTCTACTTACCGGTTTCTTCTTATGTGCCGTATTGCTGAACCGGGAACTGGTTCGATTGCAGCAGCACACGCGTAAAACTGCCGCGTAAATTCTGAACAAATCCCACCCCCATACCTCAACGGCCCCGCCCATCGCAGCTTTCCTCGACTCTCATTGGCAGCTTAAACAGAGACGCGCCAATATTTTGCAGAAGTAGAACCAATGAGGAGGTGAGCCGGAACCCGCCAAAGTTGATCTTAGTAGGTATTTTTCCACATACAGTGTAGCAATAGACAATAATTCTGTAATGGGAGCGAAAGTGCAGTTGAAATCATGTTTCTCTTTAAACTATGGAATATAGTGTTCAGACTGTAGTTAGAAGTACAGTAAAGTGAAAAATGATTTTTTTTTTGGTCGCAGCGGTTCGGAGCCTTTTCTTGAATCGATAGGCGCTGTGAAGGATATGAAACTAAACGCTGGCTGGGTCGCCAAATTTTAGAATAATCATTTTTCTTGAAAACGTGTGAGAGGTTGTGATAAATGTATTAACGCCACTAAAATTGTGTCTCTTCGGGACCACCGCCAACTGCCCCTGATCAGCTTAGTCAATTTAATTCAGTTTATCAAATCATTAGTTACACGGGAAAAGAACACAGTGGCGGTTTTTTAAATTTAATTAAAACCTGTGATGAAGAGACTATCAAACCGAAGATTGTGGCTTTCCTAGACTTGGATTTAATCTGTTTAGTTATCAAGTCAGAGAACAGTAAAAGACTGAGTTTTTCTAAAACATCAAAAGGTTTAGAGTGATGTTACAACAAAACAATCTGTGTTCAAAAATAATGCATAAAACAAACCAAAATACGACGATATTGTCAATTAAAACTATAGGCATGTATTACAGTGTGGATGTAAAACGGACGCCTTTTGGCCTCAGGCCTTGCGTGTAAACAGGGCTAGAACGTGCCAGGTCATGTGACACACGATTGTCCGTGTGTGAACCAAAGAACGCAGTTATTTAACTAACGGATTGAGCAGAGAGCATGTGATTCATTGCAAGACGGCAGTTTTATTTTTTATTTTTGGAGGACCCAACACCCGTTACAGTTTTTTCTTCCCTTTTCCATTTGCGGTTGGCATGTATTGTGATTTATAACTTCAAAAAGAATATATAAAATATTAGTTAATCCAAGTTTATTCAAAGCTTATTCGGTATTAATGAGAAAATTACGATAAAATTTTGTGTCAAACACGCATGTCGTGGTTCTTCACACACAACCTATGCGGGGTTGTTTAAGTAATAATAAATATTTTCAATTAGTATCGCACCGACATAACGGAAGAAGAAGAAGCAACTTCCGGTTTCGGGAACGGAGACTAAATTCAAACTAAAAGTCCCTATTGGCGCGTTTCAAAATATGTGCTGAAGTAGAATTTATCTCCCTCAACTGGTTTTAGGCTCTTGGGCGAATCAAGTTCAAAACCCTATTTATAAAATGGGCAGGGAAAAACAATGCGGGGGACATGTGAACCGAACCTTTTAATTGCCATCTAAATCTTCCATCACCCACACAATGCTGCTGAACAGGAATCATTCTATGAAATGGTACTGAATTCATTAATTTGTTCACAATGCCTTAAATAACAGCTAAAAACCCTAAGCATTACAGAAGCATGCAATATAGGTTCAACTTATTGCCATTCTGCACTTACACAGGCATACAGCAGAGAACTAGACATGATAGTACAGCACTGGAGAATTGAGGTATTTGGGAGTAAATAAGTGGACATTCACATTAAATAATGCAGCAGTGCAGTCAGGAGTGATGCTGGTGCAGAAAATCTGTTCCTGCAGCTGGTGCTTTTAGTCCACAACCTGCAATACCTTCTGCCAGACGGCTATGGTGTAAACAGATTGTGGGGGAGGAGAGGAGTCTTGCAACACACTGCTTGTTGTAGGCGTTTTGGATTTTTGGCAGTGAAATCCTAGTGATAGACTGGGCGGTTCTCACTACCCACTACAGAGCTCACCCAGTCAAGACTCACATATACTTATGGAATTTATTTGGTGCTTGAGTCTTTCAGTCTGCATGCTCATTTTCAATCTATGACGCTAGGCCTTATACACCCTTGTTAATTCCCTGATGTGACCAGATAAAAATTATTGGGATATTAATTACATACCCAGCTACTGATGTCTGCCAAATCTTGAGCCAAAAGTGCCTTATCCTTTGACACGTATGTAAACATCCTAGATTTTCCCCAAACATATAAATGAACAAAGGAAGCAGTTTTCACTTTTTCCACACATTTTATTTGAAGTTGTAAAACATGGCCAGACAGGCAGAGTGAAATGACCCCTGTAGGACAGAACAGCTCAAGTAAGCAAGGATGGAGTGATGGTGAAATGAAGAAAAACAGAAGATCTCTCAATGTGAGTCAAAGCAGCTCCTGTCAGCATGTCCACAAAAAAAAACCTTGATGAAAGACAGACATACAGTACAGAGGCCCAGCAAACAATTTGTCTCTGGGCTTTCAATAAAATCCACCTAATCTTTACTTTTTTATTCTGTTTACTATATTACAAGCTTTATACAACAAAAATAGATCAAAGGCTATGATTACCATAATTAACAGTGTAAATATACATTTTATTATGGTCTTTTTAATAGTCTCTTAATCATTTCTTTAAACAAATTTATTTGTACCGATAAGTATGACAATAGATGTAAGGCAAAGGTCCAGCTAGGTTATCAATGAGAATGAACAGAAAGGACAACTACAGACAATTCTCAGCTATTAATTCTCACGTGTTCAGCATTTCAGGGACAAGGATAGTGTTAAAACAATGCTGTGAGAACATCGCACATTAGCTGGCTGGTCTTTAGAAAAATAAATCATTGTTTTAGTGTACGGGTGAATCAGGGAGCGCAAACAAGCAGAAAGGTTTTCTGGCACTTCTGATCCTTCAGCTTTTTTGGTCAATGGTCTCTAATGGGGACTGACAGTCCCAAGTGGACGCACCAGACTTCCCGTTGCATAGCAAAGTATCTCAGTGTCCTCTGCTCCTTGCCCCTCACTGTTATGCACGGCTTCCTAGAAGTCCACCTTAGAGCAAATTAAAGTGTATTTCTCTTTGTTAGGACAGAGGTGTCAAACCTAAATCCTACGGAGCATTTTGTAAGCATGTTTCTGTTCGGATTTAACTGGTTTATGCATTTGACAGGATCTAAACATGGAAAAGAATGAGTACTTCCTCCCCCTACATTTAAAGAAATGTAGCATTCCATGATGATATTTATGAAAGGACACATTTGTGTAGGTCGTCCAGGTGCTAACCAGATGAATGAAGACTTGAATAGGCTAAGGTAAAAACCACTTATCACGCAGCCCTTGGTAAACAGGTGGCAGTGGGCGTTACTGAACCCACTGTTTAGGGAAACTTAACACATGAAACTTGAATTTCATAACCCAATTCACATAAAACACGAACAGCAGCCGATATTTGAACACCGAGCCATCCGCAGAGCTTCATTAGCAGAGGCACCTTCAAAGTCAATCCAATTTCGCAGCAAAGCAAGGATGCAAATGTGCTAAATGTAGTGAAGGACAGTCAGTCTGGACACATAGCAGCAGGTCCACTGCCTTGACTGATGTGCCACTTACTGTTTACAAGACTTGAGAACAACCCCAGTGAAGTAGTGGACTTCTCCTACAGGAAATAACAGTAGTGTTATTCTGTTCAGCTTTACAGGGTTTTGTTGGGTGGGAGGCAGGACCCTCAAATCCAACTACACTTGCTTATCATGAAACAACAAAGTCATTCGTGCTTTCATGTTTTGACATCCCCTAAGTACTATTACTTGCTTTCCATAAGAGGCAACACAAAATCCAAAAATGAGCACTGACTGGTACTGAATATATACCCTAAGGAAATTAGAACATTTAGAGTATACCAGGTGGCTATGCTGATATCTGAAGTTGACACCAAACAGGTGTTCCTCTTAAAAGTTCAGTAACTTTTGCTGGAATATGATATAGGAATACAGTTCCCTGTTCTTCAAAACATGCAACAGACAAAATAAATGACTACTACATCCACATCCCTCTTGGCTCAGGAAAATGTTTTTACCCCAAATGTGTCACCCAAAACACTGGGGCTCAATCAAACTCTGATGTTTTACCTCTCCAATAAAGATGAAACAATTAATCTATGACACAGCGGGGTTCAAGGGCAACAGATCAAATGGCAAAAGAAAAACTGAGAAAGGCAGTATAGTAACCAAGACAACCTGTGTCCATTTCATTTCTTGTAGGGAAAGCAGAGTACACAGAGTGTGTATCAGAAGTTGGGAAAGTCTAAATTAAAAAATGGCCTGCCACTGGAAGACATGTTTAAGACAAACAAATCAGTAAGACTTTCACAGTGTCACACAATGGCATCTTCTACCTTATGGGATTTAATACCTTCACCAAAAAATGGTTCAGCCCCTCCAGTACCCCTAACCCTTGACATGGTCTAAATCAGCACATCTGAGGAAGTATTCTGTTCAGACCACCCAGATGTGTAAAAGGACATTCCTGCCACACTCCATCTGTTATTGGCACTTGGCTTTCAAGCATGAATTGCAAACAGAATGGCTTTTCCTCCCAGACTCCATTTGAATTTCAGCATAAAGGGCATCACTAAAACATCTTTGTAAAAAGAACACTTCCAAAGTATCCACAAGACAGCCCTAACAAAAAAGTTAATGACAGGAAATTAGAGAAGATCACTGTTACTATATATCCTGCTTCCTCATCCTAGGAGAAGTGAATCTGAACTCTGGCACCATAAACCCAGTCTACAGAAACCAAAAATGTTAAACATAAAACAGAAAAATAAAACTAAAATTGTAACAGAAACTGACTAAATCAAAAACCTACAAGGAGATAACCTAAACTATTTCCCCCCATCAAAAACATGGCACTTATGCCAAGTCCCAGTTCCTGTGGCATCAGGACGGCAGCCAGGCCAGGCAGCGGCTCAGCACCTTCTCTACTCATCCGGCATCTCCTTGCAGAGTCGTGCAGAAACAAACCTCATTCTTGGTTATGCATCTTGCCTCTGTTGCTCCTTTCTCATGCCAGAAGAGCAGATGGAATGCATAGGGATTCTTCTTGTGTGTAGCTTGGTCCAAATTTCTATTGGTCTTTTTTCTGCTGTTTCCATGTTTGCGCACTTTATCAGTGCACTAATGAAATGGCCATTTCCAGCGTCAGTGGAATGGGCTTACTGACTGCAAAGGTCATGTGCTGGGATGGAGTTGTGTGTGTGTCAGCAGGTAAAGTAAACTTGTTAGGATGATATGGTACAGGCTGGTCATTATGTGTTTGTGTACAACTTTTGTCTTGCACACAGCATTAGGGATCTCTTATGCTGTTCACCTTGCCACAGGGGGTAAAGGTGGAGCCCCCCTCATCACTGCTAAACCAAAGTGGGAGCAAACAAAAAATGTACATCAGTAACAGACCTACTCAATCATATTTATAGAAACAAACCTAAGTCAGTGAAATGTACTAAATCAATCTTAAATCTTAACTAGATGTACATGATGAATAGCTGTGGCACAATTAGACTTCATATATTTTCAGAATAAGTACTGAAAGACAATCTTTATGACAGCTGAACTAACCATAAAGACACTGTATGAGTTTACAGCAGAGAGAAGAGAAAGATACACATTTCTGGTGCAAAAGTGGCAACAGATTGCAGCTTATCTCACCTCTGTTTGACTTGCTGGGGTAGATTTTAGTGAAATGTCTGTACTCCTCTGGCGGTGGAAAGTCCTCAATAGCATGAAAGGAGTACTTTGACTCAAAATCATCTGGAAGAAAAAAGCAGCATGCAAAAGCCAATGGGTTAAAAAGTAAGAAAACACATATGCTAAAATAGTCATCCCTCAATTTACTCATTTTCGCAAGAATGTAATTAATTTTTAAATACCATTTAAGCAAGAATCTACTTGATACAACACGCTCCAGCCAAAAATTATATTTAAAACAAAAAGGGTAAAAGGATCCAAGCATGTGAAAATTCAATAGATAGAGAGACAGAAATAAAATTACATATTGTTCATGGATGCCTGCGTGTTATGTAATGGGAATTCTGCATAAAGTGCATATGCCTTTAAGTTGGAGGCTTTAATACAAGGAGTATTGGATCCTAGGAAAAGTGGATGTGATTTTCAGTTATCCGGTTGGTGCAAGAAAAGTTAGAATGAGCTGGTGCTATGTATATGAAAACTAAATTCTAGGACTCTCATACAAACTTATGTTGAAAATTGTGTCATGGCTCACTTATACAATTAAAAATGTTTTGCACTAGTTAATAAATGTTAACTTGTTCTGCATTCTTCCACTGCAGACTCCCAAGTGTGTCTCTTTAAAACCTTCCATCTACTGGTGTTCCTCAAAGACACCCACAATAAACTTGATTTTTAAAATTTTTTTTTTTTTTTTTTTTTTTTTTTTTTTAAAAACGCCAGGTAGAAATTTCATTCACATGGGACCACCTCTACACTGATCAGCATGATCCCCACATGTGCATGTCGTGCAACAACTCCGTGCTCTGTGTTGCATGCGCAACAGGATGTTTTACAGCGTTTTAGTGATATTTGGGTAAGTTGGTTTGAGGGTTTTTAGAAGGGCTGGGAAGCATCATTTCGCCTCATTAGATATAATAAAAATAGCTTTTTTGATTTACACATTTTCAATTGATAAACCCTTTTCAGAAACCAATTAAATGTGTAAATCAAGGGATGACTATATTCGGAAGGGCTTTTATAAAGTGTGGAGAGAAATTACCAGGTTCCAGTGCATTTAGCAAAAAGTTGGTATGAAATTTATAGAATTGATTGGTTTCAAATATAGATACTAAGGATATCAAACAAGAAAAGTGAGGCAAACACCTCACCTACAAATGACTTGGAGATGGAAGTGTGTCCATTGCGAATGGGTGGAGGAGGTGGTGGGGGTCCAGCAGGGGTTCTCGATGGAGGGGGTGGGGGCTTCCCTCGGCTGTGCGAATCAGTTGCAGCATGAGCAGCACTGCCGTGCATCCTGTATGGTGGTGGGGGTGGTGGAGCTTCCCGTCCACCGTTCCTTACCATGGGAGGTGGTACTGGGGGAGCTACACACAAATCACAATATAACTAGAGGAAACAGGTGCTATTACATGCACGTTCTACACGTCATTTGGAAAGGCTACTTCAGAACAAGACTGACTCAGACTTCTACAGTAATGTGTCTCTTTCTGAGGGCACAGGGCCGGTAACTACAGCTGACATTGCATGAAACAACTGAATGGATTCACTGGCAGAATGGGCTTCTGACAATACAATGGGCATTTAGAAGAGTATGAAAAATAACAATCGCCCTGTGTACACGTCTAATGGCAATACCTAAACCTGGCTATGTAATTAACAAAGGTTATAAAATAACAGTTGGTAGAAAGACCTTCCTAGGTTTAGCTCCATTGGCACTTCAGCACAGCTGACAGCACCATCTTAAATTGAATGCATAAGATAGGTTTGCCATAAGCAATGTACTTCAAGCCTTTTTTCTAAAGAATTCTGCATTTAAATGTTGGATAAGTAGTAATTTAAATGTAATTAACATAATACCAGTATACAATTTTAACACTAGATTAAAAAATGAAAATTTTTTACTGCACATGTTCACTACCTTCAGATGGCTAATAAAGATAAATAGTATATATCTGGTTCTCAAGCAGGGCTGAGAGTAGAATTGAACAATACTGGCAACATTCAGATTCTTATGTCACCTCCATTTAGAAGTTTAGAAATTTAAGGAGCTGCAAAGAAAAGATTCAGAAATATTTAACAATCAAGTTTGAATCCCACCTTATGGTGTAGCTCCTGCAATCAAGTTACTTACCATCAACATTAGAAACTACCCAGAAGCATACATGGGAAAACTACTCTAATAAGTAGCTTAGAACTAAGTTGCTTTCAAGAAAAGTATCAGATAAAAGAACACATGTAATCTTTTCACTATTTTTCTTCTACTCTTTAGGCTCTGGTAAATCCTTCTGCCATTTTATACAAACAACAAACTGAGCCACATAAGGCTTTCTTCAATGCTTATTTTGCTGCTTGGTTGTCCATTCCCTTCTCTCACTGTTTACTACTTTCTAGAAACAAGAGTCACCACCATCCTCAATTTTAATTCACCCAGAATCCTCTGCCACTGAACAACATGCAGGGTTTCTCTGGTCTCCTTCTTTCAACTGAGGTTCCCATTTCAGAACCTATCCATTCCAGCTTGCAAACTTAATCCCACATTGCCAAGTCAGAGATTTATGTCAACGATTAAAAACATTTCCCAAAGATACAATGTTTTAACGTTGGGCTACAAAATTTAATAACTTAAGTTGTGTCAAATATATTTGCCTAAGCAAAGGTAAGAAAACAATTCCAATAACTGCAAAACTGTGCAGGGTGCCAATTTCCAGGCTTGCAAAAGTGATACAAAAGCAAGAAAATACTAAAAAACATCAGGCTATATGCATCAGATTTTCTGAGTAGTAAATGAGACCCAGTGATTTCATCTATAAATAAATACACTAACAAATCGCACTTTAACACCTTAAGTCCTACACTTGCCACAGAGCAAATACAAACATCACTGGAGGTCCCCATGTCTCACTGATGAATGCGGTGCTCGAATAACCTACCTGCTCCACGGCCTGGAGGCTCACGTGCTGGAGGGGGTGGCCTGCTACTCTGTGGAGATGGTGAGGGTGGAGGAGGTGGGGCATGAGCTCTTGCTGGGGTGCCTGAGGGAATCTTCTTGTGCAGAGAGTTGTGTCTCTGGGGAAGCTCTGGTGCCGTCTCCTTCACTGGACTTGAGGGGCCATTAGACACTCCTGGTGGCTGTCGGTATGGTGGAGGTGGAGGTGCCAGGGATGCACTGGAAGGCCGGGAGGTGTTGAGCGGTGACGGAGGTGGTTTGATTGGTGGTGGAGGTGCAGCATCACGACCAGAAGGCGGTTGCCCTCTGTGTCCAGGGGTGGGCGGGAGCGGCTTCTCTCTGTTGTACGAGGGTGCGGTTGCTTTCTGTTGGGGTGCAGGGGGGGCATTGCCACGACGGTTGACAGGCGGAGGTGGTGGTGGGGCCGAGGAACTGTGCTTCATACCCCCAGAGGAGCTCACAGTACTCGGTGGGCGGGATATGTCTGGGAGGGAAGGCCGGTGCGAGCGGGGCAGCTCTGGAGGGGAAGGCTGCATGCTACTGGTATCTCCATCAACATGACTTCCTAAACCAGAAAGGCTGGGGGTTGTTGATCCACCAGAGGGACGAGGGGCAGAAGGTCGAGACATAGGTTGCAGTGCTGACCTGCCCACTGAGCCGTCTGGAAAACATCCCAGCAATCAGTAATACACAGAATATTGGGCATTTCTGCGGGTTATATAAAAAGGCATTCAAAAAAAAAAAAACAACTCTTTTTAATGTTACAATAATGGCCATTACAAACTGACTCAGCCACAAACATAAAGCTCTGTCCTCAACCCACATTGTCTAACTTTTTTTACTCTTTTGGAATAAAAAATGCATTTTCAGTTTCTATCACTTATTTTAAACAACCTGCACATCTCTATAAGAGCCAAAAATGTAACTTTGTTAAAAAAAACCACATTTGATAAGTTTTACAAGAACATTTTACACTGCCTTTCATTAATTTCCATTTTTGCCACATTTCCACACAAATCAAACAGTCTAAAAGATGTAACTTATGTCTGAATACGAGTTAAATATTGATTGCCCATCACTGGCCAAGGTTGTGAATTTTATGTGGATTTCCTCATTAGGGAACACTGTCCATTATATACATGGGCTACTTGTCTTGTCTTATATTAAAATGTTTCAAACTTTTTTCCAGTTTATTCTTATTTTCTTATCTATTTTATATGATACTTGGTTGTAAAAGTAAGTTTGGCGTTATAAAGAAGTTAAAGTTCTGGTACCAACTATTTTCATTCTTTCAGAACAGTTATACTGTAATTTCCATTACTTGTAAGTCAAAACCCTTACTTATCTTGCTCAAGTACCTTGAAGTATATATGTATTTTTTGGAAATCTAAATAGCACTGAAAAAAATTGTAATTATTTTGAGAGATCTCTAACAATGAAATCTGTTGGTTTTATTTGATTATGTAAGAATGAACTTTTTTAAAAGCATTCCAGAAATCATAATTCGAGGACTGCATGTATACTGCGATTACTGAAGATACAGCATTTCTTTGTGAAGTTAAAATTTCCATAACGATTCAGTGTAATATAAAAATCTGCACTTGCCTCCCACTGGTCGAAGCTTAGGCACACCCCCTTGAAACAGGCCTCCCATTGGATTCATGGGCACAGCCCCTCCTCCAATACCCCCACCAGTGCCACTGCTACCAGTACTGCCTTTGGATTCTGGAATGTTGGAAGTACAAGACCATGACAATTAAACCACAGAAAATACATGTTTACAGTACATATTAAAAATGTTATTTTTGTTGAGCATACAGTTTTCATTTTCAGTTTCTATCACAGACCAGTTACATCTTTAAAATAAAAAAGTAGACAGATGCTGGTGGGGATGTGCATGCAGAATGTGTTCTGAATGTGACTCCTGTTTTATTCTGGTCAGCAAAACATACAATTTATACATTAGTCTTTCATTCAGACTAACAGTTACACTAGTTAGGTAAAAGGTTAAAGGAACAGCAGCACAGTCAGTTGAAACAGACCGCTTGCTCTGCTGCCTGAGGACCACCTTACTCTCTATGACTGGTGCGCTCCTGTCATTGGTCACAGTAACCTTCTTCAACTTGGTCCCTTTGCAGATGTCTGACAGTAGGGCTCCTCTGCCTTTCGCCTCATCTCGGCTCAGTTTTGGTGGGGTCGTATTTGCCTGGTGAGAAAGGAAAGTCCGATTCTTCAGTTCTGGAGTACCGATAAAGTTGTACAAAATTGGAAAAATAATTATGGACCTGAAAGAATGGTTAGGTAGCTCGTGTGTGCTTAAATTCCAGTTACATAATTCTAATAGTTCACAAAACCACATAAACAGGATTCTGTACTTTTAACATCACCAAGAAATACCAGAACTTTGCACATAATTCCCCAAAGACAGGACTCTCAAAAAAAAAAAAAAACTAGGATTTCATTAAGTACAATAAAGTCCTTGAAGTTATAGCCAGGATTTAACTGTCCTCATTTTGGCCAAAATAATCTTTGATGTTTGGCTTTCCAAAAGAACAATATTAATAAAGTTAGACAACCAAAACCGAAAATCTTTTACCCACGTCTGTCAGGAAAAGGCTGCTGCATCAGTGCATAAGACTGTCTTACTTATGGTTATGTGTTCTGTCTTCTACATAATCAAGACATAACTAAACTTTAATAGGAACTAAGAGTCAGTGTTAATGTACAAGTTTGAAATCAAGGTTATTTTTAAAAGCATGCATCTATTTTTGTGAGGTGCAAAAAATGTAGAATTGGAATACGCACAACAAATACCTATGATAAATAAGATACAAAATATCCCTATGGATGTAGGTCTTCAAAGGGAATGTAAAAGAGAACAATACTTTAGTAAAAAAATGATTATTTATTCACATGCATTCCCAGTAGGTATTTTTTCTTGCAAGAATAGCATCCCACAAATGGCAACAATAATTTGCAAAGAGCACAGAAAGAGATGGATGGTAGAAGCTCTGCTTGCAGAAATCCCATGCAATGTTTATAAAGCTGCAGCTGAAATATTTCTAAGTATACCGCAGCCTTCATGTTATATGATATTCAATAGTTAATCAGTTATTTAGAACTAAGAGGGTGGCATTTAGAAATATTTAGGATTACTGACTTGGTCACTATTTTTTTTTAACCACTGTATGTCTCATAAAATGTCATTGAGATTAACCACCACTTCCATTAGTGTGTTCTGTAAAAGTAATGAACAATTGTAGAATATATTTTAAGCAACAAACTCAACATTTTACATTGGTTGCAATGGACGAAACGCGTCAATTTGCAAATTCAGCCTGGCTTACTGTAGCTCAAAGCAGAAAAAACATTTTTCATACCTGCAAACTGTGACATCTGTAAAACAGTTCTGATCCTCCTCAATTATTGATTTGTTCAGCATCCCAGTCACATTTACCACAGCTATTGCGTTACCTTAACATATTTAACTTGTAACTGTATAAACTGCATATTCGGACACTTTATCTTATAATAGAGCACATGCCTGTAGACTGAAGCGGTTTTACTTTAAAAAGTCACGTTTCAAGCTTAAAAAAAAATACCAAATGTGTATGTGCCTTGATCAATAAATATGACAAAGACCACAATGTTGGTACTGAAGGTCACATTTGCTCACCAGAAGTCTCTAGATCATAACAGGGACACAGAAAAGCAGTCACTGTGAGGTTAGGATTTGTTACTGAGGCTGTGGAGAGGGTATCTAGCTGGCTGTGGGCTGTGAACCAAGGGAGGTCAGCCATGGTTTCAAGGTAGCACTACCAGGATGAGGCCCATGGGCCTGGATCAACTCTGGTGGGGTTGTCTGGGTGCCTGCTTGATGCTGAAAGACCCAAACACCCTAGCTTACATCACTGATGCTGTGTCCAAGTGCACCACATGATGTGTGAAATACAAAGTATGTCAAGTTGTCTAGTGACAACCAAGAAGATGGGTTGAAACAATAGGTTTGTGGCAAGTGGAAAGACAAAAGGCAGCTGAAGAGATAGCAATCAGGGCAGTAAAGGTGCAGCAAAGGTGCAGCCTGATCTTCCCCTTCTGTGATTCAGGTACCCAAGACAAGCTACAAATGGATGACATAGAACATACCCCCAGGGGAGCCAGACAGAGAGGAGAACGAACAACTGACAGGCTTGCACCAAAGCCACCATCCATCCTTGCGTCCATCTCTTGCGTTTTTAAAGACTAATTCCTCCAAAATCTATTTATAATATGGCAAGTTTTTCTTCATTTGTCTTTCCTTTTCTCTTTCTTAATCAACAGTAAATACAAACATTGTATATTTTGATATTTTATTTAAAAATAAAATTCAGAGCATTGAAATGCACACTTCATTAAATCTTTCATGTTCTGTCAACCGTTAACATAGAAGGTTGGCTAATTTTTAACATTTCTCCTCTGTCCGCAAGACGCATGCAGGGACTCGCACGGACAGCTCAGGTACAATTGCACAAGTGCAATTTCACAGGGCTCTGGTCTTGCTTCCCAAGATTTTTCTTTAACCGTAATTTTAACTTAACCACTGGCAAACCTAGAAGAAGCTGCAAGTGCATTCTGAACAGCTCTATGCAAACGTGCATTGTAATTAATTTCAAATTAGAGCTGTAATCAAGATTTATGTCCCTCAAGGAAAAGGGGTAGTGAAGTGCAAAAGACATAATTGACATTTTAAATATCAGTAGTACATCTGAAATTGAAAAGAGTAAGCAAAGATGCTGTATTATCACATCAAGTCATTTTGCACTGTTTATACACAAATATGTTATTGAAAAAAGTTAGGACTGACCTGGCTGAATGTGGGAGGCGGGGGTCCGCCAGGGGGTGGTGGTGGGGGGGGAGGAATTGGCATCCTGTCCCTTGCAGTACACGCTGCTCCTGCTTCTTCAAGATGTTGCCTCGGTGTGTGTCCGTACACTCAAACACAGAGAACTACAGAAAAAGCAAACCTGGTATTTAAAAAAAAAAAAAAAAGAAAAAAGAAAAAGAAAAAGCTTTTCACATGACTTGCCAAAAATCTTTAAGTCACTGCAGTGACTGGAGACAAAATAATTTAAAAGTACTTAAAATGAAACTATTTTGAAATTAGCTTGAAGACAGGAAAATATTAAAATCTTTCTATATAATGTTATCCAAGACTTATAAAATGTAAAGCAGGTATAATCAAAAGACATCGGTATTATTAACCCTATGATTGTCAATAAATTTGAAAGTAGCCAAAATCTGGCCAAAAATGAAAACGCTTATATAAATTGGTCATCTGTCAGCATTGATTGGGGGTTATGAAAATTATGCTTCTTATTTTCAGCAATTTAGCTATCAGCATCTGTTCCGCACAATACCTTCATAAGTACATAGTCTCATTTTATCACAAATCACATATGGTTAAATGTACAGGCCAATAACGTACATCATAGGCACACTGTTGGTGAAGTAACTTTGAAACAATCCCATCACTAGTCATTTGAGTTCAGGTCAATAGAAACTGAAGTTAAAAAGAGATAAAATATTTTCCAAAGTGTGTTCAAACAAGTTTGGACAGTGGAAGCAGAATGTCACTCTGCAGGCTTATGGTTTTGACAGCATTGCACTGGAATGTCAGAGGAATGTGCAGTAAACTCCAAGACACTGACAGATTTTGGCAACCAAATTATTTGCTTTTAATGTCCTTAGTGTATTAGGTAAAAGGTGCACAGGAAATTACTAGATTTTTTTCAGGGGCAACTTTATGGAACTTTTCCTCAGTTGCAGGTTTAAGGAATCTAGCATTTACACTAATAAAGCAGAACAATGTGGAGTATATAATCTATACTATACCCTTTTAGCAATACAAACATTGATGCAACACTGCAAAAGAAAAAAATATTTTTCATAAATTTCAAATTGTACTGCTTATCTATCAAATATGTGGAAAACCTAACCATTTATCATTTAGAGATGTATCCTTTTCTGGCATTAACATTATCTGTCATAACACATCATCAAGGCCTCCTGGTAACATGACTGATGCAGAGACTGATACACTGCTTTCCAACGGTGGCTTTTTCAGTTTTATCTAGAATGCTTTAGTCACAAAAATGAGCGTTTAAACTGTGTAAAATGTTTGCCAATTCCTGTTCACACCCGTTGTGCAAGTAAACTGTCAGGTATCACATTTTGGACAATAAAATGTTCCAAAAATGTTCAGAAATGTGTATTTTTAAAACTTAGTTTTACAATGAAGCAAATGCAACCTGTATTTACATGCCAAGAGGAGTAAAATTTACCAAAACAGATTTAGAATGTGGGACCACCCAATTCGAATCACTTTCATGGTGTTTACAGTGTGCATCTTAGTCTTTAAGCACCAATAATTCAAACTAGCTCAGTAAGAAGAGGCGTACAGTGACCATAGAAAAGTGGGCATATTAGTAAATTACGGATTAATCTCAAACAAATACTGGCCCCATCTACTACTCATACCTCCATACTAAATAGTTTAAAAATATGCTGTAGTAGTTATTACTGTTGCTGATTTTTTTTTTTTTTTTTTTGCAGTATTCATAAAATCCACCTGTTCCTCACGAACTATTTCACCCAACTCCTTGTCAAGATCTTCTGACAGGTCATCCTACATCTGCCATTATACACTAAAGTGGAAATGGGGAAAGGAGTAAGTAAATTATACACTTATACCCCAGTACTCAAGCTCCCAGTTTCTGAGTTCCCAATTTATCAAGTGGTATGTACTTATACATATCTCGGTATGCGAGTCACAAAGTCCTGGCACAATGAGTGCCGAGTAAAGCCGATGCATATCAAAGAAATATTTGAAACTGTCACAAGCGCAACGCTTTGTGGCAGCACTGTGCCTGGCATCTGCATTCTCACTCTTTGCCTCCTGTGTGCTCATGTTCAAACGCAGCTTGCACTTTCCTGATTTCATTCACTTCTGTTCACTTGGAAAGTACCCCAGTAACAGTTCATTACAGTAACAGCCTATTACAGTACACATTGTTTCATTTTATTCATTTTCAATTTTTCTTCATTTTTTAAAAATAAATCTGACTGCTATTAGTAATTATAGAGAACAAACCATAATGCATGTTGGTAAAAATGCATATTGTTAAAAAATGCATATAAACACACAAACATATCAATTACCTCAACAACTATTTGGTAATTAAGCAATTTCTGTTTAAAGTGTTCTTTATCACACTGAAATAGACATTTCAGAGTGTTAGGGGTATTTTGAGGAAATTTGGGTTTCTTGGATGAACTCTGAAATCATAATTTTCTCTCGTAAGAAATAATGGAAATTGCATCCCAATATAAGTTTGTGGTATTTGACCAATTTCTAGGAATCAGTTACCCCGATACTGGGTTGTAGTTGTACATTAATAAACTGCATACTGCTGTACCTCAGCAGCTGAATTGACTCATTTGTTTTCCTCCTAACTGGCACACATCACTAATGTGTGTAGTGCCCTCTGTCCTGTATGTGACTTCATACTTAGGTATATTGTATGCATCTTGCATATGCTCCCCCATAAGTGTTAAGCACATGGATGCCACATACATACAGCATACACACAACTATACAATACATGTGATATCAGTATGTATGTCTTTCCAAGCGTTATTTTAAAAAAAACGAGTTTTGAATTTAAAATAGCAAGTGGGAGTTTTGGAGTTTAATGAACTTAAGTGTCCAAAAACCTCACTCTGGTAAGTATATATGCCAAATTTCAAGTTTGCATTTTGAAAAACATTTTGAAGCTGTACATAAAGAACAAAAACTGAGATCGAGCTTTATGGATATAGCTTTTAAGTTTGATCTGGAAAAACTGCCACCCTATCCTAAAAAGTTTTAAACTCCCACCACACTTTTTTGTATTTAGCTTTTTATTTTGATTAGTATACTGGAATTGAATATGAATGGGCAAAATACCAGTGCAAAGATGCATTTTAGTGGTCAATGTGAAGGTTTTCAAACAGGCTATAAAGCTACAGCAAATTACACATGCTTCACCATTTGCTCATGCTCCATTGTTTTTAAGTAGGCTTCAAGTAATCTTTAATTTCCAGTTTGTTGAGTATTTAGAAATAATTACTGCAGCTAATATGCACTTGATGCCCTCAACTGCATTTTTACCATTGAAAAATATTTTGGTAGGAGAATGTTTCATAAGAACACAAATATCACGTTATAGCAGAATTGACTGTACGACATTTTGTATTGCACACCCAAATAACTCCTGTTTCTTTGGTGGCTCCCCACTACAGGCAGGATCCAGCTGAAGAGCCTCATCCTAATATACAGATACCTGAATGATTTGGCTCCTCATTACCTCCAGTCTGTCATCTCAGATGCTATCATTACTGTAACCTTTTCTCAGCCTGCACCTGCCTGCTCTTCCCAAACACACTGAAAAGAATCACTCAGTCTGTCTTCCAAGCTGTTGGATGAGCTTCCGTTCTACGTCAGGGTGCGATCCATCTTCTGACCTTCCAATAAGATCTCATTACTTCAATATTTCCACATTTGTTAGTATCTCCACTGTAGGGCATTCTTTTCCTACAGTATTTTACCATGTAGTTAATGCTTGCTTGTTGGCAATAAGCTTGAGCTGCCTTTTAATGGTAGCCCTTGTGTAATTCTTTTGTTAAATGTTTACTCATGTCAATTGCAACACAATATTATGTTGGATTTTCATCATCTGATGGTCATGTTAGGTTCATACACAAACACCAGAACACTGTGGACAAAGACCAGCAAAAAAGATTAATACTAAACCACTGTTTAGCTGGCACCTTTAAGGCAATTAAAAAAAAAAAAATTGTTTGTACAAAATTACTCCCAAAAACCCCATTTACTACACTGCAGGGTATTTTTACTTGAGCAACTCAGTTTATACAACAGCCCAAGGTACGGCTATAGCAGCAAGATTCAAACCAGAAACCTCCAGCTTGCGTGGCAATGGCCTTAACCACTGAGGTCTGCTGGGTTATCATCAGGTCTTGTCCTTGACTCACTTAACCTGAAATCAAATCCTTGCTTAAAACACTGTTTAGTTTGTTGTGTACTTAATTATATACTGATGTGCAGTTTTCCTTCTTCAAAACTTCTTGAAAAAGATGTGGAAAAAGAGAATGTAACTAAAGAGATTTGATACCCAAAACATGCCAAATGTCCACTTGAGCCACAACCACAAATCTATCATTAACCAGAGATAATTCACTGTTATCCTTGAATATTATAGTAACATCTCAATTGGGTTACAAAAAGAGACCTAAAATATATTTCGGTTTCTATTTCAACTTTGCATTTATAAATATGACCGAAGGACACTGCTTTGGCAGGTACCATGGAAAACTTTTTGAACAGATGAAAGTGATTTTGGTGCTGATAGTATAGGTTGCTACCCTTGCAGTCAGCCAGGAATTTAGCCATCATTAATGACCAGAATGCATCCACTGATACTCCAGCAAGGCTGAATAAACAGTGGCTTCATCCTACAGTATCCCAGTCAAAGACAATACAGTAAGCCCTCAACAGGGCCCAATACAACTAAAACTTTATGGTTTATGAAAATATACACCATTCAGTCATACAATGGGTTCACTGTTCAGCACAAAGGCATTTTTTGGTCATGTGAACATCTTGCTTCTTCAGTGGATATTTTACGCTATACACCAGCTTGTATTAGACACATTATCAGAAGTTTCAGAACAGAAGTACACCGTTGGTGTCTCAAAGCCAGAAGGTTTTTGTCCCTCATGGGTGTCAGTTTATCCATTTTCTGGATAAGTATAGAATGCAAACCTCTACAACAGCCTGCAAAGACTATTAGCCAGGTTCAAATGAGGGTGCCTGGATTCCTTTATATAGTTTCTTCATCCAGTGCCTAATTCTTTCACACATCTTCCAAAATCAACTACATACTACCTAGTTCCTCTGTATTGAACTCACCAACTTCATAGTCAGTGATTAAGGCAAATCAATATGGAATCAGTTTGATTTTAGAAGACTTAAAGCTGTTAATATTAATCTGTGGAGAGATGAATATTTATGCAAAACAGCCCATTTGAGTTTTTCCCCCCCCGCTTTAAGTATTCGACATAATGCCAACTTAAAATTATTTTGTTTCTGTGTTTTCAAAAATAGTATCATGGGAGATGAAATTTCAATATACTATACTAAACACTAAAGGCAAAACTGAACAGCCCAAGAGTAAAATACAGTTTTCTAATAAGTATCTGACTGCGTTTCTCAGTATAATGGTTTTTAAATTCTTAAAAACATACATGAAACCATTAACAGGCCTTTGGGAATGTCTTCCTAAAAATGTGAAGAAAAGTGGAACAGCAGCCGCAACCTGCATGACTAATGACTCAGTGCCCAAAAGTGGATATGGCTCACTCCTCAAGTTCCCCACAGGTAAGAGAACCCTATTCAAAGGTCAGGTACTTGCAGAAGAGGAAGTAGACACATCTCATTCAAAACTGCAAACCAGAAATCACAACATGAACACAAAGTATCACTATTTATTCAGTTTTTACTGCACCTTTGAGGATAAACTAAGTCCCCTGAAACAGGTTCACAGCCCAGGGAAGTATTTCAGAAAAACTAGTCAAGGGTTTTTCCCATCCCTAGTCTCACATTTGTACATAATTTGGTTGCAGCTGTCAACATATAACAATGTCCCAAAATGTTATCATTTAGCTGATGCTTTTCTCCAAATTAATACAATGACTACTGAATCGTATTACACAAACTTTTATCAAAGGTGACATGCAGTGCTAGATAGCTTACAGTAAACTCCCTAATGTCATTCACTCATCCATACACCAGAGCAACGCACACACACAAGGTGCAACTTATTAATGCACTTGAAACAGTGGCTACAGATTTGTATGGGTTTCCTTGTACAAAGAACACAACCCAAAACAGACTAAACAAGGCTATATCCTGCTGCACAGTTCAGGTCCTGTGAGACATCAAAGATACCCAATGTACCACTATGCTGGCCTTCATTTTTTTTTGCTGACACTTCCCTTCAAATTGAATATGCTAAAACAGACTGACAGATACTTGATTGATCTCAAGGGGAAATGGCCCAAAATGATCTATTTTGACATTATAGATTGCACTGAAGAGAAGTCTCAGCAGAACAAACAAATGTATGAGAAGTTAGTGTCAACCTACCTTCACTGATTCTCCCATTTATACAGTTAGGTAACTTTGATCAGTTCTAAGTACCTTGACCAAGGGTCCTGCAGCTTGAGGTAGGATTCAAACCAGGGTCCTCTGAGTCCAAAGCAGGTAACCACTACACCACCTATTACTACACCCCTATAGACATATAATCAAAGCTATCAGTGCTGTCAGAAAAAGTAGAAAATGTAACATTACATTCTGAAAATGCACTCTCTCTCTCTCTCTCACACACACACACACACACACACACACACACACAGTGGCCCTGGAGGGCCCTCTCGGCCCTTAAACCGGAACTAGTGCCCACAAACAGCTTCCTCACACCTACACAAGTGTTCTTACATGCCATACCACACGGCGATCGTAGGTGTGTGCGCACCCACAGAATAAAAGAACGATTCTCATCGCTGAAAACGCCACTTTACCATGGTAAACAGCCGGGGGAAATCGCTGCCCGTCCGACACTCAGTTTACACACCAGGGCAGTGGCGGAAGGTGCACTGTGTGTGTGCGCGCGCGCGCATAGGAGCCGCAGCTGCACTGCAGGTGACCAAGCCGCGAACCAACAGCGGACAATAAACTATAGCAACTGGACAGGTTTAACACGATAGAATTCGCCGCAGAACTCCTCTTGGGTGCGTAACAACAACCCTATGAGTTTCAGCCCTTTATGGCGGAAAGTATCCGCACAGACAGACACACAGACACACACACAGCGTGGAAAGCTACTCAGCACAGCGCGTCCTCTCTCACTCACACACACACACACACACACTAAACTGAGCGTACAAACCCCACGTTTCCATCGGTTTTCCCTCCTGTTCCCCTTCACTCGCCAGTCTGTCGTGAGCGCACTACTCACCGATTTGCGAGCGAGGATCTCGAGCCGCTGCCCTCTGAAAACAACATCGATTTACGGTCGAGGGTGTGAGTCTTCGACAGTGAACTACCGTTGAGAACACAGTGTTGC
Organism: Arapaima gigas; assembly: GCA_900497675.1. NCBI lineage: Eukaryota > Metazoa > Chordata > Actinopteri > Osteoglossiformes > Osteoglossidae > Arapaima > Arapaima gigas. The sequence goes on from UFQX01000035.1 coordinate 711,055, forward strand.
CGAACACACACGTGTGTCTCTGTATGTATATATTTATATTTGCTTGTAAAGTGTCCTGTTTGCGTCTCCCGTTGCCTGTGTTGTCGTACGCGCGAATAGCGCTCTCGCCGTCGGCCCGCTGCGGCTCGGATGGCCAGCGCGTAAGGAGGCCCCCTGAGGTGCTTCCGCCGTGTAGAGCAGCCGCAGCGGTTCCCCTGACAGCTACAGCGACGTGACACGTCTGCCTGTATGGCGTTTCTGGCCGACAGCGCAAAATGTTCAGCTGCCGCGGGCTTCCATGTTGTGCGCTGCCAGCGCGAGACGGCCCTTCCTCACTGCGTGCGCGTGCGCGAGAAGACACCCGGAAATGAAAGGTGGACCTCGACAAAATGGCGGAAGGCTCAAAAATACTTTGGTATGGGTGTAATGTAGCATAGACGTTTAATGTGCACGTTATAGTTCAGTTTTACTCGCAGGGAAATAAGTATCTAATAAGGCTTCACCTGTATGACCTAGTGACATAAATCCTTAAGCAGAAATTCCTCCCAAAGCCATCAATTAGTACAGGCTGACGTGGAGAATCTGAAGTGGAACCAGCTGTGTAGGTGTACTATTTAATGCATTGTTGGTAATAATTCTCTTTCCATTTATAGAAACAAAGGCAAAGTTTACCTTTATTCCTGCTTAACCGGAGCACTGGTTACAGGTGTCACCTTAAAATAAAAGGGCTAAGATTCAGTTCCCACCTCCTGCAGTAGCACCCACCTTCGATCAAGGTACTTGTTCAGAACTAATGCAGTAAAGTTACCCAGCTGTACAAATGGGTAAATGAGTCTAAGTCAGTCACATAAGAATAATAACTTAATTTGATGAAGTCCACACTAATTGCCAAATTTTGGTTCACATATTTATACAGTTTTAATACATGATGCAGTGAATCCAGTCGTAACTATTTAAAGACTATTCTCATTGGGTCACCAGCTTGTATGCAACAGTCCACCGCTGCTGACGTGCTTATCTGAATTTCACACACTTTTTCCTTAATGGAAGTATTTAGGTTGATTCACATTACCTAAATGTATTATACCTTTAGTGTAGATGCATATGGCTGGCTGACATGTTTTGACTTTTAAATATATGTTTTGGCTGACATATATGCCTAATAACATTAAGGCCATATCCAAAAAGTATAGTCAATGACAACTCAACTTGTTTGTAAATCCAATGGTAAGTTAATATAATACACATTAATATGTTATATTTATAATACAGACATCCCTCAGTTTATTCACAATTTTGTTTCTGTAAAAATGTCAGATTCAGCAACACTGAATCAGCCATTTTTCATCATCCATTTGTTCTGTGAAGGTTGCTGTGTGTTCCAGGTTATCCTTGAAACTTAGGGTGTGGGCAAAGAAACAACATGAATGGGACAGCAGTCCATTGCAGGACTTTTATCCTGTATAAACTTGAAACAAGATGAGCAGCATTCAGCAGCGCCTCCCCCACATTTCATTTGTTTTATTATCGATTCAATCAGTAAAATATCAGAGATCTACATCAGTTTATTCTCTAGGCAGGTCCTAAGTCTCATATATAGCTATAATAAAAAAATCTGATGTAAGATTTTTAACATTTGTAACTTCAAACAACTTTAAAATTAAAGGTCATTTAAAATGACTGAAAATTAAAAAATTCATCATTTCTACATGTTCAAAATGTAACACCAGTTACTGTTCATTGATTCATCCCATAAAAATGTGCAATGTTTTTCATCTTGTTATTGATTACTCAGACTCAGGAGCAGCAGACACAAGCTATAGACACTGTATTAGTGGGTTGAATTAATTCATATTCATCCTGTTTCATGCTCATAATTGCAAAAGAATTGCTTTTTGCAGAGACATAGATGACGATCATTCCACAACAAATTTTTGAAAATAAACCAGAGGAAGTCGCGATAATGAATAAAAAGTATTTTTGCATCTTTGAAAATTCATACCTCGAATGTCTGTCACACAAAGTTCAGGAAGCCTTTCATTTCTATTCACACAGTTAAATTGAAATGATATTCTGCTGTAGAAGTCGTGTTGCTTTCAGCACCATTAGCAGTTAGCAAAACTACTCCATTTAAATGAATGTTATAGTGTGAATGTCACTGAGCAGATTGGATGAATGTTATTGTTCTAATGCCCTATGCATCATAGAGTTACACAAGGTATTTAATAAAGACAAGCTGTGTTGCAAGATAAACACTCAGTGCGCACAGCACACATGTTCATCAGACCAGGCTTTAATATGAGCATAATTTTAAAGGCTGGAAACGACCCACCAGCCAAGTTTAATACATCTCAGTTTCCAGAGTGAAGATTGTAAACGCAAACCTATTTTCAAAAACATCAACAAAATTCTCCAAAAAAATAAACAATCTGTACAGTCCCTCTGGCTCTGTGGCCTCCACTCTTTACACGGTTATCAAATTTACAAAAATTCTCTTTTATACGTCCATCTCTCTGCTCACACATAAAATAGAGTCTTCTGCGTGTGTGTTTTTTTAAACTATTTACAGTAATGTACACATTTATGATACACATGGAGTGTTAATCAAACGGCACCCACCTATGAGAAACTTCTCATGGCCTTCTTTGCCTGTTATAACTCTCCCAAATTCATAGATAAACAAGATTGTCATGCTCCTGAGGCAATGCCTCCAGCAGGGGTGAGAAACTCAGCACATATAAGATGATCAAGTGCTGAATTCCACATCTGTCTGACAGCTGGAGGAGGGCAGAGGTTCCTTTAACAGCAGCTCTTTGTATTTATGTGTCCAAATATGATAAACATTACAAGTAGAATTAGTTCGGTTTTCCACCTGCACACATGCACGCACATACTTTCTCTTCGTGTCTTTGTATCCATGGGGACATTCAGGGGTCAGTTTGTTTATCTCCATTTTAACTTCTACAACAGTAGTGTCAAAACACTAAACTATTCCTCAATGTTGTGTCCAGAAAGATGGATCACACACACAAGAATGACTGAACACACTGGTTCTCAGGCTTCCTTTGGCTCCAGCTTGCAGGACATCTCAAAGAGCAGGTTTTGATTGTCAATGACCTGCAGCTGACGCACGTACGCTTTGGTCTGCAGGTGGGAAGGGGAGGGCTCCGCATCCAGTGCTGCAGCCAGGAAAAGACAGAAAACGTGTACGTTTATTAATTTACCTATTTATTTACCTACTTATTTGCTTACACTGAGGGCAGTGTAACATCATAACCAAAAGGGGGAGTCTGACATTAATATTTTCCTGAAAATAACAATACTATGCAGTCAGTCAAGCACAGGTGTTCCAATTTCATCTTAGTATAAAATGACTTCATTGGTTTTAATACAATATTTTTTATTATGCTAAGCTGAAATTTAATCCAATCAAGAAATTCTAAACATTAAAATAGAAACTGGAGCTTCAGTATTACTACCTGACCATGCTACTTTTTTTTAGCTCTTTCATATTTATATGATTGTCTATGTTTTCCACTAGTCACAGTCTCTGTTTGCTTTATTTATTTGTTCCATGTTGCTACCATCTCCTTTGTGCCCCTGCTGTGGCCTTGTGTAATTTCTTTTTTAAATCAATAAAGATAGCTAGATAGATAGATAGATAGATAGATAACACTTATTAGCTATCCATCAACATGCTATAACAGACATGTCCGTATATTTTTGTGTATAACAGTGTTAAAACAAAATCATTCATCTTAGTATCATTTATACTGATAAATGAACCCTACATCTCATACATTTAAATAGTATCATCACCAACAAAATGTACTTACGTATCATAAAAAGAAAATAAAAACTCATTAGTGCAAGTTTTCCTCGGCACTTACTGATAGAATATTCCTCTGCTTTCAGTGTGGAATGGGGTTGAGAGTAAGGGCTACTAAGGTATTTAATCAGTACTTATTGGGACAGAGTAATTTTAAATGGTCTTAGAACTGAAATGCTCCACAAGAGAATTGTGCTCTGTCTTTTTGATGTTCATGTTTTCCACTTCATGACCTTGCTTTTGTACAATGTTTATAAACATATCACTGCATTTTTAACCATTTTTTCCTTTCACTGCTAAAGATTCATAAAAGAGCCGAACAATTATTTCATACCTTCCCACACTGAATTGTATTCAGATGGAAACATGGCTCAGTGAGCTGTGGGTACTTGCTCAGAGTGTTCACATCATGCAGCAGGGAACAATATGATGAAAAATTTGGAAGCAAACTCACCCAGTGGGGTGTTCCTGTATCGTCTGATGCTCCTCACCATCTCAGCCACTTTGTGCTGCAGGATATACAGTAAAGTCTTTGGTTTTTGTGTGTTATAATAAGCGTAAAATCCTTCACTGCTGCAGCAAAGTTCCAAAACTAGTAAAATGTTTTGGAGATGTAACAATATTTCATACAACCATAATGCTGGTGGGAAGAAGAACTTACCATCTTCTCAAAATTGACAAGTTCACCATAGAAGCTCTTGCAGCTCTCATGAAGAAAGGTAAGATCTGCAAAACATGAGTTTGGTAAAGGAGTGAGAGAGGGCAGTAAACAGTGAGAATGATAGACAATTGTATGGCCACACTGTAAATGCACTGTACATAAGTAGGGGTGATTTAGAAACCATTAGGAGAAACTCTCAACTTACTAACAACTGGGATGAGGAGTCTGTAATTTGATTTGTTCATAACAGCAAAATCACTTTTACCATTACTCTATGATCAACAGGAATTGCACAATAAAGATATTCACTTGTTAATAGATTGCATTCTGTAAAAATGTCAACCAAAGCTGTAAAATGTGTCCTGTATCACACCCTCTAACAATGTCTTTCCATGGCAATTTGTTCTGTGCTCTGTGTGACTCTTGTGAGAAGAAGGCTATGTAAAAATAAATTGAACTGAACAGAATAATGAATAAAAAATGGTCTTTCATCACTAGGATATTCAACCTTCCGTCCATCATCTTTAGCTGGGTTCACTACGTGGTGTTAGCCGGCTGTATGTTGGGAACATAAGGCATGAAGCAGGCCGATGTGATGCCACTATTTTGCAGTGCAGCACATTTTTATTAACGTCAAACTACATTAAAAGTGAAACATTTTTTAAATGAGTAAAAATGCAAAATACATAATTTCACCAATCTCTTATTCAAAGTACCCAAAAGCTGTGTATTATACAAATTCACAAATATACACATTTTGACAGGAATGATGCATTAATGCTGTAACAGTGCTGAGCTCAGTGTAACTTAAACAATGCAAAGTCAGTAGTTATACTCATTCTTATTTAGCATGTTTCTCAACAAGGTGACACAGATACTGATTGGGCATTAAATAATAAAATGGCACTTCATGGGCCAGCAGGTGGAATACTGGTTAGAGCCACTGCCTCGCAAATGAAGGTCCTAGATTCAAATCACAGCTCATGCAGCAATATGCTTCATTAAGATTAAATTGATCCAGTAAAAATGCCTGTTGTATATATAAGTAGCTTAACACTGCAAGTTGTTCCTCAGAAAAGCATCAAATAAATGAGTGCTACATGTCGCTGAGTAGAAACATTAGTTGTGAGGTGCTGCAGATTAAAATAAAGGTATTTATGGATGGTGGGGTTTTCAGAGCTATGAGCATTGTGGACATGTTGTGTGCCAAAATTATACAAACTTTTCTGTATGATACCTGACAGCACAGATCCAACCATAGGAACATCCTTTCTTTCCATCACTTTGATTTGTAATACTTTTTCCATGCATAATCTCTGTAGCCTGTAATGTCCCAATGGGATAAAAGATGCCTAGGTTGTTAACTGTCCACTGTGACAACAGCATATTTAATTTATATCTGTGTTTAGTAATTTGGCAGAAGTGGTTCTTTAACCCACCTTGCACAGAGTGAGAGCAAGGTGCATTCTGTGGGCACAGTGTATGATGTGCCCAGGGAGATGTGGGTTGAAATCCTATTCCCATTAGCTTAGGAACATCAGGCAAATGAGTACATTTAAATGTGTGTGTCTGTGTGTGGGAGGGAGATAGAGTGCCGTCTCTGCTCACCTTTCAGCAGCAGTGGGGTGAAGGGAATCAGTGGCGGCCGGAGTCCAGCTATTAGCTCACGGTATGATTTGTGATTTCTAGAGGGGTCCTGAGGAGCACCAACACCACCACAGTAAATATCATAGTACTGTGCGCACACACACACACACACACACACACACACACACACACACACACACACACACACAGACACTCACCGCAATGGCCTCAAACTGCTGGAACTGTTTCTTAAATTTCCCAGGCAGTCCCTGGGGGAGACACACAACCATTTTGTAAGTGACATTAAACATACTCTGGAAAATAGTTGCTTTATTAATATCCAAATTATCATACATTTTTCACAACGATGTACTTTTGCTAAATTCTAGCTGCTGAATGAAAACCTCCATCCATCTAATTTCAAGAACCACTTATTCTAAGGAGTGTTGTGGTGTTCCAGAGCCTATTCTGGAAGCAGAGAGTTCTAGGGAAACTGTTCCTGGATGGGATGCCAGTCTGTCACGTGTTTCTTCAGACTCACCTCCCATGTCAAGCGAAGGCGGCTGACTGCTGGATTGTCCAGCCCTAGGACCAGTGCCAGGAAGGAGAGCAGGTCCTGCTGTTGTTTACATCTGACAGGGCCATGAATATGAAAATCAAGAGCACATTGTAGGCAGTGTTTCTACTCATGGTAATAAATCTAGTGGATGAATTTGGAAAAATACTTGCCCTGTTACAGTTTAAATGGAATATTATATGCATTTTAAGATAATTATCCTCTAAGAGATAATATTGAATAAAATAAATTGGTTATGATGGAGTTAATTTTGTGACTCAAACCATATAAAGTCATTTTCCCATGTCACACACACTCGACACACAAAGGTAGAGTTACTGTGATTGTAAACTGTGCATACATAAAATTACTATTTCCATTTACTCACAGTGCTGCCATCTTTATGAACTTGCGCAGCAGCTGTACTCTCTTGGGCAGCGACTGGCACTGCAGAATCTCCGTGGCAACCCAGTGTTGCACCTCGCTGCAGCGCTGCAGCACAAGCTCCAGGTTAAGGGGGCGCCACCGAGCTTGTTCGCCATGGAACACATAGCACACAAACTCCACCTGTGCAAACAAACAACCACTAGTATGAATCCTCTTAATTTCTACACACTGACTGCACACTGAACTAAATCCAGCAGTAGAAGCAGTTCAAGACGGTTGACGTCAAAACCCCCCCACACACCCTCAGTCCTCTACGCAGTAACTACAGTCAGTTCTTTTATGTAGTGCCATGTTTAAGTGTAATAATGATTCCCTTTACTTCATGTCAGATTGCAGTTGGACATCTGAAAGCAGCTGTGCTGTTGGAAGAGTTGTAATAAGCAAGGCATTTATTCTTTTTAACTTTTATTTGACAGTTTTCAACAAAGTGACTTGCAGTTTTAAGTTACGCTCACATACTGATTTATACAGCAGGGGAATTTTATTGTACCATTTCAGGTTAAATGCCTTGCTGAACAGTAGGGGTTTGGATTCAAACCAAACCTTTGTATCCAAAGATGTCAGCTGTAACCACTACACCACTTTGCTGGCCCCTATGTCTGCTCCTTGTTTTCTAAAAATACCTAAAATGTATCCATATTTTTAAATCATCTACAGAAGGATTGTGTTTGTGCTGTCGTGTCCTTGCTTTTTTATAGTCATTGAAATTTACGGAAATGAAAGTTGTTTTGATTTTGTGTTTTTTGTAAATGTGGCCATTTAATTAGTCATATTTCTATTTGTATCAAATAAGTATAATGGTTATTTGTATTGGTAATTTGTACATTGTTTTTATTATTGACATTTTATGTTTTTTTTTCAGTTCTACTCTTTTCCAAGCTCTAGCACATGTTGAGCTGGTAGTAACCAAGAACCCCATTGCTGGGCATCTGCAAGAGTTTATCTGTCTGTATCTGTGTCTGAAAGAAGGGACCTGCTGGTGACAACAGAACAACACCCATTAAAACCCCCCAGTCAAGCTGGACAGGGCCAAGTGCAAACGCTTCCTCTTCGCCCCCTGACCTCATGGACACAGCTGAAGAGCTCCCAATCAAAGGAAACCAGCTGGTTGGCCACCTCCTCGGCGCTCATGTCGTGTAGCTTGCTGTCTCCTGGGGACCAATGAACCTCTTCTGGGAGTGGCAGCTGGGTGACCAAAAACAGCAGGAGGGGATGAGCACGATGTTCAGTCAAGTAAGCAGCAGTCTGGGCTTCTCCTGTCCTTTTGGGCTGTTTTACTTGCCCTCAGTTTTAGACATGACAATGACAACAACAACAATAATTATAATCTAGCTTTTTACTCTCCCGTTTTTAAGCCATGTTCTTCCAGGACAGTATTCCGTCCACACATCCCTCCATTTAACTCACCAAGGTATCCAACTCATGTGGCTCACAGGCAAACAGGTGGGTATTGACACCCAGCGTGGTGAAGACAGCTTCATCACTGGGGCGAAACACAGCCTTTTCTATGCACAAAACACACACAAGCACAGTTACAAAAGCCTAAAATCTATTCTTATATTAAGCAGTGTAATTTGGAACCACATAAGCAGAGTATAAGGGGACTCAGATTTGAATCCAACCCACTGCTGTGGTACCCTTAATCAAAGTGGTCACCCTGGAATGATACAAAGATTTACCCAGTTATACAGCTATATAATTTTTCTGTAAGTATTATAATGTACAAAAACTTGACACTGTAAGTCACTTCATATAGGTGTTAGCTCAGTTAATAATCATAAATGTTTCCACATGCATCATCTCATCCGGAGTGTGCAATGCATCTGAGTATACTCATGCTGAGATGTAAATGTATGTTTTAATCTGTGCACATGAACATGTGCACACAGAAGGATGATACCTTAAAATGATACAGAACCTATCTGATGCTTTTCTCCAGAGCAACTTAAAGTGTTAAGTCACTTGCACTGATTTACTCATTAGTAGAGCAGGGCAGTTTTTACAGCACCAATTCAAGGTGAATGCAGCAAAGGGTGGGATTTGAAGCCAGGTCCTTTTAGTCGGAGGCAGCACCACAAACCACTACGCCACCTATTGACCCTTTAAACACACTTAGGAACCACTACAGTATTCTGATCATCAAGAGGCTGAATTTGCACACATTTATAGCACACATTTGTTGCGCATGCAGGCCTAAATGGTACTGCGTTCATGTACAGATTTACCTCCAGAGGATGTTACGGCCACAAGGATCAGTGTTCCTGGGCGGCTTGGCTGCTCCTCACTGTACTGCAGCTTCTCCTGTACAAGAGCCAGGATCTCGCCCACACGGCATGACAGTCGGCTGCGGATCGTGACGTACGAGTGGTCTGGCATGTACACCCTACAGAAGACTGCGTGAGGACAACACCAAATCAGCGCTCTGCAAACAGCATCGTCCAGCTTGCATACCTCCTGCAAAAACACACATGTGAGGGCACGCAAAGCCACATGCCAACGCCTCACAGTTCTCTGGGACGTGCACAGTTCGCCACACCTGTCTGTCTGGATTTAAAGATTAAGATGCACATTAGTGGGAGCAGAGCCACTGCAACAGCAAGATCAGTGTTAGTCTAAAGCACTTGTGTGTATTAACAAAAGCCAACAACAGCAACACAATGCTGTGAAAGGGTCTCCCCACTTTTCAACCCTCTTTATTTTTGCAGCTTTTGTAATTTAAATTTGATCAGATCCTTCTGTCACTTATAGTACTCTGAAGCTGATGCTGGAGAATGCTGGACATATTTATGTAATGAATCAGCATCGTCCTTGCGTATAATTTTGTTGTGTACAGTATTCAGTCCCAAATGAGGCACACAGTTGCTATGTAAGGTGAAACACTTTTTCATATGTTCTCCCTAGGTTGTCCTCGAGTGCACTCCTGCGATACCTGATGGATAGGCAGGACACAGCATTTGTCTTAGGTGTATAAAGCAGAACACAGCACACTGAATAGGAGGTTGTGGATGTAACATTTTTTCCATTTTCAGTCATTTTAAAGTAGACATAAATTTAATGTTGCTTCAAGCTAATAACAGTTCCGTGAGTTACCCTGTTTCCACTATAGAGGGACACTGAAACCATGCACTGAATGAGCTGTTGATGAAAACAGAATAAAGGTATAACATCAGTTTTTAAAATTACTGTAGCTTTTTTTGCAGAACCTAACTTTTGTGAGGGGGGTCTGTGGGACATCTGTATTACTAAGATTTTCCTGATTGTGATGTGCGGTGAGACTTGCAAGAACTTTGAGTTACGATCAAAAGTCCCAGTTCGAAATTATTTTTGAAAGCTGAAGTACGTAAAGTAAAATAAGAACTGTGAAGTGGTGAACAATCTTAAGGTTTTCAATCTCATCCCTTTCCTTGAATTATTGCATGGACAGCTACCTACCAATGAATCCAATTCCCCACCATTCCGGGTGTTAGTCAGTTCCAGATCTACAGGAGATACTTCCTAGCCCTATCTAGTTCTTCCTAGCTCTAAAGCCTATAATAACTACACTGGCCACTTACTCTCGTCGGACCCTCGGAAGGCCTCTCGGGGCTGCAGGCAGGAGTCAATGCGGCGGAAGTGGCGGAAGAGTGGTCGCACCTGCTTCTTCTTGACGTCCTTGTCTTCTTCACTACTGGAGACGAAAGGGTTTTATGCCATTCAGCTCACTGTTTTTTAAACCATGAGGGTGTCATCAGTGTGAGCTGTAGGTCAGGCTGTGAGACTGTGTTCCTGAACAGCTCATACAACAGAGCTGATTATATGTACGTAGCATTAAAAACTGGAAGTCATTCTGAAACTATGGTGGTCTGCATTCCTCTGAAGCTGTCTTTCTGTTTTAAGGTCTTGTGTTCACTGGTGGAAAATGAGCAGCTCCAATATGTTTGGTCATTGGCTGATGGGGTGTTCCATTGTAGAACATAGGATCCTGCTCCCTTTCAAGCTCAAAAAATAATTCAGTGTACCTCTGCTGTGCTATAACATGTAAACTGCTCATTACATATGGAAAAAACATGATATACACCTATACAATTTGTATAGCTGTAGGACTGTGCTTTCTAAGGCAGAACAGCAGTGAGACAGAAGCAAAGAAGAGTTGGCAGGATGGTAACGCAATGGGCTGCTGTGAAGTGATATAAAAGCACAGTATCTGTAGTTCTGTAAGTTTTAATGGACTTTTGTCTTCTTAGGTCTTGACTCACTGGCTTTGTAATATCTCAGTCCAGCGCTGCAGCTTGAGAACATCCTCAACCAGCTCTGGGTATTGGTTCAACTCCTGGGCAGCATGTAGATATAGCTCCTGATGGAGAAACACAGAGAGACATGGAGGGATGGAACAGATGGAAAGAAAAAAGAAACAGCCGGAACAGAACTGCAGGTAACTGAACTGAGCCTGAAGACCACTGGCAGCACAGCAACCACAAATGAGAAATTCAGCAATCCACAAGAATGCAGTATATATGAAACAAATATTAAATTATCACAGGTTTTTTTCCTTAGAATTAGTCAAATTTTGACATGTTAACTCATATTGCTTGTATTTCATTTTGTGACATTTGTAAAGTCACAAGAAATTGCAGACATAATCAGAGAAAAGGCAAACTCATTGTTTGAAAACCCATCTTCCACCAAAACTTTCAGCAGTCTATCCTTAATACCACATTTGCAGATGGTGATACAAGAAGTTTAAGAGCAAAAACATAAAACATACACATAATAAAGAACTCCTCTTAGAATAAATATAGATAGAAATGTGTAAAAGTCAGCAGATATTCTCTCATTCTGGAAAATTGATCCTATATTGTCTTGGCTTAATATGATGTGATACTTGCACAGGTGGTAGTACATTATTTTTACTCCATTACTTGCATTTAAGTAATTTTCTAGAGAAATTGTACTTTTCAGCATCAACACCATGTACTTTTAGTACAAAAACATACTTTCACATTTCTGTCACTCTCCACTTATCACGTCTGAACTTTTCACATTTAATTTTTTTAACTTTCCTTAACAAAATTAGGTAACTACTGTAATCAAATGTCAGTACTTACCATTGTCATTGGCCATTGTCAGCTGCCAGTCTGAGTCACTTTTACACGAACCACTAACACTGTCACTCTACTGCAAACTGACTTTTCTTGATTTTTTTGGCTCTAATTTGCTAGCATTGACACCATGAGTTTACTGCTTGAGTTTCCCTAAATTTTCACATATAAGATATCAAGTTCTCTGTGGGATAATCTATTGAAAAGATATGTAGCTATATTTTTCCATTCGTTACAACTGTATGTTGAAAGTGCTAACATTGCTTGTGGATAAAAACATAAAAAAGTTTAATTTGATTTGAAGGAAGTTCAGTACTTGTGTAATACTTTGGCCTGATCATTTTTTGTTTTTACTCAAGTAAATTTCTGGACAAGTACGTTTACTTGAATATACTTTAAGTATCAAAACTTTTAGTTGATTTATATGTTTGGCTATTTTATTCTGGCTATGCTTACATATTTATACAATTTGAAATTATTGTATTTGTGAGAACAAGACACGTTACAGTGACAACGTGTAACTTTGCGACTGTATGAACAGTACCTTGGCAAAACTGTTTGACCTCTCACCCTCCTCCTGCAGCAGCTCACGGTAGGTGTCCAAATAGCGGAAGGCCACGCTGAACACGGCCTGTTTCCTCTCCACCCCATCCCAACTGGGCCAGGCTTCCCGCTGCTTCCCCTCCACCCCAAATCTGACCCAAAAGTCAAGGCAAAACATAAGGACAGTGTGTGAGACACTAGGACACCTTGTCTTCGACAAACAGACACTTGTTGACATAGACCGCAATGCGACATGTCCGCAGCGGTGAGAAGCAGGACACAGTAAAGAGTAAAGGATAATAATAACCCAGTAAGTGATTTTCATTAAGTAAAACAACTTAGCTCTATAAGAACCTCAAATGACAAAAATTGCTCCAAAATGTAAAAAAGTTCAAGCTGCAAACGTGCAGCGTCTGAATATAATTACATGACTGCTCAGGGTTTTTGGGCACAAGCAGAAATAGTAGTCAAGTGGAAAGACGTCCACAGACACAAATGAACATACCTGAAAGCTTTTACACAAAGGAAGAAAACATACAGTACATTCAGGCTCAAGATCTAATTAAAACCTTGCCCAAGCACTACGTGACTCAGACACACCCATCACACCCACACTCTTAAACTCCTGGAGTTTTTCTTATAAACAAGGAAACTAAGGAAACAGGAGTGTAATCCTGCGTTTGGCTTCCTTCATGAGTGCTGTCATTGTGAAATGCACATATATCACACACATGAATGAAAAAACTGAACAGCGTACACTGAGATGATCAAAACACACAATGAACAAAACAAAAGACAATGAATTTGAATTTATTGTCTAAGAGGGAAAAACATTTTAAAAAGCTATGATGAAGAAGCAGGTGTTATGCAGTGTTACTGCATATAATACTAATTATACATTGAATATATATGGATAGTGGCCTGTAAAAATTTGAATCTCCCAATACAAGAAGATATACTCTGACTGGTTTAGGTGAAGTCTTAGTATAGATGAAGGAATAGGCAGTGAAGGGGTTATCAGCTTCAGCCATTCATCATCACACCTGTGTCCTTCACACAGTATCAGAAACATCCAGGTATGCAGCTAAAGCATCACTGGGGTGTACAGTATGGCCAACCTGAGCGTAGCCCCCATGCTCACACTGTAGAATATTTACCAGTCCATACTCACAGAAAACAACTTAGAGGAGCAATAAACAAGCATTATGCCGAGTCCTCATGTTTCAAGTAAAGTTAAAAATTTCAAACAATTTTTTTTATTTTAAATTATATCTGTTTATTTACAAAATGTGTCTTTTGTGGAGTTCATGTCACCAGCTTTCCCCAAATCCTCACACTGAAGTAAAGAGTAAAGAGCACCCAGAGTAGGAATGTGGGAATCAATGAATGAATCACTTCATCTTTTACAGTTGGTGTCTATTTTTCTTGAGCGGTGGCGATCAATAACAAAATGACAAACAGTGTATTTTTTTACGGAATAATCTATAAACAGTAATTGGCATTTAATCTGTGATGTGTTTTTATTTTCAATTATTCTAAATTAATTTGAATGCAGCTAACAGTTAATCTGTTAAAATCAACTCTTATAGCAATTTTTAAAATTTGTTTTAGGCATATCTGAGACATTTACAAAACATACTCACCAAATAATGCAAGGCATGTCTTTATTATTGCTTTTATAGATAATATATGTACAGGTATTACCGGTAATAAATATATATATTGTCGTGACCCTGACAAGTGTATTTTGTTCCTAGAAATGGCTTGAATACCAGGAGACTAATTCCATTACTTCTTAAGAGAAAAATTATGATTCATTTCAGTTTCATCTGAGAAACCCCAATTAATTTTTCCCCAAAATATGCATAACAGTCTAAAATATCTCTGAACACTTTTAACAATTATTATCTACCAAAAAGTTAATGATAACGTTAATGTGGATCTGTGTGTTTATATGAGGTTAACTTTTACTTAATATCACACATTATGTTTCATTCCTTATTATAGGTAGTAATAGTAATGAATATGCAAGTTCAATTTATATGTAAAGTGAAAAAACAAAAAACAATATAAAGTAGAAAAAACAGTACAATTTACCTTCTGTAAAGGGCTGTTATTTTAATGAACTGTTATTGGGATACTTAAAACTGAACAGAAGTGAAATGACGAAAGAGAAATGATGAAAGTGCATGTGAGCACAGATGCTGGACACAGTGATGCTGTGCAGCTTTGCACACATACTTATGCCAATTTTGAATATTTCTTTGATACTGGCTGTGCTCATATAGTGCTCATTGTGCCATTACTTCTTAACTCAGATACCAATCTGGGTTATAATATATATCTTTTGTTACATCAGGAGTGCTATATATTAAAATAATATATATAAACCATGAGCTCAGATACTGGGGTATAGGTATATAATGAATTAACGTATTTGTTGGACAAAATGTGCAATAAAATGTAAGAACAAATATACGTTAAAAAAAATACATATATTATAAATAATACAGCAAACAATGTGGCTGGATGATGACAAATTTTGTCCATACTGAATAAATAAATTAAACTGAATTCTTAAATTTTTTAACAGACTTCCAGTTCCAGTTGTATAGAAAGGTTAAGGACCCAGTATTTTACAACAGAACATTTTGAAGGGGGCAATGCCTACACCACAAAAGTCATGGGAATACTATTGTCTGTAAATTATTTCTTGGAAATTGCACTTCTGTGTAACAAGAACCCCATTTCCAGGGGTTGGTACCCAGTGTTTTCCTGTACTTTAGTAACAGACAGAAGGTGGAAAACCATTTACAGTAAAGCAATGACTAATGTGACAGCAGACAGACACACTGTGTGCTCAGAACGCTGTACACTCTGTAGGATACTGTTGAAGGAGGATCCGTTGAAACTTGTCTGGGGCCAGGAAGATGGGGTGTGTCAGCATGAAGTCATCCAGCAGTGTCTCTGGTGCGCCAAGGAGAGAAACGGACAAGAGAGACAGGCATGGGTGCACTGAATTATAAACACTCCCTTTAGTATCTCAGTATAAATCCATCATTTCTAAAGTGAAAATCCTACATTTGACTTCAAAGATTACAGTCAACTGAGACGTGATTTCCAAGAGTGAGTGAGTCAGTGAGTGAACTTAGAGTAAAATTTACAGTATTTTGTTCCATTGTTAATCTGAAGAATACAGTGTCACTAAAGTGAAACAACTATTTATTAAAAATGCTAACTCCCATTTAATGAGGTTAACTGGTGAAAAAAATACACAAAACAAAATACATATACAGGGAATGGCAGGTAACTCATAACTTGCACTTATAGCCTGAAGGTTGCTAGTTTCAGTCTCCTAATCTGCACCTGCTGTTGTACCTTTGAGGTAGGAACTTTCCAAGAAGCAAAAGCTCTATAAAAAGGTCAAATGCTGTGTTGGTTTGGATAATAAAAGCGTTAGCTAAACATTCTGTATAACCTAGCATTCTGTACAGTTTAGGACAAACAAATGTACCAATACTTCATGAAACTGCATGCTGTCTCTATTATTTTGCATATTATGTTCATGGAAGGTTTCAACATGCTGTGATTTTGTTACACACACACACACACACACACACACACACCCTGTGACTGTTTAAGAAAGAATTTTAAACTTTCATAAACTTATCCCTCAGTAACGACTGAGTCATAAATATGTAAAACTTTCAAAAACCAAAAACTGGAAAAAATTGAGTAACTTTACAAGTTGATTTAGATTACATACTCATATGATACTTAGTTACAGAGTAATACATTTATAAAAGTGTTAAAATTCTTTTTTAAAATCACCCTGTATATAGAATTCAAGAATCTGTACGTTTTGATCAAGTGTGCCTCACTGAGAAGAGATGCATGTGGTCAGGTTGGCTTCATTCTATTTATTTCACTATTCCACATTTGTCCCACTATTTGTTCTGCGAATAAAAAAAGCACAAAACCCTCCAGAAATTACACAATGGATGCAGAGTTACCCATTTTGCCAATAACACCTTGAACCTTTGACTCTATTATTAATGAAGACACTTTAATTCCTATATATGATAAATATTGAAATATCTTTTTTTCCAAACACCAAATTAATTATTCAGGAACAATCTTTTTATGGTACAGTTTCATTTTACACTAAGCTCTTCAGTAGACAACCTGATCCTTTACTTATAATTCAGTACTTTGCATGTAACTGCATTTTGTACACTGTTGCTGTTCTGTGTTCCACTGGCAACCCAAACACAGAAAGCTGGCCCTCATAAATTGGGCAGTTTGTGAGAGTATTCAGTCATTTTTTTGTTCTGTTTGTTTTGTACAGACTTTACTTGAATGTTTCCAAGAAACACATACTGGTCATCTGTTATCAAGGCAATGACAAGGACAGATTTCCAGTTCTACCATATAGCATCAAAATAACAAAACATCCAGAATGTTATCATATGTGAATAAAAAAACTTCTGTAAATAAATCTGTTCTTGTTCCTTGATACAGAGGCTCATTAGTTTTTCAGCTTTCAGAAACAGGAAAGAATAAGATTTTCATCCCAGTGACACATAAGTGCTTCTTTTAATCCTGGAAAATGAGTTGACAGAAACCAAAGGTAACATCCATGGTCCTCCACCAAACTGTCACGCAAGAACCATACACACCTTAGGGTCCTGTTCAGTATGATATGGGATTATCTGATTCTGTCAACAAGTATGAACTCTGTAGCACTAGATGCTTTCAAGTTCAGTAGTCAAATTGCTGAAGGGTTTGGAATATTAAATTAAACTTTAAGACCTGATTTACAGTATTTACTGGTGCCAAAAACTCGTTGTTTTCAAACAGGGGAATTCTATGTTCAAATAAAACAGAAACAGAGTAAACTATTTAGTGCTCCAGTCATACACTTCTTAAATCATCTTTATATTAATCTTAGATAAATATTAATCCCCTCCTTCCCAGCACTGAATACCTTTGTAACCTAAAATTAATTTATATGGTCTGTTCAAAGTTAGGTATATTTGGAGTTTTGGTACTTTCATTCTGTAAAAATTTTGGGAAAAGACACATTAAAAATCGTCACTGAAAATTACAGAAAAGTAAACACTCTTGGTGGGTATATATATTCCAGTCAATTATAGAAATTGACTTTTTACTTTGGGTGTCTGATGTCACAACGTAAGTGAAAAAAGACAGCTATAAATTAATGAAATATCCAGATAGATGCTGATATACAAAAAGGTACTTCAATGCAGACTAAATCACACATTCAGTCTGGGTCAAACTCAGAACCCTTTAAATAGCCTTTATGCCCTATTAAAGAGCATGGATTTAAAAATTTGATATCTGTCTACTTCATGCTCTGCAGCATGGAGTTACATTTTGAAATCATGACAAAGTATTGATGAACATTGATCAAAGAAGTGTTTATCATTGTGCTCAAAAAAGTACCAGTAATGTCTCCTGTCCTGCACTTATAGACAATGAGTAGACGCACACACAGCCATGGCGGGAAGGCGCTGAACAAACAAACAAACAAAGGTGCACAGGTAGATCCTGCAGGTTGACTCTGAGATAAGGGCACCAGTTGAGACATGCCTGCACGCCTGTGCTACACAGACGCCCACACTAACCCAGCAAACAGAGATACACATTCCTTTGTTACCGGAAAGAAAGCATGAGCTGTCTACCTGTAAAAATAACTGCAGAAATGAGAAATTCCTCAAGGTATTTGCCTATTTCTCAACAAAGAGAAGTGGCTGAAAGAATTTTTTTTAAGTAGTAAAAATGTGTTCACATCAATCTATATTTTAAGCACCACCTAAACAAAGCATTAGGTAGATAAAATGTAAAAATCTATTACTGATATTTATACATTTTTACTTATTTTCATTACAAAGTAATATTAGGCATATAATTTTTCTACCACTGCTTTAGAGAAATACAAATGTATAAAAACACAGAAAAACATAAATGTGGAAAAAAGAAAATATACTGGCAACTTGTATGTCAAGTCAGAAAAGAAACAACACACATAATACACTTCAAATGATAGAACTGAGAGATATCGTACAAAAATTTTAATACTATATTTAACTGATGTATAGAAACCTTTTTTTACAATTCATCTAAAAACACAGCAAACAGTATAACTGAGTGTGATGGCTGTATAGTATGTCACTGAAAAACCAGTTAAATGTGTGGTGATGTAATGCAGAGGAAGTGTTACTGTAGTGCATCTAGCAGGGGTTCTTCTGCAGTCACATGGCATAGCTACAGTAAGTGTGTGTTGTGTACTCCTTCAAGGCTACCGTGTGAATATGTTCAAACTCCTTCAGCCTTGCGTTGCCAGGGAGACACAATGTTGAGCAGCAGTGATGACAGGACCCCCTGGTAAGGCAGCAGACAGAGAGGAGAGTGGAGGAGGACGAGGGTGCTGGGGAAGATGCTCAGTGCTGAACAACATTGTAGACGGGGTCATGAGTGGGGAAACTCAGACCTGTGGTCAAATACATTTAGAGCAGAGGACAGAACCCACTTTTACCTGGCTGCTAAGTGCCTCAACCTGAACATACTGAGTGTGGAATTAGGCACTTTGGATAAATGCAAATGGAAGCTGCTGGAGGCAATGCCCAGGGGTGTGTGCAGCAGCACAGCTCCTAACAGGTTGGACCTGCACTTCATGTGTCTCTACTCCAATCTGTTTCTTCAAACTAAAGACCATTTAACACACTTGCCACAATAAAATATTTATTTCATACTGAGCTTTACCATCTCCTTGTCCAGGAACACATCCACTAGTCTCCTTCACAACCTTTGCATTTCATGATGTACTATTCAGTGTGTATATAAAAACCAAATATGAGACTGAGCTCAGCATAAGGGAATTTTCAAAGTTTGGGCCATAATGGTAATTGAATCTCTGAGATTTTGTTTTACAACTGGAAATCCCAAATAAATTATTTGCTTAATTAGGGAGATACTTGTACTTGTTATAAATTTCACAAACAAATTCACACACTTATTTTCACAAGATACTTTAAGTCATTTGTATGTTTAAAAAAGAATCAAAGCTAAGCAACACAACAACTGTGATATTGACCAGTTCTGCAGTAACACATTGATTACTCTCTTGCAATTCTCTATAGGTGTCTTGTGCTGATAAAACAAATCAGGAGTTGCAATCTGAATGGATACCAGACAAAAAGGGTACATGTAAAGTGTATTTGTTGTGGCCATAGAAGATATACAGAGCTATGCATTTCTTCTGATGTTCAGAGTTTAGAAAAACTACATAAAGGACAAATTATTTAAATGTGAGAGATTATCTTGTCTACTAAATTTCCTTTTGCAGTGATTTTGGAGACATACCTTAAAAATTACACACAGTGTATAGAGCGATTTGTGCCTCAGACCGAATTTAGGCTTGGGACGAAATCCAGCTCTGTACGCCACATGGTCACAGATCAAACACGTTTCAGGTTAATAAATCACCTTTAATTCTCTTAGCGTGTGTGTGTGTGTGTGTGTGTGTGTGTGTGTGTGTGTGTGTGTGTGTGTGTGTGCGAGACAGAGCGAGCGAGTGAGTGAGTGAATGTGTGTCTATGTGATTATCCTGATATAGACAGCTGGTCTGGGTGTACTCTGACTACCCAAGAACCCACTGCTTTCAGGATAGACTCCAGACCACAAAACACCCTAACAGCAGAGTGCAGAGACCACCATGCATGAGACCAAACATGTATACAATGAAGAAATATATTCCCCCCCCCCCCCCCNAAGCACAGACGTATCTCTGGCCAAACCCCCCCCCCCCCCCCCCCCCACACACACACACACACAAAACATACAGCACTGCAGACATTAACGTGCCACTGCTTCAGCTGCCTTGGACAAAACAAAACTAGCTGTTAAGCAAATAACTAGCATTATCTAGGTCAGTTATACAATCAAAAATGATAAGCATGAGGGAACTGAAATTCCTGCTGAGGATCCAAAGTGCTGCAGTTCTCAGGTTTCAGAAAAAATATTTTAATCAATTAGTTCTGGATCCACTTATTCTAACCTGGAATATATAGCAGTTACTAACATTACATATTACAGTAACACAACAGGACACAGCACTGCCTGAATAACATAGAAATGTGTTCAGATGAGACACTGCAGATGATTGCTGACTAACTGTAAAGCCATCAATGTATGTATAGATATAATCAAATTTAATAACAAAAACTGTTAAACGTGTAATTGGAAGAGAATTCAACTGACTTCTTGACCATGGCACCAACTTCTAGAAACCAGCCGAAGGTAAACACAGACTGAAGTCACTAAAAATGGGCCCTACGGATGTTCTGCGGAACTTTGTATTCAGCTTTTTTTGTTCCACTTGAGAGAAATATGTAATCAAGAACCTGTAATGACCTGTACCACAAACATGAGGAGACGCACGTTTTTTATGCAACACCTTTTACGGCACAAGGAAGGGCTGCAGTCACAACACAACCCACGCTGCACATTTGCATTGCCTTCCTCCTTATTCATGCATGAACTCAAAGTAAGTCAAAATGAACATATTTTATAATTGTGGTAAATTACATAGTGCAGTGTAATTATGAGGATGCCCCATTTCAGTCCCACCGTCGGTGTCCATCATGTCCTTGTCCTCAACCTTCACCTGTTCAATCAGAACAAACACTCCACTCCACTGCAACGAAGTACCATCAACCCCAGCTGTCCATGTCAATAGAAACCAGAAAGACACACACACACACACACACACACACACACACACACACACAACAAGGCCATGTAGCTTCCCAGGGTTTATCTGTGTGGCTGTGGGCTTTTCAGAACACTGAGCTCCTTTAGTTACGTAAACCTGTTTGCATTAGGCACCCACCCACACAAATCCCACAAGTCTCTGCGCTTCCCAGGGTTTCCCCATCCTTGTTTTCCCGCTCCCTTTCCCTCAGCTGCTGCACAGGTACAGGTATGTTCAGTATAAAACAGTTGGTGGGAGACAAGAGCAGGAGACACGCAGGTGGGTGGTACCTCCTGGGTGGCCGAACTGGGAAAAGATGTCGGCAGTTGGTGCTAAAACACAGCAGGTCTAACAGCAGGAATAACCACAAAACCTGGTAATTACATTATTTTTTTCTACCCCAGAACAAACATTCCAGGCCTGTTTACTAAAAAACACACACTTATTGTAACCAGTAAACTGCAAACAAACACGCATAAGAAGATGCAGTTATAGCTGCAGATCAACAGACTGCACAACACACACTGTCTGACAAACAAGGCCAAGCTACACATTATGGTCAAACAACAAGCTCACGATGTGGGTGTTGTACATAAGAGTGGCACGCCATCTCACTTTACATATATTCACAGAAAATGGTTATACATTAAAGATTTTAGTATCCAACTCTGACCCCCAAATTACCATCCTGCCTCTGCAAATTGGCACATCCGTTTAAGCAAAATTATTCTTCCTCAGTATGTTAACCCCATCATCACTTATGTTTGCTTTATTTAAATTTTAAATGAATAGACAATTACATTGTTCTTAAACCAGTGCATCCATCCTAACTAGGTTGTATGGTACTATTGTACCAACATCAGTTAGCTGATCATGTTGACCAACCTTCACGGTGTGTTTCAGCAGTCAGTTAATGGGAAAAAAACACAAAACTTATAAAATGGTTTACATGCATTTTAAAAATATATCAAATATGTGTATCCTTCCATAAGGAACACATGTTCATCTTTACAGACAAGACTGTGTGTGTAGGAATGGTCTGAACAGTGTAATTTTTAAAGAGTGTGGGGCAACCAGTTTGTGTTGAACAGTGTGTTGACCCAGCAGGAGCAAACAGGGGTCCACGTCGCTGCTTCCAAAGCAACAACACAAACAGCACAATGCACCTTTACGCCCCACGTCAGTGATGGACTGCATGTTTCTCATAGGGCTCTTTATCCCCTCTGACACTAGTCTCCGAGTTTCCATTCCTGTCCATTCCTACTCCATTCCACTCAGAAACATGATGATCATTTTATGGAAGAAGTGGCCTTTGTGGACTATAGATCATTTGGTTTCCTTTTTACACTGTCAATATGCTCCTCTTACAGAACACAGATGCACAGAAGAACAGCTACTGTACAGAAGAAATCTACACAAATTTTATAGAAACATTGGGCTTGTCAAGGAGGAGCACATATATAACCAGCCTTTCTATTCCTACTGAAATTGTACTGGCGTGTCTCAGATGGGAATGTACCCTGATGTAGAAAAAGATTACAATTTCCATGTTATATCTGTTGGTCAACAGCACTTAACAACAACAATGTCTGGCATTTAATCACAAAACAGACACCTGCTCTGTGTACCTGCAATGGAACATTTTTTGAAAATGTTTTGTTTGATCCTGGGATCACACTAAAGGAAAACACCAGCAACATATTTTTTGTTTAATAATTTATCGGAAGCCGTGTCACAGTACAAAAACAACCGCAAGCTAAACAAGCTTACAAAGAAACAGAAAAAAAATGGCGTGTGAATGTCAGGGCCTCAGTGGAAGACTCATACACAAGTGTGTTGCCTGTGTCCCTCTCAACAATCCCAGCATCCCTCATGTCCTACTCAGTGAACAAAAGCAGGTGGAAGTGCCTGACAGGTGCCACACAGCCCTCCTGCTTTTCATCTAAGGTGAACCAAAGCCTCCACAAGCTGGACACCAGACAACACCCACAAACAATGCTAAACACTTGGGGTCATTGCTCATCACTCATCACAAATGATCAAGACCCATTACTGCCCATCAGCACCAGTCCATCCTGAACACACTCATGTGGGAATAAACCCAGCGCTTCTCCTAGTAAACAAGCTAGGAGATAGTTCCTCACAGGGTATGCAGAGAGAATGTGAAAACACACAGGCGCCCACTGAGAGAGAAACAGAAAGATTTCCCACCTCCCACAAGAGATGCACTAACAATATTTCCTTAAACATGAAGAATGAGCCCAGAACCAATATAAATAAGGCCAAAAGTTCAGCATCGATCAAATTTGAGATCATATATTAAAACTGCAGTCAGAAGGTTGGTTAAATGTAATATTAATGACGGTAAACTGTGGTATAGCCCTTCTTGGTGCAGTTATTCCACCATTTAATATCCGCATCGTGGTTAGAATCCTTCCCTTATTACAGTTTTTGCCCGAGCATCGGTGCTTAGGAAATGCCGCACAGTCAAAAACAGTGTTATTTCGGTACGGCTGGATCCCATCTTGTGTGTTTCTATGCCAACAGAACCGGCAACCATCTGTAGTGTCTTAGGTGTGTCCAAACGACACAGAAACATAAATTCAGCACCGTGGCTGGCGGTGGAGTGGGTTCGTTCTCTCTCTCTCTCTCTCACACACACACACACACACACACACACACACAATCATCTATTTGTATAGAAACAAATATATTAATGAACTCATTCGTTCCAGTTCGTCAATCCCTGCAACACAATACCAGCTGGTCGCATTCTTACGTTTAGATTTTTTATTTATCACTTTTCTCCAAATCGACTTACTTTACATAATTTACACCGATTTACCCATTTATATTCTATTCACTGCATCAATTCAGGACAAATACCTGGATCGAAGGTACTAGAGGAGGAGGTGGGATTTGAACTTCAAGTGCAAGCAGCAGCTTTAACCACTACGCCACCTGATGGGACGTTTTATTAAAATATCGACTACACAGAAAATGGGAGCAGTGGAGAAACAATATGAAATCATTTATTTAAATTTGAAGGTGTATCTGTTTGTGTGCGCGCGATCACCTGTGCAGCCGCCCAGCCTCCTACCCCCCGCCAGGCTCTCCAGCAGCGCCACGACCAGGTTCTCCGGCGTGTCCGCCGGTACAGGGCTCCACTGCGCCTCGCTGCTGCCCTCGGAACTCTGCTCGTCGCTCGACAGGGACGGGCTGCGCAGCTCCCAGCACGGCGCCTCCTCCGTGTCCGGGCTGAAGAGCTCCCGCGCCGGGCCGCTCTCCGGGGAGCTCTCGCGGAAGAAGGGCACGACCCGGGAGAGGCTGGAGCGCCGCCGCGCGGCTCCGCCACCGGTCGCCTTGTCCCCGAAGCCCCCGGGCCGAGTGAGCGCAGAGCTCTGCTTTTTCAAGAACTTCTCCAGGGGCTTCATCCCGGCCGGCATGGTGGCGGCGCTGCGGGTAGTGCGACCGATGCGGAATCCGAACGGACCCGCCAAACAGCGGGGAAAGCAGGGAAAACGCGGCGATA
Source organism: Arapaima gigas (assembly GCA_900497675.1). Taxonomy (NCBI): domain Eukaryota; kingdom Metazoa; phylum Chordata; class Actinopteri; order Osteoglossiformes; family Osteoglossidae; genus Arapaima; species Arapaima gigas. The sequence continues at coordinate 736,043 of UFQX01000035.1, forward strand.
CGGCGACCCGGCCCCCAGCAGAGCTTCTCAGCGGCGCAGTGCGCTTGTTTACCCCTGCAGCGCCCACCCGGTGCACCAGTGCAATACTGTGTAAAACAACGTATCACAGTGTAACCGGGGTGTCGCGCGAGTAGAACTACAGTGCGTGGCAGGTGAAACAATGTAAACGACGCGCCGATCGCGTGCGCCACAAACACACCCGTCTCATGTTGTGTCGGAACGATCGTTTGGCGGCGACACACGGAGCAGCGTGTGAAAACAAAGCAGCTCCTCTCCTCTCCTCTCCGGCTGTGCGTGTCGGGCGCTCCGCGGTGTAAACACCGCTCTAATAGCGCTGCTCTCGATCCAGAGCGCCGGTCGCTCCGCTTCTCCGCCTCCTTCCCTCCTCCAGCCACCGGGCTGCCGGCTTCACACTGATCCGCATCCAGCCGCCCTCCCTCTCCTTTGTGTGTGTGGGTGGGTGTGTGACTGTGTGTGCCGCACTCACAATCCCCGCATTACATCTTCCTTCCCTCCGCATCTGAGCTCTCCGTGCTGTCGCTCCATCGACTGGAGCTTTACGAAAATCGACAGAACGCTACATGTTGCTACTATTTGCCGCCCGCGGTGTTAAACATGTACGATAAAAAAACATTTGGGATGAAGAACCCAGTTGCAGTAAAGATGTGGAAATACACCTCTGTTACCGAAACCCAAGCGGCCACCACCAGTCCACTCCCTCACCTCCTTGAAGACCAGTGAGAAACGGCTAACTAACCCAAAATCCTGATACTGGTTCATCATTCATTTTGGTAGCCACTAATATAAATAGGCCACCTACAGAGCACGTGTGACATTTTGTATGTGTCACTTAGTGCGAATCTGGCTACTTCAGCCTTGCCCAGTTTTCCTCTGGGATCAATACAGTATCTATCTATCTATCTATCTATCTATCTATCAAGCATCTGGAATAGTTTGGGTAATCCGAACGTTACTTAGTGGTGGGTTTATCCCATAACTGGCTTTATAAATAGTTTCATGCTGAAACAGGGTCAGAATGAGGAGAGGATAAGATGGCTGAATAACAGGTGGCTGAAGCTGTAACTATGGACGGCACTGGGGTTGTGTTACACTGGGCTCCTGTTTCCTTGCTGCGCTACCTGAGCCGAATACTCTGTTTCAGGAGGAAAAGCTGCACTTTATTAAAGATCTGGGTGTTTACAGCCCTGTTGTCCAGTATAAAAGACATGACAGATAAAATACTATACATTGCCATACATACATGCATACATACATGCCCCCTAAATTACCTCTCACTATACATAAGTGAGAGGTAATTTAGGGGACACCTTAGTCCCAGGTGACTTACAGTAAAAAATGAGCTGCACTGAGGTCCCTACAGTAATTCACCAGTAATTCATTTCTACAGCAGAGCAGTGTATCCTAAAACACAGCCAGTATCAGCAACTTCTCGTCCAGGTTAGAGGGGCAGTGATCACTGAGGTAGAATATATCCTGGATGGGACACCAGTCCATTGCACAGCGATCACACACATCATTGTGTGAGACACAGACAGGTAGGTTAGGTGCTGTGGAGTGAAAACTGAACCGTAGTGAATATTCACATTTTTTGATAAGGAAGTGGTTTATTAAAACCTTCTTCCGAATACGTCATGCCAACCTCAGACAGCCTGAGATGGATTTGAATCTCAACCCAAAGAATCAGTTCAGGAGCTGGGAGGCATCAGTTTTTCCTACTGCACCACCATAACATTGGCAGGAACTTTAGAGTCACCAATCCACCTGAAACACACGAAAACATCTCACAGACTGAGCCGGATTCGAACCCATGCCTTAACCCACAGCCCAGGAGAGACCAGCACTACCTGCTTTGCAGCTGTGTTTTTCAAGGATACAGCTGGGAATTTCCTTTTTAAAACTAAAATATGAATCGACTGCCGTGATCATAAAGCTGTGTTGTCATGTAATTATACTGATTTACTGGTACATTATAGCTCCAGGTTCGTCTGTATTGGGAAGGCAGGGCTGTGCTGCCCTTTAAAGCACAGGGGAATTTTTAATGTCAACAGAATTAAAGTATTTTAATATATATTGTGGGTCTGGGAGGGGTTGCTATGGGTTATAAACTATATGCAGTGTAGTAGTTCTGAATGGTTCTACTGTGGAAACAGTGAGCAGTCAGGATACTGTAGCTAAGGAGATAAAAGGAGATAAAGAGATGATATAAAAAGTTCAGTGTAAATGGAGTCTAAGTATATCAGTGTTTGACACAGAGTAAATTTACTAGTTGCTTCATGTTTTGTTTGTATTGTTTTGCTGCATTGTCGATGCCATAGAATCTCAGTTAGAAATAAAATAGTAAAAATATTAACATAAACCTATTGCGTGGAATATTTAATTTCATGTTCAAGTGTCACTGATTCTGTAACATTAGGATAGCCCAGTGCAACTCCAGTCGAAGATACTATTTATCTAAAGCATAATTTCCCATTCCACAAACAGTGTCTAATAATAATAATAATAATAATAATAATAATGAACAGCACTACACTTCTGTATTCAGCTTCAGAGATTATTAGCATATTGTACTCTTCCACACCGTGCATACATCCAGACACATACATTATACTTCAGAAGGCATTGTGGGCATTTTATTGGTTTGCATCCTGATTTTTTAAGATGCAGTTGACTGCATGAAATATCCGACACCCAAATGTGATCTATAAAAATATACTGTTAAAGCATTTTTTCTTAGTGAGAACAGTAACAAATGTGGAAAGATGATGGTAAACTGCAGAGCCTTCGAAATCAAGTGGTCACTGTGATACAGAACTACTGTATAAGGGTCCCCATGCAGCAAAAAATATTTATTGTGAAACACTATGTCATCCTAGACTGTCACCAGCTGGTTATCTCTCGGTTCTGTAAGCACTGTTTTGGCTTGTATAACCTGCCCCAGCAAGTCACCTTGGACAAATGCACCAGCCAAGTAAATAAGCAAACAAACAAACAAATAAATGATTGAAAAAATAAAAACCTAATCTGTCCTATCACAGGCAACTGTATAAAACCAAGTCTTTTCGCTGAGAAAAAGAGAAGAGAAGAGTGGAGTGGAGTGGAGGGGAGGGGTGGATGCAAAGCACTCCTGAATATTCGGAAACTATCCAACACAGGGTGCAGCTGAAACGGAACACAGTCCACCCAGTCAGAGACAAGTGTGCAGGGAACTAGCAAGGGGTAAGAGAGTCAAACCTCTGCAGGCTCCAAATATTAACAATTAAGACAGATCAGATTATCATATTGAATCAGTGTTAAAAAAATAGAAGAAGAAAACCTCAGCAAATGTATGTGGGAGGAGCACCATTGTGAGTGGGAAGAACAAAAGAAAAATTGTGTAGTAGAGAGCGGCAAGAAAACATGGGCCTGGGAAACAGAAACTAAAGGTGAGCATAAATGGTATTTTTTTGGTCCGGCTGCACAGAAAAAAGCCATTATATAAGAAACAGGCCTGGGCCTGTGGTGCGTGCAAAGAGCAGGACTCCATCTGAGACCTGCTGCAGTTCAGCTATCAATCAGATGTCCTGTACTGCTGGTTCAACAACTTAAATGAACCCTTGAGAACAGTGAACAGATGACAGAGGTGATAAAAACATCACAGGTGACCCAAGGCACATAATTCAGGAACAGTCCAATGAGCAGCAGTTTGTCCACCAGAAACAGTTCTGTCCTTATTAGTAACAGTGCAGGGTCCAGATGGTCTGGAGCTTTTTCCAGAACCATCTTTTGCACTGCAGTGCAATCTCACACACAAATTCTCTCTCATACACACATTATGGACAATTGACATTCACCATTCTACCTGAAGCATCTTTGGACTGTGGGAGAGAACCCACACAAAGACTGGGAGGACATAAATATGCCACACAGACTGAGATGGATTCAACCCCATGTCTGAACTTACAGCCCAGGACATGTGGTGCACCAGTGCCAAATGCTATTGTCCCCATGTTACCCACAAAAACAAAACATTTTCATATAACTCATTTAAATAGTGAAATATTGCCATGCTAATAAATTGTTCTCGGGTTTCCACACTACAGAAGTAAAAAATAAACTGCTGCTTTCCTTTATGCTTAACCTTATAAGGCTTGAGAAGAGAATTTTTTTAAGAATACTTCCTTAATTGGAACAACTGGAATTTTTGTATAAATTCAGTACAGAGTCCCATCTACATCTTCAGAGCCTGCTGATGCAAACATACTAAGATAAAACTGACATCAGTGATTTTTTGTTAAAACTGTCTTTAATACAAAGCATTTAATGAGATCACCTACTTTTAGTCAGTGTGACAGTAACTGAAAGAAGTTTTAGAAAATTAAAAATTGTCAAAGCAGACCATCAACATGGTAGAAAGTGAATAAACTCTGTTGAACTGTTTCAGCGCTGGTAGTTCAAAGGGTTCTGTATCCCTTCCCTTTCAGAGTAAACATTACTGCACCTACTGGCAGAAATATGAGAGATGTGCAAACTTGAGCAATACTGGTTCTCTGGACCTTGAACTGCCAGTGGTGACATTGTCTCAACTTCAGACCAAGTGGTTTCACATAGCTTCCTCTCTGTTCCCAGCCTCTCTGCCTCTCTCAGTAGGTGTTCTACAGGGCTCAAAACTGGATGCTTAGACTTCTTATTTACACCAATACCTTTGACTCGGTCATTGTCTCTCATGAATTCACCAAACCAATATCAGTAAACTTCTTACACTGCAGTTTGCATCTGTGAGATCTTTTTCTGAATGACAGATCACCATTTACCATCCAGTGTCTCCAAGGCTGAAATTCTACATCTCTGTGCTGGTCCTTTGATTTGTCAAGAGTTCAACCTAGATAACTCATTCACCTTGTCTACTTTGCCAGTCATGAGCTGGGGAGAAACATATAACAAGTTCATTGCTCCCAGCACACAAAATCTTGTAGCAGATTTTTTTTACATAGCTTCTGGTCCAGGCCATGGTGGTATCATGCCAGGACTCCTGCAAGTCTCTCATGTTGTGTCTTCTGGGCTCTGCTATCAATCCTCTTCTGCTGATCCAGAATGCCACAGTACAAATTATGCCCCATATGCCCCTCCTTCATATGTCTCTCTTTTGGCTTCCTCTAGCTGCCTGTATCAAACTCAACAGTAATTAAAGCCGAAAAGGCTGTTAAAGCATCTGCTCCCTGACATCTACAGGATCTGATCACACTCTATACCCAAACAAGAGTATTGTGCTCCTCCGCCTCTGGTTCCATGGTTGTCTCACTCACAAGGTGCCAAAAATGAAAAGCCTGTTGTTTCTCAGTTTTGTCTCTGATATGGTGGAAGGAGCTCCCTCTGTTCTTCAGGAATCCCTGCGGTATTCGAGTAATGTATCAAAACCCATCTTTAACCCTATTTTCTCTCCTGACTCCCTGACGCCTACATAAATGAACTCCGTAAATACAGCATCTGTTATGATAATGTATGTATTTGCTATTTGAACGTCACTTCTGTAGGCAGCTAAATGAGTGATGTGGGAGCAACATGGTGGCATCAAACCAGCAAGCTACACTTTGATAATCCATGTCTGTTTCTAAAGCTCTTGATCTGTTGTTGATTCACTTTTGTCTCGCTTAGTTGCACTTAGCTTTAGAGGAAAGTCTCTGCCAAATGCATACATTGAAGGCCAGGTAGAAACTGTATTTGATTATAAATGTGACAACTTTCTTACAAACCAGCTAATTCCTTAGCCCACACAACAGACTATGCCTTGTTAAGGAAAACAGAATTCCCACAATACATACTGTGAGCTGATCCAGCTGTGTTTTCTCCAGTGATTCTTCCAGATTCTCTTCGTTGACTGAGTCTCATGTTCTCTTGTTAATCTGAATGCTGGTTCCTTTCAAAACCTATTGGCCTGGAGGGAATAAAATGAAGAGCCACCATACCTGTAACCTGCCACTCAGAATACATGCTTCGTTGCTTTGGATCATGTCATTACATGTGATGGTTCCATAAATACATTTATTTTGCCACACTAGATTAAAATAGATTTCTAAAATTGTTCATTATGATGTAGGTGCTGCTCCAGTATCAACACCAGCACCAGAAGTCTGACAGGAGCACTTTTTTGGAAGTTGGCTTTGCTGTGAAGGTAAGGTTTCCTCACCTTTACTTGCAGTACACACCTCACTTGGTCAGCAACACGGCAGCAGCATTTCCTCTTCTTACTCATTTTTAAATTTCACAAAGAAAGAACAGTAAAGCCCCCAGGAATGTGGAAAATTAAGCTGCGAATACATTATTCATGTGTAAATTCTCCTTTTGCAACTTATTGGGAATTTACATGCAATTGTTTTGCTGTTTTTCTTTTAAAAATATTTTCAATGTTAAATTACTTACCTATTTTACAGGTGGGCAATTGATATCGAGGCAGACTTAACAGCAGTCAGTAGGATTCAAACTGCCAAATCCAAAGGCACAAGCTCTTTACCACTAACCTTTACGCTCATTACTCGTGTACAGGATGAAGGCAGAAATGAAGGTTGAAACGTGTCATTAAGAAAATGTGAGGAAAACTGACTTAAACCGTTTCCTCTGTTGACGTCTGAGGCCACGGGTGCCCCCAAGGGCTGGAGCACAAAAGACTTTTGATTAACTACTGATGTTCAAAGTAACTTACTTGGAAAAATATCTGCACAAGTTTTAAACATAAACAAAATAATTTTGCAAATATGCCATGAAAGTGAGGAGCCGGACTAGCATTTAACTGTTACTCCGCTAGGGACCCCTAGTGGCAAGTTTTTAAAAAGTCAAGGAAAAAGTTGAAAACGCAACTATATCTGCCATAAGTCTTACTCCCGTGACAGGACATAATATCTGCAAGTTTTATACTAAAAATTTAAACAAATCACGTTCCTCCTGTTCATGCAAAACTTCAGCCCTGCTACATTTATCCTATTGCTCACACTCCTACTCATTTCTGAAATTGGTGAGATGTCATTCAATGAGGAGTAATTTTATTCTTTATTCTTTCATCCCACCAAAAGTCCACAACCATCTTGATTTGACAGTTTGACAGCAAAGGTGATATGCAAGATCAACAAGACAAGTAAAGCATATAATGTACACTGCTTTTTATTGTTACAATGATCACCACCTTAAACATAACATTAAGAGCATCAATGGATGTGAATCAGTAATACTTTTACAGTTGAAATATTTATTCACACAAAGAACACAGAATACAGGAGGAGCCCCAAAGTTCCACCCACAGCTTATAAGGGAGGAATCAAACAAGTCTGAATTCAGTCCAGGTCTATTTATTTGAGCATGCATGTACTGTAACTGTTTCATCTGCAAATAGACTTTGTGCCTCAACCAGTCTTGTGTCAAGGCCTCTCTGCTGCTCTTCTGGAGGTTAGCGCTTTTAAATTAAGTTTTATTACAAGGCAGAAAAAGCATTCATAAAAGTAACAGAATTAAATTTAAAAATAATAAGCACTGTACTACCATCTCACACAGTGAAGGATAATCTCCTCTGAGGTCTTTTGGACCTGGACAAGTTCTCTAAACCGGCAAAACTTCCACAGGTTTCAACACAAACAAACTTATGTACAAAACATTTCCCTGCAGAACACATATCAGATCATTTCAGGACAACAGCCCACAATTTTATAACTTGTTAAAGAATACAGTACAATGCTAGAAAAAGCTTAGTAAATTTAAACCCAATACTTATAGCAATTTGCAAGCACCATCAACATGGTTACAGTACTGGTCAATATTTAGGAATACGTCCACTGGTCGACCCATCCAAAGTGTGCGATCTGAGGGAAAATGGTTCTGCAGAAATGAATGCACTGTACACATACTGTCCAAGCACAGGTCCAGTCTGAGGGTGACTGTCAGCAGGAGAATCCAGTGCTGGGCAAAGATATCCAAAGTCCTCAGGAGCTCGCATTTGATCATAGAACACGGCGAAAAGTGAAACTACCACCCAGAAGAAGCATTTACATTGACATGGGCAACCTTAAGAAGAGAAATGTTCCCAAAATGGATAATTGAGGAACGTTGCCACTTACAGCATTTGCGCGCTACTGCAGGGACCTCAACTGCTCAACAAGGCTAACAGTTGTCACCTTGTTACCTCCAGTCTGGGGTCACACAAGTGGGATTTAAAAAAGAAAAAAATAAAATAAAATAAAAAAAAATAAATAAAATCTGGGGACATAGGAACCAGGAGAAACCAGGCAGACAGCAGCAGGGGCTTGATGCTGCACTTTGTGCTGCTCATCTCATTACCGCCAGAAGCCTGCTGACATTCAGCAGACAAAGTGAAGACAAGCCTCAGCACATGCCAAGTGTGTAATTGCTGCCATAAGCAAAATAAAGTAGTAAATATATGAAAATATGGGAACACTGGAACTGCTCTGTGTGTCTATAGTGGTGATGTTCTTGGAACAATGAAACAGTGGATGAACATGGGCTGCACTGTATACCTGTTTAATAGCACCACCAGGATCTGGTGGCTATTGTCACACACCACTTTTTGTTATATGGAAGTATTTGTCCCATTAACATCCCAACATACAATAATGAATTCCTAAGTGTGTGGCTTTGGACTTCTCAACACGCAATATTACACAATGGGCCATCAGCAGACATCTGTAGTGACCACCTCCAGTGAGTCTCAGAGGTGGCAAAGACACGGGAAAATTAACAAAAAAAAAGTTTGAGTAATCTGAACAGAAAGTGTACTATTCAGTACATGGTTATTTTTTATATATTATGCTTCGTTATTGTAAAATTTTACTCTTCAAACAAAGTAACATTTTATTAAAAAAAGACCACATTCTTCCACACAGTGCTGGTCCTTAGATACACTCCTCTGCTCAGCTAAGAGCCAGTCTTGTCTTTGTCCTTTCCATTCTTCTCATCCTGGAAAGAATTCAGGAAAGTCAGTTTTACAAAAATGGAGGACATTATAAAAGGCCTTCGGGAGCTTCATTGCAGTCAACAGCAGGAGAAACACTTCAGACAAAAAGTTCAGAGGCTTAAGACAAAGCACTGAAAATGGCAATATTAAAATAAAATTAAACCTCACATCAATGCCTTCCATCCATTTCATTTTAGTAAAAAGGAACAGTGAAATAAATTGGGGAATTGTAAAATTAGAGTAAAAAATTGAACAGATCAAAAGAATGTGATCTGAAGGATAAATACTGTACTTTTGAAACTGCAGAATTTTATTGATCCTGGGAGTAAACAGTGCACAAATAACTAAGTAGTACGGATAGGCTCAGTACCACCCCAACACTGAGAGAAGTCTGGGCCTAATGGCTGTTAGCAAAAATGACCTCAGGTGTCTGCAAGACTGATTCCATCTTGGACTTCTAGATATCATACATTTGTACTTCATTACATCCTCAGATACTGTAGTACACTAACTGATGAAGACTGAAGATGACCAGGGCTGAAGTGTTTTTACTGGCGTAAGATTCTGAAAAACAGGTAGATTTCTGACCATTACGCACAGTAGTCATTAAAGCAGAAAATTTTGGCCTGGAAACACATCTAGCACCATTTCAACTGCATGAAGACCTATTCATATAGATTCAGACTGAAAAAGATGTTTAAACAATTAAGAAAACAATTTTTTTATTAAAACTAAATAAGCTTGCCTAGAAATGGACAGACAAGTGAAATGCCCTCAAGCTTGTCTACAATGTGTGCATTGAGATGAGTGCTTTCATGAACCAATATGGTCTTTAAAGAGGTTCCTGCTAAAAGTCTTGGCTTCAAAACAACCATAATACAACCAAGGAGGCCTTTTACACCTGTAAGCAGAGCACTTACTTCCAATGCTAATCAATACAGTAAACCTAAATTTAACAGCAATCTGGGCAAAATGTTCACAGAAAAATTTTTGCAGGATTCAGGCAGCATTTCACTGATGGCAGCACTTGTTTAAACCTTCTGAAACTTTATAAACATCTGAGGCAAGAACATTAAACACTTGAAATCTGATACATAGCTTTCTCCCATTCCACCTGAGACAGATTCCATGTGCATAACAGAAAGGGAGCAGCCCCACATTAGCGCAGTTATAAGTGAGGAGTGTTAAATGAGACTTGCCGAGAGATGGCGGGAAGAGAGCTGCCAACACGGCTTACTGTGGTGCAATGAACGGTACCTCGGGCGGGGGGGGTTTGATAGTGACTGGCTGAGAGGAGCGTCGTGGGGGTGAGGGCTTGGGCTGAGCCTGCTGTTGCACGGTGTCATAGTAGGTCACTCCCCCGTACACCTGGGCCTGTGCCTGCGAACCACAGCACATTAAAGTTTGCACTTCAATTTGCCTTAAAGAGAGGTGGGCATTTTAACAGTTCATTTCTCCATTGTAACAACTGAAGATGGTGCAAAATCACTAACCAGCTCTATTACCACTCATGCCTCTCGGGGTTCCATATAATGAGAAACTGCTACAAATGACATAAACAACGTACAAAAACTTAATAAGTAGTGCAAGGCTATATGGGAGAACCATTTCCTGCTGTCAATCTCGACTATCAACTTATATGTAAACATTGTATATTAGATTTACATAACAAGCTATATGCAGTCAGAAAATTTTTACTGGTAAGTACTTGATCAAGGGTACTAAAGGAGTTCAAACCTGGATTCCTAAGAATAACAGAGCAGCTCTAGTCACTACACCACCTGCTGCCCCTGCTATTATTTAGTGACCTATTTATATTAGACTATTTAGTGGTGATAAGTGAACACAAAGACCGTAAAAATCACATGAAATCAGATTCTTTTGATATCACCCAAATCGAATTTCACTGGTTACAAAACCACACAAAAACGTGCTAAATGAATTCTATGCATTTGCTTAAAGACCTACCTGTGGGTTTGGGTACATAGGGGGTAGGGTAGCCCCAGCAGGGTAAGTAAAATTAGTATTTCCAAAGGCCATAACTCCTGGAGGGGGATAGAAGGGGGGTGCCAGCAGTTGCTGTGGTGGGGGCTGCCCAGGAGTCATGGAGACAGGGGGGCCCGCATACATTGCAGGGTTGGGGATGGCAGCACCGGACTGATGTGGGTGTAAACCTGAGAAAAATCCAAAACAAAAGTAAATGCATTGAACATCAACAAAAACAACTTGATCACAGACCACTGTACCTAATAAAGATGCTCGTATGAACCAACATATTCAAAATGCTACTAGGGAAAAAAAAGCAATAGGAGCAGCAAGGAGTCAGACCTGGATGCCCTGGATGAGTGAGGTGCATCTCTGGCTGAACGAGCATTCCCTGGGGTGCCAGGGGTGTGGGACTATCGCTATGTGCATAGATTGGTCCTTGAAATGACACTGAAAGAGAGCAGAAGTCGGTGAGGCTCATCATCTATACAGCAAGTTTAACAAAACTGAAATATGACTGATGACAAAAACATATACATAACAAATATGACGGCTAGAGCTTCAGCTGTAAGCTGGGAAACATCTGTGTTCAACAGATCAATCAGAAAATCTAGGTGGGGCAGCCTTGACTGCTACTGGCTGCACACTCACTGGGCTCATAGTAGTGGCCCTCCATGATGCCAATGTGCATGGGAGCTGGCTCTGGGACTGGCCTCTGTCTCTGAGAAGAGTACCGCTTGGCTCGGCCAGCTCCAACACCCTGCACACAAGAAGAGAACGAGGAAAGAACAATATAAGAAGGGAAACTTGTATGTGTTTGCTCCTGGAGATCACAGTCATGCAATTGATGTGCAGAAGCCACTTCTTAGTGGCTCCTGACATTACAATGATGCACAACCACAGGCAGACACTGTGTCAACTTCACTCCACATGATAGTCCACTTGGTTCCAGGCTTTACTCACCATTTCTTCTATTCGATTATACTGGGGTGGACCGCTGCCCATGTGCATGGAGTTTGGAATACCTACAGGGAAGAGAAAACAGCTTGTGTAAGTGTAATGTCATAAAAATACATTCTCAAGTTAACACTGATGTCTCTTCATTTCAAAATTCAAATGCTCTGAGGGACAGAAATTAAATTGAAATGTATGGATCTGCCAAACTAATGTATTTAAGTAATGTAAATAATGAATTCATCTTTTCACTGTAGAAAGATCATGACTGGTTAAATCACTGATTACTTACAGCTGCACATTATTCTAATGAGCAGGTACTAAGTCATACTGTTAGTAACTGAGACAACACAACGTGCAGCTTTTGATCTATTCACACATTTAAAGATATCGCAAGTACAAATCCACACAGGGAAGAATGTATGACTCACCCCTCATCTCAGCACGCAAGTATGAAGGGGGGCTCTGGCCCCAGTTCTGTCCAGCCATGCCAAGTCGGGCCAGGTCCTGTTCAAGTCCTGAGAGCCCCCCCTGCACAGCAGGGCTGTCCCCAGTGGCTTCCCAGCCATCACTCTTCACAGAAGGTGGTGCTGCCTGGGGTACAAATGAGGTCTGTGGGGCTGGATCCTCCAGAGAAGCCTGCTTGCCCAACTCAGAGGGCTTGGTGCGAGTCCTGCGTGCAAGCGAGTATGATTTCCTTTCTACTGTCCTCTCAGGAGCTGCGGGAGATGCATCAGCAGGAGGCGCTACCTCTGAGGGCTCGTCCTCCCGCTGACGGGGGTGCTCAGGGACCGAGACAGTCCTGTCGGAGCCCTTGTTGCTATAGTAACTGGGCTGTTGTTGCTGTTTTGGTGGCTCCTCATCCTCATTGTAGTGCTCTTCCTCCACCACAACAGAGGGACTACGGTCTGCCTCGACACCTCTACCACACAGCCCAGACCCCCGCTGGCCCTCGTGGTGCTGGGTGTAGCTCCTGCGTGCATGTTGCTGGGAGTGGTTCTCTTCAGCAGCTTTATAATTTGCACGGCTGTCACTGCGGTATGAAGCAGGAGGTGGACGACTGTTGTAAAAGCTGCGGGACTGAGAGTGTGGGCTAGGTCTTCCACTGCTGCCATGACTTCGGGATACAGGGGGTGCCAGAGAGGAAGAGGGTGGAACATTGGCCAGGGGTTTACTGCTACTGCCAGCATTGGACCAGGATGTGGATTCAGGTTTCTCACCGTTACGCCACCGCTTGTCTTGACCAGGGGGGCCGCTGTACCTGCAACAGGGGTTGCAACATGTGACATTATTCCATATGATAGTTACAAGACCTTTTCACTGACCACTCAGTGTGTCCCTCCCCAGAGGAATAATGCCAGTAAAGGGACAGCTAACAAATAATTAGTCACATTGTTTAAATAGGTAGTAACAACATAGGTTCTGTTTCTGGGATAAGAAACTGTCCACAGGAAAGGTGTCCAAGGCCCAGCATGTTTCTGGGAGCCTCTCTTTACCAGAAGAAGTTGAGAGATACCTAGGCTTACGAGAGCGATACAGGCGACCATCACTGGGGCCATTGGCATTGCGGATGTCATAGCCATACATAGCGATCAGTTCCTCCCTGGATTTGGGTGCCTGTTCATCCTCCCGAAACTTATCATGTTCCCAGCGCCCCTCATCTTTCCAGAGCTTCCTATGTCGACCCTTTGGTCTGTGGCAAAAAGGAAAAACAGAAACAAAAGACTTTTACCTGTCTTTTCACGATACATTATACAGTGATGAGGTCTGAGATCAGTGGGGCTGCTGTAAAGTGAATAGCAGTACAGGCCAACTTTGTGGTGATAAGCAATGAAAACTGCTGGAGAGCTACTTCTACTTTCTGCACTTCCCAGTGCACACATGCCCTCCAAACATCAATATTTAAAATCATTAAGTGTGTGTTTATATGTATGTATGTATACACACACCTAAACAGCATATAAGCATTCAAAGTGTTTTTAGTGTATTTTGTGTCCTCTCTATGTCCAGGAAGCTATGAACAGAATTGTAAAGCAATTAAACAAATTCTCAAAATTACATCTTTCAGAGCCTCAGAACTACTCTTTTCATTCTATTGTACATGTTTGTACCCAAAATAAAAAAAGGTAGTTAATGTGAAGTTTGCATTTCCTTTTCCAATTTCCCTTGTCTGCGCTATGAAGCTCACCGAATGTCCTCCTCGTGGGCCTGTCCTCTAACATCGTGTTCAAAGAAAAGCCCTTTACGGGGAATGTAAGCTGGATTCTTGCGGTCCTCGTCATCATCCAGCTTCTTGCTTGCTTTGCTAGCCGTCTTGTTTTCTGGGTCGTCTGTGCTTTCCTAATAAATGAATTTCAGTCAATTTTGGAAACTGACACCTGCAATAAAAACATGTTTGGTATGTACTTGGCTCAAACTGCCTAAAACTGTGGACCACACAAGTGCATAGCATACAAATGTAAAAATAATGAAAATCTTGGAGTGTTAAAACAGATCCAGGAAGCTGACGTGCCTGTCCATCCCCGCTCTGTCTTTCTCCTGCCAAATTGCTTTTTTCTTCTCCCTTCACCTCTTTGCCTCGGCCTCCGCCTTCCTCCTCAGGTACCTCCTGCTCCAGGAGCTCTTCACATGGTTTATTCTCTGTGGATTTGGCCTCACCATTGGACTTGGATTCCTCTTCATCCCCAAACTGTTTCTCTCCCATCTCCTCCTCTTCTGCCTGGTACAAAAAAGGCATCATCTATCCTTATACTTCTATTGCTACAACCATGAGCATTGCTATCCATGTCTCATCATGTAAAAGTCACTGAAGAGTATCAAGAATGAATTTAATGTGAACTAGTCCCAGATGTGAACTTAAGTTAATGACAGAAAAAAATGTATGGGACAATAAGTAAACACCAAGCACAAACTTACAAAAATGTACAGTAGCATGGTGTTTTAAAAAAAAAAAATTATGGAGCCAGCAATCACAATGACATCTTAGGACACAATTTGGGAACAAAATGATGCATATTATGGGAAAAGTTACTTGATACCTTCTAATTTTGTAGTGCTTTATAACATGTTAATAGGGCCGTCAACTGTTAGCCATAAAATAAAGGTCTTTCACTTCTGGATACCTTTGGCTAAACTAGCAACATAGTGTAACTTTTTTTCTAATTGGGGAAAATGTACTAATTTGTATGGGGCAGTAAGTGCTACAGTAGTTAGAGCCACTATCTCGCATGTTACAAATTTAGATTTGAAAACTTGTTCTTGCAGCAGTGCATTTATTCTGAATGGATACAACAAAAAAAAATTACTCTTCTATATAAATGGGCAATAAAGAGAGTATAGCTAATAAGCCATATAGAGAAATTCCCACTATATCAAGTCAAAGGAACATTTATGAATTAAAGGGTTTCAATTTAAAATAAGCACTACACTGAACTTTAATTTTTTGTTATGTTAGGACCCCACAGTGCACTTTCAGACTTAAAAATCCATGATCGCAGTTTCATGGGCAAATTTGATTTGGCAAAGGTTTTGGTGTAATACCAACAAGTGGAGTACAGACCTCTGCTGGGGGTCAGTATTTCTCACTACTTAAGGTGCACACAAATTCATAAATACACGAAAGACGTGACATTTCGCAAACGTTCTTTAGTCTAAAACAAAACACACATACCTCAGAATGTGACCCATTTTCATCTGCATCAGCACTGTCATAGTCAGTCAGAACTGCTGCAAAAGGATATTGAGGAGTGAAGTAAGAAAAGTGCTAACAGCAAAGGGAAAAAAAAGCTCAGCTAGTGCTGATAAACAAAACACTACAGGACATTTACAGCTTCTCAACACATGAGTTTATTACCTCGTTTAAAAATTACACACAGGGGAACATCTCCATGAGCAAAGCATGCACCGCATGAGTAAACATACCTTCTCCTATGTCATCTTCACTCTCCTGGGGAGAGGAAACAAAACGCAAAGCAGTTAGACTGGGAGGAAAACCAGGCGAACATTTTAAACGTTCAACGATTATCAGCTATTTTATGACTCTGACACTAATAAACCGTTTTGATTATCTAGTCGCATCCAAATGATTGCAATATTTGACTCGGGGCCCAAAAGTTCTATTGTGATTACTCGACCCGGACAAGGTCCCCGTGCTCACTTAGTTCTAACCGAATTGCGTTTCACACCGCTCAGTGACCCCCCCAGCTGTGCTCGCACATACTGTGAATATGAACGTGCCCAGACCACCCCATGTCAGCGTTAGCATTACCATCTTCCTTCAGACCTGCGCTCTACAGGCCGCGCCCGTTAAGTCTTTCAAACCGCGACGACAGGTTCCTTACCGACGCACAAACAGACTGCATTCGTTATTACAAGTAAGCCAGGTGACCGTTAGAAGTGGAAAGCCGTTAGACGCGCCAGTCTGTTGCCACACACGCGAGTGCGCGTCCAGTTACAAGCTAAGGCTCTTTTTCCCCATACATCGTGCCACCGAAACACGTCGATTTAAGTACTACGCGTTTCCACGTTTGCGAGTTCCCCGTAGAGACAGAAGATGCGGAGCGCGGCCTGTAGAGCTACTCCACTCACACATTCCGACTCATCCTCGCTCTTCGGCCGCGGACGGAGCCCGGGCAACACTACGGGCTCTGGGCCACTCGCCCTGCCCTTCGCGCTCGCGGACCCGGAGCCTCCGCTTTCAGTGCCCGAACCAGACTCGTCCTCTTCCTCGCTGTCCTGAGACGCGCGCTTCCTCCTCCGCCGCCTGTCCGCCATCTTGAAAGCAAAGTAATGTGGTGAAGAAGTTCCGGAGAGCGCACGGCATTGTGGGTTTTCTTAATGACGTCACAGGTCCGCTTCCGTCGGAGGGTCTGGCCAGGTCTCAGAGGTAGATGCTAAACCGCCTTTGGATGGCGCTATACAAATTCCGTTGTGTAGATTTTAAGCGGACTACCCTCTGTCCTTATGCGGCGGTAATTTCTTTTTGGCGGTAGAACATTGTTTATACCCCTATGTCGTAGTCAGTTAGGGTGCACCGGTTTCAGTCTACCATTAACTCATATTTTTACATCTTTCGAAAATATTGCAAGATTTTTTTACTTTATTAACAAAGAAACAAGTGCATCCTAAAGCTACGCCATATAAGCATTTTTACGCAGTTATATTTTGTACTTATTTTCGCATTTGAAAAATCAATGCACAAGGTCCTCTTGGTAATTCAACGGGCTTTTTACAGCAGACAACTGGGTAAAATACATAAATAAAGCTTTTTACTGTCCAAGATAATGCCTTGTGACATTTTTACACTGATGTAATGTTGCTTCTTGGAAATAAAATGAAACCTCCCCCAGTCCTTTCCAGTATTCCGCTACCTCCTCTATAAACTTACATCTTTAATGACCACCTTTGTATTTCTTGTTAGTTCAATAGGCAGCTACTCACGTAACATGTGCCATTACAGAGGTGCTGGACAAAATATGAAAACCCGGATTCATACAAGTTATACACCCACAAATAAATTTTGTATTTTATTACAAAACAAACTTGTCAGTTTGTCCACATACGAGCAATTTTTAAAAAGAATATCCAATACTGAACATACTTAACACTCAAAGTTTAAATAATAAAAAAATAACAGCCATGTCTTCCATATGTACAACATTTTGTTTCTGGAAGCTATGTACAGGACTGATTTTACATTTCTATGATCTAACTTCACTTGTCCTCTTTTGAGTTGCAGTGGAAGGGGGTCGAAAACAAAAAAAAAAAAAAAGTTGAATGGTAAAGCAGTAAGGTAGCACACTGCATGAAATACAAGCATTACATCAACAGGACACAGTTAGCAGATATTGCTTAAAGAACAAAGAGAATTAGATGAAAACAGCAGAACTTGAACATTTCCCCAATGTCACAGATGATGTATGGCACAAACCCATTCCCATTTACAACTGCAACTTAATGTTCTTTTCTAACATGTTTGTGGAGTAAAAATCCATTACAGCAGATTTGTTCTGCTGGTTTTTAAAGATACGAAAATTAATGTAGCCTCAAAACTGAAGCATTAGGAGTGTGACACCCAGTTATCCATTTTAATAATGAAGATTATTCAGAGACTGTGGGGAAAAAAAATTATATCATACTAAGTTCTCTAACTTATCTCCAAAACTTAGGGAGATGTGAAGACTGTACAAGTTGTCACAGATAATCTAGAATATCCAGTCTTCCCCAATAATCCAAATGAGCTATAAGTAACGCAACAATTATAATCTGCCATGCAATGGATACAAATCCATTCTGAATAACTGCAGCCTTAATAAATTAGAAATTAAAGGGCACTTTTTACCGACAAAACAAAGCAATTAGTTTTGTTACATATTCTGTTGTATAGAAAGGCTAAAGTCACAACCTCAGTTTACAAGTATATATACCAGATCATTTTCTTCATCATAACTAAGAACCAAATTAAAAGACCAAAAAGGAGAGGGGAAAAAAACCCCCAGAATATCCTAAACTATTAATTTTTTCTTCAGCAAAGCACTATTACTGTTTAATTTAAAATGGGAATTTCAGTAAGATTACACCACTCATCGATTGATAAGATCTTTAATTCACACTTACTGCTGTATTCATGTAATTTTCCTTGTTCAGAAAAGTTGTTGACTGAGAAGGGAGAACAACACTGCAGCACACCTGGCATATGTAGGGTAACAGTCCACCCCATACTACTGAAGAACACAACTCCAGTTGCCAGTAAAGCTAATGTGTTAGTGAAGCACTGGTAAGGAATACTGATGAACCAGCACCTTCCTGCTGCAGCCATGTGTGTCTGTGTGTTACATGGACTGTCCTACAGGAGACACACAGCACTTGGCTATGCACAGTTGTTCAAATCTCTGCCATCAGGTAAATTTGTATGTTTTAAATTACTTAGGCTGGGGCAGATACAACCAACTTGTTTCAAGTGTCTGGATTTGTATACACACCTCCATATCATGCTACATCTTTTCCTTATATTTCAAAAGCCCCATTTAATTGGAAAAAACCTGTATTCTTCCCTTTAGTATGACATACGCAAATATGTTAAATGGTGTAGAAATATGTAACAATGTTGTCAACGGATTTATGTTTAAAAAAAAAAAAAAAAAAAAAAAANATACGCAAATATGTTAAATGGTGTAGAAATATGTAACAATGTTGTCAACGGATTTATGTTTAAAAAAAAAAAAAAAAAAAAAGTACACCAGTTAAGGTGAAAGCATTTTTGGGCTTCCTGTGGCCACAGTATTGGTGTTAAAAGTGATGTGCCCCTACAAGGAAGCTTTGTGTTGGACAGCACATCTAATTCTAAAAAAGAAAACAGAGAATGCCATCTAGTATCTTGGGGTTAAAAGTAACTCAAACACTGACCCAAACCTACTAATAATCCAGCCAGCCAATTTTCAGATAAGCAGAAATCCATTTCACCACATTATAGGCAATATTATGATGCTGTTGCTCCATTCTGAACACTACATTGAAGGCTAAAGTTCAACCAAACCAGCTTTCTGCCAGTTCACATTACCCTAATAGAGTAGTGTGCAAAGGACAGTCTTGTATGGGGGACAGTGCAACACACAACACACTGGATATGTGCACATGCTCCTCACATCCTTCTCCAGACAGACAATACTGTAGGTGGCCCATCCATCAAGCTCATTCCCACAAGGCTTCACTTCCGACAGTTCCGGTGTGGAGTTTGCTTCTTCTGCATTTCAATGCGACAGCGACTACGCTCATCAAGCCAAGGAAGTTCAAAATTCCTGCAGTGGTGACAAATGACATTGCAGCTTAATAGGGGGGGGGGGCAGTTGTGCTATGTTGATTCCTAAACACATAGAAGATGGGTCAAGACTGTCAAAGGGACACTTTTAGGACTACAGATGTAGTTTACTCTTTTCACTTTGACACTGCAGCAAAGAAAACAGCACAGAATACACTGGGTCTTCAACTTACAATATAACTGGGAGTAAAGTCTATTCAGTTTGACTATTCTACTCAATTTGATTCTATTCAACTCAATTTGATCACAAAATCAAATCACAAAGTACTATGCAACATTCATCACCATTGGTCATAGAAAAGTTTGAAACACTGTAAATGAATTAATCTACTTCCACATTCCTTCTTGTTTCAGTAGTCTTTACTGCCAAAAAAAACATCTGTTTTTTGAAATAGACTTGACCTTCAGTCTACAACAAACAGGTTTTTAAAACAGGTATCTGAAGCAAATACCATTAAAAGTATAGAAATCTGTCTTTAAAAAGTTGTACATCAGGTACTTGCAACATCAACATGAGTTACGAGGAGAGTTATCTACAGAAGAGGAGGGGTGTTGAAATATGTTTCCCACCAGGTACAATGTGTGTTACATTGGAAAGACTAATGCAGTATTTCTGCTGGGACAGTTCCAGAAGCACACTAACTCCCTGTTTTAGTGACAGTTCAAGTATTACTACCCAAGATAAAATCAAACTGAAGACTATAAAAGGGAGTAAAAAAGTTGGGTCAAAAATCAAAGTGCCACAGTGATCATTATAAGACACATTATAAGGATCAACAACACAGCATGTACACCTGCCAAAGGTATTTTCTATTAAGAAAAAGATCTAGCACTAAATACACTGTAGTCCTGGGGTGTTCTCCACCCCATATAGTTAGATGGCAGAGTATGATGGAATGGACTTACTGCTGAGTCAGTTTAGGTAATGGCCGCCCGAAAGCCACCACAGGCAGAAACGGGGTGATCAACAGGGATTCCACTAAAGGTGCAAAGAAAAACACTTAAAACCATTTGCAGTTTGAGTAAATTATTCAATGTAGTCAGCTATGTCAATCAGAAAAATGGGAAACATGCTCACATACTGTTCTAAATTCATATTTTTTAAGTCACCTAGTTAATTCAACTAGTAGCATAATGGATATGTACATAATTTACAACTGTCAGAGGTTTACCCAAAGTTCACAGGTTATCAACAACTTAAACAGAATAAATCAACATACAAGCGGAACGGAACTGTTTATATATAAATAAGAAATGAGCAGCTGTTTTAGCATCTACAAATAATTGTTTCTTTCTTGATCAGCTATACTCTATTCCAAGAGTTACAATTCATTTCTACAAATTAATTTCCTTTCCTAGCTCATATTAATTCAATTTTTAGGGTTGATCAATAGATACCTTTAATCTTTTATCTGACAGAACAGTACATTAGGCATTTAAAATTACATCGTGTGCAATGATCAACAAGCGTTTTGGTCGGAACATTTGTCATATAAGCTAAAGTGTTTGGTAATAGCAAACTTGATACTTAAATTTAAATGAATATTTATATTTCTAACACAAAACTGGACAACAAATTTAAAGAGTGCTGACACTTCTTGGAGTATCTGGATTTATAAGTAAAGTATATCATGAATCATTAAAATTGAACAAAATGAATACATATTCTATGTTTGGCATGATGAGCTTATGAAAAAGAAGAGTAGAAGAGTTTTCAGCCAGGTAACCATACCATCTTCAATGTCAGGATAGAATGAGGAAACTTCAGGTTCGCTCTCTTGAAAACCCTTCTTCTTGTTCATGCGCTGCTGTAGCCGCTGGAACATGCGCTGCTCACGAATCCTCTGGATGTCCCACCTAGTTGTGGAAAGATATCAGTGAACTGACTGTATCACTGAGCATGATATATAAAAACACAAAGGAATAAAATCTATTACCGTTTCCTTCTCTTCTCATCCAGCTCTAGTTTTGCGTGCCGTTTTAAAAACACACTATCATCCAAATTCTGTTATAGGAACAAAAACACAGATTACGTGTGGAAAAAAATGTATGGAATTTAACTAGATAAATTAAGATCCCCATTTTTATTATTCAAATGAACAATATAAAATGCAGCATAGATTTGCCCCAACACCTTCTATCAGTAAAACGGGACCCACGACACATGGGAAGAGTGCAAAACTATGTGCAGGTGGTGTTGAGCCTCACCTCTGGGAGGTCAAAGGCCACTTCCTTCTCCAGGGGCTCCATGTTGTTTTCTCTCCACGACGGGACTGCACACACACAGCACAAAACAATCACTGCAGCAAATCTTTCTCATAAATTCAGGTGTCATACATACCCAGTCCATATTCATACTTTAACACACCAAAGGTCATCAGATACCTGACAAAAAAATTGGTCTGTGACATAGCTCATAGCATGCTGTGTGCAGTATGTCTCAGCAATGTCCCTGAAACAAAGGCTTAGCTATAGCCCCTGACCCAGAAATATTATGCACCACCGGATTTATGCTATTGATTAAACACACAGCACAATTCCCATGAACTTTTAAAATTATTCAAAGATAGGTGCAATATTTAAAATATGAATAGTGCTAAAAATTTCAATGTAGTATTTTAGTGCAGCCATAGTTAGTAGCGACTATGATCGTGCTGGTAGCTGGTATACTGTTACAACCATGTCTACATCAAAGTAAAAATGATTAGTGATTTTTTTTGGGCTGTTAATCTCAGACATACAGTTGTGTTTCCTAAAATACTCACTGAAGATTGACATTTTTTTCCAAGCAATAAGTTTATGGTTTCATTTGCTTGATTTTTGTTTTTAAAGTATCCTAATCATATCAGCTGCTGAGAGTTGTAAACCATGATTGCAGGTTTGTTTGCTTGACCCAACTATTCCTTCACATTCACTTTTGCAAACGTTTTGTTGAACTTAAAAATCTTTTCCAAGGTTACTTAAAACATTCAGCTTTTACATTAAGCTTACCATGTTTTACCTATTTATATAGATGGGCAATATTTACTAGAGCAATTCTTGGCAAGTACCTTGATCAAGGGTACTGCAGCAGCTGGGATTTGAACTTGGGACCTTCTGACTGCAAGGTCATGTATAAAACATCAGTTGTAGCCTGGGCTGAAGAGCATGTTTGATAATGTATATAAAGAGAAGCTTGGGTGGAAAACTCACTGGCAACAACCTCTTCCTTCTTGGGTGAGGGTTCCCTCAGGGGTGACGGTGGTGGTTGATGCCAGCGACACAGATACATCTCTGTTGTAGACATGTAAGGCAGGTCCTCCATTTGAGCAGAACTCTTGGGCAACTCCTTGGCAACAGGTGCAGCATCTCCCTGCAGGGGTTGGCGTCCCATCCCTGTCTTCTCTGGTGTTTCTTTGCTGCGTAGTTCTCGTTGGAAAGGTGACCCACCATCTGTCTCCAACTTATGAGGTGAGAATTTGGATTTTCCCCTTGACTTGGGCGTCTTCGTGTCCAGAAAGCAGAACTTCCTGAATACAGAAGTGGGGAAAGGTATCCAGAAAAGCTGTTACAGTCATTTGTTTTTCATTCATGTCTGGAGCAGAGGCAGATCACATTAGGTAAAACTGATTCACTGGAATCGGTGTTGCATGCATATAGCTACTTTAACAGAAACTGATTTCCATACAAGATGGATGCAAACAAGCAAAAGGCTTTACGCAATTTCTGTGCTCTATGCAGCACAATGTCTTGCTAGTAGAAATCCTACCAAATTTAAAGACATCTGACATCTCATATTAATCACTTTACTGATGAGAATAACTACAGTTTATATAAACTAATGTGGAATAATTCTGAAACTTAAACATAAAGTAAAATCAATTCAATGTAAGATTTGTGTGGTTTCACTGCAGCACTGAACTATTGTTCTATGGGAAATAATGGCTTATAAATATATCAAATTTGCACTGTACTAAGATTTACAAACATGGAAGAGGCAGAATTTTAAATCATAGCAGTCTGGCAGATTTACCTATTAAAAACTGTTTAAAATATATGCCATACCTTTTATGCCCTTTGCCATTCCGACCAAAGGGTATGTTCTTTGGAGTGTGGACTGGGGGACTCTCAGCAGTCTCAACTTCTAGGAAGTCCTCTCTGTCAGGTGTCCAGGGTTCAAGAGGTTGGAAAAGACGCTTGTCACGCGAGTCTTTCTTCCCCAACTGCAAGCGGCGCTCCATGCGCTCAATGCGTGCCAGCAGCTGCATGTAGACAAGCACTTTAGAGAAGTCTCATTCTACAGCTGGAAATGAATATTTACACGGACAGACTCGTAAAGAAACCTGCATCATTATGGTCACTGGAAACACCAGAAGTTCAGTCCTAAAAAGAGCATGCAGTGCTCTAAACAGGTCAAGATAAACCATAATAGGACTAGAAATTCACTGGCATGAAAAAAAACTGATGTTATGTACTCTTCTGCATGACTGGACTAATGGGTGAAGGCAAGTCCTATCATTATAATGCATCATATATCTGTTTAGATTATTCTTACAGTACAGTATTCTTTATATGTAAATAAAAACAACATGCTAATCTTATACTTGGAACTCACTTGAATATTTAAATGTTTTTTAAACATTATGGGCTTCATTTTGTTAATTATCTAACAACTCCAGACAACAACAACAACAATAATAATAATCATCATCATCACATTGCCATTTTGTAAAATGCCATGGTATTTAGGAAACTTCTTTACCAAATCTGGGTTTATGACAAAATAATTGACAAAGTGTGTATCCCCAGCCTAATGTCCATTGATTCCAGGATGGACTGCAGACTACTGTAACCTCAACATAGATAAGTGGCTAATAAAAGTGAGTTAGTTAATAATTTGTTACTATTAAAAGTTATATGGAAGTAAATATCTTCAAACACAACAACTAATTGTTTGTGTCCCACTTTGGTGATTTTTTTGCAAAACTGGAAACACTTATTTTTTAAAAATAATACTGTGATGCACAGGACTGCCCAGTCATTCCAGTATCTGTTCAGTATATGTTAACAGAAACATACAAAAAACAGAAGATAAGCATTAACAGAACATTGTCCAACCCAGCAGGTGTTCATTCATCATCCAACTGAAAGTTTTTAATGGTTAGGTGTCCCTTCTGTGTTGGGCTTTTACTGAAGCTTTCATCACCTGGTTTAACAGCTCAGACCACAAGGCAGTGTCAAAAGGAAGATGGTTACTGCTTGGACCCGGGCTCACCGTGTCCTTGTCCGCTTTGAGTTCCTCGATCTCCTTGTCCTTGGCCTGCAGCTGCTGCTGCTGCTGCTCAATGAGATCCAGCTGCAGCAGCACAATCTGCCGCAGACATGTGGCCTGCGCAGGCCAGTGGCCTGGGCTCTTCCTTGCGCTTCGCCACTTTCCCTCAGTGCTGACATCTGCCGCCACAGCTGCGCTGCACAGTCCCAGCGGAGCAAGGCCCTTGTCAGCACCATCACGGTCTGTCCTGTCAGCGCTGTTCCCATGGCCCAAAACACTCCTGCTCCGGGCCACAGTGCCCTCACCCCCCACAGGCTTGCCCAGCGCTGTGCCCGCGGCTGCTACGTTCTCCTCCAGCCCCGGTGCTGTCCCCACCTTGCCGTGACCACCCACGATAAGCGCGAGCGCCGCCTTGGTCCCGGGGCTTTGGCTCGCCTTTCTGGGCACATCGGGTAGCGCGTCGCCCGGCTCCCTCCTGGGCCTGTCGGCGTCCTTCTTCCCCGCGGCGTCCAGCTTGTACCCGGCGCCAGCGAACACTGTGGACCGCATGCTCATGACGCGCGCACGCACACACAGTATCACGCGCACACACACACACCCGGGATGAGTCCACGCAAGCTACAGCTTGTCACAACTTGGACGCCACTACTTTCTTCTAAATTTCCGCAGAAAACGTGAGGACTGCGGTCAACTTCCACTTGTCATCCTGTGAAACACAACCATGCAACAAAACAGAGAGGAACGTTATTCAGTTCTAGGTATCAGTTGATTGAAGGCGTCCATACAGAGACCGCAGTGCCGCCGTGCTTGTTTACTTCACTGAAACCGTCAACATTTACTCGAAATGTATTAAATATCAAGACGTTGCGCGCGCCTCAGCTTCGGCTTACCTCACATTGAGATGTCCTGTATCGTGCCGTGAAAATTCGAACTTTGCTCAATTCAAACCGCCTCCATCTTCTGACCGGGACGCGCGCTCTGCGTGCAGCGGGAGGAGCAGATCGCTGTCCGGTTCGCGCGCCGCAGCAACTGGAGCGCGTGCACACCGCACCTCCACTGCGCGCGGAACTCACCTGCTCTTCCGCACCTCTCGACTGTTTCAGTCTGTGGACTCCACCTATTATGAAAACTTTGTAAGGTGTCTAATACCCGGTGGTCTCGTGCGCGACAGGGTGCACTGACATCTACAGCTGCGCCCGCAGCTCCTCCATCTTAGATCCGCAGCGCGAGAAAAAAACAATAACACAGTTCTACCGTCCTCCTCTTCGCATTTCCGAAAGATGATAGTAAACTTCGATTGCCAACGTTGGTAAATCGGAAAGTGATACAGCAGTAATAGTTTACGATTAAGCAGACTGTTCAACCGTTTTAGAGACTATCCTTCTGCAGCTCTCCCACCGCCTTCATGTTTCACTCTCTTCGGGACTTATTTTACACAGCATAAGACGCATGCGCAGCCTGCAAACGCTCTGTTTCCGAGTTAAAGGGGACGAGTGACGTAAGAGGCGAAGGAAGTCTGAGGCCGTGGAACATTCGAAAGTCGCTGTTCGAGTTCTAGCATGGCGTTATTCTGTGTAATCTTGTTGCCCAGCTGCCCGAAACAACTGAAACGTACAGCAAATGAACGTTAAACTGGTTTACTTGGTGTACTCCAGAATGAATCCCTTTACTGAGATAACATAAAAAGTAGTAAGTCTGGTCGTACCTTTAAAGTTTATTTGTACTGCGATGATGAGCGGTATTTACATCGAGAAGTCAGTCACTTTCACATAAAGCTTTTTTTTACATAATTAGAAGTGGACAATGACACTCATTCGTTTTCCTACTACAAACACAACCTCCTTACGACATGAAAATTAATTAAATGATACAAGCAAAGACCAGTTCCAGTTAAGTTAAAACACGAAGCCCTTATTTTTATTAGCACGATTATTTGTACACAACACATCAGGTCAGGTTTGTTTAGTTGCTGAGTGACCACATCCCAGAGAGGACACGCCCTTCCGCACGTGAATTCGGGGAATCCCCTTGAGGCCCGGATGTTTCATCCGGGACATTGTACTGTACTGCACTACCGGAGCGCTGCGACATCAGGTTTTTAATTTAACCGAAGGACAATACATACAGAAAACAAATATCAAGCAAATAAAGTGATTTACAATTGTAAAAGATATATGCACTTTTAAAATTCATCACCCCATGTCCGGACCTAGAGTGACCCAATGTTAGAATGACCGGACAGTGCGGTGCATAATAATATTTTAAGTAAATATTTGCAGGAATGTTAAAAATGGATAAATTAGCAAATTTAAATTCAGGGGAAAAAATAAGCAAATTAGAATATAGTTTGCTAAAATCACGCTGTTTCGACATTTGCAGAAATTTACTTACTTAAAACTTTTAACACTAAAACTAAAAAAAGCAAATTAAGTAAGAAAGTGTCGTCAGTAATTTTTCTCTCGAGGGCCTGGTTAATTGCCAAAACGAAGCCTAAAATGTAAAATCACTTAATCGACGTACAAAGAGTGATTTTCAAGCAACTGTCAATAAATTAAAGTCATTTTGAAAAATGCAAAATAGAAACAATTCCCTTTATTCTTTGCTCCAGCCTCATACGCCTCATCACAGTCATCGTTTATTTTTTTAACCTATTTTTTTCTTTTTTTGATGACAGTGTGTCCTGTCCAAAAACTTCCTCTACTCAATAGATTTATCCTGCAAAAGATTTATCTTGTTCATTTGCATATTCTACCAGTGTTTTTGTCAATCACAAAAAAGTTATGAAACATCATAACAACCGCAGGTTATGAACGTTAAGATGTACAGTACTGGATTTACACACATATACTTAGTGTAAGTTATGGTGTGTTTCGAAAAAGATTACTAATTAATCAAGTAAATTAGTTATTGTTTTTATGATCAAGTGATAATTTGATATATACAAATAACAAAGAAGCAATAAGGAATGTATATAAGCAAGTCTGTAGAAACGGGATGGAAATATAAAATTATTGATTTGTATAACCCAGTTCAGTTGCGTTGTTTATATTTAATAACCTGTTTTTTCAACTGTGGGGGATTAGAATAATATATATTGCTTCTGTAAAAAGGTTCATCAATACATGCAGCACAGTTCTAATAATTTTCGAAACTCGCTAAACATGATTAAATATTTGGTCATATGGCATAAATCCATGGTGACACTCAAATGTGTCACTGGAAACTGATGGCAGTTATAGAAGATCTCTTCGGCACGAAAGGAATCAGCGCAAAAACAGTTTTGATTCTAGACGCTCTACCAGTTCCTTTAAAATATTCTTCCAGTGCAGCGCCGCCATTAGACCGATCATGATAAAGATGATGTCCTGAGTATTGGTAGAGAACTAATGTTTTGTGGCAATGAGGCTTATAGGTTTGCGTGGTCGATGTTTTTAAGACCCGGGAATAACTAGACAATAGCTGCAAGATAGTATATGGGACCATACATGTTAGGTCACTAAAAACTATTACACAGCATTGTGGGTAACTACTAGTGGATAAATAAATTGTCCTCACAATTCGGTGATATTTGACTTTACAAGCAGACCTTACTGCCAGGGTTCAGCAAATTCACTGCAATAAAGCATAAATACATACAAATAAATGATGTATGCTAATGTGACAGTTTGTTTTTCAGGATGTATTTCTATAATATTATGACGTCATACATGTACATCATTTACTGTACATAGTCTGCCTGTTAAAACTAGCAGGTACAGTATCTTCATGAGTATCTCTGAAATTTTCTTGAACTTGTATATCAGATGAACATATAACCGAGAAAGATAATACAGATATGAAAAAAGACATTTCAAAATGAAATTAATTGATGTGTGACGGATGTACTGTTTAATGCAAAAATTCAGATAACTATTAAAAAGCACCTTTTCAATATTACTTTAAAGTTCAGGTTTAATTAGTAAAATTAGTCAAATGGTCCAAGAGGTGTTTGTTGTTCAGTAGTTCAGGTACACGCCGATGGTTTATAAAATGACCAGTGGTATATTAAATAATGGAATATAATTTCATTACAGTTTAATATGTTTTTTCTGATGAAGGTCCAGAGAGTGAGCGTTACAGGAGATATAGAAGTCCAGTCATGGTTAGCGAAAATTGAAAAATAAAAAAAAGTAAATATAAAAGCAAACAAATAATGAAGATGGTAAACTATGAACTAAAAAGAAGCAGTGAGATTAACAGATTCCATCCCTTATACTGGTGACCACACTGTTACCATGACAACTGCCTCACTTTTCATAAACTCCTTACAGTATGAGCTAATTGCACAGAAATTATAATCTCATATTACTTTCATATGCAGTTTGAGAACACATGAGGGAGAGGACATTTTTGGAGCAAAAGTTTTCATGTAAAAAAGTATTAGAAAAAATTAAAGACTGGGTATTTAACAAATTTCCAATTTTGTGTTTCTGTTTTGGAATCATCAAAAATTTATTAGCAATATCCAAAGATGTTTTTATTTTATAGTAACTATAGTATATTTATATGCCAGTATCCCCTTTTGTATTTATTGTTTAAAATAATTTAATTTACATATGTTTTCCAAGGAGCACAGCAATGGGTACAGACACTGTCTTTTTGAATTAATAAGCACACAGGATGTGGGAAGAGGATGTGATGGTAGTGGGTAACTGAAACAGCTTAGGCCACTTTGGGAGGAGAAAATTTTTGAGTACACTGTCAGCATTGTGAGGTTTATAGCATATTATAGCATCTTATAGCATATCATATTTCTGTGTCATTATCAGAAACTTCTCTGAGTGTTTTGTTTTTCCAAAAAAACCTATCTTTTAAAATAATATTCAGGTGATGGCAAACAAATTGTCTGACATCTGCAAGATAGTACCCATTTTAGGATCAGTTATGTGAATCATGGCTCAGCCTGCACCTTCTTCAGGAGTGTACTTTACTCCCAAGAGCATGTATTCAGCACTCTTAGTTTAACCCTCCCAGGGCATCTCACTCTTTGTTTTTCAGTAGTGTCACTTTGGAGTTGGTGAGGGGACTTCAAAGAAAAATAAAGGAAAATAAGATGGAGTATGTAAGATCTCTTTTTATCAGGGTGTATCACCTCTTAGTTTCTAAGTGTTGAGGTATTTTTCATACTTAGGATGTTTATTGTTTTTCGCAGCTATCTGGCAAGACTCAGTGTGAAAAGAAAATACCAAAATCACAGCAAATCTGTTATGAAATCTTTTAAACTATGCTTTTTCACAATGGTTTGACCCAGCTACTTGTACAGTACATGAGATGAAACTGCTCAGCTGATGCAGTCTATAGAAACCTGAACCAGACGTATTACGTATGACTATTGCTGAAGAAAAAAGTGATAATTCTGGAAGGATGTGCAAGACATCTTTCTTTGGGCGCCACTCACGTTGATTTATATTAAATGTATAATGACAAAAGGATTTTTTTGTCCAATTTCAGCAAGAAAGTTCTGTAAATTGAGTATTAATTTAGAATGACTAATATCTAGACTGTATAGAATAACAGCAAAGAAAAAATATACTAACCACTAAAACAAATAATTACACATTATAACTGTATAACTCATTGCAACTGTATTGCTTTCATATATGTTTATTTTGGCACAGTTTGTCTTGCACGGTGCAGAATATTTAGTTTTTGACAAACTGCTGTCACAAATAAAAAACACTAACAAAAAGATATTGAACTGAACAGAACTGAGTGAATGGGCACAATACCAAGTAGGAAGGTGGTCTCCAAACTTTCAGTCTAAAAGCCCTTTTTATGTTTTTTGTACATAAAAATATTCTTATAATTAAATGTTAAAGTGAGAGAAGGAAGGCTCAGCTGGAGGTTTCATAATTTGAAAGCAGAAAATATATGGAAAGAGAAAGTGAGCTTATTGATATGAGCAAAGTAAAAACTTACCTGAAATGGACCACAGAGTGAGAATTCATTCTTTCAGCTTTTGGCACGGAGATATGTATAAGGACAGAAGGGGAGTTAAGTCCATGTTCTACTGTTAAACTGAAAGCCTGTGTCTCTACAAAGTGTTCTGCAGTACAGACAGGAGCAACATGATCCTTTTCACACTGAAATCGCATTGTCTGTCACAGTCACCATTTCGGCTTAATGCTGTCTGTTTAAAACCCTGGACCTTTTTCAAAGTCCTTCATTCCCCAAAAACATTTTTATTTTTGTTGGTGTTTGAAACAGTAAATAATCAGATTTTATGTACAAAAACTACCGAAAAAATAAACAGTTGAAAAGGATGCAGCTTATATAAACCAAACTCTGTGTGTGTGTGTGTGTGTGTGTGTGTGTGTGTGTGTGTGTGTGTGTGTGTGTTTATGAACAAGACACTACAGAACTGAAGAGACAGAAACTACTTTGGACCTCTTTTTGTTGGTTGTCACATATTCTTTTTAGTTAATCCCATTTTAAAACAATTTTCACATTCACTGTTCAAAACAATAAAAAACAATAGATTAGAAATGATAGAACCAAAGCTAAAGGTCTTCATTCTGTTTTTTCCCCCTGATATTCAGTATACTATTATATGTAGTATAGGATACCAAAGTCTTCCACAAACTTCATCATATATACTTGTTAACAAGTAACTACTGTTACTTTAGAAAGCAGTTGTAATATCGCTATGTATGTAAATTTTACTGATAATTAAATGTGACAATTAAATGTGAAATGCAACAACACTGATGTTGTCACCAAACAACAAAAGGACCTCAGAAGTTACTGTCTCTCGACTAAATGGAGGCACAAACAAAAGAACAGAATTTTTACAACTGATAGTAAGTGACCAATTAAAAACTTTGCCATAGACATTGTAATAGCAGTCTGAATAGATGAGATTTGACAGGGTGATACACTTCTTTCATTTTTCTTTATCATCTGTCTTTTATATTTGTTTTTAATCTTCAAAAATACAAAACATTTTTATATTTTAGCTGCTTTTACATATGTACAGATTAAAATCTAATTCTTATCCATCATTTCTTTTCTTTTTAGTTGCTCCCATTTTAAAACATTTGAACATTCGCTATTCATAATAAAAAACAATTCCTTAAAAAGATTAAACCAAGGCTATAGGTTTCTTTTCTGTGTTTTTCTATCCCAACCCAATAATCCCATTTTAAATCTGTTTTCGTTCATTAATTACATAAAAAGCACGCACACAGGTTCACACATGCACAAATAGCACAGTCAATGAGGAGGATGGAGGACAAATTTAGATAAGTTGTACATCTGTCGTTATTAGCTCAATTTGGCTTATACAGTAGGGTATGAAGAATAGACAAAATTAACACAATCTCAGATCATCTTATTTAGTGTTAGTTATAACTATTATAATTGCATAACTGTATGAACATAAAACAAGTCCACACTAGCATACCAGACTCACATTTTCAGTAAAGAGAAGCCCTTAACATAACACCAATGATTCAGGCAGATTCATTGAGATGGTTTTTCGTGCAAAAATCTGAGTTTCAAGATTTTTTATCCTTCACGCACATCCAGACTTGGCCTGGCTAAATGCAGTCTTCAGATCCAACAAGTCCTGGGAGAGGAGTTTTACTGAAATAAGTTCATGTCTCTTCAACTCCCTTGATAAAAAGAGCCTAAGATATACTGTAAGACCATTTGGTATAATTAATACATTCTTTTAATATACTCTTACTTTCAGGTACTTAATGGTAAAGTGAACTAAGAACTCTGTAGCGTCTGTGCAGCTCAGCAAAAAAAATGAATTGTTAATAGCCAGGACAAAATTTAACCTGGAAATTAAATACAATACATGGTATCTCTGAAAATTAAGCATATGTGTCTCACTTTTTCTATTTTCCTCCTCCTTTCTCCCATTTCATATTTGATGACTTTAGTCTAGGTGCTACGGTGGCATTAATAAAAATAAGGTCTAGGTATGTAACTAGCATGTCCATAACTGGCACTTAGACACACAAGTCTGGAGTGGCCTGCAGTATAATTATACTGTAACTGGTCTCCCTAAACACGTGGCTGAACACGTGGCTGCCATGCTGGGGGTTACTCATATAAATACTGATTTCAAAAACAACTAAAACATGTTTTGTTTGCTAGAACCAGAAATAACAAGAAAATCTGTAATAAATGTCTAACGTCGGTCATTCACTCACAATACGTCTATATTCACTGTTAATTGTATTTGGATTAGTATAATTTTTGAATGGAAAAAAATATAAGCAAAAAAAAAAACCTAAAATTAAAAATTTTCAAGACTATCAGCTTTAGAAAACACCAGCAAGCAAAAAAGGTTCAAACAAACACTGAGGTAACAATACCCTGAGGTAGGTTTTCCATATTTAATCTTTTTTCTGTTTTTCTCCAGTCTTGCTCTGTGTAGCAGCTCGCCGGCAGGACTTTGGTGGAGCGGGAGAGTGATGGTGAAGTCATGTCTACCTGGGCTTTGCAACATGGGCCCTATCCGTGTGACAGAGGGGGAGACCGATGGCCCTGCAGCGACCTCTGAAAACAAATATGTGACACTAGTGGCCAGACAAACTATAAATCACTGCTGTAGGATTTAGGAAGCTGAGGTGGACACCCCACATGATTCTGTTCTGGAATGTAACCAAAGCCTGTGTGCTTGGCAGTGTTCTGACAGCAGCAGCTGGAGAGAGGGAGTCTGCAGCAGAACAGCTACACTTCCACTCATTATGCAGGGAAGAAACTTAAAGCTCAGTCTGATCTTTTGTCTGAGTCAAAGGCACACAATAAACCAGTCAGATACTATGTGCTTAGCTCTCATTTCCAGTTGACAGGATTGGGGTGTAGCTTTTGTCCACTTATGGAACAGAGTTCATCCTCATGTGGTTAGACTAGCGAAGGGATGGTGGACCAGCCATTTGATGGTTTAGATATTCCATTTATAATAAACTGTTAAAAATGTTATTAAAGGTTTTATATAAGTAAATTTTTTTATTTGTGTTTCACTTTGCTGAGTTTTTTTCCAATTGTTTTGGTGAATTGTGGAAAATATATATTTTGATGCATTGGACTGTGGACTGT
Source organism: Arapaima gigas (assembly GCA_900497675.1). Taxonomy (NCBI): domain Eukaryota; kingdom Metazoa; phylum Chordata; class Actinopteri; order Osteoglossiformes; family Osteoglossidae; genus Arapaima; species Arapaima gigas. Next base: position 770,096 of record UFQX01000035.1, read on the forward strand.
CCAGTCATTTCAGTATCCAGTCACATGCTGATATACTGTAATATCATATAAATTATACACTCTGGGTGTGGTTTGCTACACAAGCAATGAATTGTGTTTTTTGCTTTTTGTTAACAGTAACTGTCCTGAGCTCCACAACAACAGCAAGGGCAAACAGAAACAGTAAACTGGTCATTTGTCCCCTGTTAACAGCATCGGGGCTGTCAAATGTTGTGCTCCTAGAACAGGATAGGATGCAATAACATCCTCTTGCTTTTTCCAGGTAAAACTCATCCTCCTTGTAATTTTTTTTGAAGGCGCTGCAGAGTGACGTTAATGGCTGTGGCCCTCTCCTCATCTTTCTACTGTCCTCTGTGGTGCACTGGTCTCTCCCTCGTCCCCTTGAGGCTGTACTGAAGCAGCTTCGACAGTCATGTCCACCTCATTGCCTTCATCTATCTTATCTGTTGTACGTATGTTGCAGTCAAAAGTTTGAGTACAGTTGCTGGAAAACAGTTATCTCACAAGAGCAGGAAATGAGGCACCATGTGGATTCAGCACTCCTGCAGTACTTCCTTGACGTGTAAGACACTTATGGGTTGATTTGCCTTCTAGTTCATCCCATATAAGTACTCATCAAGTTGCCAAGATGTACTCAAAGTTTTGGCTACATATATAGTATATCGCATTTGTTATGTAACTTCTCCGCAAAAATCACCATTTAAGTTCAGACTGGCTTGAAATTAATGCATGCAGATGTGCCGTGTTGTGCGTAACAGGGGGAGTTTCTCTGGATTCTGTGAGAAGGAGCTCCAGCCCACAACAAGGACATTCAAGGACATTCCTGACTAAATGAGCTTCTGTTGCTGGTACTCAGCGCAGTGTAAAACCCTCACACCGATCACATCCGTTTCCACAGTCCTGGGAAGGCACAGTAGGTCAGCTGGCCCCGCTGGCCTGGCCCTACACTTCTCTCCATTTGCGGTCACTAGCCTGCCTACAAACTGCTCTCTCTTTGTTTTCAGTCACTTTCATCATTGTCATTTTTTTTCTATTTTTCTATTTGCTGATCTCCACTTGCCGTGCACTCCTTCCATTAGGTCCATGGTGAGCTCTCTGCCTGCTGACACCGGGCTGGACAACAGCTTACGCCCTCACTTCCTGCGGGCTGGTGGGGGGCCCTGGGCGAGGCCCTGTTCCACAGGGTTTGCCAGGTGTGTACCTTGGCCCCCACTCACACCCCCTTTCTGCTGCTGCTTGACTTGCATCAGAATGTCCCTGATCTTCCTCTGTGCCAGCTGTGGAGCGGATACACAAAGAGTGAACCAGGCAGCGGAGGTGAGAGACAGGTAAGCACGGAGCAACACTCCTGGCTCAAGGGATTTTGTTTCAGCCCCAAGTGAGAAAATGTAGTCATTGCCTAGTTAATGTCATATGCAGTTTTACAATCATGCTATTTTTGGATCGTGTTTACTATGTGGATCAGAGACAGGCAATATTCCAGGAGGGGGTATAGCTATGCCCATGTGTGTCACAATATTTGAGGGTTTTTTAATTCATTTTCCATCTCTGCTGCTTATTGTAATGTGTAACGTGTTACTTAATACATTTATACTAAAATAACAATATAGTTCCATTTTTTAAATTAGTTTAACAAAAACGGTACCTGTCATATAACTTCATAGGCGGGGTCATGTCCTAAATCCCATGTATAGCAGTTACCGACAGAGCTTTGGTCTCTAACACCGACATTAACCGCACAATGAGTGGATTTCCTAATTAGATTCCAGACTGTACAAAACTAAGCCAGTAACTACTTATTCTAAAATACTCCTATTCAAAAAAAATCTATATTAAAAACATTAGAAAGCATCAATAATCTGAATCAGACTGAAATTTGTGAAATCCCACTGAAGAGCAAAAGGTTTTATTCTACGGCTTTTATGCTTCTGCTGGTATACTGTTTATTTGGAGTTTATCTAAGGAGAGCTGCATGTGTCTAGTTAGCATGTTAGAACAGGTGTTCTCACCTGGCTTGCATAGAAGTGTCCAATGATCTTGACAATAACCTGGTCATTCTCATCAGGAGTCTGCTCACGTGGGACCACCACCTCTGCTGCTGTCAAGTTCTGAAGTTCATTCACCTGCAGCAGTCAAGATTCCACTGAACATGTCATGTCATGTTTATCCATAAAGAGGGCCACAGTTTTGCTCTTGAGAAACTTTGACTGCAGAGACACAGCTTCCCCACACTGTTTAACCGTTTGAGACACTAACACACTACTTGGTTTATCACAGATTTTCAGAGTTTTGCACAGCAATTTTTTATTCAGTCTGATAATAAAATAGCATTTATGTTAAAATCCTATTAGGAAAAATGTCAAGTTGGGTGATGAAAATCAGGTAGTGATTAAATCTGATGATAACTAAGATCATGACAACTCAGACAGCAGCACACTTGAATGTTGAGGGTGAAATCACAGCAATCCTTGACAACTTCTGTCTTCAGACTGACTATCTAGAGAAAGTGATCCAGCAATAAAAAGATATGCCAAAGACCAGCAATGACAAAGCTGCAGTGCAAGATCTAGAAAAGGTCCTCAGACGTGCTTATGGATCCATCACTATGACAAGAAGAGCTGTTTAGTAAGTTGTGTTTTCTATAATACAATAGGGATATTGAAGCTGGTCATCAAAAAAGTTAAAAAACATGGAGTCACTGTGAGCTGTGGTACCGAAGGAGACTTTTAAAGATGCTGTAAACAGCCAGAAAAACAAACATGCATATTTGGAAACAAAAATAATGAGACTGAGATTATCAAATTCGGACACATTATGAGCTGACTGTATTCTCTTCAAAAGATGGTGATGGCTGGAAAAGTTGTTGCAAAAGGAAAAACGGGGGACCAGTAACAAGATGGATGGACAGAGTGATAATGGACACACCCTTTTAAAACACTTATTACGCAAGTGGTGGACAGAACTTTTTGGGAGTCTCTCCAAGATTTAATCAAAAATATGAAGGATTCATTCCCTTTGCAGAACTGGCTAAATTCTAATTGTGCTAATTCTTTGACTCAATGGGAATTAACAACAAACTGTCCACTGATGAATATGGCACATATTATATACAGCACAGTGTGTATTATAACAGTATACTGAAATGATGTCTCTGTTTAAACAACAGTTAAAAGTTTCATTTAAGCATTTGTTATGTGTAATACTGAAGTTCAATAATTGGTGATACAAAATGTTTCAACATCCTACATGGGCTTGGCACATGCAGAGTGACTCCTGTATGGTCTCTGGTTCTTTATTTATCTGAAATGAAGAGCTAAAAAAAATTGTGTGACTGATGTTTCTCCTTTTTCATATAATATCTAAAAACTTGTTCTAGGTACTATAGCAATGCAAACGAGGAACAAAGGAAACTGGAAATGTTGTGGCATCAAGAATTGAGAAAAGTCACGGAGGTTTGTGAAGTCTTCTCATGTAGGACTTCTTTTCTGCCTGTGTTCAGTCAAACGCTCTTTTATGTTTACGTTCAGTCTAAAATCAGCCTATTAAGCTTTCCATCTAGTTGATGAGACTGGCTGCATGACATGAAAAATGCAGAGCTGTTCTGAACCAAAAATACAACACTGTCACTATGACAAACCTTAATGGTATTCCTGTAACAGCTGTGGTGGTGTTGGTGTTGAATGTCTGTGGTTACCCTCAGTGCTGTATATTTTGTACATACTGTATACTGTGCCTAATGTAGTTTGTTTAAACTACGTTCTTACATCATAGACTGAAGAAATAGAACAGAACTTTGAGTTCAACCACAAGTGTGCCTATTGATGCATGAAATTTAACTATAATTCAGAAGTTCACCAAGAACTTCTGGAATTTATTGCTTAAAAATGAAATAGTTTTCTTTCCAGTGCAACTCTACAATGGCCAAGCAGTTATTGGTAGCAAGTGAATAAGTGAGTAAACCATATCTTGTTGTCAGTCATAAGAGATAATCAGATTGTATAAAAATACACTCACCAACCACTTTATTAGGTATTGTTAACCAGTACAGGGTTGAACCCTCTTTTACCTCAGCACAGCATGAATTCAGCAAGAGTTCTTGTTCCATGTTGGACTAAGATCTTTACATGGGTTTGCAAATTTTTTTTTTGCTGGCCCATTCCTTCTTTTAGCACCCAAACCTCATTCCAAAGAGGGTTTAAAGGCTTGAGGGGTGGGGACTGTGCAGGCCACTGAAATAAAAGTACTGCATTGTTCATGGAACCATCCTGAGAGGCTGTGTGTTTTGTGGCAAAATGTCCGGTTGGAAATACCAGTTTCAGGCCAGACAAGCCATGAAATAATGGAGGCACCTGGTCAGTATCAGTGGTACTATGGTTCTCTGTAGCATTCAAAAGATGCTCGAATGGTACTAAAAAATCTAAACAAATGTAAAAACATATTGTGTGCCAAGAAATCATTCCACATTCCATTATACCACCACCACCAGTCAGCACTGGCCAAGTGTAACTAATAAAGTGGCCAGTAATGTGCATTTCTGATTATTGACAGCCATTCAGTAGCTAGAAATGACTTACTTTGTGCTTATTTATAAAATAATGGCATGTGCATTTAGTAGTATGGTGTGTATGCTGAAATGTATATTGTAATCAGATAACTGAAGATAGCTGATCTTATTTAACATCTACACACCCTTGGGTGAAGCATTCCTACATACCCACCAAAATAAGGTTCCGGTCTTACCGTCTTTCCACCCTTTCCAATGACTCGACCAGCAGCGGTTGCAGCCACTTTGATATGAGTCTCTAGCTTCACTTCCTCCTTGGGCCCAAAGAAGTTCTCCTCTTTCAGCTTCCCATAGATCCTGCCCTGAGCCTGGAGTAGAATATTCCGCACAATGAGTAACGGAGAGCAGAAGATCAGGACCAACACAAGTGCAGCACCAAGAAATGGCATGGAAAACTCCAGTGGTATAAAGACTGTCCCCGACCATATGAGTAGATTCTCTTGTTCTCTGACCAACCTGTGGATCATTTTCAAAACGTTTGTAGGGAACTCTAACCTTCATATCCTATGATTTACACTGTACATTGTACCTTACATTATTTTCAAGGCTGAATTAGTTAAATGAATAATTTTTTCATGTCATAAGTTCATTGTTACAGTGCTGAATGAATGGATGGATGTGAGGATGAACTGTACTTTCAGCCTCTACTGATAAAGCAGTAGAGACAGATATTAAGCAATGAAAAAAGTGACAGTATGTGGTATAGTGGCTCTCATCACTGCATATGGACTCAGAGGTTGCAGATTCAAACCTCACTTCCTGGGATAGTAACCTTGGTCGAGGTACTAAATTTAAATTGATACAATAAATGTCACACAGCTGTACAAATTGGTAAATAAGTGTAAGTAATACCCTTATTCCTGTCAGTTTCTTTGGAGAAAAGGATGGTCTAAATGAATGTGAATTAAATACAAAACCACAAAACAAAAAACTAAGCAGAGTAAAATACAGACCGTGATTAGCATGTAGCAGCCAAACAAAATTAGATCCGTGAACATTAAAGTTTTGATATGGAGGAGTCTGTAGTTAACACACCTTGAACTGGGCCTCGGGGGGTCCAGTCACAATGACCATTCGCATTTTCGAGTCAGGACTCTCTGCTGGAGCGATCTAGGAGACATCATTATCGTGTGTGGAGCACCAGGAAAAATCAAATAACTGCAGTCTATATTGTGAGGATATTATGTGTCAGGTTTTCTGTTAACAATCAAGCATTTAAATTTTAGAAGATAGAATGTTGTGGTGTGAAGGAAGAAAATATTTAATTTGTATGTGATACTGATTCTGATTTTGGTCAGCATAACCAGAGAATAGAAACTGTCAAATGGAAAGTGTTTGGATGTAGATGCATTTTCATGCATATTTCCCGAGTTTTCCAAAAACAGAACGCTAACTTTTAGTGTTACATCATGCACCTAGCTGGTTGGACTCGTAACAGTAACATATACACCTGCTGGAGTTTGTGCAAGTACAAGTATTGTGGTGTGTATGTGTGTGTGTGTGTGTGTGTGTGTGTGTGTGTGTGTGTGTGTGTGTGTGTGTGTGCATTCCTTTTGCTGTTATGTAAACACATAAGTGTACTTTTTCCATGTATGTTCACAAACATCAATCACTCAAATCCTTGTGCTGTGAAAGTTGGTGGGTCAGTGTTACCTTGATCGAGGCCCCAGCGAAGCGGCTCAACTGTTTGATATGCTGGCCCTTCTTCCCAATGATGGCACCCACAGCTTGGGCTGGGATGTAAACGTAAACTGTCTCAGTCTCTGGAGTCTAATGTGGGTAAGAGCACACATGGCACTTTTTTAAAAATGCAGCCACATAATCATGTTCCAGCACATTGGTTTCAATGTATAATTTTTATTATTACTATTATGTTTACATTTATGTATTTATCAGATGTTTTTTTCAAACTGACTTACAGTGCTAAAGAACTTGCAGTGATTAAACATTTATACAGCAGTGTAATTTTTACTGTATCTCTTCAGGGTAAGTATCCTTATCAAGGGTATTACAGCAAGAGGTTGGATTCAAATCTGGGCTTTTGAAATGTAAAGGTGGCAGTTGTAACCACTTAGCTGCTCTTCCATTTATTTATGACTACTACTACTACTACTACTAATAATAATAATAATAATAATAATAATAATAAACATCCAAATCAGCCTGTATGAAGTTTGCACGTCAGTGTATGTTTCCTTCATGTGCTCTGGTTTCCTTCCACAATCCAAAGACATGTTTCAGGTGGGTTAGTGACTCTAAATTGAACATAGTGTTTGTTGGAGTGAATTAATATATTTGATAGCCCTGTGATAACTGGGAGGAAACCTGATCACCTGGAGGAAATTTACATGAACATGGGAAAATCATACAAACTATGCAGCATCAGATTCAAACTCATACCTAAGTTCACAAATTAGGAGCTGCTGGGCACCAGTACTACCTGCTGTGCTGTCATGTCATCCCCTCCTTTAGGCAAGAGGTGTGTATACTTCAGCTCAGACTGCAGTACTTACTCCAAAGGAGCTGTAGGCAGCACCAGGGGCTGAATTCCCAATGGGAGGAGGAGGCACTGAGGAGGATGGGGGGAACAGTCCCAGAGCACTGAGGTTGAGTCCTGGGATCAGATGGGTCTGTTGCTGGAAAAATCAGGAGTGATAAAGAGAAGGAGTGAGAAAGACTGATCTCAACAGGATCCCACTTCTCCAGTTAAACAAATACAGAACGTGTACTTATACAGTAGTCATAAAGCATCCTAATCTTTCAGTTGTGATTATCAGCATAAAGGCAGCACTCTATTCTGTGATATTTGACACTGGGCTTGGGATTCATAAATTAAAGAACTGAGGCCATAAGCATGGAACAGTCTTCATTATCATATGAGCAATAACTACATCCTATTTTGTTTTGTACTTGAATCTGTTAATAATAATTACAGCACTTTTAATTCATTAACCATACCCAGAAGTCGTTCTATACAAAAGTAATATAAACATAAAATGTCCCAGCCCACAAAACTATAAGAAATCCTAGAAAACGGGGCTTGATTTTAATATTTTGTGTTTGCTTGTCCACATAATAGGTACATTTTACATTTAAAAACCATTTTGAAAGGAAGCTGCAGATAATGCAGCTAGTAACATCCCATGGCTTATCATGATGGTGGCCATCATTTTGGATTGAATTTTTTAATATCTTGCCTTAATTTACTGTCCACTGGACAGGCATCAGAACAATTATAACCGCCCAGCTGTCAAAATTTTAACATACTTCACCTGTTCTGGACAGTCAAACATCTGTTAGTGTAGAGCTCTGCCACATCATCACAATCATCATCACCAAAACAGCCTTAACTGCTCCACACTGTCTTAAACATAACCCAGTGAATATAATGATGAGCATTTTTGTCATCAGCTGAACTAAACTTTTGATTTTGGAACATTTGCTTACAATAACCTGACAATGGCAATGATAGCACCTCCAAGGTGTTAAAAAGCATGATGTTTATTTAGTTTGACTGGATTTGCACATATTCAGTGCACATTTTTGTCCGTTGTGGAGTACAGCATATATACTAAAATGTTAAAGCCAGCACTAATGGTAACCCTTTTTTAATAGAATTGACTGTAAATTAGGATCCGACCCCTTGATATGTGCGGTGCGTAAACTAATTTCCTTGTGTCAATCCCAGTAATTAATTGACACTCTGTGTCTTCTCTGGAATGAGGTCTGTCCCAAGTGCCACTGTTTCTAGATCTTCATTCCCTTTGGACACTTCATAGTAAGACTGAAAACACTGATTTTCTGTGCACACGATGGCAGGCATAAAGAATCCAAGTGCAGGGTTTAGCGTAAGAACAAGAGGAAAAACACGCAGACTCACATTCATAGCTGCAATGTCATTGTCGTAAGCCTCACGCACTTTCTTCATGATCTCCTGCTCAGCCAGGCAGCACGCCTCAATAGAGCCTTTCACAGTGATGGTCCTTTCTGGGTTGTACAGGGTCAGATCCTGCAGCCTGTTCATGGGGCAGGTTACATTTTGGATCCTTAAAGCAACATTATTTCTAATCTTAACCCTGAGCTTATCATGAAGCTGGGATGAAGGTGTGAACTGCAGTGGGTTTGCTGGTAAGTGGTTTATAGCCCTCTGTTTGTCCCACTAAGAATCAGGCCTGAGATCAATTGCCCAAACATGAAGTTTCACATGATTTTTTTTGCTGGAACTATTCACTGAGTTCTCAGTCATAAATACATCTTTACCTTGTAAAAGCAAAGTTATAACACATTTTTTTAAATGTACATGTATTTATTTATTTAGCTGACACTTCTCCAACGCAACTTAGAATGTTTAGCTGCTTACACTGATTTACCTATTTATACGAGGGGCTATTTCTACTGTATCAATTCATTGTAAGTAAACTGATCAAGGGTACTAGAGCAGGAGGTGATATTCAAACTTGGGTCTTCTGAGTGTAAGGCAGCAGCTCTAACAACTATGCTAAGCAACAGAGTTGATGTGTATCTCGTTTCTGAGCTGGGTTTAATAGAGAATACGTGTGTTTCAGATAAATACAGAACACCCTATTACTTTCTAATGAGAATGAGAATTGAGCAGTAAAAGTAAGTTTGTGTTAAAAGATATTACACATAAAGACTTGGTGCCTGCAACCTACGGAGAAATGGTGATCTTGGTGCCTGTGTCCTGCTCCACCTTCTTTAAGTTGCGCCCCTCCTTGCCAATGAGTCGACCGACAAAGTTGTTGTGGGCAAGGATCTTCAAGGGCACCTCCTCCGCTCTGAGGGCAAACAAAAAGTACATATCAGGAGAGATCCAGTTAATGCACATTTAATAGTGAGTTAATACACACTTAGTGTGCAGTGATATCCAGTCGATACACACTGAATATGTAATAAATTTACACTGAATATGCAATTAATATATAATTTAAAGTTGTCTGAACTGAAGATTGCAAAAAATGGGAAATATTTGTCTGGTATCATATACTAAAATGCAATTAGTTATTATGTAAAGTTATGATAATGATAATAATGAAGTATAACCATGAAAATTCTTACAGAACTGGGATTAAAACAAGATTCATGACCAGCTATATAGAGTTGTTATGGTGAAAATAGAAAAAAACTGAAAATCACACATTTGCACATCCTCAGGGCACCTCTGTGTTGAAAACTCACGTCTTGGTGTCCTTGGCCTCCTGATGCATGATGTCCAGGATCATGCGGCAGGCGGCCGAGCACCCCTCAGGGGTGGAGTGGATGCTGATGGGCTTCTCAGCAGCACCAGCATTCTCCTTACGGTGGACATCAATCCTACAGTGGAGGAAGACAACAGCAACAAGGTTGTCTCTGTCACACTACAGATGATAAAAAAACAGCAATAGAGCTTAAGAAAACTGCAGTGAGACTGAGGGGAATTTTTTTTGTGAGCGCATACGAAGCGAAGCGACATTGTAAAAAAGAAGACATAGTATATCTTCAATTACAGTCCATCCTTCCATACCTGGACTAGTGCGACTGATTTATTCCAATCTAATCACGTGTGTGAATTTTAAAAATCATTTTCATACAATTATAATCTTTTCATAGACCATTAAAATATTTTATTGCAACAGATTTTAATAGCTGTCTGTGTTGTATATTGAGAAGTTTATGTTGCAAATCACTTGAAATACTGGAGTGGTTATTTTTTTCTGGAGGAACTAAAGGTCTCTTAGACAGCATTCTGTACCACTGCCTGCCCCACTATGGGCATCCTTAGGCAATGCAGATACTCACTTGCTCTGCGTCTGCTTGGTGATGTTGCGGATGGTGGCGCCCTCTTTTCCAATTATGGCCCCCACATACTGGGTGGGAACAAGCAGGCGCAGAGGTATATCTGTGTGCTGATGTTTGGGCGGAGGTGGGGAACCATGTCTAGGGCCACCATGTGGCCCATACCCGGGGTGTCGTCCGTTGTCAGCACATGTCTCATCTGGGATGTAGGAGACACGCAGAGCATTGTTCTCCAGCTGGTGGCCATTGAGCTTTTGAACAGCCCTACAAGGGGAGCAAGGAAAAATCAAAAACACAATATGAACAATGCCCTTTAAAGTACACATGCAAGCAGTACAGTGAGATTCAAAATATTTAAAATTTTTTTTTTTTTTTACTGCTTATTGCTGCACAAAATGTTAAGCTCAAAAGCTCACAATTTATAACACTTTTAGGCATATGGAGAAAAATTATATGTATAAGAAGGGTACCCATTCCTTAAAGAACAGGCTTATTTCATTCTGAGAAATCACTATATAGAGGAAATAGACAAAAAAGTCACCTGAGGTGAGTGTTATGTCAGAGGTCTAAACAACATTACTTCAAATACACTGACAAAGATAGACACAGAAACAATAAAACACAGTCTCACGCCTGTTTTTAAAATGTAAACTTTTAACGTTTTAACTGGTTTTATTCTATTGTCCTTACACAATACAGTGCAGAAACAGAATAAACAACTACACTGCCCGTAAGTGTCTTGTTTTGTTTAAAAACTGCTGGTTGAAATAATGCAGAAAGCACTGTGTAGTTACAACGTTAGGCAAGGACCCATTTTTAACTATATTTACACACCAACAAGAATAATATATGGCAAACACTACTCCAGCTTACAAGTGTAATTCATGGTAAGAACATAACACAATGGCACGTCAGCAACAAAAGGATCTGAACCAGCAACCTAAAGACTATAAGAGAAAAGCTCCAACCACTATTTTAAAATGTATTTTGAAAGCCTTCTGTCTACTGGTGTACTAGTGGGTGTGCTTGGACAACTTTGAAAAATCTGTAATACGGGGACCGATAGTGGCTGTTCTACCATTATTTGTTTTTTATAACAATAATACCGTTTTGTTTTGCTCGATTTAGTGGACTGCGAGCTCTGCAGCAAAACGTGCCTCTGGTTTGAACAGCAACACAACCAGTGGCTCAACGGCTGTAGAATTTCTTACTAACCGCTAGAGGTCAGCACCTCTCCACCCACAGATTCATAGTACTGTTCGGGTAGAGAAAAGAGAAACTACAAATATTGTAGCCAATTCCACATAAAAAAAAAAATCATTCAGAAACAAGAAATTTATATGAATTTTTGGTGAAACTAATTTTGGTACGCAGAAGTTGCCGTGTTCTCTCCATATTAGTGTGTAGGACAATTAAGAAGTAGAGAGTCAGTTAGGAAGAGCCAAGAGCTGTGGAGGCTGTGGAGATGATGAACAGAGATGTTTAACTCACTGCCTGGCCTGTTCCCGGGTTCCATATGTCACATTCACCACTGCTGTTTCACTTTCAGTGTTCACTGTCAGAAAGAGACATTCATATTTATATATAGCAGAAGCATTTCTCCAAAGTGACTTATAATGAATACTTAATAGTATTTAGCTGACTCCTTTTTTGCAACCAAGGGGACGTACAATACTAAATAGATGTTTACTATATGTACAGTCAGTCATCTATACACCAAAGCAATGTAAGCCACACACACACACACACACACACACACACACACACACACACACAAAGCAATCTACTGTCGCCAGTTAAACTGTATCCCACCAATTGTCTGTAGCCCAGAGGACTAAAATGATTGTAAAGGAGTAGAAAAAGTTGCCCAATTAAAGGAACAGACAGGAAAAAGGAGTTAAGAGTGTAACATTCAGGAATGAGAAGAATAGAGAGGAGGAGATAGGTATAATCTTTTTTTTTTTAATGGAAAGGATTGGAAAGGTCAAACTGGATTTGTTAAGTCATCTATGATGTGAGAGAAGTACTTTGGTGTAAATAAAGAATCCAAACTAGTACCTTGTTCACAGTTCTCCACAGTTCCAAACTGTGCCAGCAGGCCATCAAGTACCTGGGAAATTAACATATGGAAATCAGTCACTTCTTTAATAAAATCTATTTCAAGGTGCTTCTTGCACCTAATAACTTCATTCGAGAGAGTGTAGAGTACTTTGCTTTTACTGTGTCACAGCACCACTTTCACACTGAGACGTTCATGTACAAAGAAAAAAGTTCAGAACAGAGACAATACCAGTGATAATGATGCATCACTAATAGTGGAAATGCACTGATTTCTTATCTTAACAACAAGTGAGACTTGAATAGCAATGTGAAGCTTAAGGCCCTGCTGGGTCATCTCTGTCTGCAGTGCATTTTTGCACAGACGTGGTGGGTTTGTGTTCTTTCCTGCTTTAAGGTCCTACACGACTTTTTCTGATTTTGCCCCTCACATTATACCATTTACAGGTTGTTTTAGAATTTTAACACAATATGGACATTCTAAATAAAAAAAAAAAATTAAAAGCATGGCACCCACTTTGCATTTCATAACAGCACAGGAGCTTCCCAAATGACACAGTCAATTCATTCTGTGTGAAGTTTACATTTTCTCTAAGTGTTAGTGTAACTTTCCTCCCAGGGTTCTGAATGCTGCATAAAGTCCAAAAATATGTGTCTCAGATGAATTGTTTACCCCAAATTGGCTGTAATGTACGTGCGTGTGTGTGTGTGTGTGTGTGTGTGTGTGTGTGTGTGTGTATTAGATTGCCCTGTGAAGGACTGTGGTTCCATCCAGGCTGTAGCCTGCTCCTTACTACTCCACTGCACTGCACAGTAACGGATAATGAAAAATGACAAGAATGATGATGATGTGTGTTTAGAAGATGCTGTTATCCATGGTAACTCATTACAGTTTAAAGTAATTTGCATATAAAACTGGCGTGAAAGTCCACTTTGTCAGTGCTGTTAGGCATTACCGAGTGTATAACTTATCAGGAACAACCCAGGAAATCCACAGATCTGGGTGTAAACAATGTCCATTGTGCTTCTGCATAAAAAATACTTGTTGCGGTTTGGCTTCATCTGTGTGCTTATTGAAAAATGAAATATTTCAGTCTTAGAAAAAAGTGAAATATGAAGTGACTTGGAAGTCCTCCTAAAGAGATAAACACTGTCAAATTATTACCAGTTTTCAATTCATCTACAGGGTTATGGATTTTGCAAAATGCATTATGCAAAATTTAGCATTACTTTTAGCCCCCTTTAGCTCCTGTTTACACCAGTTTTAAAACAAGCTTGACTACATCTGTGAGGAAGAAAATTATTGTCAGTATGTGTCTTTGTAAAACACAAATTGCAAAAATGAAACTTAAAATCTTTCATTGTGTTATTAAACTTGTCATTAGCAACTGACATTTACATTTCTCTGCCCGTATAGTGCAACGAACCAAAAGCACTTACCTCCCACTGCAAGTGTGGTGGAATGTTCCGGATCTGGAGCTTCTTGGTCCTGGAATACAGGGAATGCATCATATGTTAAGGAAAAAAAACCAGTCACAGACTTTTTGAAAACTTTTTAACAAAATGTGATCCCACGAATGATACCACAGATCCCAGTCCAGAAGAGCACAATCTGAGGAGCATGAAAAATACTGCAGAGTACCCTCAAACTCCCAGGCCTCATGTAGGAAACTTGAGTCTGAGTAAAGTCACCACCAACAGGGAAAATCAAGGTGAGAAAAGAACAGACTTTTATATAAATATATATAAATATATAATTATATAGATATATGTAAATAAGATGAGAAAAGAACAGGATGTTTATATAAAAATAAAACCATCTTGAACTGTCTCAACTGTGGTGGCAGTGTTACAGATGGGGGGCTCTAGAGACAAGACTGTGGGATAAACTTTACTTCTCCCTGGCATGTCAGAAAAAGCAGTGCCCAATAAGCACCTGTATTGCAGCGTTTTGCCATTACGTTGTACAAAATACAACGTAATGACAAAAGGTTGCAATATTTCACAGGTATGATCATGCAGCACTAACTAAGAAGTTCCAAAAGGGTTTCCACTCATTTCCGAAATCATTTTAATTGTCAGACCGTCAAATGTTAATTTTCTACTGAAAGCTAAACACAAATCATAGTTTATAAAATTTATAAAACATTTACAGAGGGAGAAGTACATGTGGTGCATTATATCAACCATTTCCATGAAAAACATTTGTGTCAGTCCCCACATCCTAACTATGAACATGTTACCTCTACCTGTTCAACTCCCTGACACTTTCAGTGTACGGCTGGCAAAACGGGGTCTCATTCTGAATGCAAAGGGTGCCCCCGGGATGCTCTGAATTCAGTTTTCTGCAGTAAAGTGCCATGACTATAACTTGCCCTAAAAAATGAGCAGAAACCATATAATCTCCAGTGGCTCTACCGCTGAGTACAGTGAGCTCTGAGAGCACCTATACAAATACAACATGTGAGTAAATAACCTAAACAGTACTTTGCAAGGCGTTTTCAGCATTTCTGCAGTATTTACATTTGAGCTAGAATCCAAAAAATAATTACACAGACATACGTTTCCATAAAAATTTCAAACACATGACATATACAATGCATGTATACTTAGCACCCCTATACACTGTATAGGTTATAGAGTTTGACATTATTATAGCTAATCCCTTGTGAAATAACCCTGCAGACAGTCTGCCATAATGCCCTCCATATCTTTCCACTAAAATGCCTGGTTCTTGCCAGGAAATTGTTGTGCAAAATGCTTTCTGCAGAGCAGATCAATTATTGAAGAAATGTTAAGAAGATCTCACAGTGCATGTGTGAGTATTCTGCATGAGTGTGTGCCTGCCCATGCAGGATAATAACATAATTAAGGCCTGGTTCCTCATAAAATGGAAATATAGTGCAAAGAAAAGTGAACAGGTGGACAGAGCCTGAACACAGATGACCGCTGTCACATGTTACCTGGTGACAAATTTACTGCCAAAAACAGTCTGGGAGGAGATTATGGTACAAAGTAAACTGTTCAGGGTAAACTGAGCAGGCATGTCAAGCACTTTAGTACCACATGTAACAGTGCCACACATAATGTTGTCAAGACTGAAATGATGTCAGCAGAAGTGAGCTCAGGTGCTACAGAACAGATACTCTGACTAAAGATCATTTTATTATCCTTCCCACTGAAAGAAAGACAAAATTTTGGAAAAGCTTCTAACCCTGATGAGGGCTTGACAACAGCAAACATGATCTAGTGTCCAAGTCAGATGGCAGATTATCGCCAGCAGGTAAGTACATCTTTTAAGTGAATGCCATGTGTCTTTAAATAATGATAAACAAAAAAACAGTTAAAACGTTCACCACTATCCACTTGTTTTTGGAACAGCTTTGCTGTCTTCTTTTCCCTATTATGAGATATTTTTAATGTCTTCCAGATGACTATACTTCACCAGGCACAAAAAAGAATTGATATTACTGTATATACAAAGTGGAGACATACTGCTACACTTTCACTTCAACCGTTTATGGAAAATAAACTGACTTTGATACAATTGTTTGAGTTTTTTCTAGATTATTTATTTATTTTCCATGTCAATTTCAATTTGGTAGTACAAAAGAATCAAAAAGTATAGCAATAAATTGACAAACTTTTGCATATTTTTGGGATGAATTGGTTAATCGGCACCTTGCGGCGAGAACATTTTTATTTTTATTTTAGTTTTAATTTTTATTTTAGTTTCTGACTTACCTCAAAGTTAAAAACTTTTTTATGTTCAAATAAAATTTTAAACTAATTGGTGGTTTTAAAGCTTTGCCATTATCCAGAGTATTTTTTTCTTCATGGTAGAAATATCCTGAGGGAATCTAACTCCATGATCCTCACTCACAGCACCAAAGTGAAGTCAAAAGAAATCCAATGTTTTTATGTGACATATTACACCTCATAGCTTTATATGTTTCAAGCATATGTTAAACAAGTTCAAAGTAACTTTCCAAAACCAAAAACAGGTAGGTCTGTTTAATCTTCACTAAATTTGCCTATAATACAAAAACTTTTATTTAAAAAATTTTTTTTAAATCATATATTTTTATGTTATGGAAAAAATTCTATGTTGTACAGTTTAATAGAACAACTCTGAAATTTAAAAAAAAATAGTATAGCTTTATTTGAGATTTTGGAAAACCTAAAAAAATGAATAACTGAAGGAATATCTGCATTATATAACTTTTATAGCTTATGACACAGGGGTAAAACTCTGGATTGAGAAGTAAATTAAAAATGGATTTCTTATCCCGGGTGTGTTTATAAGCGGATATGCCAGTGTATAGACAAAACTGTTTCCTTTAATATTTGCACTAAAAATCAATTAATAGGCCAAATACTGAGCTTAATTTAGTTACAAAATTTGAAGCAATGGGGTAATATAAGCAAACAGTAAAACGCTTGCGGGGCGGCACAGTGGTACAGCCGTCTCACAGCACCTGGAGTGTGAGTCTGAATCCACCTCAGTCTGTGTGGAGGTCACATCTTTTCCCCATGCCTGTGTTGGTTTCCTCTGAGTGCTGTGGTTTCCTCCCATAGTCTGAAGATGTGTTTTGGGTTAATTGGTCACTATAAATTGCCTGTAGTGTATGACGATGTGTGTGTTGACCCTGTGATGGACTGGCATCCCACCCAGGGAGTGTTACAGAGTTTTGTCCCATATGATTTCAAGCTGAGCTCTGGACTGCTGCAACTCTGACCAGGATAAAGCAGTTAATGATAAAGGACAGATATAATAAAGACTTGTTACCACTTAAAAATGATTTCAGAATAAAATAATATTTCTAGGGCCTGACCATGCAAAGAATATGCTTATATGTTTTGTTCATTTTTTAAATTCATTGTTATATGCTACCGTACTGAGAAAAAAATTGTCTGTATACCGGAAGTGACCCCTCTTGAACAGCTGTCAGTGTGAGATGCCTTTTGCTGCGATGAGATGGAGGAGTTGGTCACAGGGTAAGGGACACAGAACAAGGCAAACGAAAGTAGCAGGCAGGAGAATGGATCTGTTTTTCCTCCCAATAGCCACACTTTTACAGTCATGTGACCAAGGCAGAAAAACGCAAGGCATCAAAGGCCACACTTCAAATAGGTTCACACACTGTGTAGTTTGAGTGTGTGCAGAATGGGTGGGTGGAGGGGGCAGGAAGGGGAATATATAATAATGCCCTGGCACAGCCTGTTCATTGCCGCAACACTGGAGATGGAACGCTAGGCCTGTGCACTTTGTCTCTATATGCGATAAAGTCACAATGGATTTATACAAATAATACTTATCAATGCTGACTGCAGATGCAGGTTTCAGAACATGGGTGCATGTACCTCACAATCATGTTTGGCAGAAAAAACAGAATTCTAATACAGTTCATCCTCAGGTGACTAACAAGGAATGGCGTCCAGTCATGCAACCAGCTGGACATTCTAGTGTATCATATATAGAAATAATGCCGTTATATGTAAAGAAAATTTTGGAATATTTTTTAAACAAATTTTTTGCTACTTTTGTGCAGCACATTCACAGCTGTAGATGGAAACAGCTAGAATAGAGGGGTTAGCACTACTGCCTTTTGATTGGCTTCTTTGACTTGCTTGCACTTTCTGCTGTTGAAGAAAGTGCTTACCCTAAATTGCCCTGCTGTATAAATAGTTAACTAATGGTAAGTATGGTATCATTGGGAACCCTTGTACAGCAAAGTGCCAGCTGAATGCTTGCAAATCGCTAGAAATATTGAGATAGTTGTTTTTAAAAAACTGTGTTTCATTTCTCTCAATATGTTTCCATCAGGGAGAAACGCAACCAGTGATCTTTCTGATAGGAAGGCTATTGTTTCAAGGAATATGGCAATTCCTTACAATTCTGCATTTTCAGTGAAATGTTTTTATGCTATGTACTGACAGTTGTATGCTTGAAAATCACTTAAACATTTGAATCAAGTGATTTTTTAACAGTTTGGGTTTCTTCTCACAGATAAACCAGCCAATCCAGAAAAATTACTACTGAGCATGACATTTACCACACCTCCTTACCAAATCTGCATTTATAATAAGATATTTTTGTTTTAATATTAAAAGTTTTAGTAAGTTTTAAAGTAACACTTTTCCCATTTTTGACAATTCTGGAAAATATATTAAGTATAATTTTGTGACACACTGGACTGAACAGTGATTCCAATGTCCAGCCACATGAAGCCCAGTTATGTGCAGATCAAGTGTATTATGGAGGCAGACAAAATGAAGATCAAGTAGCTGGAATGAGAGGGAAAAAAGGCAGCAGTGAAGAAAGATCATGACAATGGTGGGTTTAGATGGGACCCTGTGGCTTCTTTGACCATTCATGTTGGAAAAGAAGTGAAGGTGTTTTCTGTGCTCAGCTGTGCCTGCTGGAGAGAACTGGCTTAAATGTGTTTCTTGACTGTAGTGTGGTGTCAGCAGAAGGGTGGAAGGGCCCTCATCCCAGCATAGGGTCAGCGATAGAGCTGGGCAAAGCTGGAGATGACATACAAGCAAAGTATGCAAATATACTATGTCCCGTGTGAGCAACACCTTTCAGAAATGGGAAAGAAAATGAGGCCCAAGCCACCCCTTTATCTTCAGCCTTTCACTGATCTGTATATGAGGAAGGCAGACAGAGATGGGCAATCATGGGTATCTTTGGGGTGACAATTTAGGTAAGTAAAAAAGAAAATAAGATCCTTCTAAAACACCATTTTACACCTTTAAGTAAAGTTCTTAATTCAATTTTCTTAAAACATGTTCAGCAGTAGTGCCAGTTAACCAAGATTATTTTCCTTTAAAGTATTTCATGACAACAGATGAAAAACATGAAAATATATGCTGTTTGTACAAAATCTTTGTCTTAAGAGAATCAGTCCTCCAATTTGCTTGGCAGAAAGAAAGAGGGCTGGTTAAATAAGTGAATGAAAGGGATAATAATAAAGGTTAAAGAAAAGTTCATTCCTCTTACAAAGAACTTAAATCCTGTCATCACTGGGGCAAAATAGTAGTTAAATCCTTTTTAGTGCATTTTATGTAGCGCCAACCTGGGATTAGGAGAAAGGTCAAAGGAGAGGCTGCACGCAGGAAGTGGTGGCACTTGTCACTGTTTGTCTCCCTCGGCAACATCCTTTGTCACTTTCTGGCTTCTTCAACTACTCAAGTGTGGTGGGAGGAGAGAGGAAAAAAGTAAACACAAAGGCCGCTTATGACGGAAGCACATTCTCAGCCATTCACAGCCTGCCTGGTGCCCTGTACCATCAGTTCACATCCTTTCAGGTGCAGGAAGGAGACAAAACCTTGTAGAAATGATGTGTAGTTTCTCTTTGAAGAGCTACTGCCAGATGTGAATGGTACCATGTAACAGCTCTTTTCTGTAACTGCTTATGTCTTTCACCATAGCAGCATTAATTTATGCCTTTTGGAAACTGACCTAAAGTGAATAAAGACTGAAAACATGACAAAAATATAAGCATGTGTCATTTAAATGTGAAATTTGCAACAGCTCTATGACTGAATTAAATGAACAGAAAATTACAAAAACAATAAGAAAGAGAGCTGATTCCACTGGGCTGAGTTTAAAATAGTCTTGTTAGATTTAGTTTTTTTTGTTCCCATGTAATTTTCCCACATTTGGAAAATTTTGTTCAGCATCAAGTTATTTACTGATGATAGACAGATGGAAAACTGTAACTGGTTATTGTAACTTTTTACACCTATAATTTAAGCACTTCTTAAACCCATTCCATCTATTTATGAAATATACATAGTTACATTGGCAGCATCATTTCTGGACATTATTTTAGAATGAAACACACATTTATCAACTCTGAATGTGGGTATCAGATGGCATAGTGGTCAGCACTAATGTCCTACACCCTAAGGACTGGCGATTTAATCCCACTTCCTGCATTAGCACCCTTGACTAAGGTACCAGCCACAGTGACCCTGCTGTAAACATCAGTATACTGGTACCTCACTTTACAAACAATACTGGGAAAAGAAGTCTGTTCATAAGCCTATTTTAAAATGACTGAAAATAAAGAACACATGTCTACAACTTCCTGTTCACTGTGCTTTACATAAGCAAGGCCGTGTGCTTCAGGCACCACAGGACAATCAAATAATGGAAGTGAGAAAAGGATGGTGAATTGCTGTATAATGGAGGACTGCATAAGGAAAACAAATAAAAAAAATTAATCTTAAAATCCTGACTACATTTTACTCACCATTATAAAATGACTGATATTTTGCATTTTCGTGTTTTTTAAAATCTCCTCACCTAACTTAAAAAGTTAACAAAGTGTAATAAGAGACATGTTAATAAGGTATAACTTGATATACAAGTTTATTCACTGGGTAGGTTCTGTACATTTCAGGTAGAACTTTAATAAATAAAAATACACAAAATCAAATTGCTTCTGATGAACTCTGAGACACTGAACCCCCCCAAGCACTCCTTAAGTTTCCTTTCTGTGTGTTTTACTGCCCTCTAATGATCGATTGCAGAAATATAGGCCATTTTTACTCTGCAGCAGAGAAATTTTAGATAGATGTTTGAAGAAAAGGCAGGAAATAAACACAGAATGTCTGTCTTCAAAAATTCATAACTCAGATGTTTGTAACACAAGGTCAGATTTAAGTAATTGTCCATTCATCTATCCATCCATCCACCCATCATCTTTAACCACTGTGTCCTGGTTAGGGTCACAGCTGTTTAGAGCCTATCCCAGAATCACTAGGGTCCAGGCTGTAAAACAACACACTGGATGGGACACTGGTCCATCTGGTGGCATTGCCACTGGTGGCAACATACTCATACAATCATACACATTCACACACTAAGGGCAATTCAGAGCAACCAATTAACTAGAAAAACTTGTCTTTGGACTGTGAAAGGAAACAGGAATATTGGTACACAAACCACAGGGGGAGATCATACAAACTCCAGAGACTGAACATGATTCAAACCTACACCCAAACAACCCAGGCACTGTGAAGCAGCAGCATGTGAGCAGTGAGTCTAAAACAGAGATCAAAAGAATAAGCAATTCTGAAGGACCCCCTCACTTTAACCATCTTGTCTACCATCCCTTTTTCTTCCTGCCTTTCAAATCCTGTAATAATTAGTCCTCTTCAGGTACTAAACCCACTGATGGTGACAGGTCACCCCATAAGACAGGGAAACAGGAGGTACTGATGTTACATTAACCCTCTGTCAGCCAGTTCTCAGCTTTGTCTCCAAAACACAGTGAGCTTCTGCCACCACCCTAGTGGGCTGATTCACCAAAAAAAGTTTCAGAAGTTTCCAGTTCCACACTTATCCATTTCTTAGTATTATTTTTTTGTTGCTGTTGTTGTTGCCCTGACAAGAAAATAACACAGAGGATTCTCAACTTCAAATAGAATACTTCTATTCTTGACTTGATTTCCTTGTAATTCCAAATATGACTTTAACTATTACATCACAATCAATAAATACTAATACAGACGTCCTTTGATTCTAAAAGAACTCAGACTCAGAAAAGGCTATTATAGGTACAACATACCAAAGCAAAGCAGCACCGTATTGATGCAGAGCCTACCTGAAACACTAGTGCATGCAGGGTACACCACATATGGTTTATGAAACAACCTTAAAATGAAGTCTACTTTAAAATTGCTGACAATAAGACTATTTTTTCTGGTTGTGTCAATTTTTTACCGATTCATCACATAAGCATGTGCGGTGTAACACTGTTCAGTTTTATTATCTATAAAATTGTAATAATGAAGACATACCACTATATGTTTGCTAAATATGCTTTGAATCTTTTAACACTATTAACTCTGAGCTCAATTAAAATTAAAAGTAATGAATGAACATCATAAAAACAGCTTTGTTCCATAATCTCAGTTCAGTGATGAACGCTGACTGATTCATCCTACAAAGGTGCTGCATTCATCGTTTTGTTACTGATCACAAACATTCACCAGACACCCGTTGTAAACAGTGTTTAAGCCAGCTGGACTGATCTGGTCCTACGTTCCTATTCTGCTTCAATGTTCTTTAATGTCTGCTATAGGGTAGGTGTGGCAGTGTAGGTCATGTTCACTCCTTGACAAGTGAAGAAAATATAATTAAAAATAAATAAATAAACAGACAGGTGTTTGTACCTTCAAAAATTTGAAATTCAAATGTTCTTAACAGGACCAATGTACTGGCAAGCATGCTGAAAATGGCAGGCTTTAGGGTACAGTCACATTTATAGTTCAAAGTTCCAGAGCGCTGGAGTTTGAACCTGCACACTTGGATAAAGAGTTGATATGAAAATATAAAAATGTTTACTCTTGACAAGAGATTAAGAAATAAGTGAAACTGTGTAATGAGAAGTTCAGTCACTCTGAAAGCCTCATAATCGTGAAAGAATGTGGACAAGGTGTCTATAGTGTAACAGGTAACATTTTGCACAGCTTCCTTATTTCTCAGAACCATAAATATTTAACATTAGTAACATTCCAAAAACACCCAAAGTCAATGCACTGGGTCTATTGAAACAGTATATTCAGTAATTTAAAGTGTTAATGATATTACCCTTAATCTGGAAGAATACAAAACAGAATTTGAATAAGTTTGACACACCTACATTGATTCCTTGTGTTATGAATATTGAAATTACATCATTTCCAAGTATTTTCCAATTTATTTATTTTTTATTGCATTTTCTTCACTTTGTTTCCCAAATTTTCTGTTGTGGACCTAAAGTGACCTGTGTTTCCACATGCAGCTGTTAACTGGCAGTACAGTGCGCTCAGTAGAGAAACAGAGTAGGTAAGAGGGACATCACACTGTGTGCTTCTGCTATAGGCAGTGGACACTGCAGCGCTGCACTGGAAAAGGGATTATTGATAATGGATGCATGGATAGAAGTGTTACAGAGTACTTTTTGTTCATGATAGCTTTGTCTGAGGATTTTACAGAACATAACTCATTATTAGGTGGACGGACATATACATATGTATTATTCAACCTTCATTGATTACAACAGTGTTAAAAGTGACATTGCAGTTATGAACAAATCAAGTTATAAAGAAGGGTGCAAATGCATTTGTAAGTTTTTGTTTTATTTTTTAAGACAAAATTTGATTATTTCTACAATTCTGACTAGGGTTCTTTAACACAAAAGCTTTTTAGGTATATTTTCTCCCCTAGTTGCTCAACAGATGCTTTTTATTTAAAAGAATTTCAGTTGCTTATACCGTTTAAGCATATGACACACACCAACAAAAGCATCTTTTGTATCTTTCCTGAACAAACTAAATACATAAAAACAGATTTATCACCATATCATATCCATTTCTTTTACCATTGAAACATGCTCATTAGTATTACATGCCAGTCATATGTTAACACCCATAATGTAATACAGTAGGGGAACTGTCAGAACAAAACTAAATACAACGAAATGTTGCATATTTCTTTTAAATTCTACATCATTTTGAGCTTTTGTACAAACTCGAAGTGACTATTCTGGAAGTAGCTATTATCAGTCATCCTCGAAAGTGTGCAGTTCTTAAACATAGCAAAGAATTTTGTGACTTTGTTCTATTGAATTTTATGTATCAAAACTCCTCCATATTTATATATGAAATTATTTATTATGTTCATTTGCTAGTGTATGAAAGAAATATTAAAAGTCCTTTTATTTGTGCATACATAGGTTTATCAAACTAGACCAAAGGAGGGATATTTAGAAGAGCAATGCAGACCACTGTTGCCCATGTATTTAGAATGTGATGAAGTCTGTAAAAGCAGCTGACCATTACAGTGGAGAACAAAAGAATGACTGACCATTTAATAACACATAAAACACCTCGGCCACTGCTCTACATCCTGTGCTTGTCCACGATGTCTGTGGTATCAGTGTTTAATACAGTAAAAAAGCAGAAAATGAGTCAATACAAGAAAAAGAAATCCACAGTCACAATATAGCTCAATGTAACTTCAAAATGCAGAACTGTACTTAAAAAAAAAATAATAGATCAAATGCAAACAGACTTTACACATGTAGTTTGGTAAGAGAGGACAAGGTTTAGACAAGGTTCATGTAGAACATGATTCTCTAGCTAATGATTATTGGATTAGTGCCACTTTAGGAGTTTAATGATTTACAGAGGCTCTTCAGGCAATTAAACTATATATGAGGTTTTTTTAGAAATTCAGTAAATTTCTTGATTTTGATAATTACGTTGTAACACTATGTGGTCCACAACATAACAGTGTCAGCAAAGCTAACCAATACAAACAATTTAACACTTGTGGCCATTTTATCTCTTCCCTTTCCATCTTATGTAATTTCTATGTTGATTGTACTCAGCCTCTTTCCCCCCTAACTGAGGCTTCCGCCCATATTAAGTGCATGCTTGGCTACCGTCTCTATTTGACAGACCACCCAACTTCCGCTGAACCTGTTCCAAATGGAGACTGAACCCATCATACACTGTTTTGCCTGTACAACTAAACATGGTCATGAACAACATGCACTCCAGCTTATTCCAAATGCCATTACAGGACTCATCCTTGACCTGTTCAAATATTCTTACCCTGCACTTCTCCTCATCCCCCTTCACTGGTTTTTCATAAAAGCTTGAAACAGGTTTGAAACTGTGCTACTGACTGTTGAGGTTTAACCCTATCCTTAATCCTAAAATAGATTTTGTTAAATTCTACAAGCAAAAAATGATCATCTATTTATCATATTATGAATTTTTTCACACAGGAAAAAAAATCAATGACATGTAGTAAACTTTTACAATCATAATTCCTCCATATATGTTTTCATAGCCCCAAAGAGCAAACTTAATCTCTTCTGGATATCCATACTCAGTCAAGTTAAACCCACATAATATTTTTTTAAATGTTGCACCAACATACTAAAACAATGAAGTGTTATGTTCTGCAAGAATTTCAAGCATGAACAACATTTTAAAAAAGGAAGAAATTACAAGTCCTGTACAATGCAGTTTTTAAGTAGACTTCTTTGGCACTACCTGCAACCAGGACAGTGAACATTTAACTATTAGACATGTAAACAAAAGCTACCTGAACTGGTGGCTCAAACAGCCCCGCAACATGAATAATAAACCTCTAAATTTCAGGCCAGTTTGGAAGATGTGATACCATCTGACTACCCCTCAGGTCATTTTAATGTACCAGGCTCGTTGTGGAAACGTCAGGCACAAAATCCAGTACTTCTTATTTAAGGATGAATCTCTTCTGAAAACTCTTAACTAGAGTCTGTTGGCATGGATACGGGGTCTAATTGTTGACTCGGGGAGTTGGTGACCCAAGAGATAACCAAACTCTTCTCTAGCTGTGATCCTCTAGTTCTTTTCTGTATCTTCCTCATTGTGCTGGTGGACAATACATGTGTATCATCTTCCTGGAGAACCAAAAAGTGTTCTAATTCTTTTTCATAATTTCTCTAACAGTGGTATATTTGATTTTAACATTTTTGGTACCCATTACATGATTATGAAGGCCAACAACCATTTGTCTCTTCTGGTCAGTCAGTTCTTTGCTGGACAGGATTTCATATGAATATTACCACATTTGTGTACCTTAGTTAATGTGCAAATCAGGAAAGGTCACAATGCTGACTGAACTGAAACAGAAAATTTAACCTCGCTTTTTTCACCTTTAAGGATGCCAGAAATATTGAAAAAAATTGAAAAATTTCCATGAGAAAAAAACATTTAGCTCATATCAAAAATACATTTTTAAGAAGTCTGTCAATATGTTTGACAATCTTTGTTTCAGCTATTTGAATTCTAAAAATTTTGTTCAGCCTATTGTAAGTATGGAAAATGTATAAAACACACGGGTTTACATACAGGAGCAAGAACAAGTGAGATACAAATGAAAAAATCTAAGAAATTACTGATGATTGTAAGCCAAAAAAAATAATTCTGATATTAAAATAACATTCTGGAAAATGATTAGCAAAAATGTAATCACTGTACACTGTGCAGTTCAATATATTTAGGCCATATCAAAAATGAATATTTTTGGAAAAAAAGATGGAAAAATTGTGGTTACCCTCACAGACATTTATGTTCTTTTATGAATGCTTTACTTGTATCGGACTCATGGAGTATCTTCCAAAAACTTTTTTAAAAAACAACTTGTCGACAAAATTACACACAAAGCTAAATAATGAGCACAAGTTCCAAAACTGAAAAAGTAAACCGAAGGCTTAAACTCAAAATACTGCACATGAAAACCCATTACAAGACAACTTGTTAAACTTTAATAATTATAAGACTTTTTGAATGACTTGTAACTTCACTTGTCTGTGTTAGATGCTTCTGAAGCACAGAAACATAATCATGACACACATGAATGTAAAGTACAATTTTGGAATGTACTGAAAATATGTGAAGTGTTTTTACACCCTACAAAGCAGAATCTTGCTGTGACATAAGTGATTTTTCTGGAGTCAAATGTGCTTACTGCAATGATAACTTTTTTTTATCAACTAGAGTTTCCATGTTGTACTCAGATTTACTGGAGTTAAAGAATCCCCTTGTTATACATTACTGGTCTCTTTTAAGGATGCTTGAAACATATATACCTATAATGTGCAATATATCACTAAAGATACATTTTTTGCATTCCTGTTTTGATTTCTTTCCACATAACTTGGGAATTGTGAGTGAGAAACATGGAGAAAGTTTTCATCATGTTTCTGCCACGGAAAAAAGATACACAAGAACATGGTCCACAGACATGGTGCAGGCTATTGGTGGGATCTCAGTAAAGTCCCAAAATTCACTTACAAACAAAGGACTTCTGGAAAAGGTTTTTAATGTGAGTAACACTAAACATTATTTATTCATATATTTTACATGACAGAGCATTTTAAACATCACATGTTCTGCGTGTTTTAATTAATAGAAGAATATGTTTACATGCCTCCAGCATTAGTAGATCAAATTTTAAACTAAATTTTATTTGTAATAATTTTTGATAAAAAAATACATTTTCAGGTAAGAAAAAACTGATACAAAATTTTGAACTAATTTCTGAATTTCAGGGAAGTTGATTTAGTAAAAATCAGCAATTCTGTTCTGCAGTGCATTCAAATACGTTTGTGGTTAAGAGTATTTAACTATGTAATGACATACACAATTGGACTGTCATTGTAAGGACTCAGTGCCAGCATCAATAGTCAGTATCAGGAGTAAGAGAGAAAAAACTGGAGACCAGGTAGAACAATTTGAAGATTTAAGGGCAGCACAAACAGAAAAAGACACATAAGAACAGCACTGACCAGCTCTATGTGATCATCTGAAGCTCAAGCTTTGCAGTCAGAGTGAAACTGCTCCACACCATCTAGGTTCATTCAAAACATTATTTGGTAAAAGTGTTTCCAGTAAAATACAAGTAGGGGGCTAATGTACAGCACTTGCCTTGGATGTAAATATGGATGGCAAATATGGACAGGCAAACTATGGATGCAGCTTTTAAAAACACCAGGAACTGTATTTCAGTAAGTGAAAATGAAAATAAGAAAACATATAAACATGTTACAAAGAACATAGATGGAGAGTATGTTACTTTTATATTTAATTAATTATCATAATTTATTAATTTTCACAGGTTTTCTCTGAGACAGAATTCATGGAAATTAAAGCAAACATGGAAGATCAAAATATGAGAGTGGTGGTGTTGCTCACTCATACAGAACAGAAATAGATGCTTTTATTTTGAACAAAGTATGGATGAATTTTGATGTTTTACCTTCATCAGTGTTTCAACAAATGAAAATATGGATATTCCTCTAGTACTACTATTGCCCTCTCACGTTAAGAGGACCTACAGGGCTGCTGGCTGTTGTACATGAAAGTAAAACATGTACAGCTAAGCTGCAGAAGGAGCAATGACCACTGCTGGAGTGAAACAGTGTCAGGTCTGTAGCCCCTCACCCCCAGCACCCCCCACTCTCTCTCTCTCGCACTTGCAAAACAAATTCCTGGGAGCAGAGGAAGGGAAAGCTACTGCCCACAAGCCCACATTTCACCCCCATGCATGTTCCCAACCAGCTGCCGGTCATTCCCAGCCGCATGTGCTGACCTCTCACCCTGAGCTTGGTGTGGAATGCTTTGGGTCCAGACCGTGAAAGGCCTGCAGGGCACTCAGGGGCAGGGGGAAGGGCAGCAAACTATTGGACTTTCAGAGAAAGCTGGAGCTTCAACAGAAGTACGAGGCCTGTAATGAATGCGCTACTGTGTGATACTACGGTATACTACTTATCAATAAGGAGGCCGTGGGTAAACATTACTAAATATAACCCACACTGGCACAAACAATTTTGTAATTCACGTTTCAAGCTGGAAAGGTAGCCCTGCTTTTGAACAGAAACCTCTGTTAAAATCTTAATTATTATACTAAATTAAAGATTGTTACATTTTCTCATTCGAAGGACAGATGGCCAGAATAACATTTTACACAATCTTTAGGAAAATGCATATGCTTAGGAAACTTTGCAATCTAGTTAAAACCGCAGAACGCAGTGAGTGCAGTGCACGGTTGCGCGGTATGTTAGCGCAGGGAGCGCGCCTTCGCCGTGCCCGCGCCTCTGCGCGCCTCCATTTTGTGAGTTCCGCCCCGTCGCGTGTCTGCAAATGGGTGAAACGGGCGGAATAAACGTGCTTGTAGCTACAATGTGACGGAACTCAGGCTGGCCAAATAAAGGGGCCTTTTGGTAACAAACTGATGAAAACACAATAGTGTACATTTGGATACATAAACCTGCGACGCATCTAAAAATACTTCTTTATGCAAACAATTGGGGACGTCTTTTTGGTGAACTCTGCATACTGTAGATATATATAAAAGCTATCAAACTGGGATGCTGACAAACACTCCCCTTGGTCCAGGTCGTTTTCCAACATCCAGAGAATTTTCGAATTTTATAAAGCGGCCTTAACTGAAACACGCACAATTATATATTATGAGCCAAGCGATATGGGATTTTATCAATATAGTTACATCTTTTGATTATACGAATTATTCAAATTTCAAAGTATCTCACTAAGGCAGATGTGTATCATCAATTTAAAACTGTAGCTTTTTTGGAAGAAAATCACAGTCTACGATGTTTTGAAGCAGCAGGGCTGAATTCAGACTTGAGCCAGTACGCGCCAACATGCTCCTTTCGCCTACTCGAGCTCAGAAATCTAAAGCTGAAATTAATACAAAAAATGACAGTCATTTACAGACGCTATGTTTTTGCACGATTCAAACAAACGCACCTCCTTCTTTGTTGAATGTTATCGTTTGCCTTGGTGGGAAATGATTTGCCTTTGTGTTGTCAGGGATGCAAAGCATGAGCACTACTGATTCACAATATATTTTAACCACTAACATAAAATCACCGAATCAACCCCAAATTCCGCTTCAGCTCTTCTGAAACGTATCAGCTTTTATACCGGCGTCAGCCCCATATAAATAAAATTATTCACAGTTCCAACGGCTATTTGTATTTTCCATACGATACAAAACTCAACCTCCAATTACAAGTAGAAATATCCCGGGTCACTACTGAAAAGCACTACTCGCTCTCTGAAACACTGCCTGTATTTTCTGCTAGATTTAGGCCCAAGGAGCGCGATCAGCCTGTGTATCTGATTCAAAAAGCGCCGTTTCCTGCCTCACCTCTCCTAAAGGGCTGTGCGTTAGGACGTTGCGTGTGTCTGCAACCCAAAGGCATGCGTGGAAGAAAGCTATGGTAACACACTTCTGTGCCCTCTTTTACTATGACAAGTAGACCAGCGGTGGAGTCTTACAATAAAACGTATACAAGCGGAACAACAACCGCTCAGCACGCACTTCTATGCGGGGGAAAACTAGAACATGCATTGAATGGCATGAAATATAAAAACTGCAGACGGAAAGATTAGCACAGTCTGATATTGTCTTTCATTTACATCTGAATACCGTCTATTTTGTTATTTAAATTGTTCAGTTGCAAAATATGTGATGTGTTTTGCAACAATAATTGTGCAATCAAGTTGATATCCATACAAATGGAATATATCTTGTCACTTGAAAGGAAAGGTTGGGCTTATGAACACAAGTGAAACTGCCTTGTGTCAGTTGCTGCTCCTCTGCTCCTCTTCTGCTTGTGGGAGGCGCCTCGGCGCGAGGCCAGCCCCGCATTCATTCATAAAGTCTGTGAACTGCTGCCGACCAATGGCTGCGCTGGAAAAGGCGGCGCCCGAGCGTCCAACACCGCCCACCCGAGGGGAATGGAGGGGGCGAGGCCGCGAGGGGGGGCGAGTGCCGTACAACAGAAGACCGAGACAGTAAAGCCGTAGCTACCACACTACTACACTGGTTAGTAAAGACAGAGGCGGCGCTTCTTTTCTCATTCATTATCTCCGGGAAAACAGTCACCAAAATAGCCTTTTACTTTTGAGAGTTCTGCATTTAAAAATGTTTCACAGCTCAGCCATAAATGTGACCTGTTCTATATATAGAGATGAAGCCTATTAAGTAACGACACAAATCAATGGTAACTGAACAATGGCAATAACTATTTTTTCAGGGCCAGCTTCAGTTAAAGCTGGAGGTTTCTTATAATCAACAAATCTATTTTATAATTATACAAAATAAGATCTTACTCTGGTAAAAAAATAAACTTTCTATGTGCATTTTGCATTGATGCCTTTAGACACTTAAGCATTTTAAGACAAACAATCATGAAATAATATGTACACATAAATATAAGTGGTTCATGAAAATGGATGGAAAACATCAAACCTAATTCTGCACCCCGTAAATAAGGTTTTTCAAAAGATAAAACAAGATTGTTTTTTTCCTTCGGAATGTGTAGCTCTCATAGGCAAGCAAGACAAAAGATACAAACAGAATGAAGTTGAATGAAGTACAAACTGTATGAAATGTGGATGTACAAACTGCGGATTGTCAATTATTAAATCCAATCTAAAATATACAGGTAAAAAATTTTATAGAAATTTCAAAGATAGATGGAAATTCCTTGCAGAACTAGACTAAATTTCAGATAAAAATGGCCTTCAGTATGGAACTAACATGCTTATAAAAATGTTCTTATAGTCAAACAGGTATAAAGTAATTAATCAAACAAATTAAGCTCTTAACAATTCAAAGCCAATTGTTTAATGTCACACAAGAAAGCAGTCCAGAAACTGAAAAATTAAAATGCAAACACAGCATTCAGTGGCCACACTGTTTATTATAAATTAACAATGATGATATTTTTAAATATAATTTATCAATTATTCTTGTATAAAACAACTTCATTGAGTAAGTTTTTCGTTATAAAATATGTTTTACTCTGAAGAGACCTCTGCATGTTTTTCAGAAGACTGTCAACAAACACAAGCTTTTCTCTTCTATCATTACAAAATGATACAGAGAAGCACATGAAAGGGTATATGGATCACCAAGTTTTTAACAGTGATTGAAATTCACATGTTTACTCATTCTGTAAATAAGATATTTTATTAGTAACATATCAGAAAAAATTTCAAACACTAAAAGGTAAGAGGTACTTCATCATCTGAGATTTTTAGCTGAATGTTCTAGATAAATCCATTTAAACAGATGTATATAAAATAACTTAAAAATGCATTTACATATTTATTATCTTTCTTTTTCATTAATCACAAATAAATCATTGTTTAAAAGCTTAAATTTTTCTATTGTTATCTGGTTGTTATGGAAAAAATAACTTCAGGAGCTACACCACAGAATGCAGTGGTTTTGTGTGGGATCTAATGATATTCTTATTAAGTTTGAATTTTAAAAATTAACCCTCACTTTGATTATGACAATAGCTGATAGAATTCATGACAAACATTTAACAAAATTAGTTTTTTCAGTGAAGATTTTTCTCAGTTTTAGTTAAAATACATCAGGATTTTCTGACAATAACAACTACTCTACTATTACAATGTACCGTAATTTAGGTACATTTGAAGAATGTTTTAACCAAAAAAAAAAAATTGCAAAATTTGGAAATTTATCATAGAACTGAGGCAGATTCACACTGAAAATGAAGCTTGAACAATTTCTGTCTAGACATTATGATTGACCACTCTTGAGAGTACAGAGTACCAACCCCAGTACTGTAAGTAACACAAGATAACCAGACCAATTCTCAAATCACCATTTATCAAGCTATCTTATTATGGTGTACAGGCAATCATTTTTTCTAAGAAAATTTATGCATATGTATTTTTATTTAACCATTAATATTAATTTGCTGTAAAATTATCCACAGCAGATATCTCCTATTCAAAACTGAACAGATATTTGCCATTTAACGTTCAACAATCTTTTTATGAACTATTTAAATGCATTTACAAATTGTAAAATGATTTAAATTTTGGATCACACAAAACAGAAGCTGATTTTAATGAATTTTACATTAAACGCTTTGTTTTCTGTGATTTGAAAATATAATGATGGAGCTTAGCCCTTTATGGTGTCACATGAAGTCAGGTCTGTGATACCTGTTTCAGGTCTGTTTGCAGCAAAAAATATGAGGTATTAATAAACAATCATCAGTTTGTTAGCTGTAAACTCAAGGATAGATGTTTTTGAAGTGTATCTAATCCAGCTTATGTTGAAGGAATACAATTACACAACGTACAAAAGAAGGAAAATGCCATGAAAGTTGTTCTGAAAGGACAATAGCACTATTCCATACAGATTCTAGTACATGGTACATTTGTAGTGGACGATTTTCTCCACTTACAGAGGGAGTGCAGAGAAGTTACAAAGCTCTTGAAAGAACTACAGAAAAATCAAGTAACACTACCCAAACCCTTCTCTATATGTATGAATTGATAATTCACACAACAATCATTTTGTGTTTATATTCCAATAAGTGCAGTATTAATTGAAAATATAGGCTACCCTTACAAAACCAATGCTCATATTATAAAAATTCTCACAGTGACTTACCCTTAACTTGCAATATCTTACAAGAAAAGAAATTTGAATTATAAATTGGAGTCTTGATGATGTTGGGCACCACAGAAGGTGAGCAGCCCTCCCATGGTGTAGCTTCTAATGCACATCTCAATCTGTCTTGTTGCTGTGTGTTGCTCATAAGCATCTCTCTCTCAGAATTGTTGTGACTTTATATGTTAGCGTAAAACCTTTAACTATCATTAGCAAAAAATGTTTCAAAGAAAGCACTAATGTAATTTGGAAAGGGGGTAATAAAGGCTCACCTATCAGTTTGAAATCTGAGATGATAAATTGTATAGAGTTCTCTTCAAAGGCAATGTCAATAGAATGACTTTGCTACTTGTTATTCATTTATTGCAGAAGATACTTTACAAATAGCTCAGGAGAGAGGGGTTAGGAGAATTATGAGTGATTACAGTAATAATGCTATGAGTACTGCTTTGATAGGTACCCACTGGCTCATTATCAATAACCAGTTATACTAAGGCAGGGTCACTGTGAGCTTTAAATATAAGGAGTAAAACTATATAAAGCAAACACTTACATAAGTAAGATATACTACAGTCAGAGGTCCAGTTAATCACAGGACTACATGTAAGCAAATGCACTATTGATAGGTAGTGTTCTAATAAAAATATCAACAATCTCTATTTATACAAAGTTCATTTAAAAGCAGATTCACTAAGTGCTCAACAATAAAGAAGATTTGTATAGTATGCAACTATAAAATAAAGAAAATTAAAATAACTGTCATCATTTTAAAGTTACAACAATAAAATATCAGAATCAAACAACAAAATAGAGAAGCATAGGGTATGAAGCAGGGTACATCTTGGATGGGACACCAGTCCATCAAAGAACAATCATAACAGGCAATTTAGAGTCATCACTTCATGTGGAATGTATGTCTCTGGATTGCTGGAAGAAACTAGACTACCTGGAGAAAACACAAGCAAGATCAGGAAGCACATGCACACTGGTAATGTGCTCATGTAGTTGAGACACTGTCTTGCAAGGTCGGCAGTGTGGAGTTGTCTGAACCAAAAAGTAAAATGCTGATTCTTCCAGGTCCAACAGTGTACCATCTCCACAAAACAAGGAATCACACAGTTATGATAGAAAATGGTGGATACAAAGAGGTGAGTCCAAGCCTGGACAACTGCACAATATGCCCAGTTCTCACAATAGTACGGAGTGAGGTAGGAGTTGTGAGGCACCAATGCTACCTGTGCTACCTAGGGATAAAATAATAGCAAGAAAATAATTGTAAGATAAATCGTGAGAGAGAAAGGGGGAAAGTGGATGAAAAAATGAGAAAGCGAATGTGTTATGTATAAGCAATTTTGAAAATGTGGGCCATAAACCTGTATTTAAAGTTGCCCAGTGGACCTCTGATATTCTGGACTTAGATGTGAAATAGACTTTTTCAGTAATTGGAAGACAGGACATGAATTTTGCTTGTTTTGTGAAAGATGGGTAAACCTTATGTGGCTGAAGAATATTTTTTCCATTAAACTTAAAAGTAATTAACTGTTTTACAACATTTCCTTTTATAAGCAGATCTTCAGAAACAAATTATGGTTATGTGAAGAAAGCCAGTACACAAAATAAGTGACACTGTCCTATTTTAGGAACCTCCCAAATCCATTCTCTTTTACTACCTGGTATGGAGGCAAAAATATAGTTTAACTGGCATTGTAAAGAACGGAATTAAATTCAGTACCTTTGGTCAAAGTAGATCAGAAGTACAATGGGCTGTAACATGGTTATTAATTATTGAATTACAAATTATGTGCTGCATTACAAGCAGACAAACATACGTAACACTTCAGAAGACACAGATTTGAATAAGATGACAGGAAGGTCTATTACAATACTTTTATACTGAACTTGCTCATCTTATAATTTTTAATATCAAAATGCATAAAAACTTGTTGGAATATTACTAAAAATAAAACAATGTGCAATCTCCACACCCTCCTATTCAATGTCACTGACCAAGACATAACAATGTCTAATTTGTGTTACTTCTGAAACTTTCAGTTTTCTTTATTATCTACACAATCAATAAAATAATAACAGATGTCCATCAGTTAATTTAGGTATATTATTATAATCCATCCTGGCTAAAGCTATAGTAAATAAAAAAAAAAATAACAATTTTAAAATAACAATAGTAAATAGCAAGCAAAACAAGATAACCTAAGTAATACTTAGTAACACTTATATGAACAGTTTTATTAAATTTCAGCAACATTAAAACTGCTTAATTACATTATCTCCACAAACTCATATTCAACACTGACTGCAGATGAATTCATGTCATAACCATGTACAAAGTTCCTCATCTAGTTATTGATTACAGACATTCAGAAACACCAGACATGAGTTCTGACCACTGTGGAAGTACATGGAAAAAAATTTGTTCCCTACTCCTATATTTTTTCCATTATGTTTGAGTGTATATTACTGCCTACTAATGGTTGGACTCAGAAACACAACTGAATTTTGCTGTACACCACACAGTCTTTAGAAAATATAACAGTGAAGAAAATGCAGTAAAAAAAACTTGAAAATGTTTCAAACTTTGGACATTCGCAAGTCAAATAACACTAGGAGCCAACATTAGTTTCTTGGCTGTCACCTCTGTCTGAAGAGGTGTACATGACAATCAAGCCAGGAGCTCCACAACACATTTTTCAAAGACCAGTGAGGTCCTTTTTAGAATACTTTTAATGAACAGCAAGCACCTATTTAAAACATTCATTTCACAAAACTCCTTCAAGTTTTTGAATTAGATAATAAAATGTTTATACCTACAATGGACAGGTGCAAAACCAAACATGACTTATTGGCTTTGGACTAAGACCCTGGCGATTGAGCATGTGGGAGACACTGTTAGCTTCTGTGGTTTTCATGAAATCTCACAGCATTAACATTGCTCTTGGTTTTCCCTATAGGGCTAAGAGAGTCACTTTCCATGTATGAAAACTACTGTTTATTTAAGTTTATAATGCTCTGGAATTTTGTTATATGACTTTAGACAAAAATATATGGATAATGCACAAATATATCAGAGGTATTTGATAAGGTATACAAATTAAAAATAAACCAGAAAAACTATATACCTCCTATATCTGCTTACTGAAATAAATAAAATTTGCTCCAGCAATAACAAGAACAAAAATAATAACTCATCTATCTGGCCATTATCAGTAACTACTTGTTACCTCCAGAACAAGAGCCACAGTGATCCAGAAACATGGGGCATGAGGCAGCATATACAGTGTCCATCACAGGGCAATCATATACATTCATTCATGCACACACACACACACACACACACACACACACACACAAGAAAATTAGGGTTACAAGTTCACTTTAAACACATTTCTTTGGACTGCAGGAAGAAACCAGAGCCCATGGAAGACACCCACATGAATCGATGGAGAACATGCAAACTCCACATAGCCTGATCTGGAGTGAAATCAACTCCCGAACAGCCCACAAGCTATTACTATTGAATCATTGTAGTATAAATGTCATTTCACACACAATATATTGCTGTTGTTGATTCCTGAGAGCAGCCTACAGGTCTAGCTTTAAATTTCTGGGCTATAACTTACAAAGATGTCTGCTTATGGCTCTGCTGTGGTGTCTCACTTTTTGGACTTACTTAATTTGTTGTTTTGTTGGAAGTTCCCCCACTTCATGATTTACATTTCCCATTTTTGATAAACACCTGCATTCAATGGGCTTTTTGTAATTCTTTCTCCATTAGGAGTATAAAACTGACAAAAATTTATTCAATTTTCACTGTATATATTTCTACTTTTTTTCCTTTTTGAAAGGATAATGAACAAAATTCACACACGTGACTTTTTAATAACATGTAAAGTGACTTAGCTTTTACTGAAACCACTTTAACCCCTACGTGCCCCTCTGACATCAGCAAAATGTTCTCTGACAAACATGTGACCTGAGGCTCCATGCTTTCCAGTCCTGGGGCTGTGATACCAAGCCATTGTCACAGAATATGTTTAAAAACACCATTTATATAAGCAAGGAAATGCACAAATAACATACTGACATATGCTAAAACCAAATCACATACATTTAATTACATACATTTAATTTAAAATTTTTTATTGTTGTTAAACAGTCATTTCCCAGAATAAACTTACATACACATAAGTGATACTATCATACAGTTTCTGGTGCAAACAATAAACCTGGCAATTTACTGAAAAAAATTTGTCCTCAAATTGCTGAATGACTTTCCAACAATCTTTAGCTCTTATGCAGATACCTTTCATAAAGCTGTCTAAATTTGTTGCTGTGAATATTCTCCATTCCAAGGCCAATAAAATTTGAGATGTAAGGACACTATAATAATTATACTAATCATATAATTTATGCAATTTTAGTTTAATTTGTCTTATTTTTACAGCACTTCTGTACATCACACACTCTCCTACATGGACATTCATACATGTTATTTAAAATGTGAATTTTTGAATTCCATGTATTAAATTGCACTTTATTTAGGGTATACCATTGTTTTGCCTGGATTATATCTATCCAAACTACTTCAAAAAACATTAATCAGACATGAGCTTTGCAACTCAAAAAAGAATAGCAACTTTCATTATTTACATAATATAGTCAGTTTAGTTATTTCGGGAAACAATTCATTATTTACAGAAATTATAATTATCTGCCAACCAGATACAATCTTTTATGAAAAATAAAGTCATCACACTGTATAAAGTGCATTAACACGTTGGTAAAACGCTGTAAAGCTTTAGCAAACACTGAAATGAATAACATAATGAGAGCCTAATTAAGTCATTTTAACAGCTGAGTGGAAAAATATGGACAGTAATTAATAGCAAGATTAAATCCATCTTTTCTAAGACAAGGATACTTCTGACAGCACCATGTGTTTATGTTTGGATGTTGTTTTCATATCCATGTAGTGAAAATTTTTCTGAGTCTCTACTTCTCAAGTGCCAATGAGATCTTCCCTGTCAGAGCTACCTGAAGCATCATTACATTACACTTCAAACATAAATCAACTGGTATAATGCTGCAACATCACACTAAATCTTGAAAACAAGATTTAAGAAAAATGTGCTGTACAAACGTGAGCGTGAAGAAAGACATTTTGGCATGTTTTATCCTATAAGTCATGCAAATTATATAATTCTTTTAAAATATTAATGGAGAATGCATGCCAGTTTTGATTGGGAATGTCTGCAAAATATTAAAAAATTGCAGTTTTTACGATTAACCATTTAGAAGTTATTATATTTTAAGTAAACTGAACATATTGCACACAACAAAAATATATTATAGTCATCTTCAAGCATATTTTTTTAGGGGACAATAAAAGCTGAGGAAAACAAATCAGCAGTACACAGGATCTTTAAGACATAACGTCTACTCATAACTGATTTTTTTATGTATGTTATTGGTTCTTTTTTGCTTATAATTCAATCACGCCTCTGAAAAATGAAAAATAAATACCACTTCTGAAACAAATTTCCAATCAAAACCCCTTCCACAAACCTATATATATTGAGATTAACAAAGATTTTTAAAAAAATATTACTTGCATTTACTATTTCCACAGTGAAGCAAAAATAAAGTTTTTCGGTGAAATAAGAGACATCTTTAGAACATTCACCACTATTGGACAAAACCAGACACAAAACAATGTTTACTTGACAACTTCTCTTTTTCAGAATTTTCCTATAAATATCATGATTCATTTAAGTAATCATTGTGGTGTTGCATACATGTTCAACATGTCATACACATGTTCAATCATGGTACTTGATATTCCTGTGTAAGAGTTGCTTCTTCTTTAGCTTTTTGCCCTGCACTACCGATTTAATTTGGTGTTAGCAACAAAAAAAAACAGCATTTCGTGCTTGTTCAGATCGTACAGTCAAGAGCCACTGAAAAGCAATGTAAATCCTTCTGAGGTTCACATCCAGTCCACTGAGCAAATGCAGCAGCACACACGTCCCCAGAGGACTGTAGTGCAAAAGAGTGCCTGGTTCCACAGCACAAACACCTCCCACTCAATGGGGCTGCAGGTTGGAATCCACTCTTCCCATCACGAGTGACCAGCTTTCCTCACAACTTGTAAAATATGCTACAAAATATTTGATGGGATATTCTTTCCTTGTAATGACCACATGAATGCAGAATGTTCTAATGTTGGAAAAACAATATTTTCTCAATGACTAGCCCCAGCATGTCCTTTCCTAACTTACAAAATAGGTTTTACACCCATGTTTCTATCACCCACAACTAATATTACTTTTGGGAACAGGACATTGGTGAATTTTCTGTCCTATGTTTCAGAGCACTTCAGTCATAATTATATAGTAGAACAAGGAAAAACAAAAATTTTGCCTAAATTACAAATAAGGCAAAGCATTATGGTTTCTTTAAACATAATATTTTTACTGGAAGAACGATATCTTAGTACAAAACATTCTGGAGTGATATCAGGATAGAAACTGAAACATCAATGGAGCAGGAGTCAGTGTTTCAAGCTGCTTGTATATACAGTGAGTAAATTATATATATAAATACTAACCACGCTGGAATGTCATCAAATTTTACATTACACTGTATGTATACCACAAAGCAAGCAAGATTATATGGTTTGGTGTGTTCTACATTCAGACTTGAGCTTCTTTTAGCATAAGAACATTCTATTTTTATACATTGAATATTTCAACTAGAAAACACAACATCCACTTTTACTAGACAAATACCTAATTTAAGCTGGAAAGGTCTAATAAAACTTTTAAAATTTCAAAAGAAATCAATAAAATCATTTGCTTTGTTCAATCATTTTCAGATGCTTTAGCAAACATTTATATCAATTCTTTTAAGGTTTCCCTCATGTCATGATCAAGCATTTTACAGAGAACTGTTCTTCAAACATTACTAATGTCCCAGAATTAATTTTAAAAATTGCATTAGCTGTATAGAGTGTCCTCCACGTATGAATAGGTGAGGAACAGAGCAAGGTCACAATTTGCACTGGTTGTAACTTGGATCGTACTCATGACAGACAGATTATTTCTAAGTGTGTAGTTCACCAAATAGTTAACTTCTTTTTAAAGATTTGTTGATGTTTTTAAATTTTTTTCTGGCCATAGTGTAATAGATTGTCCAATTTAAAACATGACTATTAAAATATAAAGTATTCTGTGCCACATTATAGTTTTTAAAAAAAGAAAATTTAAATGCAAACAATGAACTGTTGTGATGTGAAAACAACTAACTGTCTGAGACATGAGAAGATGGTTGCTGGCTCTGTGTGGGTGGGATGCTGCTATTGTGTTGCTGCACACAGTCTCGTACAGTGTTCACCTTACACAATCCTTACACTGCGATGTCACATGTATACTTTGCGGGTATACAGGTGCAATGTTTTAATGCATTTTCATAACATTTTTCATCGACACTAAAAGCTATAAGCACTCAATCATGTCATAAACTACGTTTTTGTATGGCTGTCGGCAGTTGCCACGCTTTGACGTTGTACATGTTCTGTAGAGAACATGTTCTTTCACATTACAAAATGTTCATGTATACATGGTTTAATTACCTATAGCATGCTTGTTCATGTACCAGAATTCCTGGGCATCATAAAAAACACATTTTGACAATTTTGTTCATCTCATCTTTTAAATGATTATTTATTCATTATTACTACTGACTGTCATAAGTGCGCATTGTCATATGTCGAGTCTATAACATATTTATCAAATTGTGTCTTTAGAATGACAGCCATATGTTTGTTTCCTCTTAAAAAGACACACATATGTATATTTCTTGGAAATTTTGCACTTTAAAACAAAAATATGTGTACTCCTTATGTGCCTTACAAACAACGAGTAATTCAGGCTTAAAGAATTCACAAATACAACATGCTATAATGTGAGCTGTAGCTGTATCCTGAAGGGCAATTCTCCTTCTGCACAAAACGGAGGTTTCAAATGGAAGTTCTCTTGAAAGTGTAAGGTACCTGTATCATCCACATCAAGCTATAGTAAAAAAAAAGTAAAATTTTGAATAAACAATGCAGGGCTGTTGCCTTGTTTTTACAACTTGCTGCTACTGAACCCTCCAGTCATAAATATCCTCCATTGAAGAGGCAACCAATGATTTTTTTCATGCCTACTTCCTTCCAGGTCAGTGAATTTTGTGAGGCACTGTGCCATACCAAGACCAGGCTCAACCTGGGGTGAGACTAGGGTGTGGTGGATAGATGTGCCAGTGTTGAGAAGCTAAACAGCCCCCTGATGCTGGGAGAGGGGCCAGAGTACTGGGATCAGGCCCCTTTAAAAACAGGACAGATGGTTCGCACTGCAATGGAGGAAGAAGGCACACTATAAGGGCTGGGGGTTTCTTAAAGAGACAGCACACCTTTCTGCGTTCTGTCATGTTAGTACACAGACATATTCTTTTCTCATGAGATTTTCAATGTAACAATAAAAATAAATTCTCCCTGTGAGGAACCCTGTTCAAAAACAGATTTTCAGTGTGTATTTTCAAGCAAGTATACATCAAGTATGTCAGTGAGACTACTGAAAATACATATTGTATTTCTATGTGTGTATTTATGTCTGCTAACTGTTCTGAATTGCAATTTATTTCAGAACTTCATATGCATATATGTAAACGTCCTGATCGCATTTAAGACTTGTATAGTGAAACTA
Organism: Arapaima gigas; assembly: GCA_900497675.1. Lineage (NCBI taxonomy): Eukaryota > Metazoa > Chordata > Actinopteri > Osteoglossiformes > Osteoglossidae > Arapaima > Arapaima gigas. The sequence continues at coordinate 812,304 of UFQX01000035.1, forward strand.
AAAAAATAGAAAAGTGAAAAATGTAAAATACTGATCAGACCATTCAAATTTAAAACCTACGTCTATTCCTTTGAACAATCTATGCTAACACTATTTCATTCATGTTGGTTATGTTTAAGTTACTGCTTGAACCTACATGTATACTGATCTGACAACCATCTGGGTGAACATTCACAACTTGCACAGTGCTTTGCCAAGAGTACTTTAAAAGTGGCACAAATTGTATATTTCAGAGCAAGTGGCAGGGACAACTTGCCACAGCTGCCATTTGGTTGATATGGTTGCATTGAAACACTACCTCAGCATAACATGAACAGAACAAACCTGCTCTGCTCACGCGCGAGAAATGCTCACTATTACAGTGGAAACACGCAACCAGAAAAGGGGGGAGGGGAGGGCAGCCACACCTTGGCGACTTAACAGGACCTCCTATCAATTTCAACATTTCAAACATATTACTATAGACTACAACAGCCACACTACTGTATACTTTCATAGCGTGGGCAGGCGGTGAAATTAATATAAAAGCAGATTTGTAACGTTTAGCTAAGTGGGCCAAGAAATCCCATGAAGAAACACAAAGAAGGTGTTCCGTTATGCTACTAATGTTCAGTATGATGATTTCAGTGAGCTGACAAAACATACAACATACAACAGATCAAATAAAATAGAAACTGATTAATAAGCCTTCCCCTTCCAGAATATGCAAAATCCTTAACAAAAAATACATTTTAACACAGCCAAAATAGGGTACATTAGTGTGCGGAGTATAAAATGTCCTTAAAACGTATACCCTATGCGTCCAAGAAATGTTGGAAAGACGAGGAAATAAACACTCCTTGGCCGAAAAAAACTGAGTGCTCAGAAAGTTAAAAACACGACGGCTGTCCTATTTATGTTATAAGATAGCTTTGATAGTTTCGCAACTTATAAACTTTTTAAAAACCTCGTAAAAATAGCAAGCCAACTACACAATACAATATAAATTAATTTGTAAGCATAATTTATGGAAGATATTTCTGCACAACGCAACTTTAGACGTGTCATCAGTATGAAAATGAAAAGACAGAGGACAAGCAATCGAAAATAGATTACTTAGGTGCGTGACTCCCCCCAATTAATAACGGATTTAATTAACAATTTAAAACTTTAAAATGTACTTCATAGCCATCAAGTGAAACACGTTAAGCTTTACCTTTAGAGTTAGAGCACACTCGTAAAAACTGTAAGATGAAGTGTAATTGCATACATCTGTTATATTTTACGACGTATTTTGGTTAGAAAATAAACAAAACCTGTAATGTATGCCTCAGTAAACTTAAATTGTCTGACTTCCTGACGCAGCGAACACGTGGCGCGAGCTGGAAAAAAATCATTTTAACATTATTTGGCAAAATTTATTACATTTTCCAGAATATTTACAAAGCACACGTTTTGCAATGTCTTGTTAAAGTTTAAAAAACACAGCATAGGCCACAACCACTGACATACCCAGTGCGTTACACAAAAAAAGCTAAACGTACAGCCTGTTGTTTCTGCTTTTTTTTTCCCTCCTCAATAAAATGGCGCTAGAATAATGAACAACAGCTTGGCGCTACGTAAATGTACTTAAAGCGACCGAATTGAGTTAGTTTCTCGAAACATTGTGATTTAAGCAGACTGAACCAATTTAAACTGAAACAGTGGCTATGTGAGGTGTGTGTGTCAGTTTGCGCCTCAGAAATCTAATCCAAAATGCCGTAATGTTGTCACAATCCGTGAGCCTGCAGTGAGGAACACCTGAACTGTGCGCACTGTTACACTCTTAGTGTGTATCAGTGGGGAAGCTGGACAGTGCAGGACTGTGGCCTGTTTGCCACAGTGTGCACAATGGCGGACTGAGGGGGACGCGCGCGCGCGCGCGTACATACACACTTGTACAGACACACGTCTCGCGCATAGGACATGGTCATGGGGGCTACAGTCCATCAGCAGAGCAGCGTGTCCCTGCAGGGCACAGGTCAGCGACGTGCTGACGTGTAGCGGTGCTTCCTTCACTGTTATTTTTCCCAACAAAAAGATGTGGAAAGAACCCCAGCGAGGGAGGGACTGTTAGAAGAGTGGGGGTGGGAGTAGACTCGTGTGTGTGTGTGTGTGTGGTGGTGGTGGTAGTAGTAGTAGTAGTTGTTGTAGTAGTGTGGGGGGAGGGGGAAAACTATTTAGTTAACAATGTGTTTCAAAATTTCAATCACATATTTGTGCAAAAAAATGCACAATCAACCCTAAATACATACAATCGTTCACTATTCTGAACATGTATGTCTTTAAAAATGTATTAATCACAGCAGTAGAGAAAGAACACTTTTAAATGCAGATGGTTTTAATTTCCTAAAGAATGCATCAAATTTGTATGATAACTGTGCTCTGCCATGAAGAAAACAAATTGCTTTTTTGTTTAAGTGTCCTGCACTATAGCAGCCCATTCAAAGGCGTCTTTAGCATATAGGCCTTTGCTGGAGTGCATCTCCCATTTGGAGATGTTTGGAAATGTGGCAAAGCAGCCTATATTAACGTGTTTACATGAATAGTATTAATTGCAATTGCAAATAGACGGTACAGACAAAACATAATGTCTACAGTATTCTTATTTTGACAATACTTTATGCAGGAAACAAATCATAACTTGCGAAAAAGGCAGCAAATATTAAACATACAAAATGTCAGGACCTCATTCCACACTTAACATTTTAATGTCCAAAATAAAAATTTTTTTAATCATTGTAGAGAAATACTAATTTCCAATACATTGCGTTTCTGCATCTACATTCCCAGTTATGAATTCAGAGCTAAGTGCCAACACTGAAAGCATTATTATGATAGTTGTGAAACATAAATTTCAAAATTAAACAAATATTCATCATGCAAAAAGAAAGGTGGGAAAGTTTGTGCGCAGTACATGGCTAAAGTAAGCCCAAGCTGAACAAACAGTGAAGAAGTTGTTATATTTCATTTCCACAGTCTCCTTCAATTTGATTTAAAAAAATAATGATAATAAAGCCAAAACTTCGAACACATGAATGTGAATCTATTCATCTTAGCGTGGCAACTAAAAGTTTGGCCATTACCTTTGCTTCTTGGGGACAGAATGCTCGACCTCAATACATTTGCCATGCAGTTCCACTTTACCTGAAAAACAAATGTTTTACATCCTGTAAGTTCAACCGTCTTCTGCCCCATAACACTGGGAATCTCACACGCTCTGTCTTGCCACTTAGGTAGGGAAATACAGAAATTCACGATTTTGAGTTATTAAATTTGATATTATGTTGCTGCTCCGTTATGTCTGCAATACGTGAATGAAACAGACACATGATAAAGATCAGCTCTCACTGCGCTTGAACACGGCAGGGCAACCCACGAAAAGGGTTCAACTTAAACAATGTCTTTAATATAATAACCACACACTTCTGTCCTGGACACTAACATTTGCCTGCAGATTGAATGTACTCAGGGCTTGGGCTTGTCCTTCATTCTCAGCACGACCAAACTTGCTGTATTTTCAGTTTTATGAATATGTATAACTACTTTCTCAGTAGTTTTCAGGCATTTTCTGCTCTCGCCACACAACATCCAAAAGAGGATTATTTGTGCTGTGGTTGCTTGGCCTTCCTTCTGGTGCTGCTCTGCATTGTAACACACAAACAGCATGGCGACCTTCGCGCTATATAGAACACACATCACATGCTACACATTCAAAGACCATGGAAATACATCCGACCAAGTCCAACGCTCTTCTTTTAATATACGCCTCAGACGATTCAGGGGCAGTTCTGCTTGTTGCAAAACAGTAAAACTGAAGGACGGGAGACACATGTGTCCTTTGCGTTGTGAAACATGCATAGGTATATAATAACCAAGGCAGTTCCTATCTGGCGTTAATAGTCTTTTATACAAAAGGGGGAGGGGTATCGTTCAGTTCTACAGCACAAACCGTACAGAATCAGGTCATGCGAGCTGTCTCGGTGTGCAAAAGTTCAATAAAGATAATAGCAGTCCAATCAAATAAGTAAATGCATTGGTCAAATAGGGAAATATCGCCCCATCGACATGTTCAGTAAGATCCGCAAACGCAAAACACATTTAAAAGATGCAAGCATTCAATCAGTAGCCCACAGTGAGCCTAAATAAACCATACTTGATACGCCCACCCTCCCCCTTTAAAAGTTCTGTTGGTCACCTCATTAAGGAATTTTCTGAGACAAATTACTCTGTCTTTAAAAAAATAAGGTTTATATTCTCCAACAATCATTACCACACACACGTATCGTTAAACACACACTTAGAGGATTATAATATGGGGAACAAGGGAAAGTTAAGGAGCAATCAAATGCAATTTTTGCACAATTTTCTGCAGCGTGTGAAATTGTGTTAAATTAAGCACATTCCAGTCATGTTGTGCTACCTACCAGAGAATGTTTCAATGGCTTTCATAGCAGAATGGTCATCCGGACAGTCAACAAACGCATAGCCACTTTTGAGCAGGAACTGCCCTGAGAAGGGTATCTTGCAGTCCTGAAAGACTTTCACCAAGTCTTCCGAAGTCACACTCTCACTCAGATTGCCGATGTACAACTTGTTCATGTTGAAGAACGACAACGCCGTAGACGTCCGCCAATAAAAAGGGAAATATCGCCCAAAATGTTATAAAGCGCAGCAAAACAGCAGAAGGGGGCTGAGAAACAGCTATTGTAATTCACACGGCAGAAGAGTAACAAAACAGACATGTATTATAGAAATCCAGATTATGATCGAGAAGTAGTTACTGACAATGTAGTAGTCAAATATTCGGTCAAAGTGAAATCGCTGAGTGGAGGCGCAGAATCGAAAATCCCGCACCGCTCAGTGATAATCGCACATTACATCGATATTCTAACTCCGAGAGCGGATGGTGGTGGTGGAAATAATGGTGGTGCTGTTGCGGGATCGGAAAAGAAAAATGTTCCTCTCTGTGTGCCCCAGAACCTCGAGTTGCACCCAGCGCTGTCACTGATCCTTCTGCTCGGCGATGGCACCGCCTCTAAGCCGATCTGGGAAAAAAATTACTCATTTTTTTGTTTGCGAAGAGGAAACCACGTGGTCTAGAGTAGCGAGGGGGAGGGGGCCAGCCCTCGCGAGCTGTAGGAAGGGCTGGAGCGCGAGCTCGCGCGCGCTGCCGTAGCGTGTTGAAGGCGGCTGGGGTTCGAGCTTCAGGCTTGACCGGGTGTCGTGCACCACCTACACACCCCGTAAACACAAGCGAACGCGCGTATTTGTTGAGAGTGTACAAGGAAATCCCGAAACGTGGTGTTATTTTTCTTGTTCGAGCTACAGGAGGATACACTGAATATACTGCATCTTACATCGTGAGCCACCATAGCGTACAAAAAGTATGGAGTACGGTTTCCATTCTGTCTCTGCACATACCCATCGAAAATCATTATTGTGATTTGAGATGTTTGGGATAGAAGCATAAACACGCAATATTAAAAAAAGAAATACAGCTATTCACATTTTAATTCAAATTTTCGCAACGGATTCCAATATTAATATAGTTACATTAAAATATGTTGCTTTGGCAATAACATGGTCATTGCTGCTAATGTGGGCTACATATATGCTTTTTTACGTAGTTTCTTCCTTTACTGTTCCACATCACAGTCCGCTGGGGTGTTTGCTGCCCACGTGGCCCCAAGCACAATGGCCTCGCGTCTCCCACGTCGCAGCTCGCGAGGACACCGGTGCGACAGCCAGGCCCTCCACTGCACGGCACGGCACGGCACGGCACAGCACAGCTCATCATGGCTACCAGGGGCAAACAGCTAGCAGGGAACGCCCGCGCCTGCCTTCTTCCATTGCGCGCTCCACTGCCTGATCATATGTACATCATATGTAAAGGACCAAGAACACGTGGTGTGCGGCAGTGCAGCTCCTCTCGTGCCCTCCGTGCTCAATGCGCTTCAAAATGGTGGAGTGCGACGCGCGGGGCCTGCTGGGTTGCGCGTTCCCTTCGCCCGCGTGGCACAACGCGCCTCCTCGGCGCTCTGCAACCCCCACGCGTGTCACGCTGTTTTTCATAGTAGCTGCACCATTACAACGTGCATATCTCCATTTTAACAATATGGTGCTAAATACGTGGAAGTTATTTTTTCAATAGATTGTTTTACAAGGTTGATTTTAAACGGCTTACAATATGTGGCAGACGGCATCAAGTCAAAATGTATTTCGTTTTATAACAATTGAACTTAACCACTCTACGAATGTAAACCAGTCGGATATATGGTGACCACTGGTGTTGAATATCAGTTACTTTCTTTTGTTTAATTAGAACTGGACGCAAATTAATCTTTGCAGTTAAATAACACGCTACAAAAGTTATTTTCAGCAATCGTCCTCTTGGGGGGAAAGTTAGAGTATTTTGTCGAAAGAAACGAGCTGAGTTTTGTTGGTACTGACTGATCGATTCTGTACCAGAAGTGGTTCTCGAACATTCCTGTGCTCATGTCGAAGCGACTTTCAGTTCCAGCAGAAACGTGCAGCTTCCGTTGAACCTTAACTACAGCCTGAGAAGCACTAATAATACATGCTTAAGTAAACTGCAGGGAGATGTTACATTGTATGAATTTGCTGTTTTTCTAGTTTGAAGTTAAAAGTTTGTGTTAAAAATGGGAGTTCAAAATTCAGTACAGCTTTCAGGTTCACATACAACTGCATTGTTTCTATATTATGCAGAGAATTTTAAAGCACATAATCTACATTACAAGAAACATTTGAAAAAATCTTGACAATTTTTTTTAAAGTGGATTTTCGAAAAACGACATCAGGACCACAGTGCATTCATGTGTTTAGTGAAACTTTTGTTGTTGTTTGGCTCCAGTCAGTTTGGTTTAAGATTAAATACTTTACTCATTAGACTAGCTATTGTTTATTTTACTTGTTATAAAAAGTGTTATATTGTGTACTTTTCACTGTTTTAAAAGCACTTTTAACCTAGTTATCTTAATGCTGTGGCAAACAAAAGCTTATATTTTGTTTCAAATGCCATCTGAATCTAAATGTAAGTCAGTATTGAGCAGTTATAAACTTTTGTCTGTGCAACTCACATTCTCAGAGCAAAACAAGCAAACTTGTCCATGTTTAAATGCAATGCTCCATTGTATTGGGAATTGTGTTACTGTCTTTCTAATCTGTTTAATGTCATTTTGGAGCTAACAATTGCCACGTTTTAACTAAAACTACAGGAAAATTTCACTAAGTGTACCTTTTATTTACAATGATATGAATAACAGGATATTATACAAACTGTTTAAAACCATTTCTAATAACACTTGTTCAGCTTGTTTTAATGTATTTTATATTCTCTTGGCAGCCTTATATCCAATGCCTAAAAACAATAAAAACGTATCAATGTAAAAAAAAAAAAGTACATAGCAGGTTCTTTTACAGTGCAACCACAACTCTACTACTCATATAAACTGCATTTCTTTAGTTGCTTTTTTTCAAAGGAAACACCTCTACATCAGCAAACATGTTTTTGTTTAAGACGTGCAGTAGTTTGCTTTTACAGTGGTTAAAATGGTGAGCGCGCTGGAGGAGACGAATCTGAAACCAGTGGTACTTCGAGCACACGAGGAGCCAGAAGGAAGCCGGAGCACGACGTCCACCTGCTGGCCGCGCCTCACATCGAAATTCTTCAAAGAATCGTTCAAATGTCGTATTATTTTATGGTGTAGTATTAGCTTTCAACACTTAACTGTAAACGTGCCAGTTGGAGCGAAGGCGTCTGTCCCTCTGGCTTGTATGTCCAGGCTTGAACCAGCTTTGCTTACGTGTGTAAATTAGTGGCTAATAAGAGTAGAAATTATACATATAGAGGGTCTTTAAATTGTTTTTTGCGCAAAATGGCGGTTTCCAGTGTTTTCGCGAATCCACGTCGAGTTCTACCGTCGTTAAAATGAATCGTTGCAAGCGTGTTTGAAGCGCAGTGAAGAGTGCAGAGAGCGCAGGGGTGCGGGGTTCAGACGGTGGCGTGGGGGATGGTCAGCCTCTCTGCGGGGGGGGAGGGGGGGCGAGGGCGGACAGCGTTTGCAATGTGTTGCAAAGAAGTTGGCTTTGCGTGGTTCAGCATATATATGTAACATTTTCTGTCGTCCAAATTCTAACTTCAGCTTAATATGTATAAATAAAACAGTTTCCACGTGTGGATAAGAAACATGAGCGCAGAAACTGATTTTTGTTTCTTTAAACAATTCACTTGTCCAGAACAATAGTTATGAACGCAAATATTCCTTAACCGTTCCTGCCAGTGAATGAGCAGTTGTGAAAAACGTAAATGGAAAAGTAACAGACACAAATACAAACAAAACCCTGGAAAATCAGCACAGAAACTACTTTTAAAAAGTGGTAAAAACACTCAAGCGGGATTTTCTCTCATCCTTGCAGCTCTATGAGTCAGAGCACTCAGCGTCAACTGGCCATTTTATTCTTTTTACTACACAAGGCAAATGATATGAAACTGTTTTAACAGCACAATGTTAAATAGAAATAAGGGCAAAACCCGAACTTTCTGAGCAACAAGACGTGTTCCTTTTATAGGAAATAGTTATTTTAAAGCTGTGTCATTTACTAACGGGTAATTTTTGCAAAATACATGAAAAAGCTGTAAGCTATATTTCTGTGTGCTTTCAGACAGTCAACATTTTATAGACTTGCTCAATGATGAAACGTTAAACTGACTGAGTGCTTGTGAGGGAAAGACTTCATTTGTTGGTGTTAAATAAATTCATGCTCGAATCAGGTTAATCTCAACATGTGCACAAATACCAGAGGTACAGCTGTTTAAAAAAAAAACCTCATCCACAGACTCAATTTTTAAAACACAAATTAGAAAAACAAAAGTGCAAAAACACGATTTCCTCACAGCAACGTCAATGAAATACGTATAAATGTCCCTTTAAACTGGTGTCAAGTTTTCACCTTCACCTAGACGTCTTGAGCCTCAAGGTGTTCTTGCACACACTCCTGCTACCACCACGTGGACGAATCAAGACAATACATTCCACTGACAGCCGCACAAAAGACGGCTACTCCTTAATTATTTAGAGAAACTGCGTGGAAAGAACAAGGAGATGTGTTTACTGTGACGCTGAAAGGTGAATTGGATAAAAAAAAACATGCACGTGTTCTGAAAAAAAGAGCTGTGTCAAAAAGTAATTGATACTCTACTGGTTTGAAAAGTTTTTTTTTGTATATACACATCGAAAACGAGTTATTGAAGTGTATGCTAATATACTTGAAAAATCCTTACGATGGACATTCAACATTTATGTAGCAAATATTCACATTTTTGAAATCAATCTCTGTTTTATATTTTTTAATAACAACATGATAAGTAATGCAATTGTCATCCATGTATGGCTTGTTTTGTAGCAATTTGAAGGTAAAATAAAGATAAGTTAATGATTTAACACTGAATCTTCTTAAATTATTTCTTGTAAAAATTGCTACTTACTACCTCGATATTGACTAAAATAATTTGCTTAATAAATTGTATGTCGTCCATAAATTAAATCAAAGCATTTTTACAGGGTTTTAAACTGTTATACGAATTACTATTGACAACCGTTTGAAGATGAACCGATTTATTTTCGATTTAATATGATTTAAAATCAATATTAATAAACACAGACACTAATTATTAATGAAATCCACTCATTTTGAAAATGTCCGAGATACTCTCTGACATGTTTCTCTTTTTACTAAAGATTCAGTCTGCTCACTTAAAAAATATTCATTGCGAAATAATGGAACGAAATTTGACGTTTTAAATGTAAATTTTTGGATGAACCGTTTTGTCTTTTTCAGTAGGCAAAGTTCATGTTCAGTTTGCAATTCACATTCAGATTACTGAAACAAAACGTCTCTATTAGCAAAATCTTTACACATAACCATTACTTCTACGTTAAACTGAAGCAAACTAAAACATACTCTAATAAAAACTATCATTTCGCTTTTTAAAAATTATATTTGATTTAAAACATAACGAAAAGTAACGAATAACGGTTAAATTAAACTCCAGTATTTGGTTTCATTTGGTAATTCTGTCAGCTACCTTCTAGGATAGGCTACAACACGTAATAAAAAATACTTAATAAACAAAAATAGCCTCATATTGTATAGCAGTCATAGCTGTCGTGCGTTTGCTGAAGTGTCGATTTGTACATGTAAGGTGCAGTAACTGTAGCACAGAACTGTGATACAGTACAGTACTGTATTCCAGTCCGCCGCTGGCCAGTGCTGTGGTCATAGTCCCTCCATTAAGGACTTCATTAGGTCCGCTTTTCACTCGTGGATATGAACGCTTCGCCCCGCGCCCGGAAACCGCCCCAAACACCTGGCTGTGTAACACCTGTGGAAGACAAAGAGGTAGGCTGCCCTTTGGGCATTACTCACAACGGGACCGGGTCTGCATACAAAGCACAGGTACTACAACCCGGCAACAAATTATACTCTCACATTTACCGGTCGATCATTGCGTCGATTGAGGAAAATGCTGTTACGCACTTTGCATTAAAAACAGGTTAGCGGCGGATTCGCGGGGTCATTATGAGTCACGCAATTGTGCGTGACTAAAATGTTTTCTTTCCCGTTTTTGCGGCTGAGTTACAGCTCCCCGATAGTATAAAAGGCACAAATCTCACCTTGTTCACAGAACCTCCCAAGTTCGTCCTTACATCTCCTGCGAAAAGGTAAGCAGGGTACAGTGTTTACAATGGTGGACAGAGACATTTGCTTGGTAGTGGTGTTCCCTGTTACTGGTTCCATTACACTACTCTGTGGACTGCATTTTCAGAAGTCTGTTGTAGCCTACTGTAACAATGATTGTAATGGAAATATAGCAATTTTTAACTTCTCAGAATGAGGGAAAAAAACTGAAATGTACTGTCTGTCTGTCTTTATTCTCACCTCCTCCTCATTTCAGTTCCTTTTCCTGGGAGCTGCAGCAACATGAACTCAGTGGTTTGCCTGCTGCTGGTCTGCAGTCTGGGTGCCCTGTTGGTACCATCAGCCAGAGGAACTTCCCGAGAAAGCAGGTGAATCTCAGTGTACAGTACAAGCGTTCCTTCCATCACTTGTAATGATGCTTCTTTAAGACAACATGAGCGCAGCTGCTCACATCTTAAACTCAACTTCAAACTGACTTATTCAAAGATATACTGTATGAAGAAGGAAATGCAATTTTTATCACTTTTCATTCATATATATTGCTGTATCATTCAACTAATGATAAATCATTTTAATTTCTGTTGGATATTAATGAGATTTTTTAAAATCAGGTAATCATTAACATTTATGCTGGATGCTAAACTTACATGAAGCTGAAGTATAAAGGTAAACTGATGTTCTCTATAGTGCAAACACTTGGTGTGTATATTAGAGGATTTACGAACAAGGTGATCATTATCCAGATATGGCTATAGAACAATTTCCCATTAGTAACTCAATCTTGTGCACTTTTATATGTAGACATACTGGCCCTTCATTCTTCCTTCTGGAGCAGCAGCAGCTGTAACACACCAGTTACATATTTGTATGTCCAGCACTAATGAATGTTTGTGGACAGTTTCACAGATGACAGAAGAGAAAGTCATGGGCGTCGCTACGCTGAATCTACCATTGCCAGTGACATGAGCAAAATTGTTGACTCCATGCTGCAAAAGAACTTTGTCAATTTTCTGCTCACTCAGAGGGATAAAAAGAGCAAGTGAGTTAAGGCTGAAGTGATATCATTCATAGATTTGTATGGCTGAAATGTGAGATGGACAAAATCTGTTCAGGATGACAGACTGAAAAGTGGGGAAAGAAATAATGATGAGTTGTTGGATAAAATGGCAAACTGGGTATGTGAAGGAATATGGAAGCCAAAATAATTTACTTTTTGTAAATCACCATTACCAACAAGCGGTTTAAGCCACGAGAGTGAATGCAGATGAATGCAAGTGGCAATAGTCATGCTGTACATTCAAAGATGGCAGGAAAGTTTTACTGTAGTGAGGACAGGAAAGAAAAACCCCAACTCACTTAAAGGAAGAAAGATTTTTTTGGAGGTTCCAAGGCTACTTGGAAATCCATCCCTCCTAGACAGAATAAAATCATACAGTTATGGCAAAATGGTCATTGAAACGGACAGGTGGTCACCTGGCCTCCCTGTCTAGTCACTGGGCAATCTTACCTGAGTGGGTAACAGATTTGGAGACAAAGACAGGGGAAGGCAAATACAAAAGGACACATGAGTATAGATATCTAAGAAGACAATGAATAGAAATGAAAAAAAGAAAAAGAAAACAGACACAGCAGGAAGAACTTAAAGAACCCAGAAGAGTGCTGCACTGCAGTTCAGGCCATTGCAAAGTGAACTGTTTTTTGTGAGTAAAATTGGGAGAAAAGGCTCTATCTCTGTCAGAATAAGGCATATAAACTGACTGCAATGACCACTCCTTCACAGGCTGGTGGACACAACTGAGGAGCCAGACAGTGCCTTAGTTAGCAATCTGCTGAAACAGAAGATTGCTCAGGTGGTGAAGAAGAGGGCCAGGTGAGTGATCTCCTCAATTTAAATGAAGACAGTAACAATAAATAGTATAGTTGTGACAGTATTCAAACACTGTACAGGAAGCTGGTGTTCAAAAGTGTTCAAGATCTTTTTTTTTTGTCAAAGACTCTAATTTTAGCTCCTGAGATGTGAATACTGTCCTTGTAAGAGCTACTGATTTGTTCCAGAGGTGTGCTGAAAATTTAAATGTTTAGCAATATTTAAAGTTAATGGGAAAGACCATGTAATGCTGTTGTTTACCTTCTCTGTGCCCCACAGGAGCCTGTGATGTGCTGCAGGACATGACCAGTCTGAAACAAGAGTGATCAGTGCTACAGTGAATCCATAGTATAGAGTATATAACATAAATAAATGTCGATTAGCGCTACTCCAATAATTACAGAAGAACTGCAGACTACATTATGGAACAAGTTCAATCATTTTCCCACCATAAAAAAGGATTTTCCCTATATGCATATTTAGAAACGAAACGTTTAACTTAATGACGACAGTGTTTTGCAATGGAAACATCTTTCTGGACAATATTTTCACTGCTTAGATTTTACATGATAATGGCTGAAATGCACAAATAAAAATAAATGTTAAAAAAGGGCAGAATGGCATGTATCTTTGCACTGTTGATTAGTATGCATATTTTGAAAATATTAACTTTGCTGGTATTATTAAAAAGTTAAAAGTGACGTATCCAGAAGATCGTCGTTATTATTATTACTATTATTATTATTATTCCTGTTTATGGAATGCAAGTTAAAGTTATAACGGAATAAAGGCGTGTCTAATTGTCTCGTGAAACGGAACTGGAATGAGGCGCAAATCACATTTCAACCTTCGAGAGGAAGAAAGTAGGATTAAGTAGAGCGCTCTTTGTGGTCAAAGTTTGTTACTACAACTATTTTTTTCTTACTGTGGTGAAGAGTGCGCTTCAGAGGATTTGTATACACGTGCGTTTATTTTTTCTGGCATAAGCTATATTCAAACCAACTGATATCAATCATTAAATTAAAATTTGTAGCAATATGGTATGGGGGTAATACTAATGTATAAAGAACACACAAACTACCCGCAATTTTAGAGTCACCAGTTGAACTGATATTCTTAATGAACATGTTAGGTAATGTAAGATAATGTCGCATGTTTTCATTTTTACTACAGGACTGAACTTTATAGTGACAGGGGAGAGCGTGAGGATTTATTAAGGTTTTTTCCTTTAATGATTAAAATACAAACATATTACTGCTTTTTATTGTTTCCTTGACCTCATAGTTCTGCTAATAGTTTTCCATTTTCCTTTTCAATTACTAAGTTTTATTTCTGGGGGAGAAAAACACAAGCAAACTGAGAACTAGCAACACAGCTTGGTAATCCAGGTCCCAAGAGTTCATTGGTCACTGAGTCACAATTAGATCCGGCGGACTTAATTTGTCATTTATTTATTGAAAAAATTTCATTTCACCGGATATACTTATAGAATTAAAAATGAATCCATTTTAGGAACATTTGCTCATCTGCATCTTAAGTCATACAATAGTGTAGCAATCACAGCTGTGAGCATCGATGGGTTAAATGATATCAGAATGGTTGCTACAGCACAACACTCACTAGAACATGCAATGAAAGAGGAAGTTAGAGGTTACAACCAGGAAGGACCTATTGAGATACTGCTTTTTAAGCTATAGGAACCTCCCTTTTCTTTAGGACCACCTCGTAAAGCCAGAGCTGCAACCTGCAGGGTCAGGTGCTCTGTCCTGCACCATGACTCAGTCTCCTCAGTGCCTGCAAACTCTGGTATTTACAGTTTACTCTCCTAGATGTGCTCTCCAGGACCCACTGCTACATAGCTTTCAGCACATCCATTGCAACTGTAACTGATTTCTTCAAAAGTAACCGTATATTTGAGGATTAGGATTTGTTTAGGAAAAGTTTTTTAAAATGGTTTTTTTGTACTAAATTTAGAAGACACTATAGTGAAAACATGAAAACAAACTACCATTTTAAAGAGAGATTAGAGGTTGAATCAAGTTGAATACAGAGTTTAGAACTATTTATATTAATTAAAATTAAAGGAAGCATTAAGTGAAATTTAACACTAGCATCAAAGCGATGTTTAAAATCTTGCATTTATGTGTTAAACGTGGCATTACTGTATCGATTTCCTTAAGATGAGCAATGAATAGGTGTGGATGGAGATCTGCCACATGGGGGCGCCATAAAAAAACTGGCCAGTTAGAGACACTCCTTCAAAGACATGGAAGCGCCACAAAACAGGAAGTAGAGCTGACAAAGACAGGAGCTGTTTGGGCAGTTTCTGCTCTTCATGCTGTTTACATGACTTTGTCTGAAATATGAAACTCGCAGTAAAATATGACTAAATAACGTACAGCGAGCTAGAAGAGCTAGGAGCGAACACTGCTGGCACGGACAGCGCAGCTCGGTTTTGATCGCTAAGCAGTGGAGTTTTGGTCGCCTTTGCAATGCACCGCAGGGGAGTGGGAGCCGGCGCCATCGCCAAAAAGAAGCTCGCAGAGGTACAGTGTTCTGCAGTTAACAGGGCATTATTATTATTATTATAGTACATATTTGCCTCCTTTCTGAATCAGGTCGAAGTGACAGCACTGATTTGTTATATAGACGCACTTTCTGTAACTTTTTTCAAAGAGGATCAAGTTTGGTCTACTGGTTTACAGTTCTTCATGTGGACAACAGGTGGCGCACTGGTTAAGTACAGGAACTGATGAAGAGGGTACTGACTCTGCATTGCCATAGTAAATATACGATGCACAGCTTTGTAATTGGATCAAATATTACTGGTTGCATTGGGATAAGGGGCAAATTAATATTTTTTGTAGCATTTAATTTCAAATTTGGATTATTTTTAAATAGCACTCTTGTAACTATAGTGACACAGAGCACTTAGCAGTATCAGGAATGATATAGTGTTACAGGGTTAAATACAGGAGATAGAAAGGCAGGAGTTACAGTTAACTATTAGGATATATAAAATATCAAATATCACCTGGCAGCTGAGGAGAGGAAAGCAATAAAACTCCCAACTGTAAAAAGTAAAAGAGGAATAAACCTCTGGGGGGTCCAAGCACCAGTGGCTGTCCACCCCTCTTGGGTGTTCTGCTATGGAGACAGCTGACCTGAATTGATATGTCTAGTACACAAGAGCAGTTTGTCTGTCAGGGCAGCACTACAGTCAGTGGACACAAAACTTGTTTTGCAGAACTGTGCTCATTGATCCAGTAGAGGCAGGGAGTTGTCAACTCTTCACCACAGATCGTAGTGGTCATTGTAAGCAGTTACTGGCTCCACATAACAGATGTTCTATCCAAAAGGTAGTAATATGTTAGTGCCATGGTGGGCCTCACCAGGGGTGGTGTTCCCAGGGAAAACTTACAGAAAAATTAATTTTGTTTTTCTGGAAAATATATCCTAATATACATAATGAGAAGAGCAATGACCTCAGGACAGAATCCTGAGGTATTTCTTACTGGACAGGTGATGGAAGATGCAGAGGAGTTTTCTTTAACACACAAAAGCTGTTATTTATTTTGATACAACTGTCCATGCACAATGTCAGATTGGAGACTCACTCTTTCTGTAACGGTTAAAAATGCTAATACATATTTTGCCCACCCTTTTCAGGCCAAGTATAAAGAAAGAGGCACAGTCCTTGCAGAAGACCAGATCATACAGGTGGGTCCTTACATCCAACACCATATATATGCTTTCAGGATGTCAAAGGTGGATTCTTATGTTAAATTTCCTATTGACAGTTGGAGTGTGATTAGTTAGTGAAGCTTCATTGTCACGCAGTCTTCAGTTTGTTATGCCAGCAAAAGTTGATCCAGTAACAAGTTGGGATGAAATGACCAAGAAAACCCCTGTGGGTCCAAATGCTATAACATAGCAATGATCAATGAAAATATTGTTTCCACTCACAAACAAGGAGTCAAAAAAAGCAGAAGTAATAAAGCAAAGAAGACATAAAATAAGTAAGGACCATAAAAGCAAATTGGTAAAGCATAGTGGAAAGTGCTGAATAGAAAAGCAAATTACTAAAATGAAAATTTAAGTCATAATGCAAAAAGAAAAATATTACTGAAAAAAACATTTGTAAAAGGAAGTGATATATTAATAGGAGTTAACTTTCATTTGTGTATAAATTCATCTGTTTATACCTTGGTTGAACCAGTGAACCTTGGTTGTATTTATATGGTTGTGTACTGTAATCCATCAGGAAAAGTGTGCCATATACCAAAATTGAGAATGCCGAGTGCCCGTTTCTCATTAAAAAAAAGCACTCAGCCCATCCAAAAACAGCTACATACCTATCAACCCATGATTTCAGCATGATATAACACTCATGCAGTATGGTTCAGTACTTTACTCTCATTTCAATATTTTTATTATGTTTGAACTTTGGATAAAAATTCTTAATAGCAGAAGTTTCCATTTGGATGCCGATATTTAGGCATTAATTTTCAAGAACTGTTACAGCAAAAATTCAGATATAAGAGTATGGCTACTGAGGCATTACTGTAGTTTATCAGTA
This sequence comes from Arapaima gigas, assembly GCA_900497675.1. Taxonomy (NCBI): domain Eukaryota; kingdom Metazoa; phylum Chordata; class Actinopteri; order Osteoglossiformes; family Osteoglossidae; genus Arapaima; species Arapaima gigas. Next base: position 829,490 of record UFQX01000035.1, read on the forward strand.
TAATGATTATTTTTATTGTGTATCTGTATTGTTTTATTGTTTTTGTATTAAAAATTATACTTTACACATGCCTTCGTGAATTGTGGAATTTAGTTAACAAAAATGTATGTAGCTGTTAGTCTTGAATCATAGTCATGATGGTGAGACTATGGTGTGTGTGTGTGTGTGTGTGTGTGTGTCTTCCCTTCTAGATGTCCAAACAGCTCGAAACCTTCAAAACTCATCTGGAGGAGTTTGCCAGTAAGCACAAGCAGGAGATCCGGAAGAGCTCACAGTTCCGGGTGCAGTTCCAGGAGATGTGTGCTACCATTGGTGTGGACCCGTTAGCTTGTAAGGCATCCACTCCTTCTGTGTGTTTGTGTGTGCTTTTTAATGTCATGTTAATTCACAATTTTCAGTTCAATTAATTTACAGAGCACTCTGTAAATGGATGAGTGCTGAGCAGTAGATACAAACAAGATAGTGACAAACACAGTAATAATAAATGGTAGAGTTCGACATGTAAACCAGCTGAGAAGATAAAAAACTGCTGCTACTGTTGATTACAGTTAATATTTCTGTGCTATTCTCAGCTGGAAAGGGCTTCTGGTCAGAGATGCTGGGTGTTGGGGATTTCTACTACGAGCTGGGAGTACAGATTATTGAGGTGTGTCTGGCCCTGAAGCACAGAAATGGAGGTGCGTTCTCATTAGGTTGCGCTAGGCCTTCTAGTTTTTAATCATTTTATTTTATACATGTATGATTCAACAACATGGATACATTTTCATTAATTGAATGAACCTTGGTTTTTTATTTTAGAATTATTTTGCATTTTCTTTAAATTAACCAAACATTTTAAGAGTTAAAAAATAGGCAGAAATTTCAGCCAGCTGAAGATAATTTTGGGCAGAATTTTCGCCATGTTGTAGTCTACAGTTTTTAGATCTTAATCTTGAAATTCCAAGTGAGAATGCGAAAATGTGCTGTTTATAAGAGCTTCAGTTGAACAACTAAGAACAGAAGGCAGCTAAGTCACAGCCCCTGGCTTGGTCAGCCTGTGCATAGGGTAGGACACATTTAATAATAATAATAATAATAATAATAATAATAGCGCATAAGATTGTGTCTGTCTAATAAGAGTGGTGTTCTGTTGGCCTTTCTTTAAGGACTTATTACTCTGGATGAACTCCATCAACGAGTACTGAAAGGAAGGGGGAAGTTTGCTCAGGATGTTAGTCAGTGAGTACTGCACATTCACTGCTTTGCAGTAATTGAAGAAATGAAGTGGATTTAAGGAAAATATCCTTAAGACATTCAGATATGAAGCACATAGAATTCATGTAGGAAGGCCTGTCAGTGGGATTACAGGATGCCTAAAGCACCTCAGAGAGCTGTCTTCTCATAATGCCACACAGAAAACGATCAAGAGAAAAGGGGCCTTTTTCTACATAATGCAGAAGTGGAGGATGCTAAAAGTCCCAAGTTAAATTTTTACATCTTTAAGTATCACAGTTATCCAATATTATGTCTAAAGGTTGTTTTAGTAACCAGAAGAAAGTTCATTTTATGAACTGTAGGGGAGGATGAGTGCTACTGCATACAAATACAAAATTAAACTTTTCTCCACAGAGACGACTTGGTTCGTGCCATCAAGAAGCTGAAAGTCATGGGGAACGGCTTTGGTATGATTCCTGTTGGAGGCTCTTACCTGGTGCAGTCAGTCCCAGCAGAGCTCAACATGGACCACACTGTGGTCCTCCAGCTGGCGGAGGTAAAACAAATGTTATATTAGGAGATTTTTTAGAATTTAGTTTAATGTGTGTGAGGCAACTCTTGGATGTGTGCACAAAACAGTCTGCTGAGATCAAACTGCTCGGTGCTGTTTACAGCCTGCATTTGTTCACAGAGGCTGTACTGTGGACTTGTTGGCACTGAGTGAACTTTTCTTTTTTCCTGTAGAAGAAGGGCTATGTGACAGTAAGCGAGATCAAGGAAAGCCTCAAATGGGAACGGGAACGAGCGTGCCACGTACTGGTGAGTGTGGACACAGCACATATATAGCAGAATGAAAGAGATACATTCAGCAGTGAAGGTGATGACGTGACATGCTTATGTACAAGTGAGGTACCAGTAGGAAGATGCCTGTACTCATCTAACCCTGTCTGGTACTTTCTTGTGCCTAGGACCACCTACTGAAGGAAGGCCTAGCCTGGTTAGACATGCAGTCATCTGGAGAGCCTCAGTACTGGCTGCCAGCCCTTTTCTCTGAGCTCTCTTCTCGTGATGTTACACCTGAGGAGGCCAGTCAGATGGTCCCTTGAGGAAGGACCCTGTTTTGTACAAATGAAAGAACTTCATATGAGAAGAAACACTGGCTGTTAAATTGTGGTATAAAATTTTTGCAAAACACAATAGAATGTGGCTGTCAATAGAAGAAAGAAAGGAATATAGTAATGATCCTTTTTGGGACTGGTCCAAATGACTGTAAACTGTCAGCTCTCAGAAAGTGTTCAGATAAATTGTGGATGTGAAACAGCATTTTATTTTGTTGAACTCACAGGGATGGATTTAAGTAAACCTCAGTATAAACCAGGAAGTAGAAACACAGTGATTATCATGCAAAAACAATCCCCAAAATAATCAAATTGGATTGAACGGGACACCTATTCATCACAGGATAGCCACACACAAAAGCAAAAGTAGTAAGTTTGTGATTTTAGAGGAACACTTGTTTCGTTATATTTACTTTTTCTCAGAAAATAATAAGTATATGAATACATAGTATATTAAACATTTGAAAGATTGAAAAAAACTTACTTTAACAATTTGTTTGTACTATGTGTTCATATCATACTTAGTTACTGAGTAATACATTTCTTTTGTATTCAATTCTTTTTCCATCACTCTGTATTGAAATTGTTCTTGGACCTTAAATTAGCAGTCATTTTGACGATTTCATCTTTATAATGTCCCAAGAATAACCAGGAAACCTCACAGTGAAAACAAAATGCTTCTTTTGTCCTAAAGCAGTGGTCCTAAATAATTCTGACAATTTGACTTTTTTATTGAATGTTAATTTTAAAGCACACAAATGCTTATGAAAAGCATTCCGAGCAGAAATGTTTTTATGTCTAGATGTATTCCAGTTGTTTATAATGTTTAGGATATTGTGCTATTGTAATAATTCAAGAAGTACCAAAAGGATGGGTGGATTTTACTCAGTTTCTTGTCAAAATTTGTTTCCACTTTCCACAGTATCTGAGCATTTTCCGTTCCAGCACTGCCACTTTGCAGATATGCTGTACTAGGTTTTAAAACAAAGAGCAGATAAGTATGTTATTAATCCCTGCAGGGAAATTCAAACACTCAGTAGCTTAACACATAAGAACAACGTGCCCATAACACCTACAGAAAAGGCACACCACAATGATGACTGTAAAATGCTGGAAAGGGCCATAGCAGTATGGCTGAAGTTAATGGCTCCCACATGGTACAGGACGTATCACATAAAAACGTTTATCTCCGAAACCTGGGAACTCAAGGACCCTACTGTACTGATATGTGAAAAATTAAAGATAAATCTTTACACTGAGTACCAGTGAGTGAAATTATTGTTGATTGTTACATAGGCAACACTGATGTCTTGACTAAAAAATTGGTATTTTTCTTTTTAGGAGGATATAAGAAATGTAATCATAATATGCTATTAAGGGTTAAAATGCACAATGGAATTAAATGAAAAATGCAATTTTGTAACTAAAGCTAGTAAAAAATGTTTAGTTTTTGGGGCAGCATATTGCCCAATTGTTATTCAATTAGAGAGCAGTGAGTTCAAAAGTGTGTGTATACAGTAACCTACACGACATTTTACAATGGTGTCTAATTATAAATTTGTGTTTTGTATTCAAGTTTAACCCAGCAGTAAGTAGTTACAAAGTAGACAAATGTAGATGGTAACAGGAATAGTTCACCAGACCTGTGAGAACATAAACTAGTTAGCCTGGAGCAATTTCAGATTTCCTTGTGTAATAATGCAGTACAACCATGGTTTCCTGTATACACACGTAACACACAGGACTACAGTCACTTTTGAGGATCACATTTATTCATCCTTTGCATATTTTCTCAGAAGTGAGCTGTAACATTCCAGGACATTATTGAACAGTCCCTTGTCCAAATATGAAAAATGATCTTTTACAAGGCAAATATGATAAACTGCTCTTAGTCTTTATTCAGCCACCAAACCTCTAACCTTGTTTTAACAGTTTTTTTTTTACAAATAGAACAGAGACAAAAAAGGCATTAGTCTGTTGACCTACTAAAAACAAATGGTTTTAGTGTCAGATGTCTTCTGCTTTTTTTCCTCCTATATATGGCCTTGACAGTTTATACCACATAAAATGCACATGAGGATTTAAACATAAACAGTGGCAGGTTAACAGGAACAGCAGGAAAAACACTAGTTAGCTAATCCAATCCAGTGCACATTTATTAATCCTGTTAAATTCACAGCATTTGGTTGTTTTGGTTATTGGGAAGTATGCTGCACTATTTGCTGCACTAGTTGGATTGTGGAATAAGTACATGAGACATATTTCTAGTGCAGAAAGACTATCTGTGAGCTTTTGCTTGTAGTAAATTCATAATCCCTGATTTTAACTAGCATCTGTCTGATATTAGAAAAAGGAGTCATGTTGGCATGCTGGCCAGCTGCTGTGGTGCTCATGTCTTCCTGCTTCAATTCCTGATCAAAAAACAAAGGTATTAGCAGGAGCTCTGCTTAGGCACTTTGATGACCAGCAGAAGTTCAGCTTTGTCCTATTGACTCTTATTGCAGAGGACAACTCATACTTACTGACAGCAGTGCTGGACACCCTATATTAACTAAGTATTTCTTTATAAATTGAAGACATCAGGAAACATTCTCACAGCATCCTCACTCAACCAAATTTTGTTTTGGTTGAGTGACCAAACCACTAACTAACATACCAATACCAAACCACTAACTAACATAACTCCACATAACAGGAATTAAGAACTAAAAGCAGATAATCAGAGTCTGTCATTTTATGAAATTTCAAAACAAAGTTTCTGGATATGATTCAATCTGTTTTAGGGTGAAACTGAGAAAATAATGTTGCCTCTGTGGATTGAAGAGCTAAAAAAGATGACAAGAGAATGGAATGGAAAATATATGAAAAGGGTAGAGTGCATTTTAGTCCCGCGTTTAAGGTGCTGCACATTCAAGGACAAAAACTAACTACAAAAATAGTACTTTGGTCATCTGTAGTAAATGTAGTGTTTCATGCACAGAAAGTATCTCTGCACACAGAAGAGCCACCAGTGAAAGGAGAAAGAGGCTGTGTATATATAAGGATTCTAAGGAAGCCATCTTTGTCAAGCAGCCTTTACAACCCAGACGTACAGTTTTCAGCTGCAATATAAGAGCTTGCCAATCCACGCCCAGTTCCTGTCTAAAGGTCCCTGAAAGTTGTTGGTGTCTCTCACATGATATAATGTAGTGAGGATGAGGCTGGGTCCATGTTTACTCACTGTTAAGAGATTCCTACCGTTATTTTTCAAACAGTTCAGAGAAGCAGTGCCTTCAAGAACAACAAACCAACCAAGACGATATAAGTGTCAGATTTTTTTTTTTTTTTTTTATGTCAAAGCAATTTTTTAAAACAGGAATTTTAACAATAATCAATCTGGTATAACATCCTTTACTATATATTTTTATATATATATACACACAGGCACGCACGCACATTTCGTTATTCCATTTGACTTGGGTTTTCATTTAATTTACAACATCTTATCCTCTTAATGACTCAAACTGATTACAAACCATTGATTCCTAAATAGGAATATTTTGGGGACAAAGGAGTGGATACGCAGTATGTAAGTCTATTGACAAGGAATTTAAGACATATCACATGCTATCGAAAAGGACTGCCTTTTTTACTCCAAATTAAATCCACTGCTTGCTCTCTATCTTTCAGCAATTAATGTCACCTTAGTACTGCTTCCCAGTAGTTTCAGATCTCCAGTTTTAATGATCAAAAGTAGAACGTGAAGAATTACACCTGCACTCAGGGCTCCATCACATGAGGCCAAGAAGCAGAGTAAAAACACAACCAACAGAAGATCTAGGATCTTTCACACCACTTATTTGTCCCAAACACCAAGTGCTTCCTACACACTGGCTATGTGGGATGTGAGACCAGCAAACAGAGCAGTGATCAAATGAAAACTGACAAATCAAACATATCAGCCCCATGTAGGGGTATGGTAATGACCATCCAAACCCGCCCATCCCCTGCTCCAACACTCGCAAATTAGCAACCCCCAAACACTTGTTTCGCTTTTTTAAGCGTCCGTAAATGGGGAAGAAAAGACTCATCTCAGCATGAAGCACTCCAAAGGGGAGGTACAGAAGAAAGGGGTCCCCACACTACAGCTTGGAGCTCCCCTGGCTGTCGGGGTCTGTGCCTGAGGAGCTGGTGTCAGAGTCCGTATCGGCATCATTCTCCTCCAGCTGACACTTCTCACGCACCCGCTGCTGGATGGCCTGCAGTCTCACCAGGAGGCTCTGGTAGTCAAAGTGGCCTCGTTTTTCTCCAAACGGATCCTGAGACAGAAAGTTTCAGTGCACTGCAACTTCAACTTGTACAGGTGAAAGGACAGTGATGCTGCTCTCAGCTTCAATCTGAACAGGTGAGCAAGACCGAAAACACTCTCTTATAAACTCAGAATGCTCAGCCTACCTATTCAAACAACAATCACTAAACTGCACCAGCTCCTCAACTTAACATAACTGGGACAGTAAGTCTGTAAATCCAAAGTTCCTCTTTAACCATTAAGTCCGAATTAAAGGTTAACAAAGACGTCCCTTAATTTTTTGCTGATTAGGTTCCTTAAAAACCTCAGATAAAACTTGAGTAAATTACGTCTAAGGCTTATTTAAAATTACTGAAAATAAAAAACTGCCATTTTCCACAAGCCTCCAACCTCAACCCACAACCTGACAATTAATGCTGATCATCACACAAGTATGTTTAATTCTTTTCAGCTTCTCGCTACTTTTATATTTTATTATCTACACAATATAAAAGCTTGATATCCTTTGATTTATTTATTGGATAAGTAATTTAAAATGATAGAAAATAATATATTTTTCACAAACTACAAATTATAAATGATTAATACTATAGACATGTTTAACATCATATATGCTTATCTAAATATGTCATTAAAAATAATTTACCCTTCTTGCAGGGAATTCAGCAGTGAAAAAGACAAATGAATGTAGTCCCATTGCATACCAGCTATATCCGTCTTAGCCAAAATGCAGAATGCTGGAGATCTTTTCTTTAAAATGTGCCAAAATCAGAGTATTGTAGCGATACCTGCATGGTCTGTCCCTGGAGGTGTAGACGCTCTTTGCAGACACCTTCATAAAAGTCATAGTATTCCAGGAAGGACTTCTCCATCACACTCCTATAACCAACATCATGCACAAAATAAGTGTCAATGTACACAGCAAAACCTTTCCCCTACTGACACATACATCGTCAGCCCAGGTTTATAAGGAGGTGACAACAACAGACATCAGTTGACATCACCATGCACACTGAACGAGTGCAATATATAAGAATTCAGCTTTTTTGAAGGCAGGCAAGATTAACACCATTTTTCTTATGCTGTATGGTACAATGGCATGCATCACATCTGGAAACCTCCTGTGCCTCTTTAGCCTTAGTGTGCAGGTGCACCTGCAAATATATTTTACGTTGTTTTGACAAATACATTCAACAAAACGCTTACGAGAGAGCTTCTGGGCAGGGGCACTTTCCATCCAGCATGTCACACACTGCCACACGCATGGTTTCATGGCGGATACACTCATTATAGTTCTTGCTGTCCCCTGGGTGCCTTTCCTGTAACAAACACATGCAGGTTCAGAAGAAATGTATAAAAACCAAAATGTTCAGTACACCCAAGTATGTGAGCTAAACTGTGAGTCAGAATGACACTGTAAAGGTTCCCAAGGACACTGTACTGAGAACTCCTGATTCCAGGGTCGACAGTTACGAGCTCCTGAATCCAACTGTCATAAAAAGAAGCAGATACACATCTGCCATAACATTTTCACAGTTAGGTGGACAAAACCAGGTCAGCACACCTGTTCAAAGCCAGGCTCATTGTGGTATGGATTTTCAGTCATCAGGGACTGGATGGAAATGAGCACAGAGGAAATGCTTTGGGCTGGGCTCCATGCAGGGCCGGTCCAGGTCCTGCAGAACGACATGAAAATGTGACAAGAACTATTAAAATAATTTAAGTTACAATAAACTTATTGTCTAACAAAACATATTGTTATTTCTTGGTATGGGTTTCCTCTCGGTCCAAAGGCACACGTTTCAAGTAAATTGGAGACTGTGTACGCTGGCATGTGTGTGAGAGTGAGAATGCATCGTGAGGGACAGGTTTTCCTTCCAGGGTGTGTCCTGCCTCGTCCCCTACTCCAATACAGCCTCCAACCTCACCTTGCCAGTGGCCATGAATGGAATATATCACCCCTATGTACTTCTAGCCCGTTATACTGTCATTCACAACCAACAATTTTCTGCTGCTCAAGTCTTATATTCAGTTACACTGATAACTGTTGCAGCGAGTGTAATTCTAAGTTTAATCTCATTTGTTCTCATTGTGCAGTAAAACATCAGGCAAAAAAATCTGTTTTGTGTGAGCACTGAACAGAAAAAAGATTTTTCTCTATCAAACCCTCCAAAAACAGGGAGAAGATGCATCAATTGTTCAATAAGCACTTGAATCACACTGTTAGCTGGTGTCTGGCAGGTGAAATTCTTGCTGACAAGCAAAAGTGAATGGATTCTGGTGCAACAAGCCATTGAAAAGAAATGCATGCTGGTAAAGATTGAGTTTGAAATCAGCGCTACACCTTTGGTTTGCAAAGTACTAGTATGAGTTAATGAACTCATGAACACATGAATTACATGTGGACAGTGAGTATATGTAATTAACCACAAACATTATGACTATGGATATATGTACAAGCTGTAGACTATCTGGCTCACACCATACTGACATATTCCTGTTAAGTCACCAATTTGCCTCTTGCCAAAAATGTATGTTGGCCTGATATTAGGTAACATGATGAGGTAAAACTGTATTTCCTTGTATAATTTTTTTTATAAAACCATATATAAAATCAACTTTTATCAAAACCATCAGAAAAAAACTATACAATAAGCACCACTTAGATACAAGAATCTGTGCATCTAGAATCATACCAAGAAAAGGCAAATTCGTTCTGCATATTATCATCATTTCAAAGTGACTTGTTTTGGGCCCCTGAAAAAGAACCTGCTGGAAGCGTTACTTACCCAAGGATGCTGAGGCACACTTTCCCATTACGGTAGAAATTTGGATTGAAGCGCACAGTGTTGTTGCCTGTGGTGATCAGTTTGACCCGAGGTGGATGGATGGGGTAGTCAGGTGGACATCGAAACAGGAAGAGAAAGAACCCCCCTTCATACGGGGTGTCGAAAGGCCCTGTGATCATTGCATGGATCTAGGGGAAAAAAAACTCCCTAATACACTCCAAACTTGTTGCAATACAAATAGTTAACACTTAACATAAGCCACACATACTACTATGCTAGTTAATAAAATCTAGTCATGGCGTTCCACTGCTTTACGAAGTGTAAACACTCAGACTAGTATCTGATCGACACCAAGGTGGTAATACATCACAAGTTCTGTGTGCTATCAGACATTAAATTTCTTGCAAGTTATGGTATGGAACATTTAGTTGAATGTTACCTTTGTCATATCATGAGGATCAGGGACAACAAACATGCCTGGGGGAGGCTCCTTGTAAATGGACATAATATCCCTGTAAAAAGGAGAAAAATGAAATGCAAAGATTAAAAAATACAGATTTTCAGAAAACTACACGAGCGAATTGGAGGGCTCAAGCAGTGGCACACACACATTCAGGTGCATTTAACAAATCCCAGAGTCCTCTGCCTTTAGTGACTCACGATGATTCTGCATAACTTATCTTTTTGCTGGGGGAACCTTATATTCTGGTTGGTTAGTTTAAGATATTTCACTCTGTGCAAAAATACAGGTGCTCCATGGAGGTGGACCATGTTGCATGCACAGTACCTAAGAAATGCTTAATCCATTACAATTTATCTTACAGCTATAGAATAGGATACAACTTTGGGGAACACTGCAGCATCAGATACTCATATGACACATAACAATAAATATCTACTATTTATCTTGTTCACTAATCATTAATGTATTTCATACATCATCATTCCTTGTTTTTTTCCTGACAGACTAATACGATTTTACTAATTAAGTTACTGTATTTGAGTAATTCTTATACTTTGTTGTTTAATGCCTCAAAGTCATCTTTTTATTGCAGTACAAAAAAAAGTACTGTACTGTAAAAGAGATGTACTTTAACCCACCCCCACCACCAAATTCAACTTGTTTTGAAAACTGGGTACTGTGTATTTTGAAGGGTTCTTTTTAAAATCACATTTCAAATTAGAGATGTGTGTTCTATCTAATGTGACAATGACAATTTAAAATGTATACAAATCACACCATTTTTTGTAACCAACGTTAAACTAAAATGCACATCCTCAGGTCTAACAGTGTAACGTTAGGGATAAAGCATAGAGGGACTTGACAGTGAGCACCACGTGTTTGAAACGGTGAGTACTGGGGCTCAGTATCTTTGCTGCTGCGGTAGAAATCCAGTGTAGTGACCCTTCAGGCTTATATATACACGATACTAAAAAGACAAAGTGTGTTCAGAGGTGAGGGAGGAGAGTCAGAGGAAACAGTATCCCTTGGGCCACTGTGTGTGTGTGTGTGGGGGGGGGGGGGCAGTGCACAGGAGAAAACCCTGTGCAGTGCACAGTCTGAGGGCATGTGTTTCTTCAGTACAGCACGTCACTGTGAAGAAAAGGGCTTGGATGTTCGCAGAACAATGCTGGTTCTACCCCAAATGCGGGCTTTGCAGCTAAACCCATAAACAAACAGATGAGCTGCAGTTAGCTATACAGATACAAGTGACAACTTACAGAATCTTCATATTAAAGCGTTGACTAATAATGGAGTTGGTAGCACCTTGGGTGACAAATAAATGGGGGACAACCGGCATTGAGGTTACAGCCACACCTCAAGAGGTCGCAAGTGCGAATCCCACCTCCTGCTGCTCCTGAATTGATACGGTATTACCTATATAAATGTGTAAATAGGGCTAAGTTGCTTAACATAAAAAGTCTCTTTGGAGTGAAGCGTCAGTTAAAGTAATGTAAATTTCACAACTGAAGTTGCGTTTACATTTACAACATTAAATCGTATATAGGGACTTTCCGAGTTATATGGTCGTTTTTAAACGTTCTTTTTGTCGTGGGCAGTACAGCTACTACACTGTTTTACTGTGGCTTTACAGCGTTTGTTATAAAGGTTCGATTCCCTTTTCCCTCTACACTTGTACCCCAACAGAGGGTGTGTTCGCTGCGACCAACGTCGTTTTGCGCACCGTTTGCGTACCTCTTTATCCGGAGGATGCACTGCTGGGACGCCTTCTCGCTGTCCCAGTCGGCGCTCAGGCTCGGGTCCCAGAAGGTGGACTGTATGTGCGAGAGGAGCCCAGCGCCGGCCAGGCCCAGGGCCGCGCCGCTGACGGCGGGCGGCGCATTTGGGGCCGTCAGTATGGCTGCGTCCATCGTCGGCTCTACGACGCCCAGGCCCGTCTCCGTCTCAGAGGCCGGGCTACCTTCACTCGAGTCCCCGGGCAGAGCTTGGCCCAGAGCGGGCAACTGAGGCTCGCTGCCCTGGGCCGCTCCACTGGGGACCTCCGCGGTCGCGCTCTCCGCCATTGTGGCGCCTCTTGCCGCGGCTCGTCGTGGCGCACGGGGGACGCAAGGACAGCTCCCGCGGCGCTCCTGCTTGTCCAGTCAGTGAAATGGCAAAGCGATGAACTATTCTCAAATAAAACAACATGGGAGGCAGTCAAACATTTTTTTTAAAAAAGAGAAACATTCGAGTCGCCAAAGTGCCATCGGAGAGAAACAAGCTTTACTTTCTCTTTCTGTGCTTTTTTTTCTGACGACCACTTCCTCCTTTTGGCACAATGCCGCCCTCTAACGCCTTCTCGTTGAACAACGATTTAACTGCGCCGCGTGTGGACAGAACCGGAGTCGTTTAAAGCAACATTCTGTCCCTTACAGAGATGCTCTAGTAATAGTTATTTATAGGCACGGTGACGTCACAATGGGAATAATTGTTATTGCCATCAAAACTAATTTTCACGGCACAAAAGCGCAAACGAAACATTTGTTGATTTAATGATTTTTCTCCAAAGCGACGGGCAATAATTAATTGTTGTTCAAGAATAAATAATTGTTTATGGTCGAACACTTGTACAGCAGGCATACAGGGTAGTATATTCTCTGGTCCACAGTGCACAGAACCGGGGGAAAGAAAATTAGAAAATGAACAATGAAAAGATAATGTGCATATAGATAGATTAAAAGATAAAAATATGTATATATAAAAGAAAATACAATATATAAACAATAGAAAATATACAATATACATGCACAAACACATATATACAAATGTATACATGCATATCCACACACATACATAAACACCATGCATATGGTGGATGTCAGTGGTCATGAGTGGTGGTAGTAGTGGTTATCTGGCCTGAAATGACTGAGTTCAGCAGCCTGGCAGCTTGTGGGGGAAAAGCTGTTCTTGAACCTGGTGGTTCTGGCCCTCAGGCTGTGATGGCATCTCTCAGATAGCAGCAGTGTAAACAGATGATGCAGAGGGTCAAATGGATTCATGGCTATGTTACGAGCTCTCCTGATTCGCAGCCTGTTGTAGGTAGTCTGGAGGGTGGGTAGTCTTCACTACCCCCTACAGGGCTCCCCAGTCAGAGGTAGTGCAGTTCCCATACCAGACTGAGATGCAAATCTCTATTTAGCAGGTATCTTCATCTAAGGTGACTTACAATGTTAGATAGACTCCATTGAAATCACTACAATTATTCCCACATCTACAAATCTGAGAAGTGTAACACCACTCTATGAGCAACAGAATTATGAATTCACACGAAACACATGTCTTTGGACTGTGGGAGAAAACTAAAACACCGGAAGGAAACCCACGCGAAAATGAGGAGAACACGCAAACTATAAAGACTGAGCCAGACTCAAACCACGTATGATGGCAGAGCCCAGATGCTGAGAGGCCCCAGCATCACCTGTCATGCCACTGTGCTGCCCACATAAGGGAAATCTCATGGATTGTTTGTGTTGTTTTTAGGGGGTCCAGCTTAACTGCAGACTCCCCAAAGTGAACTTACTGCAAGTGACATTTGAAACATGTATAATGATTGTAGGTTCAATCTAAGAGACATTAATGTTAAAAAGGAAAACAAGTGCACTAGTGACAGAAATTGGTGCTTCCTTTTGTTTTGTTCCCTTAAATAAAAGTGTACAGTCTGAAAATAAAATAGTAACAATGAAAGTTTGTCATTTTAATATTTATTTCCTTCATACATATTAGAGTATTAAACAACACACTCAGAAAGTATACAAAAAAACACCACATATCTGCCCCTGGATATTAACATACCAAATCTTTACTTTTCTTGTCAAAAAACTAGATGAGAATAAAGAAATTCTTGTCATAGTTTAGGGTGATTTGGATTTGGCACTAATTTAACCGTTAAAGCAAATGGATTATTAATACATTAAGTGGAAAGAAGCAAAACTTCCTGTGCCATGCCAGGAAGGTAGGCTCATATGCCTGCAGTACAGTGCACTATTTATCTGTATATAGAGATAACAAAGCTCTTACAGTCTACATTACTGTAATTACATTTTTTACATGCTAGTAAAATGTCAACAGCCAAACTAAAAAGTTGAAGTATATTTTTTAATGTCTCAGCACACTTCTTCATCCATAAGTGTGATTTAGACAATCATAAAAGTCATCCAATTAGAATTCAGTGAGAAGAGTGCCATTACCAAAGTAAAGTTAAGAATAGTTGATAGAACTAAGTTAACAAGTATGTTAAATATAACATTTTTTCTAAGTATTATTTGAATTTCATTTAATTGCACTGCAGTTGATATCATTTAGACAATATTTAACCACTACCTGGAAACTGCCTTGTTTGCTTGATTTTGCTATTATTTGCTTTATTGATGTAATTCTTTACATGGTATTTCACTTTGCTTGGTGTTTAAATGAGACATCTATATATATATTTTCTGTAAATCCTGCCCTGTATGGACAGTCAGACACTTTTTCTTTAGGCTCTTGTAAGGATCCTTTGTGATGCTTCCTCAGCTCCTGTCTTTCAGAAGGTGAGGCTAATCCTCATGGTTGTAGACATGTTCCTCAAACTCAACTTGCTGCATGGAGTCACAGATGCAGGAGCAGAAGGGACACACCTTGTGGTCTTGCTCATGCTGTTCCAGTTCTGCTGCGGTCAACCCAGGGAAGGCCTCCTTGCAGTAACAGCACACCTTCTAAAAAGAATAAAGTAAAGAAGCGAATCATCTCTATGACTCATGCACAGTCTTTATTGTGCCATAGTGTTCAGCAAAATGATTTGAACAGTCAATAGGCTTTTTGCAGCTTTTAAAGGTCTTGGTCCAGAGTCCCAAGCATTGAGGAAATATATGATGATTAATCAAATGACATAGTTAAAAACAAAAAAAATGTCCAGTATAGGATCTTAAAGCAACATCCTACTACAAAGGACATGAAGCAGTATTAAAGTACATTAAACTGAAGGTGGTAGATGGGAAAAGGGGCCCCTGCGTCTGTTCCCTTCCTGTGTGACACAGGGAGAGGATTTCCTACAATTCTTGCTAATGTGTAGACAATGCTTACCTCCTCTACTGTACTTGTATTATCTGGAACAACAGAAATAAAGGGAGTTACAATTGTGAAATGAAAAACACATTCACCAGTAGCAACAACAGAGCTGAAGAAGGGTGTGAAAATAATGTGCCTTGAAGACTGAAGAGAAACAACTTATAAAGGAGTTTATAAAAGAAAGCAATAATCTCATGCTTACACTGAACATTTCCTGTCTTGTGTTCACATTTGAAGGTTAAAGGCAAACTGTTGATTATATTAAATGTGAGAAAAATGGAAGAAAACCTTCCAAAAACAATTACTGTACCTTGTACTTGAAAAGAATTCCCAAAAAGGAGAGAGCTTGTCATGGAGTGCTGGGTGCTGGGAGCAGCAGGTGAAAGGGAATAAGGGTTGGGATTCTGCAGTGATATTGAGGTACTAGGGGATACAGTTTGGGTCTGGGAAAGCTCTTCACGGAGCCTCTGGACCTCTCTTCTCAGTTTCTGACAAAAACAAATGATGAATAGAATACCATTCAGTACTGGTGTATTGAAAGTTCTTCACAAAATAAAGTGGTGCAACAGTAGCTCTGTGCACTACATTCCTCTAGTACAAAACACAGCAAGGAATTACTGCTATGTTATGCTATCCATATGGGCAATGCAAGTCAAACTGTCATTTCTGACCTCATTCTCCTGAGAAAGCTCATCCTTCTCTGTCCTTAGAAGTTCTGCCACACACATTTGTTCATCTGCAGCCCTGCGGGCCTCCATGAGCTGATACTGAATGGAGACAGAGGCCAAAATAAAACTTCAGCTGAAAATACAATGAAAAATACAAGCAATAATAGTTTTTAAGTGATAGCCTATAGTTTGCTGATTGTAATTTGTGGATGTTGGACTCATTGGGCTTAAAAAAAACATTTTTTTTGCTTTGAGAAAGATCTGTATAATAAAAGTGACACCTCCAGTTTACTGCTCATCTGTTCCATCTCCCTGAGGGACAAGGACCCTCTCATGAGCTGCATCTTGTGCTCTCGCAGTTCCTCCTGAAGCGCAATGACTTGTCTTTGAACGTCTTCACATTTTCGCATTTCTTGCTCCAGTTGTTCCGTTGCCTTTTGAAGTTGCTTACTCAGTACACTGCATTGTGTCTAAAACATGCATAACCATTGTTGGAAGAGCATTGGCTTTCTCATATTGTATGTATTGTGTTTTTTATGCTATAACAGGTAAATTATAATTTGTACATGTATGCATCTCATTTTGCCAAGCTGTCAAGAAAAACTGATTATTATTGAGAAAATATTTATGAATATCCAATATTAGAAAGTGAAACTGTTGTTCCCACTAAGAGTAGCTATATATTTAAGTAGAATTATAAGTAACCCATTTCACTGTTGGAGCTGTAGAAGAAAGTCCCTTTTTGTACATGTTTGGCTTTTGGTTTGTTGCACTTTTTGTTTTATATTTATAATGAAACTCTGTAAGCCATCCTGTAACTGCCTCATACCTGATCACTTCTGGGCTTGAGACATAGTGTGTCACAATCACTTTTCATTACCTTTGTCTGTATTTACATATTTATGTATATCGTTCACACTCTTAGATTATAACAAAAATGAACAATAATGCGACTTTACAAAATAAAACACACTTCATCCATTCTAAAAAATAATTTTCTCTCTCTGCCAGTAATGATGGCCTGAAATGAAAGTACATTTTAAGTGGATATTTAAGTTGTGATAGCCAAGCTCTGTCTTTACTAATTCCATCCATCCATCCATCCATCCACCCATCCATCCATCATTAACTGTTTTATCGTGGTCAGGGTCATGGGGGTCCGGTGCCTAGCTTGGAATCACTAAGTGCAAGACTATGAAACTGCACCCAGGATATGATTACATTCCACTGTAGTTTTCATGCTAATCATTAAATAAAAATGTAAAGAATTCCTTGGTTTTAACACAGAGGCTAGCTGCACATATACTAAAAACCTTGACACAGGTATGTGGTAAGCGATTATTCTTATGATGTACACTTGTTCCTCGACTTATGAACACAGTTTGAAAAACGTCTTATTTTTTATTATCTTTAAACTACATTGAAAAAACATTTAAAGTTACTGAAAAAGTCACCCCCTCAACCTCACATTCAATGTTGTTGACCTATTACTTTGACAAAGATATTTGTCAGAACCAGGCCACTTTTAAATTACAATCTTTACACAATCAGTAAAGCTATAAAACTGACATGCCTCAACTTTACAGTTAAGATTCTGTAAAAATCTTATATATTGCTATAGTAACCAAGGATTTATTGGAAGACTTGTCATTTTATTTTTTTTATTGACTTCAAGCTACATAAAAATTAAAAATACGTTAAAATCACTGAAAAAATACATCCTCTCCACAATCTCCCTCCTCTCCCATCGGGCAGCAGGCAGAAATTTCAGAAAACAGAATGTCAAGGAAAATGTAAGTAAAAATACATTCACTGGGAATTGTTTTTTTTCTAAAACTTATTTCAGTAATATAATTCAACGGTGAGGTGGCTTACCTGAGCCTGGTCATCCTGCTCCTGCAGTGACAGACTCTTGCGTAGCACTTGGTTTTCATTCTCCAGTGCTTGCACCTGCTGACCTTGAGTGCGTAGTTGCCGAAGTTCTCCAGAGAGCTTCACATTTTCCTTCTGGCTGCTCTGTAGGTCCACCTGTTGGAAGAGATGCCCAGGAAAGCAAAAATGTATCATATCTGAGGAAAACAGCATATACTTCCCAGTTCTAGGGCCTGCTAACCTGCAGCAGCTGAATTTCATCCTGCAGTTTGCTCTCCTTTTCATGGCATTGTACATTCTCCTGTTCAAGTTCTCGAACGTTAAGGTTTAGTCTGGAGAAGCACACAACAGGGAAAAAGCTGGTTCATAATATATCATCTACAGTCATATTCTGAGGTATACTCATTTGGAGTATGAGAATTGAACTTAAATCTCTCTATATGCTGAAAACTCATATGCCATCATCTCCATGCCTTTGACTAACTATAAATTGTGCCAGTTTGGATATGGTCCAGACCATCTAATAGCAACATGTGAATCCAGTGAATGATGTCTGCAAACCAAAATATTCTGGATGAACTCACTGTGCGATTTTTTCTTCCTGGGCTTCAGTCTTCATTTTTAGGTCTTTTTGCTCAAGCCTCAGATCTTTGATCGTAGCTGTTGCTTTTTCATGTCTGTAATTCAAGGATGAAACAGTCTTCTCAAGGTCCTAGGAGAAAAATGGAGGGTGCTAGATAAGCTAGGTGGCATATTTACAAAGAAAAATATAAAGTTTGACACTAACAGATTTATTTACAGATAGATGGATAATGCATGACAAAAATACAATATGAAGGTGTCTAAAATCCTCTCAGAAAATATGAACAGAGTACACAAATACACAAGAGAACACCTCATTTTTTTTCTGCAAATGGCCCAGCACAACGTGCAGGTCTTGCTGCTCTGTCTGAACCGTCTGTGTCTCCGCTTCTCTTTGCATATTGTTCCTCTGCTGGACCTTTTCCTGTTCTTTCATCATCCCTTTCTCTCTCTCAGTTTGTTGCTCTTGAAGTATGCACATATTTTTCATGAGGTCTTCATTAATATCCTGGGGTCAAAGAAAGGGGTATATCACTAGTATCCTCATGTTACCACAAACCTTTCACCAGAGTGGTCTAAACTTGAAGGCAGTTAGTACAAAAGTCTGAGTTTGACACCCCAACACACCCTGAGCCTCTTCATCTCCAGCAGCCTCTCATCCAATTCAGATCTCAGGATTTCAGCAGCTTCTCTTTGTTCTTCCATTTCCTTCTGAAGATTCTGCTTCTCCTCCTCCACCCGTTCCACCTGCTCCTGTGTTTGCAGAAAGGCATGTACTAATCTGCATGATGCATGATCCATTATACTGTGTTTTTTTTCCTACCATAAAGAATAATAGTTGTGTTTACCTGTGTTGTGATCACCAAAAGGTCTTTCTCAAAGCTGTAGTCCAAGCTACACTCCACCTGACTCTCGAAGCAAAATGGCGTGCTGGCACCCCGTACCTGGCCACTGCTATCCACATAGCAAAACTGGTAGAACTCACCATCCTCTTTTGGCAGGTAATATGCTGACACAGTGACAGGAAAAAGGCATCCTCGTTATAGATATATCTACATGTTTATTTATTTTTTTTTTTACAGAGAAAATTCTGGCATCTCATTAAAAGGACAAGCACATATACACATGATTTTTTATTTGTTTCTGTTAATCATGGATAAGCTTTGGATAAAAATTCATCATAGCAAAAGTTTCTATTCTGATACCAACATACAGGTATTCATTTTCAAGAGCAGACATTATGAAATTTCAGATATAGAGAGAGTTTGGAAACCGAGGGATTGCTGTATACACATTTAGCATGACAAGAGCACCACAAGCATAACATTTATATATTTTGGCACCTCTATAATCATGTTTTTAAAATTTGTATTTTTACCAAAAACAATACACCAATGCTACCACAATACAACAAAAATATAAGTATTTCTCAACAGTCACAACCAAACACAAACCCTTGATTAAAGTTTGCTCATCAAATAATCAAACATGCATTAACATCACTGGAAGGGATCAGAGGAATTTTGACTAAATTTTGTATTCAGGATGAAGGCAGAAACCTGTTCAGAAATAAATATTAACACTAGCAGAAGTTATAGACTAAATGAAGATACTGAAATCTAATGCCATGTGACACACTTTTCATAAAATCGATTCAATCCTAGTCTATGTGCTGAACTCACGAGTTCATGAAAAGTAGATGCCACGTGACACATTAATGTTAAAAAAAACATTAAATGATTATTTTACCTGCGTGTTACATGTTTTCAATAATGACTTCACATAAATGTGGAAGAGAAACGTGAAAAGGAAAACATTTTTTGATTATGACTGAGGGTTTCATAATATTAAAACAAAGGGTACTGACTTATTTTTTTAAATACCCCCAAAATTAGAATTTGTTTACAATAAAGTATAATTTCTCAAATGAAACAGGTTTCATAAGGTCTCTAGGACATGTTCGCAACCAGCTCACATCATTGCCGATATACTGAAGCAGTTACCAGATACTGAAGATGATGATTCACTTACAACAGTAACTTGTAATTTAATGTTGGAGACTTACAATCAAAGATCACATATGGCCCCTCTTGCTCCTTGTCTAAAGGATCAGGTGTGGGATTTGCCCACACAAAGGTGTAGTAGTCCCTCGTAGTTGTCCAACCGACCTGAGTGGAACACAGAATCTCTATATGATACATGACATATAGCCAAATGGATTGTATATGTAGCTGTAAATAAGTACTGTATGTAGGCTGTTCATATTAAGGGCTGGTAGCCATGCATCCATTCATTATCATTAACCACTTTATTCTGGTCAGGGTTGCAGCAGTTCAGAACTCATCCCAGAATCACTGGGCATTGGACTGGGAACTAAATACTTGTATAATAATATTATATTTATTATAATAAATTAATAATATAATAATATATAATAATAATATACAATAAATATAATAATAATATATAATAATTATAATATAATAAGTATAATAAATAGATATTATTATAAATAATAATATCGTATTTATTATAACAAGGCATGTTTAATTTAAATAGATTTTACAGTCTTATTATAGTCAATAGTATAGTCTTCTGAAATTAGAAATGGTCAGCCTTGGCAGGTATTTTCATCCCTAGGCCTGACAGACCCCCTGTGGATTCTACTTTTTTTGTTTTAGTTTAAATCTTAACTGACTTTTTTAATACAGCAACTCATTACATGTCTCACACAGTTCAGACCTATCTGAACCAAAGGTGTAGGATTCAGTATGCTTTTTTAGTCATGTAAAACTGCCACAAATATCTTCATTCATCTTTTCATTTTCACAGGTATTCTTTGAATAACACACATTCAGCTGAGCACAGTTTAGAACAACAGTATATTTGCAGCCTGCGGGTTTGTTACTTTACCTGTGTGACATTTTAAATTAACATTTAATTCAAACATAATAATTTAAGTTTTGTGCCAGAGCAGTCACCAGTACACAAGAGAGTTTTTCAGAACCAGGGCTTGATATGCTTGTTTTGGTGAACTGATTGTACAGCCTCTCCTTGGCATTTAGGCACAGAGTGCACTGAAAATAATCTACTGCATGACTCAGAGAGACAAACTAGTAAAGTGAATCACAAGGGCACCTCAAAATGGTGGCAGATGAAAACACACAACGGTTAGATAAAATAGCAACACAACTAGATATTTGAATCCAAGTGAAAACCTTTGAGATATGAATCATTTTAATGCCACACACTGCACTGTACAATGTAAGTTAATTCCAAATGTTAAATATCTAGGTATTGAGGAACTCACATGAGCAAAAGCGATGACTTGTGGTCGAGAGCAACAATTATTTCAGAACAGATTTATTACCTTTAATCTGGGGAATTCACTATATGCTGCATTCATTCTAACAAAACCTGACACTTTAAATAAACCTTAAAGAAACGATATTGCTGTCTTCCCTTTATTTGCTGGCACAGAAACAAAATATACTAAAACAGTGTAGTTGCTTCCATGATACAGATTGTCAAAGGCCAAGTTCCACCTGCTGATCTAAGAAAGTAAGAATGTTGTTGTGTAATAATAATACCATAACAGTGAAACCAGGTAAAACCACTAAAATTATGATGCATGGTTTATTGCCATCCTTAAAACCTGGAAAAACTTCTAATTCCTATCCAAAAACTGTCTGTCCACAACAATTATTAGATGTGGCATATTAGTAAGTTTTCATATTTCATATTAGGCGTTAAGGAAACTACAGTGTGTAATTCATCCTAATAAACACATTAGTTTTGCTATATTACTATATCACTTTTCCTTATATTTCTAATTATTATATTAGAAAAAAACCCTAATCTCTTACCTTGAAAATTCCCACCCAGTCCTTGCAGTGAGGCTGGAGGGCCGAGGTCACTGTGTAGAAACACTTCACTGGCACTTTGACCGGGTAGCTTTTACGCACTTGGGTGAAGACCACCTGTGCGTACGTACTGGACGTCTCCATGATGGTAGATGTTGGAGGCCCCTCGTCCTTCGCACTCATTCCAAGGTCTGCAGTTGTTGGCAAAAATACCAAATAAGATGGTACAAAAAACGAAACGAAACCGCATTCATGCGCAATAACTTACGGACGGTAAAATTTGCATGGATCTGCACAGCACTGTCCATCAAATCACGCTTCACAAATCTTAGGACAGAATCAGAATTCTGCGTGATAACAATGCCGTGTGACATTAAACCTTAAGCAATTTTTTGGATTGTCAAGTGTGCTTTTGCCAAAGGTCAGCAAGAAATAAATAATTATTTTGATTCTTTTCCTGCTCTGTAAAAAATATTCTCTTTCACTTTCGATGAGATCAAGACGGAAGGACGTACCTGGTTTCTGGTTAGGTTATATTAAATGTCACTTTCTCACAAAGTCTGTTTTTCGGCGAGGTACATCTTCTCTATGCCCATGTTAATTTTCACAAATGACTTTAAGGAGGGCGCGAGACGTATCGCGCCTTTCAAATTACTGTTTTCAGCAACGTGTCGCTCATGTCCCAACTAGCTAGCTAACTGACTGACTAACTAACAGTATTAAATAAGTACTTACGTCCTGGTTAAGGTTTTCTTTAATGAAAATCCGAAACCGACGTATGGGTTTTTTAGCCGGGTGATTTGGAAGCGCTCTGTTGATCTGCGAAAACGAAACTCAAAGTAACCGAGGAGTTTCCTCCCTCCCCGGGTGTGACGCGACAGATTTGTTGAATATATTCGGTGGACCCAAAATAGCACCATTACATCAAACACTTAAACTGTAAATACGGCAGGATAAATGTCGTGTAAACCGAGTCTTTGATTAACAAATGGAAAGGAAGCAGAAAAAAACTGATTTCAGATTCTTTTTGTGATACCTGCCCAGAAACTACATCTGTTCTGAAAATGTTTATATACCCAGATGTTGTAGAAACACCTGTGCAAATGTATCAGTGGTCATTTGTGCAATGATTTCCTCTTTATTTAAAGATATTCTGCTGTGGCTTACATTCAAACAGACCACTGCACCATATATGCCAGTGTTGACAGAATATTAACACATTTCCAAACTTTCTTAAAACAGTATGTCTAGGATGGATGGGCAGTCAGTTTTATTTGGACCTCCAAGATTATTTTCTCCTCTATCAACCTTAGAAATTTGTTTTCCCTCTTCTATTTTTGTCTGGCTTTTCTCACTGCAGATTTTAGCATTGTTATATTAGCACTGTAATGCTAATTGTTAAGAAGGGTGGTATTCAAAGATAAACTTAACTGATATTGAAAACAGAAAAATCATCAAATCTACAAACTAAAATTAGGTAGATAGATAGATAGATAGATAGATAGATAGATAGATAGATAGATAGATAGATAGATAGATAGATCATATCTGGTATTCTCTGTCAGCTCACAAAATCTGAAAATTGTTCAGTCCCTCCTCTGCACCATGGTAAGAACCAGCAGCTGATCTCATGCACAAATAAAAACTTTGCTGCTGTTATAGCCACAGCCTTCTGCAGCATATAGCTTCAACTTACCAGTGCCAGCTGTAGTCAGTAGTTTAGTACTGTCACATATTAACTCAAATCTTAGCAATTTTAATTTGAATGTGGTAAAATGTTATATGAATAAATGTTTAAGGAGTAAAACTATTATTTAACAACAACAACAGCAACAACAACAACAACAATAATAATAATAATAATAATAATAGACTCTTGAGAGAATTTCAGCTTGCTCTGGTAATGCAGAAATTTAGTTGCAGTAACTACACTTTTTCCTCAGGTCAATAACACATATTGCTGGTGTATCTGAAAGACACATTCAAGAAGATGCCCAGTGACTCTCCATTTCATGAATTTGTATTTGCCACTTTTTTTCAATTAAATTCCAATTCTGGATGATGCATATTAGTGTGGTAAGATGGTGTGACCCAAGTGACTATTAGGCCCACAGACATGGAGCACCAAATTGTAACTAGGTACAGTAGATATCAAAAAGCTTACACAAACTTATTGAAATTGGAAGTTTTTGTGATGTACAGCCAGAAATCAAGTTAAATTGTATCAGACATGTTTCCAGCTTTAAAATGACATTGCAACAAACTAAATTCAAGAGAAAAAAAATAGATAATTATTAGGATACAAAGAGCATCTCAACATCTTGCATCGTAGTCCGGTATGGAAACTGCACTATCTCTGACAGGGGTTGTCTGCAGTGTGTAATGAAGACTGCCCTGTCCATTACTAGGACATCACTGACCACCATCCAGACCACCTGCAACAAATGATTTGTCAGGAGAACTGTTATTGTCACAGGAAACCCTTCTCACTCACAGTCTACTTATACGGCAGTGATCTAGACGACAACATCACTGCTTTTTGGTCAACACCACCAGGCTCAGGAATACCCTTTTGCCAAACTCTGTCTAGCTGCTGAATTCTGGAAAGCATAGGGGTTTATCACTGCCACCACTGACCACCCCACCACTTTACCATCACAACTATCTGTTTGCACGGATCCTTTTATTCCTATCTATCTATCTATCTATCTATCTATCTGCCTGCCTGTCTGTCTGTCTGTCTGTCTGTGTTGTTTTGTGTCATAATGCTATCCAGAAGAACAAGAAGCTGAGTTTTATTCAAACACTGAGGACCACCTTTGTAATAAGGCTGTCAGCTGAGTCTACTGGGCCTCTGTTAGCCCCTTTCCCTTTAAAGTCACTGCTGGATGTGTCCCCTCTGTCTAGTACTCAACCACACAAACATCAGCCACAATGGTTTTGGGGTCTTCATGATAAAACAGCAATTCCCTATACTTGCTAATGTCTTCAGTCACTTCTGTTCTCACTATAGCTAGAGTTCAACAAGGGGACAACTGAAAAAAACCCTGAAAAGCTTCCCAACAGTGCATGATTACATTCATGCCCAACACACCATATTTGGAATTCAGACAACCATCCTCTACAATTCACACCCTTTACCTTCACTTGAAACCCAACTACTTGGGTTACACATAACTGCAGTAAGCAAAGAGCAATCTGTTAGCAGCTTTCAAATTCAGTTAGACTTCATTCTCCACTGGTCTCACTGGTTCCATTCTGAAATACCAAAAGACATATTAAGCACAGTCACCTATGACTCAATATCCAACACATATTTGATTTTTCTCCCTTGAGCAATCACCTCAACCTGAGGGCATTCACCAACCAAAGAAGGTCAGTATGGCAGATTTTAACCTGCTATCCACAGCAATCTGCCCTGCAGTAACTGAAGAATTTAAAAATTCCACAAACACGGGGCACTGGTGGTCAGTTACATTGCACATGGTCTGCATGTCTGCAGCCATTACATAATGGGTGGGCCATGTTCAACCCACCAGAAAGTCTGCAGATGGGGCCAGGTGCCCTGGGTGAGTGTGCCCAGTTTGGCTGTCAGTCTACCTGACCCCTCCTTTGGGTTCTGTGGGAACTATTCAACTCCCAGACCTCCACTAACTTCCCAACCATTACCCCGTTCAGTGCTGACAATTACAACCTCACTTGTACAAGGATCTCTTCACACAGCTCCTCCCTTGACTGCTGCATGGCCAGTAGTTCCAGAGGCTTTGGAGCTGTGACAACTGCCTGCACTTGCCACACTTTTGAAACTCCAGCTCCCTCTTTCTGGTCTTGTTGTAACACACAAGCATCTTGGCAGACTATAGCAAAGGCCATACTGCAGTGTCAGTGAATTAACCTCTGTAACTCCTGCTTGCTGTACTGGGACCTCTACACTCCAAACATGTGTCCTGGCTATCATAAAAATTAAGCAAGAATTTTAAATTAAACTACATTAACGTGCTTCTCCGCTAATGGCTTGGTACTGGCTATTAACTGTTTATCTTGAGTAGGATCAGACTGGTCCAGAGTAGAGGGCACTAGGCTACAAAACAGCCCCTGGACAGGACACCAGACCATTGCAGGGTGATCATACACTTCATTAAACACTCACGGATACACATTATAGACAGTTTAGAATGACCAGTCAACCTGAGCCACATCTTTGGACTGTGGGATGAATCCAGGGGAAACAGACACAGAGAGAACACCACCCAGACTGAGTCAGACTTGAACTAACACCCGAGCAGTCCAGAAACTGGGAGGCAGCAGCACAACTCACTAAGGCACAGTGCCACATATTGATACTGTATAAGTGTGTAAATTGTTGTTCAACCATTGTGGGTAGTTACAGGAGAGCTATTCCCCTGGTGATATTCAGAGAGATTCAGGTGCGGGTGTGTTGTGGTGCTCAGTGATTGCTGCTGTGACTCCAAATAGTTTGTGCTCCCATGCTCTTAGATTCTGGAGCCATTCAGTGTAATTTCCACTAATATTAATTGGATTTATGCTTTATATGTATAAAATGTTCTGTTTAGGAACGATTTTTTAGGATAGCATTTTAGATTGAGGAGATGAGATACATCAGAACTTCTGGTGGCTACTGTTTTTCAGTACATTTTACAAACTGGAAATCTGTTGTTTTCTACTGCCTTAGATCCCGTTCCAATACCTCATATGTTCCCACACCACCAACTGAAGGCACCTTTTGGTGGATATAAAGCTGAGATGCAGTATTGCACTGTCATTTTCACAGCACGTCTACTGTTTGTAAGCCTACTAAAGTGCTTTTGGAGCGGTCAGTCCAGCCAAGCCAGACACACTCACTCATGACAGGAAGTTTTCAGGGTAGCTAAGTGAGGCTTCTAATATAGAACTTTTATCATGGCTTCTGAAATTTTCATGGTTTGGATTTATGAAAAAATGTTTTTAATCTTGGTTAAAAGTGAAAACAATAAATTCCAAAATCCCAACTCCCTATCAATACATCTGGCTTTGTTCATTTATCTTAAGATATTTTTTAACCACAGCAACTTACAGTGTAATCCTACTTAAAATGATTTATCCCTTTACACAGCTGGGTAATTTTTACTGGAGAAATTTAGGGTTAGTCTCTTGCTCAGAGGGATTACAAAAGGAGATGGGGCTCAAACAGGCAATTTTCAAAAACAGAGGTAGCAGCCTTAACAATTACAATACTAGCTGCCCATAACCTTATGGCTTAATTTAGGGACTGTGGTTTGGTGCCCTTCCTAGAAATATACACTCACCAGCCACTTTATTAGGAACACCTGTACATGTACTCAGTCACAATTTTAAAATCAGCAAATCACGTGGCAGCAGCAGAGTACAAAAAATCATGCAGGCATGGGTCATGAGCTTCAGTAAACATTCATGTCAAATTTCAGAATGGTGAAAAAAATGTGATTTACATGACTTTGACCGTGGCATGGTTGTTAGTCCCAGAAGGGGTGGTTTGAGTATCAGAAATTTGTGCTCTCCTGGGGTTTTCAGATACAGTAGTCTCCCAGGTCTACACAGAATGGTGATAAATACAAAAAAGTCCGGTGAGCAGCAGTTCTGAGGGCAGAAACGCCTTGTTGATGAAAATCAGAGTCAGAAGAGCATGCAGAGACTGGTTTAATGTGACAGGAAAGCTACAGTAACTCAAATAACCACTCTTTACAACAGTGGTGAGCAGAAAACTATCTCTGAATGCATGACATTTCAAAACTGAGTCGAATGGGCTACAACAGCAGAAGGTCACATTGGGTTCCACTCCTGTCAGCCAAGAACAGGAAGCTGAGGCTACAGAGGGTACTGGCTCACCAAAACTGGACAACTGAAGATTGTAAAAACGTCAATTGGTGTGAAAAAATCGATTTCTGCTCTGACATGCAGATGGGAGGGTCAGAATTTGGCATAAACAACATGAAGCCATGGACCCAACCTGCCTTGTGTCAAAAATTCAGGCTGGTGGTGATTTAATGTTGTGGGAAATGTTTTCTTGGCACACACTGGGCTCCCTAATACCAATCAAGGATCCTTTAAATACCACACCCACAAATTGCCCACAGTTTACCCATCTTTTAATGGCTACTTCCAGAATGATAATGAGCCATGTCACAAAGCACAAGTAATCTTAAAACTGGTTCCATGAACATGAGAATAAGTTTAGTGTACTTCAGAAGCTCCCCCAGTCACCACATCTGAATCCAACAGAGAACCTTTTCAATGCGGTAGAACGGCAGAATGGTAGCATGAATGTCCAGCTGACAAATCTGAACCACAGTCTCAAAGGAATGTTTCCAGTACCTTGGTGAATCCATATCGTAAAGAATACAGGCTGTTCTCAGAGCAGGGGGGTGGTTTATCCAGTATTAAAACAGTGTTCATAATTAAAGTGGCCAGTGAGTGTAAAATGTTAAGGATAGACAGAAGTCACTACTCTATAAATGTCTCTAAAACACATCAGCAATGTAGGCAGAATGTAAATAGTACAGCCTACTAGAGTTTAGTGATAAGATGACTTCCAAATTGCTCTCTGGTACCTATTCTTAAGAAACGGTCTGTCTTCCCTGGTCTGTCACTGGACCCATGACAACAACACCGACGGTCTGGATATTGACTGAAGACATAAGCAAAGTGATAACTGTAAAGACCAAGAGGAAAAAACTCTTCTGTGAGGCAGTTTGGCTATTTACTCAGATTTTTCTGTGGTTCTTAGTATCCAGGTACAGGTTCCAGGTTGGTCAGGAGATTGTATGCATGCAGAAGATTGTGTATGACATGAAGAGCAGTATACACTCCATGCATGCTACCATTATGCTTTATTATTATTTATCTTTATTAGTTACCTTATGTACTACCATTGACAGCAGTAGCAGTGATAGTGAGAAGCAGCCATAATGTAAAATGATTGTAACAAGGCTGCAGTTACTGTACTTCATCTGTATGTTATTTAATCTGTATTGCTGCATATTCAGTATATTGTGTGTTTCTCATCATTATACCATTTTTGAACAGATGACTCAGGGAAAGTTCTTATAGAATGTATATAGTCTTATAGAGTATTCAACCCCATGGACTTTACCATGTTTAATTGTCTTACAACAGTGATGGATTTAACTATGTGGTTTGACTATTATCAACAGAAAAATAGTGAAAGTAAAACATTTGCACAAATCAGTTTTGAATGAATTGCAGTATAAAACAGAATATCTTTTAAAAAGTATTGTATGCTCTGCCCAGTTCAGAACTGGAACAGCTGCTTACACCCACATAGAAAAGCAACACAAACCAAGATGGATGGCATGAAAAGCAACAATACACAGTACACAACAATACACGTACTGGCAACAAAAGCCAAATGTAATAAACATAATAAATAAACATAAACATAAACATAAACAATCAATTACCTGAAAAAATAAAAAGTGTTCAACAGTGAAACATGAACATAATGAAAACACTTCATAAACAAAATTAAAATGAAAACTCACTTAACTTTTTGCTTCCATATTTTATGGTTATTGTGCCAATAATAATTTAGAATATTATATTACTATAATTTATGTGCTCAGTGTGCTGAGTGCATGTACAAAAATATGACCTCGGCACACTTTTTTATGTAGCAAAAAATTTTACAGATGGTTATGAAGGACTTTAAAAAGATCATGTCAAACTACAAACTCTACTTTTGAAGACAATTTACGGAAGAATTTTTATCCCATTATACAACACGGAAAGTTTTTATTGCAAAAATAAAAGTCTTAACCATTTTCAAAGTAATAATAAACACCATGCAAACTGCAGAAACATTAAATTAACTTAACTGTTTACAAGACAAGTGGTCTTCAGCAGTCAGTCTTTTTATCTCGTAAAAGTTATGCAGCTTAATGCTTAATTGTTGTTAAGGTGAATAACAAATTAGACTTAGCCACAGTCTGAGGACCTGAAATTTTATTATGGCTTTTAAAAGTGGACTTTTCATGATATCATAATTTACTTCTCTTTTTGGCAATTTAACATGTAGAAAAGAACTGACTGTTAAATTAGATCACTTAACAGATAAGTTTCTCCAAAACAAGTTAGATTTTTTTTTACAAGAAAACAATCCACGTGAAATAATTTGCATAAAAGTCCAACAGCAGGGCCCCTCCTGGCACTAATTCAGATACTTAACTACTCCAGTTCCTGCTAGCATGTTTCCAAAGAATGAGGATTAAAAGCCCACAATTATATAAAACTGTTTGTGTAATAAGGTATATATCTGAAGGCTACATTGGAAAAAGTTCAGTTAAAAGTCCATAAAAACTCTACTTATGCAAGGTTTGAAAATATAGTGCAGTATAGGATTTTCACCAATAGGTGACAGTAAAGGTCCTTTAAAAATTCACTGCGCATGATCTCCCAAAAGGCTGAGGATATTTCAAAGGGCTTTGTACATTGTTAGTCAAACAATATTGTGAGAAAAATGGATTCAGCCTGTGCCATTACAACCTCCCTTTTAAAGTGCTCTTGAGAGGACTTCAGAACATTGCAACATGTCTCTCAGTTATATTATTGGGGCCTATGCACGGTATATGTTGATTTCTGCACGCCAGATTTTACATGATGGTTATTATTCTCTTGTCTGGCGCTCTATATGGTAATTTTTATGAGAGAAATATAGATTGCTTATTAATTATTTTTAAAAACAAATTTATTAGATGTAAATCTGCTGCTTTTCAGCTTGTTGCACTCAAGCAACACTTAACTGAATGATGTGTCCATAAGATGGCCCTGTGTAGTGTACAGTATGGATATGTGACCCCCGGAAACCTTTTGTCTTTGAAGGGACTCAGCCATAGCCGAAGAAATGAATAAGTATGTTCCTCTGTTTCTGGGAGGGATGTAAAATCAAAATTCAATCTTTGTAAATGCAAAGAAATTCCAGGTAAGTCAAAGTAATGGTATTAAAGTGAAAAAAAAGCTGAATTGTCATAACCTGAATCAGTGTAACTTGTTGGATGACTGTTGCAGTAAATCCTGCAGGAGAACTGGTTTCAGTTGGTAAGAGATCTACATGTAGGGCAATAATTTATGTTACTAAAACAGGTTGCAAAAAAGGAAAGACTCAAAACCAATATCCCATAATTTATTCCATTTGAAAATCTGTGGAATGAGTTGAAATCTACTATCCACCAATGTCTGTTCCATTTCAATGTTCGAGGAAATTTTCAAGCAGCACTTTGGAAAAATGAGACATACACTTCATTTTTGTAGATAAATGTTAAACATTTGTGCAAAAATATGCTTACTAATTTTGTTTGTAACGGAAAAAAACAGCTTTTGTGACACCAAACTATGAATTTGAAGGAAAAGTGAAACCTTCAAAGGGTGAAAATAACATAACATAGTGTCATGAATATGCATGTAATATAATTACAGTTATTAAAATTCAGTTCCATTCAGTTCAATTTAATTTATTTTACAGAGGGCTCTTCTCAATAGAATGACTCAGAGTGTGGAGCAAAGTGCCAAGGAATGTTACAATGAAACAAAGGGAATGGTACAATACAGCCACCCATGCAGTATTGTTAGCCACTTTATTCTGTCATGGTCACTGCGGTCACAGTCGCCTATTGTGGAAAAAAGACCCTGGGTGAGATGCCACAGATGCACAGACCATGGGCAATTGAGAGTGACCAATTAACCTGAAACACATTTCTTTGGACTGTGGGAGGTAACTGGAGCACCCTGAGGGAACCCACACAGACATGGGAAGAGCATGCAAAGTAATGGAAAGTTAAAATGCTGGTTTTCAATTTCTAAAAACGAGAAATAGATTAGGATACTATTAGGCACTATTAGGATAAACCAGCTGGCACCTGAACAGAGGAAAGCAGAAAGATCTCAGCTGCAAAGAATGGGAGAAAAAGATTGAAGAACACTTTAATTTGGAGTAATTCCTCTGCTGGTAAATCAGTTAAAATGGGATTTATAAGACAGCTCTGGGTTGAAGATACAATACTGAAATTTAGGTTAATGAGATTCAACTGAAAGTTTGCTGCTTTGTATTTTGGTCCCAAGAGGAAGCTCTCACAATCTAATCGACTGTGTATTTTTGTAGCTGTCATTTGTTGACTCAAAATTATTGGAACTGCATATCCTTTCCTGTTTATCTTTGACAAGTTCAAGTTTGCCTCATGTATCTAAGAGCTAGTGGTGCTGAGCAATACTTCCTCATCGTTGTATTTTAAGAGCAGTTACATGATGCCCCAACAAGAATGTACTGTAATGCGTGACTCCACTCCAGAAGTGAGAAATGTGAGTTGGTGGACATTACAACCATAACATGAGGTGGAGGTGGGGTTGATCTGATAAATAACTCTTCACTCCGCCCCCCCCCCCAAACCTGGTCTTAACAGAATAATGGTGAAAACTTGCAAGTAATTGAAACAGCAGAAACTAAGCCTTTAAAAGCACCTGGACAGGGAGGTTTGCAGGGAACAGCAAGGTTCCCAGGTTGGGGCCACAGTTGTTGGCTGTTTATGTTGTTATTTTTTTCTGTTTGCTAATTTTGTACCTGTTTTGTTCGGCTAGGAATGGTCGGCATCCCTGTTTTTGATTTATAAATAAAACCTCCTCTTGGAAAGGGAAATGCTGCAGTTCTGCACTTTTGTGTCATTTTTGTGCCCATTTTTGGCCCACAGTTGTCCATACAATATATAACGTGTAACAAAAACGCTTCAGAAAAATGTGTACCAGAAATGTTTAATGTACTTGTGCTCTTTGCCTGTAATTATACTCTCATCGATTAAACTGATATCTTACTCAAAAAGTCTATAAGTACAATTGGGAAACTGAATCTAAAGAGAAAATACAATGTAGACAGTGTTATAATGAAACAATGTTTTCTGGTTTGAATTTTCAAAACTAGCTATTTCCATCCACCAACTTTGTTAGTAACAGTGACCTTGTTTTCCAGTATTTGTATTCTTAAAATAACTTTCAAATCCCGATGGCCCTGAATTAAGGCTGTAAAATTTTATAGCAGCCATAAACATCTGCTTGGCAGCACTTTCAGATACAAATGCAGTGAAACCACTACCTTTCCTGCCACCACCCCTTTTACACTGGCATCAAACGGTACAGCTAAGGTATACCTAATGCTGACCAAATGCTTCAGTATTTCTGAAAAAATTTGCTATCTGTCTTACATGGCTTATATTTACTAGGAATCCCAATATAATTTAATCAAAATATAATATCATTAATATATTAAATATATTTTATTGTGACCTGGCCTGGTAGCTGGTAGTTCTGATAAATGATGGACTACCTGGTATTCACACCTACATATATGCTTTTGCCAGACACTTCTTCTAAAGTGATGTATAGCTCAGAGAAATCAAACGTGTATCCCACAATAGTGAGAAGCCTTAGATAAACACACAAGATTACACAGCTTTTTGGTTTCATATGGACATTGTCATATATTGCAGTCAATGCCTATTCAGTACAAAATGGGCAAATGAGAAGAGAAAAAAAATGGATGGTGAAAGACAAAGTTACTAAGGTTTCAGGAATTAGGGAAGCAAATGGGTTTGAAAGTGATGAGTTTTAAGTCACTTCTTGAATGTTGGAATTGATTCAGCAGTTTTTAAAGTGACTTCATTCTGCCACATTGGGTCACAAACTGAGAACCAAAGGTGTTCACTTGTGATCATATACAATTCTGGTGTGCAGTATGTCACCTCAAAACATACTTGTTGGACTTTGTCTCAAATGAGCTGCAAAAGCAAAAAGTCAAACTGGGTGCCTCCATTGGGCACAGAAGCATCAAATGTGGACCACAAAGGTGGATCTTATAGTTAATTTTATTATTGCTTTGTTTAATCATTAAAAAAACGATTAAAGGCATGCCCCCCTTTAGTGGCGTGACATTATTTTGCTGTAGTTGGCAGGACCCTCCAGGAGGCGCTGTTTAATTGGAGAGCCTAGGAGCCGACATCTGGCCCTGATAATGAAATTCTGCGGAGCAAAATGGTAATGGGGTTCTTGGCACGAGCTACAGAGCTTGAGTCACAGGGATCCCCGTATGACCTTTGCTATGGTCTGCAGGGAAGCTCGAGCATTAGAGCAGAAGCTGGGGCGGGCTGGAGTATTCGAAGTCTGGCAAGAACAGACAGTCATGGCTGCCCCAGTGCCTCCAGAACTATTGGAGAGTTGAGAGGGGAGCTACATAAAGTGATTCATTCAGAAGTGAGGCAGCAGCTATAGGCCCCAGAAATGGACACTTTAGTGTGGGATCTGGTGCCAACAGGCCTCGGGTGTAGCAGACTATTGTGTCTTTGTGGAGGACCCAGGCGGGAATGACCCGAGAATGGTGGGTAGCAAGAGCCCTGTTGCTGCTATTTGGGGGTTGTATACCCTTACGGGTATGTAACCCTTACCCTTATCCAGTTGAGCTGCCTCCTCTTTGTCCCCTGACTGTAGTGAGGACAGTGAAGACATTAAAGAATCTAGGGAAGTGGCATTGTACCAGGAAGACCCTGATACCATTACAGTAAATATGTGTGGGGTTGAGTCCCTGAAGGAGGAGCTGCATTCATCAATGTGGGGATGAAAAAAAAGTTTAGGGATAACTTGTGGGGTTTTTAATTTGCGATCTGCCCCTAGTGCATTTGGAGACAGCTAATTTGGATGCTGTGGAACAGAAGTGGGCACAGCCCAGTATTTTTTGCCCCAGATCAGAATAGATGTGCTCTGACACAATGTGTCTGGCATTTCCAACTGTCCATATACACCTGTTATAGTCTCTCCATTCATCCTCTCCAACTTCCAGTGCTACAATAAATATTTCAAACTGCCATTTGCTGCTAAACCAAATCTACAAAATTCTATTAAAAAAATAACAAATATGCACACTACATGACAATAGTCAAAACCAATAAAAGCATATCCCAAAGTTCTAACTAAAAATAATTAAAGAAACCATATCAGCAGGTCCACTGTAGAAGATGGGCCTGTTCCTTAGGGTGTCATCATACATCTTAACTACCTTTGTGTACAGAAATGCATGTCCACCCCATTAAACTCATTACAAATAAAATAACACAAGCCAATGATCAAGCAATAAATAAATTAGTAAATGAATGTGCACAAATACAAATAAGTAAATGAACATGTTATTACACTTTAACACCCACATGTATGTGTAAACTACACTACAGTAACTGAATAAAAATATATACATCACGATCAATGTGCAATGTACAATGTTGTATGTAGAGGTGGTGCCAAAAACACGAAATAAATCTGGCTATTAAAACAAAAAGGTTAAATATGAATAATATAAAATAAATAGGGAAAGTTTATTTTTAGTTATTTAAAAGTAAATAAATAAAAATTGAACCCTAAACCTAACACATAATATAAGCACACAAAACAAATACATACACAGACTGAAAATAGGGGTTGCAAATCTTTGTATGCATATATAGATGTGTGCTACTTACCCAGGATGGAGGAAGTGTCACAAACCTCCAAGACTACAGCCAAAGGAGACCTTTCCACCTCCTAATCTGTGGATTAATCTTCCTCTTCAGGAGACTTACCTAGAGGCAGAATTCCCACACCTGCTTGCAGTCCCAAAAAGCATGAGGGATGGTTTCCCTCTCATCACAGCAGGTCTATGGACAATACAGGTGGCTGGACAGATGGAGCCTGTACAGCATCTCCTTAACTGGCAACTTACCCAGCAGGTAGTGCCAGTTCATGTCCTGCAAATGGTAATCAAGCTCTTTGGGTTGAATCATGATCCATGTGGTGTCCTCAATACCCAGCAGGGCCTGAGTCCTCCTCCTCTCCAATAGGACCTTATACAAAGCCCTATGTTTGAGGAGGGTCTCCACCTTGACTTCCACTGCAGAGGTATTCCACCACCTAAGAGTGTGCCAATAACATATAGGCCAAGTCTCAGTGTTTGTTGCAGTGTTGGACCAGGACTTCACCAGATGACACATTGAAGGGGCCAACCAAAGATGCACAGTGTACTAGAGGAGATGTTCTAATGGAGCTGCCAGAAAGTTACACACCTGGGAAATGAATAGGTAATCCAGTTTCAAGGGTATCTCAGGTATTCCCCAACTCCTTTGGAAGGTATATGACCTCCTTCCTCACATACTAATATATGCCCCCCTAGACAAGATTAAAAATATCTTATCTGAGCCCTCTTCTCATCGAGAAGGTCAAGGGGTACACCTTTGCTAAGTACAGTAATGTGGGGAGGGTGTCTATGTCCCTGCCTATCTCCAGGGATAGCTTTTTCCCTATAAAAGAGAAGGGCCTGGTCCTCTCCAATCCCATTTTCTGCATGGCTTTTGTCAGGTGTTCCTCCCAGTTCACCCTAACCATACCTTCCATTTTGAAGTTGACCTGAGCACTTTGAGAGGGTAATTGTATCTAGCAAAAACTGCCACTGAGGTTCAACGACATGCCAGAGGTGTGTCTAAATGCCTCAACTAAGTCCTATGCCAAACCAAAGGACTTATCCAAACACATGAACAACATGGCATCATTCGTGTATTGGGCTAGCTGTATGACTTCCCCACTGCTTCCTGGCAGGAGGAGGATGGGTGCTCATCCAAGTACATAAGACCAGGATGAGTGCGAATAGCAGCCACCAACGGTTCGATGTAGAGAACTTAGAGGAGCAGGACAGCCTGCCTCACTCCACTCAGCTTGGGAACTCACTTACTGAGGGAACCATTGATGGTAACTTGGCTGCCTACCTCAGTGTAAAGCTCCCGCAACCACCCCAAGAACTCTGAACAAAAACCCATCCTGCTCAATGTGTTAAACAAGTAGCAGTGGTCAAGTTGGTGAAATGCCTTCTCCTGATCCAGGCTGACCAATGCTAGAAAGACCTTTCAAGATCTTCTGCCCAGGCAATCATGTCTTGAGCCAGGTGCAAATTCTAGATTGCTGATCACCCCGGAACCCCACAAGTTTTGTCTCTGTGGATCAAGTCAGCCGTTACCTGTTTCAAGCAGTCGGTGAGGATTTTAATGAGCTTTACGTCTACGCAAAAATCATGAGGTGTCTTCAGTGGGCAAGATTGACTTTGTCACCTTTATTATATAAAAATCAGAGGAACCCCAATCCTCATGCTTCAAGTAAGCATGCCTTGGCTAAGCTATGAGCAAAAATAATGGCCCTAAGATTTCGCAAAATGTAGAATGAATTTCAACTGGAAGGCCATTTAGCCCGGGAAACTTACATTTCATTCATTGTTCATTTTCCCAAGCACTTCAGCTAACTTAAAGTGATGGGGCTTTTTAAGCTACCAGGACTGTTCTGGGGAGAGTGAGATGTTACCTTTTCTAGAAAGCTCATTTCTGTAACTAGGTCCATTTCCCAAACTTTAAAAAGATTTTTATGAAAAGAGGATGCAACCTTGAACATGTGCACTGTCTCAGTGAAGGACTCCCATTGAGGGTTCTGTAGAGAGGTAAAACCCCTCTTACATTTTAAGTCCTTCATCTTGTTAAAAACATAAGAAGTACACTTGTTGTTCTCCTCTACCTCCCTAACTGTGGCACTAAACAAAAAAGCTCTGGCCTGCTGCTCATGGAGTCGCCTTAAAATGGCCTTCATTTCATTATCAAACACCCTTACTTTGTTATGGCAGGCCTAAATTTCATGGAGCTCTTTCTCAAGGGCTCCCCCCTGCTAGGTACTGAGACTAACAAAATGTTTAGGAAGACCTCAGTTTGAGGGGGGGTGTCAGTGCTAGTGATGTCAGCAATACTGCTTTGGAAGAGTAATGCACCAAATTAAGGAAATGATCTACAGCTGCATTCCAAATTAGCAAAGTATTTGTGACCCAATCTGCCACACCATAAGGGGGCATGATACAGTTGGAGCAGGGTGACCAGTGGTGTACAAACAGAGGGTGAGTAACCCAGCTATGGAAGGGAAGTATTTGGCATGTAGATTGTGTGTATGTTGAGTGTGGCTGGATTCAGTGCTAATCCCCATGTGTACCTGTCCACTTGGTTTTGAGGATGCTGGGCTGTTGGGTTGCCAGTGTGCTGGGGAAAGCAGCAGGGGAGTCTCCAGAATGTGTAGAGCTGAGAGTGGTGTGACTGAGCTGTCTTCCTCTCCATGTAAATTAATAATCCGATATAAAATTCTTTAAAATATCATAAAACTAAAACAATACATCTCCATTTTACTGTTTAGGGCAA
Organism: Arapaima gigas; assembly: GCA_900497675.1. NCBI lineage: Eukaryota > Metazoa > Chordata > Actinopteri > Osteoglossiformes > Osteoglossidae > Arapaima > Arapaima gigas. The sequence goes on from UFQX01000035.1 coordinate 867,686, forward strand.
CAGACCGGTACATTCATTACATTTTCCATAAATAAAACTTTGGCACTTCAAAACCACAACGCACTTTAAAAAGGATCCATAAAACAGAATCTTAAAATGTATATATTAGTATTTATTTTTATCTCCACAAATACCATAAGTTTCATTTAACAATTAGGTCCATCAAGCCACAAGAAAAATTAAAGGCAGTAAAATTCACAATAACAAAAAATTTAAATACAATAAAATACATTAAAAATCGCAGTTGTCACAGAGAAATTCTCCTCCTCCCCAGTCCCCAGCTGAGGCTCTTCAACATACTCTGACAAACTATATCCTTATGAAGATACCACTTGAGAAATATCGATAAACATCATTCCTGAATGTTCAGGGAGAATGCCGGAGGAGAGATCAGCTTCTCGGCCCTTCCAAGGAATTCCGGACACAACCAGCTCCCCTAGTGCAGTACCAGGAAAAAATCACAGTCTCTGTCCTGCACCACTTTGGCCAGGGACCTAGAAATGCCAGATGATGATGGACCGTTAGTCCCAGCTGCTGGCAGACCATCCATTACCTACACCCCCTCCATTGGCCCCAGTTGCTCTCCGGGTCCACTGGAAGATATCTCAGTCCTCTTAATGTCCCACGCTGACACCGTGCTGCCTCACACTGTGTATTTATTTTTCTCCATTTAAAATAATGGGAAATAGGTGCTTGGTATCCAAAAAAAATCGCTATCCAACTTGTTTTTGCTGATGAATTAGATTTAGATGCTGAAGAATTGCTGTATTCTAGGTTTCCTAATAGTTAACTGCAGTGTGTGAATGAAAGAGTGAGCAGTAGTAGAAAATCAATGGTTTAATTCCTCTAAAGCCTGGAATGCTGCCTGTACCTGTGTGAGCCATTCGAGTGCTGCCTTGATAAATATTGACAGTTTGGCTGGTGCTGTATGAAAGCCACTGACAAAATGTCAGTAAAATTCTGCAGACCCCTATTTTGCTCTTTTTTGGTGTCTGGCAAGAGATCAGTAAGGTAGTCCCACACATAATGAGAAAGAAGGACAGATGCCTTATTTTTACTGAAGACCTCTTTGAGGTCTTAATTGTGAGAAGGGACAGACACTTGTTTGGGGAATTATGAGTTAAAATAGTTGCATGACATGAAAGAAATAAGCCAGACATGCAGCAAAAGGAGATCCAGAATATTAAGTCTCCTTGACTTTAAGAAAAAACAGAATCACATTGATATGGTCAAGAATTTCCTTGGACTATGAGACCTATACAGTAATCTAAGAGCCAGATTGGTCAACATGGATATGGCTCATTTTTCAGGAGAATGATGTTGATATTGGCACACCCAGATCTAAAAGGTTGTCTGTCTAGTGCAAAAATTCTTGACACAGGTTCAAAAAAAGAATGTTTACCAGGTGTGCAAGGGTACTGCACTGGATACTATGAGAGTAGATCAATTCCAAGAAATGTCAAGGAAGTGCTAAAATGGTGTAGGAGCAGCAAAAACTAACACAGCTTTTGTTGTTAAAGAGATCCTTTGTATGACTCTGGCCATGCTTGATTTGGTGAAAATCATATATCATCCATATAAACAATTTTGCAGAGATTTAACTGATCATCCTTATAGACAAACTCAAAAACCAGATTCTCACTGAGGCTTCTATAACACATATAGATGAGGGCTGTGTCATTCCATCCTCTTGCTGCAGACAGAGCGTGAAACTCTAAGAAATCAGCTGTGGACCACTCTCCTTGACAAAATTCCAAAAGCTGGTTTTCTAGATCCTGTCCCTCCTATGGATAATCAGTTACTGTCTTGAACTGGGTATTCTGTGTGGGATATTGAACTGGTGACCACACCTTGAGGATTCCAGAAAGCAATGGATCTTTCCATTTTCAAGTACAGAAATGATTAGTGCTGCCTTTGCTGAATCACTGCAAAATACTGATCACTTATGAATAGAGTACATGGAAAGTTTCAGCAAAAGAATCACTTATACTAATCTGGAGGGCTATCATAGTCCTCTAGAAAAGTTAGGGCATTAGTGAAGCATCTGCAAGAGCATAGAACTGAAGAGGCTGCAATAATATTGGCAGCTCAAAAGATAGAAGTGTTGCAAACTACTTAACTGCATCCCTGAAGCAATGAACATGAGTGACATTGTTGCCTAGTAAGGTTTCCTGTGGCATTCCTTCCTTTTTATTGCATCTAACTTAGAGCCTTATGTGACTTAAGACTTATGCAGAAGTGATGGATTCAAGTGTTAAACTTAAAGGGAAAACATTTTGAAGAAAATAGAAACAAAACCAATAACCAATATCAATACAGATTTTTTACACAACTGTTAATCCATTGCCACTTGGCTTCTGCTCCCTGTTTTGTGATGTTGGGCTATCTGTCAAATGTAGTTTAGTGTCATGGCGCAAGAGGAATTCATTCTTTCTTATATAAATTAAAGCCCCACCATAGCATGATAAGTGAGATCCAAAAAAAATCAAGTACGTAAAATTTGGGTTTTCTTTATTCCATAGTCAATGAAAAACAATATTTTTTTCAGTCAGTCTTTCAGTTACAGTGTAAAAGGAAACAGGAAAAAATGCTTTCAGTTGTTTTCATTTGTTTGACTTGTTATAAACTAATTATTATAGACAACATGCATGCAACAAATATTATATGTACCAATACTAATAATATTAATAGAATAATATTAATAATACTAATAGACTCAATTTATCTGTAGTTGTGTACTGTTTTAAAATATTGTAGCAGCAGATAATGGCAATATTCCATCATTCTTTGCCACATAGTGTTTGGGTACTGTTTTAGTTATGTTTAATAAGTGTTTGTTGTACTGTGTTAATTCACTATTGTGGAGCATTGTGCTTATCCTGTTATTTTTACCTTGTTCATTATTTTTCTATTTTTATCTATTTATCTACTTATTTACTTAATGTGTCTGTGTTGTATTCTTGTTGTCATGCTGTCTGTTTAGTGTACTGTACACAATGGTACAGGAGAAACTACATTTTGCTCTCAAATAGCAAATGTGTGCTATTAACAACTCCAGAATATTGTGGGTTTTTACTGTTTTTGCACAAGTTTTTAATGACAATAAAGTGAATATTAAGTTTACCCTTAACATTCATGAGAGAAAAAACAAAGAAGAAAATAAAGAAAATTAAAGACTTTTGAACTTAGTATTAACTTAATACTGGCAGAACAATTTCTAGAGCAAAAGCTGGGCTGACAATGAAACCTACAAAGCTGATTCGCAAACTAGCTTCTTCTGTAGATCAGTTTAATAAACAGCTGCATGTTTATTATCTTGAAATGAGAAATAATTCTTCAACTACCAACATGTCATGCTTTTTCTGCTTTTGCTCAGCAGCATTTGCAGGTTTACAAGCATGAGCGTGAAGATGATAATATTCCCAAACACACATGCAAGTTAGACACTGAAACTGCTAAAAGAGATGAACTGTGATCTGCTCTTGTTTTCTAACGCTACAATGAAATATCACACTCAGAAGTAATTATAGAAATATCTAGTCGGTAGAACAGAAGATCAATCAAACTTAATAATTAATTTCATTTGCAAATACATATATTTCCACCACACCTTTGGACATCCATTCTAGGATCCTAATTTATCTAAGTGTTGATGGAAAATATATATTAAGATCCATAACAGACCATGATAATATTCCACTTAATGTGCTCCAGGAAAATGTACATGCAGCAGATGATGATAACCGAAACCAGGAGTCAGTTTCTTGCTACAAGCTATTGCATTTGGGCCATCCATTCTAGGCTGTCCTTTATGCTTGGTGTGACTGCACAGTATGTGCTCAACTCTGAGGCCAGACTTCAGGCATGTGACCTCTTACCTCTGTTACATGTTCTACCACAATCTGGAAAGCACATGCTTCCTTTACAATGTCCAGGAAACCACCGGCCGCTGGACATATAAGAACTCAAAAAGCCAAAATCCTATAAAGCACTCGTTCTTCTCTCATGACAAACATTATGACGGAAAGAAACTGATCTCCTGGCTTGTAGATCTCACATTCCCCCATGACACATCTCCCATGCATCTTAGTTATCCTCTTGCAAGAAAGTATAAACCAAAACCCACAGAGGGCATGAAATACATTGTAACACAAACTGGCAACCAAATGTACAATAAATATACACAATAATTATGCCAGTAATGAAAACATCTTTAAGAGGAACATCACAAAAGAGGAAGCCAGCTCAGTCTGTGTGGCAATTGCACGTTCTCCCTGTGTCTGTGTGGGTGTCCTCCAGGTGCTCCAATTTCTTTCTGCAGTCCAGAAACATACATTTCAACTGAACCAGTCTAAATTGCCCATAGTGAGTGTGTGTGTGTGTGTGTGTGTGTGTGTGTGTGTGTGTGTGTGTGTGTGTGGGCGTGGCCACCCTGCAATAGTACTAATGTCCCTTCCAGGGTGTAGTTTCATAGCCTTGTGCACAGTGATTTCATGATAGGCTCTGGACCACCACAACCCTGAAACAACTTTCGCAGTTACTGATAATGGATGAATGGTGGAATATATACTTTGCAGCCAGGGATAATGGAGGAGATTCCACCACCCTGTCACTGCAATATTTTGTCACATTTATGATAATAATCATTGTACAGCACCCATTTACAGTGCTGGCTGCTTTTTACGTGGTGTACAGGGGATCGCATAAGTAGTCATTTTATGGATGAGCATTTCTGGACCCCGTATTTATAAAAATTTCCAGCCTGCAGTCCAAGATTACAAAGTATCTGAGGGTGGAACTTTAGACAATCAGACAGGCATTTTTTTAAAAATGACTGATTTGTGAGTGAGTGCGTTGGTACTGATTTCACATCACTCCCAGAAATAATCACAGTTGTTAATATGAACTGTTCCTATCAAACTATGATTTAATTGGGCTAAAACAAACATATGTCTTGCACAGTACACATTATAATAATATTGATGGACAACCAAATCTGAGAGACTTTCACCACCAGTTCCAAATTTAGCACACATTTTTTCTGTTTCCTATTAGTAAGTATCAATATCCAGTGTAGGGTTTCTGTGATCAGAAGCTATACCCCTGAAACATAAAGCGCACGCTGGACAGGATGACAGTTATATACAGACATTGCAGATTATTCAGTCACCTGAAGTGCATCTCTTTGAACTGAGTGAGGAAACCCACACTACCGCCGCACAGACTTCAGCTCTACTAAAGCCAAGTTTTCAAAAATTATAACAGGGATCCTTTCTAAAACTTAGTTAAAATTTAAATTAAAATCTAAGTAATTTAGTCTTTATTTCAAATAAGTGATTTAGGTTTTTGTTCCACTGTGGCACCATCCCATCATTCTTTGCCACAAAGTGTTTGGGTGTTGTTTTAGTTATATTTAATAAGTCTTTGTTGTCGTGAAACAGACTGTCTTATTGATTTATTACATTCGAGCTTTTGCACCTGTGCAAAACTGACACTTTTCTCATGTAAATAATTTTAAACAAACCTGTAATGTTTGTCTTTTCTTATTAACAGTATTTCTCAGTGGAGGTGTATACAAATACCAGGGGGGCATATTAGGTTTGAATTATAAACCTGAGGGGACACGTCCCAGTCCATCGCTAGAGCATAGTATTCTGTACAGTGGTCTTCATTTCGCCTTTAAATAATTCCCTTTTTTGCTGAAGAAGTACATTTAGCACTGGTTCACACCCTTAAAAATGTAACCGTGTCTTTTTGGTGGTAACTAAAAGTCACACTGAAATCTTACTATTAGTTTTTTTTTCCTTTCGCAATATAAGCATCTCTCTTTCCCGAAAGGAGCGCAATGTTTTAATGTTTCTCTCGAAGCACCTTAAAGGAGCATCGTCAAGGATTTCTGAAAGTAAATATAAATAATCCATTGTTTCAAGAATGTTATACTTCATCTGATCTATTTATCAAAGAAGTATAATCAATGAAACGTCAAGTTTAGATACTGAGTTATGATTTTTCGCTCCTATCATCCTATCATTTATAAAGAAAACAATTACCCTGAAACCAAACACTTTTACCGCGAAAATAACTCATTAGTCTGCATATTTTCAATTGTTTATTGAATTTGGAATCGAACTTTTACAGTGTGCAGACCGTGAAAACGACGGGTTCTAAACCATGAGAATTAAATTCTGACAGAAAATCAAATATATCCGTTACATTAAGGCTAAGTTTCTTTTTTATGCATTTATCGCGGTTAAAACGGTTGGACTTTTCTGAGCGATAGATCACATTTATTTCTACAGACATAAGGTTACTTACTTTTCTGAAAAATCCATGTTTAAAAACGTAACGAAAGTACGTGATTGATGTTTGCATCAGCGAATAAAGATTCGGTTACCAACCTTTACAGTTTCAGTTTCTCTAATTTACATGACACTATTTTGAGTGAACATCCTCGTTTCTTCCATTTCAGGACACGGCCTGACTAGTCCAGTCGCCAGAGTTTCCAGGATGGACTCCGGACCAACATGACGAAGTGGTGTGGTTTATAACATTTGGGGGGTGAGCCTGTGAGTGAGTGGGGGAGTGAGTGGGTGAATGAGTGAGTGGTGGGTGAATGAGTGAGTGAGTGGGTGAGTGACTGGTGAATGAGTGAGTGAAAGAGTGGATGAATGAGAGAGTGAGTGACTGGGTGAGTGCCTGGGTGAGTGAGGATAAATGAGAGTGAGTGACTGGGTGAGTGGGTGGGTGAGAGGATGAATGAGAGAGTGAGTGACTGGGTGAGTGCGTGGGTGAGTGAGGATAAATGAGAGTGAGTGACTGGGTGAGTGCGTGGGTGAGTGGCCGAGAATGTTTTATTTCAGCAATTCAAGGTAAGATCAGTAGCGCTACTGCGCGGAGCTGCGATGTTCTGCAGAGTGAAAGACATAGGAAGCGATCTAGTGAATAGGAAAGCTACCTAAATAAATACATAACTATACGAGTTTGTTTCCCAGTACACGATTTAGCTGAAGTCCACACAAACATCCACATGTGAGCCAAATTCAGAATGTGTCCGCCCAGGGTGTAGCCTGTCCAGCCCCTAACTGCACCCTGGAACGAATTAATCCCCGTTATGTGTGGAATAGGTGACATTGGTATAATCTTACTGTATAAAGTAATACGCAGCTGTTTAAAACTAGGCAGCGGTCCACAATAAAGCATTGCTTTTGACAGATCTGTAAAATTGCTCCTTAAAACCATATTATTTAATGAAGAAAGATTTTAATTAATTTATAAGGAACGTTTTGTATTGACTCTAAAAAAATACGATAGTTCCTCTGCCAAACATTTAGACAATTTATCGCCACATCTTGATTGTGAGTTCACAAAGAAAAAGGAAACAGTAAAACCCAATTATTATGTGCTGAAATATTTGGACATCAAGTTAACAAGAGGTAAGCAATATGTTACAAACTATCAATTTCAGGATGCAGATATGCAGATATGAATTAGCGACATCATTACACTTTGTAGTTTTGTAGTTATAACTGCATATGTGAGGATGCTATACTGTTCTCTTTTTATTTGCCTGTCTTCACTAGTTCAGGTTAAACTTTTTGGTTAATGATTTTTAACCGAGTTTTCGACTGAGAAAAATTTTTAAGGATTTTTGTGAAATTAGGATTACAAATTTGACAAAGTTCAATCCGTTTAAAATGCTGCCTAAAATGTCTGCTTAGGCCAACGTGTTGGTTCACAATATCATTAAGGAAAACACTCTGTTCCCTTGAGAATCGACGTTATTTGTTAAACCAACGAAAAACTAAGTGCCAAACGCACATCAGAAAACACACAATCCAACCCAAAACAATCTATTTTTCTGAGATATCAACAGGCCTAAAAACCGAAAAGGCTGAACGACCCGAATTAATACATGATGGTTAACATATAATTACAGTAACAAAACAGAATATTTTATCAATTTAAATCTCTTTTAAGCAGTCAGTGCATTTTAGCGTTGGCAATTTTAACTGAAAGAACTGTCCAGTTTACAACTTGCAGACTAGTTATGGTTTTGCAGTTTCCGACAAACCACTGATGCTTTGCTTGACAAATTTTCTGTAAAATCCACTGACACTACATTATATGAACAGGAAACATAATCTTTCTCATAAAAAAAGTTACCAATTTTTTGTTAGTACACGAGTTAACAAAAATGCATAGTAAATGTGGTCGTTATAACAGTAAACGTTTAAAAAGAGAGAATTAAATTGAATAGACAGGGATCATGCAGTGTGTCAGTATTTTATTGTTCGCCTGGTATGTCTGTGAATCACCCCGTCGACCAGTGCTATTTCGTTTTAGTGGCAAGATAAGTCAAATTGTGCTCTGAGCAAATAAAAATCTAGAATTTTGGCTTATCGAATTTACTTATGGTATTCAGAAATATCGTATTATCGTATTCATAACTGTTTCTCAAAGTCATTGTTGCTTTAAGGACTGTAAGGATACTCCCGAAAGTCTTCGGTGTTTTGGGAAAGGGTGTATGAAACATACGAAACACATTCAGGAACAGATATATAAACTGCACACAAGGGTTAAAGCCATGCTTGATGACTTTAAACAAAGCCATTTTCTATATAGTATACCACCGATTTACATCTTGCTAAAATAACCAAGCTTGTGTTATTGGTGTATGCTTCATTGTTCCACAGAACTGTGAGGTACCACAACTTTAACTTCCCTGAAATAAGTTTTGGTGAGAAAATGAAACAACCGCGTCTGATAGGACTAACCTTGCGAGGATAAAAACCGACCCTTTTGGGGTAGTTATTTTTAACATGGACTGTCACATCCAGTCAGGATGCATAACGGATTTCTTAAAACACAGTTCGTAACAAGACGTGTCTTAAGATAGTCTAAACTGCCCAAAGTATTTGTGTATTGCTAACATTTTTCTGGCCTTCCAACAGCTGCAGGTAAAGCTGGTTGAAATCTCCATTTTAGGAACAAGACGTTCACCTTCTGGCACAACAGCTCATTTTGTGGTAATTGCTCAGACAGCAATTATTACCACCAGCATCCCTAGTTTTCCTGATTTCTTTGTCTAAAGGTGATGTGTAGTATAATAGCTCACCAATAAATTACCGATTTATTTAACGGGGTATAACGGGAGAGCAATTCATAGCAGGCACCTTGCGCTAGGGTTCTACAGCAGGAGCGGGATATTAGAAACCTTCAGATTGCAAAACGACGACCCAGACCACTGTGCTTTTTTATTTTTCTGACCTTAGTCGGATTTACCATCGAAAGACGGGACATTTTCTGCTTTCTACTACGCGGAGGGCTTTATGGCGCAACAGTATAAATAAAATTACAAGCAAACTGAACAGCACAAAACATTTTCTGCTTCTGCCAAATTTTATATTCTGGATTTTTTGAGAAATTGTGTTCGTTTAGCGTATCAAAAACAGAAAGATATCACTTTAACTATTTTTGGCATTGTTTATTGATATATTTTGTGTAGATGTTTGGTGGATTGTTAAACTTGACCGTGTTCCTACAATTATTGTGTGGCCAGTCTGCGGTTTTCCTGAGAGAAACGTTTAAGGAGCCTAGACTCCTAACATTACACTTGACCTTGACCTTGAGGGTTATGTCTGACCTGTATGTAAAAAAGCTCAGGAAGGGAGGTGGGGAAAGCGAGACCCTGGGGGAGGGGGGTTGTTATGAAGTGGGGCAAATCTGGATGGGTGGTCGGGACTATTGCCCGGTGACAATGGAAGCAATAAGCAAATTTACTTATTTATTTAATTTAATAATATATAAATAAAATGAGTTATTTCAAAGTAGCTTCGCTTTCATATGCATATTTACATATGTATATAATCCAAGGATATCCATTCATTATCATTAACCGCTTTTCATATATATATACTGAAACTTTAATACGTATAGAAATACATATTCATAACTCACTGAAACAATTTTGTTTCTGTATTGTTGATTTTATAAGGCAGAATGTTGTTTTTGTGTCCTAAGATGAACGTGTCATTTTGATTGCTTTAAGCATTAGAAAAAAATGTCAAATATTTTTTCCTAATCTAAATGAAACTGCATAACCTACCGACCATTGTTACATTTTGCAGTCTGGGCTATACAAGTAATAAAGACAGATCAATTGCCTACAGTTCATATTGGTTGCAACCAAAACCATACAGTTACAACTACAGAAAAATGTAACGACTGTTCTTCAGCGATATTTTTCCTGTTCTTTTGAAATGGAGAAAAAATGTCTACATCTAATTATAAAACAAATAGGTTTAAAAATAGTTATGGTGTAGCAAACTGGACATTGTAAAACGGGTAAATGTAATTTTATTCATTTTCGTGAAAACGCCTGGGACTTAAATTAAACAAGTCCGTTGTTTGGATTATACGCGTCTAAAACATATTAATCTGACCTTTCAAAATAAAGACAGCAAATTAATTTTACTGTGGATTTCAGCGTAGATATTATGTTAACCGATATATAGTAGAGGAATTTTTTGCACATGGGTTCATTATAGTATATTTCAGGATTGTATTGTTTTTGGTTTGACTTGTGTGTACATATCCAGTAATTCTTCCCCATTTATCTTTTTAGATTTAGATGTGCATGAGAGACACCTACCCAAAATATTTTGGATATTGTGGATATTTCATTCACATGATACCCTTAATGTTCCAATAGGCCGAAAATACAGTCACTGGTTGGGGCTACTTTACATTTTCTCTCCGAAGCGTTTTTCTTTTGCGTGGAAACAAAAAACATCGCAAAACTACACGAAACCCACCTGAAACTCACAACAGAATGCTCGTTATACTGATATACATTTCTCAGAAGATATTAAATCCCATTTGTGACTGACTTGTGCAAGGTTGTGGTTTACATGACACGTGGTCACGGTCTGACCAATGGCAGCTGACAGTTTTGATCGCGTTCTTTGCGTCAAGGCATTTCAGTGAATGTAATCGAGTTTCTCCCGCAGGATTTCAGTCTCTGACTCGATTCTTTGCCTGAATGGTTCGTGGGATATGACCACCTCGTTGGTCTTAAATTCTCACTGGACAGATACGGTTATGTTTGTGTACGAAAACAACTTGGATGAGGTCAACAAGAACATGGAGGGCTTGGTGGGTGCAAGCAGTTTCGCAAGCAACCAGTGCAGAAATCTGGTGGCTCATTCCGCCTTGGGAGGTCACCCCTCCAGCCTCGTGCACACCTCCGGCTACTCCATGGATGTGTCTGCTTCGGGGTCGGGGGAAGCGGGCAAACAGTGTCCCCCATGTCAGGCAGTTCCCCAGGGTTCCTCCGCAACGGCTCTTCCCTATGGCTATTTTGGCAACGGCTATTACTCTTGCAGAATGGGGAGGGGGTCACTTAAGTCTTGTACTCAGTCCAGCAGCCTCTCCAGTTACTCCGCCGCAGAAAAATACATGGACACCTCAGTGCCCTCCGAAGAATATTCCAGCAGGCCGAAAGAGTTCGCATTTTACCACGGTTATCCCAGCCCTTACCAACCGATGACAAGCTATCTGGACGTGTCGGTGGTGCAGACAATCGGACCAGGAGAAGCTCGGCACGAGACGCTGCTGCCAATGGACACCTTTCAGCCGTGGGCGCTGACCAACGGGTGGGGCAGCCAGATGTACTGCTCGAAAGACCAGAGCCAGGCTGGACATTTCTGGAAGTCTGCACTAACAGGTAAAACAACCTGCGGCAACATGTCGCAAATTGCTTTCATGTGTGCGATTAATTTAATGAGAAAAAAAGACACCAGGATCTGCAATTCAGTTGCGACTAAGCAAGCGAACACTTTCTATTATTAGAGACTAAACCTTCACCTCACTATTAAATGCTGATGGAAAGCAAAATATTCACTTTTTGATTATGGTTTTCTATTTTATAATAAAATTTTACAATTCATTTCTTTTCTGCTACCTAAAAAAAACAATTTTAGCTGCTGTGATTTTGCTGCATTATTTTAATTTTAGGGTAGAGCAATGGTTTACAGAAATCAAATCAAATTTAGTCTTCATATATATATATATATATATATATATATATATATATATATATATATAAATAAATGATGAAATGCTTTAATTGTGTTGTTACTCTTATTTGCAGACGTAGTGGCCCAACAAGACCCCAGCTCCTTTCGCCGCGGTAGGAAGAAAAGGATACCTTACACGAAAGTGCAGCTAAAGGAACTGGAGAGGGAATACGCTACCAACAAATTCATCACGAAAGACAAGAGAAGAAAAATCTCTGCAGTTACAAATCTCTCTGAGAGGCAAATAACCATTTGGTTTCAAAACAGGAGGGTAAAAGAAAAGAAATTCGTGGCGAAAGTCAAGAACCCTGCTCCGTAACAATGAGCAATAAAATTTAGCTCATTTTAAAATTTTTTCTATTTTTCCTTTATAATTTCTTCTTCATAATTTTGTTGCAAGTTGAATTCTCTTTTTTATCTGTGAAATTGCTGAAATTACCTCGTTAGGAAGTGCGGTACCGTAAGGAGATGCGATCGATCGAAGAGGTTACAGCTTAGTTGTCGATATGAAACAGGTACGGCAGGCTGAACATAAACGTGTTTTTACATTTTTCTCCCGTAATCACTATATGAATGTATAATTGCTGTCACGTAAAACATGGATTATGCAATTTTTTAAAATTCCAGCTACAACTCTAGCTTTTTAATGAATATTTTCAGTTTAAAGTTTGATTAAAATCGCTAACGAATGGTCGGAGAAGGAAAGCTTGCATATTATGTCATGAATCGTATACATACTGTTAATATGATAATTGTCTTGAATGACAATAACGTACTTTGACAGGAACGATCTGAGTATGCGAAGACCATGTTTTCTAAGTCACCAGCATGGGATCCATTTAAGATTAGTGCATGCAAACAAAGCGGATTTTCATAGATTCATTTTTTATCTTGTTTTTTGAGTTGTACTCGCATGAAAAGAATATTTGTATTATGCTTGCCCCAATGCATGAAAATTCAAGCATTTTTCTGATTTATGTCCTTTTTAAAGCATGTGTGTCTTACCTTTTATCACAGATTCCCAAATGGCAATTAATATGAATGATCATTAGTATTCTATTCATTATAACTGTCTTGTCATTTAATTTAAGGAGCAGTGGCTTGAAACCTCTCCAGTAATGTTCATACGGAGTAAAAATATATATCATTATTGGAAAATGACATCCAAAGCATTTTACATATATTCCAGTAAAGCGATGCAATACCTTTTTTCTCCGTAGAAGATCTATTTACATTTCTGTAAAAATGTCTTTGGGCCTCTAGATATGTGTAATGTCGCGCAGTTTTCACATTATGTATCATGTATGTCTTTAAAATGTTTGTCTTCCATATGAAATATTGGAGGAATGACAGCATATAAAACTGTCTTTTAGCATTAAAATGTTGTAACTGTATTATAAATTTCTCCCAATAAAAGATATTTGTTAAAATCTTGCTTTTGAGTTTCAGCTTTTAAAACAAGTTGACAGCTATAAAGACGTAATTTCGTTTCATAATTGAAACTGTACCAGTTTATACATTTCCTTTAAATTTTTTGCACATCTTATGTTTCAAGACATATTTTACTACCGAGGATTCAAGTTCTCAACAGGGCATTAAGAGTGTGTGACGTTCCAAAGGAAGCACTTGGTAGGCTGCTGGTAGCCCCACTAAATCTGCTCTTAACCTCCGACCTTCAGCGTCACGTGCGGACTAGAGAGCCAATAACCTCGATTACTAATGTTCATGAATAGTGAAGCAGGGATCCTTTGCAAAGGGAAATAGACTCCAGCAAGCCTGTAGAGAACCAACTGTAGCACCAAAATTCAATCTTCTCAAGCGCACATTCTGTTTAATTACATTTTCACGTAATTTTATGCTTCAGTTCACAGCTGTTAAATAATGTTAAGAGCGCACTATCCTTATATCCCTAAGATGCCGTGTTTGGCTCGTATTCTTCTTTTGTCAGTTATTTGCACATCTTTCCAGGAATTAACGGAGAGTGAACCGAACACCAGGGTGATATTCTTGACCTCAAAGATAAATTGCTCTCTGAATAGTCCAGCCTCATTCTAAAGGATTGATAGAAATATTTTCCAAAACCTGCTTTCTTTTAATATTCCCTTTTACAGTTTCAGGAATATTTTCAAGGATTCTCTTTAAGGTGTGTGAACCTAAATATTGTTTACTGTAAAATGCGAATTACATTCAGGAGATCAAGAAACGTTTCTATGTGTGGCTTTTTTTAACGCGTTTACATTTACCAAATATAAAGTGTGTGCAACATAAGTTAATGTAAGCGATCAAAGAGGATTGGCAGCTTTCTGTACTTAATACTTAACATATGTGGCAATAGAACTGATTTACTTCAATGTTGAACTGTCATATCGGTGGAGCTGGAATTAGCTCCCGAAGCCAAGCCTGTGTTACGCATATTCATGGTGGTCATAGGTCACATAAATGGCACATTTAAGGCATTGCAGCAAAATATCCAAAATAGTGTTTGTTAATTAATTCATGTGAATCGATTTTTCCTTCACTGGTGACATCCATAAATTAACTTACAGGTAGCTTAGGATTTCTGCTAAAGCATTTCTGCCTAGGATTTCTACGTACAAGTTAGCATTCAAATTGAGGCTATCATTGCTGCGATCAGATAGTGCATGAGGGATTCTAGTATTTTTATATTCAAATATTTTGAAGATTTGTACAGGTTCAGATACGTTTTTTACAGCTTTTTACATTTAAAAAGGTTCCATCACGCAGTAATGTGGTTTGAGCAAAAATATAAAGCTAAACGTTCGGTTTACCAAGCGACCAGAAAACATATGTTCATTGTCTCAATGAAATTCGGGTCTCAGTTTACACATATGTGAGGACACATAACTCAAAATATGTTCTTTATGTGTCTGAACACCGACCTGCTTTTCTCTACCTAAGAATAAGCCAGTATGTTAACCAGTAGGATTGGCACTATTAGTAACCAGTTCCCAAGGTGAGGAATAAGACAGTTTTTGCTTTATTCTGCTACAAAAACAGCGGTGTATTTCTGCGTTAGTTTTCCATGTGAATATGCGCAAATTCTCAGTTGCTCCTTCTAGTAATGTTTACTGCATTCTTGTTTGTAGTAATCTCATCACAGAACCCATCAAGTTCATGTGCGTGGTTCTCCTTCCCTCCCCCACCCTCCGGCAGGACCCCCCTCCCCCCCTTCCGGCTGTCTGCATTGCGGCTATTCTTTTGTTACATGGTTGACTTTGCAGTTGAACTTGAGACATCTTGTAAACAATTAGTAGTCTGGACTGTCTGGACTGGGATAAATGAACTTGGGGATTGGATTGTTGATCAAGTCAACAGCAACAAAGAAACAAGTCTGCAACAAAATAAGAAAATAAGTAACAAAATTGATACCTGTATTTGTAAAGCGGTGGACATTAGACGATGGGTGAGCTGCGACAAAAAGTAGCATTGGAGGAAGGTAAAAAGTGAAACAGTGATACCTACATATTTTCCGTTTTTATGCCTTTTACATCTCCCATGTGGATTTATAGCTAAAGCTGTATAGGAAGCTCAATCATGTCTCATGAATCAAAACTAAACTTATATGATGTATTTAGTTTGACTAAAGCAGAAATAGTTTTACCAGAAAATAAATAAGAATTATCAGAAGTGTGTTATGACATTATATTAAGATTTAGGCATATAATCTAGGAGAAATGTTTTCCTAATGTTCCTGAAAACCCGATTCCCCCCCCCCCCCTGCATTTGTGTATAACTCTAAAAATGAGTATTACAATTTTGCACCCTATGAGTCAGGAGGCCACGGCATGAAAACTCTTAAGAGAATAAAATTACACCAAAAAGTAAAGCATAGCGGTATTTTAAGGTTGAGGAAGTTGTTTAAATGTTAAAAATGTTCGTTTTGAATACGGATGAACCGAGATTATGAAAACAGAAACCAATTTACACAATTTCTGCACTTCACTGAAACAAAAATTATCAATTATTTATGTCATAGAAAGTGTACTGTTTACTGCATTTATGCGAGAACAACGTATAGCTATTTCGTGGTTCAGAAAAGTCTCAGTTAAAATATAGATACAAAAGTAAGTAGAGAACCTTGTGAAAATGACTAGAGAGACCAAAACAATTATTCATTTTTGACTGGTTTAACGTTTCCATCTAAAGAACCTTATTTTCACCAGAATTTAGTGAATGGTTTTGAAGGTGCGCCGTACAAACGGAGCAGGTGTTCGGGGAGCTGAAGTGGTGCTTAGTAATGATCGACGTTCTTGTATTCAGTTCTTATGGAATTTTCAAGTGTTTTTGATTTGACTTCTTTGAAAACTGACCATCACCTGCGATTACCATTATTTTAGGGGCGGATTTTTCCTACCTGGACTCTTTCTAAAAGAAAAAAAACAGCCTTTGGTTATTCCAGAGGCTCCGTGTTTTCATAGAACAACAAGAGGATTTTGTGTAGGTCTGCAGCTGATATAACTTTTTGTGTGTGAAAGAAGATTTTTCTATTTTGCCCGTTTTAATGAAAGGTTTTCCCTGTTGGATTTTTGTCTAGATAGTCCATACGGATTAAACCATGGCAGAATGGGAATATGCACTTCATGTTTGTATAATGTCACGGCCAAAGGGCGTCTCAGGACAGTCTAATGTGTCGCTGCAGTATGCTGTATATTATTTATAGGAATTTTTCAAGAATTTGTTTTAATACTTTTAGTGCTGTGAGTACCTGACACGGTGTTACGCCTCTGCCAGAATTTAGGAAATCTCTAAAAATAATTTTTAATGTCTTCGTCATTCTGCCATTTCTTCCGATGTCTACCCTCTTCCCCAGAATTCTAAAGGCATTGGCGCATTTAAGGCAAAATTCTTACAATTTTATTCATTTCAATTTTCAATCTACTGTAAGTATATATGATTTGACACGATTTTGAGGGCAACAGCTGTAAAAGTATGTTTTAAAAGCTTTGCAATTTCTAATGAAACAGACAGGCGCAAAAAGACATTATGTGACATTTATTTAAGTAAAAAGCAGGCTAAATTGAATAAATCGATAGATTAAAAATACTAAAGTGAAGGGAAATGCAACTTCCTTCAGGCAGCTAGATGAATAATGCGAAGAATATATAATGTGTTTAAATACAGTGGCTGTCAAAAGGTGGTACTCGCGCGGACGTGGTGAGAAGATGGCGTCCAGATGTGATCAGCCAGTATCTCCAGATGACTTTCCTGTCTTCAAGTTTTCAGTGCCATTTCTTGAGTAGAGTAAAATATGAATCTCTGAATTTTCTGTAGAAATGTGGTTCATTAACACTTCGCAACCAGGCATGGGTCAGTGTTTTATGATCTGCATTGTGAATAACAGATGTTGAAAGCGGGTGGCACCTTCAAGACGAATAGCGCCTAGAGCAGCATACAGTAGTGAAACCACTCATGTAACAAACTTTATTGAATTTTTTGAAATCTGTGTAATTTAACATAATATACCAGCCCACCGACACACTTTATTAAGTATGCCATAAGGAAATGTTTAATTCAAATCTTTCTCATTTTGCAAAGATTGTTGGTGAAGAATAATTTATTTATTGTTACACGCATGTGTATCTGAACAGTCTAGGTACATAATTTACAATGTTTAGCTGAGGGGCACAACAGCATTCTTACATTCTTACATATGTCATAAACGTTATGTATGGACTAATACATAATTTAGAGAACGTGGGAAAAAAATATATATCCAGTTGCTACAGTTTCCACAAAGTCAAACCCAAACTTTATTGTCTTTTTACTATGAGCCAGCAAAAGCCCCAAGGTCGGACAGTGATGTAAAATAATGGCTGGTGACAAATTTGTACGTTTCTGAGAAAAAGGATCATTCTTAACATATCAATAAGGAATTTGTGTAGACTTGTCTGATGTGATGCCGGCATGAAAATGTGGAGTTTGTGTTGTCTAAGGAAAGCCATTTTTAAAAACCCTTTGAAAACTTCATAGTGTGAATGTGATTCTAATTTTGAAATAACAAAAAAAATTAGGACATCTATAGGGTCCACACTGCCTTCTCTCCTCCCTGACCATCTCCTGCTTACAGTCAAAGGAGAAAGCCTCTTGTGAGGGTCTTTATCAGAGTTTCCTCAACCTCTTTTGCCTTTCAAGCTGTAGTTTCTTTTTAAGCACATTAAGATTTTGAAACAGTGGAACATCATAAGGCAAGTTTTTGTTCACTGTGTTGCGAAAATAGCAGCACATATGGCAACAATGGTACCATTAAATATGCATGTGGTGCAAAATCAGCTTTAATATGACTATTGTTTAACAAGTACTCCAATTAAATATAAAAGAAAATCTTTTGTACTATTTATACATGTTAATAATTACATTATTGGCTTTCACTCTGCTGACAAGTTTGAATATTTTTTAATTTTTTGCAAAAGCCCTCATAAACATCTCATTTAAATGTATTGCATTTTAACATGCTTTGCATTCTATTTTAAGGCTTTGAGTAAGTAAATTTTACTTATGCTTGAATAGACTCTCTAAGAGTTCAAATAAGCCTGGGCCATTTTACTTTGTGAGGCCCTTTCATGGTTTGGGAAGAAGGTAAACAAACCTTTCAGTGTAAAGCAGGGAATATATATTTTTTAGCATGGATGTGTACTTCTATTTAGCTTTAGGCACCCTAGTGTCATTATATTATGATGTATATAAATAATCCAAGATAGAATTCAAATTCAAAAACTAAACTGGCACAGGGCCTGTACTTGAAAATGTAGTCATGGCATATATTTGAAAAACTAAACATATGGCTAACCTGGAAAGAAAAATTACTTTACTTTGCAAAGAAAACTTACTTCTATTACATTCACTGAATTTACATGAAATACAGAAACATCAACTCAGTATAAATTGTTTTTGCATCTTATTATATCTTTTACTAAAAGAAGTAGCATATCCAATATGGCAGTTATTGGGAAATTGTTGTTTTGGTACCAAGAAAAGAATTTTCTTGAAACTATTGTGTCTTTTTCACATTTTTAGAGCAACATTTGATCCAAACTCTACTGCAGGAGATGTTCTTCAGCTTTCTGCAGCTGGTGGGCAGCTTCGGCATTTCTGGGAGTTCACACCACCAAGGACCTCTGGATCAACAATACAGCCTATCTGGTAAAAAAAAGGCAGCATCTCCACTTCAGGAGGTTGAAAAGAGCTTCCACAACGTATTCTCACCAGCTTCTACAGATGTGCCACAGAGAGCATCCTGACCTCCTGCGTCTCAGTTTGGTATGGGAACTAAACTGTTTCTAACTGGAGAGCTCTGCAGTGGGTAAAGAAGACTGCCCTGTCCATCACCAGGACCCCACTACCCACCATCCACACCACCTACAACCTACAACAGGTGGGGCATCAGGAAAGCCAGTCCTTCCTCCCAGTTCTATGCACTGTGGACCCAAAGAAGTTCATTTCATTTTCCCTGGTATACCTGTTGTATAAGTGTGTACAGAATTTAATTCTTTCATTTCCCAATGCGTTCACCCGCACAAAATGTGTGAATTTCACCCTCATACAGCCTGTTTCCTCTTGTAAGCCAACCACAAGAACACAGTTTTTCTTTTCTTTTCAAATCAGTAATGCTGTCATACTGCTTTGATCATCTTTAAATTACATATAATTTTGCTGCCGTACATTACACAAAAACACCACAAAATGATTTATTCTAAAGCTTTATTTTACGCATACATGAGAAATTCTTTTAAAAGTACATATTCAGTATTCTTTTTACTCACTGGTACTTAACTGCAATGAAAAAAGGACACACAAGTTTACTTGCCATTAATTGCTAAGGATCTTCAACAATTTGACATAGATAGAAGATACTAGTTTTTGTTAGATTTGAAGCTGAACAGTAGTTAAACATTTTTAAGAGTAACAAAATTAGCTTGGATAATGTAATGCTGAATCCACGGTAGGTATAAAATATCATAAGGTACTCTCCTTAACAGCCTGTGTGTTCTAGAATGTACTGTGTTGGACAGAGCACATGGTTTTTGAAATCCATATTGATAAACCACTCAATCATGCCACAACATATGAATCTGCTGTTACAAGAAATATATGTGTGTTATTTTTGGATAGTGGGAGGAAACTGGAGCACCGAGAGGGAACTTACACAGACATGGGTAGAACATGCAAACTCCACACAGACTCTATGCCTGAACAGCCCAGGTGCTGTAAGACAGCTGCATTATTCACTGCACTACTGTGCTGCCCTGGAAACCTAAATCACACACTTTCAACTTGAAATTATGATATATTGCTTACATTCTAACAATGCACATGCCGATATTTCAAGATTCAAAGTTCAAAGTTCAATTTATTTTTATTCTGCCTCATACAGATGTACCATGGTGCACAATACACTCAGTGGACAGCATAATGGCAAGGGACAAGACAGACAGAAAATGAAGTAGTTGTATAGGATGATATATAAGAAAATGGTAAGTAGATAAAAAAGTGGCATTTACAGTAAAGAGGTTCAGCAGTACAGACAGTAATGGTGGTTGTAGTGATGCAGTAGCTGGTGGTCGTTGGTGGTGGTGGTGATCAATCCTTACACTGTCCAGAGTTCAGCAGTCTGAGGGCCTGCTGGAAGAAGCTGTTCCTGGGCCTGGTGCTGCTGGCCTGCAAGCTGTGATTGTGTCTACCAGACCACAGTGATGAAAACAGAGTCTGGAGGGGTCTGTGACAATGGTATGACCTTTCCTGACACACCACTTTTCTAGGTTTTCTGGATGGTGGGTAGTGGGGTCCTGGTGATGGAATTGCCAATTTTCACTACCCACTGCAGAATTCTCCAGTCAGAGGTAGCGCAGTTCCCATACCAGCCTATGTTGCAGGAGGTCACGCTGCTCACTATGGCATCCATCCATCCATCCATCCTTCCATGCATCATCCAAAATTTTCTGTTCAGTTCTTTTTCACGACATTTGGAGACACACAAGAGGCATTTTAAATAGTTATTTTTATAGTGGTTATCATTATTTCATTATATTTCTTTCTTGCTCAAAATGTTACATTTGTGAAAACATTCATTTTTAATAACATTTAAAAAATTTTAATAACCTAATTTGTGGACTCCTGAGAAGAAAATAGTTGAAAACTGTATCCTTCTCTGATTTTAATTGAGGATACTTGGTTATCAGAGCAGAAGGAGCTTCTGCAAGCTGAAAAGTATCTTCATCAACTGCCCTGAAAGTTTCTTCTGCTTCTGAATAACAGTCTTTTGTCTCTTCTCAAAAACATATCTGACATATTGATGGTTCCAAAGCTCCGCATGTCTATTTCAAAAAAATGAAAGCTAATGCTATCTCGATTTTTCAAACTTTATTGTGAGTTAACATAGTATCCACCAAATACACATTTACTCAAAAACAGTTAAAACAACAATGCAAAAAACAAGAAGGCCTTCATCATAAAACAAAAAAAAAAAAAAAATCACATTCATTTATTAATGCTTGCCCCATACTGAATTTGGGGAAACCTGAAAATTAAGTGGGTTTCTCATATTTAGCGCTTTAGTGAGCTGGCCAAGCCTTTTCAGAATTCTGCTTTGGAGAAGTAGAAAAGTAATAATACTTTTAATAAATTTTAAAACGTATCTTACAGGATTAATACATTAACCTATACTTTTACAAAGGTGGCTTTGAACATTTGATCTGTGAGTACTGCTGTATTCTTTACTACCACCCTGCTGGCCCAAGGGAGGTCCGCGTCCGATCGGGTCCCACACAAACTTTCCCAACAACCAGTGTTGCCCAGTGTGCACAGAACGATCTACGATCACTTCTTTATCTTTTATTTGTATGTTTGTTTGACCGCATCATAAGTCGAAAATAAAACCATTAAACTACTATAAAAAACCTGTGCGACTCACATCACACTATGTTAGGATCGCAAATTTAGTGGAAAGAGTATTTTAGATATTATTGTAACTCATATTTAAACTGTTAACGCACTTTTATAACAATAACGTGGAAACAATGAGATATACGGGGCATTTTCAGACAGGGATTTAAAACAGTAGAATTTTTTTCCACTATAATTCACTGACTATGTTGGGGTGTCGACGATTAAATAGGCTTAATATTCAAATTAAGATCAAGTTGTGTAATAGTGCCCCCTGGTGTTTGTTGTGTGAGTTGGCAAATTTACTTCCTGCATTCATTTCCGTTCAATAGACTCACGTTAAGTCGTCCCTTTCCCGCGTGGTGCCGCACTACTAGATTATAGTGAAATTAAAGTAACGTTTTGGGATTTTACAACACAAAAGCTTTATGTTTGTGTAGAAGCACAACAATGCTAAGGCAAAAAGCAGTTTATGCACGGGAGTTTGTCAGTTCACTAGTGTTAAGCCATTTAGTAATACAGTTTTACCGGTTCATTAGAACCATACACGTATATAGTGAAACAAAAATAAAAACAACTCGCACTATTATCGGCATGTTTATTGTTTACTTCAGTGTAGATGTAGGCATGAAAATAAATGTGCAAATTAGATATTTTCTTTGATTGTTCTGTATAAAATAGCTTAGCTCACTTATAAGGTATTATAACGAATATTTTTAAAAATATATCTTGGCAACGCAGCACACCAAATATTTGAAAATACTGTGCTGCATAGATGCATGACTGCCAATAGTGTTGTGTAGTTATTGCGGTTATGGCACTGAGTTAAATATTTGTTGCTTGCGAAATAATTCGTTTTAGTAACTTTTTTGACTTTGCCATTAGTGAGAAAACCATGAGATCTGAAAATATTTGACAGATTGGCGCGTTAAGGAATCCGACTGATATGAGCACGATCAAACGCAGTGTATTCCTTTGCAAAACCCTTGAACCTCTAGTTTCAAGAAGAAAGAATTTCTATAGACAATTTATCTGTCGGAGGTCCACTGCAGTTCATACTATACAAACATGTCAAAGTTAGAAACAAACACAAATCCTACAGAAAGAAAACGGACGGAAGTATGAAAAAGTATTTAACTTTTGTCAGCATCTCATGTTGGATGAAAAGGAACTAGGTTTGTTACTTGAAGTTTGCTAAGTTCCTTTTCTAATTGTAATCTTTGTAGTTTCATCAATGGTTAATAAAAATTATTTGGGTCTATTTTCCTTCGTTTTGTATATAGCGTAAATAGACCAAAAAAGTCTAAGTAAGCGATGAACTCTCGATAAGCGTTATTACTGTTCAGAAAAATGCTTTTCTTTTACGTTAATAATTTGGACTGCTAAATAACCAGTTATTCCAAAAATATGTGTCTATTCTGAAACAGCTTTGATACATACTACATGTTACACAACAAATTCAGGTAGCAAAGTCTTTTCCAAAGCCAATAAAAAACAAATAATTCCTTTACAAAATTAAATGACTGTTTATTATTTAAAAAAATATTTTTCACATATCATGCAATAATTTTAAATACTGAGCCAATTCTAACTTAGTCAAGCTATTAAAGAGAAGCGGCTACCATCTCAGCACTTTTCTGTTGCTTAATCCATTTCTCCGCCCCTTTCAGTAACCGATAATCCGGATTGTGGAAAGCTATACTTTTATACAACCCATAGAAATAAATAACAAAGAAATGAAATTGTTATTTGATTGCATCATTATTGTTAAACAATATATTAGTATTTTAGCTAATAATAAAATTAGAAATACAGAAATAGACTTCAATTGAAAAGCATGTTCATACATTGGCTTCCAGATACATTTTTTTCTCGTATTTTGTCTGCATGGAGACTGGGAAATGTGTTCAAACAGTTCTTAGTTCAGCTTCTTTATTAGACATATTAGAGCGTGGGGTCCGTGTTTTAAAATGTACATAAACTTGCATGTGAAAACTAACAAGAAACAATGCTACTTGCTCTTAAAACCCATTCCACAGCTTCTCTTTTACTGAACAGCGGCAGAAAGAAGACCCTCGGCCTCATCCGAGTCATCAGCTCGATTCGCTTCGGTTCTGCTCGGCTTAGTCGGATCAGGTGGGCTTTGGACATAGAACCCAGAATGCACTGAGGTCATTGACCAAGCAGTCAAATCCAGCATTTAACTAGTAACGGCACCGGCAACCTGGAAAACAACGAGGGTCAACCGCAATTCGGGAGCTGCTCTTGAACGCTCGTCCAACCGTATAACGGTCTGCGCTTCGGGTCGCTGTTCCCCTTTGCGGATATCGGTACGTCGACGTTGTGGTTACCAGCTCGGATCCCATCCCTGTTTCCCTTTGATTCCTGATGTAAATCTGGCCGACAGCAGCAGTTAGTATTTATAAAAGTTGCTTTTCCTTCACAGCCCTCCCTAACATGGTTATTACTGAAATCCTGCGTCCCCACTGACGGACATAACTGTAGCCCAAAGCAGAGCAAGACGAAGACCTCTGTTGACATGTAGACAGAGAGATGATAGATAGATAGATAGACAGAGTGTAAAATTATATGTTACTTTATATAAAATATTACTTTATTTGGAAACTATAACCTGAAACCTGATTGTGGCGTGATGTTGGAATTATAAATTCATAGAATAATATTTTTTATTATTATATTCATACTTTCGGAAAATGTTTACGATTTTGTAACAGAGGAAGGAAAAAGTAAAGATGTAGTGCAGAAAACTGTGCTGTCAGCAGTCCACTGTCCACACGTAACCCCCCCCGCCCCCGCCCCCGACACACAAACACACAGACACTCGGCTTTAGTGTTGGGTGCCTCGTGTCCCCGTAATATACTGAGGTTAATCTGGTTAAAAAGCCCTAAAATACAGCTACGTCCGGCTCCAGGAGATGAAGGCTTAGAAAAGGTATTAGCTGCAAAGTATGTAGTTGAAAGCCCGGCATTATTTCTACATCGAAATTCACGACTACATCACATTTGGTGAAACCCAGGAACTACGGAAAGAATCCCTCTTCGAAATGCTGCCAACTCAGTGGCGCCGCCTTGAGGTTGGCAGCAGTATAAACAAAGTACAAATGTTTTTCTATAACTGACGGACACAACTCAAAATTACCCGGGACCGTCAGGTCGGCACTAAGATCGAGGTTTTGTTCTGAAAATCGCATTTTATACAAAGGTGAGCATATGAAGAAGATAACGAGACTGGGCGAGGGTGTTGTGGGCGAAGGCAAGACGATGTGAGACTGTTTACATCCGAGAAAAGACTAGAAAATGATGAACGGTTAGGTTTTTTTCAATGCGCACATTCTTAGTCTTTGTTTAAGGAGTCGGGTGGTTTGGGAGAAGAACACAGCTTTTCTGAGATGGATTTCCATATGCTATACTATTATGCATCTATGGGCTTTATTGATTGCGATCTTGCTGCAGATTTGCGAGAGTTTGAAATGTTCTATTTTTATTTTTTCTGCAGCTGTCAAATGATACTTATCTCAGCAGTGAGGCTATAGCCATATATCCATGCATTTCATATAAGCTCCACGTAAAATATACTTAAAACAATTCTAAACATTTAACTTAAAAATCAAATACTTAAACTTGAAACTTCTTAGAACTTAAAACATTTAAAACATTTGTTACATGCAAAAATCATTCATGTATTAGTATAGCTTTATAATAACTACATAGGTCTATATTTGCATTAAGTCTTATTTCAATTTGAAAATTTGAGATTTCAATTGCTCTCAGATTTCAATTTGAGAGCAAGCATCTCAGTGATTTTAAAAACACGCGCAAAAATGTCGCTTTAAAATGTTCAAACTGTTTTATGTATACGCCATATATTTTATCACATATAGGTTACCGCATTCTATTCGCTGTAAGCGTCGCATTCAACACTCAATGCACTGAACGATTACCTTGTGGGAAATTACAAAAATCAAAACGCAAAATATTATTTTTTTCATACTTTGTTTTCATGCTAAAGATAATTTGTTGGATGTGCAAATGAGGTGCAACAAAAACAATTTCTTTTCTTCCACTCATTAAGGCAGGACTTTAAGAAATGCAACAAAAAGGAAAGCTTTATGTTAAGCACAGCGGGAGAATATGGAATATGGATTAAATATGGAAAAGTATGTTATATCGAGCCGAAAACGTGTTGGAATTTTGCAGCAGGAGGTTTATTGTGCTAGAACTTGCAGAAAGGAAAAGTACATGGAATATAGGGATGTTTGTTCGATTTCAAGTATTGCGAGTCTTGACTGATAAAAAATATGATTATATTATTGGCCTTAGTGACGTAATTTTTAAAAATAATTCTATTAAATTTATGTTTTTTTCCCTTTCGCTGTAGATTGCTCAGTCTAGATTGATCTCTGGTTCATATTGAAAATTATTGTAAAAATAGCACATTTATAATAAAGACTTGTAAACAGTCACAGTGTGAAAAATGTGTATTAATTCTGTACAGCTGTTTCATCATTTTGTCTGAAAAAGGGCTGTAAAGCCTGTGAAGCTGCAACCGCCATTTTGGGAGCGCGCTATTCTCTAAAGCACCGACATATTCATATTTCATCGATGGAAACAATGTGATTTTCTTCTTAGCGTCATATTTGAGACCGCAGCTCTTAAATAGACTTACATGAACACATCTGTGGTCCTTTTAGTTAATAACTTCACCAAATTATTTTTATTTTTGAAAAAAGTGCATTACTCGTGTTACCAAGAATAAAATATGGTAATTAGGCCTCGAAATAACTGGGATCCTGAAGCTTTTCTTCGTGTTTTTACTACCGAGCTGAAAGATTTAGAATCCGTTTTACCATTCAAACTTATTCTAATTTTTCTTTGCAATACTTTGAAAAAATTTAAGCAATCACAATTAAACATGATAGTTTTGATGACCCCCATGACAGTTTACTTTTGATGCTGCTGCTTGACCACAGAATACATGGTAGAGCAACCATTTTGAATATGGGAAATATTTTCAGCCCAGTTCCTTTTAGGTCTTTCTGTGTTTTGTCAAAAAAAAACCTTTAGTTAAGATGATTTGCTTACACTTTCCTCCAAAAGGGATCAAGGAGGCCTTCATTGTACTGGTCACTTGACAGTGTTTTACAAAACTTTTCACAAGTACTATCATTAAAAACAGCGTGACATACATAATCTATGTTATACATATCTCTTAAATATGATGTTTTTCATACTACTAAACTAGGTAAATGTAGTTTAAGTGTCACTGAGTCTAAAGTTTACTTTTGGGCACCACTTGTGTTTTTCACGGTAGAAAAGAGTACATGAGTGATGTAACAGGTCTTTTGATTGTGGGAGGAAACAGGAGCATGTGGAGGAAGCACTCACTGATCTTTCCAGAAGATCTGCTAACTCACTAACCCTCTGGAGGAGTTTCTCTAGCATGCTATCTACCTTGGGGGTCCAATTGCCCAGCAAAATGAAAGAAAGAGTTATTACTTTCATATAAAAGTAATCTGTATGCTGCTCAAGATGAAAACATCATATCATACTGGTATCATATAAACATACAGCAGTTCATCAGTTGTAAGTGGATACTTGAATTTTTTATCCAGTCATATCTCAGAATATCAGTATCAATATCAATAATAGTGAATGTCTTATTTCTTAAACTTGGTGGAGGAATTGTTCTCACCAAACTTCACATAATGCCAAATCTATTTGTAGTGGTAACAATTTGAAATTTAAATGTGTTAGTACAAATATTTACACAAATGCATTTTCAATTAAACTAACTTACACTACACATTCTGCTTTATATGTCATGATTATTAAGAATAATGGACCAAACATACTGAAACCCTGTTATTTTTGGTGACTTTGTATAATTTTTGGCCATAGCTCCTAAACTGTTTGCATGACCTGAGAGAATACACGATGCAGAGAAAAAAAACTCAGTGTTTCTAAACTTGTAGAATGTAAAACATCACAAGGAAATTCTTTTTTTCTTTTCTGCGATGTTATTTTCCCAAAAAAGTCACCAGCCTCACCTCTCACCCTCTCCATGCATGGAATGTGTCGCCACCTATGCAGTTCTACCCTGTTATGCTCCCACTCGCAGCTAAAGATGGCCCCTGACGCCATGCTAGAGATCTGATGTGGGCTAATATCTTCCAGCACACCCACTTCTGTGCACTGCTGCTGAAGTCTCATTTACTGTCTGCTGTCCATAATATTAACTGCAGTTAAAAATGTTATGTGATATCAACATTTTGCAGTAAAATGTCCCACAAATGAAAGCTGACTGGTCTGAGTGCTGAACAGAAGTCTGGGTGTATCTGTACACAGCAACAGCAATAAACCTTCACCATTGTTTAGTGATCGATTTATCGTTTAGTAGTTGACTTTCTATACATATATAGACATATGTATACACACACTAACATACCCCTGAAGTTTCCAACCTCTGAATTTGTCAAAAATTTATAAAAATTAGACAGATAGTTGTGGATGATGTAATGAGGCAAGACTGTATATTTATGTGTAGTTTTACATTTATGTTTGAAATATATTACACTCAATTGAAATTCCCCCATTTTTCTATCTACACCAATGTTGGTCAAAAATCATCTCAAATTATCTTAGGCTATTGGAGTGACTTTAAGCAAATTTATTTTATTCTGCTAATGGGGCTATTAAATGCCATCAAAGCAAAGTTATTACAGGAAAAGGCATACTACATTAAACAGCATGGCACTTGCATGGCAAATGCAGAAATGTGTCCACTTATGATTATGGGATTTACAATGCTGTTCTTATGCATTGTTATACATTTTAAAAAATCATTAAAGTAACAAATACCAGAATTCCCTGAAAAACTATGACCTCTATAGCCAAATGAACTGAGGTATGCATCTCAAAAACCTTCTGTAGACATGATCTAGACCACTGGGCTTATGAACACATACGTTTCAATTTATTCAAACAAACTTGGTAAACATTTTCCAAAAGCAATGTTAAACTTTGCTTTATTAATCCATCTTTACTCTGTTTACTAACTTTATATGTTTACTAACCTATATTGACAGGAAAAGCAACCTGGACATCAAAGTTAACTTCTTTTGAGAAAGAGATATGGTTAAATGAAAAAAGATCTTTAACCTTAAGCACAGTAACATAAAAAGACATAAACGTTTGAAAAATTCAAAACACTGCTCCTCCTGTATGATTAGAACGAAATTGATTTGTTGTTTGTTGTAATAGTCAAAAGCACATTGGTCAGTAAAGCAATATGGTTGCTGTAAGAGTTGCACAGGTTCTTGTTCTTAAGCCAACAGCAGAAGGGAAATGTAACAAAATTATATGGAATGAGCTGTGACAGACATTAAAATATATGCATACTGTGAACCAGTATGGTCACCTTAAGTCATGCATTTGGTACAGGTTTGCAATTTAGACTACCTATAAACCCTGATGTTATAAGACTTAGAAGGTGGACAGAGGCATATGAAACTACAGTAGCTCACTACAGAACTGTAGGTACACTGCAGCACAGGGTTGTTTGGTTTCCTTATGTACCGACTATGTTGCTGGATTTGTTCCCTTTCTCTTGTGTTTCCTAGCAACTCTTTCCTGTCTCATGTCAGAGGATGTTGATGATGTCATCAATGCGTTTTCTGTGTAGGTACCCTTGTGCAGCAGAGTTTAGGCCAATTCTTTAATCACCACCTTGGAATCCAGAGAACTTTACCAGCGCATCATTTAGGTAGTTCCACATGTTAGCTATAATGTTTAATGTGACTAGAGGCCTCAATTTTCATTCTTTCATTTACGCTATGCAACAGTCCCTTTATTCATAACAGCAGTTAACTTAATAAAACCCATGCTTGGTTAGTGGGTAACTTATGACACTTTGCTGTTATTAGAATATCAAAGAAATCCAGATCTTAGATGAACTGCAAGTTATTTACTCTAAGCTGTGTCCATTACTACTGATACTACAATGAATTCATGCAGAATTGGTGATTTCCATTTATTTTCTTATTTTGTGCAAAATTAAGAGTTTTTTCATACTGAATACTGAACTTACAGAAAAAATGCATCACTTTTGGTTACACAGCAGTGCTTTTGAAGTTGGTTTCACTCTCTGATATCTCCAGGGTGCAGTACTTATAAGTCATATGTGTTTGTAATGTCCATATGTGTCTAGATACCGAAAAAATATATACGAAATACATTTTTACATACACATACAAAATATATAAACATAAAATATATAAATATTAATAAACATCTATAATTAAAACTTTATCTAGATTAGTACCAGCCTAATGAAGAACCTGAACATTGTGAATTATAGTTTTTTGTATCTATATATAAGGATTACATGAAGTTTAGGGACGATATATATAGTTTCGGATTTCGGGGTATAGTTTCGGTAGAAACCCGAAACATCGATTTTAAGGTTCTTCAAATTACTGCATAGCACAAAAATAATTTTAAGGGACAGACAATATCGATACCTTATTTGGTGCAAATCTGTTGTTTGATGGTTTGGATGTTCTTGCTTTTAACCATATATAAGAATTTTTGAAGGGATTGATATGGAAAATATTAAAAAAACAAGCGGACAATGAGGAATGGATGGCTGAATAGATGGATGGACGGATTGATGGACAGATTTAATTTTAAAAAATAGAGCTGATTTGAAAAGTGATCTCATACAGTAATTCTGACTACATTGTTACGCCCAGGGCTTTATTTCGGCATGTGGGTGTAACGTAACCCATATACATACATATTTCTACACTTGTTTTACTTTTAAGATGCAGTTACTGTTAGTTTTGCCTTTTTGCACATCTAATACGGGTAACTAGGTGTAGGATTTCCCTTTGAGATTAAAAAAAATCTTCGTTCATTGATTCATTGAGTAATAAACTACAGACTACTGCGTAACACTATAAGAAAACAAATTAGCTCTATATACAGCCTTGCTAACCTGTACTGTCCACGCTAAAAAAATTAAAAAACGAAATCTTGTTGTTATTCTGATTAGAACGTGCGACATAAAGTAAACAAAACATCCCGAATTGTAATTATTTCATTTGCATCTTTACAAAATATAATTCAAAGTTATCCAAAATTCACGTGCATGACATAAATGTCATAAAATGCAAGTTATTTTTGCTTATATGTCTCTCTCGGGCCCTTGTATATTTAATATAAGGACTGAAAATAAAATTAAATGTCGATTATAAATGTATGGTAGTAACTACAACTTTATACGTGCACGCTACAGAATAATAATTTGTATCATAAGTCCACAGGTCCTTTTATTTTTAATTTTGTTTTCAGAAGTCACTAGAATATATGCATCATATTAGATTTCGTCACATTCTATAGCAGTTGCTAACCGAGCTAATATCTAGCGATCACATTTTAACCAGGCTATTTAATATTGTATTACATTGTACTGATCAGTAAAGGTTTAGCTTTCATTTTTTCTTTTTTTCTGTTAATAAGTCCATGCAATGCAAAAGGCCAATTTCACAAGTCAGGTAACAACAGTGCTCTCTTGTTAACATGGAACATTAACAGAAGATTCTATGTTGTTAAACCGTTTTTGAATATTGCTCTGTCACAAGTTTCTCTGCAGATTTCCACATGCTGCTTTAGGATTTCACTCGTGCTTTCGGAATAACTTGCGGTTTTTGCGGCATTAGGGTGTGGAGTGTGAATTTTGTGGATTCTTTATTAGTTCTATTTGCCAATGGCAGTTAATCAATTACATAAATTGAAACCTTCCTGTTGTAATTTTTATTACAGTGTTTAAGCAATGTAAAAACACCTTTGTCCATAAATACCAAGAAGAAGGACACACGGATGTGATTAATACAGTTTTTTTTTTCCCTAACAGAGATTCAGGTTTATGTCGACTGTATTATGGCGTTATACGCCTAGAAAGAAATCAATTCATTTTATCAATCTATTAACGTCTGATAGAAAAAAAAACACGTTTATAAAAGACAAGGCAAAAGAAGCCAACCTATCGAAATACGCATTAGAAAGACGATACGTTATGTTTGGAAGAATTCTTGAGCTATGAAAGATCTTTCTCACCTGAACTACTTTTGTGGCTGTGCTTATCATTTATTTGTGTGTATGTACCGAGTTTTGTCATAATTTCGCATGCTGAAGAAACTTAATAAAATGTTATTTAATGTATAAAAAAGTGTTGCGCCACAGAAGCAGCCGTGGAGGTTGCCCTTGGTGGACTGATTTATGCTTCTTTGACGCTTTATCAGGCTCAGGAAAAAGTCGGACCAATCATTTGGCTCGGAGCTTCAGCACCGCAGCTCCGCTCCGCTTTGCTGCCTGAGGAGTCGCGAGGACCAGCGTGCAAATCCATTTACAGTTTTCCCTTCACTGAACCGTTAGTTGTATGATGTCTGATGATGTCAGTTTCTGGAACTCTTAGCAGTTACTATGTCGATTCCCTCATAAGTCATGAGAGCGACGATCCTACTTCAGCCAAGTTCTCTAATATACAGTATTCAAGTTACAGGCAAGCCGGAGGACAGAATGATCATGCTGAATTCCCTTCCTGCAGCTTCCAGACAAAAAGTCCGGTTTTCAGCGCACCTTGGAGTCCATTTGGTTCCTACTCCTCCAGTAGTTTACCTTCGGTTTACCATTATGTCCCGACTGAGCCTGTTCCTTCGTCGGATGCCAGGTACCTCCGCAGCTGGCTCGATCCATCCCCGAGACCTGACACGGTGGGCGGACAGGACCCAGTCAAAGTAGAGCCGCTGCTCGGACATCTCGGCGACTCTTCCAGCGTTGGGGGACACGAGTACAATTTGGATTCGTCTTCTGCCAGGGAGAATGCTTCCAGTCAAGGTACCGGTTTCGAGGACAATAAGGATATTTGTGAAAGCAGCGAGGACAAAGAAGGGCCAGATCAAAGTAAGTTATAAAAAGAGGAAGTAAACAGTCTCTAAATTTAAGGCTGTCATAAAATAAGAACAAAGAAAACACCCAACAGAAACGCAATGAAAAGTCTAGAGTCGATAGTCTCCAGATTTAAAAAACGCAATGTTACTTCAGCTACTCCATATGTATACGCATTTATTCCAGACCCGACTGTTTTTAAATAGTCTGCTGCCGACTGGCGATTTAGAATCACTTAGATTTCATGTCGTTTTTATATAAGCAATTTTCCTGTTTACGAATGCCTACTTTTGCTTTAAACCTAAATGTTTTACGGGATTTGATTTAGTCTTTTTTGATCCGTCTGCCTAAAGTGCTATTCAGGTTTTATTAAAGACTCACTTGTAATATGATCTATAAGGAAGCATTACATTAGTGGCGTAATTTTACTGAAACAAAAATAATGGCAGCGCCTTCACTTTTTCCATGTACATTACGGGTAGAAATGTTCCCCTATATCATCCAGAATGAATGTTGTGCATAGACAGTTACTCCCTGGGCGTAGCCCTTGGGAAGATAAGAGACAGAACATTTTTTTTTCCTTTTAATGTGTAAAGCATCTCAGTTCTATCCCACTGGAAATAATGTGTTCGTAAAGTAAGAACAGGCTGATGTATTTTTAAAAATCTTTTTCGAATAGCTGCATGGCTGCCTTTCACAACAAAGTTTAATTCATGCGGCCTGGCGCTATGCTTGCCTGGTACTTATTCACTATGAATCGAGATACTGCATTTTCCAGTTCAGCCCAGCCAGTGAAGGCTGTCAGAATAAAGGCTGTTGAACTAATTTCTGAAATGAAGGCAGCAGATAATCATATTTTATAACGTTACAACTGGATTGAGAACAACAGTTTAGTTTGCAAATTCAACCCGAATTCCAACAAAATTTGCAATAATGGTAGGGAGCTGAAATAATGCAACGTTTTCCTACTGATAAATTAAACATTGGAGACTATTTAACTGTTAAAGGTACTACAAGAATCCAGCAGGGAATCATGTAAACATAATGCTAACACAAAGATTTTAATATACGTAATAGTCCACCTGCGCTGCTAGATCCTGAAATATATTGTAAAAATGCAAAGAATTAAATTTTTCCATTACAAAATTACAAATTACAAAATTACATAACTGAGAACATGCTTATGCTTATCCATTTTAGTATGTCATATCTGAGATAGTTTTATTTAACCTAAAACAGTTGAATTGTGTGCAGAGTTTGAATGTTATTAAACAAAACCGATATGCTGGAGAAAAGCTATTTGTGAACATTATAAGGGATCTGATGTTGTGTTATTTATTGCTTTATAGTTAAGGTCAATAAATGGAAAGGCCAGTAATGGCAAAGCAGGTCATGGTCCTCAGGCACCAAATGCTAGTGGGAAATAACTTTAATAAAAACTTCATGTCTTTTATATAAAATCGTAGCAAAAGGCTTTACGCTCTGTCATATAGTTCTACAGTAGAGTGTGCCAAGGGAAGGAAAATCATAGCCTACACAAACATAACCCACTTCATCTTTCATATGACAGGGAGTAACATGTTCAACATACGTATTTGTTTCTAAAATTATTAATATGTTAAAAAATGACTGAAATAGCAGTAAACTCACTTCAAGTCTTGAGAACAACACAGTTTCAAATGCATTTCTCTGGACGTGTGAGGACCTGCAAAAAAGCTAACTTTGTGTATGCATATCAGGCACTCTCATTGTGTGTTTTTATATACTGCTTTGATAAATTCACTGCTTTGATTTAGAGCACTTTAAGGTAAAAGCAAAGTACAAGAGGCCATATATTATTTCCATAGTAATTTAAGATTATTATTTATAATAAATGTTTAAACCAAAGAATAGGTTGATTTAAGCATATTTTATTGTACTGAGATCTGCAGTTCTTTATGTGTGTTGAGATCCATATCCAAACCGTTGATCCAGTTCTGTTTTCAGACGACCCATCCAGCAACTGGCTGCAGGCCCGGTCCACAAGGAAGAAGCGGTGTCCCTACAGCAAATACCAAACGCTAGAGCTCGAAAAGGAGTTCTTGTTTAACATGTACCTCACACGGGACAGGAGGCATGAGGTCGCACGCCTCTTGAACTTGACAGAGAGGCAAGTCAAAATCTGGTTCCAGAATCGGCGGATGAAAATGAAGAAAATGAATAAGGATCAACCTAAAGATTAGAGCAGAGGTTAAAAAAATTAAAAGAAAACAAAATGGATGTCCTCCTATTTGTCTGGGGTTTTCTTTGTCCACTTATGAAGGGGATAAAATAGTTTTTTAATATATGCAGTATGTTGCTATTTCTATGCGGAACCTCCACCCCCTGCTCATGCATTTCTATAGCAGTTGCTAACTGAGCTAATACCTAAATTATTTTCAGAATAACAATTAGTGAAGTGCAATGTGTGAAGTGTATTTTATGTAATTCTTGTGTAACAGATATTTCACAGGTCCCTTTCCCTAACTATAACTATTTCGCTCTTTGTTTACCTGGTGTGTTGTAACAAATAAATGAATGAGAACTGTAAAATAATATTTGAGTCTATATCATCATCATTTTATCCTTGTTGAGAATACCTCTAGAACTAATAACCCTACTACATTATAGGCCTAACCATACCCCCCTCATTGTTCAAGCAAATCTAATGAGCCCCACCCCCCATATTTGTGTTTAACTCCATTGTATACTGTAATACCCCCCAGTTTCTATCTTTAAAGTCACTGTACACACTGTTATCATTAACTTTCTTTTATCTGAACATTAGCAATTTACTTTACCTATATGCAGTTTTCTAGGTGTAAAAACTGGTGTTAGTTTATTAACAGTTCTAACTAGCAAGCAAAAAATTCAATGCTGACCAAGAGCGTATTCATTGTTGCATTGTTCATTTTAGCCAACATGTTAATGTAGAAATGTGTATTCTAAAGACCTGCAGTTATATCCCTAAATGGACAAGTGTACAGTTAATTTGATTTCAGAAGGCAAAATGCACGCTCTTGTGTATTTTTTGGGAAAAAAAATCATATTCTACTGATGCTTCAGCCATTTCCCTCTTAATTCGAGACAGCAGGATAAGCAGGAACTTAGTTGTGACAGTAATTCAGTGTTAACCTTCAGTTATCAGTCCCAGTCAACAGGCAATTTTCGTCACAGTTACACAGTCATGGCTGGTTTGGTCAGAGACAAGTTGAGGTGCTAAATCTAATCTTCTTAAAAATACAAATGCTCTTAGTCCTGGCTTTTTACATTTTGCGGGGGAACTGTACGTTGTATTCATGTATGTCATAATTATTACTATTATTATTAAAGGGAAACATGACTGAGAAAACTATTTCATATAAAAAATTCCAACTTACCTGTGTGATTCTATAAAATGAAATAGTGTACGATGCTTTGTACAAATATTTTTTGCGTTTTAGAAACCAATGCTTCATTTAACCATTTCATGTTCGTTATACATGACTGCTGGCTCCTTCATAAGCATTATTCTATTTATTATAACTGTTGTAATAGTTATTATTAAACGTTCACCTTCCCAAACAACCCTTTAATCCTGAATTAAAATGACGTCATTTACACGAGAAAATTATGTCTAAATTTGTTGTTTTCTCTTTTGGCTCTCGGGTGTGTCTAAAAATACTGTTCTATAACTGTTATTGTAAACTCAGTTATGCGCTCAGACCGCAGTACATCGTAGGCATTTGCAACTCCGCAGTTATTTAATCTTAATGAAGGACATGTGTTGAAAATATGATGTCGTGCACTCCGACATTTGTCTCCAATTGCGAATAAAGGGAAGGAGCGGAGAGTAATAAAAACACGGAGCTTCTAAAGAACCGAATTTAAAACACAAGGAAGACGCTGCTGGGATCGTGTATACAGAGGACTCCTCCTTTTAGTATCTTTTATAATCTCGTTTTATAACACACACCTTCTCTCTCTCAAAGGAGCATTTTGCCATTTTGGACGAATTTATACGACAGGAAAGAATATGTTTCTTTTTTCTTAGTTTGATAGGTAGTTAATAGTAACGGATGCTGGAAAGTAGGCTGGAAGTCGTTATTAGTAAATTTCGCTTAAAAGCTTAGAAGAATGTTTTGCACTCGTTTGTTTAACGCCGTAAACTACGGTGTAAACAGTATCCGTCGACTCCGTGGTTCAGATGGAATATCATGTAAAATTTTGCATGATTTTCCGTGTAAATCTTTTTAAACACACTATGCTACTGGAATAATTCCAGATAAATAGATTTCAACAATTTACACCGAAGTGGCTTCAAAATTCCTCTTTCTGGAAGAGAGCTGATATTAGCAGCCGTGCACAAATTGATAGAAAACGTATACTTTTGAAATATGAACATTTACTAAGTTTTGCAAGATACCAGCGCGTGGTAAATACTGTACGTGTTTACAGATCTTTTTGTCTGACTGGCTTTTGTTCTGCTTTTCCGACGGGAAAAAGCAAAGAAGAGGCTGAAGCTCTGGAGGCGGGGATGGGAAGTAGACTGTTATAAAAGAGAGAAAGTAAATTCAATGCGGTGTGCCGCAATAAAAGAATATGACTGCAATAAAAGTTTATAGGGTATAAATTTCTGAAGGTTAAGAATTAAACGGCTGTAAAGCAAACATGGGAAACAGAAAAGTTTCAAGACCTCCTAAATAACGGATGTAGGGCCATCGGCGGTGCTGCGCGGGGAGTGTTTTTTTTCATTTCGCTTGTCCAGCATTTGTTTGCGGATTCTTTGTGGGATGGGGGACTGCGCGGCGGGCCCTGGACCTCCATATGCCTGTCTTATTCAAATGTTTGCGACGCTTTCCTTTGTTCCGTTTCCGAGCTCTCCCAGCCTGCCAGATAACGGCCCATAAAACCCGACAAAAATGCTGTGGCGAGGCGGCTGGGCGCATCTGAGAGCCTTCATCTGTTTACAGCCTTGCGCCTTTACTGCGTTTTGTGGCAGAAAGAAGACTGACTGCTAAGACACCAATATGAAAGTGCAGCTGGTTTTCTTTTTTGTGAAGACGGACGTGTTCTGCAGCATTTCTTTGCACCTTATTCGATTGCTTTGGACGGCAAAGCTTAAAGCGATCACTGTTTTCTTGCATCACGCTGCGACTTTTTAAACATTTTGCCTCTTATTAGAGCTGCTCGTGCGTATGCGATATTTACACGAAAATTATTGTTAAAAACTCTCGTGTTAAATGAGCAAATCAATATATCAATATTTTGAATACACGTTTTAATAATCAGGGTAAACAAACAAATAAGAAATTGACATCAAACTAAAACCTTTCTTGACCCTTTTCAGACTTTTCCATTTGGCTTTTCAAAGGCTTTTCAATACAATGCAATGCGAAGTAATTTTGTAAGACGTTCAGCTAAAATAGCTAAAATATTGCAATAACTGTATATCTCAAGCTGTACATAAATATGACATATAAGGTACAATAAGTGTCTTTCGATAGGGTGTCTAAGGATTCTAACTGGAAAATAAGACGTCAGTAAAAAAACGAATTTTCAAAAACGTGAACTGTTATTGCTTTTTTGGGGGAAGGATTAAAATTTAGCAATCACTCGATGTAAAAAAAATGTCCGTGCGTCTTTTGTTGTTTTTTTTCACCTTTTACATTAATTATTTCAGTATAAATATTTGCCTTAGCGTTACACCGCTTTCATGTTGACTTCGTCCCTGTAGTGCGTTTCTTCCACTGGAAGTGCTCCACATGAGCCGGAAGATGGCACTGTTGCTCCACCAAAAGTGCTAAACCCTTTGTTTCTGTGAACGGAAGTTTGAAGCGGAGGAAAAAGATTCTTCATTGGGATACCATTAACTAAATTAGTCATGTATAATCTGCCCGAAAATTTCTGTAGGCTTATATTTGTTTTCGGGGTATAACCAGTCCGATTACTTCTTTATTAAGTCTCTAATATTTTAGTAAAAGGTTGCATTCCTTTCATTCGTTCTGGCATTTTCCTAAACTTCAAAGTCAGTATTTGTTCTTGCTTATATTTAATCATAAATATTGAAAATCACAGACAGTATACAGTCCATTAGGACTAAATACTACCTCTATTATTTATATACAAAAAAATCATAGATTTTTTTGTATTATTGATTGAATTAAACATTATAAAACTAATGTCTTAGCCTTAAATTCCCTTTTAGACATTTTCCAGACGCATTATAGACGTAAGATTTACATTAAATATTATTTAATTAAATAACATGTACAAAGCAACTTTTTGTAGCAATCTCAAAATCTTTTCAAAATAATACAAGTATTGCATACTCGTTTTTCATTAAGTTAAACTATATCTACGTTGTATGTGTTTTAATTTTACCCACACATTCCCATGTTTAAAAAACGAAAAATTACACGTAACCGTTACTGTGCTGTCTCTGGAAGTGTATACTGCTGTGATTCTTTTAAAAATAATCAGCCATGAAAGATAAGTAATTTTCCAGATATTTATTTTTTAGAAGATCACAGAAAGAAATGAACTTTCAAATATCCAGCAGGGATTTACAATTCCAGTAAACATTCTGAAACATACCCAGAGTTAATAGTGTTTCTCAAACTTGAAATATAAATCAACATATTAGACCATATAGACTCTAAAGTACAACATTGCATGGAAATCCAAATAAATTACATTTATAGGAGTACATTAAAAACAATAAGGTCCATTCTAAATAATCGAGAAACCCACCCTGTTCTGGTAACATTTTCAGCGTAGAAATTGCATTTTCTCCTTAATGGTACTTGGTGAAAAGTCATGTTTTGCAGCTTCTTTTTACAACACATTTGTCACAGTCTAGTGGCTGTAGCTGTAAAGTTAAGATCACACATGCAAAGAAATAACATTTTAATGTAGAAAAACCTGGACGTTTGTTGTCTGAGAGAAGAGAACAATGGATTACCAAAATCCACAGTTACATTATTCCAAGTAGCTTATTTGTTTAAATCCTCACAGCACAGTTTAATGCATGGCATGAACAGCCGACAACCTTTTACGATATTTTATAGTTTGTTAACGCGTTTACAGCCCGCTTTCCACTATAACTGCAGAGGCTTTCCTTTACTTGGCTGTAAGAATCTCTATTAATAACCTATATAAAGTGTGATCATAAAAATATAAGGCTATTCCTGCCTCGTCCGTCTTCATTAGGCTTCCATCCAGTGAGTTAGGTGTTGTGACAAGTTGTTTAAAACTGGCAATTACATTTATATGACCAAGTGCAACTGATACCAATTAACTCGGATCCTCTCACAATTTGCTAATGCAACTCTGAAAATATTCATGCCGATGGAATTTCGAATTAACCCGCTAAGATTGCGTTATTTTCTTTTGCCTATTACCTACACCCTAAAAAGTGATCTTTGCAAAAGGGTAGGGGTACAACTGATGTAATGTACAGCGGCAGATATCTCATTAACTACAAGCTTCAATATATTATTGCGCATATTCTCCCCTCCTCTCTCGCCCCTTTCTCTCTCACTCCCTCTCCCCTTCTTCTTTTCTCCCTTTTTCATTCTCTCACTCTCTCCATATCACAAGCCCGCTGTGCAGTGTCCGTGTGGAAATGCCGAAGCCAATGGGATGAGGATTCCATAATAGATGCAAATTGTCGTGAAAAGACACTGCAAAATATGAAAAAACTCATTTGCTGCGGAGTAAATCACAGAAAACTGTTTACGGACTGGCACCTCGTACTGGAATTGTAATGCAAGACTACATCTGAGGATGAGATTTCATGGAATCGACATGACTGTCGTTTGAACATTTCAAGGGGTTTCTTGAAATACAACATATATAAAACGCTGGAAATTACTAAGAGTGTCTTCCGGAAAACAACGTGCTTTTATTTCTCCAGAACAATAGGTCGATAACAGCAAAAAGATGAGTTCCTATTTCGTCAATTCTCTCTTCTCAAAATATAAAAGTAGTGATTCTTTACGTCCAAATTATTACGAGTGTGCTGGTTTCGCACAAGACCTGGGAAGCAGACCCACTGTAGTTTATGGACCCGGTTCTGGAGGCACTTTCCAACATCCAGGTCAGATCCAGGAGTTTTACCACCACGGCGCGTCCACGCTGTCCGCCACCCCTTACCAACAGAACCCCTGCGCGGTGACCTGCCATGGAGAACCAGGCAACTTCTACGGCTACGACGCGCTGCCGAGACAAACCCTGTTCGCAACCCAAGAAACAGACCTGGTCCAGTACAGCGACTGCAAGCTGACCTCCAGCAACGTCGGCGAGGAAGCGGAGAGCACAGAGCTGAGTCCCTCTCCCACACAGCTCTTCCCGTGGATGAGACCGCAAGGTGAGACCACACGGGATAAAACACTGAAGTCCTCTTATCCAGGATGGGGTTCTGTTTAGTCATGCTGCTGTCCGGCAGCAGGGAAATTTCTCTGCGTGGGTGGCGAGAAGAGGCCTTTTACTGGGTTTTTTGATGTTCAGACTTGTGAATTGCTTTATAGTTTAATGACCCTGTGAAAACCGGAGGCTCGCTGTATTGAAAGTCTTTCCCCAGTTAAACTTTTACTGCATGTTTTATGGCATTATTAGTACGCTGGAATTATTTCTCGGTACGTTGTTTGTTGTAAACCAGAAGGTATGTATGCAGGTTACTCGTGTGTGTGTGTGTGTGTGTGTGTGTGTTTGTGTGTGTGTGTGTGTGTGTGTGTGTGTGTGTGTGTGGGGGGAGTTCGTCTGGCGTGATATGCATAAAGTATGGTATGAATACATACCTTTACTGAAACTTTGAGTAATTTATTTGCACATGTTAAAGCTACCAATAGTCTAACGTATGCATATAGGGTAAGGGGATGACAAACTGTGATTTATGCCCCCACTGTGTATGTTTGTCTGAAACTAGAATGTCCTTGTTTTGCCAGTAGCTGCCGGACGGAGGAGAGGCCGGCAGACCTACAGCCGCTACCAGACGCTGGAGCTGGAGAAGGAGTTTCTTTTCAACCCCTACCTGACCCGCAAGAGGCGGATTGAGGTGTCCCACGCCCTGGGACTGACCGAGAGGCAGGTCAAAATCTGGTTCCAGAACAGGCGGATGAAATGGAAAAAGGAGAACAACAAAGACAAATTCCCCAGCAGCAAATCTGAGCAAGAAGAAATAGAAAAACAGAAAAAGGAAAACGAGCAAGACGAGGAACCGCGGTCGACTGGCGAGGAAGACTGCGACAAAGTGAAACAAATATAGGATTACAAACATGGGGTTGAGCATCCTGATGCTATCGGAGACCTCACTAATCTGAACTTTTGTTTAAGAAACATTGCGTTCGTGTGGTTATTGTTCATTGTTCCAAACAGTGAGGACAGCACGTCTCGGAGAAGCAAAAATATCGTTATCAAGTATAAAGTGTCTGAAGAACTTAAAACTGTTTTACACAGGGAGGTAAAGCGTTACCACTTTTTCCCCAAAGCTGGGAAGCATAGTGACAAAGTAGCTACCTTAATTTGTGGAACAATTAATGTGAAACATTTTTGATGTTAGAATATTATTCTAAAAATTACTTTGGCAGCTGTGTAGATTTTATTAAGTTAATTGGTGCACTTTTTACTGTTCCCGTTAATCTTATGATGACGTAGCAAATGATGAATTCCAACAACATGAAACTGCCTATTTATGCTGTAGGTGCTCTTTTTACGTTGATCCTTTAATAGTATGTTTAGTTGATGGTATTGTATTTTCTATTCTTGGATAGGCATGCGCACAGGGCAAAATAAATAAAAAGGCTTCGTTGACTGTGACACAGTACATATACTGTACTCGTAAATTCTTTTATGGAGACTTGATGTCATGCTTTGTTGTTTTTCACCCTTTGTCTTTGGTCTAA
The DNA here is from genome assembly GCA_900497675.1 of Arapaima gigas. Classification (NCBI taxonomy): domain Eukaryota; kingdom Metazoa; phylum Chordata; class Actinopteri; order Osteoglossiformes; family Osteoglossidae; genus Arapaima; species Arapaima gigas. The sequence goes on from UFQX01000035.1 coordinate 910,533, forward strand.
AGCTGGAAGCACCGAAGGAAAGAGGGAAAAATAAAGTTAACAAGCAAGAACTAGTAATATTTATTTTTAAGTCAAACACATTCACCGGGGTGTATGTGTATCACATTCTGTGTCACCGAATCCCGCAGAAATATGCATCAACGGCTGGTTAACTGCAAAGTAAGGTATGCTACAAATGAAAAGTTAGATGTGGGTTACAGACGATATAACTTAGGGCATCATATAAACGCTTGAAATACTTTAGAGTATTAAAAAAAACATTCTAATCATTTGTAAACATGGGACTTACATACAAGAGCTACATCCCTCATTCACCATATGAACAAAGCAGAAACAATTGGGCTTTATGAAGCTTTTGATTAATGTTATATGCATTAGAATCTGTTTTTTTTTTGTTTACACGCGGTCTTTCGGGGTACAACGGCACTGCTGCTCCATCAGCAGAGGCAAAAAAGCATCAACGGCCCAGTTTGATGCTAAAAGTTTTCGAGCTTCTGGCTCCTGTCAAAAGCCGAAAACTAAACCTGGAACAGATCTCGGGGAGATCAAGAACAAACCCCAAAGTACCACGAACAAAACCCTGCGAGCAGAGATGAAACATTCTGCAAATATCCAACTAAGTACTTAAAGAACAAAAGCAAAGCTGATACTTACATTTTTACCGCTTTGACTTTTTAATTGTATCATTAATCTCGATTTGTGACTGTGGTGTTTACATACCTTAAGTGAACATAAACAATTTATTTTTTAATCAAGACGTGCACCCATTTTCCTCATCAGCTGTACAGTACAGTGGGAAGTCTACGTGCCATTGGGCCACCTTAAATCACGTGGCTCCAGTCACGTGGTCCCGGAGGGAAAAGGGGGTTCTTTTGGTGTAAATCTGGACTGCAGTTCCATAATTTATCACGGTACCTCGTAAAACCGACAGTAAAACGTCCCGGCCTACAAATCACCTGCTCGAAGTATGAGTTCACTGTATTATGCGAATGCTCTGTTTTCCAAATATCAGGCTGCGAGCTCTGCGTTTCCATCTGGGGTCATTGCCGAACCAACTTCTTGCGCTTATGCGTCCAGTTCTCACCGCGCCGGCGGCTATGTGTCCGGGTCTGGGACCGCCGCCTTCTCCACAGTACCGACGCTCTATAGCAGCGGTAGCCGCGGGGACGCGCACCCGCACAACCAGAGCGTGTACTCTGGCAGGTATGGTGTCCACAGCGGCTCCTTCAATATGCACTGCTCCCCCTATGACCAAAGCATGTCCGTGATGTCCTCTGGAGACGTGTCGAAGCAGCTCGGCTGCGCCAGGGCGAACGAGCGTGACACCGACCAACAAAATGAAGGAAACTTCCGCATCTACCCATGGATGAGGAGCTCAGGTACGTGACCCGACTGAGTCCTGCAAGACCACAAAGGAAGCCACGCAAAGTAAACCGGGAGGCAGTCTGAGTTTGACATGACTGAACTAGTATAACCAAGTGGCACAGATAGCTTTTTCCTCTGCTCTTTTCCTATACGTTTTAATGTTCAGTCATTTGTATTATTTGCATGACCCTAATGGTGCCCTGATATTTGTTTCTTGGATATTATTAGCCCGCACTGTATGCTTAACAGGAAATACTGCCTAAGTCGTGCTCAGCTTTGTATTTTCACTCTGTCAGAATCAAAGTTTGAGACATACTACACTGACATTTGGGACTTTCTGCAAGTTCCTACTAAAATTCATGTTTTTATTGTGCCTATTTTACTGTGCTGCTGCACTTTCGACTGCAAAAGACGTAAACATTTGGCACAGCCTCCTGAAATGGTGAGTTTTTGTTCCAGTGAGAAAAAGGATTTTCGGGATTAGTGATAATAAACTGTGTAAAAAGGACGGAGACACATATAAGTTAAGTAGAACAGCAAGGATGGGTCTTCTTGTACCATTGGACGTATGTTGTGCGCTGAACCAGATGACGTCCATTTTTGCAAACCGTTAGCCAAGTTACCTGTGTGTCTGTTGTCACGGCCATTTTCGTGAAAATCTACTTGGACAGGCTGGTGGCTTTAAATACGTGGCTCAGTCTTCAAGAGCTGGGTTTGATTTTGAAAGAATTCTATCCGTACGAATGGACACGTTTCTTTTGCAATGTAATGCTATTAAAAGCCTTTAGCAGGTAAACGTAAAAAAATTGAGACGTTTTCCGCAGTTCACGTATTCAGACACCTTTAATTCGACACAAGCGCTCGAGTCCGCAAAAGTACTAGCGGAATCTCGCAAGGATTTATATGGTAAAAACTATGTAACTCCACAAGAAGTTAAGTAAACAAGATTCTGATTTAACTAATGATAAAGTACTTGCCATTGCCTTTTTCGCAGCCTATATCCATTTAAAGATTAACGAATATAAAGTTCAAGCTTATGCCTATTATCAGGCTACATAGCCCAAAACATGCGGCATTTTATTTATGCACGTTTAACTTGGTATGTGCACTGGAGTTTACTTAACAGCGCAAAACATGAAGCAGATTGGAAAGTGCACGGCTGTCAAACACGTCAATACAAATACACATAAACACACACAATTGTCGTGGCACCACAATGGCGCTTAAACCAATATCATTCAGTCGGAAAGACTTGCATTTGTAGACGGTTCAACTGAGACAATGTGCAAATCGGACAGATGCTTTAAAGCAAATCCTTTTCAGTGAATTACAGAATATACAGCGGAAACGGTACAACGTGTGGGAATTATTTCCCATTCAGAGGCCAGTGTTATTCCTGGTAAATTAAACTTTTTAATCTAAGATGTTACTAAATCTTCAAATAGTTTTAATACAAATGTAACACTAATTATGCAACATATTCAAAAGAAAAAAAACTTGTCTGAAAACTTGTTTTATCTACAAATGGATAGATATTTTATATACCTAGTGCTTGTAGTCATCCTTTATTTCAAACCGTTTTTGAAATGGGCCTACATTTGTGCGGTAAGGTGGCCCAGCGGCGAACGCTGACGCCGCTTATAACTTGCAGTTTCGGACTTGGGTTCAAATCTGCCTAATTTGCCATGTTCTCCCTTTGTTGGGCTGAGTTCCCCCCACCATTGAAAAATGTGCGTATTGGTTTATCTGCGAGTTTTATTTGCCCTTGGTGCGTGCGTGCGTGCGTGCGTGTGTGTGTGTGTGTGTGTGTGTCTTACATTGCTCTGCTGTATAAATGGATAGAAGATGGTAATGAGTAGTGCATCATATCAAGCATTAATAGTGACCTTGGATAAATATGACTGCTAAATACTCGAGAAAAGCGTTTGGTAACTGAAGAAAGTAAGTGCGATGTAGTGAGAAAAGTATACATTAAAAAGTATACAGATAGATGTATTTTATCTTAAACAAGTAGTTTAAGATAAAATATATCTATGTGTACACTTTAAATACGTAACAACAGTTGCTGTTAATTTCACATTCTTCGTTATCCTATTCCGTGCTATCTTATAAATTGTCCTGTATCGCAAAAGCTACTGATAAATTGTTGTGTAAAGTCTTTCTCCGGTGAATTTTCGTAGTGGACGTGTTTTAAGATTGTGTTCCCTGTTCTAAAACAATGATGGAAACCTTAATTGAAAAAAAGTTTTATTTACTTATAAAAATGTTTAGCATTAGTAAAACAGTAACATACATCAGGTTCAAATTGTGTAATATAATACAGATGTTAGAGTTGGCAAGAATGAACATGGCGAGTGTCAAAACAAACTTTAGGAGCTCTAATTGTGTTTTCTGTGTTCCTTTCACTCGAACAGTTTAGTGTGTTCGTCACTTTGTCCGTAATTTAACTTGAAAATACAAAAAAAGTGTTGCAAAATGTATAATATAACATATAGGTTAAACTAAGGCCTTGTAGAATGCACTATTACTGATTCTTGGAATTAAATAAGATACAGATGAAGTTTGTTCTTCTGGCACTGCTACTATCCTTCGATAATGATAAAAGATTGTTCAGAATAAAATTTAAGTTTGATAATTTACTGGGTAAGTTAAGACCTGGGCTCCATAAACTATAAGGCAGCGCAAAAGTGCATGCATTTTCTTTAAAGATTATGCTGTTATAATCGCATACTTCCACTAAAACATGCAACGTAGTATTTTTTTTAGTTTTGCATTACTTTGTTTAATGCCCACGTTTTTTGATTTTTAAGGATCTGACCGGAAGCGAGGCCGACAGACGTACACTCGCTTCCAGACGCTGGAGCTGGAGAAGGAATTCCTCTTCAGTCGCTACCTGACCCGGCGTAGGCGCGTGGAGATCGCCCACGCACTCTGCCTCAGCGAGCGACAGGTCAAAATCTGGTTCCAGAACCGTCGCATGAAATGGAAGAAAGAGAACAAATGCGCTGAGCAAGGATCCCCCGCTTCCGAGGACAAGCCTGGTGTCGAGGAGGAGGAGGAGGAAGAGGAGGAAGAAGAGTAGTGAAAGAGTCACTTCGAGTGACCGAAAACACTATACTGATGTCAAACTGAATGTTGGGTCACATCTTTCCTATTTTGTAGGACAGTGATTATACACTAACTTTTATGATTATTTTGTATTATAAATTTGTTAAGTTAATTACATGTTTTTATGAGATGAAAACAATAAAACGTCTATTTTTATGTTGTAAATATATGTTTGCTTATCTCTTACTCTAACATACCTATGTGATAATGTATTTTGTTACTAGTTTTTGAAAGCAAAATGTGATAATAAATATGAAAATAGCGTGTTTACCGCACAATAGTAATTTCCATTCAGCTTAACGGTCTTAACTTTTCTTATATAGAGAGTACCGTCGGTTGCTGCTTGTGTAAACAACAGTGGCTGCAGAGTCGAAAACAGACTGTCATGTGTAATGCATCTTCGAATTCATGACTTTTGTATATTTTTTTCTGTTTGTAAAGGACAACGTTGTATAATTAAATTTGACACTTCCCTGAGAATAAATAGCTACATTACAGGCTACAGTCCACCACGCAAGATCGAGTCTGGGCCTTTTATTAGGTGCTAAAGAATAATACGCACTATGGTTATGTCCTTTTTCTTTCTCATTATTATTATTATTATTATTATTGTTATTATTATTATTATTATAATCATCAACGCCAGTGTTTTCCCTTTGTAATGAACTGCGAATTTTCCTCCGAGAACTGTTTTTGGAACTGTCTTGAAATGTATAACTTGAAGACTGTAATTTTATAGAATCTCTTCAACTTTACGGGAATCCACCGAGTGATTATCATTTGCTCTGTTTTTGTTACTCATCAAAATAAAAAAGACTATCATATATTTACCTTAAATCTACAGAGATGTTTTCTTTTTGCTTAATGTATGTGTTGCGTTTTTGTATTTTTTATGTAGTTATACGGCATTTTGGTTTGACTACGTGACAAAATCTCTTTTTCAGCTGTAGTGATGTTATTGTTGACATTTGCAAAGCGTTAGGAAATACGGACAGATTTTAATTGCTAACTTGACTTTGATGCTATTCTTCCTCTAGTTAGAAATTCTTGAGTACAGTAAATGTTTCTGTGCATTGGGCATTGAATATTTAACATGTAATGTTTTGTGGAAAATACAAATCTACACAGTCGACGTAACACATACATGTCCCACATCAGTTTTTTAATTGTTGCGTTAATAGAAAAATAAAACACGGACACGCGAGTAATGATTTCTATATGCAGCATGTAGCCTGTTTACGGTGAGCTTTTATTAATATTTAAATTTTGTCAAATATTAGAACAAAACTTGGACTTTTATTTTCGAAATGTATTAGTACAGTTGAAAAATGTGAAATCCTATTTTCCCTATAAACAGTAATCAAGTTTCTAAGTTAGAAATTCTTAAGTATTTCATCAGGAATATTTTCAAAGGAATGTTTTCTGCAGCTATGAAAGAAAAGCTGTAGTATAATGAAATAGTCCCCTTGCTCGGACAGTTGCTTTATCTGTGTAGTTTCACACACATGTTTTTCATAGCTCAGCATAAGCATAACCATTAAAAAACGTCTAAAGCTACGCAATTCCGCTTCTACCGCTTTTGCAGAGAAAAGATGGCGACGGAGAGATGACTGCTGCTAAACCACTCGCGAAGAAATGCAATAAATTCCTTGTTGTTTTATGAAAATTTACAACTTTGTGATAGAACTTTATGAGTGGCTGGGTTCTGGGATTGGCCGAGGATGGTCATGTGGATAGTTAACCGTGAACATGAACTTTTTATGATTTCCCAAGTGGTTATATTGGAGCATTCTTTCGGCCACCACGCCTTCTGTAGCAACACTGTCCTTCTTAAAGGTTCTTGGCTCCTCTTCGTTTTGTGTAAATGAAAAAATACACATATGATTAGTGTCATGGTTTCTGCTGCAGATAGTTGCAATGAGCCAGTTCCGTTGTGCTATGCTAATACGAGCGGCTCTGATTAGGATTTCCGCTGCAATGAAGGGTGAGCGCGAAATCTGGGCTCGATGGAGATCATCTCATTTTTCATACGGGGATTCTGCTCACTTTGCTAATGTAAATGACAGAGATGGAAGTGGACGGTGCCTCGCGCTAATGGCGGGACAGATTGGAGCAACAATAAGGTCAGACAAAAAACAAGAACTTAATCATTTCCTCCAGGCCGTCAAGGGGCACGATGAAGAATTGTCAACAAAGGTAGGATTGGCTGTCATTCGCTTTTTCCTTTATGCCCTGGGACTAAACTCTGAACGTATCGATATCACATGTGTGCGTAATGGAAGCACGCAGTCAGCAATGTACATGTTGCTCTTGTCGGATATGCATTTGCTTTCTGCACATTTTGGTCGGTCATGCAGTTTCGTTCATTTTTACAGTGAAACTAATTTTCAGTGTGTCATAGTAGCCACCTGAGGTGTGCTGCATAGAGGTGCGAGTCGATTCTGGGGTGTGTGTGTGTGTGTGTGTGTGTTTGAGAGAGAGAGGGAGAGTTTGGTGAGGGAAAGGTGTAGCTGTATTGATCTGTATTGGTTCTTTCCTCCTAAATGTTGCTGATGGTGTCTTGGGACGGCTGGATATGTTTATTTTGAACGGAAATATTCTTATGCAAGCAGAGTTTGCAGAAACGTTTTTATGTAGAGATTGAGCACTATGCGGCAACGGTTTTACTGCTATGCTTTGCGCTGTGGAGAAAATCAATGCATCGGACCCATACTGAACTTATCTTTTCATTTCTCAACATTAAAGAGCATTGTTCCGAAAAGCCAAGCCGGAAAATGACATTTTGCCTCTGATAGTATGAATTATTCATTCCATATCAAAATGACCTGCCTTTCAGGGAAGAATGTTGTTGTTTTCACTTGCCCTAACATCATCATGCCATTTTATCTTCTGTTTTTTAAAATAGAATTGACTTGTACATTTAGCTGGAGAACTTTCTAAAATATAAAAGTATAATACTCATACATGTACTGCTTCTGCCTCTTTCTCTGGCTATTTGCCTGCATTCTGTGTTGTTGCTCTTGTAATGACTTACTAAGGTATTTCGTTGATATACTGCAGGTACCATTTCTCAAGCGTTACCACCACAAAATTACTTTAGTAGAATGAATTTAAAATATTTCATAATTAATAACTGTACCGAATGGCATATCGTATGTATTTTTAGTAGATATTTCTATTAATCGTTTCAGCTTAATTGTGAATGTGTTTATTCCAAGCAGTTTCGTGAATGATGAATTTTATTCATTTTGAAGCAAAACCCCGGGCACAGGAGTACAGAGTTATATTTATGGCATTGTAACTGTGTTTATGGCAAAGCTGTACTACCAATAAAGAATTTATTATTATTATTATTATTATTATTATTATTCAATGGATACATAAAAAAATTATTACGATAAATTATAACTTCTAGGTTTACATTTAAAACGCTTACCATGTCACAGAGGTGTGATCCCCAGATTTAAATGAATGCAGTCATTCTGCAGCAATACCCCCTTTATCTTGCTCTTTGGGTCCATCTAGCGTTCAGTTACCAATAATGGAAAATACTGTATAGGCCGGAGGTACAGGGTCACAAATGGTGAAGGATAAAGAAAATGTACTTGTGTGCTCTTTTGTGAACGGGAACTGTTACCTTGTTTTCACCGTGTAAAAAGAAACAAGTGAAAAATAGCTGTGTTGGCAGTACCGCCTTTTTGTAGGGAGGAGGGGTCTGTGCTTCGGTAATATAAAATACAATATAACAGAGATACTATGTATGCTTGCAGTGTGCCGACGTTTTCGTTTGTCTAAATCTGCCTCTCCCAGGTTTCCATTATCCTTCCCTTAAGCTGAACTGGCTGTTGTCTTTGTTCAGCTTCCCCTAGCGTCAACAGCTGACCTTCCCAAGGTTAACCGAGGGGTTTTCTCTGTTCAGTCAACCTGTCGTCTGCACTCCGCTGCCTTTTCTGTATCTTTACTGTTGTTTACGCGTTTTATTTCTCTAAAACAGGTTTTGCAGGGTGCTTACTTTTATCAGCAGGGGTATGAAAATAGACCAATAGTGAAGGGAGAAGGGTTGAGGGCTATCGAGGCTAAACCTTTACAAATAGCATAATGTATAGACAGTATATGGTAATTAGGGCTTAGTCAAAAAAATGTATTACTTCGACTTACTATAATCACTGAACAATAAGATACGTGCAGTACAGGAAGCACATTGTCGGTGTTGCTTTTAATGCTTTTAATTTTTTAAAAAATCAGATAATCTTAATTTGAAGCGGTTGTAAAACTGACATTCTTTTACACGGAACGTTTGACTAGAGGGCTGAAGATGTCTCCATTTGTAGATTCCATACATTACAAATTTGCAACCCTGCGGGTGAAAACGGAGGTAAAGCGGACAATGCCGTAAACGTTCACCTTTTAGTGTTCACCGGGTAGGGAGATGATTCGACCAGTTAGCACTGTGACTAACTGAACTGCCGTTGTCTGTGAATGTCTGTGAATAGCTGTGAATGGAAGTTCTTTCTCCAGGAACAATGAAGTAAACAGAAGAAAGGTGCGGTCTACATTCACTGGTCAGACTGAGTGGCTGGGCCCTTTCTTTTTCTCACTTAGCAGGTTTCACATCCGTGTCTTATACAGCTGAATCACTGTATGATATCGAGCTTGCGCTTCATAAAAATGTATACTTAGTTAATTATGGAACGACCGGCTACACAGTAATAATCCGTTTAAATTCTTAATTTCTGACTTTTTCCTTTACTACCTATAACACGGGCCTTTGTGCGTTCCGAAAATACACCTGGAACATAATTATTCCGTAGCTTAGGCAAAAACGTAATTTTGTTGTATGAAAGATAAAAGTGAAAATGATTCTAACTTGCGCTTCACCGATTCCTTCGACATTAAAGCATGTTGTAACAGGAAAAATGTGCTCGGAATGTCTTCACTTTACCAAAAATAGCTTAATCGTCATTTTGCTTTCTTCAATTCAGCGAGTTTCTGTAACCACAAAGGGGTATGAAAAGCAGAAAATGGTAAATTTTAGCATGGTTGTGCGTAAATTTCTACAGCCTTTTCTTGCTACACTTACTACTACACTTACTAAATTACTACACAACTAACTAGCTATCTTGCTTAAATAAGTCAAAACACAACACAAACGAACTCATTTTATTATATTTTAATAAATATATTATGCAACAAAAACCGCATGTTTTAAAAAGTTTAAATTGTTGAACAAATATATATCTGTCAGAAAAACTGACTATTAATGACACCTCATAACGCATAATGCACAATCACAGGTAATAAAATCATAAAACTGATGATGTAACTGGTGATATAAAATTTCCTAACACGGGGTAAAAACAGGAATATTGCTGAAATATATTAATTTGTCTGACACACGTTAAAAGATTATGAAACAAACCACCAGCATCTATTAACATCAGTTCGCAGACAGATTATAGACATATATGAATAGGGGTACACTGGTTTATACTTACAAGGGGAAAGTTAGCTGATACACGAAGCTCGAGATGTTCAACATTAACCATAAGGATACAAGCTTCGCCCATTTTGAACAACTGAACTTAAAATATCCTCCTCTTAGATATGCATCCTGGCTGGAGTTTCCGCTGTCCACTTGCTTCCTCTTCCAAACGTTACCTTCCACGCGTTTTTTTATCTTACAGTACTGTTTTCTCAACACTCCACAAGTGTTTTCCGTGGCTCTGGATACAACCGGTGCACAAACGCAGACTCTGTGAAGAGAAAAACACGAGTAACTACAAACTATCTACCGGGAAATACAATTTCCTTTAACTGTTCTAGTCTTAAATTTATTGCGCGCTACGCCGTTTAAGAAAGGGACTGCGAAGGGGAATGAAAATATTTAAGAAATACAACTGATAATATTTGTATTGCTGAAACAGTGACAGAAACTTAAATCGAGTTTAATTTAAAATTAACACCAAAAACTCCAGACCTGAGTGGAAGTACGCATGATATTAGAAATCTACGTTAGAAATGCAGATGTATACAGTGTATCCGCTTCTGATTTGGTATTTTTTCACATTAGCGAAAATAAATGCGTCACATATATTTCGCAGTGGTAACAAAGATACGACAGTGGGGGAAAATTTTTGAGGTCATGTAATTTTCTTTACTGAAAATAGTGTTTAAATTAATTGCCTTGCTGATAAAATCAATTTGCATAAAAACAGACATACAGGACCCTGGTTGCAACATAAGTTAGTATACAGACAGAAGATAAACTTATTAAAGCAATTATTTCCTTCAGAAAAAGAAAAAGGCTTGAGTGGAAAAAAAAACTGCAGTATTGGCGGCTATATCATGTTCGACAAACTGTCAGAACAAAGCAAAAAACGTTCTGGTGCATCAGTTTTTAAATTGCAGCCCATATCTTATAGTCTCTAACTGTTGATATTACTGCTGCTTTTACACGTTTGTTACGGATATCTTTAAAATGTGAAGATTTCAGTCAATAAAGCGATGTCACCTAACAAAAAATATATAAGCTTGCATGTTGCGCTTTTACGTAAACAAATGGAAAACGCAAGTGCCATATGCAGATTTATGTTTTAAAACATTTAATTTTTAACAAAATGCAAATGTGGATTTAGGAAATTCGTATATAAATGTTACTGTAACATTCACTTTTGCTGTACTTTCACTGAAATTTATTTGTTGTCGCCCACGTGTATAAATGTGTATAAATATTCAATCTAACACTTAAAATGAGTTAGTTTGCGTGATTTCATTGGAAGCGGAGGTCAGACGGAGTAAAACGTCTGAGCTTTGTGGTTCGTGCGGGGGTCCCCCCTGCGCGTGCATGCCGAACCCCCTCGTGGGTGCTGTTTTGCTATCACGGGCGTTCGCCATTGGTCAGCCCCTGATCAGATGGTACAGATCCCCTCTGTCCCGCACTGGCACCTCGCCACCCCCCTTCAGCTAAAACCCAATCTCCGATAAACTACTAATAGCTAAACCACTTGGAATATATAACACAACAAATCATAAAGCCGGGAAAAGAAGTGTACCCTCCCAATGAGTTCCTATTTTGTAAACTCAACTTTCCCCGTGACTCTGCCGGGCGGACAAGAGTCTTTCCTGGGACAGATACCGTTATACTCCTCTGGATACACGGATCCTATAAGACACTATTCTGGAGCTACCTATGGAGCCACCGGTGTCCAAGACAAGTCTTACCCGTCTTATTACCACCACCAGAGCAGTGGTGGCTACGGGCGGAGCAATAGCGCGGCCGGTGCCTGCGACTTCACAGCGGGCAGTTTTTACAGAGAGAAGGAGCCCGCGTGCGCGCTCGGCAGCCTGGAAGAGCACCCTCTCCTCCTGAACCCGGAGCAGCGCAAATCGGACTCCTCGGGCCACATAAAAAGTATATTTTCCGACAATGAGGAAATCAAGTCAGCCGCTCCTGTCTACCCGTGGATGCAGAGGATGAACTCATGCAATGGTGAGCGGACGTGCTTGGTCTTTCTGTGTCGCTTGTGAAGTTGTCTGCATGCTGTGGCTGATCCACAGCGCGTGGCTTTTGTACAAACTGCACTCAGCTTGGCGATAATACAGTGGCAGTGAGCAAACACCACGTCCAGGGCTGGGGCTACATGCAGTGTGACATTACTAATGTTCCCCGTGCTGTTTCACGTTTATTCCGGCTCAGAACTATTAAATTAAAAATGCATCTGGATTTTCCAAAAAAAAAAAAAAAAGAAAAAAGAAACGTCGCTTTCAAAATTAAGAGATGTATCTACATTGGAGCTTCATTACACCCATATGGCACTGGAGAGTTTATGTTCCTGATTAGTTATATTACAGAAAACACTGCAAAATGTATATATTTAAATAGTTTACTTGCCAGTTCTCTCGGCTACCTATCCAAGTTTCACTTGTTTATGACTATGGTAAAAAGTGCCTTTAAAGAGTACAAATAAAGTGCTATTGCAAGCTCAACAGGCAAAAGATAAGATTTTGCCTGTGTAGTACTGCAGCATTATGGTGATAAGATGTTTTAAATACCATATGGTCACTATTTTCCTTTTTTAAAAGAAGACTGTTCGCAGCATGTCCCCTGATTTGTAATGTGATCTACATACCCCTTTTCATTAAGCTATAAAGTCTTCTTTGAACCAGTTACATTACAGCTACATTATAAGAATTTCGGCCTTAATAATAATAACAATAATAACAACAATAATAATAATATTTAGAAGAACGTATTTACCGTATTATTTTATTACTCCTGTGTCACTGTTCCTATTTTACACTAACGGTTAAAAATAACTGGATTAATTGTCACTGTTTTGTTGATTCATAATATTTGGACAGTTGTTTTCTTGGTTCTAACCAGTTTCAGCTCACGTCGCCCTTGAGCACAGACAGACTGAACTATTTTGGACACATGTATCTTTGTCATATTTATACGCATGTTTTGAGCTGTTTGCCAAAAGCAACATGGTATAAGAAAGTGAAACAACTGGAGGCTACGGTCCCCTGGGGAAAGGGAGCCCTGAGTGATCCTTCTCTTTCTGTTTTTTGACAGGGGGCTTCGGCAGCACTGGCCGGAGGGGTCGTCAGACCTACACACGGTACCAGACCCTCGAGCTGGAGAAAGAGTTCCACTTTAACAGGTACCTGACCAGGAGGCGCCGCATCGAGATCGCGCACGCACTGTGCCTCACCGAGCGCCAGATCAAGATCTGGTTCCAGAACCGCAGGATGAAATGGAAAAAGGAGAACAAACTGATCAACTCCTCGCAGAGCACGGCTGAGGAGGAAGAAGAAAAGAGGACGGAATGACGGATACGACAAGAAAAGGGGAAAAACAGAAATGACTACTGTGCAGTTGAATAAAACAGAGACTTGCCTCTTTGAAAAATGTGCACCAGTATAGTCGTTCGGTGATTCTGTAGCATTCCTGGCGTCCGTCGTATTTTCAAATTGTGATTTTTAATACTGTTTCTGGACATTGACTATGTTTGTGCCTCGTCTCATGTCAAACAGAACTACTTGATAAACATGTCGGATTCATGTTCATATTTAAACTGTATATACTTTAAGGGAAATGATTTCCTGCACGTTAAAATGTCATTTTTTTCTTTACACGTTAAGTACCCGGCGTCAAAATGTTCCGTTTCTTGAAAATTTAGGAAATAAAAAGCTAGTCAGAGGGTAAAACAAAAGTACACAGACTGCCAAAATGTTTATATTTTAACCTTTAACTTTATACATAAATGTGTTTGTACATTTGTGGCAGAAGGTATCTAATAGAGAGATCCCTCAACGTGTTTTTCTTGTATTTAAGAAGCTAGGCAACTTGTGTTGTAAATGTCATAAAAATGATTATGTCAGACGATGCCCTGTCCAATAAAAGCAGTTAAGTGAAATTAATATATATATATTTTATTTTAGTAACCGCTTGAGCACTAAACTGTTCTGTCTTATTAAACAAACCAGGGCCCTTCTGATGAACACTGACATCTTGTTTATTTATTGAGTACTGACACGCTCGTGCGTCTGCCACATGCCACAGGAGTTCTTTTCGTGTTACAGTGTGACATAAAACGGGAAAATATTCAGTCATTATCCAGACATGAACCAACAGCTTATAAACTTATAGCTTTCAACAGGAGTAGAGCTATGGCCATCCCCACAGGGGATTTAACCGAGGTAGAGGTCGCGAAAATGTCTTTGGGTGGTATCATACATACTTTTAAAGAAACTCAGTCACAACTGTGGTTATATTTATACAGCTAAACATATTTCATATTTTTATGTATTTACCTTAGAAATGGTTCGCACACCTTGTACGTTTGACCCATGTTTAAACATTGCTGGCGATTACACACCACTGCTTTCAGTACTTTCTGACTTATTTTCAGATATGATAAAGCAAAAAGGTTCGGTGTTAAGGGTTAATATGTTTCGCAAATAATGGGCAGTTATGTATTTTATTGACATTTAACAGTTGAAACGCTCTCACCTCCGCCACCAACGCCCATCTTCCGTCACCTGCTGTCACGCATTTCACAAATACGGCGATTAGTTGAATATAATGGTGAAAGGCCTGCATAATCTACAGCATCCATTTAAATGCGTGTAAAGAGGACGCTTTAGATTAACTAACAAAAATCACTGATGTTCCTCATAGAAATTCTAAATTTTCAATATCGCGTTATAACGTTCAGTGATGAGCCGAACAATAAGTAAATTCTGAGACAAAGGTCGATATGTTGCGCACTGCTGTTGCAATGATAGAAAAAAACTTTCATTAGGTGTATACGAACATGGATTTAAGTGACAATGTACCTGAGACGCATAAATAAATAGATAAAACAATAAAATTATCCCTTAGTGGGGATTTACATTATTTCCAATTAGGTGCACTGATTATTGATCCCAGACCCTACTGCCTTCCATCACGAGCTAAACAGTTTAATGCATAAAATCTCAGCATTAAGGGCAAAGTAAAGATTGTCTTGTAACATGTTTAATAATACTTGGCATTATAGCTTTCGACTTTGCTTTTTATTTTTGTTACAGGTAGTATATTTTCTTCATTATCCCATCCATATTTTTGTCATTGCTGTCTCCAGTAGAATATGTTTGTACATTTCTGACTGTTGGTTGTGAACACAGCTGATACGTTAATATGAACCATAACAGTGTGTTTAGCAAAATGCGGAATGTAGGTAAGAATACTGCATAGAACGCTGAATAAAATGTTAAAAGAAATCCTCTTTTCTGTGCAATAAATTAAGTTCCCGGTAGGTGACGCTCTCTGCCAACGCGGAGCACAACCTTGCTGTTGAGAGGCGCATACTGAGTCCAGCTTAACGATTCTCATCTCGTCATCATTTGTAACCACAGAGCATGAATTACCTCTTGAAGTCATCAGTGAGAATTTACGACTGGTCAACAAAAGCACGTGATTCCCAAACGCACCCCCACCCCCCATATTTGGCTGCATACATAGCAAAAACGAAGTACAGTGCATTGCTATAATTCATTAATACATCATAAATCGTGAAAACACGGCGTTATAACGAGCGAGATCTACAAATCAAGCCCTCCACAATAAGCTAAATGAGCTCTTACTTTGTAAACTCGTTCTCAGGGCGCTACCCAAATGGCCCCGACTACCAGTTACTAAATTATGGAAGTAGCAGCAGCGCTATGAGCGGCTCGTACAGGGACTCCGGCACCATGCACTCGGGCTCTTATGGCTACAGCTACAATGGAATGGACTTGAGCGTCAATCGTTCACCGGCCAACAACCACTTTGGGGCTGTTGGTGACAACTCCCGGGCGTTCCAGCCGTCGGCCCCGGAGTCTCGGTTCAGGCAGCCATCGAGCTGCTCGCTCTCGTCTCCCGACTCTCTTCCCTGCGCCAACACCACCGAAACTCTGGGACTGAAAAGCTCCTCTTCCCCTTCTGACCAGAACAACACCACGACCAGCAACAGCAGCACACATTTCACAGAATTAGACGAAACGAGCGCTTCTTCCGAGACCGAGGAAGGCACCATCAGAAGCAGCAACCCTATCCCCCGGACACAGCAGCAGCAGCAGCAGGAATCCACCGCGACCTCCACCACAGCATCGGGCGATGGGCAGGCGCCACAGATATTCCCCTGGATGCGGAAGCTACATATCAACCATGGTATATATGCCGACGCACGACAAATGTGCACAAATGTGCTTTTGCTTTTCGTAAAACTGCGTGATGTTTTGTGTTTCATAGCCTGAAATAGGGTTTATTTGCGGCTATTCCCCAAAAGCACCATAAATCTTTCAGATGTAGCTTCTCGAACTCAAAGGGAATGGGGAAGGAGAACAGAGGGCAATAACAGGGAGACTTGTGAAGTTTCCATTCCTTTGGAAACTTCACTTTATTACGTGCGAGAACTCGTTTATATTTAGAGAAAGAAAAACAGTCATAAAATGGAGGGAATGGAGACAACATGACAAATTTAAACGTGAAAGTAATGGGCTACGGTAGTGAACGAACTGGGGAAGAGAAGCTTATACAATAGAAAATATTCAAGCACGCAGTTTGCCGAGTTTGTAAGTTT
The DNA here is from genome assembly GCA_900497675.1 of Arapaima gigas. Lineage (NCBI taxonomy): Eukaryota > Metazoa > Chordata > Actinopteri > Osteoglossiformes > Osteoglossidae > Arapaima > Arapaima gigas. The sequence continues at coordinate 927,113 of UFQX01000035.1, forward strand.
GAGCTGGCTTTTTCTGAGACTCAAAAATAGCCTGAATCCAGTCTTTGTAAACTGCAGGATTCAGCGTTCATTTTGACATGGGTTGGAAACTCGTCGTTCTGTGTCATAATTCTTCCATTTTACGTGCGACTATGCCGACCCTAGGCTGTCTAGGTTTTGTTTTCTGATAAAAATGAGTCTGCGTTCAATAATGGTTATCCTTACGTTTTGTCCACGCTATTCAGATATGACTGGACCAGATGGGAAAAGGGCCCGAACTGCATACACCCGCTACCAGACGCTAGAGCTGGAAAAAGAGTTCCATTTCAATAGATATCTAACCCGAAGGAGGAGGATAGAGATAGCCCATGCGCTGTGTCTCACGGAACGCCAAATTAAGATCTGGTTCCAGAATCGGAGGATGAAATGGAAGAAAGACAATAAACTGAAAAGCATGAGCCTTGCAACTGCAGGCAGCGCCTTTCAGCCCTGATTTTCACTCCAAGAGTAAAATGAGAAGTAAATGAGAAAATGAGAAAAGAGAAAAAAAACACTATTCCTCTGAGTACTGTACAGTGCAACCCCCTTACGGTATGTTCTCGATGTTCTAGACATCTTAAGATTTCACTGTGGTACTGCTAACACATAACTTGTGTTCAACTGTTACTGTTTTTATTACGATGGTAAATATTATCTGGATGAGAAGAATGCTCTCCAATGCCTGTTGCTATTGTTCTGAGTATAGTTGATGTGTAAAGTGCTATGATGAAGCTTTCTTGAAGGTTAGCATGTTTCACGTGAGCTCTTAAATGTTGTAACTTATTTACGACCTATAACAAATGTATAGTTTAACTTTACAATAATATGAGATAAATACAATTAGACTAGTTGTAATTTCAGTGCTTCTGCAGGAGCTTTGTTGTGTGTTTCATATCCTTGTTACGTTATATGCTGTTATATTTGTTGTTCATTTAATATATTTTGCCATGCTAACATATGGTTTAGTTATTTTTGAAAAAAGAAAAAGAACAGAAAATAATTGTAAGCACTAGCTGCTTTCTTCCGTACATAAGTGTGTAAAAATATGTCAAAATGGCAACTGTATATTACTGGATCACTCTGATGTCCTGAACCAGATGTAAATATTAGACATTTATATTGTGACAAATAGACTATTTGTAGTGGACAGAGTGAATGACAAACGTTCTGTGGAAAACTGCAACTATTACGTCGGACTGCCTGTAAGCATTTTGCCAATAAGCTTTTTGTATTTGTTTGTAGCTTAACTTAAAGTGAAAATAACAAAAATAAAGTTTCTCTGATTTAGACCTTATGTTTTCATGCTTGTAGTGAATCTTTCATTTTCTCTCAATGATGTGATAAAATCACGACTCATAACGTTGTGGTTTATTTACTGAATCCCGCAGACAAATGCGTTCTCGCGCGCGCGGGTGCGCGCGCGCGCGCGTGTGTGTGCGCGTGTGTGTGTGCGTGCGTGTACATGTGTGTGTGTCCGCGCGCGCGCGTGCGCGCGTGCGTCCATCCATGTAAAAAGTACAAGTTAATGTGTTTGAAAAAAGCTCAGTGTAACTTAGAGGTAGTTAAAAACACATAACAGATCCATATGCAGGTGTAATCTAACACAAGCTAACACAATTATCTCTTGTACTAAAACAAAATGCGCCAACTTTCAAAATGACTGTAAACAAAAAGACCAAAAGAAATAGCACGAAAAACCAGATAACACAATAAATAGTTTTAACTCAAGCCCATTCGTACTCTTAAAACGTATCAGTTTCAGCGGGATATCCTTTTCAATCTTAATACCCTAAGAATTAAAAATGCGGATGCATCTCGTTTACATCTCCTTTACAATAAAGAAACTTTGAACTTGTAAACTTACCAACAATTCCCCCAGTCTTATGATACTTCTCCTGATACTTTTGAGAGCTGATCACCAGTTCTGCCAAGAAACCTGTGGCCGTGTGGCTTAACGCTGCTTACGTTTAGCAATTTTGCTTTGCCAAACTATACCAAAAGTAGCTATGACATTTACATGTCAAATGGATGAGGGTTTTATCTTGAAGTAAGATCGTAAAAATTACCCAGGCCATAGACAGATACCCCTCACTGGCTCTCAAAAGTCACGTGGGATCCATAAAGTTAGTTTTATGGTTTTGGGGAGTTGACAATGTACTATATATTTCACATTGTAGAATGAAAGTGACGGTTTAACTGCGTCGAAGGGATTCTAAAGGGTCAGTAACTACTGAGGACATTGCAAAGCCTGCCCTAATACCAGCCCTGCTCTTGCTTGTTGTCGAGCCTGTACGACTTGGTCACTGGGTTACATTTTAAAGCTGCAGTGTAATGAGAAAGGATATTTTCACTTTGGTGAAGTAAGACCAGTTCCTGTACAATCTAAATTTCTTGATGACTCTTTCTTGGGCGAGGAAGGAAGGCGGGATGAGACTAACCAATCCTGGTGTCACATCTAATAGTCCGATTGACTCTCCTTCCCAGTTGATTGCAGTGGTGGTGAGTCCATGTGATTATATAAATTCTAGTCATTTTTATTAGAAACACTGTATGCATTATAAATGTGCGCATTTACATGTCTGTAGCCTGTCTGTGTGTGCTCGTACTTAATCCCTATGTTGGAGGATATAATATTGTTTTATATGTATTTGTTTGATCAGTCTTTTACTTTCATTTGAAAGCAAGGAGCAGAAAGTTAACTGTACTGCTGATTTCTGTTGTTTAAACTATGAACTAGTAGCTTATAATAGTTCTGTTTCTTTAATTGTGTATTCGAATTCAGCAACAAAACCAATTAGATGTGATTTGAAAGCAGCTTCTGAGAATAATCACAATAGGCTCACCAAGTAATATGTAACGATTACAGATGTTTTAACCTGAGGTGTAAAACATAAGAACAAATAGGTTCTTCTGAAATCATATGCCTTGTGTTATATTTTTTATGAAATATGGTGCAATTTAGCATAATATTACCAATGCAGATGTTCACCAGGGCAAGATATATACCCTGCGACATATCCAAGTCCAAAATCTCCACAGAAAAGATTAGATAATTCCAGGATTTTATCATGTTTACTGAACACAGTGTTTGGTACGTTTGGTACTGAACCAAAAGGATAATCCCAAGAGTAACTAGGAGACAATGTAATGTTACGCAATAAAATTCCCTTTTAAAACAATGGAAAAACGTGTCATAGGAAAACTTTCGGCGTTAGAATTTGTTCGTGATAAATCATACTAAAGCTGAGACCACGAAAGAGACCCCGTAATGAAAGCCTCAGGTAGAATATTGTTGTTCATCTTGTAAAAATTAAAAAATGTTCAGTGTTCCTCAACCGATCAAGAGGATGAAGTACAAGTCTGAAGTTTTTAGTGCTCAGAGTTGTGGTTTCCAACGTATTATCCTACTATTCGCAATATTCATGAAGAACAGTGTTTTAAACCTCTTTATAAATAAAATATGGCTGGAATCTAAATTCCAAAATGAGTCACAATACGTTTATGAAACATAAAGTTGACTAGTAGACAACTAATAGAATGGATTCTATTTTTGCATGATTGTTTAAATTACACATTTCATTTATTGCATTAAAGCTTTTACAGTTGATAACAAATTGAACTGGATATTAAAAGTTTCTGGAACACTCTTCTACAACCGTACTGCTAATAATTTCAGAAAAAAATCAATCTAAGTTCAATCAGTATAATCATGGACTTGATACTCGTTGTCCCAAAAATACTAAAAAAACCCCACTGCTGATTCAAATTTGAATCGAATTTTTATCAAGTAATGTGAATTATTACAGCTATAATTAGGAGACATAAATATTTATGCACAAAACAGATGACTAATTTCACCACAGAACCCAATCTACAATGTAAAACGTGTATAAAAGTTACAAGAAGATCACGAGCAAAGTTTGCCTCATGCAAATAAGAAAGAAAATTTTGGAAGAAATTTTTTTATACCAGTTCAGTTTTTTCTATCATGTATTTGAAATAGCAACATAAACTCAGTATACAGAATGTGGACTTTAAGCCATCCTCTCTTGTCCGTTGTGTGTTACGGTGTAGTCTGGGAGTCCTGCGTTGTTTTCTTCTTCTCAAGTCGAATAAACTAAGGAAGTTTAAGGGAGTAAACAGGAAAGCGAAGCTCTGACTGAAGAAAGGCGAGGACTTCCATTTCATTTTTCACCAGTTTCCTCTTGTAGTCATAGAACTTCAGCCCTTCACCCTGGTCTTCACAAGAGACATCTACCAATAAAACAACTAAAATCTCAGTATCGATTTAAACTTAGCGTATCTCGAATTTAGCCCAATCTTAAGAGGTCTTGTTGGAGAACAGCTAAGCGAAAAGTAAGCGTGATACAGGTATGTATACGTATAGTTTGGAGCAGTCAGAATTGGAGAACATGCCCTTTGTTATAAACCAAAAAATTTACAGAATAAAGCTCAAAGTCTGCAGTGCAGAAGACAAAAAAATACAAAGGGAAGATGCACTAGCATGTAACGCTAAAACGTTTGTTCTTAGGAGGAATGGTAAAGTTGTATATGTGCGGTTACTGCACATTGTTACCTATTATCATACCTCGATCGTTATTTTGAATATTCAAAAACCATAGCCACATATTGCACATGGGATCAACATTATTTTGGTCTTTAAAATCAAGCCAGGTGTAGCTCAACTGACATAGGTCAACACAACGATTCCAAGCGATTAAATTGGCATTTTAACAGTGTAATGCATTTTGCATATTGATAGGAGTAATCTGTGCACAGATCTCATCAATAATTCATAGGGATGGGATCATGGCGAGGTCAGCAGACGAGTGTTGCAAAGGCCTCTATTCCGTGGAGAAGGAAGGCTCCGTACAATACAATGAGTTTATCCCACACAATTACGCCTTCACCGGCATGTCAGCACAGCAACTTAGAGGGGAAAAAAAACCAAAAAAACTTTTCTTTTGACATTTCTTTATCTTGCTTTTTCCTGTGCCAGCCAGTTATCTTGGACATGATTTTCTCGTTCTTAAGTAAGCTTTTTTCTGATATTGTTTTTTTTAAATTTTATTTTCAAAATACGGTTTCATCTTCTTGCATTACTTAAATAAGAAGTCAGGCGTAACTGCTTTTCATATCTTCTTAGCGCAGACAGATTTCTGAGGCATTTTAATGCGTGAATGAATTCTTTATTATTTTTGGCCTTTTTTAAAACTTTATCTTGAAATGCTTAACGAAATTTGTGTTAATCCTTTATGAAAAGTTACGTATTTATGATAAACTACATTGCCACAGTATATAACACTTGATCTTATTCGTATTAATTCATTAGATATTAACAGTAGGTAAGAAGGAACAGTAATAGTTTAAAAGTACTGAAACGTTAAAACAAATTTCAAAGGTACTTTGCGGCTTACTTAGTCATACACATACTGAATACTATTTATGATGCCGTTCAGTTTTTAAAATAGTTTTGGGATTTTATAGTACTTATAATCTAGCTACATCTTTGATAACATCTCGCAGTATTCAGTTTCTTGTTTTGCCTTTACCAAAATTATGAAATATATCATTTAAAGTTTGATTTTCACATGTCACGAAAGATTCTGAATTGAGGCTAATCCCATTTTTACAACATTTAACCTTTCTATTTTTGTTGCTGAAAAGATATCCTGTGACTTCAATTATACTTTGTGGAGCTTTTTTTCAAAAACACGTTGTCTAACTTCTTCGAAGCAGCAAACGATGTCAAATATGGGGAAAAAAATGGTCGGAAAAGGATGTGCCGGCGTTGTTGCTTTAGCTCAGCCTGGGCACAAACTAGTGGAAACAGCCCATTGCCGAACATATGTGCACGTGCCACTTACTTTTGCCTCTTTTATTCCCTTTATTCACGTTAATATACATTTAACATTTACATAGGAAGATATTCAGGTTAACCTATTCAATATTTGTATGAATTATTTATTTACGCTTTTTTTCTTTGCGTCACGCAAATTAATGACTATAAGACAAAGACAGGCAGCGATATCCGAAGAGACAAGAATAAAAAATAGATATTTTAACTGCTGGAGAGTATTTTGGGAAATAAATTGAAGACTGTTATGTCCCTCCACGGCCAGCAGAGCCCGCTTTAGGCCAAGTTCACAGACATCCAGCCAATAAGTGCCTCCACCTCCTGCGCGAGCCTTTTGTTCGTCCTTTTTGCTTCACGCAACCTTCATGGCATATATCTAATATAATTTAACATTCAGTCTTTTTGTAGTCAACAGTAAGTATAAAAGGCTAAAGAAAAAAGAAAACGTACAATACCTTACTTTCCCTTTCCTCTATCGGAAAAACCTGCTACCAATACCTCGAGATTAGTTTACACTTTACATTATGGTGAAAATATAACCTTGAAATGTGTGCGTACACAGTTGTGTACTCAAACGACAGAACACCGGAGGACACAGTGGAAGGAAGGCGCTGCTCCGTTTGGAGATGTTGACTGCGAAAGCAACTCGTTAGCGCGCCTGCCAGCGAGGTCAAGAAGTTGAGGGTCAAAAGTTCACGTCGTGCGTAACTCTGTCGGCAGTCCACTATGAATTGTGGACCAGTTGCTGGATGTCAATGGCAAAAAGGAGGGACAAAAGGAGAGAGAGAGAAGAGAGAGAGCGAGAGAGAGAGATAGGGAGGAGTAGGATGCGGTGCGCGCACAGGCTGGAGAAATGGTTTTGAGCTGGGGAATTGCAGTGCCAACCTTCACATCAGCCTCTCCCGTGGATGATTGAAAAATGGGCAAAGTGGTCAGATGGGGAAGAGCTTCAGATAGTAGTTGAAGGAGGCGGGGCCCTTTAAAATTGAGTTATCTCATTGAAAAAGCACACAGGGCTTGGTTAGATCTTAAGCTTTCTAAGTTAAACAATTTCAACCGCTTATATTTGCCGCTCCTGACAAAAAAAAATAGTTTCAGCATTAATAGAACTATTTTCGGAGCTTTGCTTAAAACATAACTATAAAAATAATAGATGAAAATGTTTTGCTTTTATTCCAAAACACTGGACTAGATATTTTAAGATTTGTACGTACTGTGATGCATAAAACTTATAACAGGAATATCTGAAATAAACGGTGTGTATTTATCTATTCATGTTTAGAATTCTAAACTTTGATCAACCATATAATCCTTATGGATCATTTTAAATGGTGCAAGTAATAAAAAATAAATAAGCTGCCATAAATGAAAAAAAACTCTAGAGATACGAGTTCTTATCCACTCTTGATGTCAAACTCTCGGGCGGGTTTTCATTCTTCCACTTAACGCCAGAAATATGTTCTTCTTCACTTATAGCCACTGTACAACAACTTTACTGGAAATGTGGAAATACAACTGGAAACAAAAGAGAGTGTCAGATAAATTTTAAGTTTGCCTTGTTTGTTTTTTTAGATGAACCTCGGTTATCGCAATTAATTTTCATGTTCATGTTAATGTTTTTCTTTTAATTTTTAAAATTATTATAACACCCCAAACGAGTACACTGTATATTGGATAAAGTGTAGATCAAAAAATTGATAAACTATTGCCGAATTTTGAGCATAACATCAGTTCTTTGTCTGGGCGTGGCCCACTGATCGAATAAAGTTCAGTTGTGCGTGAGAAATTATAAAGAATGACAACGGTACAGAAAAAAATTACATTTTGTGCTAAAATTTTGTTTCTCTTTTTATATGTCACCATATAACGTGTGTTTCATGCCTTTTATTTTAAATCATAATAGAATACCATTGTATCATGATATTTACATGATATTTATACTTTAATGTTTGTAAATATTCAACTTGCTAATCAATTGCAGCTATGTTCAAAGCTATTCAACATAAACTTGTACCTTATTTGATATAGATCCGTCTATAAATGTGATGCTAAATACTAGTTTTAGCTTAATGATGTATTTTTCTGTCGTTCATTTTTAGAAACAATAAGAAAGGATAATATATCTGCAGAAATATGCGTGAAGAACTAGTCATTTAAATTAAACTGTTATGAAAAGTATTGTGGGGTTGACTTTCGCATCACTATTTATAAAAATCTAGTATACCAGGGCTGAAAAACGTGTGTCTAGAACAGGGTTCATCCTGAGGTCACTGAATTAATTTCTGTTGCGCTGAGACCTGTGCTGTTGCCTGGCAAAATGTGGCATGTATTTCACTATGTGTAACCCCTAACGATTTGAAAAAATGTTTTAAGGCCAGTATTTCATTTTTGTCTGGTATATAATTGAATAATGATAACAATGGAACAAATATATGTTTGTGCCGTATAAAGGATACACGCCCACAAAAATCCTTCGCCGTTTTTAAGACATTTTACCTATTCATAACCAAATAAAAACGAAAACCTGAAAGCTCTAATTATATTTTCTGCAACTATTTTTTTACTTTGATTTAGTACTGCATAAATAATATAAATAATGGAAAACAAACAAAATGAGACGGAATAATAACCGAAGAAAAAAGAGAAAAATAGCCGACAAACTTGATAAAATCAATCTGATAAACGTGATTAAACTATACGTTTATGTTTACATTGCTTTGTGTACTTTGCACCTAATTGGTGTAATATACGTGATTAAAATGAGAAATTTAATACAATACTACAAGTGATTTGTACTAACTCGAATAGATTAATTGATAAATATTTATTTAACACAGCAACGCTATGAAGGAACCTGGAACTGGTCTGGGGGGGGGGGGTGTTCAGTATCTGTATCGAATGGGTCCCTTCATTTCTCTTCAAAGTAATGACCTGGGCACAATTCAATATAGACAAGCAAGCCATGCATATATTAGGATAGAAGCTGCAAGTGGGAGAGACCCAGAGACGGGGTGAAACGCAGGTCAAAGCGTCTAACAAATATTAAAATGTAGTGGGACTTACACGCCTAGCTGTTTAACAAAGACTGCCAAAGTATGAGAAAAGACGAAAAAACTTGAGTTCACAACAATGCTTTGGAGGAGCTGCTGGCTGGTGACATTTATAATAGTAGTAGTGCATTGTGTGTTTTAGATGTCTTGGGGGAGATGGTGCTGTGGCTTGGGAGAGAGCGCTCAGTGCGGCTGCCACAAGGTTAAAGCGACAATGGCGCTGTTAAAAGCGCCTCCGTAGTAAAGTTAATCGTTTCGTCTGTTATTCTGTATCATTCTCATTTTGTTGTAGTTATCCCTACATGGACGACTGATCGGTGCTTTGGACTATTTTAACGTCCACATACTGTATCTGTGACGCTGGCAAAAGCGGAGCTGGTGTATATTTTAGGAAGCAAAGAGGGTGGTTGGTGTGCTGAAGGTATCACGGAGAGGTCACGGGCTCAACCTGTGGCGCGAGAGAAACGGAAAGGGGGTACGGCTCACAGGATGGGTAAAAAGAAAGGATGAGAAGGTATAATAACCGAAGAAGGACCACATAGTGTGTGTGAGGAAATGGGGTTGAAAGCAGGTGAACTGTGCAAAGCTACCCACGGATGCGAAAGAAAGAGCAAAGTAAGTAAAAGCTTAATTAAGATGTGAGTCTCCTAATGCGTACGAACAAAGTGTGTAGCAGGTGCTCATCTGGGCTGACCACGTGCTTTGACTTACAGGAGGTTATCTTCTGCCTTATAACTGGGCTAAGTGTCCGTAAATTACTAATCTGTTTATGTAAGACACGATTTAGTCCTGCTTTTCTTTTTCAGCATCTATTTCTGATGATTTACACGCTGTTCCTCGTCGAACATATTGTATTATGGCACTTGGAAGGTATCTGAGAATGGCGAGAATGAATGATTGAATGAATGAATGGATGAACGAATGAATGAGCGGATGAATGAATGAACGAATAAATGTAGGAGACTGTTTATAGTATGAATATTAGGGCTGGATAAGATATATTACCCTTGTTTCTATGGGATGAATGAATGTACTTTTTTCTTGATTTTCAAATAAGAAAAAAAATCAGTTGAAATGTAAACTATAAAATGCTTACTTCATTTAGTTTAAAATATCGCCAAAGAAGAAGAACGCGTTGAAAAATGGGGGTGAAGAAAAATAGAACAAAAGATGTTGTACTCCAGAAACAATTGTTTTAAGTGTATTGACAGGGTTCGAAGTAACGGGCCCGTAATTTTCGTTTAAACGCTAGGGGTGCTCTTGATTTTCGTAATATCCCTTTGTTTTCAAAATCAATTAGAATAATTCTCAGAATAAGGCAATTATATCTAATTGTCTGGTACTAAAAAGTATTATTACTGGTTTGTCGTGGACAAGCATTTATTTTGTACTCTTAATAACAAATACGAAATATTACGAAAGATGCGGACGTATTTTAGAAAAAAACTGAAGATCTTAGAAAAGTAACCAAGTGGAAATGAGGCGATTAATTCGTTTGATCTGTGGTAATGGGAAAAAATGAAAAAAAAAACCAAAAAAATATATAACACCTATGTTAAGACTGAACTTACTGCTCAAATAAATTCGTTTGTTACACGTACAATAATAGCATATTGCGTTCGAGTTTGAAGGTTAAAATTATTTACCTGACTCTAAAGTGATTTTACCTTCAGTTTATAAACTCGGGTATATGGTTAAACTAAAGAATAACCCAAGATTTTTCTTTAAAAAACGCAGGAATATACAATACACATTCATGTCGAAATCATGATTCTGCAGTAGTTTTATTATTTTTCATTGATTAAATTGGAATACAAATACTTGTAAACGAAATATAGACAAATTCAAAATTACTTAAGAACGTTTTTGTTAATTCTTCAGATGTAGATCTTTTTCTTGCTAATGTTCTACTATGCAATACCTCAACTGCATAAACTGAGCTCCTGCTGGCTGTCGGTTTGATATACTTCGTGTTGCCTTAAGAAACTCCAGGTTTACTAGTATTCTGTTAGTTATGGGAAAGAGAAAAAGTTCTTACCGTAAATCCCACTCTTTCAGAAAGCTTTCACTAGCCATTTGTAACGATTTGCTTCTGCATCTTCAGGGGTGGGCATTCTGAAATAGAATGAAATAGTGACTCTTTTCTGAGGGGTTAAATAAGACAAAGGGCGCGTTGCTTGCGTTAAGTGAGAAGAAAACAGTAAAAAGTCGTAAATTGTATCAGGAATTTTTCAGGATGTGAAGAATCTCTGTTTTTTCCGGTCTGCATATTTTATTGTTTTATTACACCTCCAATTCCCACGTATCAGAGACTTTGAGAAGGGCTTCAAACTACAGAGACATACCCTGAGTACCCCACGAAAAAAGCTGCACAATTACGTGTTTATCTTGTTTACTGTTGTATTTTCTACTCCTTTTTTCTTTAAATGGTATTTACAAGACATCTTACATTGTCGTTGAAAGTGACGGGTTTACATATTTGTGAAACTCTTTCTTATTTTATAGAAGGGTGTCCACTATTTAGCAAAATGACATAACCTGCTGTACTGTTTATCAGAAATGTGATGAGTAATGCTGGTTGTGAACGTCAGATTAATTTAACAACAATATGCTGGGACATTTATATATTTTAAATGTTTATTGTATATCGAGTTTTTTGGAAAGCTTGTCTGTACGTGTCTGTCAAGTGGCAGAGAATAGCTGTCATCTATATATACCCTGTAGATCCGAATTTGTGTGAAAAGACACTTTATTCACAAATTCGTACCTAGGGGAGTATGTAGTTGATGTAAACGCATCGCCACCTCAGAAATGGGAAGATGTGAAGCTGTGTCATTTCATACCAAACCTTTATATTTGTTCATATTTGTTGACTTTGGAAAAATGAGAGCTAAATTTTCATTTAGTGTTTATTTTTATCTCATATTTTAAAAAGTTTTCCCATTATTGTTTTTTGAAAGAAAATTCATCCCTTTCTCCTGCAAAGACGTGTTGGTTAATTATTTACACTGTAACAACCTTTAACACATTTGAATTCTGCCATTCAGGTCATGATTAGAACAAAACTTTTGAAAAATCAACCATATACAGTTATGCTGTTTAATTAAAATAATGTATGCTTGTAAACAGATTAATATAATATCATTCTTAGAGGCAGTCAGAATGTTTACAAGATCATGAGTACCAATAGGAGTTTGATACGCAATATGTGTAAATTTTTGAGCGCTATAATCTTGGTCCTTATAAAGCTTTGGCTAGGAGGGTTCATTTAAATGCAGAGGTCTAACTGTGATTTAGGAGGCTTGGTAACCAGAATTAGTTGATGAATTTTCTATCGATCCAAAACAAGGCCAGATTTATCTCTGACAAGGTTTGGCTGTCTCTTGCACGGTCAGGCTTATCCCCTCACGTCTATTAGTAAATACATTCAAAGTCTGAAAAAGATTGCATCATGTTGCATTCATTTTCATGAGTGCAAGCCAAAATTTGTCCAAATTAGAATTTGACTGATAGATGAAGGCAATGCTGCTTGCTCCAAATAAGTTTAAAAATTGAGGGGAAAGGGGGACGAGGTGCCTAGCTAGGGCATAGCTCACAGTCTGGCACCTGGAGTACCCTGTGCTTGTTTAAAATCCACGTTGTTGGTGCGATTCTCTTGTGTGTTTACAGTGTGCGAGCAGGCATTTGAAAAGTATGTAGCTGATAACCGAACATCCTACACCATACACAACACAGATGATGCTTCGGGTTTGCTGGGTCTAATCCCATTTCCTTATCCGGGAATCGCTGGGATCCACGCCATTGGCTCCTGGTGTCACATGGATTTTTAACTTTGTTCACTTGACAGATAGTAGGAGGGTTTTATGAAACAGGAAAACGACTGAAGGGATAGAAATAAATTTTTTCGTGTATTTTTTGTGGTGCAATTCAGACAAATTAATGGCCATGAGTTCCTTTTTGATAAACTCCAACTATGTAGACCCGAAGTTTCCACCGTGCGAAGAATATTCGCAGAATGACTACCTACCCAGCCATTCTCCAGACTACTACAGCGCCCAGAGGCGAGACTCTGTTTTCCAGCATGAGGCGATGTACCACCAGCGCTCGGGCTGCGCCGACCCTCCGTACTCCTCGTGCCAGGGTCCCGGGGAGCCCACGGTAGTGATGTCTCCACGGGGTCACGTCTTGCCCACGACCGGGCTCCCCACTCCGCTCCCTGAGCCGAACCACCACTGCGAGTCTGTAACTCCGAGTCCTCCGCCCGTCTGCGTCCAAAACTCCGTGAGCCAAACCACTTCTTCGTCCAGTTCTTGTAAGGAGCCCGTGGTTTACCCCTGGATGAAGAAAGTCCATGTAAACATCAGTAAGTGCTTCTAACTTGTATTACTGTGGGTGTTCGCCGTGATTATTTCACCTCGTGCGTAGAAGTGGCTGTCTGGTGTTAAATCTTTGCTCCCGTTGTGAAGTAGCCCTTGGCTGAGATTTACGATCGGTTGTTTTCAGGGCGCTATAATTACATCCTCAATAAATTTTTATTGTGCTCCCTTGTACAAGCACTTTGAAGTCTTTGCAGACGTACCGTTATAATTTCCTCCAGTAAAGTTTTTGTCTCTATTTTCTCTGGTAATCCAAATGTTAATTTTAGTGCTTTAATGTGTTCCCGAATCCTTAAATATTATCTGCGTGGTACCGTCTGTCTGTGTCTTCAGATTTTTTGGAGGAGGGGAGGATTTAACTAAAGAAAAAAGCCTAAAATAGTTGGAATGTTTATGTTAATAAAATAGTGTTTCTCATAAACTTTCAGTAGTGGGCACTATTATTATCAAGTGTTGAAAAAGTTAAATGCAGGACTGATGAACAAATGTTACTCTGCAGCGTCGGACCTTTGCCGCCACTGTGAAATATTTTTGGGTTTTCTTGGAAGTTCAGCCTGGAAAAGCTGAAGTTGTTCGTCATGCAGTTTACAAAATCTTGCAACTTGTAACCTATCAAGGGCTGCGAACACCTTCGGCAACGTGCGCACGTGCTTAAGACACGCTTGCGTGCTTTCTTAAGCACGCAAACAAACACATAGGCAGTTAAAAGTACATTGAATTGATTGTTTCCTACATCAGCACATTGTTTACCCTTCTTTAGTTGCGTGTATTTGCGTGAGTTGTGTGTTGCCACGAAATTATTACTGAAACGTTTTACTCTTCTGTTGTGCACACAGTGAACCCAAATTACACAGGAGGGGAACCAAAGCGGTCGCGGACAGCCTACACAAGACAGCAGGTTTTGGAGCTGGAAAAGGAGTTCCACTACAACCGCTATTTGACCCGGAGACGCAGAGTGGAGATTGCCCATAGCCTGTGTCTCTCCGAGCGTCAAATCAAAATATGGTTTCAAAACCGACGGATGAAGTGGAAAAAAGACCACAAGCTGCCTAACACCAAAATCAGATCTACTGCTTCAACCAGCACAAACTCAAACAGCAGCCAGGTGCTGGGGAGCTCTCAGAACCGAACCAATGGGCCCCCGCCGAGCCTATAGCCCTATGCACGCTTGTCCATGCACCATTTAGACCTCAGCCTCTCCAAGGGTACGTGTTATATTTTGTGTTCTGTTTTATCTGGATGAAGAGAATATCACATTGAAGAAGCTAAAGAAGAATCATGAAATGGCATTTTATTTATAAAAACGGAGACTTGTGAAGGTTCAGATACCTGTTTCCTGCACCCCTCTGATTCTTTGTTTCATTTTTTGCTCCCCCCCCTCCATAACAGAGGAGGGTTGTAGATAGTGGTTTTCAGATTTGGTGAAGATGGATCCGTGTTTCATCTTTAATCATGCCAAACTCGGCCTCATTTGTCATGTTTACTCTGCAGTACAAAGGATGAACCGCGGGCCTGCCATTACCTCGACGTCCACCATTATCTTAAATAAATGATTCCCGCTTTCTCCATGAAGTGACGTTTTTAAAGTTCTTTAACCATCTTTATTTAAAATCTCAAAGACCAAGATTTTTGATTTTTCTGTCAATTAGCATCAAATGCTAGATCGCTGTACGGTTCATGAAGAAGACTGAAAACGCTGGTTATTTTGAAAACGTATTACTGCTTTAGGTTTCTCAGCAAACCTTGAACTGAATGAGGGTATTTTATTCATCCCAAAGTTAGAAGTGAAAGACAGAAATTTCAAAAATACAATTAACTCAAAAAGCAAAGAACAAATCCATTGAAGAAGATGCATTTAGTAACAGAGTGGTACACTTTTTGTTACTTCTGCTATGGTTTCGTTGTTCAGTTATGTCTTAACGTGTGAATGTCAATATGGTCGTTTCGTTTCATATAATTTGCCTTGAAAATTTCCAATGTGTAATCCTTTCTTGTAAGTCAAATGTAAATTCAGTAAATATATGCCCTATATTGAAAAGAGCAGAGGTGGGTATATATGCATGATGGCATAACTGCGCCTTTTATTTTCATAATTTCCTCGATACGTGAAGACACAAGATAAGCTCACATCGTGCTCTCACGGGCAGTTCGTTTCTTATCCCCCTTTCATTCCAGTTGTCCTAGTAAACATGTCGCAAATATTTTTTTTTCTATTTTAGGTCGACTTTTTATTTCTTATACTCTGTATCTACAACGTAATATTTGTAAATAGTGATAGAATGAATAAAACGTAATAATGAAATGTTATTATCCCTTGTGTTCTTTCCTCTGTTCACTCTTTTGCAAGTTGTATAACTAAACAGTGGTTGGAAAACCACCTTTATCTTTTGTCTAACAGTTACTGGTGTACATACAGTTAAATATCACTTTTCATCTGCGTCCAGATTTATATAACGTGCACAAAAGTATAGTCCTGGTTTGCTACGTCTTGTAATTTCTGTAAGTTACAGCCCCTACCTTCTACTTATTTAAATATTTATTACACTTTTTTGATGGCGAGATGCAAGTATTTAGTGTATTAATGAATGTAATTTGGCTGTTTTTTCTTGTTTCTACATTTTGTGTTTATTTTTTATTTCACAATGGAATGGGTCGGTGCCATAGCTCAAACCCTGACAACCAAATAGATAATCAAGAAGACAAATGACTTCTTTTGTGAGGAGTAGCTCTTGTATTAATTTTAATTTTCTTTCTTAACACAAGTATTGGAAATATAGAACAGATGAAAATAACTTTCCATTTGCAGTGCAGAACTTTAAACAGAAATTTTCTCTAAAATTGCTCTCTGGATCAGAGAAGATTTTCTATTACAGCCGTGTCTGCAATCACTGAGACGAGCTACAGGGATGGCCATCCTCGGCAAGCCATTTGTCCAGTGCTCTTTACTTTTTTCTTGGCCATTCAGAAATGTAGGATTATCAGAAGTGTAAAAGTTTTGCTTTTAAAATAATAATTGGCAAAAAGTGTGTACGAGGTTTTAATGTTATATATGGGACTTGTTCATGATCCGCAAAATTGTGTTAATGTAAAATAACTAAAAATCTCACATATCCTCTAAGGTTTTGTAATATTTGTAACCACATAATCTTCTTCACAAAAGGAAATCTGTTTCCTTACGTAGCCCGTTGGCTGCTTCAGATTTGTACATATACTTTCTCTCATCTGTAACAAACAGATTATTTTTTCTTATTAAAACGGCGCACCGTTTATAACCATATGGAGATACAGCTGCAGGAGTTTTTTTCCACGCACGTTATGGCACAATGGGTCCACTATCACATAGGTCGTAAAATAAATGAATGTGTGTGGCATCAAATACAATATGCACCTAGGAATTCTATTCTTAATCTCCGTATCAGAGCTTCAGCCTTAACCCAATGAATGAGAGAACAGATTTCTAAAGAGCTCAAAGTTCACCGCCATTATTTGTAGACAGACGCCAAGAAAAATGCGAGAATTATACAGAAAATCATTAATCACTTCTTTTCTTTAAATACTCATTCTCTTCTATTGTTATTCAGCAGCAAATCTGTACGGACCTTCTGCTGGGAGGGGGAGAGTTCTTGGAGGACACTTGAAGATTCTTCCCCCTTTTCTTCTTTTTTCCTTACTCTTCAAGCCCTGCCACGAGAAAACTTAATTTTTTTGTTGTTAATAAAATCATCCTAAATTCACATGGAAGCGGGAGACCTCAGAGAAAAGAAGATGGTTTCAAAAAAGGTAAAGCCCAGTGTTGGTTAATTACTGAGTTTTATTGCTTTATGGACCTTCCTTCACAGTCGGGTACAAAAGACACATTTGCTGTTGTTGATTGTTAAAGTTTTATGACCGCTTTGATAGGAGACTTTTGCAAACTCGCTGTTGCATATCTTTAAAGGAGATCAGAGTGAATCTTGTTTTTCAGTTGAGTGTTATATTTATCTTGCGTAATTTGTTGTGAAACCGGATGAACTGCGCTATTTCTTCGTGTTGGTTCAGTAATGTTTCAAACAGCTTCGTAGCCCTAAATATGTAACACACCTGGGAGCTATCGAGGTCCTAAATATTGTTTTATACTGAAGATGAAAAGGAGGATATTTAGTTAGTGACTGAACACATCAAATGCTAATATATCCTATATAATTATTATTAATGTTATTATTATTATTATCATTATTATTGTTGTTGTTATTGTTATTATTGTTATTATTGTTATTATTATTCCTGTTGCTGCTGTTGCTACTGTTGTTGTTTTAACTCATAGAGCACATAAGTGAAGCGTGTACTGACTGGTTTGTGAACCCCAAATCGTTACATTGCCGTTTACAAAGATTCCTGGGTAAATTTGATTTTTTCTGTGTCTGTGGAAATGCCATTTAATGCATAAAAAGTAGTATATGCAGATTAAAAGAAATGTGCAATATGGTACAGATACGGGAGGAGAGAAGTGATGGTGAGAAGAAAATGAGTGTAAGAAATAGGCAGAAGAGTTGATCAAGTTGGGTTCAACGAAGGGACACGTTTTCTAAGCGATTAGGTCCGTTGTGGAGTCACAGACTGACCCCCGGAACCCTTGACCTCTTTCAGACTGGACACCGCTCTGTGTTACATCCCCAATATAAACCAGGAGCCGGTTAGTCATAACAGCGCATCCAGGGCAGGGCGACCCCAGGGCAGGGCCTGTCTCCGGCTTTTCTCATAACCCGGGAGGACCCGGCGCAGGATGGTAGTACTCTTGTAGTTATTAAACACACATATCTTCGCCCTGCTCCCCACAATATTTAAACACTGAGTGGTGCGTTTAAACACTAACGGATGCACTTTGGCGGCAAAGTGTGGTTACAATTTAGTGTGCTCTCATTCCTAAAAATGAGAGCATCACAAAGCTGTTATCACCTTCTGGACGAAGGTATCACGCAGCCCGCCTTTTTGCTACGTGCAGCTTATGCTATTTAATAAAATGCTTCAGCAGTTGGTGCGATTCCGAAACGGTCAAAGCAGGATTACGTCTGTCGTTAATTTACATAAGTCTCAGAGAGGGGTGGTCGCAGGGATTGCTAAACTGTATCTTGCGTTGTGAGGAAACTCCTCCTTTGCAAAGACATGTTTAAAGCTTTGTCTGACTCTTCCCTTATAGCTGTATGTCTCTAACCTGGTGCCGCCTGTGTTCCATTACACCACTATTTGCGAAAAAAATAAAGCTGGCATTTGGTCATATAACAGACCCAATAAACTGCAGTGTCCGGCTCATGCTGTACAGCACTACAGATGAGTCGGCAGTGGCGTCTGTGTGGTTCAGTTTGAGAACAAACACAATGATTTACTTGGCATAAGACCGGAAGGTGGATGGAGCAGCTGCCCCAATGGTGTTTATTGAACCGTGTTCCTCTTTCTCTTTACATCGTTTCTATTTAATTTTTCATAGCAGAGTTTTTACATACGTTCAGTTAGGCACAGCTTAGAAGTTAGCTGTAAATATATAGAGCTATTACAGCTGTTATTGTTTTTGGCCCCATATTAGACAAAGAACAGGGAAATGATCCACATAGAGAATGTGTTAAACACTAAAAAAGATTTATTAAAGCCAAAGAGAAATCAAAAACAAATGTATTTAATTCTATATCGTTATTTGGTGCATAATTTTACAGTCGAACACGTCATATTTTGAGCATTTCAAAATTGTTACTATTTGAAGAGGTACAATTATAAAGACAACACCGATGACAAAGTCCAGTCAGCAAACGCTTTATGCTGATTTTATTTTTGCTCCTGCAGCTGTCTCTCATCAGATGGGTGAAGTTGTTTATAATTTCTATGAATGTTTGCTGGAAAAACAATTTAAAAAATGAAGAGACAGGGAATGTATCGTAGATTCAGCAAAATGCCATTACTTTAAATAGATTCGGCACTCCTTACCCGATTGGACAGATTTATGAAACCCAATAAAAGCGCTAATGTTCGGCACCGTAAATCAATCTCCTATCCTCTTACATAAACTTACACAGCAGTGTGTTCAATGTTTGTGTAAGCTTACTGCTACCTGAAAGTACATATTCACTGCTACTAAATTCTGTTTTTATTAGTTGCTTATTATTATTATTATTATTATTATTATTATTATTATTGCAGCATATTTGGTTTCTGTGTCATTTTATTGCAATAATAAAACACCTAAACAACAGCAATAAACATACGCTTACTGATTTGAAGCATTATGTTATAAAATATATCAGTGTTAGATCTATACTGATAAATGGTATTGTACAGTATTGTTTCATTTAAAATTCACCTTTGTTTTTTTCTTATTCTTATCTGCATAGTGTTCTTTGTGTTTTTGTACATGAGGATACACTCAGCCCGTTTTTTCTGCTTTGTGCTGTTTGAAGCGTTTCATACAGTAATTTGTTAATTTTTATATACCTCCTACATTGAAAACTAGCAGGAAATTTATATTATCATAAATCCATATTGTTCTCAGACAGAGATGTAAATTGTCTTTTTTTATTTTGCCCTTGTAAAATGATTATTGTCTATAGTATTTTTTTCTTCTTGGAAGTCATTATCTTGAATTCACATTATTTTATTTCCATCTTTCTCTTTTTACCACGGTTCCTGGTTCATGCTGTAAATGGTAATATGAAAGTGAGCGTTCCATTTTCTGTACAAATTCCTGGAAGGAAAAACACATCTAGCTATTATTTGACCTTCACTGTTCTCCCCCAGACACGTTCTTTGACATAGTCTCAGGTCTTTTGTTCGGGGATGCCAAGCCTTCACTACACACACTAAAGGAGTGATACAGTATTTTCCATTGTTTCTTGGTGCTCACTTTAAGGTAATTATTTATTCTAGTGATGCCTTTGCGTTTTTTTAAATTTCCACTGGTGTTCTTGAAATAATTATACTTCATACCTTTTCTGATATTTGTAATTAGGGAACCGCTTTCTCCTCCAAATGATTTAATACTTTACTCAGATTATTATTATTGTTATTATTGTTGTTATTATTATTATTATTATTATTATTACTATTATTATTATTGGAAATTGGTGTGGGGAAGCCAGGAGTAATACATTAATCGTGTTTTCATCATTTACCTTGTCATTTTAAGTTCATCACAAAGGTTATTACAGCATAATTAGACTTTATGGAAAAGCTTTTTGTTCTCATATTGGGTCTCCTAAATGCAAACCCTTAAACTAAACTATATTCAGAAGCAACTGAAAAAAAATAAACGAACCTATGTAGTTCAATGCTTACTTTTACACAGAGCATTCCTTTTGCAAGAAATCATTCCTTTCTTGCTGGTGCTGGTGCCTTCTTGCTGGCGAGACCTACGTATGTGACGGTGAAACGGTACTGCAAAATCGTATAAATATATATTGATATACAAGTGTATATATATGTGTGTGTACACACATAGGCTTTAGTTTTTGTTAGTGCTTTAAGCCCGACTGTTAGGTCAGAGTGGTCCCGCGAGCGTGCACGGTGAAGACCCCCTTCCCCCTTGTAGTCACGTGATTCATTAAATAATTAATGCAGAGGTTGCAGAATAGATATGTATTCGTCAGGATAATCGCAGACATGGTCTCCCTGTGTCTGACGTGAAATTCAACTGTCCTTTTAAAAACAAGCTTATAGCAGAGGAAAAAAAGAGAGGGAGAGGCACAGAGAGGCTGCAATAAAACAAATTTGGAGGGGATAGAGTCTCACCGTGTGGATATTGTAAGTATAGCGAAAAGATGAGATGCTGCATCTGTGCAAGTGCCTGCTGTGCGTTGTGTCCATTCACTTGAATTATTTGCTTTGATTTTGTTCTAATTGTGTAGATATAATGATCTTACCTTCGTTCACGTTTTGTGGTGTGCCTGTTTTGCATTCATTTCATTTTTTTCCATTGTTTAGTTTTATTCTTGGCTGGCACAGTTACATCCCACCATTCATATAAAACTATACATACGGATAGTTTAAACGAAGCCTATATATATGCCCATATATAGGCTTCATTTAAACTATATCCAGTACGCATGTAGGTATAGTTTATCTGAATATATTCATGCATATTCTTGAATGTGTACATGTTATGTTGCACTGTTATATTTTGCAGTTCCACTCCTCACTCATATTCCCCCTCTCGTCGGCTCTCTCTCTTTCTTCGCCAACACTTGCTTTGATTTATAGTGATATGTGTGTCAGCAGCCGGGCGGCTGCCATTGTGTGTTTGTGAGAGAGTTGTGTTGTTTATAGCCGTGTCCGCGATAAATCATTTCTCAGAGAAAATGATGCAGAAGTGATGATACAGTGGAATGAGGAAGAGATTCCCTGATCCTCTCTTCTCACTGGCTTTTCCCTTGTAGTCTGCTGTGCCGCTCAGGTTGATCATTGTGGACCATTTACATTAATGGATCAGCGACTAATATGAAGGCTCTGCAGCTCCAGGTCTTGAATTACAGCTTGTGCGACTACCAATTAAGGGAAGATTTGTTTAAATTTGAGGGAACGGGAACGCCTCGTTGGCATATAAATCTCCTAGAGCAGCAGGATCTAATCTTGGAAGTTTAACTTAGGATCCAAGGCAGGCATCCTATCTCCGATATTTTAAGCCGAGTGTGATTTATTTTGATTTTCAATAAAGCTTCCGTGGAAATTAAACTTAGTGGGAGCAGAGAGTGGATTTATAAGAAATTAAGACTGTAAGAAATACCGAGTGCCCAATATCTTTTTCGGGTCCTGCTAATAGAGCCCGTATCTGTGTTTGTTTTGTAGATTTTTTCTGCTCTTTTCTTTTTCACGTCTAAATTCTGGAATGTCAGAACAAGCGTGTCAGCTATATGATGATGACTGACTTTAAGGAGATGGATCAGAGGATCAACGAGATGAATTTGTTTAGAAAGCGCATAGTATGTGAATAATCCGTTTTCTGCATGCCACAGTTCTTCGCCGTCACAGAGTTCCGTAACAAAGAGAATGCAACTGTAGTTTAAGTGATGTGTTTAAACGCATATTTTGGGTTTTTCCTTAGTTCACATGCACCGTGAGCCAGGACAACATCATTCGCATACTAAGTATTTATAGTGTACTTTTACTATGTTAGATACAATGTTCACTTGCAGCACTATTCATCACAATGGACAACAAAGATAGGCAGACTTTTCCTTCACATCAGAGTAGTTTATTTTGTACACTTTCTGAAATGAATTACTTAAAGGTATTCAGCTATCTGAAGAACAATGACATGATACATTCTAGGTGGTAAATGGGCAATCAAAATTCTTTTAAATCGCTCCACACTTCCGCTTAACCTTGGGAATGCAAACCTTTATGTAAGAAAATAACCTTAATCGCATAACTTCCATCAAATATTAATGGGAGCAGTAATACGAGGCAGTACAGCTGAAATATATATTCTGTCAGCGCTCAGGAGAGTCGGGAGCTCTGTCAAAAATTATCTGAAATCATTTCAGCATTTTGATGGTGAAGACAGAATTATTGTACAGAGATTTAAAGTCTGTGGTATTCACACCATATTTGAACCTAGCAACTTTGACCGTTAAGATACAGAGTTAAATAGCGCTCAGTTAAACAATGCCACAAGTAGTAGTAGTAGTAGTAGTAGTAGTAGTAGTAGTAGTAGTAATACGTCAATAAATTAATTATTCTTGTAAATGTTGTTTCTTTTACGCCAGTAAATGAGACATTAAAAACTGCACAGCACTGAAGACTAAAGTTGAATCCAGCTCTGCTTAGGAATGTTTCAAATCTTAGATTTTAGCTCAGGACAAAAGCTTTTTAATTAATGTTAAAAACAGTTATAAAATTGCAACTTTACGTGCAACCATTTGCTCGTTTACTCATTTTTTTGGTTTTTTTGTGTTTTTCCATATACACTTGCATTTTATTTATTTTTAAGCGTATTAGTTCGTTATTCCTCACCACGGAAAACAAAGCGAGGTGAAAGACTTAGGCCTTACAGAAGAACAACCACATTTCTTCTAGATTCCACCTTATTCCCGTCTTGCAGTGCCCCTTTATATATGCTAATTATATCAAGCATTAAAACTATTATAGGACAATTTAAAAAAACAGGCAGGGTTTCCCAAAGTCCATGAATACATTCGATTAATTTATCAAAATGCCGATATGGTAGTAAAATAGGTGGTTTTAATTTAAATATGAAAAACTAGAAAGAAAAAAAGCTGAAAAAGCTGGAGCCCTTTCAATGTCCCAAAACTGGGGTAAATACAACATAGGAAAACATGGTAGTGTTGTCACATAGCAGCTGCGTTAAAATAAATACCAACTCCAAATGTACTTTACGCCTAACAATTTGTCAGTGAGATTGTGTTCTGTGTGAAGGCGGACGGACGTGTGGGCGGCTGCATGAGTGTCTGTGTGTGTGGGATTTATCACACAATAACGAAAGCCAAGTGCGCCCATTAAAACGAAAAATGTTTGCTGTATTTAAAGTATGTAAGGCGAGTTGCACGTTACATTTAAAACTAATGCAATGTTAGCAGTGAAACAACGTTTTCCGTACTATTTTATACGTATTTAAATATTCTACATTGGATTAACTATAAGCAATATTTTCTTTCTTAGGATGGCACATACAAACCTTCCTCTTTAATGCGCTTATTAATAGAAAAATATTGTTAAGAAAAAAGCGGTCGCAACGACACCTAGACCCATTTGGACCTTTCACAATTCCGCAGGTTGTAGCCGACATATGGGCGCGGTGCCGACCTGGCATGTCGTTACTGGAGCAGCCCTGTAGGCTCTCTGCAGGCTTGTCTGAGTGCCTCAGTACACACAAGTCCAACTTGTCACACAAGAAAAGCGGCAGCAGAGGGTCCATAGTCCGCTTTGTTCGGTCGAAATGTTACTTTCTCGAAATCAGTCTTTCAAAAATGGCCCTCAGCTCGCCGCTGCTGGATACATGTAAGTGTAAGGGATTGTTTGTGTGTGTGGAGCCAGTTCTTCTTGAGCCTTCTTGCGATGAACTCTGCTTGCAACTAGGCGATTTCATTTGGCCGAAGACGAATAACGATATATCTTTTCCGTAATCCCCTCTGCAGCTTTTGCACTGATATCCAGATGTTGCAAAAAAGATCTTTTTAAGGCGGCGTGACTTTTAGCAGATGCTCCGTAGAGTTGGCCAGCCCTTGTCTGTGGCACACACTCGACTGCTGCAAGGCAGGTAAGGCTTCCCACACAGTCTGATTAGGATTTTATGGGTTTCAGAAGTAAGAGGTATAATTAAAGGTTGAGTGACCTGTGCACGAGCCATCCGTAGGCGTAGGAGACTAAGCAGATTTTTTGTCTTCTAGTTTAAGACATCCATTCAAATAGGAAATTGAGAGGTTAAAGAATAGCCAGCTCCCCTCTCTCTCTCACTCTCCGCTTTTTTACGTCTCTCTCCTCCGTCTCCCTTTCAATCTCTCTCTCTTTCGTGCCTTTTCGTAACTCATTCTTTAGTAAACAAGCCTCTGCGCAGCTTTAGAGTGGTCAGCTATGTGTGCAGGAGTAACATTTACACTTTACGATATTTGAAGTCTTGGAGTAAAACGGAATCAAACACAGGGTTAATAACTCACTGTCTAGCAAACTGCGTCATAAAAGACCACCACCTTTTCGAGTGCATATTAATTCGATCACGGTGCATAAACATTATTGTAAAGTAATGTAACTGAATGTGATGTATTTACAGTAATAGTTTCTTGAAATTAAGACGTGCACAATGCAAAAATCTATTACCTTCCTAAAGCACAAAATTAAAGCATACACGCGAGAATACAGCATACAACATTTGCGTGGAACCCATGATGAACTAAAATGCATAGCTAATAAATATGTACCAGTTTTCATGTATAAACTGGATAACTGGCTAAACAATTCGTAATAAAGACAGTTTATGCTTAAAACTATGTAGCGATAGATGACAGTATTCTACAAGGCGTACATAATTTGGCCAGAATTAGGCATTAAATTTATATTATGAGTCAAACACTAATTTGTTTTCCGAAATCGAATATCTGCTGCTTTCTGTTTCTGAAGGTATAGTAAGTTACGCCTTATTTTGCCCTGTAAATCATTCAGTTCTTTGAAAAATGTCTAAAATCACGTTTTAGCTATCTGTGATGAACCAATGGACCCTAAAATGTTCCGCTGTGACCTTTCACATTATTTTATTTTATTTTATTGCCACCACGGTGTAATATTTAGTGAAGTCAGCACTTTTGAGGTCCCCGAGTCATTGGATTATTCAGCACTCCCATTCCAGTTTGCTTCTTTCCGCTTTGAGCTCGTTAAAGATTACATGTGTTGGACACTCTTCAATTAAAAATTAACCCAGTTTTTCAAAGAAGTACCTAACGAGGTGGTTGTTGAATTTTTCGGTGGGATGAGCATGGAAGATCAAAGGTCTATATGTAGCCCTGATGCGCAATTGATCTTTGAAAAGCAATCTGTGAGTAGCATTCCTCCACTTTCTCCTCTCAGATTCCAATAATCTATTATAAATATCACCAATATAAGGTAACAAAGCAGATGCTCGACCCCTACAGCATAAGCAGGGATATTTACATACAACACTCCTATGGCAGCGTTCCAGTTTTCGTTTTTGTGGTAACGGTTGGAAGATAACACTGATGGCGAAATGTACTGTTGAGTGGCACACACATTTCCCAAATAGAAACTTCAGTTTATAAAACAGATATGATAGAAAAAGTGTAAACTCGTGGAACTGTGGTTAAGATTTTTAAAGGCACCGGCTATGTGCGTGGGAGTAAACAGTTCCGGCAGTAAAGAACGCAGGAATCCGTCTTATCAGCGCAAGATTGTAGCCAGACGTCTGCATCTTTCCTCATCTTGATATGTCTTACAGCGCACTGAACTATCACCAATTAAACAAGAAACATAAAATAAGATGAAATGTCATTTTATCGTTTACATAACGGCTTTTGTTTCGTGTTCGGTGTGAGAACTATGGGATTCACTCATATAGCTAAGAGACAATGTAAAACCATCAATTATGGACGGCAAACAATTATACGTTGTTAACTACTTTCTTATTTGGGGCTAGTGAAAACGAGAAAACACTAAACAGTTAAACAAGTTTAAACACAGAAGCCGTTTAAACACACGTGAGGCGCTTGCTTTGAGAACTGCCTTTAAAACGGGTTGGCGCGAGCGGTCACGTGAGCTCATATTTCCACGTATTATTTTGGCATTTGGACGGAAAGGGCCCTGCCGTCTCGCGGCAGTGTTTCAAGCAGTCACTAACTCAGCTATTAAGCGGCTGCTTTGGTAATGACAAACCGAGTAGGATGAGATCGGGGTGTCGCAAAACCGCTTGATGTAAAAGAAGACACTATGCGGGTTCCTTAAAAGCTTGGGAAACGGGCAGAGATTCAGTCAGATACTCATAATATGTCTGGATACCATTCAAAAGTACTTCATTTGATTGACCATTAATCTGGTGAGTTACTACTATCCAATGCAATGGTCAAATGGAGTCATACAGCATACCTCCCCTTGTATTTTTAAACCACAGATTTCGCTTTAGTGAACATGTATGTTTCGGAGATGCAAATGTTTACATTCTCATTATATACAGTATATAACATGATATAGCTCATAAACTAGGTTGTGTGTCGCTTTTGAACAACAGTCGAAACATGCAGGTGATACGCAATGAAACCAACGCTAGCTGTTTCTAGGAATTTATTTTGTTGCTTGTTCACACATTGTCGTATTAAACTTAATCGAATTTCGATGCAAAAAAAAAAAAAATCCACAGCATGCTTATATTTAATGTGCTTTTGGGAAATGTGCGCTGGGCCTCGATTTTTGCAGGAATAAACACTTATCATTTCCAGCGTTGCTGCTTTTGGTTTGACTTGTAGTTCGGTTAGTATTGATTGCTGTTGAATTGCTCTTTTTTTGTAAGACTGACTGTTCAGCTTTTCTCCATAAGCGTTGCATTCCCTTTGTTCTGTCTTTTGCAAGCTCAGGGATGTAGCAGCCCACACTTTATAGGTAACTTATTTCTCCCAGCTCGGCTGTAAGTCGGCAAGTCTTTTGCGTGCTATGGGCTCCATAAGGAACCGTACCTGCGTTAGAGCTGGTCGAGGTGGATCGAGTCGAGCGACAGCAGGTTGTGAGGTTGTGAGCGTGTGGAGGCAATAAATAACTTTATAGCACTGTAGGCCGCAGAGCCGAGGAGGTCAGGGAATCCTCTGTGTGATTTATGTGTTTGGGTAGCTGTCAGGAATCGAGCAAGCGACTGTGTTTAACGTTTTATTTTACTATATTAAATGCCTTTATGCAAAGTGCTATAGGCATTTGATTATATCACTATTCAGATTTATTTAGTATATGCATTTTTGCACTGGTGTCGCAGTGTAAGATACAACTTTTGTCCTGTTATTTTCATCATTAAAAATAGTATAATTTGTTTGTCGCATATTAGTACATCGTCGTGCTTATTTCGTTCGCCATTATAGGTTAATGAAAATGCACAAAATGTTAGCTTTTCCAGTCTGTACTATTATTATGGAACTAAGTGTATCAAAACTAGTTTCAAATTTATGTGTAAATGTTTTTTTCTGTCTCTGATACTTATATTGTCGTTGTTTGTTTTATTTGTCTTTGTTTCAGTATTCACATTAAGTGTAAGCCACAATAAATTTGCTGTAGAATATTTTTTACATTTTGTTTTCATGTTGTGTATGAATTATTCACAGCTTTCTTCTAGCCTTTATAAGACGTTCAGTATTAAAACAGTCAGATTGAAACCCAAAAGAAACACAAACAGCACATATACAAAAAGCACAAGAACAAAACTATTTTAATTCTTAAATGCAAATGATACAAATGCAAGGATAACGGAGAAAACGGATCAAAATTAACGAGCATGTGTATGAATTAAATCAACACATCTCAGGAGAAAAATACACATATAGCCACTTTCTAAAAATAGGTCTAACTGGAAATATTGTTTTATATTGTTTTCATATTGAATATTATCGACTCACCTCAATAGATTTTAAGATTGATCTTCTTACAGTTTGTTTATGTTGAGTATTCATTTCTTGTATCTGGTTTTGTTAAATCTTTTGCATTTTCGTCTAGGTCATAGAACTCAAGACACTTTCTTGCATAAGCACTTACGGTGATAAAGGACGTGTAAGCGGTGAGTGGGCCAATTTTGCTTATTAAAAACTTTTTATTCATGTGTTTTATTTATTTATTCTGAGTATATTCGTAATTTTGAAGAATTATGTCACTGCAGTTGCGTTTTGGGTGTGTGTTGTATTTTCAACATTAATTTCCATTAATGCTGTTGTATTTTGTCTAGAATAGTGTAGAAACAATTAAAGTTTTTGCTACTGTAGTTTTAAAATAGTTTTACCATCGAAAGAGTGCAAATTGTTTTTTTTAGTTAAATTCATCTCAAGCCATTTTCTCTTGTAGCGGTTTCTTCTCTAGAAAAGAAACTGCATGTCTAGAACATATTAAACCAATTAATATACTAAAGGTCTGACATTTGTTCATCAGTAAAAATGTTTCAAGTTGCTTGCTTGTATGAATATTACATAAAAAAGACCACTATATTAAGCTTATATTTATTTATCTGACGCCGTTGTCCAAGGCTTACAAAGCTAAACTGATATTTAGCTATTTGCAATGATTTTCCATGTATACAGTATTCTATTGCTACTGCTATTCTTCCTGTATGGATTCAAGGTATGTATCTTCATCAAAGGTACTACAGCACAATGAAGGGTACTAAAGATGAGTTATACCTACAACACAGACAAAGTAATGAATAACAATTTACACCAAATTGGTGGCAAGATCACTCCGAGTGTATAATGCATAAACATCCGGAAGCACAGACAAAATTTACGCATTTTAAAAGTGAACCTGCTACTTTTACCGCAATATTTTAATGAAAAACTCGAAAATTGTTGTTAAAAGATTAAAGATTAAAATTTAAAAAATGTGTTAATGCACCCGAACATATGGCTTACGTCCAGATAATGTTACTGTGACACGTCGACAGTCGTTCAGCGTTTATTCCAAGTTGCAAAAGGTGTGTCTTCAAATATCTTGCTCCCAAGCATTCTTAATCGTGGCATAGGACCTCATCCTTGCGCTTTTATGACTTAAAACTGTAATACTCCACAGAGGAACAGTAACACACTCACGAAACAGGACACGCGATGATGACACCTTGCGTAAAATATGTAGGTGAAAGAAAATGTTTAACTCTTCATTCCGAATACTCCACTGTCTGTTGCTCGCGAAAAAATTGTATTTTTGAATTGTACGTGAGGTCCCTTTTCTTCTTTGGCATCACTGCAAAATCCCAGACAATGAAAAAAGTTGCAAGCACCTACATTTTTCTCCCCCGTTCTCCACCTACGTCGGGCGGGATCCTTTCTATTCAAGTACCTACACCTAAATGCATCTTTGAAAGTTGCTGTTTACAGCTGCTACACGTGGTACAAGTCATAAATCTTGCGTTGCTCTGAACGACAGGGGTAGCACACTGAATAATAAAACAGGAAAAGTGTGAGAGAGATAAGAAAAGTTAAAGAGAGCACCAAAACACGTTAAACGCCTCCTTGCTTTTTTTTATTTTCAGTCCCTTAAAGGTGTCATTCTCATTTGCAGTTTTTTTTCAAATGCTGATCTCGCCCTCGAATTGTCCAACTCGTTTGCCAAATCACTTTTAGCAGGGATTCGTTAACACGTTTTTATGAAGACAGTTGTGTTGCTCACATGCCCATAGCTGTTAGCTATCACAGAATATTTTCCTACTTGTTCATTGTTTTACACCCCTCCCTCGCCTTTGTCGTCCGCCTAATGTCTGTCCACCAAAACTTTTTTTCCCCCCTCTCTCTATGCCATGCATTAATTATGACAGGAGTTGCTTGTGTGTGTGTGTGTGGGGGGGGGGGGTGATGCCTTGAAACATAAACAATACAGATAGGACAATGTTTCTACCATTAGTCAATAGCTGGCCATTAAAGAAAATACAGTGCATGTAATGTAACTGGAGAGAGGCAATCTGAAGCTTTGCCTCCATAACCAAACAGCATTAGCATAGATTGACACTTAACTGTGAAACACGTGAATCAGAAATCACTGGCTTGCCATATCCATCGGAGGCCTCTGTCCACCACGTCTGCAATTAGCATAATTTTTCACTAGTGACGCTGTTTGATGGGGATTAACACTCCTGCCCGGTGCTCCAAGCAGCCCCGCCGTTTTAAAATAGCACAAAGGCCTTGTGTTGACAACACAACCGTCAGCCATCTCCACACAAAAAAGAGAGGTTTTTAGCAAGACTCCTTCGGATTATGTCGGAATTATGTTGTTAAGATTTGCGCCGTGAAAAGAAGGGGGGAAATGTGAGGCCATTGTTATCAGCGAGCAGGGCGTACCAGTGGACGGGGCAGCCCGGATTTCAGAGCCTGAGCTCTCCTCACATCTCTGATGCTGAACCATCTCGCCTTTCCAAACGGAGGCGATCCGTACGAGAAAAGCCCCCAGTTTGGCAGCGGACGGCCGGTCTAAAGATAGCGAATGTGTATTTGTCACCGTTTTTTAAAAGGAGGACATTACTCTGGCTTATTGATTGCAGTGAATGTGGATGTGGAAATATATTATGCGTGGCCGTGCTCTCCTCGTCAGAGGCTAAGGTAAGCTGGACTGAAACAGGCTATCAGTTTGTGAATGGCGGAGTGTATGTCCCGGTGATTTATGACCATATGACTCCAACCGTGGTTCAAGAAGAGTTCACAATGCTTTAAGCTTCCTTCCTCGCTGCTACTCCTTTTCTTTTTCTTTGCATCTCTGTACGACTAACTCATTCTAATACCTGTGTTTATTTGCTTAAATCCGGGCAATAATTTTAGCAGCTTTTCATCGCCTAATGTTGCTCAAGTAGTACGTTCACCCAGGTCCCACATAGGGCTTTCACCATAAATTAAATTATGTTCATTTCTTCACTTCTTCCGTTATACCCGATTTTCGCATTTAATACTTGCTTATCTGCAACTGAAGTAATTTAAAGGCGTCTTCTTTACATCCGATTTACTACAAATCTCGTTGCTCGATGATCCTGGCGCAGAAATAGGGACAGAACTACAGTATTTTTACTACCCAATGAAACCAGAGGTAGCGGATGCCACCTCTTAAAAATAGGACACACATATTTCAGGTGATATGTTGCAGTGTTTTTGTTTTATTCTTAATCCCACAGATAAAATCATTGTCCTTTCTCTAATCGCTGCCGGTGTTGTTGAGGACCGTGCGAATTGTGTTTGTTTCACCTTCACAATTATGCTAAAAGGAACCTACTCTAAACTTTGGCACCTTGGGTTAATATAGAAATCGAGTATGTCCGTGTCTAGGTTAATTGTAAAATGATATTATTTAGCATTTATTATTCCTGCTGCGATTTTCCCCTCCAATTCCTTGGAGTAAATAATTAGGATTCCAGCCGTCTGCAGGAAAGATAAATGACCGACATTTGTGACGTGTTTGGATTTGATATACAAAAGCTCTGGGTTCTTCGGCCACCAGATATAATTCTTGCTTTATTTTTCAGTACAGTATTATTGTTCTTCCTTTTTTATTTCACACACATAAAAGATATCAACTATCATCATTGCTACATTGACATTTTTTTAATCTTCGCTGACTGTTATAGTTGTGTTAATTTAATTAGAAATACACGAGTTTCCATTCTATTAAAATTTGAGTGTATTTAGCTTCAATAGATTTTCGAGAGGAAAGTTTTTTTGTTGTAAAATATTTTTAGACTATGGCACTATAATGGTGCATTTGATACGGTCTTTAACAATATGAAAATATGATGAAGTTTGGTATAAGATATAGTATAAGTTTCAGAGTTGTTGCATAAAATGCGTGTAGCTGTTTTTTTTTCTTTGTTTATTCAATTAAAGCCATATCCATAGCCTAAATACATACAGAAGTGTATCAAATGGTTACAGAATAATATGTTTTTAGCTATTTCCTGTAGCAATTTTTCTTAGTACTAAAAAGAAAGACAGCTGAACTTAATAAGTGTTAATTCGTATTTTCATCTTTATCGACTGAAGGACGGTGAAATATCCTGCAAACGGTTAGACTTTTTTCCCAAAAGGCCACAGTGTGAATTTCAAACTTTATGTTCACACCCTGTTTCTTCGTGTGGTTCAAAATAAAACCCAGGTGCAGGGAAGACATTGTAAAAATGCCTCTTGCCCTGGCAACTGAGATACCCGATCCTCACCTAGCGAACAAATGTTAACTTTTGGAAGGGTTGCTTCTTTGGCCGAATGACCCCAATGCATCAAAACGCCTGGGTGCCTACAAGACGGGCTCCATTATTCCGTCTTCCTTCGCTGAAGTCCAAACAAACCTCAGACACAAATGAACAGAGACTGGAGCTCAGGTTTTCTGGTTACCTAAAGATAATTTTGTAGCTGGAGGAAAAATATAGAAAAAACATTTACACGTAAATGAAAAATGAATGAAGACATTGGAGGATCGTTTGTTACGCAACTGTTTTTGCGTTCATTAATTATTTATTAATCTGTCCATAGGCGTTGCTGTTTTTCGGGTGTTAACCTATTTTTTTATTCAAGTTAATATCCTATCCTGACACCCTACATATAAATCAGTACAATATAGATGCTCATTTATATAAATATGTGTGTGTGTGTGTTGTGAACTGTTCCTTTTCACGATAATTGTCATTATTGAACATTTCGCATTTGTTTGCTGTTACCACCCAAAAATGCAAATCAATCTCTACTTTCTGTAGATTTTTTGATATTTTCCTGGTTAATCTTAGCATGTTCGTATATTTAAATTAGAATAGCCTTTAAAAAAAAAAAGTAAAAATTGGGCCATCCAAAGGCAATAAGCAATGATAAGATACATGTCACAATAAAAACAATGAAAATTCCAGTTTATCTCCTTTTCACTCATCCAACTTTTATTTGATGTGCGTGTGTGAGAAATAAGCAAAAGGAAAAGAATAAAATAGATTCTTGTGAACTGACAGTGTAAGCTGGGCCCAAATTGGCGCTATTCATGTCAGGACGCTTTTCAGTGGTGAAGATGGATTTATGCCCGAGCCACTCTTTTTATGTGATTCTTATAACCTTTCAGGTCAGCTTCCAAGAGGCCGTTGGAAAGAGACTGTCACGTGACCTCTGGTGCCAATGTTCTTCCAGAAGGTCGTCAGGACCTTGGCAGCTGGTGAAATCTTTTACGGAAATGCAGAAGACGTCCTATTACGACAACTCTACACTTTTCGGAGGTTACTCGTACCAAACCAATGGGTTTGGCTATGAATCCGCACAACCAGTCTACCAGTCCTCAGGGCACCTGGAGAACGACTATCAGAGGTCCGCCTGCTCGCTGCAGTCCCTTGGCAACAGCGCAGCGCAGCAACAAACGAAGACGAAAGAAATCAATGGGAGCTGTATGCGCCACAGTCTACCACCTGAACATCACCAGGCACCCTCCGTCTCCCCTCCCCAGAACCCTCCTAATAGCACTAACAGCAGTACAACGCAACAGCCGGCGAGCAGCGGCGGTAGCAGCGCAAAAGCAGCCCCCACCAAATCCTCCAGCCTCTCTTCAAACCCCGCCCTCACCAAGCAGATATTCCCCTGGATGAAAGAGTCGAGGCAGAACTCCAAACAGAAAAACAGCTCCCCATGTACAAGCGCAGCTAATGGTGTGTGCTCACTTGCTTTATTCTCCCTTACGCAAGCAAGTATATCTGCCTACGTACATATGAAGACATATAAACATTTGTACACACACATATGAGTGCCTACATTGTGCTTGGAACTTTCGCACAACATACTCTCGTGGGTTTTGATCCCGGCAATAAGAGCTTCACCAGATTGTTCCGCTTTAAAAACGTGTCATTTCGCCATTGCATTTGCTTAAAGTTTTGTTTGTGAAACCGAAGCACCGATGTTCAGAAGAAAATATACTAGTCAGTATAGAGTAAATCAAGTACAAAATACCAGTCCACAGTTGAGAATAATATTTATTAGGCCCTACGTCCGTCTTTATAAATCGACGAGATGTAACAAATGTAAAAAAATACGTATCTCAAGGATAGCTATGGTAACGCATGGAGTATATTTGCTCACTTTTTAAAAAAGGTGTCTTCAAACGTATGATTTTACTGAACTGTAAGCTATTATAAAATAACAATAAATGCACGTTGTATTCTGAAAATAAATGTGAGCGGATTAACAGATTTGTTTATACGGTTGGCTTAGTTTATTAGCGCCAATTAATTTTGATACACGTAAGTAAATCTGTGCACAGTACCAAGGCGGTTGATGCGATTTGTATATAGCAGGTCAGTGTTGGGCTCAGTTCTCTTAATAAATGACAGTTATGAAATAAAAAGTCTAATATAAAGGGGTTAACTCCATGGTTTATTAGGAAATAGTGCATTCAATTTCTGAAGGTGGTAATTATGTTTTATTTCATTTTCACCCAGCGGAGAGCTGCAGTGGTGAGAAAAGCCCTCCGGGTTCGGCAGCTTCCAAAAGAGCACGCACAGCCTACACGAGCGCTCAGCTGGTGGAGCTCGAGAAGGAGTTCCACTTCAACCGGTACCTGTGCAGGCCACGCCGGGTGGAGATGGCCAACCTACTTAATTTAAGTGAACGACAGATAAAAATCTGGTTCCAGAACCGAAGAATGAAGTACAAAAAGGATCAAAAATTGAAGGGCATGGGCTCCTCCTCTGGTGGGCCGTCTCCAACTGGAAGTCCCCCTCTGCCCATGCAGTCCTCAGCTGGTTTCATGAACCCCATGCATTCAATGAGTGGTACTTACGAAGACCCGTCCCCGCCGTCTTTTAATAAACCTCATCAGAATGCTTATGCCATGTCTACAGCCTACCAAAATCCTATGAAACCATGCCCCTCCCAACAGAAGTATGGCAATACAGCACCAGAATATGACCCTCATGGTCTACAAGGTAATGGGGGTAATTATGGGACTCCGAATATCCAGGGTAGCCCTGTGTATGTTGGAGGAAACTATGTGGATTCAATGCCCACATCGGGGCCGTCTTTATATGGCCTGAATCACCTGCCACACCACCAGTCTAATAATATTGACTACAATGGTGCAGCACAGATGCCAAGCAACCAACATCACGGACCATGTGACTCCCACCCGACATACACAGACCTTTCAGCGCACCATCCTTCTCAGGGTAGAATCCAGGAGGCACCCAAGTTAACGCATCTGTAGCAGGTTTGGAAACAAAATAATACTAACGTGGGGCGCTACAATGGGATTTGATAAATGATCCAGTGGTTTTATATATAAAGTCAAAATATTTCACAATGTCATCATTTTATTTTTTATTAAATGAATCTTCAGTTGCATAAGTTTTGTGTTTTCATCCCTTCTTAACGCACAACAGAAAATAATGACACCAACCCAAATTAGGCTAACATGTACAGACGGCAATCAGTTTTTCACTGAAAAAAAGTTTGTCAAAGCTGGGCTTCATGGATTTTTGAAAGTGTCTGTCTGGCACAAATTGTTGTAATGTATACTGATAATCCACTGAGGACCCTCCCTAAATAAACAAAGAAACAGACAAACAAATAAATAAACAAACTATAATGTCAATTTCTCAGAGCACTCTACCTGAAAAACCACTGGATTATTTTAGTTAGTTTCCCTGTCACATTACCTCTTTACCTAAACCCATCACCTTAACTAACCAACTGTGTATTAAAACAACTCTGCTGTGTTAACACAAGGAGGGAAAGGTCGTGTATTTCCTAGCATCACTGGATCCTGGTTATTCCATATTTATACTGTGGCATTGCTGTTCACTATAGGTTAACCTCCAACAGAATTGGATAAGCAAAGCAAATATTTACCTTGTCTTAAGCACAGTGTTCACGAGTTATAAACTCCAAGTATGTATTATCTTTATTTTCCCCCTTTGTATGACGTTTCTTCTCTGTCGTTAGTGTTAACATACATACGCAATGCTAATTCAGAAGTCCATATTTTCTTAAATCCAGTATTCTCTCCTCTCTTGACTTATCGTGAAAACAGGGTATATTTGAGCAAAAATGTCCAAAAAATGAAGCGGAAGTGAAGGCCTCCTGATATTCACTGAAGCTTTCTCGTTTGGGCATCATTGTTGCACTTAGAGTTTACATTTTAAAGGTTAGAAAAAACTTATTTTGAAATGGAAGACCCCAATCAGCTCAATCGTGGGCGTCTTCATATGTGTGTTAGAGTGAGCATTCATAAATATATATTTATTTGTTATAGCCGATATTTCTTTTTGTATTATTTATCCCCTCAATATTATGTATTTATATCAAGAAAATGTACTTTTTTAGTATTTACCTGTTACAAAAGATGTGTTCTTGTTACTGTAAGCACATTTATTTTAGTTATTGTATTCTAGAAGTTAGTAGTTTATGTTACCCTTGTACATAAAAAATAATGTATTGAGTTATGCTGAAGGCATGAGGATGGGATCACACTGACTGTTACTGCATAGTCGAGACTTAGCTAAATCTTTGTTTGAGAACCTTTGTTCTTGGTAGATACGTTTATTTCCTTGCTAAGAGTTGTCTGTGGAACAATTCTTTAATAAAAATTTCTGTTATGCAGTACCATTTGGTCTTTTGAGCATTACAAACAAGAATATATTGCATATTTTCCAAAATCTTTCACATTGGAGTCACAATAAAACACAGACAGACTCTCGCAGACAGGCTTTTACTCGCTCATTCTCACGCTAACTGAAGCTCAAATCCCAGTGAGCATGTGCTGTTTTTTTTTTTTTCCTTATGGCAGTGCTTTTAGTGAAGGCAGCCCCCACAGGCGCTGAAAGCCCCCTCTCGGTTGTCTGTGCATCACGTGGTGCAGTCTGTAAGGGAAATATACAAAGAGAATATATGGTTGACACAAATTCTTTTGAACATAAGACAACCAGTGAATATTAGAGTCAAACGCTGTGTCATTTTAATACATAATGTCATAAATTAAGGGCTGTTGTAGAACACATCGCCGAAATACTAGTTATTTAAGATATGAGGTTTAGCCTGCGGTAGCTCACATAAAACAAAACATGACTGCAACAGAAACCGGATCTTTTTTGTGAGCAATAAATACAGTCGTTTGTTAATGTAATGATCCGCTCCCCGTTATTTTATTTTACACAAAATAGACACCTCTATTTTGTTCATTGTTTAGAATTAACTAGTTTGTCTTTAATAAAATTGTAAAATATATAGTTATTTTTGTAATCTGTGCATACCGAATGTAAATCAGGACGATGCACCTAATATCTAGGAATAAATTTCTAAATGCAACTGCGGACAAAGATAATGTTTTCAAAATAACTGCAATGCTAAAAAGAACTAGACCTACTAATTAAATAACATTTATTGCGGTTTCACACCTGTTATCGCACAATCTGACAAAAGATTATTGATGCCTAAAAAAATTATGGTTTAGAATTAGGCCTGGATCTAACAAAAATGGATTGTAGCGATTTTAATGTCAATAGTTGTATTCCTTTTGATCGGTTCAAATTTAAACAACCCATTGAGTGCAGCACCCAAAACAACTGATTCTGCCTATGCAAAAAAAAAAAAAAAAAAAAAAAAAAGAAAAAATGTGAGGACAGAACTGTCAGGCTTACGCCTGGAAAGATGTCTTCCAAAGCAACATTTGCTAAGTTCTCCGTGTTTCACAAGTAATGAAACAGCGGCTGGCGTCCGCTTTGTGCCTCAAACGCCCTGCCCACCCACTCACATTTTTCTTCTGTTCTTTTTCAGCTGTACCATAGCACAATCGTATCAATTGTCCAGACGATTATATTAATTTTAATTTTCCGCAGACATACCTTTATACATACCTCGAGATGTATTAATGTGCGTTGTTACACGTCTTGGGGAACATTTACTTTGCAGAAACAAAGATCTCCCTCCATAAAGAGAGCGAAAGGTTTTTCTTTGTTTTGGACCAGAGGAACAGAGACAAATTCTTGAGGGTGCTTGCTGCTCTAGCTGTCAAGCGCTTTGCCGAGAAAAGATTGATCGTTGTCATTACACCAGTAGGTTTCTAAAAATATCTCCAACTAGCCTGCTTTTGAAAATTTCATAGATCTGTATGCCAATAATTGCATACAACGCATTTTAATGTGAAAGCATTTTAATATTCGTAATTAAACACCAGTAAATCTACGTTGCGTCATTATTTCTGGAGACAGAGCCCAAACATGCCTGCGGCAATCCTAAATGTAAACAATGCATTTTTACCTGAAATTAAACTGAAACCACAGGATCTCGTGGCAGCCTGCGATACTTTATATAAATCATTTACTAGTCTCAAACGTAGCGCACAGAAGCCATAAAATAAGTAGCATTAACTGCTTTGGCCGGACTGATTTAGGCACTTACAGTAGTTTGGCTCTCCATGCAATCTCCGATTTCACGTCCGGTCTTTAAAGAAATGTAACAGGAGTGATAATGCAAAGCATCGTGTCCAATGTTTAGCTACGAACAGATCTAATCTTCTTCCTGCAAGGGACGAGCGCTCAGTGTATGAATTTGTTCTTTTTACTGTAAATGCCTGTTCGTCTTGTCAGAAATGTTAAGATTAATGACCTGCCTCCATATATACCATGTTAGCCATGTTGTTGTTTGATATGTACAATCAGCCATAGGTACAGAATTAGAGCAATAAGGATGGTGAGATATGCACAACTACTGAAAGGAAGTATTTCGACATGCCGCTGTGCTTACGAAGACATCACGGAAGCCTTTTCTTTATGAAAATGTAATCACTTAAAAACCTTGAGACATGGTTTGTAATAATATGCTGATTTTTTTGTACAATTTAAGAAAGTAATGCTCTTCTTTTTCACCAGGCCCCGAATTGTCATTGGTCGTTTTTTACCATGTGACCAGGAATTGGCTGCAATTTCGCCCTGGTCTTCAGTTTAGTAGACCAAGGTCCCCATACGCCTGTAATATCACTATTAAACACAATTATAAAAGCCCACAAATAAGCAGCTTGTGGCGCATTTTTTAAAACCTTTTTAAAAATAGTCATTTTGATACCCAGATTGTTTTCTGATAAAAGAGAAGCTATGAATTTTGAATGTGAGAGGGAAATTGGGTTCATAAACAGTCAGCCTTCCCTTGCAGAGTGCCTGACGTCTTTTCCCGCTGTACTGGAGTCATTTCAAACTTCATCAATCAAGGACTCGACATTAATTCCTCCTCCTTTCGAGCACACTATCCCCACTCTGAATCCTTGCTCTAGCAGCCAGGCGCGACCCAGAAGCCAGAAACGGATCTCAAATGGCCTCTTCGTCCGGACCCCACCACCGCAAGGCCATCCACCGCCGGCGGGTAACGGCTCCTCGGCACCGGAGTTTCCGTGGATGAAGGAGAAGAAATCGTCCAAGAAGCTCCAGCAACACGGGCTGTCTGCCGCCACCGCCTCTCCTCCTTCAGCCTCATCTGGCTTCGTCGTGTCGGGGCTGGAATCTCCAACAGGTCCGTACACGACTTCTATTAACCTACATATTGCTTTTTAATGGCCTTTTTTACTCATTTTACACCGTGACTCGTTGACTCCTAATGCGTTTGTTTCAGTTTTAATGCTGAAGGTCGCACACATCCCGCACACAAGTGTATTCATTTGAAACGAATGAATTTAAATATTGAGTTTTAAATAAATAAAATATTTAGTTTTTTGAGCGGTCTAAATGAACAGACGTAATTTGTGCCTTGTTTGTTACAATACAGATTTCTCATTAATGTATAGTCTAATGTGTTGCTTATTTTGGCTTTAAGCACAGCATTTCTAACGCAGCGCGCATACACATTTATTTTCTGAAAAACGGAGATTTTTTTTATTTTCTTGAATGGTTTTGCAAATGTCTCACTGGCACATCTGTAAAGGTCCACGCACGCCTATAAATGACAGTTAAACGCAAAAGGTGTAACTGAATGGCATGCTTTGAATGCTGTAAAACCTGGGGTTATCTTTATCGCAAAAATATATTTATTCAGATTGCTCAGTGTACACAGTGGCCATTTCAGGCGTTTTCATACAAAATACAGACGATGAACGAGACAGTTTGACAGAAGACGAATCTTTGGGTTAATTGGTACACATTTAAATCGCTGCAGATATTTGTGACGTAGAGTTATTATTTCATTTTTAGAATTTTTCTCCACATGCTCATTGCATTGTTTGTGTAGTCTATTTGTAATGAATTGCATTTGGTGCTGCTTTTATTGCAGAGGCAGCAACTGGACCTGACAGCGGGAATAGTTCGAGGCGGTTAAGGACAGCCTACACAAACACCCAGCTTTTGGAGCTTGAAAAAGAATTCCACTTCAACAAATATTTGTGTCGTCCTCGAAGGGTGGAGATCGCAGCTCTACTGGATTTAACTGAGAGACAAGTCAAAGTGTGGTTCCAGAACCGTAGGATGAAGCACAAGAGGCAGACCACGCACTACAAGGACGGTCAGGAGAGCGACCATTGTGGGTTCGATCCCACGGAAGGCGGCGATGGGACTTCTCCCTTTTCACATCAGTTTCTAGAAGCATCTGGCTCTGCGCACTCGGAAAATGAACCCTCTCCCCATTCCGACAGGAATGACAATAAGCAGCCCACTCCCGAAAAGACACAGCCATTCAGGCAGAAACCTGCACCTTCTCCCGAAAAAACCGCAGGATGTCGTCGATACCCGACGCCCACGGCGGCTAACCTCTCAACAATGGCTGACAGGGCTCCATCTGAACCCGAGAACTCGCTTTCAGAGCCCCAGGATGTTGGCCCACTGTCCGACTTGAATCTTTATCCCTCTGATGCATGTCTGCAGATGTGTGATGCTCTGTCTCCCAGCTTGAGGAGCTCCCTGGACAGCCCGGTGGATTTCTCCGAAGAGGACTTTGACTTGTTCACCAGCACCCTGTGCACCATAGATTTACAACATCTACAGTTCTAACCATGGCAGCAATTCAATTCCCCAAGAACTTTACAGCAATTTTCTCAGCTACAGTATACCTTAAGTTAACAGTATTCTGCTTTTTTGTTTATTTTTATTTTAGCGCAAGAGAAAAAACCATAATTCCGTGCCAGTATTACGATTTAAAACTCTCGGAATGTTTATCAAAGGTAGTATTTTACTGTATTGCTGTCCCATCAAGGCTGACCTGTTCAAATGTAAGTTATTTAATTGCTTTTATTTTCTATCATTTACGTTTTTAAAGTAATTTAGGGTGTCGTCAATAGATAACATACTGGGAATGGTCACAGTAGACTAAACTCAATCGTTTAAATCTCAGGAACTGCTGTACTGACTGCTTTTAGAAATTCTTACAAGAAGGCTGTCATCCTTCTTTATGAGTTTTAGA
Source organism: Arapaima gigas (assembly GCA_900497675.1). NCBI lineage: Eukaryota > Metazoa > Chordata > Actinopteri > Osteoglossiformes > Osteoglossidae > Arapaima > Arapaima gigas. Next base: position 968,940 of record UFQX01000035.1, read on the forward strand.
ATTAGTATATTTATTGAGATTCTTTAATAGTAAATGAAAATTTATTTATTGTACATTATTTTCATAGGTGAACGAAATAAAGCATTTATAATATTGAACGTGTGTGTTTTGATTATAGACAAGGAAATATGTGTGCAATTGGTATGAATGATAAATCGATGCCATCCCCACTTATTCATTTAACGTCGTTAGTGTTCGTCTTAAGTCATTGTGCACCTCATCATTTCTCATGTATATTTTTTAAATTAAACTACCAATGTCTTGAGTCATATTTTACTATAAGGTTTCAAAAAATGTCATATAACATGCTGTCCACTATATTCTAGTATTAGGAATCTTGAATTCCCTGTTTATTCAACTTAAATCATTGCTATACATTTTACGGTAGTGAAATGATTCTAGGTAAACTTTTAATAGCATATTTAAAGTTTTACTGTCTATGTTGCTTTATGTATAAGTATTTGGACCTTAAAAGGATCAAGTACGCAGAGAAATTACTAGTGAAATGAAATAATGAATTGTTCTACAAAGCCGTTTCCAACACTGGTGTAACTTGCGGCTTTTCGCGTGCCGCGCAGAAAGCCTTCTTGTCAGAGCTCTCGAAGCCCATATATCAAACAACTTTATGAATGGGAAAGGGGGTCAGTCGAGGAAGTAGTCGCTATGACACCAAAATAAATCAAAGTACATCTTTGTTAAGTTCCTAGTGTGCGTTTGGCACGAAATGAAATCGGCGGCTGCTCCACCACTTAGTGCCGCAGCGGTTGTGGGAGCGGTTTGTCCAACATCTGCTGTTCTGCTTTATGCAAAATGGCGCAGCGACCACAATGGGCGATGTGAGCACAACGTGGGGCAGCCATGATGGAGTGTGTTGGCCAGTGGGTTAGTCATGCAACCTGACCGAGATTTAAGGTACTCCTAGAATTCTGAATTTTTACATAGATACATCGAATCTCCACACGTTCCCGAATGTGCAAATATATACATTTCATATACATTTATCTAAATTTCCATTAATTTGTTTGCAAATTAATATTGTTTTCAGTTTATCAAACAGGTTAATGTGCAATATGTTATCATAATAAATTTTAGTAATATAATGATGTGCATTTAGAATTGCACTTCTATTTAAAATGTAAACTTTTTCAAAATATAAAATATTGACAAAATGGATGTCGCTTGTTTTATACATATAAATAGCATGAAAAACAGCACAAAAACTTGTAAAAGAAAAATATTTTGGTGCCTGCTCAAGTACACGTTAAATAAGATGACAATTATGAAAGACAGAACTGAGAAATCTGTATAGGAGAATAAAGCATTTCATTGCCCTGGTGCATGATGGGACTGTGCAAAGTAAAGCAACTAATTGCTTCTGCACATTGTGTCTTCCCAAAAGTCAACCAAAAATTTGTTTTTACCTTGCTACCTTATTGTACTTGATGAAGATAAGCCTCAGAGCAGGTAAGGAGTTACTAAACAAGGTTCAGTAGGGGGCAAATACCTTCAAACATTGGCAGAAGACTAATTAATGATAGAGGGAATTGGCTAACTTCACTCCAATAAACCCACTGACATGTTATCAATAGAAACATCCTAGGCCTTTTCCATTGTCAGTGACAGATTTGAATCAATAAAAGTCCAAAGAAACCAAATGAAGTGACCAAAGAGTTCGATCAACTCAATTCCTTTTAGACTGACTACGGTGCTCTATACTCTTGAAAAATCTAAAAAGGAAGGATGTGATAGTTATTCTGAGTGGCCTTCCTTATGTCTGCCAAAGATCTGACAAGAATAATTTAGGCTGTCTTACGCCTATACAGCGCTTTGTAAGAAGGTTTAGTTTCCCTTTCAACTGATAGAAAGACTAGAAGCGGGCGTAAACACTAAGATGGGGAATGGGGATTTAAAAAACTATCTTTTTAATTTTCATTTAAAATGACATTATGAATTTAGCCACATTCATGGAAACCAATATGGAATTTCGCTGTGCAAATAAAATACTGTATATACAGCATCCTGAAAGACACCCATGCCCATATGCAGCTTTTCATTTTGTGAATGAATGTAGATATAGTATATATAAACACTATGCACAGAATTGAATAGTTTAGCTAACACTAAAGGCAAATGCTTTTAAACATTCATGAAAGTTCAGCTGGCACTACGAAAGAAATGGTTACCATTAGGACAAGGAACTTCATGCCAAACTGCCTTGCTTGAGAGAAAACAAATGGTTGTGGCTGTCCTGTACTCTAGCCAGGTTCCTGAGACTGAGATCAAGGAGAAACTGGTCAAAATACACAAAAACAGCCCAGATATAGTGTTTGTCTTCAGGACATCATTTGAAGGTAGCAAAACCAGGGGCTTTGCCATGGTCTGCAACTCCTCGGACAATTCCAAGAAGAACCAGCATAAACACAGTCTGACCTGTTCTGATTCACAAGAATCAGAAGTCCTCAGTTCCTACAAAGGGAATGGAAGAACAGAATGAGGAAAGTTTAGGCATTGCCAGTGTGAATGTTGATACTACTGGCAAAAAAATGAGCCTGGATGTGTGGAGAACGCCCTACTTTGTATCAAATAAACTTAAAAAAAATCTAAAAAAAGAAGAATCAAATTAAAATGGAAAACATAAGCGAGGTCAACTGACTGAGAATGTACCTAGCAGCCCATGTAACCTTCACTTCTCTCAGATATTTACATAGTGTTCACTGTTACAAAGTAATACATCATTAATCAGCAAAATGATACCAGCAAAGACTTCATGTTATCTAAATCATCTATCTGTTTCACACTTATTGGGACAGGAATTATTCAGGGATTCATAGAGTAGGACATGATGATACATTTTAGATACTATGTAGATATGGATAGTTAATGTTACTTTCTTGCTCAGCATTCCCTTGACAGATAATCTGTCCTGCATTGTGGCACTGTACTGTTGGTGACATAGGTGGTGGCACTGTTATGCAGTTGTTTGTGTGGACCGTAAGCCAGGTAGGCCCACCTGCCTCTCTCCCAGGGAAGCAAGACATGAAAGGCATCAGCTGCATCCTGAGAAAATGGGAGACTCAACCTATAATTCCCTGCCTTTGGTCATAGTATCTTGACAGTGTTAGTGATAGTACTATTGGTCTTGCCTCAGTAGGTCTCTGTAACTTACTCTCATTTTTCCTTCTTTGACTGGAACTCCACTGTTAGAAGTGCGATGATGCTGGAATCAAGACTGTCTGGTAGAAAAGTCGAGATATGTGAGGAATGCTGTGTACAAGGCCTACCGATGGGTGATGTTTATGGTAGCATTATGGAATGTGGTATACCATTTTGTTTATCAGCTGTTACTATTCAGATATTTGCTAAACTAAAAAATGTACACCTTTGCTGTTCCATGTTTGTTCATGCAACTATTGCTAAAATTAACTGCAAATAGTATTCTAAATTAGTTTAAACCATTACATTTATCTTTAACCAGAAGCGTGAAATGCACAATTGGATCAATGGCATAGTAAAAGATGTTTTCAACAAATCATAACATTGTTATTTATGAACTTGAATGTCCGTGGCTGCTTCTACACTGATCTTTTTTAAAAAAGAGTTAGAATAACCAAATCTAAGAATGATATGGCTGTACAAAAGAATTTAATAGAATTAAAAAATATTGCATGGCTAAACTCTACTGGCAGACCCTTTGCAGGCCTTTATAAGTCATTGATTATGTCCCTCACTTTTTATGAAGTGAGTAACTAATAAAACACTTCTGCTAAAAAGTTAAAGATATTTGTTTCAAAGTTCAGTATCTTTCGACAACTTAAAGCTGATGAGTTTTTACTATTTCACACTCTGCCGGTGCAGATTTCCATCAGCTGTGAATCTCATAACATTATTATTTATAAGAAAAGACATACGATAAAATTGATTGAAGTTCCTTGATATAATGATTTCTTCATATAGAGTCCACTTGCAATATTTTAAAGGTTTTAAAATGTGTATATTAAAGGAAATCTTGAATATATTGAGCAATAGTTCATTGAATAATTACAATCTATTAGTTCTCTCAGTTATCTGTCCTGCACTTACCTACAGACAGTCAGGCACTGAATCCTGGAAGAACAGATTTTACTCTTTTGGGGAAATTAGAGGATTCTGATCATTTTCAAATGACAGGGTTTGTCATTACCATTCATCTAAGTTAAACATAATTAAGTTCTATGCCACAATTAATTCACAAATAATATATAAAGATATCACTCTGTGGCTATGATTATGGATGCAGATTACAGAAAGACAAAAAAAGGCACTAAAATAACACTTTCAAATACTCGTGGTCTTCTGGAAATGCTCAGCTGGTTTCCAGCACATGGTTTTAGTAATAGGAGAAGATTGTCATGTGACTTTAAAAGCCTCAGTGTTTTCTGCTAACAATGTTAAGTCAGTTCTGATTATAACACAATAAGGAAACAGCAACGAAATATAGCTTCAAAAATGTAAGGCTTTTTAACCATTTAGTTGAATAAAAAGGCAAGAAGTAAAAGATGTTTTCAAGAAATTATCATAAAATTTGTCATATATGCAGTTTTTATACATTAAAGTAATTTTATAGGTTTTTACAGGAAGCCATAGCAAGGACATCAGTTTGAAATCTCTGTATCAAAATATATTCAAATATTCTCTGTATACATACATTTGGTCCCTTATCAAAAAATGCAGGTGCACAAAACATTAAAAATGTATATACCAAACTTGTGTTCAAAGAAGTAGCTCATAAATATTATTATATCTGACAAAGAACTTCAGGCAATAAATACTGTTTGCAGGATATGGTTTGACTTTAATGCAAGTAAATGGACATCTTGAGGTGTTCAGCAGGAAATCCCTCCAACATGCTAGTGTCAGTTACAGGATTAACGTTAAATACAAAGTACCACCAGAGCTACTTATTGGAACAAAGTACCTGTGGTAAGAAAAGGCACAAATTTGTAACAGTTTTAACAAAGGCTGGACATTCTCTGTCAAGAGAACTTTAAACTAAGATATAAAAACTGAGCCCATTTTTAATGTCTACTGTCTTGTCCTGTATTGGAAAGACTGTCCAAAGCTGAAAAGACTGTTCACAGAATCAAAACTTTATTGAGATATCTCAATTCAGTAAGGTCTAACAATATGAACCATTAGGGTACAGCAAATTGCAATATTAGATTCAACTCCAGCTGTAGTGCTATTGTTCAGAAAGTAATAGCTGAGCATACCAAATCAAACATTTTCTGAAAAAAGGACTAAAACCACAGGGATAAGTCAGACAATAAAAAAAGATAAGCTGTGGGAAGATCAGACAAGCAACAGCTAAATGATACTGTGAAAAAACATTCTTGTGTTTGCCATGTTTTATTTAAAGGAAACGGTTAAGGAAGTAATATTAACTGTACAGTAAACAAATACAGTACTTTGCTTCACAATAAATTCTGATATTCTGAGATGATAAACTTTTAGTCTGTACTTGTGATTTGTCCCCGTTTAAATTTGTTAGTGTCAGTATGGACTGAGGACTAACTCCTTGATTACGGTGGTGCTTGAAAGTTTGTGGACCCTTCAGAACTTTCTATATTTCTGCATACATTTGTTTTTAGTCCTGCACTTTGGCTTGGAGGAATTTTAGACCATTTCTCCTTACAAAACAGCTTCAACTCTGTTATGTTGGTGGGTTTCCTCCCATGAACTGCTTGCTTCAGGTCCTTCCACAACATTTCTATTGGATTAAGGTCAGGACTTTGATTTGGCCATTCCAAAAACCTTAACTTTGTTCTTTTTTAACCTTTCTTTGGTAGAATGACTTGTGTGCTTAGGGTCGTTTTGCTGCATGACCCATGTTCTCTTGAGATTCAGCTCACGGACAGATGTCCTGACATTTTTCTTTAGAATTTGCTGGTATAATTCAAAATTCATTGTTCCATCAGTGGTGGCAAGCCGTCCTGGCCCAGATGCAGCAAAACAGGCCCAAACCATGATACTACCACCACCGTGTTTCACAGATGGTACAAGGCTTTTATGCTGGAATGCAGTGTTTTCCTTTCTCCAAACATAATGCTTCTCATTTAGACTGAAAAGCTCTATTTTGGTCTCATCCATCCACAAACATTGTTCCAATAGCCTTCTGGCTTGTCCAGGTGATCTTTAGCAAACTGCAGACNAAATTCATTGTTCCATCAGTGGTGGCAAGCCGTCCTGGCCCAGATGCAGCAAAACAGGCCCAAACCATGATACTACCACCACCGTGTTTCACAGATGGTACAAGGCTTTTATGCTGGAATGCAGTGTTTTCCTTTCTCCAAACATAATGCTTCTCATTTAGACTGAAAAGCTCTATTTTGGTCTCATCCATCCACAAACATTGTTCCAATAGCCTTCTGGCTTGTCCAGGTGATCTTTAGCAAACTGCAGACAGGCAGCAATGTTCTTTTTGGAGAGCAGCGGCTTTCTCCTTGCAATCCTGCCATGCACACAATTGTGGTTCAGTGTCCTACTGATAGTGGACTCATGAACATTAACATTAGCTAATGTGAGAAAGGCCTTTAGTTGCTTAGAAGTTACTTTGGGTTCCTTTGTGACCTCGTGGACTATTATACGCCTTGCTCTTGGCGTGATCTTTGTTGGTCAACCACTCCTGGGGAGGGTAATAATGGTCTTGAATTTCCTCCATTTGTACACAATCTGTCTGACTGTGGATTGGTAGAGTCCAAACTCTTTAGAGATGGATTTTTAACCTTTTCCAGCCTGATGTGCATCAACAACTCTTCTTCTGAGGTCCTCAGAAATCTCCTTTGTTCGTGCCACGATACACTTCCACAAACATGTGGAAAAAGCTGTTTTGTAAGGAGGAATGGTCTAAAATTTCTCCAAGCCAATGTAAAGGACTAATCAACAATGACCGGAAAAGTTTTAGTTGCAGTTATTGCTGCACAAGGGGGTCACACCAGATACTGAAAGCAAAGGTTCACATACTTTTGCCACTCACAGATATGTGTTAATGGAACATTTTCCTCAATAAATAAATGTCCATGTCTAATTTTTTTGACTCATTTGTTTGATTTAGTTCCCTTTATCTACTTTTAGGACTTGTGTAAAAACCTGATGTACTTTTAGGTCAAATTTATGCAGAAATATAGAAAGTTCTGAATGGTTCACAAACTTTCAAGCACCACTGTAAATCAAATTCAGTTTATGTTGTTCAAATATTTATTAATTCTGGGATAGGGTCCAGACCAAAGTAACCCTGATCAGGATAAGCGGTAATGAATAATTAATGCATGGATGGAAGGAGCGATGGAGAGATACATTTATTGTTGTTTTTAGAAGATATTTTTTGAAAGTTTTTAGCATTAAAAGACGACTGGTGTGAACATAATTTGTAAAGAATACTTACAGTTCTAAGCAGCGATCTGCTTCACTTTGATCACACAGGCTTTGTGTGTATCTTTTGCTGTATGATCATAACAGGCTAATGACTGAAGAAGGCGGCATATGACAATCTCTCTCATTTGTATATTTTTTTCACTTTAGAGTGCTGAGTAGAACAATGAGATTATCTGATGATTGGAAAATTTGTTGAAATCTGATTAGATGTATAATGCCATTGATTCTGAAGTCACACCAACTCTTGTTACATATGGAATGCTGTAAGGCATACATAGTTGCTAATCTTCAGTGACATTCATTCTGTGTGATGTGGGACTGCAGACTCCACACTGTAAGACAGATGATGACAGTAGGGATTTGAAATTTTTTTGAAACTCAGAATATTGTTTTATATCATTTTACAGTTTATACAGACTAACAGTTTGATATTTTGATGCTTTTTATTTATACTGTGAAAGAAAGTGTTGGTAAATATATATTACAAATGATATAGTAATTCATAAATTGTACTACTTGATATAACATCAGTGGCTTCTGGAGTCACTTTATATTCTGAAACAGTGTTGTTTTAAAGGTTGGACATGTTTTTTGAGGTTTTTTGAAACTGGTTTTTTGCATGTTTTTGGTTTTTTGTTTTTTGCTGAAATATGACTGTTCACTTCAGTCTTCAGTACATTTCCTTGAGACATTTGCCATCAGATAGTTTTATGGGCTTTTTAGTGCACTCCATAAGTACATGGTGAATTTCATGCTAATATCACCCTTTCTGTCTCCCTGTCTCATGCTTTCCCTGGTGTAATTGGCCATATATCATTGTATGGTGTAGACAGTCCTGCTGCACTGGTGGTAAATGACAGTTGCCCCAGTATCCCACTGTGTGTTCTGGTAAGTGTCTGTGCCAAGTCATGTGGGGCACCTATGGCCATAGCTGTACAGGGAGAAGGGAGGCAGGAGGAGCTGTGCACACCAGCATATCATGTTCTCCTTACTAATTGCCCATTTAAACATCCCCAAATGAACCTAAAACTTTGTTTTATGATAGGTCACTATATTAAAATATGGATGCATATTTTTGTTTGAGAAAATTCTCTACCTAAATCTTCCAAAGGAGGATGACTTTTTTTAACCAGATTCTTTTTTTGCCTAATATTGCCCTCTTTAGACAGAATGTTAAGCAAATACTTGAGAGGCTAAACCACTTTTAGAGTCACTTCTTAAGTAGTGTGAATGGGTTTCTCAGATGAGGGTTTGGAGCTGTGCTACTTCTGTTGTTTCAGTGTTCACAGGGAGTCCTGGTTTGGTGTAGATTTTCAGAGCATCTGCGAGGATCTCCTGTAGCACATTGGAGATGCATATAACTTCAGACTGAGACACAGACACACAAACAGACAGTCAGTCAGTAAGATGCATGCATATATACATACATACATACATACATACATACAGATTATGTATGATTAAGATTGCCCTGTCTTGGAACAATACGTTTCTGGTCTGTCATAAGTTCTCTACAGATTTAGGTGGAAGAAGGGCTTTTTGGACAACAGAAATTTTGTACAGCATCATAAATTACTCTATATCATTATGGTCTGTAGAAGCCTAAATTTTTTGGTTCTCCTGTATTTGCCATTCATTCGGCAGTTTGCAAAGTATAATGTAAATGTCTTTTAATGATGCCCTCTGCTAATGCCTCAAAAGATCAGGTGTGCAGTTATTCAGGGCCACCTATTGGATTGGAATGAATGGAAATCTGACCTCTTGCTTGCAGTCCTGAGGCTTTCAGCACCTATAACCAAAGGAGCGTGGTCTCACAGAGTACAGTCCACCTGTCATCAGGGAAGCTTCTTGTGGTCAGGATGGAATGACTAGCTTGCAACTTTTAGGAACAGGTAACTGGAAGCTGTTTTGAGACTCAGCTGGGAATAGTCTAACACAGTCTTGTATTTGATCTGTAACAGTGTGCAAAAGTTGCATGAAAACTTGGCAATGACCATTCCCAATCAGCCCAGTAGTCTATGTAATGAATTGCATGTGTAACAGATGTTTTTGAGGTCACTGTGTTGTAATAATATAATCCTATAGATGCTTGTAGTATAGATGCATCATAGAGCTTTTAATTTAATTCTTTTGTTGGGTCTTACTGATGGTCATGTCATGTCAAGTCAGCCTTTGCCATAGCCATCTAATGTGCCACTCCACACCTGACTGTGTAAGGCATAGCACTGATGTCTCCAAAAATAAATAACTTCCTACTGCTCAGGACACACTGGATAGCCTTATACCAGTACATAGTAGAAATGGCCATATGCATCATCTTAATAATGAAAGTTGGGTGCATAATCACCGTGAATTGAGACATAGTGCATTTTTGGTATGTGAATGTGCATTAGCACCTCATTTATTTTATTTGAGCTTCAGGTTTGACAAGCCAAGAAAGAAAGTATTTTTCTTGCAAGTTCACCCTCATGCTGATGCTTTCCTCCAGAGTTATGCAGTGGAAGATGTAGCCCTGCTTGGTGCTGTTCTCACTTCATGGAGACACTTAACTGAATAGTCTGCTTTCTGTGTTGGTTGTAGCGTTGGTACAGCAACAGCAGCAGTTTCCAGTAGCCTGTCAGTTTCATCATTAGCATAGGGAAGGGCTTTCACATTCCATGTTCCATTTTATTTGAGAATTTTTTTGTTGTCCATATTTCAGTTGCAGAGAGTAGGAGATTGTGACAGCTTCAGCACCTGCTTTAGGAAGGACTGAGAGGGCAAGGTTTTTCAGACCTTTCCTGCACTATTTACATCCAAATGTCTTATTAGAAGCTTCTGGCACATTTGGACCTGTCGTCAGACCCTTCATTACTGTCAAGCACTGAAGTTTCAGGAAATACTAGTTATAGAATCATCATGATGAAAACTGAAAACTTGCACAAGGGAATATTTAAAGTATTGCTCAGGCTTTGTACTCCTCAAGAGTGCTTCTTTGTACAGCTGAGATGAACTCTTGATAAGAGAGACCCAACATGTCCAGTGTTGGCAGAAATGGCCAGCAGTGTGTTCTCAAAGTGTACTCCTTCTTTTGCTCTCTGGATGTATTCCCTACACTTTCCTTTTCCAGAATCAGAAGGCAGCACGAAGAGGGATAATAGATGCCAGGCTGTGTCCACACAGAGTGGACTCTTCTAAGTTACTCTGTCACCTTAGGCTGAAGTTGCAAGATACCTAGTTACTGTGTGTTGCCACAAGGAGGCTTGATTAGAGTTCTTGCCTCCTCCTCATGGAGTAAACGGTGCATGAAGATGTTTCCTGAATCACAACTATGGCTCACTGGAGCAACAAGCTGTAAGGTGGTGATATCTGACACAAATTAAATAAAAATGTAACACATCATGTACACACTGTGGGAGTTGTCCCACCAACTGAAACTTTATGTGAAGTTATGATAATCATATACCTGATGCAGTCAGTAAGTTCTAACACTGGCCACTGTGTGATGCTGCTTTGCAGTATCTGGCAACGGCTTACAACCAAGACAGCTCCAAATGGAGATCGCTTGTCGTAACTATACCAAGTACATGTTTCATAACCAGACTAATAAAGAGATAGACCAATAAGGCAATTGGCCAGTAATTAAAAAAATAATTTTCACATAACTTGTATATGTTACTATTTTCTTTTAATATTTTAATCAATTTATGTACCCTCTTTATTCACTTGAAATATACAAAGGATTAAAAAACCAATAGAATTTCATTCCACTTTTTTTAAAGTACATATGTTTAGCATCAGTGTTGCAATGTTGTGTTGTGATGCCCCCCCCATATCAAAGCCAATATCCAGTCAGCCGTCGTCATACGCCGACCAACTGCGCGTGCGTAACAGTAACCGCCCTACGGCTGCTTTGCACGAAGCTTCGTTACTGCGGACAGCTAGTTACTATTCACCGCCTCTCCACTTGGGTGCGCTATGCTGCACGCAAAGTAAGACCGCGCGTGTTTGTTGATTCACGTGAGTTTATAAATAATTCGTCGATCATTTATATATTATACATTACAATTTTTTTGCGACGTTTTACCAGCAAATTACATGCAAGTATTGAAAAGAAACGGGCAAATATAGCTAACGTTTAACGAAACGATAACTTACTTCTTTTCACGTTTAAATTCTCGATTTTTCATGTTAGCATTACAAAGTATATTTTTGCAACGTTTAACGCAGAACAAAACTGAAAAAAGCTTAAACTCGAAGAAAAGAATGCACAAAATACTCAGAATAATCAAAAAATATTACAAAGCATGCTGAACAAAAATCGATTTAGGATTGAGTTTTTTAGCTCACGAATTGAGTACATTGCATTACAGCGAATCTTTTTTCAGCGACATTACGGCCAGTAAATTTGCATCATACAAGATATAAAACAGTAGAAACTGTTGGATAGAAAATTTTTTATTCCAAAAAATTTCATAAACATAAACTATATAAAAGGTTTCGTTAATATTACTCTTATTTTAACAGTTACTTGCACAAAAAACAGTGTAGTTTTCTATTTAAGGAAAATCTTTATTTTTATTTATTGTCTTTATTCTTGCGGTTGGTGGAGAAACTAAAAATATAGCTAAACAGTTCTTTATGTTTTCCCTACTGAATACTAATGAATACCAGAATGATGAATATGAATGAGTACTAGTACTACCGAGTAGTAATACTAAATAATAATTACAGAAGTTAACTGACTGTGGCAAATGCCTGGTTTTGCAGGAACATATTTAACTTTTTCATAATTTATTCACATCGGTTCAAAACATGCAAACTTTCTGAACTGGCAATACCCACTTCTGATAATATAACCTATAATTGCAAATGTAATAACTGAGCTCACGTTTTTCATTGCAAATGTCACTGATTTCACAGTTCATACTGACTGATACAAATTCATTTTAATTTAGAAGTAGCAAAAGTTGCAACATATTTTCCTTCCAAGAATGAAACGGAAGAAATGTAAAGGAAGGCGCATTTAGGTTTAGTTTTTTCTTAACGCTAGAAATAAAACGAATCCAATATGAAAAAATATGCGTTTAAGTGTTATTCTACATTATATTAATAAAAACTGAACCTTGATTTAATTTCAAGTCTTTTTCATGATCTCGTTTTTCCTTAATGTTTACTTTCGTTAGATATGCTGGCTGAATTAACTCTTAGTATACTCTCAGGTAGCTCAGAACAACACATTATAAATAATTTAACCCTTTATACTTGTGCAATAAATTATAAATAAAATATATATAAAATAAAATATATGCTCTAAAAAATAACAATTAACAGTAGCAAACTCTTCATAATAATCAATGAAAAACGTGTTGCCCAACTCTTTTTTCCGAGTTACTGTTAGTCAAATTTAGCTCATTCGATAGTGTTTCTCTGTCCCTCCCAGCTGCAGAGTTCATCCAATGGCAGAGCGTCTTGAAACGATTGACGTCGAGCTGCATAAAGAAAACTTCCGGTTAAGTCTGAATAACTGAATTTAGACTGGTTAAATAAATGTAAAATTTAAATTGTAGGGACATTATTGCCTCTTCACTCTGTTCAGCATCGTGTGATAGAATTTTCTTTACCAGAAGGGGAAAAGTGTAGGTTCGTCATATAAATGGTAAAATTTTCAGCTGCACAGATATCTTGTGTCATTTGCAGTTCAGCATTGTTTTCTTTAGGTTCTCTGCCATGTCACCGATAGATCCAATGGAACTGGTGACTCAGTTGCCTGTACTGTGCAAAAGTATGAGTGAACTTGTATGTGTGGCATCCGAGGCCTGCCTTGTCAACCACAGCAGCCTATGCTTTCCAGATGAATTCCAGACCACTGCAACCCTGAACTGGGCAAGCAGTTCTTGATAATGAGTGACACTAACTTATAATATAGCTTATTATGCATGACTGAAAATAGTGATATTATTAGCAAATAGAACATGGTAATCTTCCATTTGCAACACCTGTTACAGTGGGTGAAGACAATAAAGTTTCTGTATTTCCAAGGTTTTACAATATCTGAATTACCTGTACATTACAGTAGCAATGCTTGTGAAAATGTACCAGTTTTAGTAGCCTTTGCATGGTGAAGCTGTACTGTATTGAGAAAAATCTCAACATTCTATAAGTCATGTAGTCTTATAGAAGTTATAGAAAGTTACATTAAAAATAAATGACTAACATGGGCAAGCTGGCAGGCCTAATATACAAAAATTCTGGGTCAAAAGTACACTAAGGGCAAGTATGGAGCAGATCACACTTTGGATTACATCCAAATGCATCTGAATGTGTTGCTGATTTCAAATCTCAAATAACTGGTTATGTTATTCACAAAGTCTGTCACCATAACTAGTGATCAAATATCATTTTTATGTGAATTGCCTGCACCTCTGTTGAAATGCACAACATAAAGATGAACAATCATAATGGTGAAGCAGATAATGCTGCTTGGTGGAAACCAAGAAAGCTGGTTGAAGCAACCTAGCAGGTGTTCTGTAAGACACTGAACCAAAACCTGCTTTTATTTAAGGCAAAAGCTCTCAGGATATAAAACACACACACACACACACACACACACACACACACACACACACACACAGACTTTTGAACAATGTGTCGTAAGATTGCAAGTAGAGTTTTTCTGTGTTTTGTGTAAGATGTTTGCAATACTGGTGTACACAGGCGATTAAAAGGCTATAAAAACCAGCGTACGATGGCTTCCAAGTGAAATTTATTTTGGCGAGTTACAAAACATCCAGTCAAAGGCAAATTAATTTATAATTTTTATTTTATATATTTAACTGACACTTTGTGTGTCGTTCACATAAACGAGTGCTATTTGTCAGATTTACAGTTTAGGGCTCAAACATTTTCCGTTTTCACAGCTAAAATTCGAACTAATATTCAGCTTTGACCATAAAATGTTTTATAGAAACTAATTAACTGGCAGACCATTAAAGTTATAATTTGCGGGAAAAAACAACAGTTTGGCACAAAGAATGCACTCTACTTATTTTCATTGAAAAAATTGTTCAACTATATTTTCGCCTGATGAAAAAGTAAACATACATGTCACATGTCCGCCTGCACTGTGCGAGATCGATCAATGATCATGGCTCGAAATAATGATCTGTATGATGAACGCATGCTAACAAAAAGCATTTTTGTCTTAAGAATTTACAAGTCTTGGTGCAGCAAGCAAAAACACTCTGAACCTTTGGCCCTACGTCCATTATTTTCCCGGGGATGCGAGCCAGCAGTAAATATCCTGACAAGTAACAAATTGCTGTGGGCGTCATATTGTTAGCGTCTCCAGTCCACCATGTACTAGCAAGTAAATAAATGCTAGATACCGCTGTCCTTCTTTTGAGAGCACTCCTTTTTGTCTAGTGGTGACAAGTAATAATTAGTCTTCTTAAGCTGCCACCATGTCTATATGAGAATATCCCAATGAGTAGCTCCATAAATATTCCAGTTTATTCTAGTCACAGAAAACATCAATTCGTTCCCTATCTATCTATCTATCTATCTATCTATCTATCTATCTATCTATCTATCTATCTATCTATCTATCTATCTATCTATCTATTATGATTCTTGAAACACACAGAGAGAGAGCGAGAGAGAGAGAGAGAGAGAGAGAGAGAGAGAGAGAGAGAGAGAGAGAGACAACCAGCATCTATTTAATTCTACATTTTTTTCGTAGTGCTCTCCAGAAGGCGAGCTGTCGGACTAACTTCATTTCTGTAATAGATCAGTATATTGATTTAATTAGGAAAATCCGAAGCAGTTACAATGGCCAAGCTGTGGGACTCTCACAATGTGCATATTAAACCACTTTCTAGCAAAACTGGCGTTTTTCAGAGAACATTACTTTTTATAACACAATGTGACACACAAGTGATGAATAAGTCTCTTTTGGCTGGGTAGCAGGCTAGATAACGCTTTTACTGTAATAACTATAACGAAAAAACTAAAACTAGTATCACAGTTAAAAACTGCGTTGTCCATATCCCTTCTTCAACATAACTTCCAAAGTTTTAACTTTATCTTTCGACGAGCTCGCAAGCGAACGAATAATACTTTAAAAACTTTTTGCTTCGCCTCACAGAGAGAAGCCTTTGAAGGAGCCTTGACGGGAACGTGTTGTTATCAGATTGATGGGCTCCGCTGATTGAAATGTCTTTGTCATGCAAATACGAGCCGCTTGATGGATGAGCGCCGCGCGCTGACCGACCGCTCCTCGACGCTCGCGATTGGCGCGCCGCGGGTCACGTGCTTCGCTAGCGAGGTCATATGTGTTTTAGGGAGACCCGAGCGAATGCATGGTGGAAGGACATTTTTTTTTTACTGCTTTGACATACTATCCAGGGGTTGCAGGGCAGGAGGAATCCCCAAGAACCTCAGACAGATCCTCCTCCATCACTTGTATCCGGACAATACCAAAATGAACTCCTTCTTAGAGTTCACAATTTGTAACCGTGGGACGAACGCCTACTCGCCCAAACCAGGATACCAGCCTTTGGACCAGGGAAGCGGAGTACCTTTCTCCAACAGTGCAGGTACCACAGGTGACAGCTATAATTCCGAAACACGGTTTTTCGTGGGCGGCAGTCCACCAGCAGCTTCATCTCAGCATCAGCACCAAAACACGACCTATCCTGCTCACCAGCAGCTGCACCTTCCCAACACAGGCCTCTCATACTCCAGCTCAGGGAGCCATACATATGGGTCGCAGATGTGTTCTAACCCGGATTATGGCCATCACCAGTATTTTATCAACCAAGAGCAGGATGGGATGTACTTCCAAACGTCCAGCTTTCCAGTTTCAAACGTCGCACCCAACATTGGTTCCCTTGGGTTTTGCGGACCACCGGGATCTGTTCCTAGCAGTGGGTACCAGCACAGCTCTGGGGGTCAGGAAGCGCAACAAGGCTTCATAGCGGGCACATATCCTAACATCTCCCCTTCCCACGGTGGAGACAAGGATTTCGGTTCCAGCCCAGATCAAAATACATCGGGAAAGACTTTCGACTGGATGAAAGTTAAGAGGAATCCCCCCAAAACAGGTTAGTTCTGTCATCGAATGCAACCACCGCGAGAGCAGATTTCTACAAGGTCACAAACAGTCGTTACATGTTGCGAGATCCCCATTACTCATATACAGTCAAGTCTTTATTTATCGCAGAAGTTCCTGTTCTTCGTGCATATTTATGAAATAACATTTTCTTTGGACATACACAATGGATGCATACTTTTTTGCTCCCTAAAGCATTAAGTCCCACATCGTTTATCCAACGAATTCGGTACTTTAAAATTTATACACGTATTGATTCTCACTATTGAAAGCAAATGTTTGAACTAGCTAGCTTACTCTGGGTCATATTTTACCTCCTCTGACTTTTATGCTAATTCTTCTAGCAGCCTATTTTATACGTAAGGATATACTGATGCTGCCTCCAGCGCCGAACCATGCATGCATTTTTTTAGCGTGTGTTTTTTCCAAGTTGTTGTTGAAGGAACCTTCAAGAAGTTGGTGTCTGGGTAGCTTGGTATATAAAGATCTATTATTATTATTATTATTATTATTATTATTATTATTATTATTATTATTATTATTGCTGTTGCTGTTAATTAGTGAATAAGCTTTCCATTCAGTTTTCGCTCTTCCTTCCGTCCATCATAAATCAACCTTTTGAAAGCAGTGATAATTACAACCCAGACAAATACCAGTCTGGACAAACTCACAATCAGTCTGATATGTGTATCTGAGGAGGGTACGGTAGAGGACAGGGCCTCGAGAAAGAACCAACCAACATTTTAACGGAGAGCTGTGTAAAGAAATCGCTTTCTGAATATGTTTGTCTGCCTACCGCCATACCCATCTACTTACTTATTGACTTACTTGTACACAGCTAAAGCCGCTGAATATGGAATGCATGGTCCTCAGAACACAATCCGCACCAACTTCACTACGAAGCAGCTGACGGAGCTGGAGAAAGAGTTCCACTTCAACAAGTACCTGACCAGGGCCCGTCGGGTGGAGATCGCTGCGACACTTGAGCTGAATGAAACCCAGGTGAAAATCTGGTTTCAGAACCGCAGAATGAAGCAGAAGAAGAGGGAGAAGGAAGGACTGGCCCCGGTCACCAACCGAGGCTCGTCCAAAGACCTTGTGGAGAACTCAGACCACTCCAACTCCTCGTCCCCCGGTGGGTCACCCAGCTCGGAGACTTGAGTAACTCATCGCTGACATCGAACTGCTGACTCCATATTAAAGCCACAAACATTCCAAATATATATACAAAATGAGGATGGATGCAATAGCAACGACAGGGTTTTCACGTCTACAGTCAAATTCAAATAATTATTGAGTAATATAAATGAACTGTTGTAACAAAAAGAATGTAAAGCAAGAATCGGAATTTTGAAGTTGACAGGGTAATGAGACTTGTGTGGTATTTTGGAATATTCAGTCACTATGGAAAATACCATTTTTAAAGATACTCTCAGGATAACAGTACCTCAGGAACTGTATTTTTCAACACCCATGTTGGGGATGCACTTTCGCCTGTTTACATTTGTATCTGAAACTGATAAAACACATTTGATACCATTTAAGAAAATATGAGAGAATGCTAAGGACGAAAGCGATGTTCGCCACGAAGCATTTTTTCCTCTCTTCTGTGACTTTTTATTTATATACACCTTTAATATGTCTATTTTGTGGATGTTAAGCCTTAAATGTCAGTAACTATGACAGCCATGTGGTATTGAGTATTTGCACTAAACGGTTACAGGGTAATTCTTTACACAACTTACAGCCTTTGAAAGTTTTTTCAGAACTACTGGACATTTCCCTTTACTGAGTAAAATGTGTAGAAAACCTCTTATAATTAGTTTATCAGACCGTAGGTTTAAATATGCGGAGAATTTACGGAAAGGGATGTTACCAGCGCATTTTGTTTTCTGAAATAGACTTAAGAGTTTGTGTGATTTCATACATAATTACACAGGTGAATGGCAACTTGAGTGAATATTTATTTAATTTAATGTGAAGGTGTCATCACAGTAAAAAATCGAGCGTTAACAGCATCACGTGGCAAACATCAATCAGTGAAATAAATCGGATCTGCAACGTCGAAAAAAAAAATAGCGGGAAGTGATGCAGTACTTTATGGAGTATCAGGGTTCATGTCATGCGTGTTTCTAAACATACATTAACACCAAACATATGATGCAAATGTGGTGGTTATTTTACAGACACTGAGTTTTATTGGTAAATGTCTGCACTTTTTGTTACATCACAACGTCCAAGTCCCAGGTACCGTCCTTCTATTATTATTTTTGTAAATAATTCAAATAAAAAGCAAACATTCCAAACTCAGATGCCGTTCTTTAATCTTGCACATTTAGTGTTATATTTCCTGTAACGTTTGTGTTCTTGAGTTTATGTATAAATAAGGCCTTGTTGAAGTTACAGTGCTGTTTCCCTTTGTGGTCGGTGACATGTGGAATGTCTCACTGCACTCCTGGTGACCTTTTACCTCCCATTCCTCCGGGACACACAAACATACAGAGCTGAGCCCCACATCCACTCTTCTGCAGGACAAATTCACGTCACAGTAAGAATGCACAGCAAAACAAATCTCTAAAACGCCTCTAATTCTCCATAAAAAACCCCTTAATTCTCTTTTCCATTTTCTTTGAAGTAATACGTACGTACTTACTATTTTTTGCAAGGTGACGAACATTGTAGTAAAATTTAAATTATGTAATTACATAAATTAAGTGTAATATCTCTAGATCTGCAGTGTACTGGAAATGTATATCAGACAAGTGATGACTGCTTAGTGGCTGAAAAATATTGTATGAAAAATATGCTAATCGCACTTGGATATATTGAAATAGTTATTATGCTATTTTAAAGTAATCCCTCAAGCTTCTAAAGAACGGTTTATACTGAGAAATTAGTAGTAGAGGTTCTCAACTATTTATGGAAAAATGTATTCGAAGTACAAGTATTTCCGGGAATTCCTGGATGGTGCAGGGCAAGTACGTTCTTATTATTACCTATTTCGAGTTTACCTCAGAACAACCTTTGCTTGTTTCCAAAGGATAATAAAATACGCTACCTTCGCGAACAATTAACTACTTAATAGATACTGATGCTTTTTTTGGGAGGGGGCGGGGCAAAGAGAATTTTTTTTGGAGAAAAGAGTTAATGCCTTGATGCCACATCTGGGAAGAACCTGTGTCCATGGTGTTGTCTACTGTCTTCCTTGAAATGCTGTCTGGCAAAGGAGTTGAGGCTTTCACCTCTGTTAATAATAATAATAATAATAAAAATAATAATAATAATAATAATAATTTCATGTGTCTTGACAAGCATCATATAGAAACGCCTTAAAGATGTTCATTCTTGTTCTGTTTTCATCTGTTTATGAACAGTTGGGCGACAGTTGAGTTTGTCCTCTTGTCATGCTGAGCTTTGATCCACTCCCACAGTTGTTTGGATGTCTCTTCCTTGTGTATTCTTCCCACATATGAAATCATGGATGTTTCGATTGTCTGTTGGAAATAAATTTTACATTGTATATTATAAACAACAGAATAGCAGTGGGATACAGCCACATTGAGATTGAAACAATAGATGAAGAAACTGCAAATACACACATAGAAAAAAGGCAATCCGTGAAAAAGTTGCAATATTTCACAGGTGTGATCCTGTAGATCTGTCTAATGACTTCTAGGAGGGTGTTCAAGGGTTGCCGAATTTCTCTGAATTGTCGATCAGATGTTATTTTTTGTAGCGGAAGAATGTTAGATTCTTCAGTCACGCACGTACTTGAAGTGATACATTTCATCGCCAAACATAAAAAACGTTCCCATACCTTCGTATTCAAAGAACAATTTTGTTTGTAGTTTAACAAGAAAATAAAAAAAGGAGCAAATCAAAGTTTTTGAATTTTTTTTTTTTGCTGAGGTTTTTTCTCAGAATCGTTGAGTCTACGCTATTTCATAAAATCTTTTTAAACTGATTTAACAGTGAATTGTCTATATTTGAGGTGACATTTGATTGCCGTATTTCCTCTTTTATTTCTGTTTGTTTAAAAAAATAGAAACCTAAAGAAGGTCAAACACATTTCCCTACTAAAACAATTAATAAGAAGGAACAAAATACTTTTCCAAACGCAGTCATTTATTGCAGTAGTAACCAAGAACTGCAGGAATCCCACATAACATCCTTTCTACCCTGGTGGAGTAAAAACTCTTGGACACTGTACAGGTACTGTAATATTTCTCTTACTATTCCGGCAAGCCTACGTTAATTTATCTCTTTTATTAATTCATTTTCTACTTTTTCTATAATGTATAAAGGCTCCTGCGCGTAGTTCAACTGCCAAAATTATTATGATTTACGTTTTTAAAATAATTTAGTTTGCTTTGAACTGTGTATTGTTTTTAAAAGTACAAACGAAACAATATCTGGTAATGACATTTCCAAGTTATTTGTGTCATTTCCATTGCTATATGTTAGTTTACACGGTGCATTTTATTTATTATAAACTAAAATAATTTGGGATTGGGATATCATCTATAGGGCGGAGTTTTGTTTTATGCTTAATACAGTAACTATAATAATTTTACTAAAAAAAACGATATTAATTCTTATTGTAAAAGAATAGTAACATCCATCCATTCGCCCATCCATCCATCCATTCTTCCATCCGTCCATCGAAGGTGGTGGCGGTCTGGCGCCTATCCCGGAAACATTGGGCGTTAAGCTGCGACAAGTAACAATGGGAAATTCCCGCAGAGCAGTAAAAATACAAAGTAACAAAAACAACGTTTTCATAACCCTCTATTGCATTAAGATTAGCTATAAATGTTCCACCTACGAATAAATAGGATAAATAAATCCTCCTGAATTTAAAATGAATATATAGAAGAAAAACATAAGCGGGTGAGATATTTTAGAAAAAAAAGTGGCCCGGAACTGGTCCCAGTCTATTTTCTAGTTGCTACATGTCTTTTTTCCCGGAACCAGGAGTGGAGTCAGGTGGACTGGAGCAGCGCTGTGACCTGGTTGGGAAGAAACTGATGGTGGGCAGGGAGACCAAGGTGGTCTCAATTGTGGAAAAGGAGTTTGCCAAACTTTTTGTCGTTTTGCTCTTATGGCCTCAGTTCTTTTTAAAGCTCTAGAAGGACTTGACGGTACATTTCATCCCCCACCCTCAGAAGGACTGCTTCAATATTTGCTCAGGGTGATGGGTTTGCCCAGGGCTTCGCCTCAAACAGCCCTCCTCAGGCAGGCCAGCCCACTCTCCCCACAGCCCCAGGTTCACGCAAAGTTCACACCTAAATTAATTCAGGAGAAGCATGGCTCATGGGCTGCCTTGTCAGGAGCCGGGATGTGCCTCCATCTCTCAGGGGTCAACTCCAGGTCTTCTTCCTCCTCGCAGCCTCTGCTTTGCTTTGTCGTGTTGAATTTCAAAGAATTCCCAAACGTTCTGTTTTAGGCAAGTCATTCACTACACAGAATAGGCTTTTTCAATCATACATGGCACGGTTTTTTTCAAATATAAACGTAAGTTCGTCCACACAAGGAAAAAATGCGAAGATGCTCCAAAAATGCTCATTGGGTCATTTCCAGCGTCTTCTGTCATGTGCGGTTTCACAGCTTATGCGAACATTTATCATTTTATTTACCTTAAGCTATTTCTTCTATATTACAGAACCTAATTAAGCACAATAATCCAAACAGCTGTCTTGGTCAGAAATAATGCTACGCAATTTCAAATGTTCATTCTGCGTATCATATAATGTGATTTATTCACTCTTTTTAGTGGTTCCCGTGAAACTGTGCTTTTCTCGCGGAAGACTAAAATGCGTTACTCGCAATGTTTATTTGTTTCTTAAAATCTGTACTCTGAAAACTAATTCTCATAAGACGAAAACTTGTATTTTAAGATTCTCACCCACATCGCGTACTGGTTAGGTAATAACATGACAATTCAACAAGCAAATGATCGCTGTTGAAAGCTGCACCGCATCCAGTGACGGTATTGAGGCATTTTAATTATTATAATTTCCTATAAATGCTAAAAATCTAATACTTGCAATTCTAAATCTATATAATTTAATTAAGAGAAAAGTATACAGTGTTTAAAAAAATCTAATTAAACTTGAAAATATAAACAAAATCACCCGGACGACTTGTTCTTTTAAATAAAACAAATACGAATAAGGAAAAAAAATGCTTCTTAAAAATACGTTTGTGAGAAGTAAAGGCGTGGTATTATAATAAGTAATAGGCAACTTTTAAAACGGGATTTGCAAAGGAAAATCGAACATACATCAGTTTCTGCAGAAGTCTGATTTATGAAGCTGTGTACAGTAAATTTATGTCAGTAAAATGTAATAAAACACACAAGAATCAGAAGTTATTCAAGGTGAGACTTGACTCCAGATACCTGACGAATTCCAGGGATGGAACCTGCGACACAGCTCCACTGCAAGCATGTAGTAACAGCAGTAACTGCAATGATCTGGTGTTTTAGGCCATTATATGCTGGGTGTGCGCAGGTGTCCTGTTTATCACAGCTATTTTTTCATGTGGAGCCTGAAAAGAAACAAGGATGCACGTCTGTACGTGTATGTCATGTGTATATATTATGTATAGTGTCCGAAACGGACTATATAATGTAGCATCATATATGTGTAATAACTTTATTCATGTTATAGCGACCAAAAAGTGTGGAACATACCTAAGACTTTAAAGAGCGACGTTTAAAAGTGGACTTTTTAAAATGGGAGCGGGTGCATTGTTTAACCAGCTACTGTAAACAAATTTATTGCTGAAAAAATGTTTATTACACATAAAAACATCTCAGAATGTCACACTTTAATTGCTTTATTCAGAGTACACCCAGCATTTTGCGATTTATTGGATTATAGCTGTATTATTTTCCTTTTTACAACTCATTTTTTTTGCAGCTGAAATTTTAATTAAGAGATCTAATTAAGAGGTTAACATTTATAAGGATTATAAGAATGCATTCGACTGATTGAATACTTATTTCTCTAGCCATAAAACATGTTTTCTGTGTATTATGACTATTTTGTTTAAATATAACATGTTTTAAAGATTGAAACAGTAAGTCTTGATTTTATCTTCAAAATAAAAATTGTGATCTACTACATTTTTATGTAGACCATCATCCATGGCAGACCTTTATTTAATGCAAATAGATTAGGATGAAATTAACATCGAAATTACTATTTTTAATTATTCATGACACATTCATAAGCATGAAGATAATGGTCTGTATTTGTTCAATTTATCGACATTCATATCAGTTTTAGTTTTTCACATGCTTCATGGACAAGTGTTACTTTCATTTATTAGTTGCCTTTCATGTCACTTATTTAAAAAAACTTATAGTTTACTTTTAAATAATCATAGATTTATCTGTATGCTCCTTTTTATGAAAAATTCTCCGAATTTACATAATTAAAAAAACAACAAAACAAAGTATTTCAAAACTGTAAACTTGTGTTCTTAGAGTAACATTAATGTCGAAAGGGAGTTTCAGCTGTAAAGTTAGAAATCTGTCTCACATCACATTCTCAGTTATTCGGAGCAAAAGGTTATCAGTCAGAATTCCCTTGCTGTTGCGCAGGAAAGTGAAATCTTCCAGACGACACTAAAGGCCCTCCTGCAATATATGAAGCACAGCCACAATAGCATGAGGTAATTCAACCACAGAAGGTTAACCAAAATCAAATAAAAGTAGTCTGGATATTTTCCTCTTGACCACCATTACTGTTTAAATTTAAAATTTTAATCCAGTCCTTTTTCCAATTTATATCACAAATTTTCAAACATTTTTTTGATATTTTGACAAACCAAATCAATTTAAATTAGTTAGACGTTCTTGGTAGTAATCTTGTAATGCCTTATGCAGGTTTATGATTTTTTAACATGCTTTTTCAGGAATTTATCCTTTGGTATTGTGTTTTAATCACAGAAAATATGATTTTGACCTGAGCTGTAAACATATAATTTGTTGCTTAATGAACACTAAAAAGAAAAAAAAAATCAATATCACAGTGAAGGTAAAGTTTCTGTGTGTGAAGTGAAATTACTTGATTTGGTGTTTTGTGGAGGGGCACAGCAGCACAGTGGAGAAGCCCAGAGCTTCATAGCTCCTGGCCAATAGGTTCTGATGTGGGTTTGGATCTGGGTGCTCTGGGTTCCTCTCAAAGTGCAAAGATGTGTTTCAGTTGACTTACTGAACGTTTTTGCTTGTACTATGTGTCAGTGAATTAATATGTGTGTGTGTGTGTGTGTGTGTGTGTGTGTGTGTGTGTGTGGGATTGTTCCCTGCCTCACACCCAGTGCATCTGGGACAGACTTGACAGCCATGTGATCCTTCACTGGACAGTTATTGATAAAGGATGGACAGATATTTTTGGTCATAGTCCCTTTTTTCTTAATGCAGTTATCACTTCTTCTCATACTAGTGCATTCATGCAGACAACTATGTTCAGAACATACATACAACACACTACCTACATTAAAATGCATTATCACTCCGAAAATTGTGGCTATTTTTACTCCAGGGTCCTAATAATGATGTAGTCTCCACCAGAATCTTCAGGGGCTTGGGAGTATACACAAGTTTGCTGAGTAAGCCTGCTGTAGAGATGTTTCTCAAGACTGTAAGATCATTACCCCATTGCCCACAGTCTTGGTTTTCTTTCATGTTTATCAGTGTATTACCTGTGTAGCACTTTTTATTAATACAGGTAAACCCTGATTTAGGCACTTTATCCATTCCTGAAAATACTACAATGTTCCATATACCGAGATGTTATTTTGCATTATTTTAAATGAGAAAAACAATGATGTGTTCCCAGACCATCCAAAAACCCCAAGCCAACTTTTTCAAATATCACTAAAAAACTGTAGCACTCCCCTACGCAGCACAGCAACCTCATTGTCCCTTACAACTTGCTGTATTAAGTTGCAAGGCAGTATGATACAGAAATAAGCACCTTGAGCAACATTCAAACTTATTAGAATTATTTGATTTCTACAGATGAATTTCTGGCCCTGTATTATGGCTCTGTGTTATAGCAGGACATGTACTGTGCAAACCAGGAACTGGTATTAAAAGATTAGCTGCATTATAGTGAAACTGTTTATATCGAGGCTGTGTATACTGTGGTTTTCCTGTATATCATTTGAATTTTAAAAGAATGGAAGGATTCATGAGAAGCAACCCACAGACAAATTTAATAAGCTTGTTTATTTAATTTATTTAAGCAATTTTAGATGCAATCAGATCCTGTCCATTGTTTTAGAGGTTGCCCATGTTAGAGGAATTTTGGAGGTGCTCTTAAACCACCACCAAATGCAGTTCAGGGAAACTATCCATAGAGTTCCCACGAGTTTGCACTGATAGAATGGCACTTAACAAAGACCACTCAGACCATCATGTTCCTAAAATGTGGCTGTTGGGTGGTTGCAGATGGTGTGAAATGCAGCTACTGAAGTTTATCATACTAAGAAGTGCAACCAATTGTATTTGACAAAAAATCTGTTCCTTTTGTGACCCCTGTACATTTAGTCAAGCCAGAGTTGCTATGACTTACCATTAACTTTTCCCAAAACTGGTGTGATTTGAATTCCTCTGATTTATAATTATAACGTGAAAAATCAAGATAAACAAGCATATTTCCATGCTGGTCATGTTCTCCACTTGTCCTATAGCCATCTCAAAAATCATCATACAGAAGCTCTGGAACATAAATTTGGCATGAAACTTACTGGTAAGAACCACTTTCTCAGTTTTGTCCTTCTGTGTGAACAATGACTGCAGGACAATACACTGTGCAACTCAAATCTCCCTTTTCTTTTTCTCTCCCTTGGACAAGGTAAAGGATGGCCTTTATTTTAAAATTCATACATTTTATTTCTATGGCTCTTTAAAAGCATGTCTTGTGCAGTTACCATATAATTTGAATAAATAAAGCTTCCAAAAGGTATAGAGAAAATCTGCTGGTACAGACTAAACCCAACTTGCAGTTATTCTGGGGAACTTAGGGCAGCACTTTTACAGCTGAAAGGAAACGAAAAGGCTGAAAATTCCAGAAAGAGGCCCTGCTGCTATAATGTTGATAAACATGCTTAAACTGGACTGTTCTACAAAACCTGCATTTGAATGAGAGCTGTGTAAATTTCAAAGATGGTAAAGATTTCAAATTTCAAAGACTCTTCAAACTTATTTGCGTTCTGAGCAATAAAAATATTTATTTTGCATGAATGAACTTACAGTATTGCTGTTCACCTTGCATATTCCAATATGTGCTGCTGTGGTTTCATTTATTTTCACTGCTGTATTTGACTTTAAGAACAGTTATATATGTTATATCACCAGATCTTCCCAAAAATCATAATAATTAAGGAGTCCAGATTTGGCCTCAAAATGACAAAGGAGCAACTTGCAACTGACTAGAGTGGACTTATTTTTAACATATGTCCCCATCCCCTTGACCTTAACCTTCACCCATAAGCATAATTTGCCCTACTTAGCATACTATTTGACTTCACTCCTCAGGCTGATATATTTATAAAGTAACAGAAATTTGGACTGAAAAATAAAATGTCTGACAGTGAGACATGTTCAGGCACTCAGCAATGTCTGCACTGTTGTTCAGGGATATGAAATCTTTGTGAAATTTAACCCAGAATAAATTTCATTTCAGTACATGCTGGACAGAAAGAACCAGATAATTCCAGGTAAGCAAATACTTTTACTAAGTATTTGCTTACCTTAAATACTAAGAAAAATACTTTTAAATAACAGATTTGCTTGACATTAAAAAATATTGAATGGTTTGAAAGCTTTCTGCGTTTGGGCTTAACTTTTACATGCTTACATAGAGAAAAAGTCTAACTAATATAAAG
Organism: Arapaima gigas; assembly: GCA_900497675.1. Classification (NCBI taxonomy): domain Eukaryota; kingdom Metazoa; phylum Chordata; class Actinopteri; order Osteoglossiformes; family Osteoglossidae; genus Arapaima; species Arapaima gigas. The sequence goes on from UFQX01000035.1 coordinate 996,343, forward strand.
CAAATCAGGTATCACAAACTCTTAAACTTCTAGATGAGTATGCTTCAACATTCATATTCTCCTCTTATCATCCCTATATCTATATCTTAAAATCAAATGAGCATCATATGTAAGTGGTCAGATGCAGAACCCATTGAGCCAGTCACTATTCATACAGTTTAAAAATGGCGTGAAAGATCAATAATTATGATCTGCTTTATAAAGTATTAAATAATAAGGACTAGTGTTGCATGACTGTGTAAATACCAAAAAATTTTATTAATCCTTAACTGCTTATTCTGGTCAGCTTTGCTGTGTTAGTGAGCCTACCCTGGAGTCACTGGGTACAGGGCTATGAGTATGCACCCTAAATGGGAGGTCAGACTGTCACTGGTTGGCCACACACACATGCACGCACGCACACACACACACAAAGGGCAATTAACCTGAAACACATTTGTTTGCATTGTGGGAGGAAACCAAAGTACCTGGTGGAAATCCATGCAAACAGTGTAGAACATGTAAAATCCACACAGACGAAGCTGAATTCTAACTCATGGCAGAACAGCCCAGGCACTGTGAGATGGCAAATGTGCTTAATTTAAAAAATAAATACAAAGTAATATTATTGTAATTACAGTTGTATGTTAAATGATGTTTAATAATCAAAAATCATTTTGCAAAGTATGCATTATTAACATGCCTGATTTCCTTTACACTTGGCTATAAAAAAGATTCAAGTTTCCGCTCCAACTCTCTCCTGTTGTTCATTATGACCCCACTACCTGTGCCAATTGGAGTCCAATAAAATATTTAATAAGAGGGAGGAAGTAAATAATTAATTTGTTAAATGTAAATTAATCGAGGTTTTAAAGTATCTTGAAGTGTTAACAATGAAGAGACGTTCATTCTCATGTTCCTCAATTCAGTATGTCACAGAGACCATTGAGCTCATGGTCCATAGCATTGCTTCCTGTGAATAACTCAGCACTCTGACAACATGATAAAGTTGTACAGTTCAGAGTTTAAACACAAGATTTCCTCACCCTCAATAAACCTCACACAGATAATTGGATAGGAGCCCCTTATTAGCATCACTGCAGCTTTATTTACAATAAGTTAAAATAATAAATTTAAAATTGTGTCTTTTAAGTTTTAGCAGCATTTATATGTGACACCTGCATTGGGTGCACAGTTTTTTACAGTATTATTTAAAGCTCCTTAGTTTATTCTAAAGAAAGTATCATTTTTATGTGAACATCCTGAAAGTCCGATAATATTGCAATGCTTTCTTATGCAGAATGACAATAGCGCATAATAACAGTTGCTGTTCATAGATACTCTTATCGCAGCATTGTTGTCATTCTGGTTTAAAAAGCCACCTCAGATTCAAAAGACCTGGATGCTTTATTCCCCCATTCTGCTCCTCTGTCAACTTTTCTGTTAACAGTCCTACAGCCCCCTTCCCATTCCATATGTAATAAACCTCATGTGTAAACAAGACTCTGCCCAGCACAGCCAGCCTCCAGTGATGCATGAAGTGCTGAAACCTATCTGCATGAGCCGTCAGTTTTCTCATAGCTATCAGTATCAATAAACAATGAGCTGGCCCAATTATAGTTGCAGCTGAAACTCAAAACCACCTGGTGCTAAAAGCCTGGACTAGGGTGGAGAGAGAAAAAGAAAGAGGTCAGTACCATTTCTTGTCCTCCTTCAGGATCCTAGGGCTTGTGTTGTTGGGGGGGGCATTGTGTTATCTGTATATTTAGTGAGTGTGATTCTAACCTCCCATCTGCACCTTGTTTCATTTAATTGTTTTTTTTTTAATTTTATAAACAGCACAGAATCACAGCAACATTGAGACAGAAACAAATTGAGCTGGTATTAAATTGAAAAATTGCGAATACATTCACCTACATAAAAAGGATGCAAAAGGTTAAAAATTGCAATATTTCAGAGGTGTGACCAGCTCTATTTAAGAACTTCCACAGCAGTGACATTCCTTTGAATTGTTGTGCACAACAAATGTTAATGCTTCTGGCTAAGCAAGTTAAAAACTTTGGTCCTTCAAATATTTGCAGAGTGAACCTCAGTTAAAAAACTTTAAGAATAAAATCCAATTCCTTGCCAAGTATGTATATTATTAGAGAATATAATATAAAGAATATAAGAATACAGAGAATATAAAGAATAACAATTAATTACATAGATACTTAACTGATATTTTTTATCAGATAATAATGCAGTCATTGGCCATATTACTGTTTCCTGTTGCAATTTATTTTTGTAATGTTGTACAAAAAACTGAGGGGTGCTTAAAATAACAAGGTCTTCATATATACATGTACTGGATGAACTCTTCTTGTGTTTAAAAGGCTGAACAAATCTGCATGACTGAAAACATGCACTTGTGGAGGGTAAGAGGGTGGTTGTGTTGGGGTCATACTGGGGTTATACCACTCCTTCTCCTTCCAGTGTCAGGCAATACCAGTCCCACTGGTCCAGCCTCCTCCCCTGTGATGACAGCACATACATCTTTGAATTCTGCAAATAGCTCTGGATGACTACTCCTCTGTACCCCCACGAATGCTTGCTCCTGTCCAGCTAGGGATCCCTATAACAAATCGAGCCTGTCAGGAGCCCAGCGTGGGAGAACTGGAGAGCAGAAACCCAGGAGCTCATGAACAGAGAGGAGTGTTGTCCTTCGCAGACAGGAAAACAGTGCCAGTTCCACGCTGGTGGTGCTGCTGGAAATGGGCAAACTCCTTGATGCTCTTTTTGTGCTTCTTGACCCAAGGCAGAGAGGGCACCGATGGAAAGCAAAACTGAAGCCCCGCACTCTTCTGCTGTCAGTGCCGTACTCTAGCAAGCTCCTTTGTTTTCTTTTACTTGTAAGCACCTGGTGGTGCATATTCCAACACATAGGAAAAGGCATTAGCAGTGATGATGTGTCACTTGATTTGCCCCGCAGTGGTGATCTTCTCCTTCTGTCTGCCAGCACCTGGGGCCCCTCAGGGTTCAGCGTGAGGTCACCCAGCCGCTCTCCTCTTCTCCCCTGTTCCCTGTGTTTGTGCAGGGTGTCGGTTCTCTTGTCCTGCTGCGAGGTGGCAAAGGCTCACTGGAGTGTGATGAAAAGCTGACCTCTGTTTGATCGTGGCGTCTGTCATGGCCGCCTCAATGTTAATGCCCAGAACTGTAAGGCTGAGCCCCAGAGCAAAGGAAGCTTATTGGAAACAGATTTTTAAAATAGGAAAGGAAAATGCTCAGGCTCTTAAAGAGATTCAGACTTAATGCTCCAACAATGTTTGCTATAACAATATTTCCGTTTTCGTTTTTCATTATATCAGTTATTTTTCAAACATTTCTCAAAGTGTGCAAAGGTTTCAAAATGTATAGATGTCTGAACCTAGAGATCACAGGTTCTAAATGAGGGCAAAAATCAAAATGAAACAGATACTAAAATGATGCACATGTTATTTTGTACTTATTTAAGAAAACTCCACTATTATCAAAGAATTGTATTTAAAGTTTATTTCAATCCCTTTCCTTCTTTGCTTGGAGTGTTTTTGTTTTCAACTCCTCAGCTACTAGCTGGATTACTTGCCCACTGTTTTCTAGAATTATTATCATTGTTATTCCTGTTTTGTTATGGTCAGCTCTATGCATCACTCTGTTGAGAATCTCTATAAAAATAAACTGAACTGAATACCATTGAATTAATTGCTTTTTTAAAAAAAGTAATACATAGCAAAACATCCCAGGAGTTATAAGTGCTTTTTAAATTCACTGCTGGTTGCAGGTTGTTTTCCTGTTATATATATAGACTGCTGTCTGAATTTATTCTTTGAGAGTATTGCTTGAATTTGGCCTTCTGATCCAGGATCAGTAATTATTGATATTGTATTAATATAAATGTATTGATATACATGGCTGAAATAATTGATATACAATTTTTAAACTGAAGGAATAATAGCTTTTGATCAGAAAGCATGTGAACAAGTGACACATTTCCTTTAATAGAAAACAAAAGGACTAATAAAATTCCACCTTCTATTATCATTAACTGCTTCATTCAGGTCATGGTCATGGTGGGCCAGAGACTATCCCAGAATGTTTTGGTGCTCTGTTCTAAAACTACACTCTGAATGGGAGGCCAATCCATTGCAGGGTGGCCACAAATGCACACAGCCACACACACATACAATTTAGAGTCATCAGTGAACCTGAAATGTATTTCTTTGGACTGTGGGAATAAACCAGAGCATCTAGAGAAAAACCCACACAAACACAAGGAGAACATGCAAACTGTACGCAGCCTAAACTGGGTTCTAACCCAAATAGCCCAGGCAATGTGAGGCAGCAGCACTACATAGTACATCACTGTGTTGCCCCTAATAAAATTCTATAAAAGCAGTACATAAAAGTGGCCATGTTCTCCAGTCTTCTGCAATGTTAGCTGAGCAATAGTTACATCTGCACATTTATTGCATGGATTTTTGAGCGCTTGCCTGGCTGCGTATGTGCAGGTGACATTTTTGCTCTGTGTGCTCAGGTGACGGCTCTGGCTGGTCTTGGGTGGTATTCTCCTAGCTGGTGGAGTCTGCTGTCTGTTGAAACAGGACACCAGCTGCTACCTGGCCACTGGAGCTGGCGGGGTGTCAGGCCGATCTTCTCTCCTGTTCATCTCCACCGGTGCTCTAATCAGCACACATCTGCTTCCTTTGGATGCCGGCAAGCAGTTGTGCTTAGGCAGCAGAGCCTGACTCTGTGGCATCCCCTGCTCACTTTCTGACCACATTTAAAACACACCTGAGTACTGCATGACCGTCCTACTTCAGAAAAAAGTGCTTCCTTTTTTGCAGGATGCACAAGCATGGTAAATTGAAAAACGACTAGTACTTGATGTGTATATAACCATGTTTTTTAAAGGTCAGTGCAACAGCAGATTTATTTTCAGACTTATAAAAAATAAGAAAGAACATATATGGACTAGTTTTATGTTTACAAAACATACATGCAGTTTAACAATTGACTATCTGGCCACAATTAAAGAGAAGAAGGGAAAACATTGTAAAAATAGTGTGTTTTTTTTTCTTTTTGCAGAACTTGTGGATTGTAACTCATTCAGAACTTCCTATGTTTTTGTATGCAAAATGTGAGAAAAGTAGTGAAAAAATGACTGTTTTACTTGAGTGTAATACACATTTATCAGGGTATGTCAGTATTTAGCTGGTTTTTATCCAAGGTAAATGAGCTTTCTCATTCAGTGCTTCTCCGTCTAAAACAGCAGGACTGCAGGACTCAGTGTGTAGGGTTAGAACAGGGATGATCAACTTTAGTCCTGGAATACCAAATGCAGCAATATTTTCAGCTCTCATTGCATCACAGCTTAGAAATGAGCTACACTGGTTCAGTTAAGAAATTGCATCGAGTCAGGCTGTTCATTGCTGTGCTAAACCAAAAGCTCCTGCATTTTCATTAAGAATGCTTTAGTATATCCCCAGTTAACAATGGTCTAAAATAGATACAGACAGAGTACCACCCCTAAAATATTTTTATCTCACATTTGTTAGAACTAGCAGTCTGGTAATGAAAATATATGGACAAGTGGATCGTTCAAGTTATGTTTATCCCAAGTGCAGTGGTATGTTTATTTGCACTGAGGTCATGAATATAGACTCCGGAGAACTGGAAAAGACAGAGCTGGACTGTAGAAAGCCTGGGAAGGTTCTGGAAACAGCTGTTCAGAAATTATCTTTGAGGACCAAAGATTTAAACACAGGACCAATACTTAATGTCCTTATTATCTTGGAACCGTAGTATCCGTCTTGTGATTATATTCTACTAATCAAAATTGTTACTTGTTTAAATGTAATGACATAATTAAAACCTTTCAGTACTTTGTTAAAGAACAACTAAAAATTAAATTAATACTCTCTAGTTACAGATTGCTTTTTCAGCAAGCTATAATTTTTGATAATATAGGTTGTGCGTTTTACTACTAAAATATCCTGGTTCTGACTATGCATGGCATAAAGACATCTAGCAAGTGCATATCTGGAACAAAAATGAGCACACTATATGGCCCTCTAGGAACTGGGTTTGAAACTCCTGTCATGTAAAGTTACAGCGCCGGAGAAGCTTTGCTCTAATTACGACAAATTGTTCCCATTTAATTGGAATAGAGACAATGGGGGAATTGGGATGCTGCAGAAATGTGGAAGTGTCATGCAGATGGGACTGAATCACAAGTTCAGCCAATAAGAGCCATCAGCTGGTTGGAAGGGGTGCCAGGTGGGATGACACCTAGGCCACACAGGGACAGTAGTGCCTTTGCAGAACAATGATTTGCACTGAATCTGTGCTCCCAGGTGTTTGCAGCGAATAAGGCAACAGAATACCCACCGGGTGCTCCTTCTGGAAGATTCAGCATTGGTGACGGAGCCCATGCTGTGGAGACAGATGTTGCGCGAGGGAGGAGGAGGATGTTTCCCTCGCCTGTCAGCATGTTTTTCAATCTCTCAAGAACGCAGAACCTAAATAAAGGAGAGGAAAATAAACATGACACAATGGATGCAAGGAAACGGAGATGCATCGAAGTGAAGCAGAACAGGAGATAAAAAGGATTTGAATGGTGAAATGTGGCAAAAATGTGATAGTGACAGCGGCTGAAGCAAAGGGATGAAAAATCTGTGCCATGGACAGAGTAAATCGTTGAAAGCCAAGCAAGGAAGATCCCCAGTGCCACGGCCATATTCTATAAATCAAGGGAATAATTAGGTGCAAAGAGGACCTTAAGTAGTCTCATTGTGTTGATTAATATGACCTAAACTCCCCAGGCAGATGCACTATAGCTTGTTTATGAACAATGGCAAGACAGGAGTGTGATGGCAGGCAAAGTGGGGTGATAAATCGCTGAGGCGCAGGCTGTGCAACACCAAGTTGTGCCAAGCACTGGACTCCCCTAGCCTTGGCTGCCCTGCCCCAGTTCTAGCCCTCTCTATGCTGGACCCTGGGGTGGGGGCCTCAGGCGCTTGCATAGGGGCCTGCACAGCAGGGTCAGGCTTGGTGACAGATGGGGCTGGAAATGGATCCTGACTGACAACGAGAGAAAGCAAAATAGGGAGAGACATATAGGGAGTAAGGAGTGCAACTAGCAATGGTGAAACCCTGACACGATGCGAGAAAGGACAGTATACAAAGCAATAGATGAACACTGTAGCATATTTCTTTAGCCGACACTTTTATCCAAAGTGACTTAAAACGATTTATTAGTTTAAACAGCAGGGTAATTTTTACTGTATCAGTTTAACAGTTATTATAATAAATTAATCAGTTCCGCTGAACTTTCCCCCATAGACATTGAGGACAGAGGGGACAGGGCTCAGCAATTGACAGAGACAGAAAACTGACGGATAGGAATAATTCTGCAACCATCCTCCAGCTTACAATGTAAAGTAACTTGATGATTTACCCAGTTTTATAGCTGGGTAATTTTTACTGTATCAGTTCAGGTACCTTGCTCAAGGCTACAGCTAATTTTCATACACTCAGTTCTACCCTAACTGTTGCTAAAACTAAGAAAGAGCGGGGCTCATACCATAAAACTGGCCTTTCATTTCTCCCATTTATAAGAACAGTTAACTCCCCTTTCCATTTCTCAGTTCCATAATATACCAGCTCCATTTCTGTCATCCCCCTTTTTCTGTGAAGCAGCCCTCTTCTGACCACTGATCTTTTGCAGGTGTGCTTACATGGCTTGTTTACTTGAGCATACAATAAGGAAGGAAACAATGTGACATGTTCTTCCTGTTTCCAGAGACTTAATTTGTCTCCACCCACCACTCTGTATGTGAGAACTACGCCCTTACTTGCTATCTCCATAGCATCCTGTAACCTCTGAGTTGAACTGGTCCTTCTAAAGCAGTGTCAGAAGCCTTACATGGAACTCTGATAAATATCCCACTGATGTTTCCTATTTAATGTAGGAAGTACATGCCAGTCATTCCACTCTAAATTATTAGATGAATTAGAGGACTTTATTTTTATTACACTGTGAATGGAGCTTGGGAAGTGCAGTTGTGTCAATGGAAACTGGATACTGTGCTTTCTCAGGAAAAGGCACAGGCAATTTATAAGTAACGGTGCTTCACTGGTGCTTCAGTTTTTCAACTGAGCCTGCCACTGTTGCTCAGAAATGGCTGGAAATCATTTTGGAAAATGATAAATACACATTCACAACAGTACTTTGACTACATTCTTTACAGGTTGAAGGTGAATGCTGTAATGCTGCTCAAAACAAACTGTAATGTATTCTGAAAAAGAATTTTAAAAGTTGATGTGAATGAGGTATTGAAACACAATGTCTTTTGGCAATAATAATATGACCCTTTGTTTATCAGTTTGGTAATAGAAACCAGTTCAAAACAGTAAATTCAATTACATTATGTTTTCAACTCAGCCTGTTTTTCAGGCAGGGTCAGAAAGGAATAATATATATTAATATAATTTAAATCTTACTTTCTTACATTACTGATCACTGTCTTCCCACATATTCATAATTGTTTAGCAATAACAGCAGCACTAGATCACAACAACAAAGAAACAAACAAACAGAGAGGTTATGACTACAGCCATATGTACAAATCAAGGAATAAAAGATCCATTGTTACAGAAGTTTGGTCAATCACCAGCATCCAAGAAGTGAAAAGCACGTGCTGTTTTAACATAATGAAGTTCAGGTATAAACAACAATCACAACTTAGTCCTGCTGACATTTTCAAAACAGATGTTTACTGCAGGACAGTTTGTATGACTTTAATTTGTGATCATTGTGGAAATCGTCTATTGTAATGATGCCATAATGTGGTAACGCAGGAATACACACAGTGTACAGGGCTGATAAAAGTTTCAGTAGTGGTCTGATAGCTTCCCTGCAGATGAACTCTCACTGACCTTCTACCACTCTCTCACCCTTGTAGTTCAGAGGCCTGGGCAGATCTCTCCTAGACCATATCTATCTCCTCATACACCCTTGGGGTAGCCCTCCAGTGTTCAACCCACGCAAACTGACCAGGTGAGTCCTGTGGAGCACCCCACATGTGTCCTGTGCAATTAATCACCAGCCTGACACATTCCACTCTTATGCCTGTGAGGGACTTGCGGTTCAAGAGACCTTTTCAAGCCTCTCGAATCTTACCACAAAGTGGCGACTTTGGATTTCCATTTTCAACTATCAGATTCCTACACTTAGTGATTATTCTTGAAATGGAATCCTCGAAAGTTTGTGTTCTTATTTTAGAGTATTGCTATATGCAATATTTGACTATTGGTGCAGTTCTGAGAGGTAGTTACAGAAGAAATTCTCACATGTAGCTGATATCTAACATATCTTAGCCATTTTTGACAAATCTTAACCATCTCAACTCAGAAATTGCTACTGAAACAATCAAGTTATTTCAGTGTTTCTCCTGGAGGTTTACCTTGGAACCGATATACATACAAATTCACTCTCAGTGTAATTCATATTTGTCTAGCATGCACTTCAATGATGAACTTTTTGCAATGTAATTTATACTGGTCAATCCCTTGCAATTTGTTGTATCACTTAAAATGTGGGTTAACTGTCCTTTTACATCCATTAATTTTGAAAAACAAGTACATAAACTACCAGTCAACATGAGATGGTCAGTTCAAATTTGCATTCCCACCACCTCACCACTGCCTCAGTATTTCTTATGATTCTGCACCATTTTTGGCATTCTTTGGCAAAATGGTACTACAGACCTTATGATTACTTCACTTCCTGGTTGTGTCTCTTACATGCTTCATTTCAAAGTCTTACAATAAAATGAAATAGGCAGCAGAAGGGCAATTTGTATTACTTTAATGAAGGAAGGAGTGGATGGATCTGACCACTGCAGACCAGATATTCATAGGAGGAAGTGAGCATGAAGGCCACAACTCACAGTGAGCTCTTCTAGGAAGCTGTGGGCAACCATGAGGCCAGGGGATCAGGGGCTAGGCAGAGAGAGATGTAAATATATTTCTGTTTCAAAGCAGTTGATAACAGGTGGAGATGGGTTTTGTGGTGATGGCACTAGGGGATAGCTGGATGGCAGATGAAGGGCCATGGCTGCAATGGCTGTCCCTCAGCTATGTGGGGTGCAGGTTGTGGGCATTGTTGCCTGATCCTGATGACAGGCCTGAGGCTGAGGCTACTTTGTGTGTCCTTCAGCCTTGTCACGGTGCTTGTTATTGATGGGAGCAGGAGGCAATAGTGCCCTGGACAGCATGGCTACCCTTCCCCCGTTTTGACAGACTCGCTTCCTTCATCCCAACAGCCATAGAACAGTTCGTGAACCCTTGTAGATGAATAAGAAAGAGCATGGAGAGGCTTGACAGGGCGAGGAGAGCGATAGAGGTGTCTGCTTAGGCCAGATTTAAATGCAAGAGACTTTTTTGTGTCATGACAGGATGTTGTAAGTAAAGAAAGACAATAGAAACAGAAGTGGTAACAGATGTTGTGTGGGAAAAATGAGCTTTTTAATGTATAGGTGCCTAAAATGCTTATACATGTGACCTATGTAAGATTTATTTAAAATCGCATAATTGAACCTTATGGGTTATAAATATTTATTATTGTTAACATTGTGAAGCAATAAAATGGACATACAAATAACTGAAGTTTTAATCCAAGAACAACAAAAGAACAGAATAGTAAAGAATGGTAAACTCAAAACCATATAAAATTTTGATACTATTAGTGTCATTTCCTTTCACCATCTGTTATGGCAATGATTATTTTGTCACAGAACAGAACTCACTAATATGGTGTTTGAATATTTCAGCTTTGAAATAGCTCCAGTTTGAAATCCTGTTTTTTGGGTGGAAATTCAGACCAAAAATGTCAAGATCAAAGTCTTTGCTTGTGCTTCAGATTACCCCATTTGGTCTTATCATTGTGCCTGACAATGAAAAATTGTTAGTCAACCCGATCCCTCTTGGAGTGTAGAAAGCGAGTGGCTGAACATCTGGCTTCATTGATAGTCACCATATTTCTTGGCTAAGTCTTCATATTTTTCTGGCTTGACTTTCCAAACATCTCCTGTCTGAGAATTTTATTGAGAAATGAGAACAGAATATCTTCTGATTTCTTCTGAAAAACAAAACAATGTGACCAACAGTTTAGCTTATTCCCGAATTTTGTATGAATCTTGTGTAACTATGATATTTACCAAAATTAGGTTCGGTATACTTAAACATGCTGTTGTTGTTTGTCACACTCTTAGCCTGGCGAAAACTGTTATAGTTAGCAAGACAACAGTAAGCAGTGGGGTATGTAACAATGTATGCTTTACATTTTACCAGTTCTGCTATGCAAAAGCATTTACAGAATGCTTCCATTATGATTCTTTGAGTTAACAAGTTACATGCTGACATTGTGTTCTTATCTGATGCGTCATTTCACAACCAGACTCTTTATACCTGCATAGACAGACGTGTTGCTGTATATGTCCAATGGTGCATAAAGATGGAAAAATAAATAATACTTTGTAGCACAAGGCTTGGCCTTATACAGAAATTTGTTTTTATATTTACATCTGTCAGTTAATCAGTAGACACAGGCAACCACAGACATTAATGCAGCAGAAGGAAGTGCTTGTGTAATAGTGTTCTACAGAACTGTACAATTTAGATGCAAATTTTTAAACCATATCCAAAGACTTGATTTGCATTACATTGCAATGTCTCCTATATGTCCTATTCTCATAGAAAATTACATAATTGTGAATTATACATCAGTGGTAATTATTCTTGGTTTTGTGTTTATATTTATGTGTTTGTGTGCCATGTTTGAGTCTTTCTGTGTGCACTGTTGTCCTCTAAGTCATTATATTTAATTGCATGTGCTTCTGTAATTTATTTTGCAGCTCATCATTTACTACTGCTCTAAAGTATGGTGCAGGATTGAAACAAATATGCAGTAATAATTTAAATATGGGTGGAGTGGAAGTCAGGCATGACAAATGGAGCACCTAGTTTGTAGTACAAGATCATTGCAGTTCTGTGTAATTTATGACCAGGTTATTGGCTGTTGTGCATGATTTTGCAAATCTTTGGCATGAGATGCTGAAATTCCACATGAAACCAGTTATTAAAAACAGACTTACTCTATCTCCCAGTAAAGCTAATACTACTTTCACAAACTTCTAAATTTAAACTTAAGAGAAAATGAGAAAATAAAAGCTATTCTTCAGCAGATCCTCACTTCAACATCTCTTTTTTTCTTCGACCAATATCATTAAAACATGTTTTCCAGTTATGTCTTTGTCTGGCATTTTAATGTCTCAAAATATTTTGTTAAAAATCCGTGTTTACCAATCAAACATTTTGCAACAGGGCAAATGTAAACAGTTCATGAGATATTAGCGTACGTCATCTTTTACAGTACGAGTGTAAAAAGTCTTTACTCTTTCCATGCAGCCGGGGTGAGACATAGGAAGAACTGAGGAATCCTGTTAGCACAGTGTACCCCCTACTGGGTGTTGCTGTCCTGGGGTCTTTTACAAATCTGTCCCCAGGCTTCACTTTCTTGGCCATTATGTGTGAGAAACAGCTTCAAAAGGACTCCAGGAGCTTCATATTCAGTATTTACAGACTGGGGGTGGCCTCCAGGGAGTACTGTAGAAATTTATTTTAATGTCAATTCCTGACACTCTTGCCATATAGAACACTGCTTCCAAAACTCCAAGTCAGTCAACAATATTATAAAATGCTGTTACAGTGGAAAGGGTATCAGGATATAATGTCTTGTCAAAATGAAACTAACATTTTTCACATCATGGAACAGCTAGCTTCTTTCTCTAAAAGGGAATTTGACTTTTGAGTCTGTGTTTGTGTTGTGCTGTTTACCAGCAAACATTTTAGATGACTGGCTGTTATAATATTCCTTAAATTATAATGCATGTTCATTTGATGCTCTGTGTCTATTTTGTTATTCAGCACCACTCACAAATTTACTGTCTTTCTCAATAGTCCAGAGTTGACATAGCAGAAGTGAGGATAACATTAGTTACCTTTAGCTGATGCATTTCTAAAAAGTAACTAACATATGTAATTTCCTTACAGTTATTTATAGAGCCAAGCAATTTTTATAGTGCTAAATCAGGGTGTGTACTATTTTAAGGGTAGTGCAGGAAAAGGTTGGGTTGGAACCTAAACCCTTTGAATAGAAATGGAGCAGTTCTAGCCACTACATCACCTCCTAGCCCACTAAAAGCACCATCTTCTGTACTTACAAAAATATAATCGATGTCACCTTGCTGCAAAATATCAGAAGTATAATATAGTTTTGTTAATGAGTAATTTTTTTCCTTTCAACAGCAACATGGCTATACATTTTTTTCCCATACAGCAAAAACCGTTTTTTTACATTTTGCCATTGCAGTGCCGTACGTGTCCATTCAGTCAGATTAATAATCTTCTTATTCTGTTTTCTGTAGCATTGAAACATGATGTAAGCCATGTGTATTCTTAGTGACTATGATAAGTATTACTATTTTATTTATCCTTTGGACTTATATTATACAAGGTGTTAACTTTCAGTGATGCAGTTCTTCCCCTCCACAAACTTCTGCCCTTCACGAATTGTTCTGTAAAGCGTGAAATCCTCTGTGTGGCGGACAGCTCTGCCATCTGCATTGATCTGCACTCCCATTAGCACAGGAACAAGGGAACAAAGGAACAGCCAGGGTTAACATCTTAATTCAGTACCTGGGATTGCTTCCAGAATTTGCTGGCAAATGGACAGTGAAAGCGGGTGCAGCAAAGGTGCAGTGTTTATGAAACAGCACCAGAAATGCCATTATTAGGTCTGAGCGTGCACTGTATACTGAAGTGTATCCTAGAGAGACATCAAAAATGTATTTAGCATTTGCAAAATCATATCCTGTGCTCTGTGGTTCTGCAGGATTCTTCTATTGTTGGATATATTTTAAAAGTTTTTTAACAAACAAATTTCAGCAAGCAACAGAACAATGGGTAGTACTGGTCCCTTACAGTACTGGGGCTGTGGGGTGAAATCTCAATCGATATGTGTGCATGTTCTTTCTGCACAATCGAAAGATGTGTTTCAGGTGAGTCAGTGACTTGTGTGTGTGTGTGTATGTGACAAAGAGATTGCCTTGTGTTAGACTGCCCTCTTGTAATGCATACACACTGCAATAAATGAGGGGCATCAGGTGGCATAATAGCTAGAGTCACCATCTCTGTACTCTGAGTACTCAGGTTTAAATCTCAACTCCTGATGTCCTACTCTAGAGCAAGATGCTCCAATAAAAATAACCCTGCTGTGCAAATGAGCAAATGCATAGGTAGCTAAACATTGTAAGGTGCTTCAGAAAAAATCATCAGGTACAGAAAGACCTAATATAGAGTGCTGTCATTTTTCCAGAACAGCTTCTTTATTTCTTAAAATGATATTTTACAAGCCTTGAGCTGTGCACAGTAGGATATTGCAACACTTCTATGAAGGTGGTGGAAATCTATTTCCCATTCTGTAATCCTTAACTTCCCATAAAAGTTCAATGATGTTTAGATCTGTTGAATGGGGAGGTGATAGAAAGTGCTTGACTTCATCTTCATGTTCATGAAACCACTCATCCTGGAATATGGGAACAGTTTTTTCATCATAGGGTGCACCTGGTCCTGTAAAATGGCCTCATATTGCTTGGCTGTTATACAGTCATGCAGAGCAATCATTGTACCTAATGATCCCCACCATGTTTAACAGTTGGCAAAATACATTGTGGGTCAAAATAATTTTTTGACTTTCTCCAAATCTAAACATGTCCAGATGAAGGAAATTGGGTGAAAGATCATCAGATCATATTACTTTTTCCATTGCTCAGGATTTCAAGTTTTGTGCTCCTTATACCAGGTTACGCATCTTGGTGTGTTGGCCTTGGATATAAACTGCTTCCAAATGGCAGCCCTATCATGAATTCCAGCTTTGTGAAGCTCACAATGTACAGTTTTTGTTGAGATTGGGTCACAGAGGTCCTGATTCATTTCTGATATTTAACAACTGTCCTGGAAAGTTTCTGTCTATCTCTGTCAGGGAGCTTTGACTTGCAATCACTGTTCCTCTTTGCAGATGCAGTCTGTCCATGTTTATCATGTGCTGTCATTATTTTTGTAGCTGTTCCCCTTTGTACGGTTTTCATAATCAATGCACCTGCAATCTGGGCACCAGCTATCTGGTTTCATTTGACTCATGTTGCTGTAAAATCTCACATATCAAAATGTTAATTGTCAGACCTTTCAGCCAACTGAAAATCAGCCTAATATAACTCACCTTTGCAGCTCATCTGTAGCTGTGATTTAGTTCCTTTGGAGTGAACTCCTTTTTTGAGTAGTGTTTCCATTGTTCCTGTAAATTTAAATGCTTATTAGACAGCAAAATGGACATGTTGTGCTGTGTAGCGACAACTCAAGCATGCAGTTAGAGGGAAGGGTTGGAGTGGCAGGGGTAGTAGTGTGAAGCGTTTTCAGAGCATTGCTGCTTTGCTGTTGAAGACAGTGCTATGTGGTTTTCAGACTGGCTGTCAGATCAACCAGGCAGCACCATTTCTGGTCAGGAATGAGCTTGTTTGCCTGGTGGATTCGTCAGGAAGGCTTTCGTGGCGCAAAGGCCAAACAGAAAAGGACGGCTAAAGGAAGGGGTGGGCACCAGGGGATGGCGGGCTGAGGACAGGATAAACCCCTTGGCCACCCCCACCTCGGGTGGCCCTCACCCTCTGACTCCTCTACCTAAATTGATAAGCAGCGGTACATCAGTTTGAAATGAACTGGCTTGTTCGGTGGCGCTTGGAGACAGCAGAACTCAATCAGCGACGGGTCACATGGTTCAAAGCGGCAATTCCACGCCGCCCGCGCGATGAAAAATGTGAGGTGACAGTTCATTTTGCCGGTGACAGTTTGTCGGTCTCGCTTGCTGGCTCCCCAGTCAATTCCAGCGACACAGTAAAGGTTGAGCCCCCACCCTTTGCGGCCCACTTTGTATTCTGAACAGCGGCATGTGCAGACAGCAATGAGCAGCGCTCGATACAGGCAGCAACAACACACACTAGAACAGGAGCTGCAACGGTCAAGAAAGCCTTTCTCTGTGTAACCTCTTCATAATAAATAATACTTCTTTTTTTGCACATGATGCTCTCCTCTACATCTAGGGTACCTGGCCAGTGTGTGCCTTTTCAGTGGAAAATGACTCAGCTGAGAGGGACACACAGCTCATGAAACGGTGGACATTTCCATCTGTAATGTATGAATATGAACACCTTGCAAGAAAATGAAACATTAGTCACCAAACCGGTCTCATTACCTGGATGAGGTGCAGATGTACAAATGGACAACAGAAAGATCAGTTGCAGTGTTTAAGTTGAAGCAGTAACTTGCAGCAAATGCAGTACAGCACATAAAGATGATAGATAGATAGATAGATAGATAGATAGATAGATAGATAGATAGATAGATAGATAGATAGATAGATAGTCTGCCACAAATACAGTCTGCCCCAAATGCATATTTATGCTGAAATATTCAGTGAAATGTTGAGCACTGACAAACTCAGAGGAGCACTGGCAGGAAACTGTTTGACTCACATGTGGCTTGGCAGTGAAAAAGAAGCCGGAGTTGCCTGCCAGCCCTGCCCTTCTGCCTCCCAGTCCATGCCATCTGTGATGCTTGTGTTGCATTTGGTTATTTGGAACTGTGTATCTGAGCACCTGCCCCTCTATTTTGCCAGGGTGACCTCCTGCAGTGCTGACAAAGTAACATAAGTTCAGTTTCACCTGTGGTGCCACACACAGCTCACATGCCTGAGCACCTTTCAGCACACTTCTGTGCTCAACTTTTTTTTTTTTTAATGTGCATTCATTTTTACTGTATGAATTCAGCAGCAGAACTGACATTTGAGTCTGGATTAAAATGCAATTGGTTTCAGCAGTGTTCAGCTTAAGCATAAACAAAAACATTCATACAGCAAAAAGACACAACAAACTAAATCAATGCTGTAAGCTAAGAAACATAAAGAAAGTGGTGGTGAGAAGTACAGAGGAAGCTCAGTACCACTCTGTCATTAATAGATCAATAAGACTGGACTGGATTGCAAGACCACGGCTCTGTCCTCCATGCCATCGGCTACCCAGAAGATCTCTTCTTTCTGCAGACATAAAGTCATACACCTCTTCCTTGGGGTATGATTGTACCTGTTTAAGCCAGCTAAAGATAACCCTTTACTCTTCTTTATGACTCATGTGCATGTCAGAACGTGACAACTTCAATGCCACGCAGTCATTCCTAATCAGCAAGGTCCACACATCGGGGCTATGAACCCTTGCTGCTTGTTGCCATGACGACTCATATCATTTTTAAGGAGTGCCATTTCACCCACTCTCCCGCATCTTCATCGTGATATTTCTTCTTTCATCATTATTTTTTTGTTCTTTAAGACAAAGGAGATATCAGATTCTGTCTTACCAGTGCCTCATTATATAATGTATTCATTTTCATTCTATTTTTGAGAGAGTAAAAGGAATCAGCTTCATTTATTTGAACATTTTTGCACGTTCTGAATTAAGGAGGATTTTTCGCTGAGCAGGAAAAATTAGGAATGTCTGCAAATTAATCAGCATATGTATATCTTCTTGCTGCTCATCTCTTAAAAACTACAGCGAGGGCAGTTATTAACAGATATCAGCCATTATACTGTAGCTTTGTTAGGATGTTGGGAAATATAGATCGAGCCACAATGGTGTGTCAGTTATCTATACATTCAGTAATACTTGCGGTGTTCATGTTCACAAAGGCATTCTGCTGCATGCTGTCAATCTTAACCAACAGGAGTGCAGAGGGGTTATCAAGTAGCATGAGTAGTAGAAAGAGAAACAAGCAGTTTCCCTTGCTGTGATGAGATTATCTCTTCATTCACTGTAGCGACAGAGCCAAACTATCAGTTTTTGGTTTTATGTTGAGAAACAGTGTTAGATATTTTTGAATTATGTATATCTGTACATATTTACTTTATGCTAGGGATCAAATTTGTTGGCTCACTGACAAGGTATCCCACATTAGTGCGGTCAGTGCAAACCTAGGCTTAGCAGGATTCACCTACAAAAAAAACCATTTCAGCGAGGTAAGCTTTCCTTTGTTTTTAAGAGAAGAAAAGGAGGGTCTGTCTGCCATTTTAACAGCCTTAATTTTCCTGGAATTGAATTTACAAGTTGAAGTTAATTGACAGGCAGCCAGTTAAGTCTTAATTTTCTCTAAATTGGTGTTTTTAAAAAGTACAGGAAGTGGCTTACTGATTAAACTGGTTTGCAGGAAGATTGTTACTGGGTAAAAGTGATATCTTCTTTATATACTTTACAAAGACAGTATAGTTTGTTTTATTTTTATCACTAATTGGTAATGTAATGCTTAATCACACTAACTTGTTGATCTCAGTTCAGTTCCCACTACTCTCATTGTACCCTTGAGTCAGGTATCACAAATTGCTCCTTGAAAATACCATTCTCTACAAATGGGTAAAAATTAATATGTTTAGCTCTGGAAAAAAGTGAACAAAATGGTTCAATCTGAATTATAAACAGCACTTCAAGTCATCTGATAATGCAGTTATGTGCATCTCTTTCTGTCTTGTTTTTTTGTTTCTTTGTGCCTGAGCAATATCTACTTCTGATTGCTCAAGGCTTTGCCACCACCTTTGCCTGCTGTTTCCATTTACGATATATCACTGTGTGTGATGTGTCTGTATCAAGAGGTTTATCTGTGTCTTTCTTTTCCTTCTGCTCGTGTGAACATAAACACGTGTGCAAATAAGAATACAAACGTTCTTTTTCTCAAGATCTTTGTTTTGGCTCGTGTTTTTTGTTGATTTCCTGGCATATCAAGCATAAGACAGCAATGCAATAACCAAGTAAATTTGCACATACAAGGAATTTGACATGGTGGTTTCTCTTTCAGACACATTCAATATACAAAACAACATTAAAAAAAAAACAAAAATGATAGGGTACCATAGTGTAAATGTTGATGAAAGTGCAATAAATAAATAATACAAATAGTGCAGCCAGTATAGTTCAGTTACTTCCAGGGATATGTATGAATATATCTAAGTGATATGGGCACAGAGACTGAAATTGCAGCAAAAATTAAACATAAATAGATGTAACTGCATTAAATTAGTTTGTTGCCAAATGCTGACAGTGGAATCTAAATGTCCATTCAAGGTTGGCTATGCTTCAGGGGAAAAATGATTTTTGTGCCTTGATGATCATACTGATGTTTTTTATGCTTGCATATTATCCTCTTTAACATTAGCACTCCGATATAATCATCATAAAGACTTTTGTGAAAAAAAGAGATGTTTAGTTACGTTGCTTTGCAGTACTCCTCAGGTCTGCAGTTGGAGACTGTACATGAGCCCCCTAAGCGAGGTCAGCAACAGGGGTGTAGGGTTGTGCGTAGGAAGTACGGGGGTGATTACTTTAGACCAGAGTGACACAATGAGCCACCCCTCCAGAAAATGCAAATGAGAAGAAATGCTAAGACAAGAGGAGTCTGCATGCCAGGAGAGAGGAGGAGAATGAGGAAGTCAGTTGTAAAGTGGTCTCTCAGTGAGATGAGAGGTTGTGCTCCTGGTGCCATCCACCATGCTCCAAACAACAGCACAGCTCCTGTTTGATAGTGGCTCTTTGTTGCTCTCCCAACCCCATTGTTGGTTGCTGTAATCCCTGGCAGATTACACAAAGCTATTCTCTTTCATATGTGTGGGCCAAGCAGGTGGGCTGGGGTTTCACCCTCCTCTTCTGTAGACCCTCACATGGACTTGGCCAGTGGCAAAGGTGAGGAAAAGGTCAGAGGTGCAGGGTGTTTTTACCTGTTTCCCCCTGAAATTCTAGTGAGTAGGATATTCTGGTACTTTTGTATCTCTGAGTTGGTGTGTATTTACATCTTTTAAAGATTTTTTATACAGATTGGATTATAAATACCTAACATTGATACATTAAATATGCAAAATACTTTTGACTTTTTCTCATGAGTAAAAAAAAATGAAGACAGTGGGCAAACTATAAGTTCTTTCAAGCTATTTATGGTAGCTGTGTGTTTACAGTTTTTCCCAGTTGGTTACAGAGTGTGACTGAATGAATTCACCAAGTAATCAATGGCTCATGTGAACACCACAGATCCATATACTTTGTCTCCACAACTACAGATATATTCCTGTTGTTTCAACACAGTTTGCAATTCTAGCACATACATTCTGCAAAACTCTACAGACACATCTCAGTGAGGTAGCACAGATATCATTATGTACACCTTCTGCACCTCCGTCAGCAAGCAAAACACAATAAGCTCCTGCATGGCAACACGCATCACCTGTGCAAACACAGTCAACCAAAATGATTAAGTCTGTTCCCTGTATATTCTTTAATATATAAATGTGACTCAAAGAGTCAGGGAACAAAATGGAACAATAAAGAGTATAGAGGGGAATAAGCAGAGGAAGATGCAGAGGACGAGGAAGAAACAGATGCTTAGAACATGAGATAATAGTGACTGTGGTTGATAGTGTCACCAGCTATAGCATAAATATGTGAGAAGCTGTGCAGTGAGTTCAGCCTATTTTGAGCCATTTTCCTGGCCCCTTTGCAGTGAAAAAGGAAATTCTCATGGTAAAATTGCACAATTATGGCTTGTCTATGTCTAGGAGACACAGTGATTATTGTCTCTGTAGTCTGCAGAGTTCATGGAAGACCTTGTGAAAGATGTGCAATATGCATATGTACAAGTGAGTATCACTTTACAGGACTCTGTATTGTCACTGTGCGGTTCCATATGCACTGCTTCACTGTAACATGGTCATGTCTTCTTCCTGAGAATACTGGAAGTCAATGCAAATGATGAACCAACTGAATATGTCTGTGTTGATGAGGCTCGATTCAATCTGGCTAAAAGGAGTCACAGAGATAAGAACATCATAGGCTAAGAGCAATGGTGGCTGTCCCTGGCCAAAAGGGAAACGTAACAATGTGTGTCTACAAGTGGTGGTCCATCGCCATGTCACAACTGGCCCATGCAACACAGCAGTCCTTGTGGACTTCCTTAGTGGACTACATGAGGTGTTACTGTATTCTCACCCCCATGGAGACATAGTCTGGGGACCTCTGCCGTCTTATGGGATATTGTTAGATTTCACCCTTCAGGGATCATTCAAGAATTGTTCAATTACCACCCATGCTTTCCTTTCACTGTACTGCCCATTCCTCAATCCCATTGAAGAAGTTTTTCCAGTTGGCGTTGGTGAGTAGTGTGAAGTTATTCTTTTGTGGCTCTCACTGTTTTGTCCTTTGTTTCCTACAGTGTATTTCTTTTCATGAAAAAGTTTTTTTTTGGTGCACAGTGTGTAACTAGCATTCACTGTGACCTAAATTTTTGCTGTGTGTGTGTAATTTTGACTGGAATATTTACTTTTGGCTACTGTGCATAGATTTTTTCAGCATTAAAAGTTTTTTTCCTTGTGTGTTTTGGGATTGTGATTTTTGAGTTTGGCCTCTGTCTGTATAGTTTCTTTAAACTGTGTAGTATTCTGAGAAAATTGTGGAATCAGTTGGGAAAAACTGTAACTGCACTGCAGACAGCTCACATCCTGGAAAGACCTGACTGGTCACCAGGAGGACACTGAAGACAACCTGCTGAATGGAAGTCCCACCCCTACAGCCACTCAGCTCCAGGGAACAATAACAACATATCCTGAGAGTCTGTTTCATTCACTTTTTATCAGCAGAATAGGACTTTTGTGACTTTACACTGATTACAGGACTTCCTTCCTGTTCTTCCTCCTCCTTCGTAAGGCAAATATTTAATTCTTGTTTGGTTTAGTTCCCTCACAAACACTGCATTGTTTGTGCTGTTCCCTAGGCTCTAGGCTGTAGAGTAACCACTGTTACTGTTCTGCCACACTTGAAGTCCTCCACCTTGATACAAAAGTTTTAAATATTTATGTGTATATCCTGCATTTGCTCAATACCATGGTGAATATAAAGGCCAGACAAAACATAAATTGCCACATAATGCCTTACTGCATCTTTTACCTAACTTCATTCCTAGTCATTGTTACAAGTTCTTTGTGGAATTTATGATCTTTAGATGTCATTTACTTAAAATGATACCACTTGTCTGTGTGAACTCCCAAATTCTGCATTTGACAGTCTACTTTTTCTTTTTGTCTCAGTTTCTTATTTCCTGCAGTCAGCCATGCAGTGAAAGGTAGTAAACTGGTCAAATGTGAACAGAATACTATCTGAAAGTTCATTGAATTCCACCTTTCAAATGTTGTGTGTAGAAATGTATGGTGGTTCCATCCAGCACTGTAGGGGAAAGTAGCTGTTCTGGAGACAGGACAGTAGTGTTGCCCTTGACTCTGGAGCGCTGTGAGTCACTGGAGACGAAACTGCACACAAACAGGAGTTCAGAAGTGTGTTGCCTCTGCCTGTGTGGGCATTTGAACGCTGTGGATTCCCATCCCAGAGCTCCCCTGGCATCCCTACCATCACTTCTCTTCAAGCTGGAGATTACTGCTCTACACCCTGTTCTATACCTGACCATCATGAAGAATACCACAAGCAGATCTGATGACATCATTTCAAGTGCATGGTATATGTGATGTTTCATTTGTCATCTGTTATACTGAATCTGAAACAAAATGTTAACATAGAACTTTACTATTTTTAACATGACAATTTTTCATTACAAATGTTCTGGTGTGCATATGTTCAGCCATTCCTTGGCAATACAAGTGTATCAAAATTTATTGATAATTCCACAATAAAACTGAAAATGCAATTTTAAGAAGTATATATACAGAGTGATCACACCCAACACCTGTTGGTCTCGCTGTCTAAAGCCAGAGAGCGACTGTCTGAGACTAAAGCCAGTCTTTTCCTTGGGTTTAATGTTTCCATCACTCTACTTTTGAGAATGGATGTGTTCATAAGACCTGTTTACACTATGCTCTTGTTATGTGAACTCTGCCACTTACAATGTGCATAATATTTTTGCTAAATATGTCTGCTGGGGCTTCTGTTCAAAATTATAACACTTGGTTGGTCTAGTTGATGCTGATAGGCTTTACCAAGTAATACCAAGAAGCAGTTAGTCACTACTTTGATGTATTGATGATAAATGCATTTACCCATTGGAACACAGTTTTCCATACAAGAAATGAGTAAAGTTTGTATAAAAGTATTAAAAAAATTAAGCTAAATGCTACGTTGATCTTATAAGGTCCAGACTGCTTAAAAACAAGGGTCTGTTATACAGGCTTTCATCCAACTTAATCACTTAAATAATCACATAAAAATCTGTTTATTAATGAGTAGCAGGGTAGCATGATCAAAATGATAATTAGTTGCCGAAGGGAAATAATTTTCCAAAGAGTTAAAAATTACTTACTGAATGGGGCTTTTTCAACCTTTCATTAGTTTGACAATATGACTGTACACTGTATGTAGAAGGTATATATCAAATATGTAGACACATGTTATACACTTAATTCTTATTTAGTATCCATAATAATTCTGTATAAATTATTGTAACACTATAGCTGCTATATAAAATTTGATTTTTTTCCCAAAAATGGATATACAGTCTTTGCTATATTTGTACTATTGCCATAGCTTTTTGGCCATTTAACCATGACTTCTTTAAAGAAATTTCCTTAGCTATAAGAAATATTCCATCTGTCCATCATCATCAAGCACTTCATCATAGTCAGGGCCACATTGCTCAAGAACCAGTCTTGGAATCTTTGGGTGCCTGGCTATAAAATGACCCTCAGATGAGGCACCAGCGCACTGCAGGGTGACCACACACAGTCAGACCAGTTAATCTGTCTTTGTTCTCTGGGAGGAAACCAGAGCACCCAGAAGAAACCCACATGTACACAAGGAAAACATAGAAACTCTACTCAGACTGAGTGAGGTTCAACCCCACACCCAAACAACCCAGATGCTATGAGGTGGCAGCATGCTGCCCTTACCTTGAAAAATACTTTACTGACTTAATAAACTGGCGTTTTTACAGCATCCTTCAAAATGTATGATTGTTTTACACATTGACAGAGTATAATATTGAATTGGGGTTCCACTCAGTATTAGGAAGACAAATCTGGCTTTTTGTGAAAGATATGGTGAAGAGAGTTACTTTAAATATCATTAAAATATGATGAGAGGACTGACAATGAAATCACGTGGTCACGTATTTTCATTAGTAACACAGTAATGGTATGAACAATGGTATCAGGAATCCAGTTTTTGCATATAAACCTGCCAAACCACATGTCTAAAATCAAAAACAACTAAAAATTTAAAACATTAGTTGTATATTTAAATATATAATCTAAATTCTATGGCGAGTCTTATAAATGTACTTAGGGCTGCTTTATCCAAGTGTTAATTTTATATGTTCAAATATGAGACACTTATCACAGACAGCGTTGACTGCCCCCTAGCGGTTGATGATGCTGAGTTCAAAGAAAATCCAAAAAGTGTGAACTCTGGTTTTAATAAAAAGGGCTACATATATTACTCAATTTAGTTATTCCTGGCCATATGTAATTCTGCATCTAGTTTAAGGTTGAATGAAATACCTTCATGACTTGAATGCCATTTTCTGTTTGGTCACTTTTGTTTTACCCCATAGAGGTTTGGGCAATTTTTTCTATGCAGTAATATTCAATAAAACATGTATACTTTGCATCTATATGATAAGCAAATAATAATAACAATAATGTACACATTATGTAACGTTTAACTTGGACTGGAAGTCTGCGGGTTGCTACCATGGTGAGGGCTTTAATAGGGCTTGTGTTTATAGTTACTTTAGGCTCCTTCATTCTTCTCTTATCAGTCTGTTTACAGCCTCAACAGCTGAGTTTTTATCACTCCATGGGCTCCTCTGCCTCCTTATAATAAAGATATGGTATCAACCATCCCCTTTCACAGGCTTCCCATCACTTTCTACTGTTTTAAGGAGCAAAGTCATCAGTGCCAGAGGTGTAAATCTGTCCTCTCTGCAGCAGATAGAGAAGCCAAAGGGTATCAGCACAGCGTTGTAGCAGATCTCAGAGGCCACACACGTGCACAAGGTGCCATGGCTACCCAATATTATCAGGCCATGTTTAATTTTGTTTTCAAAAACTAACATCTACATTAAACCATGAAAAGAGAGAAAAGGAGAACATTTTGGTCTCCATTTCCATTTTAGACAGACAGAAAAAAGTTAACTTGGCCTGGTTTATTTAAATATCCACGATGGAGACCTGTCTTTATTTTAGCACTTCAGGGTAATTGTTTTCAGTTACTCTGTAATGAAAATTGTGATGAGTATTACAAATAAATATTTACCCATATACGTATACATATACATATACATATGACAAATTCTTTCAGACATTTCGCAGGCAAATATTTTCAAAGTATAGTGTTTGTTCTGTTAGTGCACTGGTCATATTTATTAAACATTTTACCTTTTTGGGATGGGATATGGTAAAGGCAAAATTGAGTTGCACAAATGATGTATTGATCAGCTGACCTGGCATCAACAGTTTGTGAGCTGTTTGTGATTTTCACTAGAAAATCAGGACTAGATTGATAATGTTACTCATGCCTTTTTGTTGAATGAATCTAAGGAAAATTTCATGTCAATGGAAGAAAGTTTTTTGTAAGGTCTGCAAGATAATATTGCAGTACTTATAAGTGTATTTCTTGATATAAAAATACAAAATATTTTTAAACACATGGCAAGTGCTTAAGCTGTTATTCACAGAACACAATGGGATTTAATCTATTATAAACAGAAGCCACCTGCAGCCAAATCAGAACTCAAACTTCCATCTCTAGAGAATCAGATAATTAAAATAAAAATCTGAACATGAATGAACATAGGGCACAATAAATTTTATGATATCTTTCTTATGCAAATTGCCCAAAGATGATCATAATTTAGCTTTCAAATGTAGGTGGAAACGCTTATGCTAAGTGATTATGTAAATACAGTGAGGTAAACCACCGCTGTGAAGATATTTTAAAAATGTGCTACTAAAAACAATATAATGAGGTCAACCAACAATAGAACCTTACCCAGAATATCCTGCTGCACACAGAGTTATTAAGGTTAATTTCAGCAAAGAATACCGATGATATCTGAGAGGGAAATGCAGTTAATGCTGTGGTCAGCTCACATTCGGTTTATTGTGCTCATTTAAGGAATGCAGATACTGCAGCTTTAACTGGAGAACTGATTATCTTGTTGACAGAATGATATGCCTTGAGAGGATAGTCTATGCTTGAGAGGGTCTTATCAAGAGTGGCGTTGTTAAGCTTCTGCGATTTGCTATTAGATCGCCATTTGTGAGAGGGTCAGCCACGTGCTGGTGAATGTGCAGTTAAACAGCAGTAATGTGTGTTTAATGTACATTTACAGTTACACTGATTCATTTACTATATGCTTTCTAAATTGACATACAACTCAGTGCTATTGTGAAAATAGAAATAATTAAAAATAAAAACAAAAGTGCTTTTCACCAACACACTTTGAACTTTTGATAGACACTTGGTTATCGGTTATTGAAGCAGTTTGATTGATTCCACTGTTTTTCATTACATAACAATGAAATGATGGACATACTAAGCTGATTGTGACAAATGGTGTGATGCAAATTTATACAAATCTGTACAAAAATCAGAAGAGATATGGATTTGAAAGATGCATTATGGGATCTGACTTGAATATTGGAAGGGATCCAACAGTTTTGAGGGATGGAGGGAGGTTGTTCCCACAGATTGTGTTATGTAGCTGAACACAAGAGAAATTACTTTAAAAGAAATGGGTTTTGAGCCTGTTCTTGAATGCTGAGAGGGATTTAGCAGTTCTGAGGGATATAAGGTGTTTGTTCTAATACTTTTGAGCCAAAATCCAAGAACCTGCTTACATTTTAACATTTTTGATCCCTTGTGAGTGGTGTGACCATATCACTCTTGTTTGGGTGTAGTGAGTGATCAGGAATAGTAGGCATTGGAGTACAGAAATTGATTTTTTTAGACAATAGGTCAAACAGTATATTATTGTAATACTGATACTGCTCCTTATCAAAAAGCAATACTTTTGGAAACAAAAATTAGCAGCCTTGGCATGACCATGTACTTTGCCAGGAGCTATTTATGTAGCATCATGAGATGAATCAAATGAACCTTTGCCAATGGCAGCCTCTCTACAAGTGTGGCTCTGTGAAATCACTGTCATTTGTGATTAAGCTGCAGCAGATATGTAATGTGGTATTTTGCCTTGCACTCTGATTCTGGGATAAGCTCCAGACACCGTAAATCTGACAAGGACATGTAGTCAATGAAAGAACGTAAGTATGTGAGTGAGTAAGTACATGAGTGAGTGAGTGAGTGAGTGACTGACTGACTGACTGAGTTGGTTTTGATGAAGAAGTAACACTATGACTGGAGCATGCAGTGTATGAAGGTGTGCTGAAACTGATAGGTAAGAATGGCTTAAAGAGCATCCTAGGCTCTGAGAAATTACTCAGAGTACACTGAGAGTATATGGGGAAGGGCATGAATACCTGTTTACTATACAGGCACCTATCAGTATGACCACATAAGCAAACATAACACCCCTGGAGCCTCACCTAACACAATTTGTTCTCATTTGTTTACTGTAGATTTCTCTGAATCAACTTACACTTTTAAGCGATGTGCACTGATTTACTCTTTGATAAAGCAAGGTCATGTTTACTATATTAATTACAGTATCTATCATCTTAATGTCATAAGACTTTATGAATACTACTCTATACATTTATTTATTAATCTACAGACAGAAGTTTCATTAGGTTGCCTAACATACAGCATACATGCAATTTACACACAGTAAAGGGAAAATCCTGAGCTCATTGAAATTACATAAATTGCACAAAGAAGCACAATGATTCGGACAGTAAATTCAAATAATTTTTCTTGTATACTCAAGACATTTGTAAAATGTATTTGAAGAATAGTCATTTTTTTGGTGACTACTAATTGCATACGAATGCAAAAATAGCTAAACTCAGTTTTACTTCACCGGCCCAGTGCTTACGGTTCGAACTGAGTAAGGCCGCATGGCATAGGAAGGGGTGCTGCACTCAGCCTCAGCGCTGCGTTTCCCGGCAACGACACGCGCCTCACTTTCGGTTTCGCTTTGACTGCGCAGGTGTCTGTCTGCGCGCGCCACCTGGCTCCAGGGAGCTTCTTCCAGTACCGGTTTTGAGCCGTTACTACCGAGTTCGCACGCGCGAGCACGCGACTCCCGCGTTGCGACCTCGCGCTTTGCCGCTGTGGTGGCAGTGAAAGCGGAGTGTGTGCTGACTTATCACTGGTGGATTTACTGCTACCTGAACACGGACTCACCTGGAGTAGGAGGCAAGGATGGGCTCCGTGTCCGACGACGTTCGCAGGCTACTAAACGGTAAAATAACGCAACGTTATTGCCGTTAAAGTCAAATTTAAGCTAAACAGATGCTCGTTTTTGTTCCTGAATGTGCTCAGTAAACAGAGCCGGTCTTGGAAATAATTTTAATACACATGGCGTGTGCTGTTCAACTTCTTGCTACACACAGTTTAATAACTGGAAGAACGGGAGTCTGTTTGAACTTATTGTTGAAATGCCTTATTGAGGGAACGCAGGTAAAGCAGCGAGCCACCTGTCGTACCTCATGTACCATAGTTATCCATTTTACCTGAAGATACAAGAATACATATTCATTTATCATTTTGCAGAATGACAGTATTAAAATTGTTTTGATTAATTTGCCAAAACTTTTTATACAGGGTATCATATTTGACCCTTTCATAAAGCAGGGTAGTTTTTACTGCATTCATTCAGTGGAAGCACCTTGACTAACTGTAGTACATTTGCAGGAGCCTGGCTTGAAGCAGGTACTTCAGTGTTACAGTATTGAATAGCTATTGCCTGTCCCAGAGTTCAAAGGCATGCACACCAGAAAATGAAATTTAACGCACATTACATATGTTTCATTGGATCAGAGTTCAATGTGTTTTATGCAATAATATGTAGCACTTTACAGATTTGATGCTGTTTTATTTTTAGTGCTATATATTAAAAACTCAGTTATTTCATTTAAATGTCTTTAGCCACCATCTGAACATTTCCTAACTTGAGGGCTGCTTGAGCGTGCTTTGGCCATGGGATAGATGAGAGCTTTAAATAATACATTTTAATAATTTTGAATATTCCATTTCCATGTCCATCTGTAGAGGGATTTGAAGGATGATCATGTTATCTTTTTTGAATGCTTTGCATTGCAGGGTGTGAATTGTGTTTTGCATCAGCGTCTGCCAGTTGAAGCTGTTCTGTATTGGAAGTTGCCAAACATGTTCCACATTAGATCAGGCACAAAACATTCATTGTTGAGTACAATCAGTTGCCGAACGTCATTTGAATGCATGGAGCAACAGGTCATATTAGCATTTCATGTAGAGATGTGTATTTTAGTTTACTTTGACATTTGAACCACTGACAATCAAGACACCTTTAATGGGGAGTGAAACCTATACATCTAATGTTAACATCATATTATTTTACAACTGAGCTCTTGGAAAATACTATATATTATATGGAACTAATGCTAATATGGGATGTAATATGTACCAGTAGTATTCTTATAATTCCCCTAATTTTAAGTATAAAAAGTCTTGTGGATGGGCGTGCAAGGGGTGGGACCAGCCGAAAAGGTCAAATTTACTTCTTTCCTATCCACAAACGGCTAAGAAAGGGAACAATCAGATAAATCAAATAACAAACAGATAAATGGTGTAAAAAGCAAGAAAACCTTTTAATAGACTACTATTCTGATAGTTAACTGATCAAACTCTTGCAAAGTGGGAGTTCTAGTGGTGCAGGCTGGAAATGGTTACAGCCTGCACCGGAAACTCAGTAGCTTGGTCTGTCAGATGTGGGTGGAGCTCTCAGGAGATGAAGAGGAAGACCTGAAATTATAAGATTCAAAATTCTGTTTTATGTTATTGTGGTAGGGAAAGGTGAACCAATGGTCCAAGGTAAAGCTTGTTGGAGGACAAGTCTTTGTGAAAGGACTTTATAGCTCAGATACAGAGGAACTATACTTTGGAAAGAGTCTATTGAAAGACACAGTGATATATTCTAGCAGGTTTCTGTGTCAGCTATACAAAATACCCTAGTAAGACCTGTAGTGGAATAACAATGAGGGACAGACTTGGGGAACATTTTTTAATTAAGAAAGGCACAGAAATGTGAAACGAGGATGAATTCTAGAAAATCCATTCAAAATAACATACAAAAAATTTTATTTGAACTGATTTTCTTAACTTTCTTTTCTCCTGTTCTCTGCACCATGGGACCAAAAATCATCATTTTGTGTTTCCTTGTATATGGGTTGTATAAGGGTGTTTGACAATAAATGATTCTTGATTCTTGGTGCCTGAAATGCTTTAGACATTTATATTCAACATTCATCAATATCTTTGCTCCAGAAATATTGTTTTTACATTGTCTTTTTTATGCTGACTTTAAATGTGTGTTGGTGTGGATTCTTTGTTGTGAAGGAAATAGATCTAGCATTGCTCAGACTTGTTCTTACAGTTTGGCTTCCAAGAACAGCTGCACTCTTTCTGCGCTCTGCATTTGTGACATAGGAGCACCTCGGCAGGTCACACTGTGGCAACACATATGATGAGCCACCCATGTTGCGGTAGCACAAAACAATATCATTGCAGCAATACTATAAGGATGCTAAAAGTAGGTGAAAAAGTCATCTTGTTCATAAGTTGAGCTTCAAAGCACTTCAAGCAAAATCCAACCATGTACTCTCTGTCAAAAAGGATGAGTGTTACTTGTTGTTTCAGTTTTTTTTGTAATACCACACTGATACGTCTTTCTCGGTACTCATTTTCATATCTGACAGTCTTCTTTAGTTTATACCCTCTCTTTTTCTGCTTAAGATGTGTTTTTATTTTTCTTTCAACTGGCTGTAAACCAAAAGTACCTGTATAACTGCATAGTTAAAAATTAAAAAAACACCAGTTTGTATTTTTTATGTGGTGTGGCACCCTGATTAACTGGACATAGGATTGCTTTATGCATTACTATAGTTCCTCAAACGTTCACCCAGGCTGTGTGCTTATTTTAATACATCCAACAATATTTTTTATTTACAGGAAACTAAAAAATATTCAGTCAACATAAATGATCTCTTTTTGTTAACAGGAAACTGACTTGAGAAACATGTTACGTAATGTACGATGGGTGTGTATAACTGTTTTTAATGGTGGTAAATTCTAGAGCTTAAATGAGTGGAGAGCGGAGACCTATGGGAAATAAATTTGCTGATGGCCAGGCTTAAGGAACAAAAATTATGTTGTCAAAAAACAGTAGATTGTTTATTCCACATCAGCCATTATTTCAGAAACATGTGAACATCATTTTTCATGCACACCCATCCCTCAAAAAATGGGGATAATTTGGTTGGTTTAATCACCCTCTTAGGTAGATTTTCATTATTAGGGGTTGTAAATGCATATAGAAATAGTTAAGTGAGTTTCTGGACAAAAAATATGTCACATAATAAAAGATGACACAAAATAAAAGGTATTTTCTATGGCTTACAGTGAAATCACAAATTATAATTTCAGTATTTGTAAAAAAAAAATCCTGAATCACTTGTCTAAATGGTTAAAACTTATGCTATGAATAGTACAGGAGTGTGTATCATTTTTGGACAGTTAGTATCACCTTTGGACCCAACTTTACTATAAAAACTGATGTGCAGAAAAAATTATGTAAGATTTAAAAGGTTAAGTTAATATTTCCATGTTTGTACAGTTAATTTGTAAAAGTTAGTATTGAATGTGTAAATTAGGTGTGTAAGGTTTTCTAAAATCATGGCTATGATTGGTTGAGTCTGTTAATTTGACAGGAAGTATGAAGCAGGAAGTCTGTACAGTAGTGGTTTTTGTTGTGAAAAAAGGAAAGGGTCCTGCATTCTTTGCAGAGTAAAACATGTAATAGGGAATGAATAAAATACTTGTTTATCGTGTCATGGAAAAAATTCCACCGTATGAAAAAATGGTATACATTTTTATAAGCTGCTGTAGCTATTGTTCACTGTACAGGGAACTGTTTTATGTAGAAAGGATTATTAATAAAATCACAGAGTCGGACAGTCTGTTGACATAAACAGTGATATTGTATTTACATAGTTTATGGAGGCTTCTTGTTGGACATATACCTTTGCACAGTCCTGTTATTGTGGAGGGGTTAGGACTGTAAAATTCAGGCTATCACTATTCCAGTCCCTGTTGAATCTGTGACCCCATGTTTTGTAGCGTTTGGTGTGAGCACATTGTCAACACCAAGCTTCAGCTCATAATCATTCTGCTAATGCTAAATATTCAGTGCAATGACATATTATTGTTTAATGTGTTGCTTTTCCTTTTTTACAGACTGTGAGCTATTTGTAGTAGAGATTTTAAAAGATGAGAATCTAAGCCAACATGCCAGAGAGACACGAGAGATTCTCATCAACAACTTCCATGTGGTCCACTCCAGGTGAGGCTCTGCAGTCCTTGAACACAAAGAACTTCATTCAAATCACTCTGTCATCCAGTTGTCTGCTTTTGATTTGATCTTCTTATGCAGACCTGTCATGCATTAAGTCTTCCTTTATAGAAAATGCAAGAACTGCATAAAAAATACCTCATGCACAAAATAAGCAAAGGGTAAGTTTGCGTTAGACAAATAGGATGAAAACAATGAGTCCCATATACAAAAATATTTTATCCCAAAGACAGAAGCTATTAACACATTATCCTAGAACTCAGAATGTGTCCCTAACATATTTTTGAAACATATACTGTGTGCAGATACTATTGTTTACAGAGCAACACCTGATACATTTTTTCTTTCAAAGGACCATAGCAAAGTTGTACAGGAGGACATAGCACTTTTATAGTATAATAAAGAGTTCTTTAACTTGAAGGTATTAACCCATGTCCTGCTGGACTCCCTGTCTATTCTTTTAATTAAACTCCTGTCATAGCTGTCAAATTTGGAAGGTTGTGTTTGCTTTTCAGTTTTACGAAAATTGTGTACATTTAAGAAAATTATTGCAGGTGTGCCATTGCAGTAGTTTTCATTTTGATCAGTCCTGAAACAATACAGCATAAATTATTTGACCTCTTTTTGTTTAATCTCTTAAGATAAAGGTTGAAAAGCTGAGTGATTAAGTAGGCTACATAACTGTCATTAACATACAATAGCATATAACACCTATTGAATGTTGAACTGAAGTGCTGACCATTGCTGCAATTACTGTTACTGATTTTGTTATTATTTCCCTAACCCTAAGTGTTCCTTGTGTAGCAGAAACTTAGTTAAAATGACAGTAGGCCCTGTAGAGAATGTGTTCAGATGAAAATTATTGACATAGTGCAACACATTCAATTAGCAGCTCAAGCATTATTATTTAGAGCCTCAGCTGCCTCAAAGATCTCAACAGTGTTGAATACTCTGCTTACAGGATTCCCCCCTGCTGTAGTATCTTTGATGCTGAATTAATACAGTATAAAATACTCAAAATTAGTAAAAATTAGTAAATAATTGTAACAACTTTATAAATGCCAGTTAAATGAATATATACATAAAATGCATTAATAACAAAAATCCTGAAGTATATAAATAAATGGTATACTTATATCATGACTGAAATGACCAAGATACGTGTGTTTTTTATAACTTTCAATGACAGTAATGCTGTGTTGCTAAATTGTGTAATAATTGAAATTACTATCTATTATGAACTGCTCAGAGCATAGTTTTCTATAGTACTTATTATAAAATTTAAACAGCAAATATAATATGATTTCTGTAGAAATTCTTTTAATGGTGTATGTTTAAAAACAAAGTTATAGTTCATAGAGCAGCCCATGACATCTTTTGGACGTGTATGACTTTTCTGAGAATCACAAATCAATTATTAGGAAAAAATTTGCAGAATCATAGGTAGTTAAATTGTATTTTGAGTGTTTATTTGCACATCTGAATGTTAATGCCACTAAATTTTTTTGTGACATATATTTAACAACAGGAAAGCTGTTGATAAACTGTACCTAGATTGTTGTAATGTGGCACCTTCAAGGCCTTCTGTCCGGAATTGATTTGTGATTTTGTATGATTCAACAGTTTCTCAACCCCATTATACCTCACCACACCTCAGTCAGGATAAGCCCATGGTTCATTTGAGTAACTTCATGTCTGTGAAAGCCGAACAGTCCACCACATAGCTGGCAAGTTCTTTTTTAACCACTGTGTACTACTTTGTCCAGTCCATGGTTCATTATGTTGGCTAACTATGGTGAATTGTTCACTATTTTTCAGTTTGCTTGTGAGGTTTAACAATAAAACTTTAAAAATTTGGTAGAAAGTATGAGGTGCAGTGCTAGGGTTTGTTGTGTGCAGTGTTTGTGCTGTGCAGTGTTTTCCACCTGTTATTTCAGGGAGGATGTGGCTTTGTGGCCTGCATTTGGAAGCCATAACAAGAACTTTGTTTCACTGTTGCCCATTTCATACATTAGATTCTTTTGTTACATAATTCATTAATTAATTTTAAGAAATTAACTCCATTAATTTTATTTTTTAACATTTTTTTCCAAAGGCCCCTTGAACAATTAAACAGCTTAAATTTTTTTTACCCATTTATACATCTGAGCAATTTTTAATATATCAGTTCAAGACAAGGGCACTTACTTACCATTTTTTACTTTATAAAAATAAATATTCTTAGATTCACCACAATGTCCTAAAAGTTCAGAAAGGAGGGTGGAGTATAGAAGCCATGCAGCCATGCAGCTTTTTAAAAAGTGATTTGTAACCTTCAGCTTGACATTGCTAAAGTGCTAAACTCTCAATATGTATCCCTCCAGTACATTTCTGACAAAAAACATCAAGTACAGTTGCACTGCCTGTAGGGAGGCAAGACACTAAAAATCTTTAAGATGACTGGATCTTGTGAGGAAGATAAGTTTGGGCCTCTGCACATTTTGTGTTCATGGCAGAAGTGTTCTATTTTTGCAGATCAAAACTGTGTGCTTTTTCATATGAGCCTATGGCTTTCAAAGATATACCTGTACACAGCTGTTAGCAGTTCTTAATGTGCATAAATTCATTATGAAATCATTATATGTGAAATAAGGTTAAAGGTTTCTGTTTCTTTTATGTTCGGTTTATGCACGTGTAAGGCAGTAAAATGTGCATCTATCAAAGCTGTCTTTTATGTTACAAGTAGCACATTTTTTGTGTGGTGCACATGTGAATGTATGCTTGTTCTTTGCAGCCAAATTTTACAAAAACTTCTAGCTTATCTTTCAGATGTTTTTGGAAGTGGCAAATAGGCCTTTTTTCATTTAATCCATCTGATGTAATAAGAACCTACTTAATTATCATTACCTTACATTAGCTGACATTTGTGTTCAAAGCAGCTCATAATGTTAAGTAGCTTGCAGCGATTTCCCCAGCAGTGCCATTGGGTAATTTTTATCATATCAGTTCTCGATAAGTTCCTTGATCAAAGGTACTGCAGCAGGATGTGAGATTCAAAGCAGACACCTTCCATTCCAAAGAACTTCACTGCCTGCTACCCCTAATAACAATACAGCTACAAACTACAGGCTCTAGTTATGGCCTACATGACTGTCAAAGGAACCCTAACAGTGTCATGGCCTAATCACTCCCTAAACCCCAGCAAGAGCACCGTGCTCCTCACCTCTGGCTACTTGTTAGTCCCATTCACAAGAGGTCCAAAATCTAAAGTCTGTACATTCACAATTTTGGTTCCAGTCTGGTAAAATGAGCTCCCTGTTTTCCTCAGAGCTGCTGAATCCCCATGAATATTAGTAGGATGTCAAATTCCATCTCTTTCAAGCTCACTCCTCCCCTTTATCTCCTAACTGCCACATACATTTGTGTACAATTTCATCACATCATCTGTCACGGTAATAATACTATTTCCGGTCTGACTCTCCATTCCAAAAGCAGCTTCTGGTATAATATGGTTCAGCAAAAACAATGATCTCAGGCAAACTGCAGTTTGATAGTCTTGTGTCTGTGTCTAAAGTTTTGTCTTTTGCAAAATATAGTGTTTAGTGAATTGTATGTTGCTTTGTAAATAATGGTTGAATGAGGGGGTTTCCTTTGTTTTTGGTAATAAATACTTTTGTTGTTACAAAGATTTGGTGGTTGCAAGGCTTTGCCCTGCTGTTGATGTGAACGTGTGTTGACAGACATATGCATATGTGTATGTACATGTATAGTTTAGTGTAAAATCTGTATCTTATACTGTTTTATTTACGCTGAAACATCTAATATAATGTCTGCTCTTTTGCCCCTGTTCAATTGGTGAGCTTTATGGTTGCAATTCTTTTTCCAGTTGTTGCAGGTATTATGTGTCACATGTATGTGTACATGACACAGTACATTTGCTATTTAATTACATTTTCTACAACTCTCTTTTAAAACTGATGAAAGCCTGAGGCCAAAACCAACTAGTGAGTGCTGTCCTATGTTCATCTATCTATGTTGCTTTGTAGAAAGTGTCTGCTAAATAATGCAAGTAAATAGTAACCAAACTACACCAATGCATGGGTTGCTCAGCTGGCAGAGACAGCAATCAAATTCAGGCTAAGGCCTGTACCTCACATCAGAAACATCAAAAAACAGGCGAGTATTGATGAGAAGACGTTTTTAGCTGTAAAGGGAAAGTAACATCTCTGCTTCAGGTCGAAATAAAAGGTTAAAAAATGTTGAAATGGATATTCAGTACAGGGGCTTAGCTAAAATAATTTTGAAGACACGGTCTTTTTTCTCTAGTCTGCTGAAATGCATTTCCTATAATCTGTTTTAGATATCGCTGAAAAATTTCCA
Source organism: Arapaima gigas (assembly GCA_900497675.1). NCBI lineage: Eukaryota > Metazoa > Chordata > Actinopteri > Osteoglossiformes > Osteoglossidae > Arapaima > Arapaima gigas. The sequence continues at coordinate 1,033,405 of UFQX01000035.1, forward strand.
AACACCAACTTTTTTCTTTTTTTCACATTGCTAAACGCCTAGCTTCGTACTCATTTTCACCCACATCAGCTGAATCAATTAGATTTTTTATACAAAAGTAAAAAGTGTAACATTTATTTTAGTAACCTTTATGTATTATAAACAAACAATCCAGTGCAGAATATTAACAGTTCTATGGACTTAACACATTTTCAAGGAGTACCAAGAGGGACTGTGACATGACTGAATAGTGGGTGGGGAAATACCCTGACATCAGTTTCATTTTACTTGCACACAATGAGGCTAAGACATATGGAGTTACTGTTCATGTTTACTTCCGCATTTTGAACTTTATTTGTCAAGAAAGATTTATTTTCTGATAATTTACACTGAACATGTATGTGCAGATTAATTTTAACATTAAACCAAATAGTTTGCTTAAATAGGAAAATAAATCTACACATTAATGTGTAAAGATAAAATTCATAGATTCACGTCAGGATTTGGGGTTTCAAGGAACAAATGACATGGCTGCACATATTCACAGCCATCATTTGTATCCTAAAAATAATTGTTGATTTACTTTTAACACTCATGATCGAATCATTAGCAGATACTATCAGGGAATAGCAAGGACATGCACAATGTAAAAGTAGATTGTACATTGATGATGCACTCCTGTACCTGAGTAACCATGAAATGTCAGTCCCAACAAAAATGATTCTAAAAATGATATCTGACTATCGTTAACTTTCAGATTATAAAATCGGTCTATCTAAACAGCTGAATTGTCCTCCTAATTTTAATCTGTCTTTTCCATTAAAAATGGAAAACTCAGCCTCTAAATATGTAGGAAATTTCATCATTCCTGTTCTCATAGACCTGATAGAGACCAACTAGTTTCCACTTATTCAAAAGCTTAAAGATGATTTCTGTAGTTTATGTCTGGCTGCTTGGACTTGTCTTCCTGTTTCATTATTTGGCAGAATTAATGCTATGAGACTGAATATTTTACCCATTTCTAAATCTACCCTACTATTTCTCAAAGGTATTTTAGAAAAAATTAGATATCTTGGTTTCAGAATTTATTTGGAACAATAAGAGGTTTACAGTCAGGCTTTTCAAACTCAGCCAATTGAAAGAAAAGGGTAGGGCTTCAATACCAGATATCACAATATTACTGGGTGGCACAAATCAAACAAATGTCTAACTGGTTTCATCTCAGACCAGATTCATTTATGGATTGGGATGGAGTCAGCATTGTGTTACTGAAGACTGCTAAAGTCCCTGCCTTTCATTAAAAAATTTCTAATTTAACCCTTACCCCTCACTGTATGTGTGCAGGACTAATCAACAATGACCGGAAATGTTTAGTTGCAGTTATTGCTGCACAAGGGGGTCACACCAGATACTGAAAGCAAAAGTTCACATACTTTTGCCACTCACAGATATGTGTTATTGGATCATTTTCCTCAATGAATAAATGTCCATGTCTAATTTTTTTGACTCATTTGTTTGATTTGGTTCTCTTTATCTACTTTTAGGACTTGTGTGAAAACCTGATGTACTTTTAGGTCAAATTTATGCAGAAATATAAAAAGTTCTGAAGGGTTCACAAACTTTCAGGCACCACTGTACAACTGTATTTAAAAAAGAGCATCATAAAGTTAACCTGTCGTAACTCAGCAATATTGGGAAAATTCAACAAAATTAAAAAATCTTTGTATAGCTTTAATGTCACTTAAAGTGTAATAAATTGTATCTTTTTTATGTTATCCATCATTATCTTCAATTACTAGTCCTAGTCAGAGCCGCGGCGGTCCGGAGCATGTCTCAAAATCACTGGGATCATGGCCAGGAGACTATATCCTGCATAGGACACTAGTCCATTTTATGTTATGTGTAAAATAAATAACCTCAACCCTCACAGAATGGGGTCTTACCTGATGGAAATTCAATATAGTGGATTTTTGGTCCTCCAAATAGCTGCAAACTTTTTAAACCACTGATAAAATATGGAGATGGGATCATTTAATTTTTTTAAAAAATGCATTATTTTTCCCATCGAAAGAACTAGTGATTTGATCCCATTGTATAATGGTCCTCAGAATACTATAGTGATTTCATAAAATAAATCAGTCCTGTTATGTGCAGGAAACCTACGTAAATATTTGTATGTTTTTATGTGTTATTGATTTCAGCCATGTGTACAGTATGTGTAATAATGTAAAAAATACAAAAAAACCATTTATATTTGTAATTATACACTTGCATACACCAGTTTTTAAAGTCATGCTTATTTTTTCTCTCTTTTTTGCAGAAATCCCCAGGAATTTCCCTACAGATGTAAGTGTCTTACTTACTAAACTTATACATTGCTGCATTAAATGTTTACATTAAAATTGCCATTGTCAGATATTATTACCTAAGTACTTTAAGAACCATGTCATGGATTTGTTTACTGCTGATAACCACATAACCAGAGGCACAATCTTTTGTCAGTTTATAGGGTGCAGTTAGAAGATATGCGATCTAAATATTGTGGAGCTTAGTTTCAAGGCTATATGTGTATAATTGCTAATTATAGTTAAATGAAGAAAAAGACTACATACATACATGCATTTACTTTGAGGGTCACATGAACGTGTCAAGACGCCTAGCTTCGTAATCATTTTCACTCACATCAGCTGAATTAATTAGATGTTTTATACAAAAGTAAAAAATGTGACATTTATATTAGTAAACTTTAAGCATTATAAACAAACAATCCAGTACAGACTATTGAATTAAGTGCAATTTGACAATTGGTGCATCAAAGAACAGTCAACTGAAGTAATGGTATGGCTTAGGAAGAGTCTCATCCAGAGGTCTGTATTTCTTTCTGAATTCTGACAAAATTAACATTCTAACAAAATGAAAGTAGTCTAGAGGGACAATATCCACGAGCAGGGTACAATAAGAATATGTATAAAGTGCTGAAGTGAATAATCCCATCAACAGTTGTAAACTCATGCTAAACTGGTCAAAGTGAGAGCTCCTCGGGAAAGAAGTGTGTTGAACAAGTTGTGCTGAACAGAAGAGCTTGTAATAGTTTAGTGAAAACCCACAACCCTGGACCTGGAAGGTGACATCTATACTCACTTAGCATCACTGCTTCCCTGAACATTTTCAGCCTATTATATGATCTCAGTTCATATATATCAAAGGAAGTCATGTCATAGTTTTTCTCTGTATTAACTTGATAGTTTAGAATTGCATTAATTAGTAACTGTGACTTCTGATTGGGACGGTGGCTCAGTGAGTAGTGCTTTTGCCTCATAGCACCCTATGTTTTCCCTGTGTCTATGTGGGTTTCCTCCAGGTGCTCTGGTTTCCTCTCATAGTCCAAAGACGTGTTTCAGGTTACTTGGTCACTGCAAATTGCCTGTAGTGTGTGACTTGGTGAGTGTGGTCATCCTGCAATGGACTGATGTCCTGTCCAGGGGGCAATTTCTTAGCCTAGCGCTCATTGCTGCATAGTCTCTGGATCACTGTGACCCTAATCAAAAAGCGATTAGTGAAAAAGGATGGATGGATGTTGCTTAGATGATATCGTTCTTCATTCACACAGTGGTATATATGTAATCGATTAGTTCAGGGTTTAAATGCTCAAGGGGCCTGAAGTAGGAGAAAACTAAGACTTCCAGATGACAAGGACATAGTTCTAATCACTACTCTGCCTGCTAACCTTAAACCCATTTGCTTAAAGTTCAAAGGCCAGAAATGCAAAAGGTCATAAAAAGGTCAATAACTTAGTGGAGTAAGTTTAAACTGTGGATTTACAGCATTTTAGTTCTTTGAGATTACTTTAAAACTGATAAAACATGGCCTCAGTGACCTCAATTTACTATATGTCAGGATTATTATCAGATCTGCACAAATTAATTTTTTAATTTTTGAAAATATATTAATATTTTTTAACTACTAGTCTGTGCACTCATTCCAATAGTTGGTCCCCCTAGGTGTGGTCATGTGTGGATTAACTGTAGTACGAACAACTTGAAATATACTTGGCTATTTACAGAAGCATACATCTGCTTAAAAGCTACTATACCTAATGTTTTTTAGGACAGTTATGTTGGTGCACTGCTACTTCCTTGTGGTAGAGGGTGTCAAAACGATTGTGCATGAGCTTAATTGCCTGGTGTATGCTTCCTGTTCAGAGACAAAACCCCGTTGCCTAAGCTCATCTACAAAACTGGCTTGCCAGTGCTGGAAACGGAAAGTTGAATGTCATTGATCACATTTACTCACACAACTTTCTTATCCAACAATTCAATGCTTTCACACTGCAGTCCCTTTTGCTTACTACAGTCTATCAACATTTGACTGTTTTGTAGAGGAAAAACAAGCAAAAATGTCTGCTGGGTCTTGTGTGATGACAGGGAGAAGGAGAACATAATGAAAGCAGACATGGCCACTTGCCTTGTGTTACTGTAAGTCCCTGCCAGTTGCACTCTGGAAAGACATCTGCTCACAGCTATTACATTTTTCCACAATGTCAACAAATCCAGACAAACATGTAATAGAATATGACATTCCAAGGGGTCTTTCACAGTTTTAACAACTGAGGATAAAAATATTGCATATCCTGACTGACATCTTTCCAGGTAGCACTGCCTTCATAATGTTTCTGCAATATGTGACTTGAATTATTGGCGCACGTTCACCTGGCCTATTTTTAAAACACACGAAAGAGATCAAATTGAGATAAAGTGATCTCTTTATCTTAGGAGAAATTGTCTGGCTTATTTGGTCCCACCCCAAAGCCTCAGGCAATGGCAGGGAGATCACTGTGGAAACCTTTGGCGCTGCAGTGCCTCCCAATGGCCCTCAGATGCAGAGTATGCCCTTCCCCCCACTGGCTGGCAGAGCTCAGAGATGGCCTCTGTGACACATACAACAATGATATGTTTTGCTTTTTTTAAATTAAATATTTATTAATTTAACTGATGCTTTCCTAAAATTGCATTGATTTACTGACTGACAGATTCCAACTATCAGTCTGTTATCATTAACTGCTTCATCCTGAACAGGGTTGCAGTGGTCCGGAGCCTGTCCCAGAATCATTGAGTGCCAGGCTATGAAACTACTTTCGAATGAGATGCCAGTCCAGCACAGCCCATTAATACAGCTCAGAAATAACTACTGTAATAGCTCAGGGTCACTACCTGCAGAGTAATTAAACCTCTGCATTAACACACTATATAGCGACTTTATAAAAACTGGTTAAGTGGCCATATGCATGTGCATTCATATCCTGTCATTTGGGATAGGAGTATATTATCTGTATGACAGAAGGTGTTCCTGTAGCCTCCATAATACATGTATGAGACACACTGTGTATGGGTGAACTGACAACTTTAACGTTCTTGTTTTCAGCCCTTCATCATTAATATGACAGACTTAACCATCCTGTAGTCAAACATAAATAAATGTAGCTGTAAATAGAAACTTAACAAGGTGAGCTTTTATTGTGCCCACATGCAGTACAGAATGTTACACAAGGACTGTTTACTGTTTTACTATACTACAATTATCAGAATTATCTGCTGAAGTTTGTTCATCTTGTGGCACGTAATAGATTTCTGCCCACAACCATGTAAAGACTAACTCTGAATAATGGAAAAAATAATGCTCTTATCTAAAAACTTTTATTGGTTTAGCTCATTAAATACATTTTATTTGAGTAGCGATATTTGTAAATGAAAGAAACTTGTTTATCCTGAGTTACAATTCACATTTACCCGATACTTTCCTCCAGTGCAACTTACAATGGTTACAGCTGAATGTTTTTCTTCCCCAAATGGAGCAGTTTAGGGTAAGTACTTTGCTTGAGGTGCTACAGCAGTGTGTGCGTTTCACAGCTGCAATCTTCGGAGGCAAAGGCAGCAGTAACTGCTGTGTGTTTCCTGCTCCCTTCCTGTAGTGAGAAATATAGTATATCTCAGATGAGTTTTATATTAGACACGCAAAATATTTCTAGTTTTCCTTTGCTGCACTCTATACAAAAACATTGGCGGGGAACAGACCCACGACCACCCATTAAACCTGTGCTTTGCAGTTATACTTTTTGCTAAGCATTGTAGGGTGACACAGTGTACCATCCATCTCACTTTCATAGATTCAGGGTGAAAAAATAAGACAAAGGCTCTTTCACTGGCAAGACTCTCAGCACAAGAGGGATGGAGCCCTGAAGATTCATTAGAGTTCTCATCAAATAGGTCTCAGGCTGGAGCTCTGGCTCAAAGAAAATTAAAAAAAAATCAAATTTAAGTATAACTGTGCTAAATTGTGAAGAGTGTTTAAAAAAATGTTGAATTTGTAAGAAAAAATAAATGTATTAACAAGGATGGTACCCAATGTGCATACATGTTAACTGAATATCTGCAGGTCCTAAATTATGTTTCAGTGTCTCCACCCATTTCTGTCCTTTGTTTCTGATAAATACAAATGAATCTGTGGTAAAATATTTACTGTTTTTGCACACTGTTTTATCTTTTGATTATGAGTAGCTGCTTTTTCAGTGCGGGGCTGCAGTGGTCGAGGGTCTATCCTAGCAGCACAAAGTGAGGCAAGGTAGATGCTGGACAGGATACCAGTCCAATGCAGCACAATTATTTATTCACACTCTATCTCTATCTAATGGCAGTTCATAGTCACTAATTTACCTGAAATGCATGTCTTTGGACTGTGGGAGGAAACCCACGTGAACACTCAAATTTGAACTGACAGCTAAGGAGCTGTGAGGCACCAGTGCTATCTACTGTACTTCTGTGACCACTGTTATTCTCATGTTCACATCTTAAATGAATATTCCACAAAAGCTTTTGCTTCATTTTTAAGAAGACTCACATCAGTAAGTTAAAGTCCAAATGCATTAATGCACTTAAGATTGTCATCCACATATGTCACCAGTTTTTCCTTTTTTGCAAAAAAAGAATATAGTAACCTAAACTGTTAAAATGAGTTTTTACATATTTCATAGTTGTTTTTATTTCCTGCATACTTGTATAATATTTTGGTGTTTCTCAAGTGGGTATTGAATTAGTTACATTAATGATTAATGAATTCCATACAAATCAACAGCTTTTCAACTTCATTTACATTTACAATAGTATTTTTCTGGATTTTTGCGACTCGTCTTATTTTCCAATAAATTTCTCAAATTTATTGGAAACATGTTTGTACAATTATTTTTGAAGATTATAATTGACTAAAGTGTGCTTATTAGTTTTACTCCTAGCAACTAACATGAATAGCTGTATGTAGCGAGAAAGTGACTTGCTGGCATGCATATTTGTGGGGCTGAACCATGCATCTGTAAAAACAAGGTTATGGATCCTTAGCACTGTGACAGATCTGGTCATGGCTTGGCTCTACATATTTTCCTACTGGGTGTGGAGGCCTGGTGAGTCAAAGCTTTGGAATCGGTTAGTGGTTTCTTCTTAAAGCCATGATCTCTCCAAAAGAAAGTGCCAACACCCTGTCACTCAGAAAAACTGAATGAGCCTAATTGATGATGTATTTAAGAACACAGCAGGTTCCTCTCCATATCCTCTGATTAGTCTTTTTTATGTTTGCAATTCAGCTGCATGTTAGCAGGGGCATATTTATGAAAAAAGCAGCAACAAGCAATCAATCAAAGTCCATTTAGCTTAGCGCCTTCAACACACAATTTATGCAGCGCGCCTTTGTGGCGCTTACACAGTGTGATTACAAAATGATAACCTAGATATTGAAAACATATAACTAGATAATGCAGGGAAAGCAAACCCGTGACACAGTCATGCAAGCGGAATTTCTTTCATGAGATGTTTTTGTACTGCATTTGTGCAAAGCTGTTTCTGCTCCCTGCACCCTTTAGCACAAGATCTTTGATGTTCTGATTCCAGACTTGTAAGCAAAATGAGGTGCTAAGTCTTAAGAGTTTTTATAATAATTGTTAGAATATGAATATTGTAATACTGAAAATATTTTAGTAAATGAGAGATTTGTTACTCTACAGCAGAGATTTTGCAACAAAAGTTTAATGTCCTGTATGTAATAGTTGAAGTGTTCCTTTTAATGCAGTACCTGCTAAGTGTAACTCCAAGGCTCACTGGTGGGAGATGAGCACTAATCATAACTATTATTATGAAAAGGCACTGCAGAGCCAAGTCCCTAGTATGTGTTAGTTACACTAACATAGTAGCTTGACTTAAACCATGCTGCCCTGTGTTTAAACCGGTTGCAGGGAAATTTCTTTAATATTTAGAGCTTATAAGGAATATAAGGGACTAATGTCCTTAATTCTCTAGTCTGAAAATTTTTTACAAGGTGGTGTTTTTTGCTGCTAAATTATCTTAATAAAGGTGTCTCCATTAGAAGATAATTTTCTTAATTGGTGAATGCTATATTTTTTACTGTATTTTAATGACTATATTTTTGAGTCCTAAAGTGGTGGTTTGTCTAAAACTAAAAAAAAAATTAAAAGGTTGTTTTAGACTGGATCCTCAATTTATGAGTACAACTGGGCCCAGAAGTCTGCTCATTACTTGATTTAGTTGTAAATCCAACCACTGCAACAATCAATAAAAGCTTAATAATGCAGAGGTCCCTCAGTTTGTTCCCGGGTTAAGTTCTGTTAGAAACTTCTCATAAAACAATAATGAATTAAAAATTTTCAAACTATCAAACTTTTTAATTTTCATCAACAACTCTTCCTCTGCAGGCTCACTGTATTCCAAACCCTATCCATGGAGAGTGAGGGGGGGAACTAAACTAAATTAAAATGACTGAAAAATATGTAGTCTCCATCCACTCCTTTGTTGGCTAATTCATCCCACAAACATGTGGGATATTCATCTTGTTACTCATCAACAATGTTCAGCAACACCAGACACAAGTTGTTGTACAGTCATTACGAGTCCAGTTTTATATTTGTATTCTGTTCGACTGCAGAAAAGTGTTGGAATGCAAAAAGGTAGTGTTCTCCAACAGCCTAATTTCTGAAAATAGAAAAGTGACCACAAACAAATAAACAAATGCAGAAAAATGTTTGTATTGTCTAAAAATTTTGAATTTGAATGTTTGCTACTCAAGGCCATAGTGAATAAAGTTAACTATTTTCAGCAAACGCTCAGTAAAGTCAAGGTCAGCACTCCTGATGCTGCAGGGCAGCTGTGTTGACTCACAGATGCACAAATACAGTAGCTTTGAAGCACCATGAGTCCAGGTCTCTGCATTCTGAAGTGACAGCTGTGTGTTGCACCATTTGCCAAAGTAGGCATGGCTGGACAGAGAAGTTGTATAAGTGGAAGATATATTTTTTATCTTATGTATTGAAGTGTGTCATGGTGGTGCAGTAAGTAGCAGTGCTGCTCCACAGTGCCTGGGCTGTTTAGGTGTGGATTTAAATCTATCTCAGTCTATGTGGAGTTTGCATGGATATCCCATGTTTGTGTGGGTTTCCTCCCACAGTCTAAAAACATATTAGATGAATTCTTCACTCTAAATTGTCTATAATATATGTTAATTTGTGTACATGTGTGGCTACCCTGTGACTAACTGGCATCCAGTCCAGGGCATACCTCTTCTTTTCTAGTATCCAGTGGCTCCAGGATAGACTTTGAACCCCTGCAACCCTGAAGAAGACAAGCAGTTAAAGATAATGGATGGATGGATGTTATGTATTGAGAGTTATATGCTAGAAAATCACTTCAAATATTTAAATTAATGAAATTTTTGGTTTAATTGACAAACCTGAAAATACATTAAAAAGTAATATTGTGATGTACTTGAATGTCAAGTCATTCTAAAATCTCATCACTTTAAGGACTCGTCATGTGTGGATGAATTGTATATGTAAAAAAACAGAACTACTTTATACATTTAAAGATAATACAGCATTCCCAAAAGTTGTTTAATATAAAATGAACTTGTTTCTCTAGACATTGTAATCATCTGATAACTGGGAATGTACATTCTTGCTGTAGGTGTTTTATTATACAGAGTAAAGTTATTCACTCCACCAATAGATTTAAAGAGAGAAACATTTATATGTGGGACACTTATAAAATCAACAGAAAAAAAGTACCTTATTCACGTTACATTTTAAGATGCATTCAAAGCTAGTTTTTGTCATAAATAGCCAATTTATATTGTGGTTTAAATTCACAACTTCTCTGTTCACAGAGCGGAGGTTATGATGCTCTAGCAAACTGGGTTTTAGCTCACCTACATGGTCTATAGGTAACATCACAGTCGACATCTGTTCCACGTGAAAATAAAATCTCAAGTGAGAACCAGTAAATTTTTCCTTTGTTTTGACCTTAGGAACAACCATGTTCTAAACATTGTATCAGGTACAGAAATACTAACAGAATACATTTTGGTATGATTTACTCTGAGAAAAACTGTATTTTGCATTTTTTTTAACAATACTGTCATCTTTATTGATACTGGCAGTTTGCAACCACCTTGGAGAGCAGAGAACTGCAACAAAATATTCACCAATTTGTGAGCCCCCATTGCCTCAATTTCCAAATGCATTTATAAACTCAGCAAGGTTTATGACTTAGACGTTACATTTATACATATGCATTAGTGTGTGTTATTTCAAAAAAGAAAGAAAACATTTTGGTTCCCCACAGACATCTTTATGAATGTTCCCATTTAGAACAATTTGGGTAATAACTGTACTCTGTTGCCCAGGTCTTATTATACTATTAGGCCTGTTGACCTTGCAGATTAATTTAATTGCATCTTTAATGTTGTTTACCGTATGCTTAAATGGAATAAAACTGGGCCAATTTAAATCCATGATGAATGTGATGAAAATTGTGATTGGACCTCCCGTTTAAAAATAACAAGAGCACTTGTGTAATGTTTTTAATGCTTGCCAAAGTAGTTAATATAAAAAGAAAAGCCTTCACTATCAGAATTAAATAGAAACATATGGTTTCTTCATAGCAGTCTTATCATAAGAACCTTTTTAGAGCTGTACAGCTAATCTTTGTGATTTTTAAGTGAATTATATTACATTTGTTTAAAAAATATGTAATATGAAGATGTATGAACTACTATTTTTCTGTAAAGTGTCATACACTGGCTTTGAATTTTTTTTTTATTTTAGAGTTTTTCAATATATAAAGGGTAGGGTAAAATATGTAGAGTATAATTTTTCATTTGGAATGCTCATCTTTACAGTTGTATTTTAGTTTTCTGAGAAGGGGTTTCTTAATAGTACAGTTCTTACATTCAGAGAACATTCTTTATGTTGCTTTTATAAAGTGCACATTGTTACGCTATTTAAAGATGGTTACCTGTATTTTGTTGTCTTATATAAATATTTAGCTTTTAATTTTTTTTCATTTGTACTATCACCTTTACATCCCATCCCCCAACCCACCATAGCATTAGCCTTCCTCCTTCCGTATCAGTGCGCAGCGCCCTCATTAGGTATTGAATGGTAGTGCAGCCTTGTTTTCTGAAGATTTCTACGTAGTTTTGTATTTCACGTATTCTGTATATAGTTAGATATATTTTTTAGCACAAACTGATTTTTTAAGCCGTAGTAACAACAGGAATTCATAGTATATTTGTTAGTTCAGTCACTACTTTGTTCTTTTGAGCAGTTATTATGTAATCATGTTTAATGTTCTGACTAAAGATATGTACATTTATATGAAAACAAGTGGTACTTGTCTTTAGTGGCCTGTAGACAGGCAGGAATGAACAAAATATATTCATTTAAGTTTTTATAACTAAGTCTACTGTTCCAGAATGTAGATAATTAACACATACAGTTTAAAGACACAGTTAAAGCTAGTGTACAGCCATATATTGTTTTTCATTTGTAAACACAACTAAATGTAACTTTGCTAAGTAAAGGTATATGTGGTTCCATTGCTGTCACAGCTACACAGGGTCTGATTTAAAGTTGCTGTGGCAGGTGTGAAGAGGCAGCTATGCTCACACTCTGTCTCTCTGACAGCACACACATCTGTCTCCTTTATTTATGCATTCAGAGAGCACAGGAGGATAAAAAACCAGGCAAGGAGTGAAGGGTCTTCTCAGATGGGTCATAATCACATCATACATGTAATACTTGTATTTACTGCACGCACACCCCTGGGGGAGAGGTCAGTGTTGGAGCTGTGGCCTGTTGCACTGTGAATGTGAATAAGGTTTTATACTGTACTTTTGAGGATCACTAAACAGATGGCTGTCAGGAGTTTCAAAGATTGCAATCAATACTTACATTACATATAAAATTAAATTTAAAGAGTTCTAAATTCATGGCTAATAATGGTTGTTTGCAGTTTTTTTACGTTCTTATTACTATCTTATTTTTAAGACAACTTATAACCTGTTTTGGTAAAGATTTGTACTTGTCATCTGTGCTAAAGCTGCTGTGTATGTGAATATAAAGAGGATTGCACAATGGGAGAGAACTGAAATCCTCAAAGTGGTATTAAAAATATAAGCCTTCAATGTTTTCCTGCTGACTATGTTTCTTGCTCATACCATATCAAGGGTCCATGATCCTGGTGTTTTTTAATTTAAATTTATTTGTTTTTGTTAATATGATAGATCTTTCTACTGGGGTTTCACTGCAATATTATGGTGGTATTGTATGAGTTTCCAACTTTAACTTACCAACTGGGATGTCAGTGTAATTAAGAATGAGAGGATTTTAATATTCATAAATAGAGGGGAAAATAGCCTATCCACTGGTGCATTTAAAGCTTAAATGGGTTTGTTAAATTTGCTTTCCTTCCTGTAGATTTAGCAATAGAGGTATTGTTATTTTATTTAATCGGTTTGTCCTTTGTACCTTTTTACCTTAGCCCAGTACCTGTTTATAAGGTACTTTGAGGGACATTTATCATACATTTTTAAGTTGTGAGACAAGTTTATGTACCTTTATGAGGAGTACTTGTAGAAGTATGGGTATCTCTCCAAATGTTATTGATCCATTTTTTAAAAATTCCAAGTTGCATGTCGCTTTGGCGAAAAAAAAATTTGGTACATAAATAGGTGTAAGTATTATGTTGTTGTTAAGTGTCGTCAAGTCAATGTTGACTAATGGTGACTCTATATGGATAGCTGCCCAAAGTATTATATACCTCTAATTTATTTATTCCTTTTCTCAATATATTGATTCTGTCTCTGTATTGTTGTACTCTAGTTTTATTCTATTGCTAAGAAAATAAAAAAGTAACATTCATCATTGCCCAACCTTAAAATGCCCATTGTCTTGTTTTGTTAATGCCGTGTCCCACAAGCTGTCTGTTGCAACATAGGGAAGATAAAACAGCAGGTGACAACTTCAGAAATAATCAGCTCAGCTCTACTGAAGTTCCCCAAAATGACACTGAGGAGGGAGAGGACAGAGATGGACAACCAATAGGCATATTAAAGAAAGACAATACACTGTAAAAATGTACATTTATTTCATGTTTTTCTCCAGAGTGACTTACAATATTAATCTATTTACAGTGATTTACTTATTTCTACAGTTGGGCAATTTTTACTGTTTCACTTCAGGGTAAATACCTTGGTCAGGGTAATACAGGATTCAAATCCAGGTCTTTTGATTCTAAAGCCAGCAGCTCTAACCACTACACCACTTGCTGCCCCCTCATTATTGCATCTGTTGCTGTCTATTACTGAGGCACTCTGTTTTCTTGTTACTATGGACCGCTATTGTGGTCTATTATGCTTTTTTTCATCCCAACCCCCACATGTATTCTCTCATTTCTAATGTGCTTCCTTGTCTCCAGCTGACTCCAGGCAAGAGGACAGCTCAGATGACAACCAGAGCTATAGCATTGGCCGCTCTGTTCCCTCCGATGACGTCTCGGTGGCTTCGGACTACCAGGAGGAGGCTTCGCATGAATGTGAGTACTGGTGTTTGTGTTAAAGGGTTTCCACAAACTTGCACAAGCTGATGGTATTAAAGCCGCTAATTTAATGACACACTGCCACATGCTGTCACCACAATCTAAGGAAAGGGCCTCTTTCACTGGAGAGTTTCAGTGGTGAATGACTTCCATGTTCCTGTCTGTGCTTCTGTTGAGAATTCTGGGTGGCAGACTGCCCCCCAGTGGTAGCCTATGAGTTTGCAGCACGATGCTTGGCCTGGGTTGGCTGCATTGGGTTGAGGCTCTTCATCCAATGAAATGCTCTCAGTCATCACCAGTGTGGAAAACTGGTGAACTAAAGTGACTGGGAAGACTGAGGCAGCTCCAAACCTTCTCCTTTCTCCCTTCAGACCTCTGGACGTGGTAAAATCCACTATTCTTTTCCAGCATCTAGGGAATGGCACATGCTGCAAAAGCACCGTTAAAATATTTGCATGTATTTTCTTCCTACTGCTGTGACATTTGCACTTTGAACAAGAGGTATAATATAATGTGCAGATTAGTTTTTAAGTGCTGCAATGGGTTGGCATTCCATTCAGGGACAATTTCATAGCCAAGAACCCAGTGCTTTGGGATAGACTCTGGATTGCCGCAATCCTGAGCAGGATAAGCGGTTAATGAAAATGGATGGATGGATGTTCATAAGCAGTAGAGTGGCTAAACTGAATGAAGCTGAAGACCAAAGGGCATTTTATGTTATTTACTCTTTGTTCAGGCCTTCCACTACAATAGGGCATTCATTTTATTGGCAATGAATAGTAAATGTTTGGCATACATTTATAACTAAAGCAGATTAAGTCTGTCAGAAGCTTGAGCTTTAGCATTCTATATTTTGAAATAAGTAAGCTAACACTGGAACATTTCACAAAAGACATGCAGCCATGTCGGTTATAATGCAAAAGTTGTGTTGCTATCCGTTACATTGTGCCACTTCTCATAATAAAAATAGCAGTTTCAATAAGAGGAAAATGTGGTTGAGCAGAGTACTTAATATAATTATTGCCTCTAAAAACTTACCACACCTACAAGAAATGTTGAAGTTGGTGAAGAACCTGCCAAAAACATAATTTATTGCACATAAATGATAATCTACAAAAAACAATAAAAGAATATGCACTTTGATGTAAAATTGCAGTCCTTCTTTTGATTTTCTCCTGGACCACTACAACCAGAATGCTTCTTTTCAGTCTGGTTGTAATCTTATCACAGTAGATCAAAATTAAATACCACATGAAAAAATGTATGGTGCAAGCCAAAAAATTCAGAATGTGATCACATTTTTCCCAACTTTCACTTGCAGATTCTGTTCCATAATTTATTTTTATTTTATATCCAAATTGCATATTTATTTGCATAATTAAACAGAACTGACTGTATTGCAAACTGCAAGGGTTCAGTGTTCGAAGTATTAATGACAAAGCAGGATCTTCAACACAGTCTATGTATTATTAGTGTAAGATTGTAAATATTTATTGCAGATATTTTTCCAGGCAGTTTTTTAAAATTATTCTCAGGTGAGTCTGTATCCACTGTACCACACACACACACACACACACACACACACACACACAGAGACATACCCAGACAAACACAGATATCCTCTCCTCCATGCCTTTGTGGGCCTCACCATTTGTCATTTATTTTGTTTAATTTCTATCCTGTACAGCTGGCTGTTCACCTATATCCGTCTCAGATACGCCTGTTTAATTTGTATCCATCTGTCAGAGTTATGGATATCTAAGGACTGTCGTCTGTCTTCCCGTTCGCCGTCCACTTGCTCACCTGTGTGAGTTATGGCTGCTGCATGTGCCTGGTGGGCAGTGAAGAATAAGAGCACGGTGCTGGTGCTGAGGGGGCTGTGGGGGGTCCCCTTCATGTCGACTTGATCTTTTCACAAAGGGGGTACAGCTCTCTCTAGTGGTAGCGGTGAGTGAGGAGCAATGTGCACATGCTTATTTCAGCTGTGTCTGTATGAATTTTCATGCCATATATTTGGCCTCAGTGTTTCTTGTATGCATTTTCTGTCTTTTTCTTGCCAGAATTATAACTAATAGTAATATAATTTGAAACATCATAAAGCTTGTGCCAAAGTCCACAGTAAAGTAAAAATCTGTTCAAAATTGTTACATGTGTTTATTTGATGCTTTTCTCCAAAGTTACAGATGGGTAATTTTTACTGTATGAATTAAGGATAAGTACTTTGCTCAAGTATAGTAAAAAGCAGGAGCTGGGATTCAAATCTGGGTCCTTTCAGTGAAAGGTAGTTCTAAACACAACTCTACTTTAATTAATAAATACACATTAATTACAATCGTTAAATTAAAAGAATAAATTATTTTTATTTTTACTTATTCATTATTTATAATTAATATAACAACTTACAATTTTAAGCTCCTTACAGTGATTTACCTTTTTATACTGCTGGTCAATTTTTAAAATGGAGCAGTTTTGGATACAAACCTTGTACAAGGGCACTAGGTAGAATGTGGGATTCCAATCAGCGTCTGTCTGTTTAGAAGTGACAGCTATAACTGTTACATCCTCTGGTATTTGCTGTTTCCTCTTCTCTACTGCCTTGATTACCTGAACAACAAAAGAAAATTAAGAACAAAATGAGAAAACAAACAGAAGTTCTAAGCACAAAATGCGTCCTAAAGAAGCTCAATTTGTTGTCTTTCCATCAGACAGACAGTGACATGTAGACGCAATATGTGGAGGGAGGGGAGAAGAGGTCCAGGAGCCAGGGGACGGGGTCACAATGCGGCTAAAAGTTGCTGCTTGTTAATGCCATGTCTTTCGGTGGTATGGCTTTGGCAGGATGGCTGTCGTCATTATTCAAGGCGATAAGGCTCTCGATCCAGCTAATGGCCCCCGCTTCATTAGGGAAACAAATGGTGGCCCACACACCTGCCCAGCTCTTACTGGCCTTTCCAGATGTTATCAGGTGCACCATCAACAGGAGCAGGAGACTCAGCACCTCTCACCGTTGCCCTGCTACTGTTCCCATGGCAGCATACGTTTCAGTTTCTTTAGCTGGAGCTGCTGGGCCCAGGTCATGCAGAAGCTCACAGGTGCTACATGGGACTGGAGAGACACCATCTTGTCTATATTTCTTACTTTGAAATTGTATTCTGTAGCTCCAGGGCTTTTCTCTCTTCCTTTCTGCCTGTGTGTTCACATGAGATACTCCAATGTGGTTCTGCTCCTTTCTTCCTTTGACCTCGGGGCCACACATGACCTCAGGTTGCCCCTTCCACAGCCCACACATCCTGCACTGCACTCTAAAAAAGGGCATATAACCTTGACATTTCAGAACCCACCATGGTGCTTTATGAATGAATGTGCTGGTAAGAAATCCTCTTAAATTCATTAATTTAGCCCAAACTATTCTAAAAAGCAGCTACCACAATTTACCCTACATTTATTCTACATGACCATTTTTGCTTTATTAATAAATACTTTGATCAAGGGTACTACAGCTGGAGGATGTATTCAAACCTGAGACATTTGGGTCCAGAAGCAACAATTCTAGCCAGCACCTCCCCTGGCACTGAGATACAAAGCTAGTGTCTCAAACCCAAAAGGTTTTGTCTCTCAGGGGTGTCAGTCTGCCAGTTTTCTGGCTAAATCTAATGTATCAACCTCTATTTTTCCCTGGAAACAATGATCATCAGTGTACAAGCAGGGCTTAAATGGTGGTGGCTGAAGTGCTTTTAATGTAGGTACTGGACGGAAGGCACTGGATGGAAACATATTCCTTCAAGTAATTTATTAACACAGTCACAATGCTTCCAGAAAATATACTATACAGTAACCAAGCCGTACTGTACAGTATATTAATCCTTCTCTCTCACACTGGCAATCTCAATCTCAACCAATCACATTAAGCTACATATAAATCACAGCTGAAATGATACCATTATTCATTTATCCAGTACTTTTGTCCAAAGTGATCAGTGCTGCTTACAGTCATTTAGCCATTTATACAGCTGGGAAATTTTTGCTGAGTTAGTTCATTCTAAGTACCTTGATGAAGGGTACTACAGTAAGAGGTGGGATTCAGACCTGGGCCTTTCAGAGCAACTGCAACTACTACACCAGCTGCTGCCCATGAATTTTCAGTGTTGTGCCACTTGGACTGGA
Organism: Arapaima gigas; assembly: GCA_900497675.1. Taxonomy (NCBI): domain Eukaryota; kingdom Metazoa; phylum Chordata; class Actinopteri; order Osteoglossiformes; family Osteoglossidae; genus Arapaima; species Arapaima gigas. The sequence goes on from UFQX01000035.1 coordinate 1,051,476, forward strand.
CTTCCGTCAGTTAATGATGGATTGATTTAAGGAAGTTTTCATTAAAGACAGTTAGACATTGTTTTATCTGAATGTGTTCTTACTGGAGATGTCCTCCTCATTGCAGAGAACAAAAGCTTGATTTCTAGCCTGACTCAAGCTGAGAGCTGCTCATACGTTTGATCTGCTTGACAATCATTCAAACTGAAAATGGAGAAATGGCATGTATCCTCTGAGAGGAACATGTGCAGTCCAGGAATGGGAAGGACTAGACAGGAGGGGTTCTGTGTGGTAAAAACCACACCAGTGAACCAGGGTACACTGGGGGAAGGTGGTAATACACGCCCCCACAATTTCTCCTAGCATTGGGTGCAGTGTATATGCAGCATGGATACCTTGGTCTTTCACAACATTGACACCTCTGTTGTCATGACACTTGGTACACAAACTGAGCTACAGCATCCTCAGATGTTTGTCAACCTGGGACTGAATATACATGTCCGGATTAGATGCTCTCACTTTGGTTGCTGCATTTTTTGTGCAAAACCTCAAACACCAGGACAGTGGCGAGCTGGTTAAAGCTGGAAACTGGTCCCTAAGAATCTTCCTTCTTGCAACTTCTGCCAGTTTCAGTGCATTCAGTTTATTGCCATTTCACTATACTCTGATCTAGAGCAGAGATGAGATGTGACTGGCGATTACTTAGTCCTACGGTGTCTCTCACTGGTTGGAGAGCAGGCTGTACCTGCTGAACTCACATTGACCCCAGGTGAGGTGTCTGCCTGATCGATGCCAAGGGGAGATGGAGGGGGTTGGGCATGCAGACTTGACAGAGGTTCTTGTCCCACAAGACAACGGTCATTATCTCTGTATCTCTGCGGCTGTTGCTGCAGCAGGATTAGGAATGTCATTGCCTCATTAATTCATTCTAACCTTTGTTTCAGACTCTAGCAATGAAGAACTAGGAATAGAAATTCACTTTTCCCCTGTTTATTATTAATATTATTATTTTTTCGTTGTAGTAGTATTGCTGTTTTTTATTACAGTTTAAAACATCATTATGAGAACAGACGTGCTGAAATGTGGACTAATTCCATGTCTGTGCTAAATCTACATCACATTTAATCCTGGGTCCGTCAGACTGAATGGTGATGGGGTTCTGTGTGGTAGAACCAGTAACCCATCTGCTACCACCTTTTGGGTTAGAGTGGACGATTAGCTGTTGTTGTCATTGTTGTTGTTATTATTATTATTATTATTATTATTATTATTATTATTGAATGGGGATTTGAATCAGTATGCTTTGTACATTTTGAATCCCACCTCATGCATCCCTCAGCCTACTTCTTTTATAAATGATGACGCAGCATTTTTCAAAGATTTCAAATATTTACCATCTACAAATGTGTCTCTAAGTGTTTGGGTAATGCAACCCATAAAACAGCAAAGAGACAAAAATGACGTCTGACAGAACAATGTTGCTGTTTTGTGCAGTGTAAAAAAAATGAAAATATTAAATATATTGGTAAAATTATATGCATACAATATGTATATTATATATATTTTATTTATGCATTTTCCTAAAATCAGGTGTCGATCACCAAGAGTCACACCCAGAAGTTTCATGCCGAACAAACAACGCCACCATGCGACTGCATGCCCCTCTGCTTTACACTCTTCCCCATTCTCCTCACAGCCAAATAAAATCTGACTCATGTAAAGACGCAGGAAATATGAAGTCATTATCATAATTGCTCCTGGAAAAGGGTAGATAGAGTTCAGAGTTCATTTTCTGTTCACTGTGCTCACGGAATGACAGATTTGTTCTCTTTAACCCCAACTAAAGGGTGCTTAATTTCTGAAGTATAGAGAAAAGAAGGGGGGAAATAAGGAGGACAAGACGAGCCCCATATCCCACTATTGAAACTAACTTCACTGCAAGGGACAATTTCATCTACGGTCCAGTCAGTCGACGACTTCCCTAATGGCTCACCAGAAGTTACCATTTGTTCCCCACTCCACAATGTCATGTTGTTATGTTGCACAAGGGCAAAGAGTGATAGCGACATTTTTATAGTGCTGTATCTGCTTCTGTAAGATCATGCATCTAAAGGGGGTTTTATCTATCTATCTATCCATCCATCTATCTATTGGCACAGGATTTAAACTTCTGATGTCTAGAGATTTTACTATTTTTTTGCTCCACAGGATTTTGCTTATATAGCACTTTACAGTAACTTACTATCAATAAGCGATTCTCCATGTCAGTGTTTTGGTGGTTCAGAGCCTCTCCTGCAAGCATAGGACATGAGGCAGACTGCACCCTGACCTGGACCCCAGTTCATCTGGGTATATCCCTTTAACAGACATATTTTAAAAGCATTTTTGTGTACATGAGTCCACTTTAAATTTACTATTGTTTTGTAGTTCATCAGAAGACCAGAAGATGAAAAAACTAAGATGTTTCTTCTTCAAATGTTAATATATAGACATATTTATGCTTTAATCCCTTAATAAGTTTAGTGAAACTAATATTAACGTTGCTGAATCTATAGATGCTGTGTATGTTATGCATATTATATTTACAGACATATTGTATTTTAGCATTATGATATTGTTCTTATTTTCTACGTTCTTTATATAAATTGGGAGTGAAATGGACAATGATATCGAGTGCTTGCACTGTCATCTGTGAAGAACAGCAGATATTTCCACAGACAGTGGCCTGTAGGGAGGATAAATACACTCTGAGGATTGGACCTCTCTCTACATGGTGATGTACTCGCGTCACTTACCAGGTGTTTAAGGTGCAAATGGCGCATATCAGCCTGCGTGCTCTTTGTTCTGAGCACCAGGCCAGGGGAGAGAGTCCCTGTTTTGTAATCCAGTACTGTGGCTGGCCGTCTCCAGCGAACTGGGTGACACGACATTCGTAATCTCTGACAGGAACAGATGGACCCTCCATTGTCAGCCCCCGCCTGTATGTTAATGTGAACTGAGATTCACCCGAGAGCTGTGCGAGTGACCTGATGGCGTGCATAGCTCTGTGCCACATCCCGTCTAGACGCTGAGCACACATCACTGCCACCCACTCCCCTACTGCAGGAAAAGAGTGTGTTTGAAGGGTGTGGAGCAGAGGGACTGCAAAAGAGAAGGATCAGAGGGATGTTTTCATGGGTACAAAGTGCTACTGCTCCTCCAGCTCCAGAGGCAGGTCAAGTTTGATATCCATCACTGAGGAGAGAAAAAAGGTAGCATGTTTATTTTGTGCTAGGTTATTAGTGGACAAAGCACTGAGGGTTGTCCAGAGCGCATTGGGGGAGGGGTGTTAGTCGAGGTTGATGTGCTTCAAGTGTCTTCAGTCTGGGTGTCACACACCATGTCACCACAGCAAACCCCCCATCCAGGTCTCAGCACCCTGCCCAAGAGAGACCCACAGGGCCCAGAAACAAAAAATAAAGATTAATGTTAATGTTACAGCACCAACATTACCTACACAATTTATTAACAAAACTGTAATGTGCTCATGTCATGTTTTTCAGAGTGTGTTTGGTATTGTCACTGTGAAAATAACAAGATGGTCTTTTATGAGATTGATTTGCAAATATTTTCTATACTGTTTTTATGTTTTCATTTAAACACCCATTTATGTCTTTTGTTATATGTTTGTGCTTCTGCATCATAACAGCATATTTAACAGAATTAAATTTAAAAAAGTTTTAAGGTACAGCCACTTGATTAGTGGNGATTTGCAAATATTTTCTATACTGTTTTTATGTTTTCATTTAAACACCCATTTATGTCTTTTGTTATATGTTTATGCTTCTGCATCATAACAGCATATTTAACAGAATTAAATTTAAAAAAGTTTTAAGGTACAGCCACTTGATTAGTGGTCTGAGTTGCTGCCTTGCACAGGTTTGAAACCCACCTGTTTCTTTTAGCACCCTTGAGCAATATCATGAATTGATATAAAAATTACCCCCCTGTATAAATGGGTCATTCTAAGTAACTTTCAATTAAAAAATAACTCAACTAAATAAAAGGCATTTGTCTGCACTACATAATTTAAAGCATGGTTGGAAAAGAAAATAGTAGCATAAGAGAAAATCAAAAATAAACTGTAAAGTCATGAATGTGAAGTTATTGCATTCATATGCTTTTTACATAAAATGCAATAAATAGTCATGTAGAAATTTGCCTTAAATTATGCCTATATTAATGGAGGACTCAACAGTTATTCTCTGACACTGAAGCAGAACAGCTTCTTATCAGGATGCAATTGCCTTTAATGAAATTATATCAGCTGCTTGGCTCATTATATTGTGTTTTATATATAACAGTAACATGTTAGACATGAGCAATAGTTTAAATACAGTGACTTGCAAAAGTATTCAGACTCCTTGAAAGTTATCAAGTTATCTACTTACACATACTGTGTATTTTGGAAAAGTTTTTTAAAATTGTGAACTCCTCTGCACATTAATATTTGATACAGCTAACTTTTGCTGCAATAACAGCTTTAAGTCTTCTGGAGTAAATATGTACTAGCTTTGCACACCATTTGGGAGTTATGTTTGCCCATATTCTTCTTGGCAAACTTGCAGCATTTTTTCAGGTTGTTTGGATGATACTTTTGGACTGCAGTTTTGAAGTAGTGCCACAGATTCTCAGTGGGATTGAGGTCAGGATTTTGACTGGGCCCCTGTAGAACATTCACCTTTTTGTTTTTGAGCCACTGGATCTCCCAGTCAGCACTGCTGGATTAATAAACAGAAAGTGGAAGCTGCATGACACCACCCAGACACCATGTAGACAAGGCTATGCCTCAAATCTCAGCAGTTAAGCAAGATGAAGGTTTTTGAAGGAAGCTACAAAGACCTCAACAATTATTTTGAAGCAGCTACAGAGGTCAGTGGCTGAAAGTGGATGAAAGCTGCTCCAATTCACAATATTAAAAGCACTGCATAAAATTGGTCCGTATGGGAGGTCGGCAAGAAAGAAGCCATTTCTCAAAAAGGATCATATCAAAGCACATCTGGAGTTTGCCAAAAGTGTGGAAAAAAATGTCTTGTGTGTCCTGTGGTCAGATGAGACCAAAACAGAGCTTTTTGGCCAAAATTCAAAGCACTTTGTGTGGCACAGACCCATGCCTCAAAAAACACCATCGCTATAGTAAAGTATATTGGTGGCAGTATCATGCTGTGGGGATCAGCAGGGATGGAGCATCCTATTAAAATTGAAGGATGAATGGATGGAGCAAAGTATAGGGAAATACTGCAAGAGAACCTGCTTCAGTCTGTTGAGGAACTGAAGCTTGGGAGAAAATTTACTTTTCAGCAAAACAATGATCCCAAACACTAAGGCCAAAGCAATGCTGGAGTGGTTCAAAAATAAAAACGTGAATGTCCTACAGTGGCCCAATCTTAATCTTAATCTTAATCTTGTTGATCATCTTTGGCACTATATCAAAATTGCGGTCATCCAGCATCCTGAATAACCAGTTGCAGATTTACCGAAGTGAATGGGAACAGTAACACCTGAATGGTGTATTAAACTGGTACATACTTAGCCCCTATCAAATAGTCGTGTGGGATTTGAAAACTTATGCATATAGTATATTTCAGTTTTTTCATTTTCTTTAAAATATCTGCTAACAAAACTTTTGCAAGGTGCTGTATATAACATGTAACGCATGTTTGTGATTAATGGACATCAGTGTTTGAAGAAGTAGTAAAAATATAATATAAATAAGGAAGGTGAGAAGATCTAATCTATGCTAAATGTACAGAACCAGATATTTTCGGTTTCCATTACAGAGTATCTTATATATGTTATTTTAATACTGTTGGGCAATGGTAAATTGTGTCATTTGTGCTACAGTAAGCAAAATCTATATCAGAAGCAAACTTAAATTTCCAGTTATTGTTATTTATTTCTTTCTTTGTGTCTCTGTAAATTTTGCTGAAACACATTTTACTGAAGAGAAGATTTTCAGTTAGATATTAATCAGTTATTACAATATATAAATTATTAGTTTATTGAGCTATTTGTTGCTGTATTCTCATAATTAAACTAAACTAAATTAAATTAAATTAAATTAAATTAAGTAATTAAATATTTATCCTTTGCAATTACCAGTAACAACACCAACAATAACACAAAACACAAAACAATAACAACAATAATAATAATACAAAAGAAAATAAAACAAAACAACAATAATAGCAACAAGTAGAAGAAGCTTGAGAAAGAAACTGAAAAATAGGGAAAGTAATGAATAATACTTGAATTTATACCCATGAAAGAAAAATGCTCAATTTGATTAGTTTTATAATTTGTCTCTTCACCAGTTTTTACAATAGCAGCAACATGCTGGATGTCAGGAAGTCTAATAATGGACTGATGACCCATTAAATGGTGTAATAATACTCAAAATGAGCACATTTGTGTACTAATAGCAGAATTAAAAGTACTAGAACCTGCTAACCATTAGTAGCTGTGAAATACTGAGGAAGAAATGACCAGGCTCTCAGTCTTTAAATGACCTGAAAAGTAATTTATATTGGAAAGCTGCTGGAAATCTGTTACTTTCTGGGGGAAAAAGGAGCATACATTTTTACACAACAGTGATCCAACAGGTGTGCTTTTAATAGTAAAATGTGCAAAATGTGGAGGGGAAGGAAATCAGACAATAACAGAAAACCTCATAAGGAGAATCCCATGATGCAAAACATTATTAGTTATTTATGTGCAGTACTATACAAATGCACAATTAAAAATAGAGGACAATTTGGGAAGGGAGAGAAAACACTTTGCTGAGGAATAATGAAATGTGGGCCATGTTTGTACCTCATGTGACCTCAGCAGCGTAAGTAGCTTGTTTAGAGGATATTGTTGCAGGAGGCAGGGAGTCCATCTGCATCAGCTGGTGCTAACAGAATTTTCCTGCAATCTCATCAGGGGCTTCTGAAGTGAATTGAAATAAATGGACGTGGATGCCCCTCTTAGTGCCTGTATTGGCTTTCAGGCTTCTGGCTGCTGAACTTTTGACCCAGGGGTTCCTGGACGGTCATCCAGCGACCTGTCTGAACTCTAACTAGTATAATCATGTCTACATTATTGACCTTGCTGCCATGGTGACCACAGAGGTCACCAAGACAGTTTCTCGGAGTAGGAAAGTGACAAATTGTCATCCTTTTTTTATGATTTTCTCAGTGATGCACACAGGCAGTCTGTACTATTAGATGTGGCTAGAGGAGAAATTTATAGCACAATAATTTTTAAAGGACAGTTTCTGACAGAGTTATAGAAGCCCATGTAATAACCAGGTTCTTAAGCATGCAAACTAGAATGTGGATCTGATTGTGTGTGACTGCAAATGTTTATATGGAGGGAAAAACAATGGAAATATTTCTAATGATTGAAATAATAGAACATGTTCATTGAATCAGCTTGCAGATACAGTGTTTGTGATGTAGCATAGCAGTTTTTTTTAGTATAGCCCTGTCTTACAAATAGATAGGGACAATGAAAAAGTTAGATAGTTGCTATATGTGTATTTCTCTTTACATTTGCTAATTTAATTTCTGTCATTAAAATGGCTTCAGTATAATATTTGAAACAAATTTAGAAGAATTTAAAAAAATGACAAAATCATTTTTAATGACAGGAGTTAAACCTGCAAATGTAATAGAAATACACACACAGCAACTACTGAATTTTCAGTTTAAGAACATCAAAAGGAATCTTGCAAGAAAATTCTTGAAAATGACTACTTATGTAATAAGCACTTTCCTCTAGTCTGTAATTATCCTTGTACTACATATATACTTCTAAGTCTTGGATAAATTCAGGACTGAATGGCCAAGGAACCTCAGTATACATACCAGCATGGTCAACTGTATAATGTCACTGTGAACAAAGTTGTTTTTCTTCACATTCAGGCTTCCCAGTTAAAATGAATGGAGAAACTGCTACATTTTTTATGTTGAATGCCGAACTTGAACAATGGGCAATTAAGGTTGAGTAGCACTATAAGAGACACATACAAGATGGCATTAATGCCACCGTTTCTTTCATAAGTGCCGTAACCAAATTCTGCCAAAGAATGTGTTTCAAATTCTTTTACCCATTTCCTAATATTTTACTGTTTTCAATTTTTTATTTTTTTCTACAGCATTAAATAGGATTAAAGCCACATTCTACTGTTGAGGGCTGAATGGTGTAAATTGTACTAAAAACTGAAAACAAAAAACTCTGAATACATTATTGTTATTTATATAGTAGTAAAACTGACATATTTTTACAGCCCTGTTCTATTACAGCCATTAAAAAAATGTACCCAGTTAAAGTACTCCCTCTGGATCATGTCTAAATTTTAACTCATGATACAAAAAAACTGTCTGGCATATGTTTTCATGAAGTATACCAATCAAGGTTACGTAATCGCTTTTTAAGGGGTGAATGATATTTAGTTGGCAGGGAGTATGATCAATAACTGTAGTCTCACAGAGTACCTGTGTATGTGAGAAGGGCATGGCTGTATTTACTGCCCTTGTAATTATGGTGATAGATTATATTTTACAAAATTACTCTGAAGTTGTATTACAAGTCTGATTGTGGTTATTATGGAGCCGATGCCAGCTGTGATGTAAGACACTTTGGAAATTACAGGGCGTTTGATTTCCAAGGGGTCTCTTGAAAATACATCATTAATAGCCACACTTAAATCCTGCAGTCAAGGTGTCCTTGTAGAAAACAGTATTGATTGGCTGTATGCCCAATGTATAATATATGCCAAATGTTTTAATATTGCTTCATTCCATTTACGCTCTCCAGCTAACATTTTTTTCACATTCTTCAGTAATGCACATTTAAATGAACAAACTAATCGTCATTAAACCTATTTGTTAACTGTCATTAAAATTTAGTTGTAGTACTGTTGCAACTAAATTATTTTTACTCTTCTTCTTCTTCTTCTTCTTCTTCTTTCTTCTTTTTATTGTCTTACATGTTGGCAAAATGAGTAAGTTATTGTTTATCTGGGGGTTAGTCAATAGGGTTCACAGACTTGACCAAATTTCTGCCTTGATATAAAGAAACAAGTGTAAGAACAAATGTATTACAAGATTTTACAGTGTTGGTTTTGTAAATAATAGTCCACATCATAAAATTTTTGATTATGCATAATAATAATTTTTGTATAATCTTAAATCAGTAAGAAATGTGAATTTCCCCATTATATTACTCTACTAAACCATTTGAAATCTCTTCAGTTACCATCACATTTCAGTGGTTTTGCGAAGTGGCAAAAACAACATCCATGAAATGTAGACCTCTTCTTTTTATTATTATTAGATTAGCCTTTATTTATTAATTTGTCCCCAGCTCCACATTCCAAGCCTTTGAAGGAAACCAGTGAGATTAATTTTGTGAGCCCAATCGTGCATAGATTTAATAAGTATTTGAAGGTAAGATCCATCTAGTGCATGTTCAGGGCATGGTAAATGACTGCTTGTGTGACGATTTCCCTCCTCCTCCTCCTTCTCGGTCCCCCTCCCACCTTCACATACTGCCTTAATGAATAGAAAAAGAGGCCTTATTAGACTTGGCACAGGCTCTGCACAGCATCGCTTCTGGAATGGAGGTTCAAAAGTTCACACTATTCCCTGAAGGCTGCTGTTCCACGGCTGCTGCTGCTGCTGTTGCTAGTGACACTTCTGTCTCTCGATTTCTCTCTCTCCCTCTCTTTCTCTCTCTTTTGCCACTGTCTGCCTCTTTTCCCCTCATCCTTTATTTTGCTCATTCACTATTACCATCTTCATTGCTTTGCTCACTCTTTCCAGCTCCCCTGTGGTTGCTCACCACCTGGCAACACAGGGAACTGGAAAACTTTAACTGGGTGGCACCAGTGATACTTTCTTGCCACATTACTTATGTTTACACATGACATCCACATTCTGCCACTCTTTCTCCCTGTCTCCTTTCATTTAAGACCAGAAAAACACCCATCTGGGGCAGTCATTCATAATGCCTGGCACCTCTGTCACCACGCCATTAGTTTTATTTCTTGTGGTGCTATATAGTAGGTGGTGTAGTGGTTAAAGCTGCTGTTTTTGGACTCAAAAGGCCCAGGTATGAATTTGATCAGAAATTTACCCACCTCGGTGAACTGATAAATCACTGCAGCTTAATATCAAAACTTGATTCAGAGAAAAGTGTAAAATAAATAAAAATAATTTAAATATGCTGTACATTTGAAAGGTCATAAGAATCACTGAAGCTATTCATAAAAATTGCAACGTCCTTCAGTGCGCGCACACACACACACACACACACACACACACACACACACGGTTCTGGAGAACATGGTGGCCATGGCCATTATTTGTGTTTATGTCTCTGGCATTGCATGATTTTACTGTTGGTGGTATTCATGGCCTGCATGTGCTATATGTCTTGTCCAGTGCCATTACACTGGTGTTATGCTGTATTTAAACTGCTGAGGAGTTAATTTAACTTGTGGCTAGTTGTCCTGTCCAGGCTCTTCTACTGGGTCTCTGTCTTTTTTATGGACTGGCCATTGCACAGCATTTTCAGTGTGGTAGTGCCTTCATCATTTCAACTCCTGTCCTGTGCAGACAAACCAGCAGTACTGTGTTTTACTCAGCTTTGGTGCTGACATCAACTCTCTCCATCCAAATGAAGCAGCTGTTCTTTGGACTTGAGCTGCTAAAGTCTGGTTCTTGCAGAACTTCATAGAAACGTACTTACAAAATCAATAAGGGCTTTCGGCAAGGTTTCAAACTCGCCGCAGTGAACTGCATGCTGGGCACCCTGCATGATGAGAGGAAAATAACATTCAGATGAAAAGGAGAAAGACAAAATGTAAAGTATACCATCTGCTCAGCATTTTCTATTAACATTTGTTCCCTGTTACCATTTTAAAGTAAAGTCAGTCAAATAAATGTATGTCCATTTACTAGAATCTGTGTCTCAATGGAAATTTAATAAAAAAATTAAATATAACATAGAAGATTTATTTTTCATTACAATTTAATATTTTCATATTTTGCCTGTATGCCTAATGCTGGTTGTTCTAAATTAAAAAGACCTTATAATCATACATGATTTTAACCAGTCAGCTAGGGCATTTTTCTTCTATAAATGATTTAAACTCTTGTACCACAGCAGAACAATAGGTTTTTATATACTTTTTATTTATTTTTCTCTAGATCAAAAGAAGTTATTTTAAAATTTATCTAGGCTGATTCCATTTTATAAAGGGAATGCTGCACTTGTGTAAAGAATTGTGGAGGAAAAACAAGTATTTCTGAAGACATGAAGGGAATATAGCATGGCAATATGGATTAATCTCCGTCAGCAGAAACAGATAAAAAACAGACCTGCCAAGCCCTTCACTGTTCTCATTTTCCATGAGGACAAAATTGTTTATAAACTGCTTTACTGCCACTTTTCTGGAAACTATGCCTGGCTTCGCAAATATGAGTGTAGGGAAACACATTAGGCCATTGCTCAGAATAGCTGAAGGGAAAAGTAGAAAAAAAAGTGATTGAAAAAGTACTAAAAATATGTGTAGCAAACACAAGGGCAGAAAATGAAAAAAAATCAAAGCGAGGGGGTTCTTATCTTCCTGGTAGCTGTCTGTCGCTTAGACTAATAGCAGAGCCGTCAGGGGCTGTGGGTTCACACAGAGGTTAGTGTTCCCAGGTTCCCTCTGTGCTCGCTCCCCCTTCCCTTCCTTGCAAATGAGAATTTGATTTTTCTCTCCATTGGACTCCATTGCTGGAGATTAATGAAATTTCGATGCGTGGCCCAGGTGCCCTGGCAGCTTTGTTAAGAAAATAGATGAGAATTCTATAGCCGCCACTGCAGCAAGCACACTGACAGCGCGGATGCTATACAGGAGGACTAGATCTTCTGCTTCGTGTAGATGAGAGGCGAGAACAAACAATTAGATTTTTTCTAATTATAAATGATACATCTTGAAATATTCCTCTATTAGGCCCCTCCCAACCTCCCGGTGCATTTTTTCCTTGTCGGCAATAATGAAAGGTGCAACACGTGCTGCTCCTCTCACACACACGCCAATATATTGAAATGCAACTGTTTCATTTATTTTCATTTACTTGATGTTTTCAGCATTGAGCTGGACTTTTTATCCATGAGTTTTGAAGACTTTATCAAATCTATGAGTTTGCGCATGCATCCCCCCACTGTTTAGCCATACCTTAAGTAATTGTTTTATGAACAATATTTTCTATCCCTGAAGAGGTGCAAAATGCTGTGCTTGCTTCAGACTGAAAATAGCAAGGGGATTTCTATGTGTGGCATGGTGGCGAAATAAAGGAATTAAATTCTTAATATGTAAATGTTTAATAAACATTTAATGGCAGAAGTTGACCTTTCCAATCAGACTGGGGTCATAATTCTTTTGGGGGGCAATCAACGGAGGCCTGGCCATGCAATGTAATCACTGTTGTTTCAATCCCCTGGTTATACTGGTTATGACATTTGGAAAATAGACAGACATGAATTAAGTACTTGGTATTTATGTAAGAGAGACATTAAACACCTATGTGTGACGCTTTTACAATCACAGTTTGTATTAAAATGAGGTGTACGACGTAGCCTCCTCCTAATGAATACCCAAGACTGTACGGGTGCACTACATGCCCTTATTTTCAGCTGTCTGGATTGTTTCTCTGTCTTTGTTACTGCTGAAGGGATGCTAGACATTTTTGTTTTTATTTGGGTGTATCTTAAGTGATCTTATGATGTCCTCACAGAGGAGTGCTTTGAGTTTATGTTCTTATGAATAATCCAGTTTAGCAATTTATCAGCAATGATAAATTTTTCAGATTTTTGTCTCTCTCTCTCTCGCTATATATATATTGAAATATATATATATAAATAAATATTGAAATAATATTGAAAGCAAGACAAAATTCAAGAAATATTACCATTATCTGGAGAAATCCTGAATTAAAAATCACAAAACTAAACAAAAAAACACATTTTTATACATGAACAAAAATTAGAATTCACTGTGTGAAAGGAGTACGAATGAAAGTTGTGAGGATAGAGTTGCTATTGTTGGCAAGTATTTGAACAAAATAGATCAAAATCTCATTAAAACAAGCCAGTTAAAAAACCAAACTGAAGCAGTTTTTTCAGTTTTACCTTGCATTATACATTGCTTTGGAGAAAAGTGTCTGCTAAATGAATAAGTGTACAAGTACTATTTGATCTGAATGCTTCAGTATAAGAAATTGAAGCTGAATCATCACCTCTTGCTGTAATCATATTTAGATTTTTAATTAAATTATAAGGTTGCTTTAATGGGGCAGTAGGTCAAACTATAAGGTTACTTTAATGGGCCTCGAAGGACCTAGTTCCAAATCCCACCTCTTGCTGCATTACCCTTCATCAAGGAACTTACCCTGCATTGACACAGTAAAAATCTGCCCAGCTGTTTAAATAAATAAATTATACTATATGTTGTTTTGGAGAAAAATGTAAGATAAATTAATACATGTACAAAAACAGGTTACATTTTGCCCATGAACTCAAAGTGGAGGATAGCTTTTGTCCCTGGACATTTTGTAGACAGCTCCGTCCCAAAGCGGGCGTGAAGCCTGTGTTCCTGTTGGTCCTCAGGTTATGTTCCCTGCAGGTCAGCCTGCTCTGCTGTGTCTGTGGGAGTTCTCCCCCTGGCGTGTGACCAGAAATGTACCAAAGCAGCACTGCGGTTTGTTTAGTGGTCAGTATACTCTCTTTGCCTTCCGGGCCCCCACGCTGCTGAGGAGGAAGGATGCCGGGCAGCTGGGTGTGGAGCCTGTCGGGCCCGTGGGCCTTGTCGCTTGCACAGGAATGTCCATGTGCTGGGGGGTCGCTCCCAGCTCAACAATAGACACCCGGCCGGGGGGAGTCCCAGCCTGTCAGCCTGTGAAATATGGACTTCCTGTTAGCTCAGAGCAGCAGGAAGGAGCCTGTAAGCCACGCGGAGCTCCCTGCTGTAAACAGGGGCCGGTGAAGGGTCGGGGCCACAGCCGTCCTCTTCCTAACCACATGTCACCAGTTTTCACCACACTTCTCAGTCTCTCTGGGATATGCAGTGCAAAATTACAGCACTGCTTTTCGTATATTACAAAAAAATACATAAAACATGATAACTGCATAATGGTGCTGTTGTATTTTATACAGCAGTGCATCATACTGCAAAGAGTGAGAAATAACAGATGTTATAAAAACTAAAATCTCAAAACCAGCAAAATTGCAATGATGCAAATCCACATGGTTCTTATATTAAAGTGAAAAAATCAAAAAAAGAAGAAATATTCATTCATTTACATTATATTTATTTGGGGAAAAAAACATGTTATGCTGTTGTATGACCACAGGTAAAATGCATCTGGGTAAAGGTTAAATTGACAAATCTTGTGTTTATTACTGTCGTTACTGTTGTATATTTATCTGTCTAAGGACTTTATTCAAGGTGATTTAACAAGTGTAATAACTTCACGTGCTAACAGTTGTAAAAGTAATGTGTCACAGTGTAAACTGTAGCATCTGGGACCCTGAACTGATTTTGCATGGGGAGACCTGATGTGAATGGTGTCCACTGTTGTCCCTGGTCTCAGCACAGGTTCAGGTTGAAGCCTGGTGGAAGACTGAATAAGTGAGTGAGCTGTTTGTTTGGGTGTCTGTGACAGACCCGGCAACGTGCCGCTGAAATGCAGCTCCCATTGACAGGCACCGAAGCGCATGATGAGTGCTGTGGTGAGAGGGCGAGAGGAGAGCAGAGGGGACGGGGTGAAAAACTGGTCAGAGGGGCACGGGGCAAACGTCAGTGCAGAGGCTCATTTCTCAGCCTGTCACAACACACTGCAAGGCTCTTACCAGCCTGAGCCCTTTTCAGATCCACTCTCAGACCTGTGCACTTCCATGCTGCACTTCTATCTCTCTTCCCTTACATTCACTGACTCTACTTGCAATTTATTATGTTTTATTATGTGGGGGATATACAATTACTTATTAAATACAAATATATGTTATTGGACAGTTTTATATAAATAACTTTTTGCCGCTATGCTTGTGCTTGTCTGCTTCAGCCAAATTTTCTTCCCTTCTGTCCTTCTCAGTGCAACAACACATGCGAAGTTGGATGTCTTAGGTCTTCATTAATGCAAGACACTTAATTTGAGTCCAGAAGGTGCGGCGAGGGGACCACATTGCAATGAACCTCCATCACGGTGTAATTAAAGCTGCTTTAATTCAGGAAGCAGGGCAGACTAGAAAATGTTTAAATGATAACCTCATACAAATTTGGAACAGTTTTAGGTAAGAATTCCCTCTGTCACCTGGTTAAAGTTATTTTTGGAATTTTTTTGCAAATTTAAGGCCACTTTGTTTTGCATATTATAGATCATCAATTGTCAGTTTCCTAGTGTGTATATTATTATGCACCCTTTAGACACTACGAATATTGGGCTCTGCTCCAAACACACAATGACAGCCTCCGTCAGAAGAACAGTCCTGTGCATCGATTGTGCACAGGAGCCTGTGTGTTGTTGCGATAACAAAATCAATGCAGGTGGCCTGCTTGTTTGCTGCTGTGGTCACAGCACGTCCCTCTGGCAGTAAGACCTCCTGCTTCTGTGGGACAGCAGAGCCTTTTTGCTGGGAAGGAAGCTCAGATAACAGCAAATCTGGCACATCCCAGATTAAAGGAGACAGTCATGGTTGTCAAGTGCATCCATAAATCTGGGCGCCCTTTAGAATGCAATAGAATTATGTTTACCACCCAAATCTAGCTGCTCTTTACCCTGCTGATCTCCTGAATATTGCTTAACTGTTTTATGCAACTACTCTGTCATTATTACTTTCTTATCATTTATGTCTTAATATCAAGGCTATTTAATATTACTGTACATTGATACATCAGTCTAATTTTGCATTATTGTTACCATCATAATAGGTATTGTAATACAGTATTATGGTAACAGGAGCATCACACAGCAAAGTGGATTAAGCAGCCATCTTTGGACTCAAAGGGTACATGTCCAAATTCTTCCTCCTACTGTAATAGCTTTAATAAATGTACTTACCCTAAATTTATTCCAGTAGAAATCACTCAGCTGTGTAAATAGGTAGATAATTGTAAGTAGCTCAAGGTTGTAAGTTGCTTTGGAGGAAAGTGACAGAAGAGACAATAAAAAATCTAAAGATCTGACAGCAAACTAAGACTTACTAAGATTCTCATTTTTGAGAAAAGCATGAGCTAAATGAATAACTATAATGTAAATGTAATACCAGCATTGGGAGTACTCCCGATTTTGTTCTGTACTTAACATTTTCATTTGGCACGCTATTTTATATGCAATTATTTATCAAACAGCACAGAGAGTGATAAAGAAAATTAGCATGCCTGATGTGCTTACAGTCAGGATTTGAGGTCAATTAGGTCAACATAAAATGTTTTAAATTTTTGACGGTGTAAATGGTTTAGCAAAAAAAGAATTCCCTACTTTCGCCCACCTCAGGGCTTCTGTGTCTCTCTTCACATAAAGATGTAAATGAGATGTGTCCTTAACAGTAGTGTTGCTACTGCTAACATATTTTTACCTTTTAGTACTTTTTGAAGCACCTTGTCTGATAACCCTGTACCCGCATTTGACCCGTGATGTTTCCGTACTGTGCTAAAACAAACCATGTGGGGAGGCCAGTGGGCTTCCTTTCTTCTTTTTCTCTTTTACAAAGCAGAATAAAGAAAAATGCCAGCAGCTTGAATCGATGGATGATGTCATGAATCAAACAGAAGGGGTATAGAAAAAAATAACAAGAAAAGAGAGATGAGTAGTTTCTTCTCCATATGGCGGACAGTCTTGTGCTGTCAGTCTCATCCCAACCGGTGTTTCCTGCCTGTTTGCAGTACATATTTTACAAAGTTTCTCTCCTTCTCCAAAAGGAATGAAAAAAGTTGTGAGATTAGAAGGAGCAGGTGTCTGCCATTGCTTTGACAGGCTGCTTATTTTAAAACGCAGAAAGAAGAACATGATTTATTGATGTAATGATAACAGTAATCCGGTGATCATTAAACTTTTAAAACGGTTAATTGTATATGCCAGGGTTAACTCCTTCCATGGAGAATGCAGATAAAAAAATTGAGGCACACAGACAGAAGTGAAATCAGAAGGATGACAAAAGAGCATGATCAGAGTTTTTTTTTGATGTCGGAGGCTTTCATATATGCATGTGTAATAAACTTGGTGTGTAATATACTTATGTATTGTTGAATTTAATTCCACATCGATTTGGTGGTGGTAGTGAGTATGAAAATGGCAGAAACTGCTCAAATTCAATGTTGAACATATAGCAAAATAAAAATTACATAAATTGCAGTATGCATCATCTGTATTTGATATGCTCTGTGATACACTGGCATACAGCAGCATTCAGTGTGTACACTGCCTCACATCTTGTGCTTACAGGAAAGACACCACAACTTCGCACTGGATAAGTACATACTTACTGAAGGCAGATAGATGGATGGATGGATGGATATTTTTAAGTTAACAGTTATACAAGTATAGCAAGTTCATAACTGGCACATATGACCCCTAATTGATTAAACATGTTTAAATTAAGGTACAATCCTCAATTTTACAAGTTTCAGGTTTAATGGACAGTCATAAACATATTTCATCCATCCATCCATTATTAGTTAATGCTTTATCATGGTCATGGTCATGGCAAGTAGGAAAACTATTCCAGAAGAAAAATTTGAAAAATCATAAATATTGAAAAAGGCCATTTTAAGTATAATACAAAGGAGAAATATAAATATTAAACTAATTTTAAACTTTTTTTGAAGAAAATAAATTATATAATTATATTATAAAATAGCAAAGGCAGTGAAGTACCAGCTGGTTCCCTTGTAGCAGCATTCTGATCAATCTGTATTGATGCCTTTTTCACTGGTTTGTGCATTCAGTTCACTGTACCGTATGTATGTATGTTTTGATTACAGTACTAACTAATTCTGTTAGGTACATTACACCTTTATTACACATTCCAGATTATAAAAGTGCAGTATACAGCACCAGTATAAAAAATTTAATCCTTAAATTAAAACTTTTAATTTGCCATATCTGGACACCTCCTCCTCCATAAAGTGTGTAAAATCAATGATAAACTGTGTGTAACACACAGAAAGGACTCAGTATTTGTATGAATCAGGGATTCAGTGTAAACCAGACATAAAATGTTTATACTCTCTACAGATGTGTATGAAGCACACTGACTTGCATTATATACAGGCTTAAAGTCAGTGTAAGAATGTTTCATCTGTTTCATATTAAATGTACACAGGTACATTTGAAACTTTCTGCTCGCATTGTGGTATCTGTCCTTATAAATGTCTGTTCAATACAAATTTGACAAAACTCAACCAGTCTGTTTTTAAAGCTTGGTCCAAAACATGTACATGTTCCTGTTATAAAATGATTGGCTGAGGACATAAATTGATAGTAGAGCTCAGCGCAGGTCTCCTGAGAGTCCAGGTCCAAACAAGTCACAGCACGAATATATAGAGCTAATAATTCATTAGCTGTCCATTAGCTTGGCTCTAATGATGGAATCACAGGTTTAAGGTTACTGTCCACCAAAGACCTGGTCAGATCACTGTAGCAACCAAGCTGCATACTAATGACTTACTGTTCTCTCATAATGGACATCATAGGTTTATAACATGTTTGATGTCTTGAAAATGAAAATAAAAATTATACGTGCCTTAGATTTGTTCAGTATAGACATTTAGACTGACATGTTTAACAGGACAAAGGTCAGTTTCTTGCAATTTATCACATAAAATAGTTTAATACAGTTTATTTTGATGCAAGATGCTTTATTTATTACTTGAGTGACTGTACATTAACTAATAAAAGAGAAAACGTATTGAATATACCTCTAATGTTATAATTATTTTCATTCAAATATGGCATTTAGTGGAAGTCTGCAAAAGTGTTTATTTGCACCTTAAATTGCTTTTCAGTAGAAATATGGACAAACTCGTGTACCATACAGGGTAATGTTCATAGTAATGTAGATAATTATGCTTTTATGTATTTGTGTGTGAGAGACTTTGTAAGTGTATATATCCCTTCACTTTATATGATAAAATACATACATAATTTATGAACTGTATAATATGAATATTCCTAGTAATCTGTTTTTTAGTCAGAATGTGAAATGAATGCATATAGCTGGAAGTACATCTGTTGAACCTATTTTTTATGATACTGTCTACTGTTGAGTGAATATATTATTAACCAACAAGGATGTGTTATTATTGAGGAAAAAGTGAATGTTTTGTTTCTTCAGGTTACCTAGTGTTAGCTTATGTGTGATCATGCTCCACCCACTCTGCTCTGTGGGCACCAGCGTGTTACATACACTTAGGCAATGACTGTGGTCAATACTGTGAGACCCTCATTTACCATGGCACTGAAAATTTACACTGAAGTGCACTGAGCTGCAGGTTTTTAGAGTATACTGTCATTAAAAGTCATTAAAAGCAAGTATATGAATATCTGTGTATTCTGCCTAATTAGAACTTAAAGCTACTAGCTAGACTTCTCTATCAATAAAAAGTAAGTATGAGTAAAGAAGTAAAAATCTTTTTTTTAACATGAATAGAGACATATCTATTGGAACGATGACCAACACTGAGTAATCTAAATATGGGCCTCCTCCATTCACAAATTGACAGTTATTAGCTCACACCTGAAAAGTGAAGTGTTACCATTGTGTGTGTGTGTTGTTTCTGGCCCTCCATGTCTGCTGGTGTCCCTCCACATTAGCCATCCATGTCCTCGGTCCTGTCATAGGGGCAGCATAGCTGGCGGTCCCTCTGACCACATTCCTGTGGAATCACAGGGTCAGGGTCAGTTTAGGGGTGGTCTGTGGGTGAGTGGGGCTCTGTGTGCGACAGCTTTCAGCAGAAGAATGTACTGGGAAGAGCGCACCCCCGCTCCACTTAAGCCCCATGTCCATCAGTGAGGTCTGGAGGAAGGCAGCTGGAGGAGGTGAGCAGACGACCAGGGTCATGTAGTGGTCAAATCCAACCTTATCTCTGAATGCCCCCCTACACACTGACCCATCTTAATAAAGGCCAGCATCATTCCCCACCAACATGCTAGTGGCTATTTTTAGAGAGCAAGTGCAGAGCAAATGTGTGTTCTTTGTGCTCCTTAGCAACACTGGTGGCAGGATGTGTGTTGTTCGCTCTATGCCGAACCCTCAGGTTCAGTGCCTTCCCAGTGATGTCCTCCATTGTGATGAATGAACCAAAGCAGTTTCTACAAAACTTCCCCAAAATGCAAGCACTGACATCTCTACTAATGTAACGCTTGCACTTTGTCTTCCTGCCCACTAAAGCCTTTTTCAAAAATAAATAAGTAATGAGTCAGACCTCTGACCTCTGATCCCCCTCAACCCAACATGAAGCACATCCACAAATCAATTCCTCTGGCACAGAGCTATGACAGTAAAGCTGTCTGTGTGTCTTATCACATGCCTTACATATTTCCTACACATTTCCCTGTCATCCCTGTCCACCAGCACGACCTTGAAATAATTACAGATATTATTGTTATTAGTGTTAAACACCAGAAATAAGACTAACATAGAGACTGATTTCAGGGACAGTAATTAAATAACTGCTATAGATACGTGTCATTATAATCGATATACAGTGCTCTTCAAAATCATTCACCCCCTTGAACTATTTCATGTCCTATTTGTTTTACAACATGCACTCACAATGGATTCAGTTAGGCTTTTTAACACTGTATCAACAGGGAAATACTCTTTAATGTCAAAAAGAAAATACATTTCTGTAAAATCAGAAATCAATTTTGAATTTATTTTTTAATTAATACAAATAAAACACACTGTTATAGAGTGGATAAGTATTTAGCCAATATAATAAAATAACTAAACTAAATAAATAAGTCACTGAATAATTTGAACAGGGAACATATTTATATATCTATATATTTGTATATCCAGTCATGTTTTGATGTTGCAAATTCTTAATGTACCTCTAAAAGGGAGAAAGGTGTTTTTGTCCAAAATTTGTGAAGTGTGTGCTGAGTCCTATTCTCATCTGTTTGTTATTCTCTTCTCTGTTTTGGTGTTCAGTGAGAGCATTGAAACAGATAACCTGCCTTCAGTTATATACAGTCTGAAGGAAATCGTGGGCGTGAAAGGAAATATTAATGTTAGAAGAAAGGACAAGCTTGTGTAAATCCAGTGATCTCTTCTTGTGGCATTAATTTATAAAAGCCTGAAAGTGAAATGACTCTTAATCGTACTGATCAAAGTGCAGAGAGTGCAGAAATGTGTTTTTGATTTAAAATATGCATTTACCATACGTACTCTTGGATCACACATTGTTCACTCAGTGTCATTTACTGCTACAGTGTTATCATCAGATCAAAGAGAGATAGATAAAGAACAACAGCGTTTTCCACACATGGTACAAGTGTTTAGGGACCTATGTAGCAGACTCCCTGCTTTTGACTGTTTTTATAACAACCTTCATTATATAATAATCTTTATAATAAGCTATAAATATAATTAAATGCAGTCTACTGCACAAGGTTCTTTATTGTAAATACACCGAAACACCTATTAAGAAGTTCTGCTGAGGCTGACTTTGTAGTTTTGGTCTTTAAAAAGCTGACAAAATGGTGCAGTTGTTTCCCATCTTGTATGTAAAATTTTTATACTCTTTGGCCTACACTGTCATGGCCAGCTTTTAAGCAGTTGTTTTAGACGTGAGAAATAATACAACAATGTGGGAGCTGTATTAAATTTTTAGAAACAGAGATTATATTTTATTCTCTAGTCTGTGTAAGATGAAAGAATTATATGTTAAAAATAAAAAACAAAACAAAAAACTATGGAGCCACTGAAACTCTTTCATCCACTATCAGAGTTTCAAGATGCTGTCATGGTGCACTGTACTGTTTAGTTTTGTATATAATGCAGAAAAAAGGCACTCTGAACAAGTTTAAAAATCTGCTGTGCTTTTTTATGTCTTGTGTAATTTTATATCAGTGTGTTTATTAATGACAGTGGTTAGTATATTAGTACAGAAAAAATAGCTCTTTGAACCTTTTATTTTAGCATGAAGATAAGATGAGCTCATAATATTTGCTTTAAATTCTGGTGCTATTAATGGAACAGCATCATTTTTTTCCAATGGAGTATTTCTCCTTTTTTAAACTTTAATGTCATCTGAATGCAGAAGTGGAATACAGGACTGATTCAATGTGAAATTAATTTTTGATGTTTTATTTATTTTCAATGAAAAGTTATTGCTTATTAAAATATTAAGAAATCCTTGTGTTCTAATTTACTCCTCCACTGCATTGTATTTGTCATTAATGTGGCCTGAAAGTCATGTAAATGAGTTGATACTTTTTTGTATTGTATTTCTATATAATTCAGCTGTCTAAGACAGCAGTTGTCAGTTCAGCTTGCATTTTGGAACCATAATTTAATGAGCCATGGTCCTCAAACCGATGCCTTCAGAATGACATGATGCTATTGATTTGTACCCTACAGATTACAGTAGTTTACAGTATTGCAGTATTCAGCATGCATATTTCTGGAGGCATTTCTCAAGTCACTAGTCTTGAATATAGGAAATATGTCTTGTATCAAGGATAAAGAGCAAATTTATATTTATACTCTTTTTGAATTCTTTGCCCTAAGACCTGAAAATGTGGTCAATTTCCTGTGGGATGTTTATTTTTTAACTTTTCCTGAACACCAGTACTACAGTGTTGATTGTTCTCATAGTAATAGTTACTAACACCCAGTACTAATAGTAACTGCAGAATTAAGTCTACTTGAATTAATACAATAACATTTGTGATTTATTCATTTTGCTACTTTAATTTAAATCTGGGAATAATTTAGAGGAGCAGGGAGTGTAGTGGTCACAGTCATCACCTTGTAAAGGACCCAGGTTGAAATCTTACTAAGGTGCACCTGATCAAGGTGTACCTGAAGTGCTATCTTAACTAGCCTGAATCCATACAGTAAAGATACCCATCTGAATAAATCATTTTAAGTAACTTAGTGTACAGTCTTGATGTTATAAGTCTCTTTGGAGAAAAGTATCACCTAAATGAAAAATATTACATTGTATGTTATTGAATTATTGGCAAAAATTTCTATAATTTATAGAGCTTTTTTAAGACTACAGGATACTGTTGTAGCCTACAGAAAGGTGTTTTATCATAGAATATAAACAGTGTATAAAAAGCTATACTATCGTATTTAATATCTGTAATAGATTATTCATTAGAGACATTTAAATTGATTTTGTTGCCTAAGGAATGACATTAACTTAAAAATAAATCAAAACTGGACGCTTTTTCTTATTGTGGTAAACAAAGGTTTAGTTATTCTGAGTTTTTTGTCTTTCTTATCAGGTGCGTTTACCAAAGGAATATGCAAATGTTGTTTGCTGAGATTATTTTTCAAACATCCGGAAACTGAGACTATTTATAGGGAATCCGGTATAGCGCCACCTGCTGTCCATTAACTTACATTCAGCAACCATTTGGAATCCCCTTTTGAATTCAATTCTCATTGCAAATGACAAAATAGCAGATTACACTGCACATTTAATTAAAAGAACGCTGAAACTCATTGCAAATAAAATAGGATTTAGTTTATCCATTATATAAAGACATATCTGTTTTTCTTCCTGTCGGACGCTGACTGGGATTTTTCAGCATTTCGGACCATCTTTTACTCCCCGCGGTCCTTAGGGCCTCATAAATACTTAAGCAAAGTTGCAAAACTAAAAATATGGAGCATATTAGCGTCAAAGATCACAATCTAAATCTTATTTCTTTTCGTCTGATATTCTGCAGTTATTGCCGGGGACGTAATTTGCGGTTTCCGACAAGCAAATCCGCTTTTGCAATGATGCTGCAGAAGATCCACTGCAAAGAGGAACTGTTTTGTAAAGTGTCCGCGCGCACATTTACAGTGTTTGGTTTTAATACACTACAGAGAAATAAAGTTAATTTTTTCTTAACTAGTCGTTCACTGAATTTCTCACAATGAATCGTTGTTCCTATTTCCAGAATAACACAGATTACATGAAAGGTACAGTGTTAGTGGAGGTGCGCTCCCGTGGGCGAAGCTGCGGGTTTTAAAGGGTCTTGTGTTCTCTTACCTGTGGGTGCGCAGCTCTCCGCTGGAAACACATCAACAGCGAATACTGCGAGTACAGCGAGTACAGCGATTACTCTGGGCAAAATAGTCCGTCTTATTAAAGTTGCTCCGGGATGTACAAATAAATTCAAACTAGAGGGATGTGTCTCGTACGGAAAGCTGTAGCGCCACCCAGTTGTTGGACAAATCATAACATTATTATTATTATTATTATTATTATTATTATTATTATTATTATTCAGACGCTTTTCATTTGACATCATCTTATGTCATTTGCATTCAAGAAGTGGAACAGTTAGGGATGTGTACTTTTAGTTTTGTTGTATAAAATTAAGCAAATAAATTTTATTGGTTTATTTTATCCGGTTAGTCGATGTGTTATCTTCAACTGAGATATACAGTTCAAAGTAGGGAGAATCAAAAGAAATAATATTACTAAATAATAATATGTTAATAATAAAAATAATAAAACAAAATAACAATAATAACTACTACTACAACAAAATAAGTTAGAACTAATTCCGTCCGTCTGTTGTTTAACTTCTTTATGATTTTACATATGTTTTTTGGAACCATGAAATATTCTCATTTCAGTCAGGCAGCACAGTCTGTTTGTTCAAATAATCTCTTTAAATATTCAGCAACTTTTGCGTTTCACTTCCGACGTTTAGCGATTATAATTCTTTTTTTTTTGTCCTGCACCTCTGCAATATTTTGGCATGAAGGATTTACACAATAAAAAATAAATTTAGCACTTGTAACGTTTTATTTAAAATCATAGAATAGAGTTAAATTATAGATATAACTAAGTTTAAATCGATTGGTACTATATAATAATTCAGGAAATCAAAAATAAACCATCAAGAATAGTACTTTGGTCAAGAAACATTTTTAGAATTAGCTGCAGTTTGCATTATTATTATTATTATTATTATTATTAGTATTATTATTATTAGTATTATTATTATGAATGGTGTAAAAAATAAGCTTGAGCAGAATTAGTCTTTTTTATTTACTAAAATTCAATAAAACCCTTTAGATTTTATTCTACTACTAATGTTTTTTAAACATTTAAATTGTTTTATTTTGTAGCTATTTATATTCAAGTGTTACTTTCACATAACCTACAGGTGTAATTTAATCAAATGCATTAAAGTATTTATTTTATATCAGCTTAAAACTTAGAAATGTTTGCTGTGACACAGATGTAATTTGATTAGATAAAAAATTAGATATAAAAATGCATTGTGAGCCTTTTTGTTTAGATTGTGCTCTGCGCAGTAGCGTGTAGTCACGCTGTATGTGAGCTGTTAGTGTGTTCAGTGTGGCACCCCCTAAGGGCCATTTGAGTGCTCCTCCTGGCCAGGGC
The DNA here is from genome assembly GCA_900497675.1 of Arapaima gigas. Taxonomy (NCBI): domain Eukaryota; kingdom Metazoa; phylum Chordata; class Actinopteri; order Osteoglossiformes; family Osteoglossidae; genus Arapaima; species Arapaima gigas. Next base: position 1,077,112 of record UFQX01000035.1, read on the forward strand.
AGCCTCCCTCCTTGCTCTGGTCCTCAGTGTCCAGCTCCTGAGTGGAGGTCAGATTTGCTCAACTGGAGCCATAGGTCACTCTCACTCTCAGAGGAAAGTTGTGTGAGCAGCAGGAGACAGGAGCAGTTGGCCCTAAACTGGCCAAATGGTTAGGTTGTCAGTAGCATTTACAATTTATACCCTTACACACAAAGGAGACCTTTAAAATTTCAGTCACGTCAATTCCTTTTTTAGTAATTCGCTAAATTCATGGAATTTTTCGTTATACTTTTTCAATTAATTTCCACTAAAGAGTTTTCATATATTTGTATTTTAAAATATAATTGAAAAGTCTCTCTCAGACATCATGTCATATTCATACTTTTGTTTTATATTTTTTAATCTATACGTCATTGCATTTCATATTCATGCTTTCATATTTAATTGTTATTAACATTTTTCTGAAAATAACCCATCTCAGACTTGGAGCATGCATTTTTAAACATTTATAATTTTAGGCAAATTGCTCAGTATTTCAGGAGATTATTGCTCTATGTACAGTGCTTTGTTCACTAAAATGAACTTGCTGAAGACTAGGCTTTTTTCTTTTTTTAACATTTTACTTTGATAACTCTAATATAATAATAATAAGTAGAGAACATGTTAAATTCCTGACTCTTGTTAACAGTCTGTTATGTCCTATACTACTACATGAATACTACAAAAAACAATCAGATGTATATCCACTTCTATTACATTTCATTTTTAGTTTGTTTAATTTAAAAACACCTGCACAAGAACTGAATAAAAATATACTAATTACTATCAGGACAGGGGAAGAGGCCTTTTTTGATATTTTCCAGTTAGCAAATTAGTATTTTATTTTTATTTTATCTGAATTTGTCATATACTTTGTTGTCAGAAACAAAAAACGCATCAAATATTCTGAATTGAAGTAAGGCATTTGTATTCCAAAAAGACCCCTCTTGTTTCATTATACTGTAGGAAATTCAATGTTCATACATTTTAAACCATTCATACCTTAATGGGAAATTTGAGTATCAAAGAATAGCCTTCAGTATTATTTATGGACTTTCTTTTTCTTCCAAACAAAAGTTAACAATAACACTTTTCTTACTGATCAGCTCTCCCGAATTGTGTTGCTCAAGATATATTTTCTTTTTCCTCTGGGTTCTTTGAAATAAACAAGTAGAAGCAAAAGAAAATATGCATATTACAGTGAGCATGTGCAGGCACATAGCTGCCAAGATGCTACGTCATATTTTTCATGGCACTTATGCAGCACATGCAAAGCAGCAAATAGACGCATAAAACATTCTGCTAATCTCATCTGCTCTGATATATTCCTACCTCAGAAACAGCAATTTTGTTTTAATTAACTGTAAATGGTGGAAAGGTCAACAGCTGTGATTTCTTTGTCCAGGACAATATGAGTTATGGCCAATGGAGGCACAAAATGTTGACACTTTATGGGCTTTGGCACATGTGTGTTAGTTTTTGTGCTGTCTCCCATTCTTGGCCAAATCAAATGTGCACTTTATTTATTGTACACATTCAGTCATATATAAATTAAAATGTTTTATTTCCAAAATGTGATTTTTTTTAAAGCACATGCAGAGTTATAACAGAAGAAACAGTGAAATCCGTGTCTGAAACTTCTCCTCAGCGAGTGCTGTAGTGTTCTGTTTTGTCTGTCATACCTCCTCACCGGTGACACAGCAGCCAAACAACAGGAGTGAAAGCTGACCATCACGTCGGTTGTAATCTGAACAGCTGCCTGCTTCACATTAGCTTCAGCTGCAAAAAAAACATTCCACCTATGCAAATTTAATGAGTTATACAGTAATGGCCTGCATCTTGGAGGATCCATCTCACAAGCATATTGACTCAGCCTCTTCACAACATTCCAAACAATAGACAATTTTAGTCATTTCTGCTAAAACAGTGCAAACATAGAAAAAATATCCATTATAATCAATAGGTGCTCATAAGCAATAAATTCAATTAAGAAATGCAAAACACGTTTTGTCAGTTTTGCTTTTTTTAAAAAAGGTACAACACACAAAACGTAAAATTGTAAATTCTCACATAATATTTTTTAAATAACTGCAGAAAATAATTCATTATTTTTTCATATTTTGGTTGTTGGAAGGGCCTGAATGATAGAAGTTCTTAAATAACCTATCTTATTTACCGCACAGTGAGTAATATAAGATACCTCTAACATAAACAATTTTTAAAATTTAAAAATTGAATTTTTCTAAATTTGTGTTTCAGCTATAAATACTTTGTGAGTTTCTAGCACCATAATGAGAAGATTTGTTTGGCTGTGGCATGTTTTAGAGCTATAGAGATCAGGGTCGACAGTGTGTTCAGAAGGCTCTGTCCAAACACTCCCAAGCCAACTGAAACCATGTGCATGTGCACACTCTACACCATTTCTTTACTACATTTTCTTTGAGGGTTATGGGTGAGCCCTAGATCAACCTGTGGCAGAAGCAAGTTGCCATTCTTTGTACAGACATAGGCATTTGCACTCCATTCCCCCGTTTGTTTTGATTGTCTGCTGGAGGCTGCGAGGAGCAGGCTAAGGTGTCCTGAGCCCTGTTAGCTGCCATTTACAAAGTTGCTTGGTTGGAGGGGGTTACGGCTAAGGGCAGAACCGTCATGGAGAGTCATGGAGGTCCTATTTGGAAGCAAGCTCACAAGAGTTAGAAAGCTTTACGTAGCAATGATAAGTTTCATCAGTTCAAATATTAATTTAACAGCATTAGTTTAAAACATGATGTATAACATCATCATTGTAGTTTAGTGATAGATGTTGGAATGGCAAAGGTAGCTTGAGCTGCAGACAATAACCGGACACAAACACAAAGAAAATTCCATTATTTTCAGCTGAGCCAGAAACAAATGGGTGCCATTCCAAGCACAGAGAAAGTGTGTTATAATAAGATCATTTTCATAGCTGGATTCTATGGAACAATATTAGAGATAGATATGGTCTTTGAAGAGTAGGACTTATTTCTAAAGTGGCCATTCTTTGCGCAACTGTCCTGTGCTTGGTGAATAAGCCTCAGATAATTTATTCTTTCTCACTGAAGTGTTAATTCTGCATTTTAGTTGAAAATGTGTATTTCACTGATACATACTTATGCTGCATATCAGTTAGCCATGATATCTGTATCTTATCCTAGGGAACTTGCACCATAAGTATACCGTATGATGACCAGTTGAATGGAAATGACCTCAGAGGTCAGCACCTACTGTTCCCTTGTCTTATTTCCATTTATTCATTTTAGCTGTTGCTTTTCTCCAAAGTAATGCACAGCGCTGAGCTGTTTACAGTTTATACAGCAGGGCAATTTTTTTTTCAAGGGCAGGAGGTGGGTCTGTCTTGTCTAAGTCCAAAGGTGGCTGGTCTAACCAATACTCCTCTACTCCACCTCCATCCAAATTTGTATTTATTATCATGTCTTTATTTGTGCTCTTCTTTAATAATACATGTCCGTGTTTGTATGTGTGAACTAGATGTATAGTGACATGGCGTAAACAAATACAGAATATTTTACAGAAATTTTTACAGATTGCATGCAAGAAGGGAGATTCTTAGAGAATGAGTGTTGTGTCTGAAGTCAAGGCACAGAGTACATCAAATAATGAATGCAACCTGTCTAGCTCATACAGTCACATGCAAACATACACATACGGACAGTTCTCATGCATTTATTGTATAAATACTGCCGCACTGCCTTCTTTAAGATTAGATACTGTTTGGAATACCTGTTTTAAAATTCTTAAGGTCTTATTCACTTGAAGAAAACCATTGTGGTGTTTCTATGCTTTTGTCTTATATTGTATAAGTGAAATGTATATTAATGTTTTTGAAGAAAACGTCTCAACAATGATAGCATATCCTGAACACTAAAACCTGTTTGGCTGTTCCACAAAATGTTTTATTTTAAAAGCATTGTTGCCGGCTTTCATATGTTTCTGAATTCCACTGTGTGCAGAGTTAGGAAATATGACATGGCTGTAATGCTCATTGTAAGAGTCAGTGGAAGGGGAAAACAAAATGGCTGTATGCAAAACAAGGCCTGTATTTTTGTATCATGAAAGAAAGAAAGAAAGAAAAAGAGAGAAAGAAAGAAAGAAAGAAAAAGAAAGAAAGAAAGAAAACTTTAATAAACCTCAAAAGGAAATTACACTAGTTTGCAGCACAATATAATATATATACAGTAAATAAGATGAGGAAATATGAAGAAATTGAACCTTACTGAAGGCTTATTTAGTTCAGTTCAGGTCAAAATCAGAAAAAAGTGTGTGTATATGATTCTAACATGACCTGCCATGTTAGCTGTTTATACCATACAGCAGTGCTCCTTCACTACTTACCTTAGCTGCTCTTGTGCCATTTATTATTTCAGGGGCCAGAGAATTGCTTTCACACTTGTCCCCAATGCCAGGTGTTTCCAAGAACAGTTTATTTGGTTGATAAGGCCTTTATGTCACTTCTGCCGCGCAGCTCCAAGCCGTCCTTTCACTCTGCGTCCTGCTATTACAGAATTATTGTATTTGCAATAAAGCATGTGAATGGGAGCTGTAAATCTGCACGTGGAAGATTTAGGGAGCTGTGGTTACTGTGTAGGCCTGTCCGACGGGACTCTTTTCTTTAGCCGCCTCACAATGACACGCCGTAAATTCCTCTCCAGAGCTGTGATCAAAGGGATTGAGTGCGACAGTGCACATTTTCAGCCCAAGGCCACCCATGGACCTCAGTTACACACAAACAAACACTGGTATAGACTGCATGAAGTAGCCACCACACACCTGGACACATAATGCTGTGTGCATACTCATCTCATCTCATACTCTGTGTTTGTTTGTGTGATCGGGGGTTGTAAATATTGAGTGCAATCAGATGTGGAATTTTTATGTTTGCTGTACATTTCGCTGACAACCAAAGCAGTGTTGACCAGCAGAAAATATTAAAAACCTACAAATATCTACATTTCCCTTCTCAACCAGTGATATTTGTTTTTTTCTTTTTAAATCATAAATGATAAATAGCTTTAGTGTAAAAAAAATTACTTTGTTTGAGATTATAAAAGTAGTGGTTATGAGTTATAAACACTTGGCAAAACAACTGGGACAGAACTAGGCGACTCGGATTGTTATGAGCAAGTGTGGCAATGAACTGTTGTACATGAAGGAGTTTATTGTGAAGTGGACTTTGTAGGATGTACCTTTGCATTTTTTTGTGGCTAAGCTATTTTTCAGAATCCAAATATCTGTGAAAATAAGATCTTTCCCTTGTCTCTTATCCTCACTTTCCTCAATCTCTTTTCACAAATTAATTAAATTTGTACATATTGTACTGATTTATGTTCATACTTAGATCATTGCTGAATGCTTGTACCCTTTTTCAGTTCAGACAATAATTTTTCTGAAATATCTATTTTTGATAGTTTTTCAAACTTCTGTATAAGTGTATGACATGATATACAATAAATTTACTTTAATATATATTTATTTTAGCTTATGCTATTAGCCTAAACCAATGTACATTATACATTGTAATGTAATACTGTTAGTTTTATGAAGCCTCACAACAAATAATCTTGTAGGGAAATTATGTTTCATTGTTCTATTGCTAAAAATGTGCACAGAAGAATTTCTCTGCACCATTTGCAGTATTTATGAACGACCAAGAATGAAAAAAAGTAAAGAATAGATGTTTGCTGTTATTCACACTACTATGTTCAGTCCCTCAAGTGGAGGGGTAAACAACGCATTTTACCTATTTAAAGAAATGAGTATATTGGGTTATTCCCTGTAAACCTCTGTTGCTCCATTGTACAATGTCATCTGCTGATGGTTTCTCTGTAATAAGGAACGATGTGTTAATTTAGTCAGGATCGCGTGCAAATTGAAAGCGGGGGTTTGCGGAACATATTTTATTTTGTTAATGAAGAGCTGCAGCCGCTGCCTCTGTGGTCCCATGTACTGCATATCTCCCCCTCCCGTGGGCCCTTGGGGGCCTATGTTGCCTTCTGTTTCACCCCATAACTCGGGTTCATGTGGAGGTCAGGCATGAGGATCCCCTGCACTTTGTGGGGATACAGGCAACACTGTCATGATAGAGGAGAGGAGGGGTAAATTGTTCAGTGTTCAAGGCATATTGTGTGTTTCACTGCTCGACTAGATGTCCTTGTCCATAAACTGGAGAGTTTGAGCACTTTCAACTGAAAACCCCTGAGACTAAGCTGAGATCTGGTGCTCTTTGATGCTGAAAAGTGTTCCTTTGTTTTCCATTTGTACGCGCGTGCGTGTGTGTGTGTGTGTGTGTGTGTGTGTGTGTGTGTGTGTGTGTGTGTGCATGCACTCTGCTGTACACATGTGTGAATAACTAGTGGCTTTGGTCATGCAGTGTGTCTAGCACTGTAAGTCACCTTGGATGAGGGTGTCGGCTAAATGCTCTTTGGAGAAAAATATTTCCTAAATGTAAATGTAAATGAAGTCTGTTGGGGGCTTTAGACATTCCTGAAATTATTCATTCCTGCTGAAGTCTAGTTTTAATAAAGTGCTCCTGTCAAGAGTGATGCAGATCACTGAACAGTTGAGTACAGATTACAAGTCTACTTTAGTCATAAAAGAAAACCAAAATACAAAAGTAAACTAACAGTAACTAATAAAACTGATTGGCAGCTGAGGAGAGGAAAACAAAAAAACTCCCAAATGAGAGAATGGGGAGAAATTTTAACCTACGCTGGTTTACTTGCAGCTGCCCAGCTATGCTGGGCATCATAGGACACTGACTGTAGTGCGGTGGCTCATCTTCCACTACCACTGGAAAGCACTTTGCAGTGAAATGTTTTGCTAGGATTCTTCCACAATTTGGGTTTGCAATGCTATTTGTAGGGTCTTACCTTGTCTTGCAGACCATGGTTGAAATATATAGCCAGAAGTGGGATTCAAACCTGCATCTTCCTAGTCTAGAGGCAGCAGCTCTGGCCCCCATGATTCCTGCTGCCCCCCTCCTTAAATTACCTCTAACATATTATAACATATAACATATTATTCCCAGTGCAGTCCTCCCAGTGCAATTCCAGCAGACTGCAGTACTAAAGGGGAAAGATGTAATTTGTAACAACAATGGCAGTAATACTAATGATGAAAACAAGTGTAATGATAGTAACAACAATGTGTAAGAATTAGCAGAAAGCTTTGAAATATGGTTTGGAGCCAAATATAAATCGACTTACCATTGATTTTTCAATTTTGATGAGAATGCACAGTGTACCTTGAGGGCTTCCTTAAATCAATTGTGCGACACAAAGAGGATTTGTCATTTTTTATGGATAGAGCTGATGTGATGCCGCAAGACCCCCCCAAGCATCCTCTCTGGCCCTGACGCCAGTTATGTTCAAGTTACAGAACAATATTGTATATATATTGAGCGTGGTTGGCAAAGTTAAATGTTCAACACTCATTTTCTGCATTTCTTCTTTTACCCCTCCCTCACACAAACCAGAAACACACACATCATTGAGGTGCGATTACTGTTTTGTTTGATATTTATATTTCTTGAAATGTACTATAAATTTTAATCTTCACTTAATGTATTTACAGATTTTTTATTGCATGGTAATTCTGTGTAGCACTAGCTGATATAATTAGAATAATTACTGTAGATGTAGTTTGCAGTCACTTTATGTCTGCCTGACTCAATCTGTTCTAAACTGTCTGTCTGTGACCTGGGCACAACCCCTGTTAGGATGAGCAGAGGGAAGCGCATTAGTTTTCTATGGTAATGAATGTGAGAAGAGGAAGCACTTTTTAAAACATTCTGAATACCATAGCTTACTGTGTGTGTTCTTGGCCATGTGACATTAAAAGTACTGGCTCTTCTTGCTGAGTACTGTCACATTTTGCTTTGTTTTGTAGGTTCTTTACAATACTTCTTTCCCCCTGCAGTTTAAATGCTGTTTGCCACTGGATATTGTTATATTATTATATTATTACATATTATATATTATTATATTGTTACAGTGTATATACCGTCATTCAATAGTTTAAAAGCAGTAGTTTCTTTAATTTGCTTTTTCCATGTGATTTTATGACACAGCTACAGCTATTCAACAGAAATATCTACATTTACATTGATTCAATTAGCAGACACAGTTCTCCAGAGCAGCACATAGTTCAGTCAACAAAAGTGTAAGCGCATTTCAGAACAAAGAGTTATAGACATGCCACAATATTGCTGTTTTTGCCAGCAAAATACAAAGATGATGGAAGTTTATGGAGCAGTTAGGAGATCAGGAAAGTAGAGGGTTTGTAAGATATGTGTTCGGAGACCCTTCTTGAATGTTAAAAGGGATTCTGCAGCTTCAAGGGCCAGAGGCAGCTAATTTCACTGCATTTAAGCCAGAACTAAGAACTTGTAGATTTTCTGTTAAGGATCCCTTGTGAATGGGTCCACCAAGCCGTCACCAGTGGTGGAGAAGCACAGTGGTCTTGCTGGGGTGTAGACAATAATCATGTCCTGTGGGTTTTGGCGTGCAGATCCTTTCAACCTCTTGCAGGGTGCATCCAAAAAGACAAAACCTACATCTTTTTTACTTTACTTAAAATATCTGCATTTATGAATTATTTATTACAGCTCGATGTTGATGCAATGAAATTTAAATGACCTGGAGTGTGCAACAATAGGGAATTTAGTTTGATGTATATGTTCAAATTGTCAGCGACATGTTTATGTATTTGATGTTTAGGATTCTTGCTAACTGTGCATGATCTACCACACAGTACTACATCAGTATGGAGTCAACTATTGTCACTCACACGTACCTATATTACAACACAGCAACTTTTGCAGCATTGTGTGTTGGCTGAACACAGAGAAGCTCTTCCATACGCCATCCATCTTCAATTTATTTCATTTGCGGTCTGGCTCATGATTGACTTGTAACCCAATTAAAGTAGAGTTTAATAGGAGAATACATTAACACCCTTAGGTCACAATAACATAAATTGCTTTTTTTATGGGAAGAGGAGCTGTTATACTTATAGGGCCATGCTGGGTATATTACAATAAGTGAGTGAGACACAACTGTCAGATTTACAACTCTATGTGTGGACTAGGTCAGAAGTGTTATTGCAGATCACACTTAAACTGTATTGGAAGCCCTTGCCATTTATGTACACACTCTTGGGAGACATCATGATATTTTTTCACTTTCTCTTTTTTTAAATTCTTGTTGAATTTGATTAATGTTGAATTCGCCTGATCCAGGTTCAAATCCCACCTCCTACTGTGGTACCCTTGACCAAAATATTTATCCTGAACCGAAACAGTAAAAATTGCACTGCTGTTTAAAATGGGTATGTCACTGTAATTTGCATAACATTGAAATTTGTCAAATAAATGTACCTGTCATCACTACTAGATATTCCTACCACTGTATAAGGATGTCTTATTTTGGAGGTTTCTGGCACAGGTCCCTATAAAACACATCCAGTGTTCTAGTCATCTGGCTGGAAAGCAAGATGCTGAAACTATGCTGTAGTTCTAGCCCTTGTTTCCTTGGAGTGTTTGCAAGGTGATTTTTGTTAGCGTCTGTCTGTCTGGAAAAGAGGGCCAGTGTTCCCCCGGGACAGCCAGTCCACATTCCCTGCAGTCCTGTTACTACTGGAAACTGGCAAAAGGGCATTTTACCATGGGATGGCTGCTGAGGAGAAGAGGAGCCCACTAATTAAACACACCACTAACCACTGAACAGGGAAACTAGACTCTCCATGGAAGAATGGAGATGTTTCCAGTTGAAGGGTTTTTTATAAGATACTGACACAATTTATAGATGGACCAGAGAACTTCAAAACAGGCGTCTGTTTTCCCAGACGTTGCAACAGAAATTTTATCTGGGCTGGCCAAGTCGGCCATTAAATGCAGCAAAAAGCTTGATCTGTATTTATTACTGTCATGAATTATTGGTGTCTTTGTCAGCAGTGTTAATGTTATTAATCTTTGGGTAGCAAAAGGAAGGGTACATAAATTAGAGGTTAAGTCTGACTGAAGAGCTCAAATTCATATGTATCTGTTGCATATGCATAAATGTAATTGTGGAGCAGTTGGGCAGGTGCTAAATAAAACAATACTCCCATCCCTCACTTAATGTGAAATTGCCCTGTCAGGTGAATTCTCATAGTTGTGAGGTTGAATTACCATTATTTTTTCTGGAAAAAAATAGGCATATAGATAGAAAAGACACCTCTAAATCAAACTAAATAAAGTGTATTTTTATGCAGGACAATGATAACACCAACATGTTTTGTAATATTTATAACACAAATTATTTAATTATTCAAATTATTAAAACTCACCACACATTGTGGACAATGAATAATTCTGGATCGCCATTGTCACCTTCTGGCTCTGAGTCATAAGAGAAAGAAGAGAAACACTTAGGTTTATTAGCTTGTCTAAAAGTATTCATGTTATAAGTACTGTTTATGTGATTTAAATAAATGAGTTAATACTTAATATTTATATATAAATTATTTCTAAAAGTTAGTGTTAAATGTGCTGTTTAGGTTTTGAGTTAGGTTTGCCATAATCAGTGCTGTGAATAGTTGAATATGTAACTGTGACAGAAAGTAGGAAGAATATACAATAGTTAGTTTTGTTACTGAAGAAATACAGTGTCCGCATGCTTTGTGTAGTGAAACACACAATAAGATAAAATAAGATGTCTGTTATGGTTGTAAAATTACCAAAAAAAATGCTTTTGTACTGTATTATACTCTTGTCTACACAACAGGCAAATGTTTTTTAGAAACTATTGGATGGGATTTTCATGACATGGGTCCCCATTATATGAGTGAAGGGTATACAAATAAAAAGCAGTCAAAAGTAATACCAGGAACCATAAATTGGTTAGAAAGAGGAGTTGATGAGACTCTAAATAAACTGCATCTCAGCAAACATTCATTACATCTAATTGAGAATAACTTTGTCAATATATGTAAATTGAGCTGGTGGGGAGAATAGGGGGTGTGGCTGGTTGATGCAACTCCTCAGGCCTGCTGACAGTAGCTTCTGCATTATGTGGGCCAGGAACCTGAGCGGACAAGGCTTCAGGACCCTTGTTAATTGGCAGTATCGAACTCCCCACAGACAGCTTTATGGATGACCTGTGTGCTGGGCTATGTGGCTCCCTGGGGTCTGTGCTTTACTTCTCACTCCGTGTCACATGGGCATCTGCTCTATCGAGCGACATGGACTCTCCTAGCTCAGTTATTAATCCAGTGCACCATGATACAGGACTTCAGGGCAGGCAATCGGGAGTATGAGCTTCACAGCCGGCCAAGGTTCAACCACAGGTTAGACCACAGAAGCCAAGGCTCTTTGTGTTGTCTGTCTAGGACCCAGAAACAGTCAGAATAAGCCTTTAATGGGAATCTATGAAGAAAAACTCAATACAAATAGGATATTTATGAGAATATGGGCCGGCAACTTGCTTTGCATTTATCTCTCAGTGGTATACCTAAGAGTGCTACTGTTATTATGGAACAGACAGGCTGTATTATAACCTTGGTGCTTTTCATTGGGCAGCATTGCAGTTTAACCCTGTGTGCTGAACTATGCATAAAGAACCTCTCACAAACACACACGTATACCACTTTCATCAGCATAGCATAAATAAAACACATTACAAGAAAAAGCATTAACTAAGCAAATGTAAAATGTACTGCTTGCATTCTGCCTTTAGATTGTACTCAGTACAATAAGCATCTATGTACTTTGTTACTATCTGGATTTTCACTTGGCCTTCTGAGTACAACTTAAATGTGCTAAACATTTCCCAATTAAGCCATTTAAGGAGATTTAATGAAGCTTTCAGGCCTGATGGAGGAACACAAAAAAGATAGAAAATCTATCTAATTTTATGAACCTCATCAAAGATATCTCATAAATTGCTTCAAGGCTCCCTGAATCCTGAGCTACCATGGTCTAGTGGAACACCACATGCAAGCCTTTTTAAATTCCCACCTGCATAAACATGTTAAATGCACACACTTTTCAGATTTACCATGTCATATGTAAAACATCTGTACAGGACTGCAAAATACATGTAACTCAGAAGTTCCTAACATGCTAATTGTAAAATTTGGTGCAACAGTGGGATTTTTTTCCACAAAGTTTTACACTCTTCTGTGTGCAAGGATATACTTTTAAATGTTTTCTTCACCTACCAAACAGAAGTGAGTGCATCAAATAAATCACAAATCTATAAAGCAAAACATCTGACCAGTTGGTACTGGTTTATCTACTCAGATCATGAAGGGTAAAGAACAGATGGAGTATTTTTTGAAGCCTGGTCCTCCTCTCTGTCTCCAGTGTGGCATTGATCTGTGGTGCTATGAGACAGCAGAAACCTTATTATTATTATCACTGTCAGTCCATAGACAGTAACTATAGATTGCCCGATTGGTCTTAAAATGCAGGACAATGTAGCTATATTCATATGCTGTATTATACTCCCTACAATAATTCACTCGCTCATTCATACAGCGGAGCAATATGCCACCTTCCCCGATACTCACTAGTTCACCTGAAACACATGCCTTGACTGGAAGAAGTCTACACAAACAAGAAAGCTTGCATGTTTTCAAACTGGAACTGATAACCTGCATAGAAAGCTCTAGAAAGACATAAAATATAGCTCTGGCAATATATTATATCATAAGATTTGATTTCTTTTTGCAAATATCATCAAAACAATAGCGCAGCTGAGAAGGATTACAATGAGTAAGTAATTAAAAGAATTCTCTGGTTAGGTAGTGTTCTAAGAGTAAGAATAATCTTTGCTATTATATGCTATACATTTAAAAACAGCTTCTTAAAGCACTTTACACTGGAGTGCAAATATATACAGCATACATTACCAGTATAGGTTACTGTAAAGCAATTTATAATAAATATGCAATAAAATAACAGAATGAACATAAACAAATGCTTCTCCAGTGCATGCACATGTGCTAGTTTGTGTCCCGACACACATATTCTTGCCAAGGCAATTTACCTTTAGTTGCCAGTTTATTAGGTACACCCCACACCTTCACGTATCGTACATTTCGAGTCACATGTCATGTAACTGCAGTGTGTGGTATGAATAAGGATAACCTGCACTTCTAGCATCAGTTAGTGTTCAGTTGAGCTTTGGAGTGGTCAAAATGAGTGACTTTACTGACTTTGACAGTGGCACAACAGTTGCTATTAAGCATGTTAGTTCTAGCATCTGCCAAAGAGCTGTCATCCTGGGTTTTTCAAAGACAACTGATTGAAGGGTTTACATAGAATGTATAAATGCACCAGTGATCAGCCATTCTGCGGATGAAAACAACTTGTGGATCAGAGGTACAGAGATGAATTCAATTCCAGGCAAATCACATCCAAATTTAACATTGTTGTGTAGAATGTCAACTCAGAACACTTATTGAATTTTGTCTTGTATGGCCTACAACATCCAAAGACCATGTCAAATGCCAGTTTTGTCAATGAATAACAAGAAAATGCATGTACCATTGAGAAGTGGAAAAAAATTGTCTGGTTATATTAAATCATGCTGATGGAAGGATTGAAATTTGAGGCAAGCAACTTGAATAAGTCCAGGGAGCCATCATGTTTGGTGTCAACAGCACAGGCCAGGGGTGGCAGTGTGATGGTGTGGGGAATGTTTTCCAGGCACACATTAGGGCCCCTGATACCCACTGAAAAATATAGGAAAAGGTACAGGGTATCTGGACAACATTGCTATCCAAATTCAACCATTCATGGCTGCAGTTGTATCCACCCTTGGATGGATACTTCGCGCATGATAATGCATCATGTCACAAGGTGCATGTCGTCACCGAATGGTCCCGGGAATATGACAGCAAGTTCTCAGTGCTTCAGTGGCATACGCAGTCCCTGGATCTCAAACTTATTAAGCACCTTTGGGATGAGGTGAAAAGGGGTGTTTGCAACAAGACTGCAACTGTCAAATTTACAGCAAATGCTTAACAGTTATTTCACACAGTTCAGCATACCTGCGTAACGCAACCAGTATCTTGTAGAATCCATGCCCAGATTAATTCATACTGTTCTGAAGACCAAAGGAAGTACAATGTGCCGCACTACAGACAAACCAAATAAACCATTGTTGAGTCATTGATTCACCAGAAGCACACGTCTTTGGACTGTGGGAAACAAAAACACGAAGACAGGTAGAACATACAAACTCATTGTGAACTGGAATTGAACTTACACTTCAACCTGTAGCCCATGTTGTCTGTGAAAAAGACTTTTCTTTCCAGAACCATATTTTTCAAATAAAGTTCTCAATTTTGCTGTTTAGAAATTATTTAAGAATAGGTGTTTTGTGGACGTAGTCTGTGATTGATACGTTGATGCCTGGGACAGTTGTCTGCCCTCATGGCTGTGCCCCAGCTTTTCTCAGGCACATCCCCAGCTGCATGCACGTTGCGGACACTCGTTCCTCACACCATCCCTCGTTACACTTGACAGCGCTCGTTCATCACCCCATGCCGGGTCACAAGTGGCCCTTGGCTGGGGAGTGTACTGAGATCAATACCTTCCCTTTCCATCCAAGAAGCACTATATGCAGCGCTCCCAGCAGACAAAGCTTTGCAGCCCACAGAAGGTTGAAGCTTCGTGAAGCTCAGATTCCAGCCCTTAAGAGGTTTATATCACATGCAGTGACGAAACTGCTCAGATCTATACAGGGTGCCCCGTGCACTGTAAAAATGTCTTTTTTCCCTTTGAAAATGCAAATCCTCCTTACTGTGCTCCTGCTTTGACTGTAAAAATATAGGCAAATTATTGTGAAAGAGGCAGCAGGTGGCATAGTTATTAGAGCTCCCACCTTATAGTCAAAGCACCCAGGTTTGAATCTCAACTCTTGCTGAAGTACTCATAATCAAAAGACTTACACTGAACTGATACAGTAAAAATTATCCTACTTGATGAATGGCTAAATCATTGTATGTAGCTTTGGAGAAAGCACCAGCAATATACAAAATATATATATTATTTTATTTATATTATATTATTAATATTTTTATAAATACAAAAATGTGAATCATGTCATGGAAAATTACAAGAAAAAGGCATTTGAAACGGTTTTTTGAATTTTTTTGCATACAGCTATATTATGCATACTGTTTTCAGTGACGTTGAGTTTGGCTTTATTTGACAAAAAATAAGGAATGCTTTATCAATTTGTATTTGACCATAAGTAAGTAGTTTCATGCACAAATCATGTTAGGTGTTTTTTTTGTTCCTCTTTGGTTATTCTACTAAGCCCACTGTAATGTTAGGTGAGTTTCTGTGTGTTAGAATTTTACAGTGTCCTACGGCCAAACTCATGGGGCATCGTTTTGGCATGTTGCATGTCTCCTTGAGGCAGCCTGCGCCATATCCCACAACTCAGCTATAAACAGGAGAAAATATTATAAATTTTCAGATAATTTTTTAGCTATGTAATCAATTGAGGTCACAAAATAATTGATTATTACAAAGAACAGAATGACGAATCTGTTGCTTTCCTGCCATTAACACAGCCCCTATTAAATATCACGCCACATTTTTCCCGGACAAACTGGTAACTGATGCGTAGACAATTTCTTTACTTCAATACTTAAAATACCATTTGTGTTCCATATGGTTATTCTTGGAAAAATATTTATCATCTTCTTAGTTTACAAAACTGTTTTCACTCATTTCTGACAACTACGCTTATCAAAAAGCACTGATAATATTCCAGGATGAGTGTAAACAAAAGGTAATTTTCTGCATGATGTTTTAATCAATGCTGCGTAGTCCACATGAGTTCCAATCACTGAAAATTAAGTTGAGGATATGTTGACAAGCTAATGGCAGAGCAATCTGCGGTTATTGCCTTGGCTTGCAATCACGATAAATAACACGGGATTATGGCTGCAGGTAAAGATTGATGAACAACAAACATTGTGGATTAGGAAGGCATATTTAACCCGCAGATGGCTTGATGGATTCCTGTAGCAGTAACTGATGTACGTGCTTCTGAACGTGTTTTTGCATAATAATAATAAAAAAGAGACTGAGAAGGTGCAGCATAACAATAATTAATAATAAAATTTACATTTGACTGAAAAAAATAATAAAAACAATACTTTTGCATTCAGTTATTCTGCCAGTACCATATTATAGAGTTGTTGAGTTAAAATTTTTTCAGCTTTTTTTATTGTTTGTATTATTGTTGTTAAAAGTTTTGTGTAACCGTGCACATTATGTTGTTTTGTAGTACTAAATAATGTGATTTAGGAATTTAAATAGACTTTGTGGTGTATTTTGTTCAGTGTAACATACAGTTCTTAATTTCTCATTCCCCCATTGAAATCACTTTGAATTGCCCTACAGCTTTGGCTTACAGAGTTGATTGATCTCATTGGTAATAGCTTGGTAAACTTAGGTGGTGATTTGTTTGAAAGAGATGTTGATAAAGATAAATTGTTCTGGATGGCCTGCTTTTTCAGAATTGACCTGATAGATTGCAGGTGGTGTTTTCAGAGGCCTGACAGTTCTGGAACAACCCTATCCAAGTATGGCCCCTCTTCTGCTACTCAAGAGGTTATCTGTAAGGTCCTGTATTCCTGGTTGAGAACATGCCCCCGGCCATGTGGGCCTCCAGCTGCTCCAAGTGTGTGACGATAACCCCTGCCTTCTTAAGGAGGACCACGTTAATAAGCTTGTGCGTTGTGGGATCACGTGGGTAGGGGACAGGGCACCTAGGCTGTGATGGCTCCTGTAACTGGAAGATTTTCCATTATATTCAATGGTGTTAAAATGCTATATATAAACCAGTGGTATTTAAAAAGCTACTGTCCACTATATCATGCACAGTGTACATTATACAATATAAAAATGTACCAGTGTAGCTTTCCTTACTTATTTCACTGGATTTTAAAGTGATTTCAAATTATGCATGTTTTTGAATGCTAGTTGAGCACAGTTCTTGTAAAATGTATGCATACAAGTAGAACGGATTTTGAAGGTGCAATGTGAAATGATTTGAAAAATATAAAAATGCTAGCTCTGATTGGATAGAAACATTATAATGTTGAAATTTACCAGCATTTAGGGGGTGTGGCCTGCTCATAAATATACATGATAGGTGGGAATGTAGAGTTAGCTGTTGAAATGTTTGAAATTTAAGGCTACACTGCTACCCTGTGGAGGTTACACAGATTACAGTACAATCTATTGTTCATTTCTGAAGAAATTTGTGAAAGAATGCTGAAATGCCTCTCTCTGAAACGGATCAGCTCTGTACTGTTCAATTAGTTTTTAAAATGTTTGATTGGCTACAGATAAATGACTGAATGTAGAAGGTTATATGCATTTGCTAGGAGGATCCCTTATCCTCATGACTTTCCTCTCATTTGCAAATGTAACATGCAGGGTTCCATTTTTCTGCAGTTCCAGATTTTCTCTAACTTGGATCTTTTTGTATTTTCTAATAATCAAGTACATTTGGAGCCATTCTTTGGAAAGATCCTTACAGTTTCTATATTACACACTGAATTGAAGTAGTAAGGATGACGGTTCACTAAGCAGCTTTGATATACTTGATTTAAATAACAGTTACAATTCCTTCATTACAAATAAAGGGATAGCAAGTATCATTGGTTTTATTTAAATCTCTGCTGTTGAGTCTGTTCATGTTTGAACAGTGGGGTCAGGATGAAAATTTGCTTTTTATGTTGAGGTTTATTTTTACAACAAAAATTAAATGGATTTTGAAATTATAGTGACTTACAGTATGAATTAATATATCTCTATTATGCTGAGTTTATAGCATAGCAAAAAAAGAAATCATTGTTGAGTTTTGGGTGCTAATTATATATCAGAATGAAATAGAATATCTAAGCACTAAAAATTTCTAATGGGAAGCTCTTTCTTGGCCTTTGCTTTTGCTTTGAGTAGAGTTGTACCTGGTAAGAGTGCTGTATGAAAATTCCATGGCAGTCACATAAAGGTACCTCGAAGGTATTTTGCAGAGCTTTTATGACTGTGGGAGTGTGGTATAAAGAAGCGCTCCTTCTTTGTGTTCACGCTGTACCGGACCATTACATGTCAAGCCTTTGCTGCTCTGACTCCCAGTTTTGATGGATGGTTGTGTTACTGTTTTGGACCACATCATACAAATTCTTGGGTGCTCTGAGTATTTTGTATCATCATGTTTTAAATTATGATTTATAACCCCCTTTACCAAAAATAGGTGATTTCACATCTATGGATTTGGCTGGGAAAATGGGCCAGTGTAGGAGGAAGGTGATCTCCATGACATACATGCAGCAGAGTCACGAACATGAGAGCAACTATGGTACACGTCTACTGCTATCTATTGTGTGAATGGTTCTAGTACATTTTCCACACTCGGGTGCACAGATCTTTATTCCAGATGTCGAATCATAATCATTTAACCTCACACAGCTTTCTTAACTGAGCAATTTTAGAATTATTTCTCAGAACTGAGGAAGTTAAACGTTAAAGAAAGCTGGATTTTAACATTATGTTCTTAACACGTAAATAATTGTAAATAGGCAATTTTGGAAACTTAATCCAACTGTCTGACACTATCGTTGAGATTGACTTAGTGCTAAGCTGCTTACACAAGAAGGTGATTTTCACTGTTGTAGTTCAGGATCAAGTCTTGGATTACAAGCACTACAGCAGGAGATGGGATTCAAATCCAGGTCCCCAAAAATTCTGTAGTTATTGAAATAAAAGTTAAAAATAGTTGGAAGTGAAATATACTGGAAGCATGTCATTTATGATGTTTTTCTGTTTTTATGAAAAAAGAACCCCAGAGCAGATCTCTAACTAATATGAGAGCCATACCGTGTATCACTGCTTTGTGTGTATAATACTTCTGCTTCTTTTTCAGAGTTGGCTCACATGCATTAAGGCAATGACAGCTGGTTTTGTTTCTCCATGTGCTGCTCCTCCTCCATGTGTAATCTGGGAGCACCAAGCATAGTGCTGATCTTTTGCAAAGTACTTAATCTGAATGACTTCAGTAGCTATACAAATGGGTTAACAGTTGAACTGCCAGCAGTGTAACCCTTGATAAGGATGTCTGCAGCTCTATTAAGTGTATAAATAATGGAAATCATGTGATGTGAAAATGTACAGAGATCATCAGCCTGTTCCCCTTTCAGGGAATTGATGTAAGTAACTGATGCTACCTTTATACTAAAGGGACACAGGTTTGAATCCCACTTCTGGTTGTAGCACCCTTAAGCAAGGTACTTACCCTGAATTCGTGCAGTGTAAAAGTATAAAAAACTGAAAAAAGCTGAACATTGTAAATCTCTATGGAGAAAAATATCAGAAAACTGCAGTTACCATCACTCCATGTTCAGTAAATTCTTGTCCTGTTGAGGGTTGCTGTGACTCAGAGTCTATCAGAATTACTGGGCATAAGACTCGGGTGGGGTACAACCCTGGATGGAATACCAGTCCATGGCATAGCAGCCAATAAATGAAATGTTGCCTGTTTAAATTGTTTGGGGTGACAGGAGGTGTAGTGGTTATAGCTGCTACCTTTGGACCCAAAGGACCAAAAACCAAGTATTAATTCCCACCTCCTGCTGTAGTGCCTTTGTGAGTAATTTTTTACATTAAAAAGTTGCTCCAATAAAAAAATACCCAGCTGTATAAATGTACAAATTCTTTATAAGCCGTTTTGAGGAAAAGCATTGGATACATAAATAAAAGCAAAATAATAATCACCCCTTATGCAGGACAACACTTGGCTGCTGCCTACAGACTTATCATATTATGGATAAATTTTCACACAGGCATATTATACTGTTAATAACTCTTTAAACAACACATTAAATCCTGACTGTCACTTCCGATCAGACATGTTTTCCCCAGGCTTCAGCTTTGAGCCTTCTGCCAACTTGTTTATAACTGTTTTGACATCCCTTTGACCTTCCTTACTGTCCACAGTCTTATCTCCCTGGCATCCTTAAAGTAGATGATGCTCAGAGGTTTGTTCTTAAGAGTCCACCCATTTTTTTCTTGGAATGAGAATAGAATTTTAGTTTTTCTTACAGAATGTGAGATAGAGCAAAGCCTGGTGAGGAGGTGAGTGGTGGAAGTAGCATGTTATCTGCCCGAAGTGGCTATGACTGGCCAAATTTGCCTTGGCAGGAAAAAGTTGTCATCTCAGGAACTGACACAATGTCTTACAGCTGCATCATTTCAGTTTCTTTCAGAAACATTATATGAATTTCATAGTCTGATATCTCAGATTTTCTAATTTTTAGTATGGAGGTCTGTGAAATCTGTACTCTTTGGTACATTTCAAATTTCATATTCATCTCACACAGGAATGGAATTTACTATGTGTGGTTAAAAATAAACTTTTTTATGCAAACTGTAAACATAGTAAAAGATTTCATGGTTTTCAACTGTGCAAATATGTCACTCATGCAGCAATAATTTATAGTTTTTATTGCAGCAATAATTTATAATTTTTATTGCATTAATTTGATTTCCATATACATTTATTCGTTTAGCAGACACTTTTCCCCAAAGCAATGCACAATAATTATTAATTAGCTGACTAATGATTATTTATTACACAGTTTTATCCAAGGTTACCTTGTTAGATACAGAATACTCTGTACACTGTTTGACCTATTTATACATCTGATATTGTTATACATTTTTTAGCTGAAGCAATTGATATTCAGTACCTTGCTGAAAGCTGCTCTTGCAGGAAGAGGATTTGTACATAACTCTTTCTACTGAAAATTGTGCAGGTAAACAGGCAGAAAGAGAGATTGGTTTACTGACTGACTTCTACCTTCATTAACTGAAACAGCACTTTTCTCCCAAAGGACACCTTTCTCCATGGTGGTTTACACTGATTAACCCATTTATATAGCTGGGTGAATTTTACTATATCAACGAAGGGTAAGTACCTTAATCAAAGGTACTATAAAATGAAGTGTGACTTGAACCTAGATCCTTTCTGTTGTTCGTGTCTGATTAAATTATTATTATAGACAATAATTAAATCATTTGCTTAAATTACATGATAACAGAATTACTTTACCAAAACGGTAGTCACCCCAAAGAATTTGTCTCACTCTCTTACCTTAACTTTTCAATATTCTCATCAATGCATGATGCTCTAGTAGCACTCTAGTCATGTCAAAGGGAAGAGCTATGGATAGATATAAATCTGACTGTGTTGTTATGACTGCTGGGCTGACCAAAAGGCTTTCCCATTTGTACTCCCTGTTCCCCAGCCTCAGATTAATGGGGTGAAACCCGTTGTGTATCAGGCACAGCCCTCATTCCCTTCACATCCACTCACAGTTCACAGAAACATTACTCCCCTCAAGCTCACACTTCACTATTTCTCCACTTAGGGGTACAAATGGAATTTAATTCCAGCCTGTCACTTCATTATCACTTCTAAGGCCACTGTTGGGCACATCTAAGGCTTTGAACCCCAACTAATACCTTGCTTTCTTCTGAGCCTTGAGTTAGCCTATGGACTCAGGTCACAATTGTATGTCCACTACCATCTGAATGATCTGTGTGTTGGTATCATGACAGAAGTATATTCCAGATAGAAGTATACTCCTTGCATGTTACGTGTACTTCTGCTACACTTGCTATGTCATCGTTCATATTAGAAACTTAAATTATGCATTATTTGAATGACTTAAATCAATTAATTTTGTTTGAATTTAATTTATGTTTTGTAATTGAAAAGGAATTTGTATTTTTTAATTGAAAAGTAGTTTGTTGAGCAGTATTTCAGTTTACTACTGACATGCTGAGATTTGAATACATTTCTAAATTTTAATGCATTTGTAAGTATTGAGTTTCACACTTTCTAGATATATTTTTGGTCGTTCATCAAGTTAAGAATAACAGATGGATGTTCCACATTCCCTAGAGACTTCTGGCTGTCAATGTGTGGAAATGAAAGTGAATTCATTTGAATCTCTACAAATTATGATATCTCTGTCTATGGTGGGAGGAGGTGTATTACCTTAAGTATACCTCAGATTATCTTCTCAGATCCCCCTTCCTGCTCTGCATCTACTGATCTTCTCTACATGTCACTGTCTTTGGATGTGTTTGTCATCGCAGTATAAGGGTGAGGGAAACAATACGGTGAGTTGATATTGCTGAAGAAATATGCCAGGTGCAGAGATGACAAAATGGCTGCTCCTATAGTGATCCACTGTTTCAAGAGTAGGGTGTCCAAGCAATAATGGGCAGTCTTTACACCATGTCTGTCTTTTCCAGTGATGGAGCTACCTGCCCCACTGGTCTCCTCCTCCTCAAAGTTTTTAGGCTGATGAAAGATGAAAGGTGGTTCAGTCAGCTGGGATTCATCCTCTTTCACTTGTCTAATGGGGGTCTGGGCTGCACCTCTGTGTCTCATTCAACTGGGGAACTGACCCAGGTTAAAAACATCTGAGATGACCCATCAATTCATTAACTTCATGTATCCAGCTCCTTTCTTACATGATAATCAATACATAAATCTGTCTGTCTGCCCTTTCATCTCTTAGTATCAAAGAAACGCTTTAGGCCAGTGCAGGTAATGGCAATTTGTTTTTAGTCTTTGTGCCTCAGTTGGTTCCTTGTGAGGAGGAACTGGTCAAGGTGTTTGTGGTGAAGACCCGGTGTGAAAAGCCCTGCAGGTCTAGGTGTTTCCTTGCACTCAGAGGCAGAAATGAAGACGATCTCATGAGATGAAAGGGGAGAGAGTTTGGAGATGGAGGCTATTGACGTTGAAGTGGTCAGTTCTTCATGACAGAGGTCATGGAGACATAAAAGAGGACTGTGACCCCCTGCCATTGCTCAGCTGCCCTTGCCCACATTCATCATATCAGCCATCCCTCCACTTGTTATGTGAGGTATGTGAGAAATGAGGTGCGTATTTTCTTCTCTTATGTCATTTGATCTGAAACCTTGTGGTTTATAAATATCTACTTTTTATGGAGCTAGAGTAGAAGAGGGAACATATTTATTCTGTGCATAAGGTAGCAGGTAATGCTGTTAGTAACTTTTTTAACTTTTTAAAGTTTCATTGAGTGAAGGAGCATATTGTGAATGAAGAAAATGTCAGTCATACTTAGAAAAGGAAGAGGATCAGATTAAGATGGAGAACATAGTATGGTTTTTCCTGCTGGAAAGTCAACAACAATCTGATCAGTTAAAAATTTCTTGTATTTTTTGAAATACTGCATAGCTGCTGTCTTGCCAAAAGTCATAAGCCAAGTTGGAAGGAATCTTTATCTTTATTACAAGAAATAAATATTGTTATAATGTGTTGTGGAAAAACTTTTACTACTTTCTACAAGCAGTTTTTTGTCCCACTGTTTATTTTATTTGTATTTAGTATGTACAGTATTATTTAAAAATATATTCTTTTGACACCGGCTCTGTTCTTGTCCTAAATTGCTGTTTCATTTTGTACCAGAAATTATTTTTACATGTTGCAATTAGACACTGCAGATGTTTTTCTTAACACGCCACTCATACAATACTGACTTTTGGCAGGGCTGCATATAGAACTCACATGTTTTTAGGCCTGTAGGGGTACTGTAAAATTGATGCATACTAAATAATGTAAACTTGATTTTGACAGCACGCCTAGAATTTTTTTTTTACTTTATATTTATTTTGCTGACACTTTTCTGAAAAGCGAATTATAATGTTAAATTACTGACACTGATTTACCCATCCCATTTACTCAGTTTAGTAGTATTTACTGGAGTAACCTATGATGAGTACCTTGTTCAAGAATAATGTAGCATAAGGCGGAATTCAAGCTTGGTTCCTTTGAGTCAAAAGGTAATGGCATTAACCACAACACCACCTGTTGCCTCTATATTACCTCTGTGCAAACTTTTAGCTATAGTTTATGTTTAATGTGACCTATATGTTAAAACTGTTTTCATTTTTTATATTTCTAGTACACATGTACACATGTGCTATGTTGAAATACGTTTGTGGTTTTGATTCCTGGTATTAAGGTACTGTGCAGTTGGTATAACAACCACTTCCTTAACTGATGGAGATTATCCATCTAATGCTAACAAGACCCTGTTTGTCCTAGTGTGGCCCATTGTCCAACAGCACACTCATTGCTTTTAAAAAGAGGACGCGACTGAGGGAGAGACAAAAGGTGCTCACAATGTCCAGGGCCCTAGGGCTAGTGAACACAACTGACATGCACTTGAGCTTCACCGGAGGACGTGTGGATCATCTAATTGTATCCCAAGCTGAGGAAAGTAGACTTTTATTCACTGAGCAGGTAAATGGGCTGTGACCAACACCCTGCTGTCCACAGAGTCACAATTCTGCACAGGGCCAAACTGCATTCTTCCTTCATCACTGGGCAAACAGGGGTAGGAGGGGCACCCCCACAGAGGAGAGACTGCAAAGCTGTAGTGCTGTAAAGCACTCCTGACCCTTAGGGTGATGACATGTATCCACGCTGGGCTGGTATCTTGGGTGAAATTTTTTTTCTGTGTCCTCTATGCTCACCCACGTTGGGCTGAATAGGTGAGCAGAGCTTTCAGGGTGTATTTGTAGGATTCACACAAGGGTTAACACTGCATTGTCTACTTACCTGAGAACAAAAGGGTTTAGGTTTTAGCATAGAAATGGATGTTTTTCTGAAGCGTGAACATTTACATTTATTAATTTAGCTTATGCCTTTACCATGGAAACCTACAACTTTCATCTACTTGTAATTATTTGTACAGCACCATCATTTTTACCAAATCACTTCAGGGTACCTGTCTCAAGTGTACTAGACCAGGACGTGGGATTCAAGCCTCTGTCTTTTGAGTCAAAAGGTAGTAGATCTAAAAACTGCATAGCACCTGCTGTCCAGCCTTCCTTTCATGCAAGCATATGTTTCCTGTCCTCTCTATTCTCTGTGCTAAATTGTGTACATTTATGTATTTCCATCACTCATGTTTACACATGCATGGTGTTAAAATAGCATAAAAAAATTAATCAAGAGCATATCTCTCATCAGTTGGACAAGTCTCGACTGAATGAGTGATTGCAGCCATATGGGCTCCTTCATATCAGCTGGTCCGAATCATATTAAAACTTGATACCGAACAGAATAATTAATCATCCATCCGTAAAGCAGAATCCATATCTTTTTCTTGTCCACTCACTTGTGCTTATTTTCAAAAACATACTTTGCACAAAGCATGTTCTCAAGTCACTTATTAATACCCCTGTCCTGTCCAGGAGTTGACAGATGACAGCACTTGGTGACGAGTGCCTTCACCACAGTGCTGTCGAGCATTATGGTCCACGGTGTTTATAGTCTGAGTCACAGGGAAAAAACAGACACTAGGTTCTTAGAGCACTACTTTAAGAGTGTATATCATTATTTCTGTGAACAGCACTACAATATTTTATTTTGAGATTCTTGCAGCAGTTCGTCCCAGTCCTATTGTCTGCACAAGGCAGAGGCATCTCATAGAAACTGAGTCACAGATATTTTTCTTGTTGATTTCAGCTGTGTTGGATGTTGAAATCGACTTACTGCACAGTGTTTGGGGCATAGTATTGTTAGCACTGCATATAAAGAAAATTAGCACCGTGCCTTTCCTCTATCACTATGTGTCAGCTAACCCCAACGCAAAATCAATACTTGCGCTAATCCAGTCAAGCAGGCCACAATATAATTTATAGCGTCCAGTAAAAATATCAAGGAAATTATGCATAATGTTTTGTATAACAGGCTTTTATTTTTATTATGTGTGGGGTGTTAATAACATATTTATTAGCACTTTTTCATTTTTACACATACGTTTTAAATGAAAACATATTTGCGACCTTAATTGCTACATTTATTATGTACAAACAGCATTTTGCTGAGCTCAACCCAACAAGCTATTAGTTCTTTGATGGATTTCAGACCATTAGAGAGACTAGCAAGGAATAAGTTGGCTTTGCCTTTATTAAGTAACCCACTGTCCAAGCACCTAGTGGAACAAGCATTTCATCAGCTGTTTTATTATTCAGCTGTTTATTTTTGTGTTTGAGCAGAGCAGGAAGGTAACACCTTCAGTTGAGAGGAGGGAAGTCTTTGTTACCTACCTGCCTCACTCCACCTGAAATCTTTGCTAAAGCTCCATAAGTGCCAATGAAAAAAACTTTGTTGAAACATCAGTTTTAGTACTGTTCATTTTAGTAGTGTTAAAGGTTTTAAAGATGACAGAACTTTGTGTCTGAAATTAAAAGGAAACTTGACATGTAATGTGATGAAAAAATGCTGACAGCAAAGCATCCAAACATACAAAACAACCAATTCATTTCGGCCTACATCAACTGAGAAAGAACTGTTCAAACTAAATTGGATTCTTTGGGAATTAGGTTGATGTTTAATGCTCTTTAGTAAGATTGTACATTACGGAGGCACCGTCATCCAAAGCAAATTAAAACTGGATTGCAGTAAGAAAGAACCTTGTTAAAGAATGTGACAGCAGCTTGTGTGTTACCTAAATTGCTTTGATTCCACAAAGACACCACTGACTGTTAATAATGTGGGACCAAGGGCTATTGACTCATTCCAAATCCGGCATTTTTTTTCCTGGTATCTCCTAGCGCACTCTGGGTTCTGAATTGAGACCATGGTAAAATCCTGAGTACCAAACCCAGACTATGAGTTAGGGTTCAAATGTTTTAATGTCAGTACAAGAGCAGCTTTTCTTAGCATTTAACAAAAACAAGGCACCATACTGTATGTGCTGCACACTGTTTGAAAGGAAGAGCCTAGAGACCCTGATTCTGATGGCAATTGTGCTTTACTTGCCAGTGCTTATAAATTTCACATGAAAAATTCACTAAATACATACAATATATTCTGTAAAATGTCTGATATGTATTAACTAAAGAAATAAAGATCAACCTTAATGAAAAACTAGTAACGGTCATATTTCTCAGTACTTAAAAATTATTTACCAAACACCTGGTGTTTCCAAACGCAGAGCTACTGTTTTATTATGACAGCATTGCCATAAAGTATATAACTCATACTGTGTCGGAACATGATCTTTCCATAAGTGATTTTACTGCACCAGAATGATGACTGTACTCGTGACATATTCCTGTGATGATAAATGGTAGTAAGTGGGCGAGACAGGAGTAAAGCATCCTAGATAACGTTCAGTTTTTTCAACAGTATGCTTGTCTGTTTTCCTCTGATTTGTTTTGTTACTTTTGAACTGCAGTCTCGGATTTCTTTGTTTAAAATACAAAAAAATCATATTTCAAACGTTGCTATACTCTAGCACCAAGGTTTAGCTGATAAGATTGTTCAGACAGTACTTCATGCATTGTAGAAGACATTCATTAAGATGTATAAACTGTATAAAACCTAATAAGTTATGCACCTTTACTAACATTACCAGAAAAATTCAGGCGTTATTACTCCATGTTTTTGGGAAACTGCTGAATTCTGCAAAGATTTTCAAGTCACAGTGTCATATTTATCAATTCATAAACCATTTGTTGGTTACACTGTAATACATACTCTATGTACACGAGACAGAAAATTCTCACACATTTTTAGGACTGCTAACAGAACATTATTGCTTCAGATACGGAATGTGGCACTTTACATGTGCCTGTCCATATACTGTCTTGTTGTGTGTCTTTCCTTTGTACAAAAAAAAGCAAAAAAAAAAAAAACCCTGTCATCCTCAAGCTGGTAATGTTCTCGAAAGCACTGGAACAATGAGATGAAGCCAGTGAAGCAGTGTGTGTCACACTGAGCCCCTCCTCTTCCTCCCTGGGGTAATTCCACTCTAGTTTGCATACTGATGAGGATGGCGGCTCCTTGCTCCCACACCCTGGTGGGCCTTGCCAGTGTAACGTCAAAATAAAACTCCATGCGAAACAGTCGCTGTGTTTCCCAGCAGCAGGCTGCCTGCAACTCAGGGGGATTCAGCTAATGCAATATTCATGCTCTCAGGAGATACAGACAAGGTGGAACAATTTGGTAAATTATGTTTCAGGGCCTTTCTTCTTGACTCTTCTGTTGCCTGTGTCAGTGTAGGGAGAACACAGTCCGCGAGGGATTTAGTACCAGGGAACAAAGCATGCTGGGATATATTTAGGGTCATTGTCTAAATGCTGTGCTGCCCACTGTGTTCCTGGTAAAACAGCAGGGGTAATATCAGTATGTTTATATTTGTATTTACTAACGTATCACACACTATTCTTCAGCAAGACGTACAACTCAGAGCAAACAGAAGTACATCAACAGCAGAGAGTTACAGGTGTAGACGTACAAATGTTTGACTAGTACCTCAGTTTTTCACACAGTATGGAAGCAACTGTAGGCAACATTTTGAGAAATACTAAGGTGACAGATGTAGTGCAACTTTATGGAGTGGTCAGGTGATCAAAAAAGAAGTGAGTCTGAAAGATGTGTTTTAAGATCTTTTTGAATTTTTTTAAGAGATTCGGCAGCTCTGAGAGACAGTGAGAGTTCAGAACTGAGAACAGAAACAGAATCGCTACCGAAACATATGTTTGCCCCTATACATTACCGAATTAACCTTTTGCGCACAGGAGCAGCATTTTGAACATTTACAGTTTAATCAGTTTTGAAATTAAGACTGAAGAACATTAATGTTTTAATTGCAGCTTATCTTGGTAGTACTTAGCAATGCTTTTCTTTCATAGACTTTGGAGAGATTCCCATGGTGGCTGCCCAGGACCTCAGCAACATTCTGAAACAGGGGTATTTAGAGAAGAAAAGACGAGGTAAGAAAATGTTGTTTTTATATATGAAAATAGTGATGACCCAGACTACACTGCGTTCCAATCAGTGTCCGATTTTTTAAGGCCTACAAGAAAAGACAAAAAAGCCCTTGGTAAAAACAAATACATTTTAAACAAAAAAATTTGAAAACAAACAAAGATCACTTTTTAATTAGGCAGTATAGTAATGCAGGTCATATTTTCATTCATTCTATTAAACTGTAGTGTCAAAACATGTTCTAATATACACAGGTAATAGTAAAGTAACATCAAATAATCTAAAGATAAACTGAAAAATAAATATTAAGTAAAAGTACTGTGAAAAGCTGTTTGGCGATATGTAGAGATCAACACAGTCATTGTGCAAGTGGCTTTTGTTCCAATATGCTGCTATGTGACCGGATTAAACATGTGTAAAAGATTTGCCAATGACTTGAAGGTAAATTCTTCAAAGCATGCAGTTTGGAATCATAAACCTCCTAATGCACTGACTAGCCAGTTGTATAGTACTTTATTATTTACCACATCATTGCTTTTGGGAAGACATAACAAGCTAATGAATAATTAACCACACAGTACTTACTTACTGAGCTTGTTTGAAGTTAACGATAAAACCTCAAGGCAACCAAAGTGCTATTAGATACCAGAACTGAAGTTCCCAGTTACTTATTATTAGAAGGCAGTCATATATTACAACTTAACTTGGAAAAAACAACACAAAATCTTTAATCTCTGAGGACAATCTGTATAAATTCTGTTATTATTATTAACATATCATCTAAAATAAATTCGTAGTTTTTGATGTGCTTTAAGACATTTCTGTTTGGACCAGCCAAACATGTTAAGCTCCCATATTAGTTTGCAGTCTTTGTTGTCCCAGTTCACTACCAGCATTTTGAGTCTAGCATTTCAGTCTGGCAGGCAAAGAATGAAATTAAAAAAACATATTTAATCAAATAATTAATGAACTAATAATTTAATGACAAATGTATTAAAATATGGCAGAGTATCTGTACTTAGTCTGCATCTTAGCTTCACCTCAAGTTCAGAACTGTAGATGGCTTGTCTGGATTGATATTATTGATATTATTTTCAACTTACTCAAAGTTTTGCACAAAGCTGCATGGAACCAAGCATAGGTTATTATTTCGAAATAACAATTTCCACAAGACTTTTGAATCCTATAGAAATGCCTGTACCGTTACAAGTCTTTGTGACAGACTGACAGTGCCTGTGGAACAGTTTTCAGGGTTTTTCCACGTGGAGAACTTAGTTGTTTTTATTTTATTGAATGACAGTTTTGCAAAGCTGAATTTGGCCATGGTAGCACAAAACTTTGAAAAATGTAGTACTGTGTTGTTTCCTGATTTGCCACTTTTGTTGCCAGCTTGTCACATTTTCAAATATTTTACAGTACTAAGCAGAACTATCTAGAACACTTTACTTTTACACACTAGCTACTAGATACGTTGTTTCTGTTGACTACATTTTGCATAGAGAATACTGGAAAATGTTACATTCAAATATTTATATTACAACATTCAACTTGATATAGTGCTAAATGTTACTACAGTCATGTGATTCTTAAGGCTAATAGTGTTCTGTAACAGTGTAATAATTTCCTGGGGTTTTGGTGGCATTTCTAGCATATTCTTCATTGTTGAAGATGCTGCAAGATGACACGGAAAATTCTTGCCATCTCTGTAGTAATAGTAGCTTCGTCTTTGTTTAGATCACAGTTTCTTCGGCTCAGAGTGGCAGAAGCGATGGTGTGTCCTTAATAACACCATATTTTACTATTTTGGCAGCGACAAAGGTGAGTTTCAAAAATGAAAAATTCTTTTTGGATATCAGCTTGGCATCTTCATGAAAGAATGTACTGCTCGGCTGGGCTTCAACAATTATTTGCAAAACAGTATTGTAAGGAAATTTTTATTAAAATGATACTCTTTATTTTCAGCATGTTGTAATATCAGCGGTGTCATGTTCTTCTGGGTTGAAGATGCTTTTTTGTTTAACTTGTCTTTTGTATTTTCTACTAGATAAGCAACAAAAAGGCTCATTCTATATCAATGGCTACAATGTGGAGCTGGTTTCAAACCTGCGCAAAGACACCAGGAAGAGTTCCTGCTTTGAGCTGAGTGCTCCTGGACGGCGCTCCTATCAGGTTGACAAAACTGCAACTTATAATGGAATCAATCTAATTTAGATTTACTCATTTGGCTTAAATCTTCCTCAAAACTAGCTCCTACTGATTTATACAACAAGGTGATTTTTACTGTATCAATTCCGGATAATTTCCTAGATCAAAGGTACTAAAACCAAAGGGGAGACTTGAACCTGACTCTTTTGGAGTCACATGCCGGAGTTCTGACCACTATACAACCCGGTCTTTTTGGGTTTGCTGTTAAGGTGGAAATTAATCAAAAAGTAGAGTTCTGGAATTGTCAATAATTGTTTTTTTACAATTATAATCATAATCCTTTCCAATAAATGTAAGTATCAGGTCAACTGAAACCTAAATTGCTCATAGCTTGTGACTGTGTGCACGTGTGGCCACCCTGCTATGGACTGGTGTGCCACCTATGGTGTTGTTTCATAGCCCAGAGCCTTGTGATTCCATGATAGGTTCTGGATTGTTGTGACCCTCACCAGGATAAATACTAAATAATAATAGATAGACAACAGTTTATGTCATGGCTTGTTTTGTTGGATTTGATACGTACACTCCAAGAAAATGTCAGCCCAGTAACAGCATGAAAGAGAAAAATGTGTGCTTTTGGTGTGCTTAGAAGGAATAGTCATAAAGCAGCTTTTACTTTTTGATTTCAGTAATGATGGTGATCAAAATGATGATGACAATGGTTCTTTTCCTCAGTTCACTGCCAGCAGTCAGCAGGAGGCCAGGGAGTGGGTGGACCAGATAAAATTTGTCCTTAAGGGTGAGCAACAGTCATGGTTCATTCTGCATGCATAGCTATTACACAATTGTACTTAATTAAAGTACTTAAAGTACCACTTCTGTTTATTTTTTATTTTTCATCTAAATGTTCTGCAGTGTAGGATTGTATATTTAGAGACGCTTTTTATTCCCAGAGGTACTTTTTTGAATATTTTTTTGCAAACATACAGTAATCAAACATGATCTCCAGTATCTTCTTCCCCATCTATATTTTATCTAAAAAGTCTTCACTTTGCAGGAAA
This sequence comes from Arapaima gigas, assembly GCA_900497675.1. Lineage (NCBI taxonomy): Eukaryota > Metazoa > Chordata > Actinopteri > Osteoglossiformes > Osteoglossidae > Arapaima > Arapaima gigas. Next base: position 1,109,207 of record UFQX01000035.1, read on the forward strand.
AAGGGGCCATATTTTTCACTTTATCAGACATGTTTTATATGCTGGGGTGTCCAATAAGCTGTTTGGAAAATTTTCTGCATCACACACATCTTGAGCAGTTGGGCAGTCCTCTGCCCTGCTCCACCCGCTCCACCCCCCACCCCGGTGCGCCGTTTTCCGGAAATTGATTGGGAAACTTTCTGGTTATCCTCGTGTGTTATTGATTTTGTGTGATATCAGGGGGATATGATAGGCTGTGTTTCAGGGCTGCAGTCGCCCACAATCAGTGCCATCCTCCATCTGCGGGATCCGATGACTGCGCAAACTGGCCTGCTGTTTTACGAGAAGCAATACACACTCATCCATCTCTCTTTCTGCAAAGTTAGGGATTAAAAGTCCTACAAATAAACTTTTTCTTTTAAAATTAATGATTTTCTTTTGCTTGCACTAACGATTCTGGTCTTGTGTTTCATACATTTTCTAAAAGTCTGGTAAGGCAAACTTTGTTATTCATAAATCCAGGGCCAAACGCCTAATACTGCATGAGAAGCACTGCCTCTGAGTTTCCTCAGGCATATAAAGGCCTGAGGAATTTATATAGCCTTTATATGAAGGCTATATAAATTATATATAAATTATATTATTGGTGCTTTGATAGAGCAATATAATGATTTCTGGATGATATCTGGAAGTTTAGGGGAGATTCTCCACCTGTAACCCAGAAAGTAAAATAACCCTTGACTAAATAATCTGCAGCACCTACAAGTGAAAAACAGCTTTAAACTTACAGATTGTAGGATTTTTCTAAGTTTCCATGCAGATAAATTCAACGGACACAGTTTTCAAAAACAATCTTTATGACTATTACTTTAACATATAAGTTTTAGTTAAATATGTCAAAGACAAAATTCTCATAAAGTAGAAATAAGCTTCACGTCAATGTCAGAATCACATTTGCTTCTTGTGTCCCTGCTCCCACACATACAGACCTGAATTCCACCTTCATACCTTTTGATGATGATGAGGAAGATGAGGAGATTGAGGGTGAGGAAACCTACGATGACATTGACACAGGGAACACCCAGCCAAATGCCCGCCCCACTCCAGCCCCAAGCTTGCCCTCAGCCTGCAGCCAAGATGACTGGAAGGACAGCCCTGACGATGATGAAGATGACATCTATGAGGTGTTGCCAGGTAATGGAACGCCCGTCTAATTGTAAGCCGTGTAAGATCATGCTGCTGAAAGCGACAGATCTACAAAGCAGACTTCTGCCCTCAGGGAACGTCAGTCACACATCACACATCAAACAAGTGCACACATCAAATGCATAACTTGAATGCTTGAATAATACATTGGAACATACATAATTTTCATTTTCACAATAGTTCCTTTTGAGTGTCCACCAGCTGAGCATTTTCCTTAAGGTTTGTGTTTTTTTAGAGTTGTGTATATGACACTTTAATCCATCATGGCTTACAGTGCTAAATTACACTGATTTATCCATTTGTACAGCAGGTAAAACTTTACTATCAATTTGAAGTAAGTACCTTGTTCAAGGGTTCCACAGTTCAAGGTGAGAGTCTTTTTCTGGTTGTGACACAACGGCTGCTAGACCACCTCCTATATTATTTAGTTTTATCATTACTTATATACTTTTAATACATATGATAATTTACAGAGTATTTTTTACATTTTACTGTATTTGTGGCTAGTGTCGCTAAGTTTAAAGAGTGTGTAGTACACCTGAACTTTTTGTGTGTTTTCTTGAAATAATTATTACCAACAGTAAACCACATGCCATATTCTTTCTTTGTTTTGATTCTGATATAGTAGTGTGTAGTAGTGTTCAACAGTATTTTCTCCTGTTGATGAATAAACAGGAGAATGAAAAGGAGGTACTTTTAGGGCATAGAGTCTTTCTGCCTGAAATGAACACCTTTGTTGAAGATAAAAGTAACGATTTGTCTTTGCTTTCATTTTTTATCTTCTTATCTAAAATATATTTTTAAAAAATGTTTCTTAGAGTGGATGTATTACATAACCACCAGTAAATAATGTTAGGAGCGAGGAAACACACTTCCAGCAAACCAAAGACTGTCAAGTAGCAGTTTCCATATAACTTTCTTTCTCTTTCACTCCTTTTTCTCTAGCCCCAAATTTCTAAGAAAAGGGCTTATTATGTATGCTTGTTTTGCATACAACTTCTGTTTTGTTTGAATGTAGTAGATTTTTTTTCATAGTAATACAGGACACCAGTGTATGCCATCTACAATTGTTAAGAAAAGATACATTTCATTGGGTCAGTATCGTCAGATGTCAAAGAAATTTCATACTCATTCAATCACCTTGAACATATAAACAAACTGACTTTTCACATCAATATGTATACAGTGATAAAGTCTTAAAAGAGGTCAGCAAATGCAAGAATGTACTGTACCGTAAATACTCTGCCAATAGTACACTACAGTTGTTTGAACTGACCAACATGTCCGTTCAAGTGTGGCTATGGACTATAATGTGTATTTCAGAGAATGATAAGGGACACTGCTGGAGGGAGAAAGCTGTTTTATTTCATGTTGTTCGGAACCTGTACTTTTCACTGTACATCAAAGCTCCTCAGACTGCTGATAGCATCTGTTACCTCTGGTGTCTGTATGGATGCTACTAGACAAAGCCAAAGAAAGCATGTGAACAAAAATTATGTATTTTTGGTCAAACATATGTTGAGTTGCACATTTTTCTTTTAAAACCCTGAATGCTGATCCCATGAGCTCCAAGAATATGGTGAGTTGGTGTTCTGGAAAATCCCTTTCATCTAAAACCACAGCCTGCTGCATGCCTGGAAGGTGTTGACACTGTGCAGGTTTTGCAGGCGATTCCTGCTCACGCCACTCTCCAGCTTCAATATCTTACATATCTGCCTCCAGGTGAAAAGTTAATGCAGTTAATGCAGCAATAGTTAATTATTGTTTCCCAGGATCCAAATGTATGCAGCCTGTCAGCTGCACTAAGAGATTTAATAGTGGATAAACAAACCTGTTGATCCTTGCTTTGTTGTCCACATGGAGCTTTAGAGAAAGGACCGTGCCATGTTACTGACATTATAATAAATGTGAGTCAATACTAATGCCAGAATTTTTTAGCTATGTATTTATGGTCATTAAAAATTATGTGAGTTGAATCCAATAAAATAAACCTGTACTGTTATAGTAAACATTTATGCTAATATATAGGATTCCAGTATGGATCCCACCCCTGCTATAGTACCCTTGTGTAAGGTATTTACAATGAATTGATACAGTTATAATAGCCCTGTGGATAAATGACTAAATCGGTGCAAAGTTGCTTATGGAACATTGAAAGTCACTTTGGAGAAAGAGGCCAGCTAAGTAAAGGTTAGTAATGTATGTTACTTTTAACATAATGAGATGTTGTAACTTGGAGATAATAGTGAATGGACACTTTTATATTATACCAGGATGTTATTATCAGTTCATTACCAGCACATCTTTTAAACAACTATTATAAGGATTAAAAACAGAACTGATTAGATTTAAATGTTCTATTAAAGAATAGGATATCACTGAATGAAAAAGATGTGTTTTAAGAGAAATGGGTTCTGGCTGTTTTGTCAAAATAAACAGATAGTTTTAGTATTACAGTAGAAATAAGTGACTTGGTGGAACTAAACACTCTCATGTTATCCTGGGTGAAGGAAATCTGGTACTAATAGTAAGATAATGGGTTAGTATTCATCATTATACAAATGTATATTAGCGAATTAAGTTTGCTAGGTTGTTAAATTGCATAATGATAAATGTCTCAGTTTTATTGCAAGGTATTTAGACTTGGCAAAGAAGCACTGAAGGGCAAATGGTGGGAAAAAATAAAGACTTTTTAGATGTACATATTTTCTTCTGAAATATCCAGGACAGCAAAGGTGAGACACCATATCCATACTTCACTTCACCAGTTGCAAAATGGAACATTTTTTTCTATTATGCAAATGTTAACAAATTAATTTCCTAGTTGCTCATCATTTTAATGAAGTTTTAAAAACATACAGCCAGAGAAAAAAAATAACATTTTCCAGGTGATAAATTTTTCCAATTTCCATAAGACAAGTACATAAACTGGTTCAATTATGAGGGGAATCTGGAAATGAGGGAGTCTAAAAGGCAAACGGCAGCAGCACTGATGGGTAATTTTATTGAGTGGAAAATTGCTATATTGGAACATTCTGGCTGCCGGTTTCTTCTTGCTGTTCTTAAGGTTTGATGCTGCAGCCAATTTTGTCTGAACAACACTTTGGCTCGTACCTGTGACATGGTGCTACTGAAATACAATAGTTCAACTTTTGATATTTATTTTTAACAGTGAGGGAAATTAATCACATGATTTGTTGTATCTTTAATTCTCTTTTAATTTTTTTTTTATTTCTGATTAAATACTATTGTGATGAACTAGCATTACCTCAAGGGCATACTCTGCTTAGCCTAGCACTAAATGCTTCCAGAACAGGCTCCAGATCACTGTGACCTGCCTTAGGATGCACTTACCAATAGTGAGCAAGCAATTCTCTCCATCACTGTGCACAAATACAGTATTATTTTTCTGTTCTGTACATTTCTTTTTCGAATTCATAACAGAGGAATGGCTTGGTGGCTCAGCAAGTAGCACTGCTGCCTCACAGCACCTGAGCTATTCAGCATGAGTTTGTATCAGGCTCAGACTGTATAGCATTTGCATCTTCTCCCTGTATCTTTGTGGGTTTTCTCTGGGTCCTCCAACTTTCACCCATAGTCCAAAGACTTGTGCTTTAGGTTAATTTCTCATAGTGTGTGACTGTGTGTGTGGCCATCCTGTAATAGATTGGCATCCCATCCAGAAGCAATTTCATAGCCAGGTGCCCAGTATTTCTGGGATGGGCTCTGGACTGCCACAACCTTGCTCGGGATTAAGCAGTTAACAATAATGGATGGAATCTATCACAAAATGTTGCAGTCTATATTTGCATACTGTATCAAATATTTTGTAAATATTGTTGTGGTTTACACTACTTGCAACATATATGCAGCTGCTTGTTTTGACTAGAGTAATTCAGGGTAGGTACAATGCTCAAGGGTACTACAGCAGTACTGGGAAGTTGATGCTGCAGCTAAGGTGGCTTTGACAACATGATGCTGTGATAAGGTGTAGCGGAGTAATTTTATGGTGCACAAAGTGTCATTTTGCAGTAAAAATTGTGCATTTTGTTGAGTGCTGCTACCTGAGTTTAACATTTCTATGAAAAACACAATACTGAATGGATTGATTTTAATATTGACTACAGAAAAATGTTGTTCTGCAGAACTTAAATCTGTTTTCTGCAGCACAAAAGAAAATTAAAACCTGTGTGATGTCTCTCATTACCTTTGATAAAAGGATTTATATTTCAGTTTCTGTCAATTCTGGCACTTTATGGTGAATGAGCAGTTTGTGATTATATTTATTTAGTTAGATCAATAGATGCTGTAGTTAATACATAGTGTTACTGCATGACCCTGCTGCATATGAAACCAAGATTAATTCATGTAATGTATTGTTGTTATTAAACCTAAAGTTTAGTACCTTTAAGGCACATGACACTTACATCACAGATAACACTTTTAGAGCTGTTGTTTTCATATTAATTGACGTCTTTCTTGGCAATGTCCCTCGAGATAATGATTGACGCTTTCATTCGGAGCTTCAGTAAATGAGATGCTCTCGGTGCAAACGACCGTCCACGGCAGCACGACACTTTCTTCTAGTTACAGAGAGAAAACAGAAATGACAGCGTGATAAATCTCCATTAGAGCTTCCTGCATCATAAAGTCACTTTGAAACTTTGTGTCAGTGGGATGGCAGAAAAGGAAAAGGGAGCCAGAAAAAGAACATCATTTTGGGTATGGAGGGATGTAGAAGGGAAAAGAATGGGAAATAAAAGGTCTGTGTGTGTGTGTGTGTGTGTGTGTGTGTGTGTGTGTGTGTGTGTGTGTGCGTGTGCTGCAATGGGTGTCAGTCACCAAAGGAGTGTATCGCAGCAGTTTTGGTCGTGTTTGTGCCATACACTCATGTGCGTGCACTGGCCAGTGTAACCTGTGGCCAGCGTAAGAGTGTAAGGGGGTAAGAGTGTAAGAGTGCCAGTAAGGCTGTTTTTGACCTACTGTTCCAGGAAGCCGATGGAAGGTTAAGCAGCCCAACGTATAGAGTTGCGAAGAAGCTGCTTTATCGGCAGCCTGACAATGACAGGATGAATGTGAGGGCCTGAGCTGAAGGATATCATTGTCAAGTCTTGGAGCAACATGTGCTGTACCCGTAACCAGAGTCTCTCCAGCCCGACATACAACACAGCTCTTTACACTAGGGGTCCGTGTACTGTTGTGAAGAAGTGTGACCTGTGGCCTCCGATTCCCAGTCAGGGCAACTGCACAGCGAAGATCATCCACAAATGATTGCAAAGCTCAGTGTCTCACAACATTATTAATATGTTTTGCAAAATTAAAAAAACATAAAATGAAGCAGTGTGAGTGTTTTGCAAGCCTACAACTATACATACCAAGTAAAAGAAGTATAAAAAAGTTCTAAAATAGAAAATTTTAAGTATATCAAAATTACTGTTGTCAAAATGTGGAAAATGTGTATATAGTATATTGGAAAGATTGAAAAATAAGCAGAATAACACTGGAAAAATAAACCATTATAAAACATATGTTACTATAAAGATAAAATGTTATTTATGTATGTATATAAAATTTAATTAAGAAATTAAGAGCATGATGTGGAGCACAGTTTTGCTCATTACTGCTCAGTTGTATTAGTCTTGAAACGGGATTTTACATTAATGTGTTTTACCCACATTAAAAACTGCCATTAATGCTTGTGTACATCTTTCTGTGTTGAACGTGAAGATGCTGTAGTTCAGTTACTGTTTGAAGAAGAAAGGTACATAAACTGTTCTGTAGTGTTGTTTACATGTTGTCTCACAGACATCACAGATGCTTCACACAGTGTGTGTTACCCCAGATGACCCCATTCTTCTCTCCAAATGAGCCTCATTGACCTCCTCACCTTAAGTTCATTCTCATTTCATACATTAGATGTGCATCAGTCCAGTTCCACCTTCTCTTTATAGTGACACATTACAAACAATATCATGTCTCTTCTTGTCTCTCACTGTGAGGAAAACTTTTTGAATTCTTCAAGTCATTAAGGTGCTTACCACAACTTGAACATGTCCACACTTGCGCTAGCTGCTCTAATTTAGATAGATCACGGTAAATAGGTAAAAAGTTTATTCGGATTAGCTGTAGTTGAAGATGTTTTGTGAAAATTGTGAAAATTCTCTCTGGGTTTTCTTACAGAGGACAACTGTGCTGATGTTAGCGATGAAACCGCGGAGAAAGGACAGAGATCAGGTGAGAGAACCAGGCAACATCACTTTAAAAACACCCATGGCTCCTTCGTTCACAATCACATCACATGACACCAATATTATTTTAATCAACCCATTTGTCACAGAAATTATTTCACTGCCATCCATTATGCTGTACATGCTCTCTCTTCTCATATGCTCTTTTCCCCAGTTAATCCATTCCATTATTTCTTATGAATAAAAATTTTAATTTATCCCAAACCTTCAACATTACCACCCTAAATGATACTAAATATTATAAGGTAAGGCACAAAAATACACAGAATTTAATAATAAAAATACACAGAATTTAATAATTAATAACAACAATTTTCTGTCTACATTTCATTGCATTATTTTTAGTTTTTAATTGATTTTATTGCAGCTCCAAGTTGATACAAATATAATTTCATTTTACAAAGAATTTTTAAATTATCATAGCTATATGTGAAAATTTTACAGGTCCTTCATCTTGGACAAGTTAATTATTAAGCTCTTGTATATTGAGGAACCGATGTACTCTCTGCTATTTGCAAGACTGTAAGTTGAACGTTCTGTACTATGGTACCAGAAGATTTATGCACATCCTAGACAGCAACACAGTTATAATTTTTCACAAATAAGTATTTAGATTCAGTTTTCATCCTGGCACAGTTAGGCTTTTTCTGTATGTGAACAATTTAGTGGAATTCCCTCATTCTGAACCCTTTAGCTGCTGTGGTGGAAGGTGAAGACAGAAATGTTTGGGGGTTGCCCCTGTGTGTACCCAGTGAAGGAAACGTGAAGGCCATTAATGCATGTGTTGTGGCAGCAGGAACAGAGACAGGAATCATCTGCTGCAAAGACAAAGAGGAAACTGCAGCTTCCTTCTGCTCAAGGAGATGACAAGAGAAAGTGCCCACTGAATACTGGTAGCTGTCATCTCCCCTGAAAGTGGCTCCTATAGTGTACCTGCAGTTAATGTGCAGCCCGTGCCCCTTAGAAAGCAGGAATGTCCTTTCAAAAACACCAAGCAGTTAATATATGCAATATGTTTGTTCAACTGCAGATGGATTTAATCAGACATTTACTGTGTGGATAACAAAAAGACCTCCTCATTATTATATCAAAGACCATTCTGCAGATCTGAAAAAAACTTACTAGATTCTGACAACCATTATGATCCCACATGTAACAGCAAAAAATGAGTATATTTTTGTGTATAAGAATATTTTTGCACTATTGTTAAACTGTCTTTTTAAATGGATTTTAAACAATTTATTAGACAGCCAAAGCCTTTTATCTGGTCTCTCATTATACAAGAGGTGTAATACAAGACAGCATTTCAGGGGTTTATTAAACATGTTACACGATCACCATACTTAATAACACTACTTCCTGTGCACATCCCATCCTCCCGCATCTGAATAACACAAGGTGAAGCTGAGTTCAACGCAGAGCGAAGCAGGCTTTAACATCCTCACATCACTTTTTTGTTCTCAAGCCATAAAACCCTCCTCATATTGTTTCTGTAACTCCCTGTGGGGTGTGAACTTTAGTGGCAGGAACCAAGCCCTAACAATTACTTGTTTTGTTAGATTTTTTATTCTCGTTCTTTATAGACTTAATCATAAATGTGTTGTTTGTAATGTTAAATAATCTTTCATATTTTACAAATACAGCATTTTGATGAATATGATAGCTAGCCTATTCGATGAAAGTACTCAGTTTAATGAACTGGTGTAGCTTTAAATTCGGATTTCTTTAGTCACTGCTCCTACCTGTGTGACGCATACATATATAGTCATGACTTTGACTGTGACATGAAAAACTAAAATAAGAACTTCTAATGGCGATAAAAACTTTCTAAAACATTTAACCTTCTATGGAAATTATACTGTTTGCAGTAGATGAGCCAGTATGCATTCCTCACATAACAGCGTTGATATGTTCCCTGAAATCAACCAGCCAGTTTCTGATCTGAGGTGCAACTACCAATATTTTATAAAAGAATAAAAATAATTGGCTGTTAAATAAAATATATCTACTAAATTAAGTAAAATAAAAATAATATATAGAGAGCACTTTTATGCAGGGCAATGATGACACTAATACTTTTCTAATAAAGAAAAGTTTCTGTTTTTGTTTTTTCATGCTTTCTTTCAGTCATTATTTACTTGTTTAGTCTCTGGATTTAATAAACATGACTTAAGTGCCAAATGAAGAAACAACTATAGAACTTTTTTCTGTTAAGAGAAAACCCATAATGAAAACAGTCTCCTATTATTTCTTCTGTGAGCTATATCTTATTGTGTTTTAAGGAAGTAATTTTTGTAATCTATCCCTGTATTTTAAACAGTGTAGTTCTTATTTTGAAGTGCTTCACTGGTGAGTTTTCAGTTTTCCTACTGAGTTACAAACACATTGCTACTAAAATGCTCCTTTTCTGCAGCAGGTGTGGATCACAGTGTGCATTTTATCTGTTGTTTTTTAAAATTTTACTAGTGACTTTTGCTGTCTGCACTTTTTTATGATTGTTCCCCTCATTGTTTTGTACGAGTGTACAAGGCATCCTGAAAGCTACACAACATCTGCGTTCTTACCAGTTAAAATAACACAGAGGACAGCTGACCAGCATTCTTGTATCAGTGCATTTTCCAACTTTTTTAAAGTAAAATGACTGTGTAACAAAGATGCCAGTGCACTGAGTTATAGTAGCTTTATGTTAAAAAAGTCAATAATTTCATAAGCTTTTGTACCAGTTTTTCAACTTTTTGTGGCCCTGTTATGCAAGGGCTGAGTGTATACTCACTCATAAAACAATAAACTATTAATTTTATAAGATCAAAAAATTGTTTACACATTTAATCACAGTTATTCAAACTGTTCACATCAACATAGTAAATGTCATTACAGTATAGATAACACCTGCTTATTATTATGTGAGAACATATAGAAAGTATCAAACGGAACTAAAGACCCTCTTAAACAAACCTGTATTAATTCCTCGACAGACTGGAGTTTATTGTCAATTTAGGGCCTAGCAGTTAACAACGCAAATCATCTTAACTATTTAAAAATGTGCTTAGGGTCTATCGTATTCTGACTTATTTGTGTTTTTCTATTGTATCTATTGTGTTTATGGAGTTCTTGTTGACTCTTGATCTCTTAGGGCAGGAGAAGAAATGGTAGTTCAACAGAGTGGTTCCTCTCTCCCCCAGTGGGAGGCTGGGCTGTGAGAGGGGGTTGACTGACCTGATGGCCCCTTCCCATCACTGGAACACACAAACAATATGGCTCATCATCACCAACCACCATGCTCCATTAGATCTCAGCTATTTTGCACATGCCGATGGGAGCTTATAGTCCAGAGCAGTTTTTAATGGCATAATCCCAGTATCACACACTGAAAATGAGTTGAGCTCCTACCTCAGGTTTACCTTATAAACACTAATAAATAACCTATAATTGAATAATACGTTTGCCACAAGTTATAACTCACAACCATTTTATTTTCTGCAACATGTACATTTACCATGTGAGGTGCTTCAGAAAACCATCAGTAACCCATTAGTATCTTTTTCTAGTATTACTTCTCAATGTACAATTTATCCGACTAGATACAAAAACGCTCAATGCAAGAAACCCAGTTTCACTGACAAATAGCTTCATGCTTTTCATATGAAATTTTAAATTGTCAGTATGACTGAAAAACCGATTATGAAACGTGGCAGTACACTTTTTAAACTTTTCAAATAACTCCTTTACTGAATCAGAGAAGAGCGCATGTATGTGGAGTTTAATGTTTAGGACCCGGTTGGAGTCGTGATTGCAGTGTTAGGCGTGTCAGAGACAAGTCAGATCAGGGTGGAAACCAGGATGGGAGAAAGAGATGTGGCAGATACCCACACAGTCGAAAATATGTTCTCTTTAAAGTTGAAAAAGCTTTTTCCCTCCTCAAAAGTCGTATCACTGATTTCTTAATGGCTTTTCTGTCAGCCGTTGAACGTAATGTAAGATAAATGAGTGCTTCATGGAAATATGATACCGGTTAACGGCTGTTGTTGGGAAATGGGTGTGTGTGTGTGTGTGTGTGTGTGTGTGTGTGTGTGTGTGTGTGTGCGTGTGTGCGTGTGCACGCATGCACGCACATGCGCATCTGTGCATTTTTGTACCCTTGGGGTGCATTTTTCAGGAAATTGTGGCCTCAAAGATAGTAAACTGAAAAATGGTTCTTATGGGAACAAAAGCTAAAATACCTTATTAAAAGTTTTTTTACAGCATAAAAATGTTTACTGTGACCTTTGATGTTTTTTTTATTGGTTCGTTAAGAATCATTAATTGGATCAATTTGAAATCCCAATATACTAACAGACATGTGTGAACACGTGTCTGCACTACGTATCGTGGGTATGGATGTCTAGGCTCATGGGCATGGGAATGATAGTTTACATGTTCAACAGACTCTGTAGATTGATTCAGAATAAGTCCTTTTTCAAAATGAAAAAGGTGGCCAAAGTACTAAAACATTAAATTAGCATAAAGTTTGCAAAATGTGTAGGGCATATAGACCATATAGACATAATGCTGGTGTTTATCTCATCACACAAGACAACATGTCCATGTTGTGAGCACAACTAGCAGATACTGTATCCTTCTTCTAAATAAATGACTGTAATGTTTACCAGTTCAGTGGACTTTTAGATGTATTTTGTCTCACGCTCTGCAAAGCCAGCACAGGGAGAATATTGCCGCCCGTTACACCCATTTGAGGTACAAACGGTAAAATTTGTTGAAGAAGTAATCGGAATTAGACAGGCCCAAGTGTTTCCTGTTCTAAAGAAGTGCTTCCTGAAAAGTAATTAGCAGAGCCATGTATTATTGAGGAGGTGCTTTGCGGGGCGGATGTGTAAATATTTTATATGACTAATAAAGGGATCTTGATGCTGAAAGCAGCTCAGTGCAGCCAGGACTGTGCCAGTCGACATGGTTTACTACTGCCTGAACACACGCACACACACACACACACACACACACACACACACACAAACACACACAGGAATCTTTCACATGTGGGACAGGAGGAACTACTTTTATAGTTCTACAGTTCTACAGTTAGTTTCACTAAGAGTTGACATTCCAGTGTGGATGAGCAGAGCATTTTGGGATAGATTCTTGGGAGCTACTTGCTGGCTCCTTGCAGTGCTGCTCACTCATTTGTCTACAGACAGATGGTATTAGAAGTGTTTAAACACTGTCCAGAGAACTATCGAGTACTTCAACTATATTAGTTCCATTTAACATATGTGCTTTACAGTACACCTGTTTCTTGGTATATGAACCTAATTCATTCTTGGGATTCTTTTTGTTAGACAAAATTCCTGAATCAATGTGACAGTTACATTTTACATACATTAAAGAGAACATTTTTGAACTTGTTCTCAGCTAATCCGAAGTCCAACCAAAAATTGCCCAAAAATCAAAAAAAGTTAATATTATTCCTGTTTCAACAGACAATATAATTATCAAAATTCCTAAGATCTGTTACTCAGTAGTTACTGTAATAAAATACAGTACTGAACACATGCAAAAATCTGTCTATATATGTACTGTACATTTGTAGTTCATGTATGGTGAAGAAGGAAGATGTGTACAAAATGTTACAAATATCAAAAATGATTCCTATTTTATCATAAATTATCCTGAACTATCATTCAAGTTAACTAGTTATCTAAAGAAAACTGAGATGCAAAAAGGTGACCAGCCCTGCAAATTGTTCAGATTTGCTTGACTTTCACCAGTAAATAATCTCTACTCACAGCACAAGGCACTGTCATGAGGGAGGGTGCAAATTATTATGGTGTTTATTTCCCTAATGCTCACTATCAAGGCAAAGTGGGTATAATATACATGGAAATGTTTGTATGTGCAAAAATATTGATCACAAATCAATTTTAAAGGTAAAAATTCAGTGGATTTGTGAAACTGAACATTGGCAATTTGAACATTTGCAAATAAAGGAACGGGTATATTTTGTTAATAAAATAAAGGAACAAAAATATAGATGCTTGTGTATAGATTTAAGGACTATGTGTTAGAAAGACAACAATGTTTTTTAGGATTTCACAAAATGAAATATATTGAAAACTGTATGGATACAGTGTTGACACATGTCACACATGCATGTAACCAGACCACTGTGTGATGTGCCCACATGTCTCTGCAGAGTGGTCGACCGACTATGCCAGCTACTACCAGGGCCTATGGGACTGTGAGGCAGACGAGCCAGATGAGCTGGCCTTCCAACGTGGCGACCTCATCCACATCATCAGCAAGGTCAGCTGACACACCTCCACAGCCACACTCATTGAGGGGAACAGTCACATTACTGCACACTGTGAACATGCAGTCCATATGCTGCTGCACACCCAGACATGTCCAGCTCGGGTTGAAGACAGCTAGCTGTATGCTGGGAGTCTGAAATAGAGCCAGTGTTACACAGCTCACACTTTCTCACACATTGTCTTACTTGGTCATACATGGTCATACATGGTTATACAGTAAATTGAGGTGCAATTCAAACAACTGAGAGTGATGAGGGAGATCCTCTGGTTTTCTGTTCAATGATTTACTAAAAGTACCATAAAAATGCTAAAATGGTCATCCTTTAGTTAACTGGTTCTAAGCTAGTATATCTGCTTTCTGATGATTTATGCAGCTTTCAGCTGATTCTCTGAGACTCACAGATATTGTAATGGTTAGTTCTTAGTGTTAAGCTTGGTATTGAACATATTAGTTGCAAAGGGACAGAGGTTTCTGGGATCAGTCAGTTGAGTTTCTGTACTCTGAAAATTGCAGCTCATGCTTTTTTCAAAACAACTGATGCTTCCTTTTATCATTTGGCTAGTGCATAAATGAAAGACTAAATAATGAAATACGGGGGAATTACTGATTATGTGCAAAGCTGGTACAGAAAACAAACACACCGCTATTAAACAGCCGAGACACAAAATACACAGGAAGAGTGCTCTGGTACCCCTTGTTTTTCTTTTTCCATCTCCCTTGTGTCACATCCATCTGTTATGATTACCCACTTTGTCCTGGTCAGGGCTGCAGAATTATAGGGGACCAGGATATGAAACTACCCACTGAATGGGACACCAGTTCACCGCAGGGTGTTGTGTCACATCATGAGTTTTTCAGATTTTATCATATCAAAGTGACCCCACATACAAACCAATATTTACATATTTATAAGCATTACTGCAGCATAAATATAAAAGATACATAAGTATATGAAATATATGTATATGACGTTTCTTGAGAACTTAAAGCAATTGAAGAAGGACGATATTTGCTGACTTTATTGATGAATTCTTGATTACAGTAAGCCTAACATGCAAAACTTGCACAGACTGTACACTGCAGTTCAGGTACAAACAAACAAAATTAATTAATTGATAAAACATCAAGCACATTTCTACAGCGTTGTTGCACAAAAGATACTGTGGACAACATGAAGTCTTAAGGATTTCCGTATTTATCATAATATTTCATATTTTTTGACATGTTTGGAGAATTCTGTTTATATTTGCCAGTACCTTGTATAATACCTATAATATGTACCTTTATTTTTATCTGAAATCTAAGATTCAAGTGCTACGTTCTACTGCCATCACTGGTCACTGGTGTATAGTCAAAAACCATATGCAAACAAAGTATCTGAATATTATATTTAAAAAATATAAGTAACCATTACTATTTGCTAGTTATAAATAAGTTTAAAAAAATATGCTTTTTTCGCTATAAAGCAATGGCAAACCTCAGCTGCAAACACTAACTGAGTGGATTGGAAAATAAAGACTGTGACTATACAGCCTATTTTAACATCAGGAAAAAATAATATTTGCAAGGCTTTGTTAACATATAAATTTGTATGTTCCCTGTAACACTGAATGTGTAACATTTTTTTGCAAAACTATGATTATTTTCAAAAAAGTTAAAAAAGCCTTCTACTTTACACATAATTCATTTAGTTTTTATTTCATTTAGAGTCTGAAAAGGTCTTTGCTTTATGAGCTTTCAGACTAGAGCCAGCATTTCTGAATCCCTGCATACCTTTGGTAAAAACAGGCACCTGAATACACATCTCCAACAGCTCCCTTTTCCTTAATAAATATTACAGTGTCATAAAATATTTCAGTATACATCTTTAGCCTCATTTTTTTAAACAAATTAAAATAGAGCTTTTATTTTGACATGGGGCCAAGAAAACCTGCTTACATTCTGCTTAAATTCTGCCTTTTCCTGCTGCTGGTGTGACATGCCCAGCGGCCACATGTGTAATGGGATTTGTGTACATTACCACAGCACTTTTGTGGAAGATAATTGAGTTGTTCATCCAGGCGGAACTCGCTTTGTATTTATTACAGCACGCAGGTGAATCACTTACAGATGCAAGGGGTTGCCTTTGTTTTTTCCTTTTCTTTCCCCTGATCTCTTCACGTTAATTTATATGACCTTAATTTTCCTCACAGATGAATGTATCTGTGTGTGAAACACCCCTGCCTTGAAATCACTTGGTTCTACTTTAGCTGTTCATCTGTGAGCCAATAAATTATTATCCATCGATGCTGAAGTCCACATTTTCATGCAGAACCTTTATATCACTATTAACAACAAAGTATTGATCATTTCTGCTAATAAACTTATATCCAGTTTGAATCCAGAAAAGTACATCTGCAGTGAACAGATTGAATGGACGTAATTCGTTGCCATCATTGTTTTTATTGCAGTGTTTATTTTTGTGTTTTCCACTTGTGGACTGTAGTTCAGAGCTCCCTGGAAAAAGAGAGACTGTAAACGCAAAAAGATTTCAGCTAAATCAATAAAGGATAAATTAAAATAGATAGCATTTAGAAACCAATTAAGTTGCCCATCTTTTTTACAGCATCTTTTGTTCAGGAACATTATTTCAGTTTTGTTGCAGAGCGTTAAATACCCGCAAATGGGTTCAGTTTATGTTGCATTTATTCTCAGGCCATTCTTCTCTTCTATTTGGTAAAAATTATTTTATTGTGTGTAGTAGAATCAATCATTTCAGATGTAAGCTAGTTGTTGAAATGGTTGCTATTCTTTAAAGTTATTCTGTAAATATGAACATAATTTATGAAATATTTATTTGAGAATGTGTGCCATCTGAAATGCTTCAGTGAATTATTTAAGGTACTGATACAGCAAAAATGATCCTGCTGCATAAATGGGTAAACTACTGTATGCAGTTTAACACTTAAGTCACTTTAGAGAACAGTATCAGCTACATTAATAACATATAACTGTTGATAATGATTGACTTGATATTTATCAGAGGATGCTGTAATAAATGGCAGACCCATGGCTGTAGTCTGGGCCTGCACTGAAGAGGGTTTGGTGTCATGCTAATATGAAGAACATGATATATAGTGTCTTTTTAATGTGAAGTTTAGGAAGCAGCAGTAGTTAAACATGGCAAAAAAACCCAAAGTGTTAACACTTGGTATTGGTAAAGCAGGTATCAGGGAGCACCAGCATGTTGTGATTTCAAGCCCCGACCTCTATAAATGAACAACTGGTCCTCTGTCAGAATTTAAGACTGATCTCAACACGTCACAATGGAACAGCTATGTCACACTGATGCTATCAGCATCCGCATGAGCATAAGGGGCTGAGTGTGCGTGACTGTAATGGGTGAAAAGGTTCGACAAGTAAAAGCAATCATTCTAATAAACAGCTGCAAACCGCATTTCAATTGATGACGACCAAGTAGTAAATCAGACAAAAGATTCAGTATTCACTGCCTGCTGAGCAGATCAGGAAGATTATAAAAAGTGCCCACATTGATCAGTATTGATCACTCACTAAATGTGGAGAGCTGCATGTTTTGCTTAAGATTCTGAGCTCTGGAAAGAGACCAAAGGACCAAAGGAAACTAATAGAAACAAAGAGAAACCTAGGAGAAAATGGTTTTTGCATACTTGGTTTTACCAAGTCTAAATGGCAAGTAAGCTGGGTTCTGTGTTTGGATGTCAGATGGAAGTCTGTCTAGAGTTTGCATGTTTTCCCCATGTTCAAATGGATTTCCTCCTTATGGATTTCCTTATATGTTCAGGTTTCCTCACACAACCCAAGGACGTGTTTCAGGTGATCTGGTAACTGTGTGTGTCACACTGCCCTGCTGTATAGATGGATAAATGACTGCAGGGAGCTTAGTTTATGGTGAGAATGGTGTAAGCTAAATACTAGGTTGGATAGAAGCAAGCGTTACAGGAATAAATATAAGGGTAAATTTAACAACAAAGGAAGGTAAGAGTGTGAACAGGTGAGGAGAGGAAATGGCGGCAGAGCCTGTCCCCTCTCAGTCGAGCACCAGGTCACAAAGGCAGCTCTGCGTCTCAGAGCTGAACAAACTGCCCCATGGAGGCCGATTCCAAGCAAATTAAATATTCAACTCCTCATCAAGTGAAGAATAAGTAGCCTAGATGTGTGTGTGTATGTGTGTGTGTGTGTGTGTGTGTGTGTGTGTGTGTGTGTACACACGCATGCACTTGGGCTTCTGCACATAGGTGTTTACTTGCATGTGAAACCAAGTGAGGGGATAAAATGAATAAAGGAATGAAGACAGCCGGTGCAGTCGGCCAGATCCATCATGTTCATTTTTAATCCTGTCTTGGTTAATTTCATGTCAGTGTTTTAGGGGAGACCCCCACTGCAGCAGCAACACAGTTGGTCTCTCTCTGAGCCCGCTGCTTCTTCACAGGGCTTCATACAGTGAAACATGGTATAGGGGCTCACGCCAGCATCCATCTGGCATTTTTGCTCCATCTCCCAGATGCCCAAATGCAATTGCCATGCAGGCTTTTAGAGGGTCTGTTATTTTCTCTTGTGGTTAAGAATTTGTTCCCAGAATCAGACAGTCACCCTCAGTGACACACATTTTCATTTTTTCATTTATTTGACACGTTTCTCTAAAGCGACTTATAATGTTAAGCTACTTACGCTGCTTTTCCCGAATTATACAGCTCGGGAATTTTTACTGCATCAATTCAGGGTAAGTACATTGATGAAGGCTACTGCAGCAGGAGATACAATGTAAACTGGGACTTTTTGATTACAAGCTGACAGCCCAGTTAGGGGTCCCTGTACTAATAAAGCCGCTGAGACAGCAATACAGATGTGCACATCTATTTGGCTGCAGTTTTCCTCCTCTAGGCTCCTACAGTTTACCTGAACTATACAAATGTCTGGTTGTCTAATTCTGTCATTATTATGCTGTGTTTTGGTTAAACATTTACATATGTATAGCAACACTACTATCATGTCAAATCGATCCTAAAAAATCAAGAAAATGTAAAATATTTTTACATTCATTCATTTAGCCAACACTTTCCTCCAAAGCAACATACAATACAGATGAAACAAAAGTAAGTTTCACAAAGAGAAAAAGATCTTTAGATGTCAACACATGATTATCAAAGTACAGCCAGTGTGCGATACCATGGATTTTGCCGGTGCACATTACGCCACTAGCTGCCTGGAGAATAAGAAGCATAGAGGTGATTGTGACAAATGACAGACTGAATAGGGTTCTGTCACCTTCTGGACCAGTATGACAGTAGAGAGCCAGATGAGTATTTGCTGTACTGTTCTGCACAGTACTGCCAGTGTGTACTAAACTGGCTGTCATACAGTGTTACCGGGCACAATGGAGATGCTGTACGATTGTGTGACTAAGATATGACTGCCACAACAATGAGCATTACATGTTGGGCAGTAAAATGTTAGTTGGGTCTCTGCTGTGCCCCCACTTACAGCACAATGACGTTCTGTGTAGCACGGAGTTGCTCCTCTCTGAGCAGTCAGCCCATCCTCCTCACTGCTGCCACCGGGGGCCTAATTTATGTACCCAAATCAAAGGGCTGGATTTAAAGGTCAGGTTGGCCACATTCTACACGTCCCACGGGGGTCCCCACGTAGAGATTTATGACAGGGCGGTTGTTCCCCTATGGAGCCAGCTTTCCTCAACACTGCCGCATTTCTCCGTGTGGCTCCACCCTCAGGTCATCAAACCAGGGATTGCGGGATCCACTGCAAAAACATTGAATGAGGGCCTCTACCACCACAAGGAAGAAAACATCCCATCATGTTCACTCATGCTGTGCTACTACATCTGGCCCTCAAGTCACACCCCTATTCTTCTCCTCATATTATGTACTATGAAGCTACGTAACAAGCATGGCTATATAAGTGCATGCGTGCATGTGTGTGTGTGTGAATCTGACAGACATACATGATCAGCCATTACACCTAAATGTTTAGATAGTGGTTTTACTTATTCCCTGGGACTGCTGTTGTATTTCATCCTAAATCTGGCATTTAAAATTGATAGAATTTGCCCGGAAGATTCACAGACCAGATATAAAAATAGAAATAAATTTCTATGTTCTGGAAGCACCAGAACCTTATTCTTTTCATTCGCTATGCTTTCGGACATGTACTAAGCCCAGTTTCACTTCAAACCTTTTATTTCTTAAAGGAAATGGAAAGCAGTGGTTTTGAAAAATTGTATCTTTTGAAAAGGTAACACTTTAAAAGAATAATTCAGATTTTTATCAGAGAGCACTGGGGGTGCTGACCTTCATTTTTGCGAGCACTCATTCGTCAAGCGTTTAGCGGCAGGGCAGCCGTGTCATTTTTATCTCATAATGAGTGGGTTTAATTATAGGTATATACCATGAAATATTCATGATTTAAAAGGAAAAGTTAATCAGTTCAGTGATTAGGCGGACCGTTGCTATATTCATTAGACGCAGCCATGCCTGCCCGCTGCCCCCCATCTCCTGGTGACAGGTTGCTGGGGCAACAGAGGAGCAGGTAGTGTGCTGTGATCACGCATCTCAGCTCTGTGTGTGTGTGTGTGTGTGTGTGTGTGTGTGTGTGCAAGCACAGCCCAGAGAGCAAGGAGCACAGTGTTCTCCCACTTCTCCCACTGTAACAGAAACATGTTACAAGGCAAGGAGGGTTAAAATAGCTGCTGCTTCCACTTATCTTTGGACTCTTCACCCTCAGCAGCAGTGTTCAAACACAACTGGGACACCCTTTGCAAACATCCACGGTGGTTGGGCAGCTGTGTTACTATAGTGGGTAGTGATCAGACTGCTCTCAGAGCTGCACTGTTATGAAAGTAGTACTAATAGTAGTAGTACAGAAATATATTACTTATATTGTAAGTGCTTAAATAGGTTCAAATGTATCTACAACAGGAGTGGTTAAACCATTGGCTCACAGCAGTCCGGGTGGTTGTTAGGTTAGTCGTTGGGTGTTGTAACCAAAGGCAAGATCATGCTAGGCACATCACACCCAGACCATCACACGTTCTAAACCTTTGCTTCTGGAAAATGATACAGGACAGTCAGGAGCCAAACAACACATCACAAAACAGTTTTCCCCTCCAGTAACTTCCCTCATCAACCTCTGAAATTCACACTATAATTCATATCTACACATGAATGGACATTGCTCTTCCAGTTTTGATGTCCAACTCTTTAAGTAGCAGAATACAGTTAAGACTGCATTGCTAACCTAGTATACCTCCTAGAATTATATTATCCTAAAGTAATATATTTATTAGAAGTCACCAGTTACAACTATTTGTGCTCAGTCCAACTACTATTCCTATTTCTGTTCTTATACAAAGTGCTTCCTTGGAACGCGTCCCTGTAAATAACTGTCCTGTAAGCATTTTCTTCAAACTATGTTACTTTTTGCTTTGTGTTAGGTGAATGTTTTGTAATATCTCTAGTCTCTGTTGAACCTATGTGTTTTTTTTCTTGTGTACTCGGAGGGCAAGAAAAGTGGTTTTCATTTGTGTCAGTTATCATCAGATGCAAAATCTTATTTTTCCTCACCTTAAACCTCCCGGGCTTTAGTTTATCTTGAAAGCCCTGGTTTTGCAGGTTCATGCAGCTCAGCCTCCTGCATATCAGGCTCACACATGTGGCAGGATTCTTCACGTGCACCGTCACACATCTCCACACCATTTGCATGTTGATCGATTTCTGTGTTAATCAAGATGGATGCTTTCTGGGTGGCTCTCTCTGAATCTCTTTCTTTGACGCTGTGAGCGAAGTCTTTTCTCACTGCTCCTCCACACATTGACTTTCACAGCCGCTAATTTACAAACAGGGCTTTGAAACCCACAGTAAATCGTAATTGTGTCAACTGTAACATGGTAACTCTGGATGGCGAAAGCTGGCACCGACATTTGATGCTAAGGCTCCGCGGCACAATCGTTCACACGCAGCATCTGACAGTCGCTTCACCGTAGGGGGTCGTGCTGGTTTTGCAAGGGCCCTTCGCCAACGACCAACTGCAGTGCAGTTCACAGTGCTTCTGCAGACACCACTGCCACCTAGTGTCTGTTCTCTGTCTTTGTCACCTCTGTCCAACGTTACCTTTTCTACATCGTCCCAGCGCAGCCAATTTTGTAATCAGTTGAACCCCGACAATTTGGGATGCCATATGTTACACTAAATTGAAGAATAAATTGCAGTCTTGGAAACAAATTATTTAAACACTAGCTAAAGAAACAGTTTTATTAGTAAACTGAAGATGTTTCATCTTACATATGACATAAACATCATATGAGGCTTCACCACCTTGGGTCTTTGAAGTGTTGCAATTTTGCAGGAATTATTTTCTATTAAAGAAACTGTTCTTAGGACATATATAGATCTGTTTACTTTACAAATCCCACTCTTGAAAATATGTTTAATTTTGAGTCTGTTTCCAGTCGTTAAATTTTAAATGTGTTTTGTGCATAAGTGTCATTGTAATTACTTAACACATCATTTAAAAATTCAGATTTTCTTTTCCCTTATTCATGATCTGAATGAATCTAGTTTTTGTGATATATATATGTGTACCATTATTAATTTAGAGATAGAAGTCTAAGAGGTGCCAGATATATTGTTGTAGGGGGACCAAAAACAGTATTACTGGCCCTGCTCCACAGTGGATATGTCTCACATTTTAAAGAATTGTACGGCAGTGTTACATACTTTCTTGCCTCTGGTTTTGCCTGCCTGATTTTTTTTTCTATTTTAGAAATTAATTATTCGGGGACAATTTGGTGCTATAGCCATAACAGAGGATGAAATGTTTGGTATTGATCTGCGTGTTGAGTGTCTGTCACCACTCTTGGCCAGATTTCTCTTTCAGCTTTAATACAAACTGTACACCTGATGCTGAATTGGTGCTACTGGGAGCATGGTGAAAAGCCGAAACAACAATTTCTTCAACTGTGCCCATAGGAACCTCTGTGGCCCTCTATTCATTTCTTTGCCATGACTTCTTCTTCAGCTCCTTCACCTTTCAGAGAGCATATTGTTTAAAAAAGGTACAGTTTCCTTGTTTTCCTCAGAGTGAGACGTGGCAAATTTGGAAAGTCCTGTCTCCTTAAAATCAATGTGGGGAGAAAGAGGTCAGAATTGCAGGTCTGTCGCGTGGAGCCTGAGTTTTAGTGGCTGTCTTCGGTCAATGTATCAGTAGGTTAAAATAGTGGCAGACAGTTTGTCCTCATAGGTACTAGAGACTGTGTGCCAGAGGTTCAGGAGCGTGCGGCTGTCCAGTGCACTGCTGCAGTCATGGTCAACAAAAGGCTAACGGAGGTCATGTCTCCTGCCTCGGTGAGACCACGTCCTGGGGAAGTGCAGAGGTCTCCCGCAACATCCCAGCCCTCCGCAGACGGATGGCCGTTCCAGCTGGGCCGCTGCCCTTGGGTCACGCTCCCTTGAAAGGGCCCAAAGAGGAGGAAAAAAGCAAAATAACAGAAAAGGAAAAGACAGGAAGCGAGAGAAAAGCAGTGATCTTTAGCCCCTGGCACGCAACCTGGTCTTGCACCCGCCCCCTTTACTTGCACACACTCAAAGACCTGGCTGACACCTACGGCACTCCATTTACCATGCCTGGTGCTGCCTGGGGGTGAGTCTAGGGTTTGGGGTCATGCAGAAGGCAGCGGTCATCTGCCGGTCAACTACAGTAGCTCATTTTTCAGCCGCAGCACCCCGGTCAATAGGCCAGAGCGCCGCGTCGGCAGCCACCATCCATCCTTGCTAATTATTACAAATGAGAAGCCGCGTAAACAGTCATCATTACAGACACTCAGCAGCAAACACAAATCCACTTTAAATGGCCGTTACATTAAGGAGCCGTCCCTAATCCCACACGCACTTAAGGAGAAGAAAGACAGGACCATTTCCCTCATTTTGTTTGTTTGTTCATCTTTAAACCCCGGGCTCACTACTGTGTCTTAACAGAACCTCTAGCTGTTACTGTTCTCTAACCAGATCCTCTTCAGTGTTGCATATTTGGACTTTGCTGTCACTGAAAATCTTTTCATGTGTAGATTTGTTTATTTCTCATAATACAATATAAAAGTATTAGTTCCTTTTACAAACACAGAATATCTGCATAATATTGGCAGTGGGAATATTTGTTCGATGTGTTTGCATGCTGCTAATGCCCAGGGATCAGACCTCACAGGCTGCTTCTGTAGACCTGGTAGAGAAGTGTGTGTTGTGACAAACTGCAGCAGCCCTATGAGGTCCTGGTGGTCATTAGCATAGTCAGAGGGGGGGGTTCACACATGGGTTCAACAGCAGTGCCAACAAGGGGCTTCCTGAAACAGACCACTACTGTCAGCTGGGAGCTAAAGGCACAAATTGCATGTGCCACTCTGATTAGCACTTAACTAACTCTGTGTGTGTGTGTGTGTGTGTGTGTCCTCACCCACACAAAACACATGAACGATAAGAAACAAAAGGAAAAGCAAAGGTGATGTTTGGAAAAAAGAGGACAGAGGAGGAATGAAGGGTTTCTAAGGTCGGTAGGGAAGAGTCAGTAGTTTAGATTTCAGCAGTTTTCTCTGTGCTGTTTGCACAGTGATATTTACTCTATGATATTCTACAGTCATCTCGCCCTTTGTGGGGCATCATTGCCAACATCCCCCATTTTGCAGCAACAAATACATACAATAAGGTGGCTAAATGCAAACCGCAGGCTGCCAGCTTTCTGAGAGGTAAACAGATGACATCACTGGCACACCATTTACATTGCCATGGTGATCACACTCGCACGCCGTTTCCCGGACACCCTGTGGGGCTCTTTTTGCCCCCGTCTCCCGCTCTCGCGTTGATCGCCCTCCTGTCCGTCTGCATTTCGCCCCGTCGGCAACAGTGTCATGTGGAGGTCAGCAGGAAAAATGGAGCGCTTTTGTAGCTCCATGCCGCTCCCTGTGCACAGGCTGCAACTCCTCAGTTCACCAGCACCTTCCGTCACATAGGTCAGCATATGGCTGAATACATCCCTTTCTCCTCTTCGCAATCACACATATACAGTATATCCATGAAATTTAGATTTATTCATCTTGCTGAGACTTTTCTCCAAAGTGATTTACAGTGTTGAACTGCATACACTGATTTACTCATTTATATAGGTAGGTAATTTTGACTGTGCCAGTTCAGAGTACATACCTTTATGAAGGGTACTATAGCAGGAGGTGGGATTTGAATGTGAATCCTTTGAGTGGTTGTGTAAGCCATTACACCCTCTTCTGCCCCACCAGCCTGCAAAAACAGCACAGAAAGTAAAAGTGTTGTAACTTGTAGGGTCACTGCAGAAGTGCAGCTACAAAGCAGTGTTACAACAGGACAAGTCGTCATCATTACTGTGCTGTACGGAAATATTCGTCAATATTTCCGACTGTATGGACCGTAGTGTTTGCTGACACCTGCAGACTTCACTCTACATCTCAGTGGACCCGACCGGCTGCTAAACTGCATCCTGCTTTAGGGCAAACAAGGGATTCATTACCTGTTTCTGCTGTGAAATAACAAACAGTATTTTTCACCTTCTGAAGGGTGTAAACATGAGTCGTGGGGAGACATGTAATTTGGGACCAGTGAGGCCTGAGGAGTGACATGTCCACATTGATGTCCTCTTAGTTATGCGTCCTCTAAAACCACCACTTGTATTTTTTTCTAGTACTACCATTATTGTACTTATTGTTCTAAATGTAATTTTTTTTTCTTTTATGTTATGCAGAATTGTGGAATCCAGGTTTTTTAAAAAAAAATACTAACATTACATCTATAGCATCTGCATAAATGATGTTATTTGAACAAATACTTTATTGTTATTACAAATGAATTAACACAGTTAGGCTGTAGGGCTGCGGGTGGCATAGTGGTTACAGCCGTCACCTTGCACTCAAAGGACCCTCTGCTGTATAAATGGGTAAATCAGTGTAAGTTGTTTTGGAGCAACCCATCAGCTAAATGAAAAAAAATTAAATCTTCCTTCACTTGGTAACAGATAGATAGAGAAGGAGATGGAGGGAGGGAGGGTGTTGGAGCTACAGTGGACTCCAAACATGGGCACTTTCCCTTAACTACACGTGTACTCTGTTTGAACTCGTCGCTCCACCCGCGCCGCTTCACGCTCCATGGTCTCATTCAGCTGCCGCTGATTTAGAAGTGTATTAAAATGGCAATTTTGATCATCAAAAAGACCTTTCTCAGGGAGAATTTAAGAAACGCAGCACAGATGGGCTGGGGAGATAAATAAAATTTCCTGTCACATCAGTTGGGAAATGGTGCTGCGGCGCCCCCAGGGGAGCGAGACCGAGCGCATGCCCCCCACCACCCCCCTTCTGCTGCTTATGCTCCTTTTTTCTCCCTTTTATTGCCATTGCAGTGGAGCAGCTCAGAGCCTCTCCTCCCCGATCCTCCTTCCTTCTGTGCCCGAGAAACTGCTAGCAGCTGCTCGGCACCTCGACGCTCTAGAAAACATCTTGCAGATTATTTTTTATTCCCCCTTAGCAGGTCTGTCTTCAGTACAAATATTGCCATAAAGATAAACAAATGAATAATGACTATGATTTTGTTTTTAATTTACTCCTTTTTGTCGTTTATTCACCTTCACTTATTTGTCAGTACAGGCCTCACTGGTACTTAGCTGGCAATATACTGTAGAATGCGTCTTTTTTATGGTTAATTAATTTAATCATTTTTTAACAATTAATTTTGCCAATGCTTAAACGAAAGCACTGTCTGTGTTGAAGGCTCATTACAACTTGGATATGTATTTATATTTTTTTTAATGAAAAAACATCATCAAAGTGTACACAAATGGTAGAAACACACTCACTCACTCACACACACACACACACACACACACTCAGTTAATCGGATACACGAAACCCAAATTCTTTTTCTTTTGAACCAAAAAAAATCTTATCCATCTAAAAAGTGACTTTCAAACATACACCTTCTTATTGTGCTGTATAAAGATATTTTGGGGGACTGCACTAGCCTTCTCCATCTCATTAAGATCAGCAGTCAAAAACAAAAATGATGTATATATCACACTGGATCAAGTTGTCAATGATGGGACCCCCACCTGCCCCCATCCCCATATAAGCTGTACAATAAAGGACTCTTTCACAGTGCTGAGGGAAAGCCTGACTGCCCTGTACCAGTAGAGGGCAGAACCAGAAACACAGTTCATTTGTATGAACAAGGACGTGTGTGTCCACTGTTCTCTAAGGTCTGTGATGAAACTGAGGAGCATCTCCTCAATGGCTCACCCAGTGGGGGGTGCCGTCCAACACACATTATCAAAGTCAAATGTGTTTCTCATTTGTGTCCCACGGGGTGTTTAGCCTGTGTGTCGACCAGAATGCATTTGAAGTTCTGCCGCTGGCTAATCCACACTCTGCAAAGTGTGTGATTTATGGTGGGAATAGCCAGGTATGCTATGGTACGACTCTGAGATCTGCCTTTGTCTCCCATCTGTGGCCTGCTTTTGATCAGCGAGTCTGGGCCCTGCGGTGTCTGGCGCCTGCACACGTGTGTACTTCATCACACAGGCGGCCTGTGCCCTGGTCCGTGCTGCGGCTGTGCCAGCTCAAGCTGCTTCCAGGTTGTTGGGTCTCAGCTGGGGCGCACCCATATTTGTGCCAAGAGGGGCTGATATCTTGATGCTCCTTCAGAAGGGTCAACAGGGAGATGGAATGTGATCTGTATGAACACAGGTAACTCATGTAACTCAATATACACAGCTCTACGTGCTCGGGAACACCTAAGTGTGGCCCAGCACATCATGCTGCTATTTGTGTCCTGCGTGCAAGGGACGGTGGCAGGCTGTCTTCAGTGCCCATCACTCGTCACAAGTGCTAAATGGACCGTCTGCTTTCACATGGTCTCCATCAAGCCTCTGACTGCAACACAGCAGTTATCTTATTTAGCAGCTTACAGTGTTAAACTGCTTACATTGATTTGGCCATTTATACAGCAGGGTATTTTTATTGCATCAATTCAGGGTAAGTACCTTGATCAAGGGTACTGTTACAAAAGGAGGGGATTTGTATCTGGGTCTGCTGAGTCCAAGGTGTAGTTGTTTTGTTATGGGATGTCAGTTGTCAGTAGTCAGTTGTATGAGTAGGACCCCCCCCCATTTCTGCATCATGTGAGGATGGATTCTGCATATAAATAATTACTGTCTCACAGACACCTGTAACACCAGTTGAGGCGACTGTTAGCAATAACAGTTCAGTAAAAAAATTAAGTGCACATATTGGATAAAATCCAGCACAGCCAGAAGCTTCTGATCTTCTCTTCATAACAGTAATTATATCTCACATATCACATAATCTTTGATATATAACAGACTTGCACTTACAATGGTCAGTAATAAATAAAAAATAAATAATAGTAATAATCATTTTTAAAAAAGAAATGGGCAAAAACTGACAATTTTTTTAATGATTTCCAAGAATTGAGGTATGTGAACAAGCATCTTATAGCTAATCAAAACATGTACAGTATACAGCATCATGTAATGTACAATATACAATATCTGAACAGTACATGTATGACATCATAGCTTGGCGATAGCTTCTGTTGACAGCCATACAAAAACATAGCTTTATGACACAATTGAGCACTTATAGCTCATACTGTAGATGAAAAATTTTATGAAAATATGATGAAAATGCATTAAAATCATTGCACCTGTGTACCTGCATATTATGCATGTGACATCCTAGTGTAACAATTGCATAAGGTGAACATTGCAAGAGAATGTGTGCAACAACATGATGACAGCGCCCCACCCACACAGAGCCAACAACCATCTTCTCGCATCTGTTTGTTCCACAGCACAGAATATGCAAGTATTTAAAAGATGCTATGAACATGCTGTACTTTGGTAAAGAGTGTGTTAAATATTAAACACTAAATTGTTTAATAGTGGTATGGATAATATGCTATACTGTGGCAAACAAATTAAAATAAGTAAAAAACATTGACAAATGTTTGAAAAGCTGTTACTGTATGGTGGACAACACACTTAGAAATAATTATTCTGTCACGAGTACGATCTTACGACCAAAGAACCTTAAGGCCTTGCCTTCGTTCCTTAATCCGGTCATAAGTGAAAGACACTCTGGATTGTTTTTTCATACGGTGGTCATGTTCCTCAGTACAACAGCGCTTTTTCCTGGTAATGTTTATACTCACAGGCATTTTATTTACAGCTCACTGTCTCTTCCATCCTACAAAGCCTGCAGACTCCATGTGCCCTGCACAAGTAAACTATGTACTATACAGACTTCCGTGAACTTTATGGGTAGCAGTCTGAAGGTGAAAAATTATTCAGTGTTCTGCACAGTTCATGGTACCAGTTTTAATTGAATAATAAGTGGTGGAATTTTTTGTGCATATGTTTTAAAACATGCTGATATTATTCCCTTTTTCGGTCTTCATTGATAGAGCAGCTTGGCCCCTGTTAAATACTCTAGCCCTTTGTCTTGATTTGTTCTGTACCTGAAGATACCTGCATTTTCTCTGTATGTTGATGCTACTACTATGCTGTTGTGATTCTCTTCTGTTGCTAAGAAAATTAAGCAAAACATGTTTTCAATTGTTCCCTGCAGTATGAACACTGAAAGAGAGGCGTGGTACACCATCTCACCACTGGGAAACACCACTCCATCTCACACACGCACACACCACTTCTCTTAAATTAATGAGTTGGACGGCTGCCTGGGAGCCTGTTCCCCGCCTTATCTTTAATGGCTGCATTAAAATTACCATAATCAGCCAACATCTGTACCATTCCAAGCGGGTGCAATTTGGCACCCGGAGACGTGGATTTAAATATTTGCACTGCAAGTTTAATGTTGTTTTAATTCATTCTGGCGAGTCGGGCGGAGAGCAGGAAGGCGCCTTGCTTTGAGGGCCGGGCAACAGGAGCCAGTCGTCCCTTTATGCCCAGTCTCACGTCTTTTTACCGCGCTCATCACTTCCCATAGCTCATTGGTCATTTGTTTGTTTGCTGCCGGATGGATAGATGGGCATGGCACTGAACTGGGAGCTCGACGATCAGCGATTTTTATAAATGGCCTTAAATAGCACTGCCAGGGTGCTCTCAAAGGACCAAATGGCACATTAGGGATCATGGATGGAGTATGTTTGTGTTGTTACAAGCAGAACTGCAGCTCACCTCACAGGGCACATGCTTTCACTGGGAAGCCCAAAGTGGTACTATGTAGTTCACTGCATTCCCTGTAAATGAAAGCATCGTGTAGTAAGGAACTGATATGGTCAGACCATTGTTCATGTTTACATCTATTTAGCTGATGCATTTCTCCAAAGCAGCTTAAAATGTTATGATACATACAGTGAATTATCTATGTTTACAGCTGGGCAATTTTTACTGTATTAAAATCAAAGTATGCACCTTGATCAAGGAATTACAGTGGGACATAGGATTTCAACCTGGGTCCTTAGAGTCCAAAGGTGGCAGCTCTAACCAGTATGCCACCTGCTGTTTTTAGGTAATGCTTCATAGCACGTCCACTGTAACAGGGTTTCTTTACAGAGGATTTTTTATTGCTCTTTTATTAACACACACACTCACCTCTTCACTAAATCCAGTTGGGCAAACAGGGAGAATAAATCACAGCCGCTAAGAAAGAGACATCATTTTACACATATTGGCCATCTGGGGATTCTGTGGTCACAACATTCGTCTTTTGGATGAACAGCAGAGTAGGTGTCTTTCGTGCTCTCACTCTGCGCGTGCGTGTGCACAAGATGTGATTATAGTGTACAAGTATGTTAAATGAAATATGTATGTCCATTTTTCTCAGTGTGAGGTTTATCTAAGAGTTCCTCTCTGTCACAGGAGTACAACATCCATGGCTGGTGGGTGGGGAAACTCAATGGCAACATCGGGATCGTTCCCAAGGACTTCCTGCAGCCGGCCTACATCCTGTGAACGTACCACGGTATGCAGCCCCACCAGCCACAGTCTTTCAAGTAGTCTGTGGTTCTTGCTGTTACTTGAGAAATACAGTCAGCTTACAAGCGCAGTTGGATCCAGAAATCTGTTCAAAACTCAATTCATTAATAAAGTCAACCATTATGTCATAATGAAAAACTATGATACAGATAACAATAAAAATATGGTAAAATATTAATAATACAATCCCTCATTTCAAACAGTACATAATATAGCAATCGCTTGGTCCCCGAATCTAATTTGTCCCTGAAATTGCATCAGATACCCAATTTTTCAGATACCAGGTGTCAATCACCCATTATTTTAAATGAGGGTAAATAAATAATGTGCTCCCAGTCCATCGGAAAACACCTATAAAACTATCAGCTCATGACTATCATTTCAAATAATTATATCATGACTTCAGCCTGATTAGAAAATACTTGTTGTCATTAATTTGCATGTTTACACCACATGGTGCAGTATGTACAATACAGGGCATGTCACATGTTAGTTCCCCCCAGTGCTACTGCGTTACATATGAGACGTGAGAAGGCACATGCGTGGGGTTTGCAGCGGGAGTTCAGTTACAAGATTTTTAACAAAGGGAATAAAGATGGGTGTCAAAGCAACCTGCTGCATCCACCTTTGTTTATCACAACAACTGGCATTTAAAAAATTAGATTTATCTAAAAAATAAATGTGCTGACGTGGTGCAAATGTGTACAGACAAAGCGGAACAGGTGGAAACAGCTGATAACACCCATGTACCTTGCATCTGGCTCCAGATCAATTTGTAACAATACATAAGAGAGTTTATTACAATACATATGGGATTAATTTATTGTACTCTATTTGCAGATTTTTACATTTATTTTTTTAGTTGTGTTTCAATTTTTTTTATGGATCACCTTTGGATAAAAATTCATTATAGCAAAAGTTTCCATTCAGACAGCAGTATATAGGTGTTGTACATGGAGCTACATATTAGTTAGAACTAGTTAAAGCTAACTAAAAATAGAAATATCTCCACATGTTGCTATTGAATGCTGCCCCTTCCTCATCTTGTTATTGATCACTGACCCTCACGAACAACTGACATGAGTTGTAAACACTCGCAGTTGAATTAATATGGTCCTGCAGTCCTGTTTTCTTCAGCTGGACTTCACTACCAATTAATGTCTGTTTGCAGAAACACAGGGGATGTTCACCCTGCAACACATTTTTGAAAAAAGCCAAATAAAGAAAATAGAATTAAAAATAAAAGAACTGAATAAAAGAAGAATAAAAAGAATAAAAGAAAATTTCGAACTTTAATGTGTGCAACATGCGGGTGTATTTACTGTTCCATTTGTCCAGTTGGTTTTTTTTAGTTCAGCACTGAAATGGGAATGTGGTCTCACGTGAGGCAGCTGACCTGAATCAACTGTTCACTGCACCACCTAGAGGCTGAAAACAGGACTGCATATGATGCTACGAACCGACTAGTTGTCACTAGCATCAGTTATTTGAGAGGAAAAAGTAAACCGTCATATTTGTGACACTGAAAGCTGGTCAATCATGTACACATGTAATAGTTTATTGATTTTGTTAAAAACATGTGAAGGTAGAAATAAACTGCTACACACAGTCACACAGTGCCGTGGGGTACGAATGACTTGTTTTTTTCTGCCCAGGACTCAGGGACGAGGAAGACTGGATGTGATATTCCCCAGTATTCTACACAAAACACTTCAATATAAACTGAGAACTTTTTTGCCTGTTACACGACCAGTTTTTTTTTTTTTTTTTTGCTCGTCTTCTGCTGGGGATGTTTTTTAGATGGTTAATCGGTAAAGGATCTTGACATGTATGATGTTAAATGAGATTTATGAAATAGATTTCCTTGACTAAAAAAAATTTACTCCAGTACAGTTTTATGATGTGTATGTCTATGTATTACTGCCAAACTATGGACAAGTACATTTTTCTCTATCGGGGAAATGATCCTGAGAAATTAAAAAGAAACAGCAAACAAAATTGTCTTCTTTAGTTTGTTTTTAATGTCTGGTCCTTTCCAAAGCGTGACATGAATAAGTGCAACAAGAATAAAGCCCGGAGCTTCAATCCTTGAAAAAAAAAAAAAATCATGTTTTCATAAAAGCCACCAGGTGTCAGAAATGTTCTGTAACACAGGTCTGTTTGTATCAATCGCTCTGTGTGTGTGTGTGTGTGTGTGTGTGCGCTCCAAAAGGCTGCAGAATAATTGTACAGAATGCACACATGTACCTTTGTTATAATGAAAAATATATGTCAGATACCATTCTAAGTTTACTTATGATATTGCCAGCTAGCTGGCACCTTATTTGCTGCAGTACTGCACAGCTTCGTAGTAGTAATATGGTGCAACATTCCACACTAAACAGAACAACAGGGTATAATAGAACATAGTACCACACACTGTCTAACAAGATGAGGGACAGTTTCTTCTTCATTCAACACCAACATAATGCATGTTGTCACAAGCCCTTATCAAAAGAGCCCAAACAATTGCACAATAAACCATGCTGAAAATAAAATTTACAGTTGTATGTATCACTACGTAACATTATAATATTCTGAGGTTTAAACATTTCGCAATTATATGTAAGCTTCAGGTATTACATTTACATTTATTAATCTTGGAGCTGCTTTCTCCAGAGTGACATACAATTCGGAGTGAGCAACAGCACATTTTACCAACAGATACAGATGTGTAATTCTCAAAGTACAGCAACTTAGTCCAACTGTTTTTATTACACCAGGGTTCAACAAATAATATATTTGTCTTGTTACATCACACTTTAATTGTGAATTGGTTATTAAAACTGAAATGTTACGTTGCGTCAGAATAATGAAACAGGGTCATTAACAGTACATCTCTGAAGAAGCTCATCTGCTGCTGAGCAACTGAGGAGTGATTGGGCTATTTACTCCAAGATCAGTAAAGTCATCACCCAACCATTCACCCATCTATTTATTTGCGCCTCCAGCTCCACCCATGTTCAGCTGGGGACACACAGCCACCTGCATTAGCATGTGGACTAAGTGACAGAAAATTTGCAGAAAACTGTGAGAACACAACACTGTATGCGCACTGTTAGTCACTTGGCCTGTTGACGGGTTACAAGAAGCAGTTCCAATCTTTAGTTTGAATTCCAGAGCAAGCACTCACCCTGTTCTGCCCCCTAGTGTATCGGGGTCTGTGGCTGTTAGCAACAGTCCTGGTCCTCCTTCAACCAAGACTTAATAGACACGGTGCTGCTGTGAAGCACAAATTTTACAAATAACAACTGGACAGAAAATTCCCGTAAACATAGAAAGTTTTCTGATCTGTAATGATGTGGGTTCAAGGTGAGAATCAGGTGTGTTTGCATACCCCACATGAAAGGAAACATGTAAAACATGACACAAAGCAAATTTTACAAGCAGTGTTTCACTTTTCATCGTGACCAAAACAAGCAGCTAATTTTCTGACTGCATGAAGAAGGTCCCATCCTGTTGCTTTGCAAATTTTCAGTCATGTTGCAATACCAGATAGTTATTTCCTGACCAGACAACTTCAGTAAAGCACAAAGCTGCTAGACAAATGAAACACCTGTATTGCACCCCCCACACCTCATTTACTGAACATTGGAGCAGAAATGTAATACAGGAAATGTATCAATAAAATGAAGGTATTTATTAATTGTGGAGCTACTTTCTCCAGAGTGACATACAACTCGGAGTGAACAACTCATTTGCAGATGGTACTACAATAGAGCCACATCACAAAGGGGTACACAGGACTAATGTATGGACTGTGCATGATGACTTTATTCTAGAATGTTCTCGTGTTGTGCATCCAAACCAGTATTACAGGCCAACATGGAGGCCCATGGATGTTGGTGGTCAGTGGAAATTACTCAGGCAGACAGCATTCCAACTGGAGTGTGAAGAACACTGGAGGTCAGTGTCACCTAACCAGGCTGACCTGGACACCAAAACAGAGCTGAATCCATTTGAAGGATAGGAGTTTCCCCTATCAAAAAAAAAAATCAGTGACTGTTGTGCATAATGTATTTACAGTCAACGTGTGACACTTAGTGCATCATAAATATAACAGCACAAAAAAGGAACACGATTAAATGTCAATAATGGGAAAATTATTTTGATGTATTCTTGTCCACAATGTCATTGATCAGCAACTATACACCTTTTTTCCCTGCTTTTACCCATCTCACTTCCTGCTTACCTACTTTAATTCCCTCAACTTCTCAGCCAGAGTGTAATGGCTGGAATGAATACCATGGTAATGGACGTTCTGCTTGTGTGTGACTGTCAGGACTTCCAGCCAGAAAGTTTGCATTTTTAAGAAACCAAAGTCACCAGCACTTTTTGCAGTCATGTTCATTCAGCACAATAGGGAGTGAAAAATGAGTCGACAGCAAAGACAACAAATCGCTAACCAAGCTGAACATTGAGTTTGTTCTCCTGCACATCCTTCTCCCTCTTTCCTCACAGGATTTAGCACCACAGAGTAAAGTCCCTAGATTGCTGTATTTGTCCAGCTGGGCTAAAAGTGCCAGCAGGTGACGTGAACTATCCACTAGCAGGTGCCAGCAGGGGGTTCCGTTACTGTGACCAACAGCTCCCAAGAATGAGTGTCACATTCTTTCATAACTCACACACTAGCAGTCAAGACTGATAAGGGTTCAAATACATTTTATTTCACAAGGTAAAGTGCAAGTCAAGTTTCTAAATGTTGCTCAGCAAACCCAGGAACTGCAGATGGTCAATGATATACTGACCAATTAAAAGCCCTTGTACATCCAGATAAAATTCTAAATTAAAAGGAAAGCAATTTACAAACAGCTAACTTTCACCATTTCACATTTAGCAGAACATGATTTAGGCAGCAATGGGGGCTTTGTTAAAATGTACAATGCAAAAAGAGTTTGAGAAATACAACATATTTATCCTTAATACCCACATTTAAAATGACACCAAAAACCACATATGAAAGCTAGGTAAAACACCCAACCAGTGCAGATTAGTGTTACACCTGTCAGTATGGCCAAAGTGGCAGTGTTACTGCCTCTAAGGGCGGTGAAACACAGTAAACCCTCTTACAGGGGGCAGGTTGGAAACCTTCCACTCATTCATAAAGTAAAACAAATCAAACTCAAATGACATAAACTAAACGGGATCATCTGGGCTTCACCAGTTCCCTCATACAAGCTAAATACAAGTATGTACAGTGAACAACACAAAATCTGAGGACATTTTGAACTAACGCAGCTCTGCCGAGCGAATTCTTTGGGCTCATAATCAAAACAGCTCATGTAAACGCAGATGCCAAAATGTCTAATGGAGAGCATTCTGGGATGTGTACCTGTGGCCACACTGCTGCACTCAACTGCTCTGCCTTCTACTTCCATTCTCACATGCAGATGTGCAAAACTAATACATTTTTCAGCTCTACAGCCAAAAGAAAACAATGTTGAGCATTTTCATCTAGTTTCTCTCCCAGTTCCAGCTGTAAAGACGTTAAAAGCTAGATGCACTTTAGCACTCATTCAGTAAAAGCAGTGTAAAACAGACACTGTGCCAACATGAGTGTCATTCATCAGCAGAGAAAAGGTGCCTGACTGGAGTTTCGTAAGGCAGAGCGAGTCAGTAGTGACTGTTGGAAGTAGCTGCAGTGTCAGTGTGTGTAATGTTGCAGACAGCGCCACATCCTCTCACACCCACTCTCACTCGCCTGTCCTCTTTGCTCAATCAGTGAAAATGGAAATGTTGTGCAAATTGTAGAAAAGCTCAGTAGGTCTCCTGTTGTTGGCCATGGACCTCACCCGCATCGACTTCACACCGGTGTGCGTTGTCCTCCAAACAGACCTTGGCGTCACCTGCTGGAGGCAGAAGTGGACCCCCAGCACCATCCTTCTCACCATGCTCTACAGCAGTGCCAGCTTCACGGGCAACAAACACAATGAAATCATCGTTTATCACACTGCTCGCAGGCACTTCCTGTGGGTCTGCTTCACAGGTCATGAAGGAGTTGGTGCTGCTGGAGTCCCCAGTGTGGCTGTTGGTCATGGAAGTATCCCTCTCATCACACGCGTCTGCATCACTGGCCTCCTCCTGGTGCACGACAGCCTCACCATTCACACAATGTGGAGCAGCGATGCAAGGGCTGGGGCTGAACATAAATTCCGGACAGAGAGAATGTGTCAAAATCACCAAAACCTTGTCAGTCCAGTGCACAACACAGGCTACGGCTCAAACACTGGAACCATGTTTTCAGTACACTGCTGTGCCAAAAGAAGCAACTGCAGCAGCAGTATCTATTCATGAATAAAATTGTAAAAGGACAAAAGTCACCCCTCTGCATCAAATCAAGAGAAGACTTTTCTGGCACTTTCTGCCCATTCACTGTAACTTACCTGTCCACTGATTCATACAAAATGGGCAAGATGCTGTGACCAAAGGCACTGCCCTGTTCCTCCTGGGCCCAGCCGCGGTTGGAGGAGGCATATGAGAGGATGGCCTCTGTCACAGTGTAGGGTGTCAGTCCCTGCACACAGTCCTCGATGTGGCTCAGGGGCAGCTGAGTCTGTAAGAAGAGGTGCAGCTGGCTGTCCGACAGACACACGGTCATGTTCAGCACCCTGCACTCAAACACAAACCACAACACAACCTTTTATTGCCATCATTATGTTTCCTGTCAGAGGTGACTTATAATGTCAGAGAATTGTAAGTTATTTTTCTCTCAGGAATATTTCAATAAAAGCAGTAATAGCACAATTCATCATTCGCCATTCCGTCAAGAAAAATAAAGATATAAATAATAGTCTGACATTTATCTCAGACTTACTTTAAACTGACAGAATATATAACCATCTTTCATCATACGCACATCCATCTTTTTGTGAAACAATTTTTTGCAGCGTTTCATGGCTATCTTTTTGATGTTCCCTTTTGTTAATTAAGAAAAAAAACTCTTTTTTTCAGTGGCATCACATGTACACAGTATCATACTGGCTGGGAAAATCTGAATACACACATGCACACAACCAGTAAGGTCTGCCTACTTATATTTTTTCTTGAACCTTGAGTGACTACCTTCTCCTTCAACATGTCTACTGCCCTCACATCAGGTTACATACACACACAGACAGTGTTTAAAAGTGCCTAAAATGGATCGATCAGCAAAGGTCAAATGGTAGCTTATACAGACATTTGGTTTTATGGATTAATACAAGTTAATTATAATTATCTATCGTGTATAAGTGTGTCATGTTTACTGATATGGATAAAATGATATTAACTTGTCCAAAAAGCGCTGAAGGCCCTTCCTTCGTCTTTCTAGGAAATCTTCGTTATTGAACGAGAAGAACGGGGTC
Source organism: Arapaima gigas (assembly GCA_900497675.1). Classification (NCBI taxonomy): domain Eukaryota; kingdom Metazoa; phylum Chordata; class Actinopteri; order Osteoglossiformes; family Osteoglossidae; genus Arapaima; species Arapaima gigas. Next base: position 1,147,383 of record UFQX01000035.1, read on the forward strand.
TTGCTGGGCAGCTCTGGGATTGGTCTGCAACAAACAAGAGGACGCTAAGAAATGGCAGCATGTCAACACTCAACAATTTTGGTGTCCTCAACATTTAAGGCTTAAAGACTAGTATTAATGCAGGATCCATTCTCCTAATTTACACGTATTCATTTAGCTTTTCTCTAATCACTGTGCCACATTTAGCTACCACCTTTATCAAAGGCAAATTATGAATGATAAGCACTATAATAAATTCCACGCAAAGATGGACAAAACATGCAAACTCCACATAGAATAAGGGGAAATCAAACACACCCCCCCTCTCACCATGCAGGTGCTGTGAGACAATGCACTTCACCATATCAGTCTGTATTTATGTTTATTCTTTACTCTGTCTTGCGCTCAGTTTGGCACCAATAAATATTTGAGGTGAAAGATTTGTTTATCTGGCATTTTTTATGATGAAAATTAGTCCACATTTCTGTAGAGCAGTTAATATATGTAGACACTTAGTGCCAATTAATGTCAGTACTGCACAACATTGCAGCTTAGACCATCGGTGTGACAAATGTACCACAGGACCAAAAATACACATTTTTCTGCAACTGTTGGCAATTCTTGCTGAACTGCAGCTACTCTGTAAAAGTAGAGAACATAACAGAAGTGGCACAGATGCAGGATACTATAATTATCAATTTGCTTTGAGATCTGAAATATCAGCTGTAATTGCAACTGCAAACAAAGGTGAGCACAGCACTTACACTAAGCCAGCATTCTTCTGCAGTTTCTTCTTCAGCCACACAAACTCACTGTAACGACGGCGCACACAAGATGTCTTGGCTGTGAATGCCATGCTGTTAGTCTGAAAGAAAAAAAAATGTAACAAGGTTTCATAAGGTGTTTCACTGTGTATGTTTCACATCTATGTTTTCACATCACTTATTCCTTTTTCATAGTTTCAAGAGCAGCTGTGTGTGGTGCTGTGACCACGTGGAAACGTCCAGCACTGAAGCGCCAGGTGGGTAATTTTGGAAAGCGTTTCTAGCATAACTTGCTGCAGCCCTCTTGAGATCACCCTCATGTCATGGTGATAAATTATTACTGTTTGAATCTTAAAATTGTAACACAAATATAGCTGCATACAGCAGCTGTGAAGGCATTCTACATAAAGGATAGCAAACTGTGGGTGCAGTGTAACAGTGTCATGAGCGCAGCACCAAATAGCTGCTCTATCAAACTCAGAGACAGAAGGAGCTGCCACCTGGTTTGTAGCCTAACAGTTAACTATAACTGTCACCTTAGAATAGAAAAAAAATCTCCATTACACCATTCCTTCCTGTATGATAATTCCTTGGACTTTTGTGCAGAAAGTACCTTTGCAGCACTGTGTGTCATCTAGTGAAACAAAGACACTATAAAAATAAAATAAATTGACTTTACATTGATATTTATTTGGCTTATAGTTAAAACCAATTTATCTTCACTGTAAAATGATTTTAGAAGCTGCTTTTAACATTTTTATGCTTTTCCCCTCACCTGCATAAAGTAATGCAAGAAGTAATACAATAAAGAGTTATATTGAGATATGGAGTAGAACTGCGCAACAAGGCTAGCCTTGTGCTCTAAAAGAGGTAAACACCATCCTTAGGGTCCTAATCAGTGCACAATTGATAGTGTGGTAAAACTTTTCATAGACATTACTATATAAGAGAATGTCATGAGCAATTTCTGCATAATTTAAACTCAGTCACACATGAAAAGGTTTTCAGGTTTTTTGTTAAATCAAGAGAAGAGATCCACAATTGATTAAAACAGCAACTAGTCATGTTAAGTTGGAAGTGTGCTAGATATTGGAAAAGCTGAATTGCACAAACCCACGTGGTTTCTTGGACTGTTGAAACCAAACTCAGTATCAACATCCTAACTTTTGACGAGCTGTATCTCCTGAACAGCCTGAAGAGGTTGACAATCTCAGTGCAGAAAAGGCAGTTTATTTGTTCCACTCACATGTCAATATTTAAAGGATGTACCTTTGAAATCAAAAGGAGTAAAGTTCAGAGAGATTGATTTCTTATGATATGCCCAAATATTCCATCAAATTAAGTGTACTTTGTGGGATGTTGTGAAAGCCAGATGAAAGTGGGCTGTGCAGTACACTGAAGATATTTCTAGCATCACAACAGCATATTTTCATTGTTGCTTACATTGTTCTAGTATCCAGAATACAGGCAGAAGCCTAAAGTAAGGTTTAAAGCAAGGTACTCACATGAAGGAATATTTTAAAATCCACATATGAGTTCCAAAAGCCTTCATTCTGAACCCGAGGGTCCTGAACCCGCACAGCAATAAACTCCTGCAAAGATAATCCAGCTGGTAAAATAGCCCAAATCTTACAGGTATATGTACACTAAATAGTGTAGCCAATATCTCAAAATATGGTTCCTATTCGATTAAGACACTTTTGTTTTAAGCAGCCTTTCAGGATCTCATTCTGATCAAGATAAGCAATTTTCATGAGGTTAAAATGATTCAATCAGTAAAATTATAAATAAAAATGTATATGTTAGTACAGACTGAATTCAGAGAAGATTTGTCTGTGCTGAATTTGAAGTTTGATTTCAAAGTGAATTGGCAAAGCATGGCACACACTGGCAAAAAAGCTGTTATACACCCTAAGTGATAAACTAAGAATGCTTCACAAGTGCTTCATTGACTTATGTCAGCTGTACACTGCAACCTAAAGTAATATTACAGAAAATACATTTTCACAGTACTTAATGAAATGAACACTGAAAATTGTCAAAAAAAATCATATCCATTTGTTACCAAAACCAGATCAAAGTGGTTACAGCAGATATTATTTATGCAGAAGTCTTGTCCAATTCAAGAATATTTTGAACAAAATTCACTATGCACAAGATCTCAAGCAAAGAGCACAGAGTCTTCCATTGGTCTATAATTAGAACCATTAAAAGTGAAAAACCATTAACAACAAGGAGAAAGTGGTCTGTAAAATGACATGTACATAAGTCAGAGCTGTTAAAAAAGAAGTAGACCCAGTTATCTTACGTCTTGCTCCTGGTTTTTGATCATCCTACCAAGCATTGAACTCCAAACAGGACATCTGCGAGAAAAGGGGAAATGTTATGACTCAAAGTACACCCACGACCCCCAAGACACACTTACTCATGTTCATGTGACAGTCAACAAGCAAACGAACCAGTAAACAAATGAACAAAGATTTCAGATCGTCATCAAAACAAAGCCTTTACAGTATAACAGTGAAAATGAAGGGAGCGTTTTTCATTTTGTAAATAAATTATCAGCAACAAAGAATCACTGGTTGAATTACACAGCGCATGTAAGAAGAAAATGTGTAAGTTGAAGTTTTAATGCTGAAAAACCAGTAAGGCCACAGTTCTAATTGTCACGCAATATGACACAGACCTACAAATAGCACCCGTAGTAATAATAATACTGATACTGGTCAAAACTGATCTGGAAATTACCCACAACACACAGCAGTACTGGGAGGAGGACATTGGGCACATTCCGCTCACAATTTTACACCGCAACTGAAGTGAGGTGGTGTGAACAGCCCTTCTAATGTTAGCCACCAATGACATTTGCGTTACACTATAAAAATACTTTTTTTATCTTATTTGAACGCTAACTATAATAATGCAAAAAACAACCTGCTACGGCAGTTCTGATCCATCACCGATGAGAACCACACCACCGACACGGCGACGAACAAACAACTCCCAATATAACAACCGTAATAATAATAATAATAATGATGATGATGATGATGGTGATGAGAGCGTAAAAAAAGCTGTATTAATTCTATAAACCTTAACACAGATGTTCCAACGGCGCGAGCCAACTCATCGCTTACCTTCGCGTGTTCGACGACTGTACGTTACGACAGACGCACTCCTCTATATCTCACATAAATGCGTTTTATAAGCGTTAAGGAGCTAAATAAAATGTCACTTTTAAATGAAATACAAGAAAACTTCAGCAAACACCGAACTCTACAAACGAGCCTTTCTGCTGGCCCCAACTACGACGTTCTAGAGGTTGTGGACGGTGTTTCCGGATTGAGGAACTTTGGGAAATGTGGTTTTTCTACTGCGGAGGGGACCCGCATGTCATACGTACTGACACTTAGTCACTGTACATATATACACTGACTCTTTATTTTCGAAGATAAGACCGTTTTTCAGTTTAATGCTTTATTTGTGTTTTTAACTTTAGTTTAAATGTTTGATTAGAGTGAATGTGACATGCATTTATGTGCTCAGCTAAAAGCTGACGGTAAAACGCACCTAAACAGCGTCAACAAAGCGTTAAGCAAAGTAAAGCAATGCAATGCAATGCAATGCGAGAGCAAAGTAATTAGAATGTTGCATTTTTATATTGATCTAACATTCACTTACTTATATATATACAGTACTGTGCAAAAGTCTTAGGCACCAGTGGAAAAAATGCTATAAAGCGAGGATGGTTCCAAAAATAATGCCGTGAATACCTATTAATCAATAAACCTTCTAAAAAGTGCAGTAGATAATAAAACCTCAATCAGATCAATATTTGGTGGGACCACCCTTTGCCTTTAAAACACCATCAATTCTCTTATGCAAACTTGCATGCAGTTTAAGGTAGAGGTTGGTAGGTTCTTCCAAACATTTTGAGGAACTGGCCACAGTTCTTCTGCAGACTTTGACTGTCTCTGCATGTCCTCCCAGACTGACTTGATCATGTTGAGACCAGGGCTCTGTGGGGACCATACCGTCTGTTGCAGGATTCCTTCTTTTTGCTCAAGATAGTTGTGTATGACTGGGATTGGGTGTTTGAGGTCATTCTCAGGCTGCAGAATGAATTTGGGACCAATCAGAAACCCCCCTGATGGTAGATAAGAATCTACCTGCACTTCTCAACAGACAATGAAGTTGCATGCCTAAGACTTTTGCACAGTACTCTGTGTGTGTGTGTGTGTGTGTGTGTGTGTGTTGTTATTATTATTACAATTATTAAGAATAATGAATAATATAATGCTGTCACTATTTTTAAAGCACACATAAAAAATCTGTGCATTTGTTCAAAATTAAGTTAAAAAATTTACAAAAACAAAAAACACCTTGTAGAGAGAAGATAAATTACATATTGTATGTATTATTTTTTAATTAGTTAACTACCATTGCCGGTAAATACAATACGATAATTCTCTACTATAAACAATCAACTGTTTTCTTATCATCCATTTCAAAACTGGGCTTAGATATAACATTTAACCATGGGTGATACTAAAGGTTTGTACATGTAATGAAAAAATATCAAAATATCTGCTTTACATACTTATAACATGCAGACAACTCAGTAATGTATCTTTTTCAATTTCTACTGCCAGTTTAATTTGATTTTCAAAAACATTGTAGTGTTTTTTTCTTAGTTTTTGTTGTATAAAAGTTTATTTAACATGTTGGAGTGTCAAATGCAGCCTGAAAACACTTGAGTTATTTTTGATTTTAGGCCACGAACACTTGGGAATATCCCAGGAATGCAGCAGTGACTGCTTGGAGTGATATATCATTTTAAGCAAAAAAGACAGGGACCAACAGGTGTAAACTATGATCAGTTGCTTTAAATGCTGGTCCTAGATCCAAGAAAGGAAATGTGATTAGATAGATAAAAAATAAATAACAAAGCCAGTACTGTAACTTCTTTCATGAGTGCACTAAATTTTAGGAAGAAAGGGATATGAGAATCAAGAGAACATTATGTACAAAGCAGGTAGACGGGGTAGCTTTGACCTTTATTAATATATTCCGGATTCATTGTAAACAGTGGTCATTTCAAAAAATGAAGAACACCATGAAGGACACTAGCGATTGAGAGAGCAGCATTTCTTCAAGTTGGAGAAGAAATAAGTGCAGTAAAATAGGTCATAACACAGAAAAACCAATTCATTCCAGTACACAGCAGTTATGCACACAGCATAGTTTGATTCAGATCATTTTTAAATGACATGGAATGACAATTGCTACTTGGAACACCTGTTGTTGGAGATTAAAATTCAAATCAAACTTAAAGATCAATGAAATATGATGGGAGTATTTAAAAGAACTGAACCTTTGTAGACATGAATTGGCATATTGGGCAATTACTACATAAAATGTTTGGGGCAGAGCCAGCATTCTGGATGTGACATTGTCATTCAAAAGGTCTCAGTTAAGCAAGTTAAGCACAGAATTTGCATGTTTTCTTGAAACTTCAATAGGGAAGAAATTTATGAGCCGTACTAGATACTTTCTAAAACCTCAGTGCCTTTAAGTCTAATGCATCAGTGTGAGAATTTGGCTGAGTGTGGTTATTAAAAGTGTTGGTAAAAACCAGCCCTATGGATGTGACAACATAAAGATTGGTTGTTAAACTGCAGAACAATTAACATGGACAAAAGAGGTGCCCATAAGCCAGACACTTACAAACCCATTGATTGCTACCTTAGCCAATACACATTTTCACGGTAGATATTTCAACTGATCGTTAAGTATTATATAGCAAAACAAATATGTTGAAAAAAACAGCCTAAAAACTATTTCCTTAGGCATAATGATTGGAAAAAACTATTACAGTAGTTTACATACCCACTTGAATGTTCCCTTAAATATTAAGGTACAGTATAGCTAATAAGCAAGTGCCCCACAATTTTCCTTGCTTCCTGTAAGCTTAAACCACTTTGCAGTACTGAAAACAGTCCAATTTCTACTGTCCAGCAAGGAGCATACTTAGTGGCTGCATTGAAGGAGAAAAAAAGTGTATTTTCCTCTATTTATGATTGACATATGAAGATGGCTTGTTTGCTCATCTTAGTCACTTCAATACAACTACTATCTTGCCTTTACCAGTATTTCAGTAAGCAAAAACTTCACTGTAATATATTTTAATCATGCTTATTCTCAAATATTACTAAATGGTAAGATTTGTCATAATACAGACAAAATAATACCTGAGAAACTATTTGTTAATATTATAGAAACCCAATGAAAGATTTGTGCAGTCTGGTACCTCATATAACACGATTTTAACAATTTTTCTTCAATAACTGTATGAACGACACACTAAATTTCCTTAAAATGTCACAAGATTAAAAATGTAACATTTTTAACCATCATCTTTATAGGCAACATCACTGAATGGTGTGGAAAAAACAAATCCTGTGAAACATTTCATTTCTTGAGAAAACACCTGAAATTCAAGCAATTCACTGAGTCCAAAATGAAAATAAAAACCTTTATTAATGATTAAAAGAACAATCCCAGATTGCCAGAAAACATTTCAAAGTAAACCAGAAAAAAAAATGTAAAACCAAAATCAAACCATGGGAACTGTTTCATGAAAACAAAGATTTAGTGATTAAGTTATTTAACACAGAAGTATTTACATTACATACAACACAAATGGTAATGTGTGAACTGGGGGGCTAAAGACAAGCGCTTTGGGAAATAAACGAAAGACATGACAGTTAAAGTTGAGCATTTCAGATGTTGGTTTTTGCATTTTTGGTAACAAAAAAAACCATTTTGTATTCTTATAGTCTGTTTTATATGCTTTGTTTTCCCTTATATGAACACAAAAATACCGTTTCCTGCAGGGCTTATTTACACCTCAAACTGAAAACAAAATGGATCCCAACTGATCTGTGGTTGGTGATAATGATTTATGAATTTATATATAGTTAAAGCAAACACTTTGTTCTTACACGTGCTAAAGTCTTCTTTTTCTAAGCTTATTTTTGTGTTTCCTTAAAGTGAGTATGACAGTAAAACCTCCGTAGTACTGTTGCAAAAAGCTGTTACTGACAACGAAAGCAGCCTCGACTTGAACAGCCGCAGTTAAACTGATACTGATCAAACGTTTCACACTGATTGGGCAGCTTCCACCAATGTCCAACTTAGAATACAACCTGGAATGGAAACATAGTACACAGTAAAGCTCATCAGCACAGAAACAGTCCTGCTGGGGCATCCTCCAATAAAGTACAGCACTGTGAACACAAGTTCACAGTTAACCATTGTAAATGAGACTTGTGGTATTCGGGTACAAGGAAATACAAAAATGGATTTGAGCCGTTGTGTTTGAAACAACAGATCTGCTCTCAATCAGAACAAGCACTTAGGAAATCTTAATGCCTGTTCCCAGCTGGTATGCTACTTAATCTGTTCAACCAGTAAAATTAACATTGGACATGTTCATTTAGGGACACGCAGCTTGTTGCAAAGAAACACAATATTCATAAGAGACAGTGTTTTGAAAATAACTACTCAAATTAATCTCAGGTTTCTCCTGTCAACTCACAAACTTGTTTTACTATAAGAAATATCTGGCATTTCAAAACAAAGTCCTCTTCATTCTCTTCCATGGCATTTATTTTATGGTGCATAGACTCACTTGGGAAAGGACAGTTGCAAGACACAAAGACTGATCAAGGTTCACAACAAACAGGTAACGTAAGGCACAGGGCTCCATGCCCCACATGCTGGCTGCGTGGGAGATGGAGATGGTACATGGTTCTAAACTGGCTTCTATCCTACTTAGTAAAGGTGCTGCTGTCACACCAGCTGGACAACAACGCAGGACAGGGTACTACACTTCAACATGTAGGACCAAAGTGCTCCAGCCAGCCATTTCATTATCGTTATGTGGAAGGAATTCAATACACATCTTCCCAATATTAGTCTAAAGCACAGCTCAACTTTCTGATGGGTATATGCGATATTGTGTAAGATGGTCTGAGGGCTGCATTTGCCAGTGAAACTGGCAAGTAAGCAGTAAAGAGACAGTAGAGAAAGTGCAGTTCCTCAGGCAAAGAACTGGCAGACAGACAGTGTGGTGACACAGCCAAGCTGTTTACAGACAATTACAAAGGTTTTTTTTTTTTTTTTGAATTAATTAATTTATTTTTTTTTAATCTGTAATGCATCATGTGCTTCCTCATGTGTGTCCTCCAATCCTTGGTCTCCATCACACAGATTCACTTTCCTCAGTCCTGGTCGTCCTCGAACCCATCTACATCTGTACTGAAAGACTGGAGTTCCTCAGTATGAAGGAGCACACCACCACCAGCGATCTGTTGTTTTTGCAGTGCTAGCTAGTGTGGAACAACCGCAGGATAGTTCATTTTCTGTCATTTTTATTTATTGAGAAGAACACCATACAACCTTTGGTGACTACTGGCTGTGTCTCCGGAGAGATCACTATTCCAATTTGGCTTGAAGCCCAGTCCAAAGGCTTCCTCTGAGCTTTCCTTATGGGTGTGGACGTCCATTCATCAGCTACCCAGGATTCTCGTGTACAACGTTCTCCCAACATGTTCCAAAATGCCAGTGTTGCAGCTCACCCTGTTACAAATCTGACCGTTTTCAGTTTATTTTCTACATGACCCGTGGACAGTATTTTCTTCTTATCCAACACCTTCCTTTTTCCACCACAACCGACTGCTACAGAACCCAAAGATTTGCTGTCAAACCATTCCTTTAACTTTTGCTTCCATTTGTTTACTTGCTTGCATTTTCCTTTGTTCACATTGCTTCTCAAAAACAATTTAAAAAAATCAATACTAAACAAGCACTTGTGCTTTGCAGTTGTTTCCTGTTAAGAAAGTAGTGGAACCAAAAAGGAAAAGGAAAAACTATAGCAGGAAAAGCAGTCACATTCCTTACTCTTTTTTTTCTGCCACCAGTCTCAAAGAAAATAAAGACTTTGTTCACCTCCATCAAACATATTTGCTCTTTATGCAAAGTCCTAAAAGTACTTTCACTTTTTCTTGTCTTTCTGCTTTTTGTCAGCTTTGCGTGTCTGCTCTGGCACCAGGCTGCGGGGCATCACAAGGACGCTACCATCGGGACCGTACTGCAGGGAGTACTCGCTTGCAGGGTACGGCCTGCCATCCTCGTCACGCAGCTGGTTTAGCACCTCGTGGTAAAGGCTGTGCACTTTTTGCTTCATCTGCCGAATTGAGCGCACATACTCCATCTTTTCCTTCAGCAGTCTGGTCTTGTTGCGGCGAAGCTCCTCCACATCCTGCTCCAGGTTCAGGATTGTGTCCAACTTGCGTTTGCGGCAGTTTTGTGCTGCCATCTTATTCTTGCCACGGCGTCGAATATCTCGAATAAGGGCCAGCTGAGCCTCACTTAAGTGATGTTTGGCAAGTAGCTCATTGAACTCTTCCACAGGCAGATTGATGATCTTGTCATTGGAAAAGGGTATCTTCATGGCACGGGCCCGGCGCTCATCACGGCTCGACTGTTTTTCCAGGAAGTCCTGTGAAGGTTGAACCTTAGCCTGCTGCTGCTTGTCACGTCCTGGCTTCTTGCCAGTGTTAAGAGGCTTCAGATGCTCATTGTCTGAAGAGGATGAAAGTGGCAGGTTGTATGTGTGGTTGTGGCTGATGTTCTCCAGCTGTGGTAGGTGTTGGAACTGGGAGAGGTCCTGGTAGCTCATGCGGCAAAACTTGCTATATTCAGGCTGATAGCCTCCAACAGCACCCTCCTCCTGCTCCAAAACTGGCTCCGAGTCAGTGCTGTAGCCCACAGCGCCTTCCTCTGAGAACGTGGCGCATGTTGATGAGGAGGATGAGGAGGAACTGGATGAACAAGATGTTTCAGAGCTACTGGGGGAGGCGGGGCTTTGGCTTGAGTCAAGGGAGAGGCCTGAGTCAGAGTCTAGCTCATCTTCCAACTGAAAGGCCTGGGCCTGGCTGAAGCCCTCCTCCATAGCCAAGTCTAGCAGACTGATCTCATCTAGCATGGCCTCCTCCAGAAGGCTGTTGAGAGGATCTTGCAGCATAGGTGTACAGGTGCTGTTGCTGGTACCATTCAGTAATGGTGGGAGAAAAAGGCCAGTCAGGTTGGTGCCCCCGAAAGTAGAGTTAATGTTTGAGGAATTACTGTGCAGGGTGGGCTGCTGGGAACCTGAGGTTTCCATCGAGGTCCTGGGATCTAACTCTGGGCCAAACAAGGTGGAGAACTCCTGGCTGCAACTGGGTAGGGTGGCTTGGTGGAGACTGACATCCTGGTTAATAGGGGTGGGGCTGGGGAGGCCAAACGTCACCAGAGGGTTTGGCTCCATCCCACTGTTATTGGTCCCACCAGTGGAGTCACTGAGGAATGAGCTGTCTGCAGTGCTGTTCACTTCCATGTCCTCCACAAATTAAAGGGAAAATATGGTTACAAACTAGAATTAATAAAGATAAAATTACAAAAAACAAGAAAAATGCCTGTCCTTACTTGTAACTCCATGATGGCCATAATATCCTGCCACTGCTGCTCCAAGTCAAGGGAGGGTTCTGACTGAGGCAACAAAGGAGACAGGAGACCCTGGGAGGTGGAAGGTTCCTCGCTGCTAGGTTCTCTTAGCTCAGGGCTGACAGTGTCTGGAAACTATCAGCAGAAAGAAAAGTGGTTAATCTTTTTTGACTTATCACTGTGGAAAAAAGCAGAGGACATAATGGTTACAGTTGCTGTCTTGTCCTCAAAGAACCCAGCATTGAATCCCACTTCTTGCTGTAGTACCCTTGACCAGGGTACTTACCCTGAACTGATTTAGTAAAAATAACCCTGATGTATAAATGGGTATGCTATTATACAGTTTCCAGTTTATAAAGTAAACCTCCCACCTTCACACAAAACATTACAGAATACATTCCAACAAGTCATATGCCAAATAAATCGGGTACAGCAGCATTTCTAGCATAAGTTAGTATTCAACTGAGCACTGAAACTGGCAAATTGAGTGACCTTAGAGACTTTTGACGTGGCATGATAGATGGCACTAGGTTATAGAATCTCTGATATGGCTGTCATCCAGGGCTTCTTATGCACAACCATTTCAAGAGTTTTCAGAGAATGGTGTGAAACGCAAGAAAGTGATCTGTGCCATGAAGTTAGTTTAGCACCATGTGAATCAGAGGGATCAAAGGAGAACCGTGAGAATCATGCAAGCAAGTAGACAAGACACAAGCAGGCAAATCACTAAATAATCAATAAATTCAACAGTGATTTGTAGAACATCATCTCAGAACACACCACTTTTCATACTTTGTCTTGAATGGGCTACAAAATTAAAGCACATCTCTAGGGAACAAAGAAGCATCAAAACTGGACCATTGAGGAGTGGAAAAAGTTGCCTGGTCAGACGAATCTAGGTTGCTTTTGCATCATGCTGATGGAAGCATCGGAATGTGGCGCAGCCAACAAAAGTCCATGGAGCCATCCTGTTTGGTTTCAACAGTACAGCCCAGTGGTGGCAATGTGATGGTTTGTGTAATGTTTTTTGGGCACATATTATGGCCCCTAATACACACTGAACAATGTCTGAATGGCACAACATATCTGTGCCAGCCCTTGATGGCTACAGCTTATCAATATTTTAATGGACACTTCTAAAATGATAATGCTCCACATCACAAGACAGATATCACTAAATGGTTCCAGGAATGTGACAAGTTTTCATTGCTTCAATAGCCTGCATCATCCCCAGATTAAATCTCTACTGAGCATATTTGGGATGAGGTGACAAGGCCTATTCGCAGCAAGACTGTGCAGCTGTCCAATTTGCAAAAACTACAGAACACAACGTCATTTCTCCATGGTGCAACATTCCTACAGATCACAATCAGCAACTAGTAGAATGCATGCCTAGATGATATTATGCTGTTCTGAACTCCAAAGGTACACACTAGACAGATGTACTTAATAAACTGGCAATCCTGTTTAGCAGCTTTACAATGCAAGCTGTTTTGGATAAAACCTTCAAATAAATAAATTAATAAATTGTGGCACTCCTTTAAGTACAAGACAAAAAGCAGTGGAACTGGACATCCCAGCCAATATATTGCTGTGCCTGTGAGAGTCCAGCTCTTCTGGCTTGCTGAGAAACGTTACCTCTGACTCATCTCCAAAGGGGAAAGTTGCCTCCAACAATCGTAGACACTCCTGCAGTGAAAGCGATGTCTGGGCTCCCAGGTCAGCCAACTGCAGGAAAAGACAACAGTTGTCACCTACCAACCAAAACAGCAGGGCCAGTTTGAAAGTATAAGCTGTCTAGTTCATCTGAATTTATTTGAAGAAAAGCTAAGTAGTTGGTTAGTGGGTGAAAAAAAAAAAAGATTTTTAATTTTTTTAATTCAAGCATTTGAAGTGATTTTAAAACAACCCTATACTCACATCAATAAATATTTTATGTATGCATAACAAAATTACTATCAAAATGTTTTTTCTTTAAATCCACATACATGGTACACTGGAATGAGCAGTTACATGCATGACTGGACCCCCCAACCCCATTAGTGCAGCCATCCAAGATGAAGTGTATTTCTATACTTCATGTATTTAACAAATTTTATAACTGCATCTCAAAGTTTTCAAAGAGAACATAAAATTGGTTTGTTATTTACATAATAAATGTAATAAACCTTAAAAAATTTAATTTTTTACATACCTGAAACCTTTAGACCTACTGCTGTAATGCCAGCTTAAGAACCAGCACTTTTAAAAGTGTATATGTAAGACAACTCTGAAGGCTCTTAAACGGACATACAGTTGCACTGTGGTTCAAGACACTATTATTTAACAGAGTTAGACACTAAACAGTCCTGCTGATCTTAACTTTAATAATGTACATTACAAGCTGTAGTTTACAGTAAAACAGGCTATAAAGTATGCAAAACATGCATGCTTTTAAGCTTAAGCAGACTGGGGACTAGACTAGACCTCACCTCCTCTGGTATGCTTTCCCCCGTCTCCCCATCCACCTGCGTGTGACTCTGCCTCCCCTGCCGGTTCACTCCATTCCTCCAGCTCTCTTGCCCATCCACTCCTTGCTCATTCTGCTCTGGCAGGGGGCATTTGTCCACTTCATTCTCCTTCTGGCGGCTGCTGTAGTCAAAAACCTCACGCCCGGCACCCAGGTCAATGTCTTGGCGCCACAGGATGTCAATCAAATCAATATCCTTCAAAAACAGACACTGCGCTAGAGATGTCTTGAAAACAATTTTGTGGCAAAATATTACAGATTAACCTTTTACATATTTACTCATGGGAAGACCCAACTGAAAGGCCATCCATTATTGTTAACCACTTAGTCGTGAGTGGAGCTATGGGGGTCCATAGCCTATCCTGCAATCATTGGGCAGTAGGCTAAGAAAGTACCCCTGGACGGTGACACCAGTTACACTTTGTTAATGAAGGCTATATTTCAAAAGAAATACAAAGCAAGAGGTAGGGCATGTCATGCAAATATGACTGAGCACAAGACAATAAGATTCAGTTAATTATAAAACAACCATTTACTTCATTACTGATAGCTGACATATTTTGATATCCAAAAAGTACCAAGTCAATGAATGGGTGACAGCAAATCTCCTCCTGGTTTCCACTTCTACGTCTGAGAAGAACAAAGTATAATGAATAAATGCAAATGCAGAACATAGAACACAATGTGTATAAGTGTATACTGTATTTAACTATACAAAGCATCAAAGGGATGTAATGATGCCCACAACCTGTTCCAACCCACAGGAACCTCAACCCAGAAAAATTAATAAAAGACAGTCTACACTTTCTATTAAGTGAAAAAACACTACATTGCTGTGACCACATCCATACTGATACACATAACCAACATATCAAGATCTAATACCCCATCATGAGTTGACAGGGGTCCACCAGGAAATGTCCATGTATACTCCAATGTCATTTACTAAATTCCAGAACTTGAAAATGATTAATCCACATGTCCCAGTACAAAGGAAAAAGAATGTATTTTCAAACCACTTTTCTATGTGTTCCAGTTGTGTTCTGGATGTAAGCTCTATTAATTGAATCCAAGTTATACCAGTGATTATGCTGCAGTAGAGGGCAAGCCTGAAAGGCTGTAAAAATTTCAGAGGGTCCAAATGGGAGCAGGGACTCTGTTTGCCCTTCACAGGCACAGACCCAGTAAACAAAACAAGCTGTGTCTGAGCAAAAACACACTTCTCATGTTACGAAGCGAAGCCGAAGCCTGGACACGCTACGCTCCTCTCACATTCTCATCCTGAAGCTGCTACAAGAATAACACCATTTGGGCAGTTAGTGAAGACAACACACTGCTCACAATGCAGGAAGAAGGAGATCACACCCAAGGTCATTTTGCCCCTAGTGTATTTCACCCATACAAATCTATACTTAACACTGCATAGTTCATCCTCGTGTGATCAGACAAATGGTGAGAAGAGGGTCCAGAGCTGCAACTGAGCACTCAGTCCAAAGTATCATGTTTTTTAGCTAACCCTTTTGTGAAATCTTTTTTGAAAACTCCTGTAGCAATACTGAGGGATAATAGAACAAAGGGGTGGTCATTTCAAAATAATGCCACCAGAGGTCTTTTCATGCACAGATGACTTGTACATTTATCATCAGGCTCACAATTACATACTGACTACTAGCAGCAGCTACATAACTGCAATCATGCCTTTGACATTTCAATGCAAAGGTGGAAGGGTTTTCATGACATTTTGGGTTTTCAGACAGATGCACAAAAAACCAAATACTAAATACAAAGTTCTCTTTAAAAACCAGTATTATAAAGAACTCAATTAAATTCTACTTTCAGAGTAACCACAAGTAATTAATAGCTGGTATTAACACAGAACATTATAAACAAAAACATAGGTAAAACAAAAATATGACTAATTACTAACAAGTAATATGTGGCCAACAGTATTTCATGTTTTCTTAAACTAGACTGCCCAGTTTTGATTATATATTCAACTGAAAGCGGTACTTAAACACTTTGGATTTGAACTATGTGGTGAAAAAGATTTTTGCACTTCAGCAACAATTAGGTCTTCAGCATTTCTCACTTGTCTTCAATCAGAATATTTCATAAATATATCAAATGACTGTACCTACAAATGTGGTGTTAAACCATGTGCTTATTGTAAAATTTTAAATGTGATATTCATTTAATGTTCTATTCTTGTTATTAAATGGAATTTGGAGATGTGGTTCTCACAGATAGATGGGGATCCAGGATGGATTCAAGAACTATATAAACTGTAGTGGCCACATGCAACTCCCAACTAAAACTGATGAATGACCAGCGTTGTCATGAAAGCAATGTCTGGGAAGCCACATAGTTTATTAAAACAAATGAGCCAAAAATGAATCCCTTGATGACTCCTCACACCCCAGCAAAAGCACCACCTCTGGCTACTTGGTGGTCCCACAAAATGGTCGCAGAACAAAATGTCTGCGGGTTCTAAGGTTTAGCTCAGATGTGGTGGAATGAGCTCCCTCTTGTCCCTCAGAGCTGCTAAATCCCTTTCAACATTCAAGAAGGGTCTCAAAATGAGTCTGTTTTGGACCCATTTCTCTCACAATCTTGTAACTGCTCCTTAAACTTGCATCACACCATCTGTCAAGATCACCTTCGGATGTCCTATCTATTCTACATGGAGCTACTCGTGTAACGTGTGCCAGCTAAAACAGATATTGGACAACCTGTCTATGGCTCATAAATTGTGCGCCTGCATCTAAAGCTCTTCATATGTTGTCAGTGCACTGTCGTTTGCTCACAAGTTGGATTTCACTTTAGGAAAAAAGCGCCTGTTGCATTAATAGATGTAGCACAGATTTAGAGGGATAGGCTGAGCCCTTCCTCTTAAGACCACAAGAGCTCAAAGAACTCGCTAACACTGCAAAGCAACCCAAATCACTATGCCCCCTTTTCTTATCCCAAAGCCCGCACTATGTCTTGCGGCATCAGAGCAGCACTTCAGCTCTACCGAGTCAGTCAGGAGACATGCACATATGACTTATAGAGAAACTTAAAACACAACAGCCCTCTGGTGTTAAAGTACACAAGACAGACACAGTATGCTGGGACACATCCCTGCTTGAGGTTGTTGGAAACAGGCACAGTGACTGCAGAAAATGTAAAAGGAATAGACATAAGACATAAAGGACATTCCCTTCTTTCTCTCTAGCAGAGAAAACAAGGTAGATAAATTCCAGTACATGATTTCTTGATTTCCAGACAAATCCACACTAAATGACTAAAACAGGAATATAGGATTTACACTAATTTATGACATCTTGCATACAACTGCTGACATGTCCAAGCTAAAATGTCAGCTATGACAAACACAAGTAGCTGCTGACTACACAATTACAGTGTATCCATCTAGTCGCTTGGAGGTCTGCCTGATCATAATGTTCCTATAAAATTACAGTATAGTACTACAATATGCCAGTAATGCACTTCAAACTTAAAACAAATGTTTTTTTGCATAGAATTCTGTAAAATCTTTGATATAATGCATAATGATGAAATGCAGAGCCCCCAGTCTCAATGCTTGCTTTAATTTGAACATCTAAACATGTGTATAACGTGCAGGTTTATTTCAGGGTCAGTCTCCACTAAGTGTGGCTCAGTAGCGCTGCGACAATGGTTTAAAAACACATGTGAAACAAATATGCACCTCTCTAAACCGTGTACAGACAATCGTGCTATAAGTATACAAACCCCAAATAAAAAACCCACTTATGTGATTCGTGGGTTCGAAAAAAATTCTATTGTATAAAATGCAGGGTAGCAATTTTCCAAGGTTAATGAAAAACCATCTTTGAGTTACTACAAAAAAGAAAAAAAAAGGTTTTATTTTCATAATATAATATGTACTAATACTAATCGAATAACACTGTAACTTTGCTTTGATCATGCTTTGATCATGCTGCAGCATTACAAAATGAGAGCTTGGGAAACTGGACTGAACAAGAGCTCTGTTTCTCCATGCCATATTTATACACTGGCACTCACAAAGCACAATGCTCCACATCCCAAAGCTGTCAAACAAAATCAACATAGAAAAGGTCAATAATTCACCTATAACTCACCACAACAGTTACACAACTATTTACAAGCATGCAGCAGCGATACATTATGGGAGAGCCACTATTCCCCTTGCTGCTGCTACAATACCCTTCAATAGCACCTTTTACCAAAATGTACATTGTCTTCAGTAAATCTTGTGCATTTGTTGATGATGCTGTTTGTTTAAAAAAAAAAAAGTTTGAGGACAGGAGCCAACTGCCAATTGCATTATATCCAACTATACACTCACTGGCCACTTTATTAGGAACACCATTCTAACACCAAGTAGGACCCACCACTTGCTCTCAGAACAGCATGAATTCTTTGTGGGTGAATTCAAAGAGCTGAAAATATTCCTTTGAAATTGTGGTCCATGTTGACATCATTACATCACATTAATTGCTGCAGATTTATCAGCTGCACATTCATTTTGCCATTCTACCACATCCCAAAGGTCCTCTATTAGATTTATATGTGGTGACTGGGGTGGGCTTTTAAAGTACACTGAATTTACTGTCATGTTCATGGAACCAGTTCTGAGATGACTTTGTGAGATGGCACATGCTGGAAGTAGCCATTACAAGATGGGTAAATTCTGGCCAATTTGTGGCTCTGGAATTCCAACTATTGGTATTAAGGGCCCCAGTGTGTACCAAGAAAACATTCCCCACACTACTATACCACTACCCCCACCAGTCTGAACTACTGACAGAAAGCAGGTTGGGTCCATGGCTTCATGTTGTTTGCGTTAAATTCTGAACCTCCCATTGGTTTCTTGCAGCAAAATTGACATTCATCAGCTCAAGGAATGTTTTTCCAATCTATAATTGTCCAGATTTGGAAAGCCAGTGCCCACTAACTTCAGCATGCTGTTCTTAGCTGACAGGAGTGGAATGTGATGTGGTCTTCTGCTGTGATAGCCCATCCAATACAAGGTTAAAAGCATCTCAGTGTGTTGTGCATTCAGAGATGCTTTTCTGCCCACTGCTGTTGTAAAGAGTGGTTACTTGAGCTACTGGAACCTTCCTTATAGCTCAAACCAGTCTAGCTTTTCTCCTCTGAGCTCTCTCATCAACAAGATGTTTCTGCCCACAGAACTGCCGCTCACTGGATGACTTTCTTTGTAGACCCTGGAGACTGTTGTGTGAAAATCCCAGAAGAGCGGCAGTTTCAGAAATATTCAAACCATCCAGGCTTGTACCAACACCCTTGCCACGGTCCAAGTCACTTTGACCACATTTTTTTTCCCCATTCTGAAGTTTTATGTGAACATTTACTGAAGCTCATGATAGGTGTCAGTGTGATTTTATGCACTGCTGCCATGATTGGCCAATTGGATAATTGCGTGAACAGGCAGGTGCACAAATGCACCTAATAAAGTTGCCAGTGATTTTATATCCAAATATACAGTAGATCCAAGTAGTTACTTCTACCTAGCCACCATGTTATGGAAATGTGAAAATGATACGGTCAGCAACTCTGCACTGTCTCTTTCCAACCCAGACTGAAAACAACTCTGGATACCGTACAGATACCCAACTTACATTTTTTGCATATACAAGTGAAATTATTTTATATCCCTTACCTAGTTACAACCAAATACGAGGCCACTTTTTTCATGCTTACAAGTAACTAGAATTGACATTGAGGGAAATTTCGAATTTTTCCGTAATGGTAATTACGTCACCAACTTACAAGAATTGACCTTACAAGCTGATTTTCAGGAGTGCATTTTGCTCATAATTAGGGAAATATCTGTATTCAATATACAATGTGTACCTAAAAGGGTAATACAAACTGTATTATAGCCAAGATTTTTATTTAATCTAGTAACATGCAGTGTACTCAGGCTTATTTGAACCTGTTGCTCTCAGCAACCTTTACTTTTGCCTCACCTAAGCACCATACGTCCCAACTGAACAGCTTGTGCTGATTAGCCTGTTCAGCCTTTCTGCACTTTTCTCAAGGTAACAACAATTTGCAATCTTTCATGAGCAGAACTGAACCACCCTGCCCCCACCCTCAAGGCTGGTGCAGAGATGTCCTTTTCAACCAGGTAGGGATTGCAGTGTTCACACAAACATGTCCCCCTAAGTACAAGGACCCCTGCAGAGAAAACTGAATAACACCATATATCACCCCAGTCTGCCACCCTGCCACATAAGCTCTTCAGGTTAAAATTCTACAACTGGCTGTCTCTATTGAGAAATACAATACAGTGATGTTGTTTACAAGGAGGTAGAAAAGTAACTGGGAGCAGGCAAGCACACAAATAAAAAATGAGTCTCTGGACACACACACACAGCACTGCGGATACCCCACCCACCAGCAGAGGCACAGTATGTCTAGAATGCAAGTGGCCTTTTTTTAGTAGTTGAATGGTCCCTCATGTGACTCTGCAGGGCTCAGCACAGCCACCCATCCAAACAGGACCAGACAGGAAGGCTTTAAGGGACAGAGCGCACATGGGGAGCCACCCTAACAGCATGACCGCAGGACTGTGGGACGACAAGCATAGCAGTGCATCTGCAATAGTGAGTTTCAGGTGGTCCTCACACAACAAGACAGGACCCAGCAGTCCACAAAACAGCAAACCTGTCTCTTTACTACAGTGTTTATGTTATAGCTCGTCCAGCTGAAATATTCACTTGTAAATTCACTGGTTAACTCAGGGGGTCAATACACCGTACGTTTTTGATTCTAAGACACAAAAAATAAGTCACATCCTAAACTTAAAGATTCATCTTTATAAATTCCAGCACTACAGGAACATATGAAAATCACAAAACTAATAATTTATGCCACTATAGTTTTGTACACCATGGAAAACTTTTTTTAACCTTTAAGCCCATTATAAAACCGAAATAAATGCCTCAAAACCAATAACAGTAAGGATGCACATATAAAAATAAAATACAGTGTTTGCTGTAACCATGAGGTAAGATGGTATCTGTTCCCAGCAGCCTCTGCCTGCACACACAACTGTCTGGATACCTGGAATAACTCTTTATACTGAGGTGAGCAGTACAAACTGAGGAATCCTGAGCGAGGAACTGTCTGTATAGCAAGCATCAGTATTAATATATTACAACTATGAAGAATAAAAATGGGATTTTGAGGAGTGACATTAGGCAGTTTTGAAAGATTTCAAACTTCACCTGGCCTTTACTTCAGAGGCTAGTTACTCAAATTGGACTTTTTTCTGTCAACAGCTAAGTACAGGTAATAAATCTATTGTGCATTAGTGGGAATCTGGGAAAAATTGTATTGCTGGCTTTTGTATCACTACTTCAATTTTACTAATGTATTATTTGCAAATGCAAATCAGAATAAGCCACTAAGCAAGGTTCAATCTAGCTGGGTACAACAGAGTTCCTGAAAATGAGAATAGCAGATGAATGATAAACATTAGAATAGACATTCAATGCAACATCAGAAACAGAATGGATACAATATAACAAGGCCAAGAAGGGGGATTTACTGAAGTGCAAGATCTGACCCTCCCTCTCAGTCCCTCCACAACATCCCACTTTTCCTCTCTTGACTGTGACCACTGGCAATTTAGTCAGTAAGTGTGAGAAAGCAAAGCACAGCTATAGCAATAACCAAATTCTACAAGACACAAATAAACCTATACTATATACAAGATACATCTATGAGTTAATATCTACTCAGAAGGAATCTGTGTGGAAGACGGTGTTACGTATGTTATGAATATATTTGTGATAAAATTTCCTTATTCACACATACAGTATTTACATGCTAAAATTTGTTCCCAGTTTCTTTCCACAGTCCAAAGAAAGGTTTCAGGTTTACTGATTGCTGTAAAACCAACCGGAGTGTGTCAAAGTCTCTGTGGGTGGCTACCCTACAACGAACTGGTGTCCCATTCAAGCTATAATCTCCTAGCCTAGCATCCAATGATTTGCACTCTTGTAGAGCTGCTGTTTTTAATTCCATTTTCTAAATCCCTGTCAGCATTGCTGCACATTTACAGCATGTTCCACCACAGTAAGATTCATGCTGCTGCTGCACTCTCAAGGTCAGCATGGGGTAGGAGTGTGACTTACCTCCTTGGTGAGGTCATCGTTACAGTCCTCTAAATGGCTGCCCTGGTCCTGGCTGTCCTGGGGGGCCACAGCTCCTAGGGTCTCCTCGCCATTAAGGCTGTAGCCAGATTCAGGCAGCCCATCTACGCTGGTGCCCCCGCCCCTCATGGCTGAGCCCTCAGGGTTGCTTACGTCCTCCAGGCTCGCGCCATTGTCCAGGGCAATACTGGAGCTTGACTGGCCCGCAGCAGAAACTACACTCTCAGGGTCACGGTGCACCAGCCAGGTGCTCAGCTCAGTAGTAGGTACACGCAGATGGTCCAAGGATCGGACCTGGTTCAGCAACCGTCGTGAAGCAAAGAAGTAGTCCAGATCCACACTCTTGGGGTGGATTCCATAGCCGTCCAGTGTGTTGCGCAGGTTGTGGAACTGTGTCTGTGTGTAGGCGGAGCTGGGCCCCAGAATGATCTCGCGTAGCGGGGGAAACTGGGAGCTCAGGTAAGTATCCACATCCACACGCACCCCAATGAGACTCAGCAGAATGGTGAACTGAATCAGGCCCTCTGTGAAGTACTTTTTCAGGTAAAGCATTTCTTTGCAAAGGCAAAAAAGTGAAAGAAAAAAATTAAATTAAAAAATTAAAATTAAAAAAAGTATTCCCCCCCTCAAGTCTGTTGAGTTCAGGGCCTAGAAAATGACAGATAAATTAAAATCTTGTTTAAAAAAAACAAAAAACAAAACAGGAATTAAAAAATGTTTCCACAGTATAGGAAAACAAAATTTCCACAAAACAGTAGAATTCTTGTTTCAGCTACAGTTTGTTTGGAGAAGATGTGCGCCAGGAATAAATCTTTCCACAATTGCAGTAATACTGTCCTCTTCCTTGATAATGTTTTACAGACCTATAAACAAAACAGAACATGAAGGTTTTTCTTAATCAGTTTAACCCTGCACAAAAAATAGCACAGTTAAGATGAGATAAAATAAGACAAGGGACATATTCCTAAATAAAAATGGACAAGTGCCAAAAATTGGAAAAATGATGCACACAAGAGAAACATTGATTGGAAAAGAGCCTTAAAATCCTTAACTACATGGTTATGAAAAGCAAGATCACCAGCGGGTGCAGCCACTCTGACCTACTTTGGCTCAACTTGTTTGTCTCAATTAAGACTTGTTTTGAACTCTGTTGGCATTTGCTCCACATGATGTAATCTGACCATCTCCTTGGAAATAACCCCACCTTTCCCCACATCATATATCCAACTGCTTTAAAAAAAACAGTGAAGTACTTCAAGTACTCGTAATTCAGGAAGATGTATGAACATTATTAAGTTACTCTTAAGGTAATACTTTTTAAAAAATAAAGGTTCACATATGAGATCTTAAATTCACTTCCAGACACAAATGCAAACACATAAACATGAAATATTCCTAACAGCTGAACCTCCCTTGTTCTTAAAGCAGAAAATGTAACGTTCCTTTGGGAAAAGTCTGTTGTCACATAGCTCACTGGTTATGACCCATTTTCGACAGCCAAGCTGGATTAGAAATGGGGCGATTTTGAAAAGCACATAACTACAAACCTATCAAGGACAAAACAGTAAAAGAATCAATATAACAGAAGTCAAAGATGATGTTTTCATAGTGGCAGATAAGTAAATGTTAATGTCAGACAAAATGTTTTAACACCAGCACAAGGCCAAGAGCAACAAAACAACAAACACCAAAACTTTTCAGTGTAATAGCAGCAGATTGGTTATAAATCACAGTAAATCCCAGCAAATCCCACCAATTCCTCTCAAACACTCACATCAAAAGCCTGAAATCTTACTTTTCTTTCCTATAAAAATCTTCAAGGTCTTCTCTTGCCTGGAAAACAAAGACCAGCAAATATAAGAGTATGAGCTGTATGTTTCCACTTCTGCAGGCAAAAACAGTAGTAAAAACATGGATATTACTACAGTTAATGACCCAACTAAACTATTACCAAGGTTAACCAGCCATATAGCTGCACATCGCACAAAATGTGAATACTTGGGCACTTGTTTCCAAAGGGCATTGGGTAACATAGATTATTAACATTATTATTATTCATAATCGAACTGTCAGCTTGCGTGCTCTCACGTTGTTGTCACAAAGACGAACACCACACTTACCTGCTCGCTTTCCCCTACACTGCGTCCCCTCCCTGTGCACAACGTTAGCTAAGTGGCGTACAATCTCCCTTTTGTTTCTCCCATCCTCTCACTCTTCCATCGCCAATCGGTCCTGTCCTTTCTTCTGCCAAAATACGTTTTCACTGTATCGATGTATATCTACATACAACAACCCGAACAGTATCTTCCACAGCAACCTACTGCACTTGTCAAACACCCAGGAAATGCAGGGCGCCGCGTTTCCGCCATCGGCTCCGAGCAACCTAGCAACAAGTGGCGCCACAATGACGGACGGGGCGGGGTAACCAATCACAAAAAAAGACTGAGAAAAAAATCCGCCAGCTTTCCAAATTTTAAAGCCAATAAGAAAGGAATGAGGGCGGGACTTCTGAGACACGCTCTAAGTGACGGGTGAACCAGAAGTAACAAAGCTTCAGAACTTTCACTATTATACATTAATGCATACGCGATTGCAAGTAGAGCACACCAGTCTTTTAAATGTATAATAATCTACATATTAATACACGAAAAAATTCAGTTTCAAACCTAAAAGTGACGAGAGATATGCAAACCAGTGCTTTACTGCCTTGCTAGCACTGTACTCTTCATACTTACAAGTGAAGATTTTGAAAAGCAGTTATCTTAAAAACGCGAGTAGCTCTCCTTTGGTGTTACTGTCCACTGTATTCTGAAAGTAAACCACGGATTATTTACATGACGACAGCTCCTAGTCTGCTCTTCTGTTTGAATGGCCCACCATGACTTGCAAAATTTCAACAAACAGCCCCGACAGCCGGGCACGTGCTTTGAATGCGCATGCGTGGAACATTCTGGGCAGGTTGGAGCGGTGTGGGGCGGGTTGTGTGAGCGTGCTGGGTGAGATCATTGCGTCAGACCGAAAATCCCCGAACAAAATCCCGGAAAAACAAGAACCTCTTCTGTAATAATACAGTGTCATCATGAAGTCCTCGTGTAGTTGATATGGGAGATAAAAAAATTCTAAAACGCCTCAGGAAAGTAATTTACTCAATTCTTTTTTTTGGATAGAGCGATTGCTTTATGTTTTTCCTCTTCCATTTTCTGGATAATCAGCCATATGATGTATTGAATAGCTTCCGTGGAAGAAAAAGTGAATTATGTACTCGGGACTTTTTACAATGATAAAACAGTTATTTATTCATCAAACTTTGCTCCTTACCTTACTGGAGCATTTTGCAGACTGTTTTATTTATATAGAAACAGTACAAGGACTTTATAATAAAGTCCGTATATTCACCTGAACAAATTTAATTTCTGCTACCTTTATGGCGCTTTTGGTTCACAACCAACCTTGTTCTTATATATCAAATATTCAGACTTATTCATTCTATGGACAAGGTCGAAAAATCTGCACGTTACAGTTTTCCAGTTTTTTGAAGCATTGTTAAACTGTTGTAACTATTATTTTCACATTCGTTTTGGATCAAATAGGGTGTGCGAGACCTCGAAGGAAACCGTCCGACAATAAGTCCTCAATATCCCTCCTACGTAGATCTCAGCGTCTTGACCAGAGCACGTCTTGTGCTGTCCTGTCTGAAAGTAAAGTCCAGTATATCACAGTGATATAACTTTAATGTATTTTCCATGAACCCTGCCATGGAATGGAATCCCGTCCAGGGTGCAGTTTCGAAGCCTTGCACCCAGTCATTCTGGAATAGGCTCCAGACCGCTGCGGCCCTGACCAGGATAAACTTTGATGAGTGGCTGCATGGGTGGATATTTTACAAAATTTCCAAAAAGCAAAAAAGAACATTGGCAAAGTAGAACACAAATAGTAAAAATCATGATAATTCAACATTTTAACTGATTTACATATATGCAACTTTAAATAAAATTATTGTAACTCCTGATTCGATAATAGGGAGTCACAAATGCTGTGTCACCTTCCAACAAGGCATGTTATAGTACAATATTTATTGATTTTATTATACATTTACTACACAAATGTCTCTTGTGTTGTCTTTTTGTCATGCTGTGCTTTGTTAAAACATTTAATTTATGTATATCAAGACTACTGCCATGCTGAAAAATATTTAAAAATTAATTGAAATGATACTTTGGAATGACCAGTCAATCACATGACTCCCCCCACCTAGTCTGCTCATGTGAGAATGATGTAACTGGAACTGGTATGAAATCATTCTAAATAAGATGACAGAGTTGTTAACAAGGGCAACTTATCTGGAGGATAATATTACAAATTGATAAGGTTGTGGTATTTCAAGTAATTTTCACATTTTCACACAAGCATCACATGGGGAACATGCAGTTTGTGTTTTTTTCTGTGTTTGGGTATTGTTTGTTTTGTATCTATTTCATCACTGCCATTTGGGTATAGGTTCATATTCAACTCAGGGTGTGTAGATTTTGCATGTATCTGAAGTTCAAAAATGTGTGCAGAAAAAAGCATTGGTAAAGCACTCCTTTACCCTGAAAACCACAACTTCATTCACTATATTATATTTCTGCATATTCCGTATGAATATGAAATTCTTTAATAGTCTAACCTGTATGTTGCAGCAAACATTTTCCAAAGACTTTCAGAACACCCCCAGGACCTGATCACTCTCAACACTCCAGCAATAGCACCGTGCTCCGCTACCTCTGTCTGCTTGGTGATTCCACTCATAAGGGGTCCAGTTTATCACTTTTGGCTTCAGGGTGGTGGAACAAGTACCCTCTGTCACTCTAAGCTGCTGAATCTTTCCCAGTATTAGGGAAGGGTTTCACAACTAATCTCTTTCAGACTCACTTCCCACCAGATCAACTCACTGCTACATACATGAGTCCAGCAACATCTGATGTGATTATCTATGTATTTGCTAGTTGAATGTCACTTCTATTTAAGTACTTAGTTATTGAAGTGATGTGACCCAGCAACATGGTGGTATCAGACAAGCTGTTTTGACAAACCCATGTTTAAAGCTCTTCATCTGTTGAAACACTTTTCTTTACTCTGAACTGTGTGGATTTTGAAAGAAAATGTTTGCCATTTTAATACGTATAAATGTTAATATAGTTATAATGAAATGCATTTTACACATTGCAATACAAAGTTCTTAACAGAGTTTTACTGTTTGTACCTTCCTCTGGGCTCAGTCCTGGAATACACATGTACAACCTCACAGATGTCTAGTGGGACAAAGAGACCACCTATCAGCTCAGTTACCCAGAAGTCTGATCTCGCAGTAATTGTTACTGCTGATACTTTACTAAAGCAAAATGCTGGCCAAGCCCTTTTGTGTATATTTACTTAGAAAATTTAATCACAGTTTTCAAGCTGGGCTCCTTTTAGTGCAAAGAATGCATGTATTCATTATGAAAAAGTGGTGTCCTTAAGAGTCTCTTACTAACTTTTGAATTTTTTATTGAAAGAGCCAATAGAAGCGTGGAAATGGAAGATTTTATAAAAAAGTTACGATTGGTTCTGCTAACGTAAACGTACAGTGGCACACAAACTACACAACGACACGTGTGCTTCGAGGCTGTAAATCGACCCACCAGTAGACGTTCACGGAATCTGTTGCCATTGAGGATCAAGCTCACAGACACCAAACCATTGGGCCCAAAGCATCGCGAAGAGCCAAAATGGACGACACAGGAGAGCAGTTTCCTCTAGTTTGTACACATCACAGGGCCAGCCCACTCGTGAGTCAGACCGATCTGCGGGGATCATTAAATGACAGCTCGGTCTGTCCACGTCAACAGCGAGACAAGCCGCCATGGACTTTATGGCTCTGGTAAGCAATCGTTGCTAATGATTATCTTTTCCCGTCCTGTGAATTTTTGTAGTGTGTGACACTGACACATACAGCGCGCTGCCGGACCTCCGCGGTGTGTTACATATTTCACACATTGGCGACACACTGGCGTTACTTTAACTGTTGCGTGTGTGTGCGGCACGATAGGAGCTTTGCACTGAGTTACAGATGAAGCTACTGTGAAGGACTGGGGGTGTGTTATCGCCCAGTTACAGGACTGCTCTTTTGCACACCTGTTCTGTTAACAGCGAACAGACTGAACTTGGTTATGAGAAATGTCACTATCAAGAATGACACGTTGCGTGAGTGACACGTTGCTGAAATGGAGACGATCGGGTGTGTGACTGTGCTGCGTTTGCTGTGAAAACTTTACTTGGTTGTTAAAGAGTGAATGGTAGCAGGACACTTTGTGTGTGTGTGTGTGTGTGTGTGTGTGTGTGTGTGTGAGAGAGAGAGAGAGAGAGAGAGAGAGAGAGAGAGAGAGAGAAAGAGAGAGAGAGAGAACAGTATGTATGTGTGAGTGGGTGCCACGTCGAGGAGTTCACAGCGGGACAAGGAGCTGTCTGGCTTTTTTTCTGTCTGTCTTCACATGTTTCTGTCTGTCTTCATTTTACTGTCCTTCACATGTTCATTTGTTCGTTTGTTGTAGCCAATAGGCAGTTTCACTACTGAATGCAGCAGGACATTCGTACAACTCGATTAACTATAAACACAAACTGGGAAATCAAAGTTCAAAAAGTAAGAATGGGAAAGGTTGCGGGAAACTATCTGTAATGCAAATTTTGTTATTCTACTTTACACTGTTTTCATATGGTGCTTTCAGTTCTGATTTGTGGAAATAGTGTACTTAAAAACAATAATAAAAAGATTAACAATACATTTCTAGTGAAAATAATTTTTTATTTTTGTTTTCTCCATGTCACACTAACATTTATTGTACTGCTCTGTGGAGTAAAAACACAGTTTGTTTGCAATGGAAAACTGTAACGTGTAACATTTACAGCTGGTAATTAAGGCAGTGACCATGGCAACAGTGACACTACAGAATTACATTTTACTCAAGTAATCCAAATATTGTTTCGATGTTACAGAATGTGGCTGTTTGTGTTTTGTGTGTGTGTGTGTGTGTGTGTGTGTGTGTGTGTGTGTGTGTGTGTGTGCCAGTACTGAAGTTCTGTGATACACTTGGGCTCTGAGTCTGAGGCAGTCAGTGCATAACAGAACTTTGGTACGGGACACCCCTGCTGCACAGAAGACAGAAGTGAGACAGCCTTCATGCCACCTGAGATGTCCATCATCGTTTTGCAGTAACCTTGTCAGACAGATTGCTGTGGATCATATTTACAGAGGTAACCAGCTGAACAGTTAAATCACATATACTGGTACAGTTTCATATACAAATTACTTCCCTCTTGAATAACATGACAGGAGTTCCATCACTGTTGCCAAGGTAACCAAATCTGGTTGTGGAGGGTTGCAGTGCAGGTTTACAGTTGCTGTACAACAACAGCCAAGTTTACTGGGTCCTGGAGGAGCTGTTTTGGCCAGATGTGCCAGATGTGCTGTCGTCCACAGAGCGTGTTGCTTTGGGCTTTAGCTGGGCTCTCCATTACTGCATACTAATGTAAATACACTCAGTCATCTTATAACAGGGTTCGGTGAAATAAAAAAAAAAACCACTGCAACTTCTTATGACTGTATATACCCCATTTTCATACAACAAGCACTACCAGATTTTTCCCCGTTATACTTTTTGCGTCTACATTTTATTCTGTACAGAGGCTTAGGTGTTTTTGGACAGATATACATTTCATGCATCAAACTCGAAAGGTTTTTGTCCCCTCAGTGGTGTCGTTCTGGCTATTCTCTGACTAAATCTTCTACATTAACCCCAGCAAACCAACTGTATGTTTCCAGTCACACTGACAGTCTCAACGGTCACCAAACATTGATTACAGTAAATAAAATCACAATTGAGTGTTTACTTCATTTATGTGACATTCCAAAGAGAATAAGTCATATGCACTTATTTATCTACTGATGCAACTGGGGAATTCTTACTGTATCAGTTGTTAGTAAAGCCAGACAGGGCCTGTAGTAGTGTGGTGTCTGTGTGCTATACAGAGTGAAAGACACAGGCAGCAATCTTGTGAACTTGGTTCTGTAATAAAAACATTCATGAGCCAAATTATCTCAGTGTCTCTTTCCAGTGTGCAGACTGTCTGATGCTCTATGCGTCTGGGATAGACTCCAGATCACCAAGATCCTGTACTGTAAAAGCAGTTATTGATAATGAATGAATCAATGAATGACAATATAATGCTAGAAGACAATCTATAAGTAATAATTGTGTTATTATAAATATGTTGGTGTTATTACTCATGCATATAAGTATCATTAATTTTAGTATCAGTATACATTTTTGGTGATATATTTCATTCGGTAAGCAGTTTTTTTCATAAGAAATAATTTTGATTGGGTTCCCGGACAAAGGTGATTCTGGAGAAGGAATTAGCCCTGATATGACAGGAATGAGTGTATTCCAACAGTCAGTTGCTTCACTTACCTTTTGGGTGTATAGTTTAATACTTGCTGTCTTGTGACCCAAAAACTAAAAACATAAAACTGATCTTTAATGCTTTAGATTTTTCATGACTTTATCACAGAATACCTTGTGTCTGCCCTAATAATTGTATTCATATTTATTTAAATTACAAATACTGTAGCCTCTGTGTATTTAAAACTCACTTCTGTAACACTTGTGTAATTCTTATATAATCAAGGCCTTGTTGTATTTAGACTATTTTAAGCTGTCGTGTATTTTTACATTTTTTTGTTTTGTTTTTTGCCAGTCAGTACACTGTATGAACAGTATATATGTCAAATGCACATGCTGAAGAATTAGTCCAGGTTTGTCACTGAATAGTAGGGTGTGGCAATTAAATATTTTTATGTGCAATAATTTTAAATTAATTTTCATTTTAATGGAGCAGGAAGTTATACAAATAAGAGAATCCTAAATTATAAAACATACTGTTAAATGACAAGAGTATGAATTTATAATATCTTGAATATGATGTTTTTAACAAACATAATTTGCAAATAAGCTGAAGGATGAATGTATTTTACTTTTAAGCTTAAGTTGGTTGAGATTTTGGTTTTGTGATTTTGTTCCTAAGTGATTTTTGGCTGATGAACAAAATTAATAATAAAAAATGCTGTTGTTTGTCAAGAGCCAGTGATGAATGAATGTTAGCATTGTTAACAGTAATGAAAATACTGATTTGTGTTTTAGGAACCATCTCTGTACACAGTGAAAGCTGTTTTAATTCTGGACAATGATGGAAATAGACTCTTATCAAAGGTACAGCACAGTGATTTTTATGAAACTCACTTTTTTATAATTAAAAAATCCTCTTAAATCTAAATGTTTTATGTTTGTATAATTGGCTTGTTTCTAGACTTATGACTTGCTGTATGTATAACAACTCAAAGTTTGCTGCACTGCTTTACCTGATATCAGATTACTTAAAAATGTGCAATTTCATCTCCTGACAGTACTATGACCCTGAACTTTACCCCTCCATAAAGGAGCAGAAGAATTTCGAAAAGAATGTGTTTAACAAATCCCACAAAGCAGACAGTATGTATCATCTGTTACAGACTTCTGTTTCTCCATCAAATTTCACCACACATTCAACAAAAAATGATAAACAGGATTTGGGCAGAAGGAGTTTTAATGTGGGGAAAAAAATCCTAAGTGGTGGTATTATGACTGTATTTAATAACACATGTTTACAGTGTTTGCATTGTAATAAGATGAAGTAACTCATCAAATATAAAGATTTTATACATTTTACGCAGTTAAAATTAATGCAAGATGTTAACTTCATATCAAAATGACTGCATCTAAGTTGTATGAACTTAGCCATGAAATGTACATCAGTGAATAATGAGTACTGTATGATAGGTATGTTTCAAAAATACTTTTGCATGAATACATAATATTTTAATTTTGAGATTAGTACTTCTTTAAACTGCAAACATGGTAAAACGTAAGAAAAAGCAGCAAATGATATAAATAGTTAAAACAGTGTCAAACGGTGAATTAACACCCATTTCTACATGAGTGAGACTCAGGATTGTTGTCAACAGCATGTCATAGACTGCAGTTTACCTTAGGACCTCTCTTTATCTAATGGAACATCCGCATGTGTGTTGGTGTACCCCATGTACTAAATTTGCCTTGCACTAATGAAATATGAAATGCTTCTTTGAACAGATGAGATAGCATTCCTGGAGGGGATGACAATTGTATACAAAAGTAGCATCGACGTCTTCTTCTATGTAGTGGGAAGTGCCCAGGAAAATGAGGTACATTTGTGAAGATGCCAATGGTTATTCTTATGCTTGTAATAATGTCACTTTGCACTTTTATGAGGGTGAAGAAGACTCTGAATTACTTCCCCTTGTACAGCTGGTCCTCAGTGAATGACTGTCATTTCTCTGCCTTTCAAGCTGATGCTGATGGGTGTCTTAAACTGCCTGTTTGAGTCGCTCAGCCAGATCCTCCGGTAAGTGCTGTACATTCATGATGTCAATTGTCTCCATACCCAGACCTCTTTCTCATTATTACCACCAAAACAAAACTAGTCTTCCCATAAAAGATGAAATTGTAAAGGAGTAACACAATCTAGCTATAGTCAAGTGGATTTCAGTTAATGGCAGTGATTTTAAGGCTATCTATGAATAATCACATTACTAGAGTTTTGAGCTGCAACACTGAAGAAAAAGACCTGTTAAAATGCAAGATTTAAAAAGTGGCCTTTTCTCAGGTGAGAAAAAGAAACCTGAAATATCAAGGTTACAAGGAAATGAAATAACCACGTTAGTGTTTCTTAGTATCAAGTGCCTTTGCATATATAATATGCATAATTTATAACTTTTGTTACGGAATTGTTTTTTTTTGACAGCGGTTCTTTGTAAGTATTTCCGACAAATAGTTGTTTCCATGGATCCTGTAGTACAGTACCTCTGATATGGTTTCCATAGAAACCTAGTCAAATGATGTGTGGAACACAAATGGGTGGCAGCAGTCTCTTCCTTAGTTCTCCCTTCAATGAAATATGACAGAAATTGAAATAGTTATTTTCTGTGAAGTGTAACATTATTTGAATGCCATTTTATTAAAGTGTTAATTGATTAGTCTGTCGATTTTAAGTATGGCTAAAATAAAGTCTAATGGTGGCTTTTGACAGTAATTGGCCCAGTTGCTGATGATACTGTTTCATACATGTGTCTACAGAAAGAATGTAGAGAAGCGATATCTGCTGGACAACATGGACTGTGTGTTCCTTGTGGTGGATGAAATCATTGATGGAGGGTATGAATAAGAGGGGGAGTGAGGGGTAAAAAGGGCTTTTGTGATCAAATAAAATTAAGATGAGAGATGCTAGAACCTTGCTGTCTGACTGATGATCTTTGTGTGTTCAGGGTGATCTTGGAAAGTGACCCGCAGCAAGTTGTTCAGAAAGTCAACTACCGGGTAAGTGACACACAACGTCCCTATGGCTGTTTCAGAGTTTGCCGCCCATGTCCAGGATACCCTAGTAACACAGATACACCCATGCTGTGTTGAGCATGTACTGAGAAAGAAGGTATTGAGAAACCATTCCATAGTTTCCACAGTTGTTCCAGGTGTGCCTGACACTGTCTAATTCGTTCGTTTCTGACCCTTGAATGAAACATGTTGTTTCAATGGAAGATGCCACATATGAAGAAATACCTGTCATAAGAAACAATATCTACCATAAGAATAATTGCATTGTGGGACTTATAATTGCTTAAAGCATCAAATTTTATTATAAAAATATTGTGTCACATTGGGTTGTGTTTGGACCAGCAAGAGTTGTTGGCAGCATTGCTTGTCTTATTGCTTTCCTCTTTACAGACCATGACATCAAAATCAACCAAACACAAACTATATAATCCAGAATCCCTAAGAAAATACATTTTATCTTGGACATTAGAAAAAAGGAAACGCACAATAAGCTGGCACAGAAAGCTTTGAAAAGTACAACATCATAGCCAAAGCTCAGAAATAAGCAGCTATCACACCTGAATGTCTCTTCTTCCTTCTCTAGTCTCTTTTTTAATGGAACCTCTTTTCTGTCACTTATCTTTAAAATATAGCTCCATGTTGAGTAATATCATCCCGTGACATTATATACATGTGTAATTGTACAAATACTATATACTGTATATAGTATCATTGATATGTTGCATTCTTGTTATATATGTATATAACATTATCTGACAAAGAAACTATATGTTATATACAAATATCAATGCCATAAATTGATATAATCAGTCATCAACGTCAGATCCAAAAAAAATTACTTTTTCTTTCGAAGGAATTTAAAAAATGGTCTCATAATTTAAGACTTCTGCCAAAAACTTAGTATCAAAGTACATGGTTCAAAGATTTGAGCAAACGGGCAAGATAAAATTAGGTAATTTTTCCCCATAATTTTATGTCTGAGATGGTCTAAAGAAAATGAGAAGAAATAATTTAGTCCTCAAATAGATACAGTTTTTGGTTGCTACCCCTGTGAAGACTGGATTGGTACACAATCCCACTTTAAACAGGCGGCTTGTGCTCTCACATAGAACTCCTCCGTATTACCCCACCTCCTGCTGCAGTACCCTTGAGCGACATGCTCCCTCTGAATCGATGCAGTTAAAATTAGCCAACTGAATGGAGAAATGAGTGTAAATACCTTTGGAGAATAAAAGTCAGCTAAATAATTCAATGAATAGATGTGAATCTGTCTGTTTCTTTGTGGCATTTTCTCTCTCTCTGTCTGTCTCTCCTCACACACTACCGTCTCTTTCCTCTGCCCGTCAACTCTTCCGCCCACACCAGACAGTGTCAGAGCAGGCATACGGCTTTGTCCTCTTTGACTATATCACTGGTAACATTGAAGGCCCAGGGGGCAAGAGCCAGAGTGTGTAACCAGAGATGGCAGGATGAGAACACAGAGGGATACGGGTGCAAATCAGGTACCTGCATGGTGTTTGCTGCTCGCTGACCAGGGAGTGGCCTTTAGACACAGTTCACCAACTGTGAAACATGTCCTCCGTGTGTTTGCCCAGCGCTGACACACAGCTCAGCCACGCATGACCACACCTCCTGCGATCGCATGTTTTAATGTGTCCACACTCCAGCACTTCAAAATACACTTCACATAGCCCGGTTTACATTCCTAATCTGTTTGTCTAAACCAGATTAAAACTGGCAAAACACAAATAAGCAGCCTATCTGACATTATTTTTAACGGGGAAAATTATAATTTGTTTCATCCTCCTGAAAACCCCAACTAATTCCCACAAAATCACTAAAACACAGTAAAAGGCCTATATAATTAACAAACCATCTTCATTTAGTAAAGTATGGAATTAAGCAATGACATTTTTAAACAAAATTGCAGACAATTTAAAATAAACCTACAGTGCAGTTCACTGTAATGAACTGTTAGAAACTGTATTCAGCAAACAAAGAGAACATTTGAC
This sequence comes from Arapaima gigas, assembly GCA_900497675.1. Lineage (NCBI taxonomy): Eukaryota > Metazoa > Chordata > Actinopteri > Osteoglossiformes > Osteoglossidae > Arapaima > Arapaima gigas. Next base: position 1,182,864 of record UFQX01000035.1, read on the forward strand.
ACGTTCAGCAGTAGATAGTGGAGGAAGGAGGAGCAAACAGTGAAGACACTCTGGCAATGTGTTGCACGACAGAGAACAATGGTGCAGCAGATCCCCCTCACTCATGCTCTGTGGACTATTGAAAATTTTTCTACTCACAGTTTGGAAGCTACAGCAGGTTTTGGAATGTAGTTGGTGTAATACGTTATGCAATATGAACACAGGCGCAGGTGAGTTAGACTTTATTGCAGACCAGATTTTATGGGTCCCCAATAGGGGCAATACAAGTAAGACACTTAACTGTTGTGTTTCAAAATAACAATATATTACAAACGGATTTTTTTTTCCAGTTCAGCTGGAAAATGTTGTATCAAGTATTTGTTATATTATTGGGATTTTTTTGTACATGTTTAACCTAAAAAGGTTATATGGGGAGCTCAGAACTTAAGCCTAATTTTTGATAGGGAAAAAATGACATTCTAAAAGGGAGAATTCAAATAGTGGAGACAAAAACGGGAATATGACTGTATTATATTTTTAAACCTTAAAAGAAATTCAGAGCAAATGGGGCAAAAATCATATTATTTTAATATTTGAAGTGGTCTACCTGCTTTCTTTCATTACAGTACTGTATTTATTCATTTTATTATTCAATTGCTATACGGATGTCTATTTTATTGTCCTTCCATCTTATGTTTTGTTTAGCTGGAATAAAACATTTTAATTTTGTATAACAAGATCAGTATTATGTTCTAGTGATGAAGAAAGTCGTGTGTATGGAATGTGTATACATTTGAATGCGGAGATGAAATGTACACGCTGTTTACACACTACTTGCGTGATTTTTTGGTCTTCTGCAGTGGAGTTTTAGTTAAAAGTAGCTGCTCACCTTGCTGTGAGGACGTGGGTTTGAATCCCTGCCGTATCTGTGATTTTGGTTCAAGGAGCACCAGTGGTGTGAGAAGGAGCCAGTGGTGGTCTGCAGTATGCGCATGGGAGGATGTGTTCACTGTGTTCACCCCTCTAGACTCTCTGTGTGTCACACTAAATGAGGACTGACACCTGCGCATGACTAGATGAGGGGAAAAAAGATCAATAATGCATAAAAAACAATACAAATCCATCTAACAATAATACTAATACATAAAATCCTTCATATTTAAGGGCCTAAATTGGCTGGATATGAGTTGCATGGTTTTGCTCCTTTATGCACAGGCTGTATGAAAAAATGTCAATATATTCCCGGTGTTGATCTCAGCAGTATGACTGTAAATGGTGGCTGCTCACTTTTCCTCAGCAAATCATTCTGTCTCAGTTGTGTCTGCGTTTCACACCTTTACATGGTTTCCACATTTTGTTGTAAAAAATAAATCCTGTACCAATTCTCACTTTATTCAGCTTTAGTGTTGTGTTTGTAAAACTTCAGTAGGAGCTCTAGTTTTATGCAAAGCTGCTTTAAGTGTTCAACAAGTAAACACATCTGTCATCTGTCTAAATCTGGGATGCTGTGCTCTGCAGATGGAGGAGAGCCCGCTGTCGGAACAGAGCGTCAGTCAGGTACACACCTCGCAGGCCCTCTTCCCTGTACCCGCCTCGACATTTCCTTTCAACAAGATTGTTTGTGTTAAACACATTTTTATGTTTGGCCTGATGAGCTTAAAAAGGGAATCTTTGTTTGAAATGACACAACAGTGAGCTGAGAGATTAAACAACCTGGAATCCAGTGTACAAACATTTACAAGTCAATATTGAAAGATCCATTAAAACCTCTTACCGCCCAAGTGGCACCGAGCTGTCTGTACTACTCTCTGTTTGTACCTTTTCTGCTGGCTTTAGTTATGTTTCGTTGTGTTTAGTTAGTTAGTTAGTTAGTTAGTTGTTCACCGTGTCTGTATTTGCTGTTGTATGTATGCTGCTGCAGCATCACATAGTTTCCTTCCGGATCAATAAAGTTCTCATTTATTGGTCAGTGTGTTGAAATTGTGAGGAGTTGGCCACCCCAGACTGCAGTAAGTGCTTAAGAGCTGTCCAGCCGTCCCGTCTGTGGCGTAGCATCACACACCTGCTTACCACACTGGCAGGGTAATTTCCAGCAGATACGGTGCAGTATTAACTAACTGCCCAACAACTGTTTCATAGTTTTTGCTTTATCATCTTGATTCCTTTTTACAACTTAAAATTCCAAGAAAATAAACATTTAGACCACCTTCAGTTTTTTTTTGTTTTACAACTCTGTGCATCGAAGCATTTGTAAAAATGTTTCCTGAATGACTGACACTAATGTAAAACTGTACAGACAAAAGTTTAACGATTTTTCTTCCATTTGACACATTTTCTGTTGTTCAGTTTCAGTTTGATATTTGCTTTCAGCAGTTTGCAGTCGCTGGAATCTATCTGATGTCCAATTTTCTAACGCGTACTGTAGCGATTAATAAGAGCACAGTGCCACCTAGTGATAAAAGTTTTTATTGTCATTTTTATTCACAATTTAACATGTTACAATTCGTCACCTACAATAAAATAACAATTTTCCAACATCAATGATGAACCAGTTGTAGCAATTTATATTATGCAAATCTATTATAGTAGAGTGCACGCCTGTACAAAATTTTGCACACTAGATAATTGATTTCCTAAAACAGAGGAAAATGTTAATTGCATTAAATATCAAATAACATGTATAGTTTCAGTGCGGGTAATATAGTGTGGTGTTTTAATTTAAATTAAGAAAATTTAAATTTAGAAATTTTTGTAGTTTTCAATTTCTAAATGTTAAATGTTAAATTCATTGTATTTCTTGGTGGCATATTATTTCTTTGTTCTTTGCTTCTACAGTACCTGATTTTGTTTTATTTATTTTTTCAGGTTTTGCAGTCTGCCAAGGAGCAAATCAAATGGTCGATACTGAAGTAGAAAAAATGAATGGAAAAACAACACACTCATCTATCTCACTGTGCAGTATATTGTGTAAGGCAGTGTATTTGTTATACAATCATGTGCCTTGAAATATTGTTGTTAACAAAAAAAGGAGTTTGCATTTAAAGGGACTGTAAATAAAAACGTTAGTTTTGTACCATATGTGTGATCAATGCATTTATATTTGTATAATGATATATAGTATATTTTAAATTTGCCCTGAAGTAGACAGAAATAATGTCTGTTTTTATACTTTACAGAATACTGCTCCACTCATAGTTAAATTATGGTATAATAATAATAATAATAATAATAATGCACTAGCTGGTAAGAAAGCATATTAGAACAGTGTTCAAAGTTTTTATTCATGCCAGAAAATACTCTTTCTCTTCTCCTGGATGTTTCTCTGGTAGAAATTTTTGATAATGAAGATTTGGATGAGTGTTTTGTGAAGATTCAACTGTTTTCAATATAGATAAATGGCTATTTATTTAGGCCTTTTGGTGGGGTTATGGCAATAAGTCATTGCTGCTGTCATGTTGCTTGTGCTACTTTTTAAACTGTATGGTGAATGTAAGACTAGGTGTCCTTTACATATTAAAGTGGATAAGCGTTTTAAAATAAATGTAAGTCAATACTTTTAAATGGTTTAAAGGACTAGCCATTATTTAGACTGATCATTGTTTGATTTTTTAAATTTCTTGGTATGGGATAAACTTAAAATGTGATTTCTTTCATTTTCTTTGGAACTTAACGTGGATATGAAGTTTTCTTCAGTTGCTTTCAAAAATAAAATATTTGCGGGGATATTGTTACTCTTTCACTTTTCACCAACGTATTTCGCGTTTCATTTTTCACGTTTTCCACCCACCTAAAATATAATCTGTACTAAATAAAGAGTGGTTTGTTAAAACATCTACTGCCGTGAGAAAAATTTATTTTTACACAATATCACATTTTCCTGTGAAAGACAAGTACAAAGAAAACGATGCCTTTAACTACAGTTTCATATGTCCTTTTGAGAAAATATTCTATTTTAAGATTCGAAAGGCATTGGGGGCGGGGTCACCTATGATTGGTAGATAACAAATTTACATTTTGCATAAAGTAGAAGAACGCGCCTCTTTTTTGTAATCAACCAATAGGAATTCTCGCATATTTAGCGCTCGTACCTGATAGGTTTGGGCGGAGTTTGGTGATAATGACGTCGGGTATGAGTGCGTCATCGAATGCGCGCTGAAATTTCAGCAAAGTCCACATGAAATACTTAACAACAGAGTCGTTTTAGTGGATGAAAAATTGTTTCTTGGGTGTACAGCATTTTATTATACAATTGAAATTAATCAGCTATATTTTCACTTGTTTTAGCACTTTTTTGTACTTATTTTATATCTACGCTTTAAAAGATTTCAAACAACTTTAGCGAACATAGACTATTTAATACGCGGTAGTTTTCTTAGAATTAATAAATTAACACTTAAAGCATTTATTTTTAAGGTATAAATGATAAACCCATCAATAAATGAAAGAAGACATATTCTTTTTATTATAATTGTTATTGCTATTATCAATAATGTTAATATAATAACAATAATAATAATAATAGTTGCAATAACAAAAACTTTCATAATAATAAATGGTGGTAATGATAAATTAATTTGATTTGCTACCCGAAAGGAGTCGTTTTAAAATCCTCCTTGTTCTGCAGCTTTTTCCGTTTTTCCTTTTGTCACTTGAGAAGTTATTTTGGACAAAGACCACAGGGTTGAAGACAGTGCCCCTCCCCAGTGTCCAGGCAATACTGGTTTATCGCAATATTTGTATACATATGCGTTTCCATACAAAAAGGTATATTTATACTATAAAGTACGATTTAATTATATACTTTATTATTTATACATGACTCCCGAGATAGACTCCAGATCGCCGAGCCCCCACAGGAGTTTACTACGCACCTCTTTTATACATAGAGCAATAATATGAAATACATATACATATACATATACATATACATATACATATACATATACATATACATATACACCTTGCGGTTCTGGTAATTCTAAAAACTATAGGCAAGTAGTTGCATATACAAAAAAAACATTTATACAGAATGAGAAAAAAAATAAGTGCGCCATCTGGTGGCCGTAAAACATTACACATCGTGGAAAAATAAGCTGAATTTATGTAACAATAATAAGGGTAATAATAGTGTGTAACAATAGTAATAACGAGCATCAGAGTTCACACAGAAAGTGCAAATATAAAACGAAAACGTAAAGAGTATTGCTATATAACATTACATAAAGAAAAGAAAATGCACTGCAGTACTGGAAGTGTGAATACAACATTTGTCGCATAGACAGAGGACCTGTTTATTGTTTAGTATGTGATGTAAGGATATAACTCACCAAATATTAAATAATTACATCATTCCATTCATCTGCTACCAATAACTGCAATCATGCACACACAAACTACTCATACACACACACACACACTCGATGGGTAATACAGAGTAACTAGTTCACCTGAAACACATGTCTTTGGACTGTAGGAGGAAACCAGAGAAAACTCATACAGATTGAGCTGGATTGAAACCTACAGCCGAGGTGCTATGAGGGACCAACACTACCTTCTACACACCTGTTACCTTTATTTACTTTACTGACATTTGTCCAGTTGTTTCTTGTTTCATTACATGCTCTTCTCATAAGCCATTTTCTATTATTTATGGCTGCTGTGGAGTAAAAACATACAAAAGGTAATTAAAAAGGTTAAATTAAAAAGTCATGGTTTTGAGGGTGTACCATATTGTGTATTTTTTCAGTTTTATTCAAGGTGATTTTTTCACATTTCAACTTAAATGTTCTCTATTTGAAAACCAGCTCATTGTTTGCCTCCTATGAAGTCAAAATTAATAAAAGTTGAACACTATCAAATTAGCAGCAGGTTAGGTTCTATAAACAGAGTTACAATAAATAAAGAAAACATATATTGCTTTCCCAGTTCAAGGCTGTGGTGTTCTTGGCCTGTGCTGGGAACCCAGCCCCAAGAGGCATGTAGATTCTAAATGCAACAGCACTTCATTCAGTGCAACACCTTTCATTTATTTCAAATTTCATTCAAATTAAAATCAATTTAAAATTAGTGAACATAAATATGTCATCTCCACAACCCATCAATCAGTGCCATTGACCAATTTGTCCCACTGTCATCCAGATTTTTTCAGCTTCTGGCTGCTGTCAACTTCCTTTATTATCTAAAGAATCAGTAAAAGCATAATAATCCAAGCATCCCTCCATATACTGGTTAGTAATGGTTTGGAAAAATCTTGTGGCGAATATACAGTGATCAAATAACCTGAAACAAATGACTTTGGACTGTAGGAAAAAACAGGAGCACCCAGAGAAAACACAGACCCAGGGAAAATATGCAAGCCTTACACACAAACCAAGTTGGATTTGAACCCACTTCCACACCTCAGGTTCTGCGAAGTGGCAGCAGTGCTCCCCACACCACCATACTACTCTGTAATAGGGAGCTACAAAAAACACAAATACTTTAATAAGTGGATGTGATGAAGTGCATAGGATAGTTGGCCTTCTAGATATTTTCATTTACATTTATTTACTTTATGAGACATTTTTCTCCAAAGCACTGCAGAACTCAGAGCAGAAAACAGTAATTTCATTATCACAGATACAGAGATCAATACAGCACTGTCAGTGCTCCCATTACCACACCGTCATGGTACAGCACTGCGCTCACAGACGGGGGTATAGGTAACACAGCACTATCGCCATCCTAAAGGTAATGGATGATTAAGGAGTGACTCTGGGGTGACTGAGGACCAAGGTAAGTGACAAAGGTTGAGGGATGACAGATAATTTGTTGTGGATTGACCGATGATTGATGGTTGGGGACAACTGAGGGATATCAGAGGGGTGTCTGTGGATGACAGAAATAATGGAGGGATGATGAAAAGCAGGGAGGGTTGGTGTAAGAGTGTATAGTCACTGGGCAAACTTATAATCAGAGCTTTGCATTTTAGGCCTTGCTAATATAATTTGAATGTTTGCATTCAGTTATTATACTGTGTGGACGGGACAGGACAAGGTAGGGCAGGATAGGGCAGGACAGAGTAGGACAGGGCAGGACGGGACGGGACTGGATGGTGATTTGATAATCTCTGCAGAGGAATTCACAAGCACAGCATGTTAACACATAATGTGTAACAGCAAAATGCCCGTAACACATGAGGTAATGCAATTATAGCCAAACAAAACCCACAGTTATAATACAGTTGCTTGTGTAGGGTGTGCATATGTATGTGCACGTATGTTTCGTGTACTGTATACATACTCATATGCATTATGCATGTGACATGTACACTATTTCTGCTGTGTGTTGTACTTTACATGTGCTGAGTTTTTATTGTGTACATGTCTATATGTAAGTCTGCTATGTGTCGTGCATATGTACTGTATGTCTTCTGTCTGTATGTGTACTTACATGTATCACATGTACACCGTATATGTACGGCCTATATGGTATATATGCAGTATGTGTAGGTTGTGTGTACTGTACTGTATTTCTGTTCCGTATATTGCTTACAGACTTATGTTGTCTGTCTCTGTGTACTTACCACATGTGCGATGTGTGCATTGTGTGTATGCTGTGTGTGCATGTGTGTGTTTGGCTGTACTGGAAGGCAACCTGGAGAAAAAAAATCAGGTCTCAAACTGTCCTGACTGAGTGGCTCTGACACGTGTTCCTCATTCAGAACAGAAAGGTTGAATACGACAATTAATTTGTGTTTTATTAGGGGGGACGTGGGTGGTTACATTGTGAACTGTGTAACTGTGGGGACAACAAAAGCTGATTTTTTCCACAGTGCACTTCAGCCCCCTTCACCAGGGGCCTCTGTGTCAGCAGGAGCAGTGTGGTTAGCGGCTATATATAGGCAAATGCAAAGCAGCTTAACTGCAATTGGACAGAAATGGAATCCCCAGGCTCCACATGATTGGTTAGTGGTATGACATTGATGGATGGACAGCCTGCTGATTGGCTGTTGGGAAAATGATGTCATGACAGCTATAATGAACAACCTGTGGGGAGGGGTTGGGAGGGGAGGGGAGGGGGGGGGCTGGCAGGCATCAGAAATATGTGTCTAAATGAACATAATAAATAAGGTGGACTTGTCAAATACTGTACAGCTCCGTGGAATAAACTTTCATGCTAATGTTCTATACGTTCTGTTTATGAAAGTTTAAAATTACGCATGTATATTGAGCACTCTTTCACTGTTTTCTATGACAATAGTTACAATGTTTTTCTTAGTAAGCTATATATTATAGTAAAAAAAAACACAAGCATTTCTTCACACTCTGTACCAGCATAAATGAAATACATATATCAACTATTCAGTAATAACAAAAATGCTTTTTTTATTATGAATTCTGCCATCAATGCCCTTGTTACTAATTAATGGCGAGGAAAGTGCGAACACTTATAAATGCACGGAACAAACGCATAAAGAATTCCAGAGCTTTTCAAACTGATAAATGCAGCAAATAAAATACATATGAATCATTTATAATCTGCTATTGAAACAAAATGTGCATATATTTGGCTCTTTTTGTTACGTGTAAGTGGTGGGACGTATGCGAGTTCAAATTCAATGATCGCTGAAGGCCTGGCACACACTGAGCACCACACGGCCCATGTGACACAACCCAGCCAGGCCAGACCACAGTCCTCATCCAAAGTGATCCGACGAAAAGCAGCAGTTCTGCAGGAGGCCGGCCAGCCGTGCTGTGGAGCCCTGTGTCTTGTCAAACCCAGGGCTGGCTGCCTAATGCAGGCTGTAATGAAGGCTGTAAAGTACCTGGTACCTCAGGGCTCTGTCCTCAGCTCAATGTGGGTCTTATTTCAAATAAACACACATCCTGCTTGGCTTCATTGCACCGTCTGCCTGTCAGAGACCTCGGGTTATAAATGAACACCCCTTTAACACAAATAAATTTTAAAAACACACTCAGCTCATGAATGCACTCATCAATTGTAATAAAACATAGGCCAGATTCTTTATTTATTTCCCCAGTAAATAGGCTTTATCCTGCTTTTCTGTACATATGAGTTTCCATAGGGAGCTGGGAAGTTCTAGCAAAAATGAGTCAAAATGTTTTGTAATTTATTCTATTATTACTGCAAATTACATTTTCAATGGAATATGTGTGGATTAAATGCAGTTTTTGGTTACTGAAGACCTCTGGTTTTCACATCACACATTTATCTCTATCAAGGCAACAGAACCCTTGGAAAATCGTCATTTTATGAAGTAATAATATCTGCAAAATGAACAGAATTAACTAATTGTGCTTTTGTGGCAACATACCTTAGTATGATTTATGTTACTACTGAAACTTTTCCATCCCTTTTCATCCCTTTATTTTTAGTTATGGTTTTATTTCAGTAATCATAACACATAAACCAATGGATTCAGCATAAATGATCTTGTGACATTTGTTGTGCCCTTTGAAGTAAGTTTATACATATCACTGTCATAAAAAGACTTACATATGAACTGCTCCTTCGTTCATACTGTTTTTTAAATATATTTTTAAACAATAAGAAAAAACGTGTATTTTTTTAAAAAAAAGATCTAGAATCGCTGTTTTGTTGTGTAAGTCCAGCAGGTGGCGGTAGAGCATAAAGTGACAGAAACGAACACATGGCTCTTATGAATGGCTGAAGCCGTTCAGCGGTGACATCATTCATATGTTTGAAGTCGTGTTTCTTTTAGTGAGATTTTAATAAAAGTTTAATATAACTGTGCTACTGGAAGTTTAACTGTGGTCACTGACACTGCACTTTTCATGCTGTTTGTTGCTGTTGTGTTAGCTGGGTGTGTGATCTCAGCATACTGTTTCCAGCTGAAGTTGTCAACTCTCAGCCTTTTTGAAAATGAAATTTCTATTAAAATCTTGGATAAAAGTGGCACACTTTTTAGGGACAGAGTAAAAAAAAGTTATCAAAAACACAAACGGTACAGCTGCAGGTGTAATAAATGTGTGTTATTCCGTCTTGCTGATGTGGTGTGAGCTCAGTGTGGTGCAGAGGGCAGGGAGCTATGGGATGGAGGGCACTTGGGCCTCTCAAGAGGCCAGAATTAAAAGCTGGCCCACAAAGAGCCTGACACATGAGCCCAAAAATCACAATGCTGCCATGGCAACGGCTGCACCTGGGGGTCCCAGAGGCCAGGCGTTGAGCAGCTGGACGGGAGAGGAGGCCACATTTGTTCCCCCATCTGCCCAGGGGGGACGTGCCATCTGATGTCACCTTGTCAACGGGGGACGGTATGGACACTTGTGGTCAGAACAGGCATCAGCATATGGACAGCAGGGTCTCCTACTCATTGTCATCAACATGTGCATGAAAAAAGATGCACATAAACATTATTATGAATGTGATATTTCCCATCAGCCATTTCATCCAACATGTTATTTATGAACATGACTGGTATCTGAGGAAAAAAGCAACAGTGATGATAATGTCCAAAAATAATAGCCAAATGAGAAGTGAGCTTTGCAATATAGCAGGTAGAAAAGTATTAGAGTCACTGCCTTTGGTCTTCAGGGAAGTGGGATTAAGTCCCACCTCCTGCAAGAGTAAGTTTAAGCTTTCCTTGAATTTGTACAGTAAAGAACCCAGCTGTAAAGCAGCAGCAGCTTAAAATTGCTCTTTACCATGGAGAAAGGTGTTAACAAAGTAAATGTAATATGGCAAAGTGATTACANTAAATGGGTAAAGCAGCAGCTTAAAATTGCTCTTTACCATGGAGAAAGGTGTTAACAAAGTAAATGTAATATGGCAAAGTGATTACAGACAATTTAATGGTGGACAAGGAGGTTCATGTAATTCTTGACAGAGTCCTTCACAATGAAACACACATTACAGTTTGCTTGTGCAATAACATTATTAAAACCCACAGTGATGAGAACAAAACAGTAAACAGCATTTTGTTTTGTTTGTTGTTATTCAGCTCAACTCAATTTATATCTGCATAGCAACTTTCCCTGCAAGCTGCCTCAGAACACCTAACAGTCAATACAAGAGCAAATACAAGTACAAGTACAAAAAATATAAATCACAGTCAGGCAGCAGTTGAGGTCAGTAATATTAACCAAGACAAACATTTAAACACAGGATGCAAAGGAAAAGAGGTTATAAAAGAATGCGTCTTACACAAAGCTGGGAAATAAACTTGTGGGAGTTTACCGAACCATCCACAGAAGATCACGTGCAAAAAATATCATTGGTTTCAGTAAAATTTCGAAAGGATTTGTGGCCTCTCGCTGTCTTTCTAGAAGCTCTAGTGCAGGACTGCCCAACCGTTGTTTGGCCAAGGGCCACAATCATTACTGTGAACTGGTCGGAGGGAGATGCAAAAATCAGAGTAAGTGACATGCAAAAAAGATTATTTCCTTTATTTAGGTGTGGTGTGTCTTCTTATACAGTATGAGTGCCTATAACTGCATTATCTTGTGATTCAGCAGAATTTATAGAATTTATGGCAGGTATAGTAATAGTTTTACAAATTTTCTTGCAGACCGCACACTGGACACCTCTGCTCGAGAGTTTCAATCTTAAATGCATCAGCAGAATCGTGGTACAAAGAGCCATATAACCAGGAAAGCTCAGATTGATGGACTGAGCAGAACTAGGGAACCCATCTGTCCCGAGTCCACATGGGCCACATTTACACTTAAAACACACTCGTCACAATCTGCTTTAGTGACCTCGGGGGCACACCGCCCCACAATTACTGCCGCATCTTCCTGCGTGATAAATCCCCTGCACTCGTACCCATGTGTGATCATTATAGAAGGAATCGACACAGGTGCCACTTATTAACCAAAGTATTTTAAGTTTAATACTGCAGTTAATAAGCTGGATAATATATGTTAGGTGGGAACCTAAAATTACTTTTAATCAATTAAGATAGTGGGCTTTGCCCAGAACCTTTTGCTCATGGGCGTTGAATTATGACACGTGCTCAGCCTGCAAGCGTGAGATTAGCTGCTCACCTTTTCAACTTACAAACTTTATTTTCGGAATCCAATTAATTTTGCCGCACACAAATTTGACAAAGTGTGTTTTATTTAATCTGCTATCACCGGTGAAACAATTACCATGATTAACAGAGATCCATTATTGCTGTGGGATCAATGGCAAGTGCATGAAGAATATTGAACCATCCTGTTATTGATGTCCTCCAGGTAAAACAGGAAGTAATGTCATTAACAGTATTCTGATTTTTATAGCCCTCATCAGTATTCAGAATGTAAAACAAAGAAGTATGGAAAGGACATCCAACATGTAATGCTAGAAGTGGCATGTTTATAGAAACACCTCTATCAAAACCTTTAAGTCATTACCGTGTCCTGCAGTGCAGCACTTGAGCGAGCTTTTGACCAATGAAACTCCATAGAAAAATACTGGTGTGGAAACTCATTTAAATCCAAGTAGTACAAATATAATTTGAATGTTTCCACACATTTCTGATGCCATGATATTGTCCTGACCTACTTTCTCTGCTGGGCTTTTGCTATGAGGGTCTGCAGATCCATGTCTCCGCACTCCATCAGTACCTGCAGCTTTTCTCTGCTTGCCAGTGTGAAAAACGGCATATCTTGTGAGTCATTTGTCACCTCGCTATAATCTACACATTCACACACACTTTTTGCTCTTGAATTAGGCCTGAATTGGGCGGTTAAAGTGTGCAGATGAACAGAGGAAAACAAAAGAAAACAAACAAAAATGTGAAACGAAGTTGCACAGCTTTATGACAAATAGCCTTTTTTTTGCATCTTTTAGTTCAGGAAGATAGCAGAAAAAATACAGTTTTTTACATAAGCTTAAGGAATTGTCTACTTAAAGTTTGTTGTGAGAAAGAAAATAATCCTTCGAGACAAAAAAATTAGCATTAATAAATCTTTTCTTTATTAAGCCGAAGTGTTCCAATAATACCACTACATGAAGACTTCATACACATATGCACATTTATAATGGATGTTCTCTCACGTGTACATCGCTTCTGAGGAAAAAAAATTAAAAACAACACTGAAAGGGAAATTTGTCAAAAAGGCTCAGTCCTGAATCATTACTATGCATACTTCATATGTACTTACTCAATCAAAACTAAAAAAGATCTCTCCACGGACTAAAGCTGCCTGGCAGATTAACCAATGTAAACATGGCCTGTATTGTAATTTCCCCGCTCACGGAATGTGACATGATCACGATCAATCCCGGCGTCTGGCAGTCTGCGTAAATAAATAATAATCATATCTGCCTCAGAGGTGTTTAATTTTCATTTTCTCCCAGAGTAAAGAATAACAACTGCCTGACTATTTATCAAATTTTAAGCACCCAGCCTTTTTTTAGAAAATGCGAACTGATTGGGTGTAATATCAAACACATGGCTGGGCGCAGTATTCCTGCCATGGTGCTGTTGCTTCCAGCCTGGGATCACAAACCATGTGGTCAGGCAAGATGGAGAGCAGAGCCAGTCCCACATGAGACAGCCACCTCAAAAAAAAAAAAAAAAAAAAAAGAGTTAAAAACACAGTAAAGAGTGAAATGGTTTACTGACAGTGAGCACAGCTTTGGATGGGTGATAGAGCCAGACCTGCTGAAACAGCAGGTTTTATAGAGCTTTACAGAGCTTCTTCTGAAGATGCCATCAATGAACAGCACCTGAACGTGCATCTGCCAGCTAAGCTGATCAGCTGCACGATGTCCTGACTAAGGCCTGTTGCCGCGTACTGCTTTCTTTGAGCTCCGTGCTAAGAAGATGTATGTAAGCTGCCCCGAGGTTACGTTTGACCTGGAAGTTGTGTGATTGGGCTGCAGGTCACTCCTTGGCAGAGTCCATCTGTCAGTGTCGCCTCATTAGTGTGACTGTTGTCACTAGCGTTGCCTGGCGCGCATGCAATGTAGCTGCTGCAAGATGCTTTCGTTTGCCAGACACCCCTGAATGGCAGACTAAATATTTACCGTCATACCTGTTCTCGCATTAGCGTGGATAATTTGCAAATCGTTGAAGCTGTGGGCAAAACAATGTCCTTTAATAGCGCTGGTTACTGCATACCGTAGGAAATGTATTCATTTGAAGTGTACTGTTACTGCGGGCTGTGAGACGAGCGTCTTGATTCACACGGACGGCTGCTTCAGCAACTTTGGCATTTGATTTTATCGAGTTTTGGTTTATAAAATCTATGCTCGGTGGGTAGTACAACCCTGAGAGGCACACCCAGTTTGTCAAACTGAGAACTGCACCATGGCACGAAAACGGACGCACAAAACTGAAAGTCACCTATATGTTTTATGTATTAATGTATGTATATATTTCCATTATCATTCTGTGCATCAGTGATGTTCCATCAATTAAGAGTGCATGTTTTTTGATGTGTAATGTATGTAATGTGTAAAGATAAAATAGTAACTAAGGAACTGGTTTCCTGACCAAAAGCCTGTGGATTTATGTTCTTAAAGGGCCAAAATGATCTGTGCTGTAAAAGGGTAAAAGCTACACACTCTGAAAACCACTTTCAGAATAAAGGATCTGCAAAGGATTTAAATAAAAACAGAGTGTTGTTTTCTTCAGCTGTAAGCCAGGGTAGAGCATGTCATACGCATATTAAATTTGGTTTTGTGTGTTACATTTTTAAATGTAGCATTGCATATTCATGAGATATAACAAAGCTGTATTCCATTAAGAAAGTCTTTGCGGTGCAGGGGGTCGATCACAATGGCAGACACCGCAGCCAAGAGCAAACACAAGCTTCCAAAGTGTCAGTCAGCACCGAGACGAGTTTCTGACACACAGTGTGCAGTCGGATGCCTTGTGAACAAACACTCACGTTCACATGCTTTCTCTTCCTTCATCTGCCTTTGTGCTCCCTCTCCCTGTGGCCCACATTTCTTACACAGATGGACATGCTCACACACACAACCAGGGAGCGAATAAACACAAAAATGCTTACACACGCATATTCACATGCACATAAACTCAATCGCTCCCAATGAAACCTCGAGTCTAAACATATCACAGAACAGATGCATTTTATGCACATAATCTTTCATTGTCTTCCTGATAGTTTACTATCGTGTTCAAATTATCACCTTTGTGGGAGACAATAACTTTCCATTCATAAATGTCTAAATGTGAATATTTGGCAATTTTGTTTTTTCAGAGTTGTGTCTGGCAATAAAAACAACATATAAGAAATGAAATGGCATGACTAGAAATTTTTATTGATCTCAGTCCTGTAGATTTCAGTGTAACAATATCTTTGAGGTATGAAATGACTTCTTATCAAAATACCTTCAATTAACGGTAACAAAAGTGTAACAAAAACCTCCAGACCTTGCGGAAGATAAAAACTATTCTCAGGATTGAAGAAACTTCTTAAGTAAAGAAACAGCAACTTATCTGCAATTTTTTTCTGTTTTTAGTTATCATTATTACTGTTAATTTATCAGAAGCCTTAATACAAGTCAATTCAATGCAGACTTTGTGCAGTACATAATATAAGTGCTTACCAGGGTACAAGTTACTGACCATGTAATAACAGTCTCACATAAAACACCGTGCTGCAGTTAATACACGATCAGCCTGGAACTAGACACAGTTTACAGGATCAATGTGACAAAATCAAACTGCTGTACTGCCAAGACAAATTATGGCTGAAAGCACTGTGTGACATATGTGGCTCAGAGTAGCAGGTGTGAGGCCTTTCCGTTGCGCAAAAGCTAGTTTTTGGCTGCTTTTAACTATAAAAAGTATCTGTAAATATTTAACAAAACATAATAAATGAATTCCAAAGTACAACGTAAACTGGAGCAGTTAACGTTCTTTAATGTTACTGGGATACTGGAGTTAAAGAAAAACCATACTTCTCACAGTCTTGTTTTAGAAACTCTGTGCTTCCTTTTGAACAACTAGAATCTTTACATTTTCTTACGAGTATTTAGTTTTATTGCACATGAATTCCATTTCAATTACTATATGAAATACACCTTTGTACAATTTCAACAACAGTTTACGAACATGAAACACAGGCCAAAATAATTACCCCTTTTACTGTTTCCATCTGCAACCCACAGAGGCTAATATGAGGGGGGGAAAAAACTGCCAAATTTATGTAAAATCACAGCACAAAGTATGTCCTGTGTGGCTCACGTCTGTCTAAGCAACATTTGTCAATATTTGCCCGTGTTCCTGTGGAACCCCCGGAGGAGGTCAGCCCTGCTCCATTTCCAGCATCACGTGATGCCATTATAAATAAGTTTGGGCCAACCTCAGCATAATGGCGTGTGATTGCATGTGTATATGAATGGTATTGGGTGTGCTGGTGGGGGTTTGAGTGTCTCGCTGTGCTGTGGACGTGTCCCTGTGCGCTCACCCTGGGATCTGGCCTCTTCATCAGCACGGCAATAATTTATAGCGGTCCCTGAAGGCTACAGGGTCAAGGTTCACTCCTAATATACCTTCTGTTCAATTAAATCGTGCCGCATGCCAAGGTCCCACATCCTTCTTTGTAGACATGTTTATCTAACGGTTACAAACATCAAAATAATGTTGTTTAATTGACACAACTCATACTAATGTTTCTGGAGGGCAGAGGACATGGTATCATTTTCACATGATGCGAAATTATACATAAAACACGATTTCACGATAACATAAAGGTAGACTTGTTCAGTATTGCAAGTAAACATGACTTATGTTGAAAGCTTCTCCCTCCTCCAATTACTGAACTTAGACATGTTTTCTTTTAAATCCACCGGTATGACAGGATCAGAAAACAAAGAGTTACTGTCAGCATGTTTTTCCGGATTCAAATGTAGATTGTCAGGTAAAATATTGAAGAGTGGAGGCAAAATACTAAAGTTTCATGCATAAATTGCTACTGTGCAAGTAAAATAGCTCATGATTTAAAAAAAACCTTCTGCCACAATCTTTTGATTATTAAACGTTTATTTTGATTACCCAGTCGCCGTTAAACTAGTTCAACTGTCCCCTAAAATATTTCATGTAAAACAGAGGTCCTTCGTTATATAAAAACTGTGCTGTTGGATCAACTCAGCAGTGCTTCTGGTGGAACTGCACGGGCAGCACTGGCATGACCTGCAGCCCGACACGCCACAGTCACATGCGTACAGGTGTGTGGGTCCAAAGAGCAGTGTTCTAACAACAACACGTGCAAATGACCTTGAGCACTTTACTTTCTGTTTCAAATCCAGTTTTCTATTTTTCTAAACAGTAAGGAAGGGATACTAATATTGATGGGTTTTAACAGGTCTTTGTTGACTGAACCTTCTCACACACACACACACACACACACACAGAGGAATTTATTATAAAGTCACCATGTTCCAGAGATGGTCTGAGTTTGGCCATGTAAACAGATTGTGTAAACGTCTGCACAGATAGCAGGAGAGTGGCATTCTGGGTACACCACTCTTATGCCTCCCATCATTATATTCATATCCATTCTGTTCTAGGATGAGCACCTACTATCCATTCTACTGTATTATACATATATACATATATATATATGTGCTTTTAGTTTACAGCTTCATACAGTAATATAATATGTAAAACAAGGCTTAATACAAACATATTTCAGAAATCCAAAATCACATATAATGCAAACCTACAAAACAATATGCTTGTCACTTTACTTTCAAGATAACATCCGTCATGGGTACAGAATGTTTCGGTTATTTTACCATGGACTATTTGGCTGTCCATGCACACATTGCCAATCCCCTGTTCTTCATGCAGAATGACTGCTGGAGATCCTGGCACAACATCTGGTGCAGAATCTGTTTCATCATCTGCTAGAGATCATGGTTCAGCTTTTGCTGGGAAACTTGGTTCATCATCTGCTGGAGCATCTATATCATCTTTTGCTGGAGAACCTGATTTATCACATGCTGGAGAACCTGGTTCAACATCTGCTGGAGAACATGAGGGAACCCATAGGGAACCAGTGGATATTGAACCAGGTTCAATATCAACCCGAGAGCCCAGAACAATCCTGGGACTTAAGGGACAAGTGATGATAAGTAAATTGAACATTTTAATGTTGATTCATGATGAGATGAATACCTGGTCCAAGGTTTTCAAACCAAACCAAGTCCAAACTTTCAGACCAAATTTACCATGCTGTGGAGGGGCAGTTTACCATGATGTGGAGAACTTAGTTGACTATGCTGTGAGGATGCAGTTTACCACGATGTGGAGAACTTAGTTCACTATGCTGTGATGATGCAGTTTTCCATGATGTGGAGAACTTAGTTCACTATGCTGTGATGATGCAGTTTTCCATGATGTGGAGAACCCAGTTCACCACACTGGAGCCCTGCAACTCCAGCCAGGTCCCTCCCGGTCCGCGTGGCGAATCTGACTTTCCCGAAACACAGACCCGCGTGCCACACAAGCACCGCACCAGTACTCAACGAAAAACACCGCATTTAACACAAATACAGTATTAGCGCAGCGCGGAGGCGAGCTCTTTCTCGCGCGCGCGCAAGGGGGATTACGCGCTCCCCGCGGCCTCGCTGCGCTGCCCTCCCTTTTAGAGTCGCGCGGCGGTGGGCGCGCGGGGCTCCGGCTCGCGCCACGTTCCGCTCCGGCGCGTTCGGCACTGAGGCGGCGCTCTGCGGCTCCTCGAACCGCGGCTCGGACGGACCGCGCGCCGCTGCGGCTCTCTCTCCGCTGCGCTCGCGACGCTCCCTGCGGGGGAAAAGAAAGGGGGTCAGTAGACTTTGTAATGGGCGCGTAGCCGAGCGATAACGCTGAGGGGGCAGAGAAGCGCAATGGCCGCGCGATGAGGAGGAAGACGAAAGCGAAGCGCGTGCTGGAGCGCGAGCACGACGACGACGACGACAGCGGCGGCGGCGCGGAGGAGGACGAGAACGACGCGGCCGCGGCGACGGAGCAGGAGGAGGGAGGCGAGCGGGAGCGGGAGAGGGGCGACGCGAGGAGCCCGCGCAGCGCGCTCTTGTGTGTACGTATCCGCCATGGCGCTCGGCGCCCGCTGTGTGTCCGTGAGGCCGCACGCTAACGGCGCTGTTGCCCGCAGCACGCCGTGCAGAAGCGCAGGAAGCAGATGCTGCCCGCGAGGGAGAGCGCCGAGCCGCGGTCCTCGTCCTCCTCGTCGGCGGCGTCCTCACCCGGCCTGCGCCGGCTCGGCCTCAGGGTCTGCGCTCTTTGTTCTCTTTGTGTGTGTTTTTGTATATTTCTGTGTGTGTTTGTGTATCTGTGTGTGTCACGCTCTCTCTCTCCCCCCCTCTCTCTGTTATTCTGGGTATGTCTATGTGTGTCCTTAGCGCATCCTCTCTAAGTGTGTGTGTGTGTGTGTGTGTGTGTGTGTGTGTGTGTGTGTCGGCCTCCATCACTTCTTTGTCATTGTTGTTAGAAATACGCGGGAAAAAAGCGTGCAACGTGTCACCTGGCGCACTGCAGCCGTGGTAAACAGTGACTCACAGCTGGGTACAGCATGGTAAAATAACCCCCACACACAATGCGGTGACGTGTGGTAAACAACGAGAGACACTGGGGTAAAACATGGTAGAAGAAGTGAGGCACAATAGGTAATGTATGGTAAACAAGGGACACTGGGATAAACCAGTATAAACAATAAGTTATAGCATGGTAAAACTATGAGAGGGAGAGAGGTAAAGCATGTTATCAGAGAAAGGCACATGTTATGGTAATGTATGGTAAACAGCAACAGATGCAATAGGGTAAACATGATAAACAAGGTGCACAGTGTGGTAAAGCATAACAAACAGAGGGACAATAGGGCATATTGTGGTAAACAGTGAGACAGGTAAAACAGTAATAAGACACAATAGATAAGGTATGATAAACAAGACATGGGTAAAACATGCTAAATTGAAGACAGTAGGGTATAGAATGGAAAAGCACGGTAAACAATGGTAGAGATGTATGGTAAAGTATTGTAAACGTAATCCAATAAGATAAACATAAACAAAAGACACAGTAGGGTAAAACATGCTACACATAAACAGTATAAGATGACAAAACAGTGAGAGGCACAAAGAGGTAAAGTGTGGTGAACAGCGAGGGTTACAGTGTGGTATAATATGCTGAGCAGTGAGACACACAAGAGGGTAAAGCATAGTAATGAAGTTTTATTTAGCCAATGTCTTTGTTCAAGGTGACTTAGATTGTTAGATAATCAGCTTTACACTGATTTACCCATTTATACAGCAGGGCAGGGTATTCTTATTGGAGCAATTCAGGGTAAGTACTGTACTCATGAGTACTACAGCAGTAGAGGAACTCAAACCAGGGACCTGCAGCTAGCTAGGCAGTAGCCCTTACAAATACACCGGATATTGGCCACACAATGAGAAAGAAAAAAGGATGAACCATGGTGAACATTTAGAGATTCAACATGGTATATTACTGTAAACATGGAATGATACAGTAAGGCCAGGTGAGGTAATATTGTATAGCATAGTGAGCAATGAGACATAATAAGGTAAAGCATGGTAAGCAATTATTAACTTAGGTAGCTGATACCTTTGTTCAAGGTGACTTACAGTGGTAGATAATTAACTTTACAGCAATTTACCCATTTATACAGCTGGGTAATTTTTACTGTATCAATTTAGGGTAAAGACCTTGGTCAAGGGTACAACAGTAGGAGGTGGGGTTTTAACTGGGGATGTTTAGATTCCCAGGCTAGAGCCCTAACAACTAATCCACCTCATGGCCTGCTAGTGTGAGAGAGCCAATAGAGTAAACTATGGTAAGAACATGGATACACAGCAGGGTGAACTGTAGTAGAAATGGAATGGGATGTTTATTCTCAAAATGGCACTGTCTCGCTTTAGATTAATTTCTGAATATGTGCTTTATAATCTAACACTAATGGAAAAACAAGTGAATTAAAATTAGGTATGAGTATGCGGTTTGCACTCAGCAACAGAGGGCTGTAAAGTACTTAACAGAAAGTGTTATTGTTTGTAATGTACAAAGTTACCCCCAGATTTATAGTTGTGCAGTAACTTCGTTTCACTGAATCATCTTTGTGCATATTTTTCAAGCACTTAATTTGCAAGTCTCACAGTTTGATTAATGGGCTAATAATAAAAAAAAGATTTGATAATTACTTTTTATATTACTTATACAGCTGAAGTTGACAAAAACAGATCATTACTTGTAAGTAACTCTTTAGAAAAAACATTTAGTCCTCATACATTGGGGTTCTGCACAATGAAAAACCACTGCAATAGCTTATGAAAATAAATATCTTTGTTTATTCAACAGGCTTATTATTCAGTACAACAGAATTTTTGCCCATTATGTGGTCATTTTACTTTCACAGTGGTATTTAATTCTGTATTGGGGCTTGTTTAAGACACTTGTATGAGATGTTTTGAGACAGATACACAATTGTTGTCTCAGACCCAAAGTTTTTTGTCCTTCAGGGGTGTCAGTCTGGCAGTTGTCCAGCTAAATCTAGTGTGTTAACCAGTTTTATACTTTTACGTTCTGTCACATTAAAAATCTCAACCAATGACAAACATTAATTACATTAAATGTAAATCTTTAATAGAATTAATTCATTTAGTAAACGCTTTGAAATGACTTACAACATTAAGATATTTAATAATGTGTTTACCCTTAATACTTAATAATACTTTAATAATTTGTTTACTCTCAAACTAATGTAAATAAAGAACTAATGTTGATCATCTATCTTTTTGTTAAAAATACTACCCAGCACCTCTAGCAGCACATTGTCCTTATGCTTTGCAGAATGAAAGACCTGTTCTTGTGAAGTGGTTTTTTTATTGCATAAATATTCGCGAGTCTAATTATATATATATAAAACATGAAGGACAGCTCTTCAGGCTTTTGAGTGGTCGTTGGAATCTAAGCATTCACTTTCAGCTACATTTTATCAGGTTTGCCCAACATAATTAAATTGGTTTCTCAAGTTATATTCTACCAAGCAATGAATTTTTAAAGATACAATTGTTTTTGGGGTTATTTGTTTAACTGACTTTTCTTTACACCTGTATTTTTGTCTAGTGGAGTAAATGCAACATTTTTTAACTCTCCAAGCAGCAAAGTACACTCAAACAGAGTAGGAGTGCCATATTTCGGTTGGTTCTCAGAGTATTTTCAGTTTGTGTCTGGTTCTGATGATTGTCACAGAACAAGTAAGCAGGAGGCAAACAAGTAGACATTGAGACCAGAGTGGACATTAGAAACATGTGGTGAGACAATGACAAGTGATGGGATGATTTGGCCAACAACTGACACTGAATAAGAATTTGCTGGACTTTACACATTAGTTTATCTTCTACTGTACCTTCACAGTTAGTATATAAAATTATGCAGGGTCTTAGTTAATTATAGCTATATCAGATTTTTACAGATCTTAACCAGGGATGTTTGTATTATATAGCTTTAGTTGATTGTGGCTTTGGGATAAAAGTGTCCTCAAAGTTGAAGGTATGAACAGTGCTGTGGTTGAGGAACCATTGAGTGTCCTTCATTATGGAAGTGTATTGGTGTGAATCCTTGAGTGATGGGGGTGCTGCAGTCCACGTAGCTCCTGCTCCAAGTGTATCCATCAGTAGATTAAAAGCACCACAGGACTAAAGTTCTAGGCCAACTTTCTTTCATCCTTTGCAGGCGTTTGAATTTGACAACCCCACAGTGGAGCACTTCACAGACAGCGACTTCACCCCAGAGGTGAGGTGATACTGCGCCTCTGCTGGCTCAGTGTGTGAGCACAAGAGTGTGTGTACACACGTTTGTGTGTTGGTACACCGACTGTGCCGTTGCTGTTGTTGCAGGAGTCGGACTACCTGCAGTCTCGCTCGAAGGCAGAGCTCATTGCAATGGTGCTGTGCATGCAGAGTGAGATGGAGAGCCTCAAGGAGCAAATCCGGTGCCTTACAGGTGAGCACCATGCTTCACTTTTTCATCATGGGTATCTTGTGCAGCCATCATTTGGTATCTCACAGTCTGTGCACTTGTTCTGTTTATGTTGCTATTCTCCCTTAAAGTCCATCGGTAGGCAATCAAAGGTGGTACCACCTAGGTACCAGTCTTCAAGGTTTTGCAAATGGCACGTTTAGCACTTGTACTCTGTGCCTTCTCTGTTTCCTTTCATGGTTCAGTATGCAAACCATCTAACATGAAAATAGCATATCAACTGAGCAAGTATGCAGTATGGTTGCAGAAGCAGAAAATTCTGGTTATGAATTCTCATCAGGGACAAACTGTTGCTTATTATATTTTTAAAATTTCAGTCAGAATCAGTTTTTTTAAATTGACCTACTACAGCCTGTGGGAAGTTGGCTAGGAATCTGGAGGCCCTGATTGAGAAGACCCAGGAGTGGTCGAATGGTGACCACAAGGCTCCCAGCATGCCTGCTGTGGCAGTGGAGAGCGAAGCGCTCATGCCCGCCTTGATGAACGGGCAATGGGTAAAACAGGAAGCCTCATCCCGGGAGCAGCAACCAGAGCCTACTGAGGAGCCTCAGAGGAATGGAGTCTATTCAGAGGTGATTCTTCATACTGCACACATAGCAGTTAGCTGAAATCTCTTTGTGTCTAATACCATATAAAAAAAAATGTTTGTGGTCACTGCATAATTTAACCATTTTAGTCCAGTAAGTTAAGTAGAAAGAGGTAAACAAATTGGTGAAATGCTGATTGTGTGGTGAGGCTCTCAGAGCCACAGTTGTGACACGAGTAATAATGTGACTCTCCCTTGTTGGTCACTTCCTGTCTGAAAGGAGTCGTTGACTCCTTGTGTCCCCCGCGTGTCTCCTCAGTTCATCACTCCCCAGCTGCTGGAGCGCTGCAACACGGGCACCACGGCTCAGAAGCTCACCAATGACCTGCTGCGGGGTCTCTACGAACGCGAGTGCCTGGCATCCCACTCCATCTCGGGCATCGTGTACAACAAGCGGGGGCAGCCAAAGCCTGCGCTGCCTGCCGATGAGGTCCAGGCCATCCTGAGTACGCAGTTCTTCCAGCTGTCACTTTTATCTGCCTCCTCCATGTTGCCCATTTCCTTCAAAGAGCCTTGTTGGCTTAAACACTGAATTTCCACCCTGTGTAACCCAGTGCTGCTCCAGTACCTCACTGCCTTATTGTTTTTGGTTGTCCACAGGACAAGAACATTTTACCTGTTCCATGAAGTTTTGAACCTGTCCAATCTTCTAACATTTCAAAGAGACAAAAAAAACAAATGTCTAGATTTAATATATCCTTGTACATTGGTAATGAAAGTGAGGTAATCGGGGTATCAGTTGAAAAGCAGCATAAGTTGCTAAAAGGCTCTGACATAAAGAAATCGCCAGTGGTGGTGTTACTTTACATAGAATTTTTATACATTTTAATTTATTGTCCACCTGCCCATTGAGCAGTTGTCAGGAGTTCTATCTACCTGGCTGACAATGTAAGCGAATTACCTGTCCTGGCAAGTTAGACAGCTGTCAATGTGGATTCCTGCCCCCGCTTGATACAGTATCAAACACTGTGCTTTTGTTCAACTGAAAGAATTTTGTTTGTCATGTGAAGCCTCAGAGGGTGTACAACTGCAGAGCAGCTGACGTTGGAGCCCGCCCACAGTTACGGATTTTATCTTCTAAAGTTATTAAACATTTTAGAAAGAGGGTGATGGCAAATCTGCATACGCTCTAATGTAGGTATATGAGCACCGATCATTTTGTGAACAGAGCTAATGCTGTTTGTCAAAGTGGGTGGGTTTGAGTCCCACCTTGTGCTACACTAACCTTGACAAGGTATTAACAGTAAAAATTACCCAGCTATATAATTATGTAAATCAGTGCGATTTGCTGTGGAAAAAAGTGTCAGATAAGCCAAATAATAATGATAGTAGTAGTAGTAGTAATAATACTGGTGCTGTTGTGTTTGACTGTCTCTCCAGGAACGGTGCAGTACTTCTTCCCTGGGAAGACGGACGCCGAGATCAAGGGCTACATCCGGCAGAAGCTGCAGAACGAGGCCAAGCGGCTGCGGAGGAAGCCTCAGCTCTCCATGAAGACAGCAGCCCATGTGGAGCCACGGGAGGCAGCGGGTGTGTACACGTAGAGGCCACACCCAGCAAGGTGGCAGGTTCCAGCACAGTGGCGGTGGTTGGAGGAGCATCACACACACACTTTGAAAGCAATTATGAAATGAAGCCCTTGTCTGATAAGCGACAGACAAGCAGCTTTTTTCCCCCTATTGGGAGGAATAGATGTCAGTGTTATAGTCAGTTGGCAGAGAAGGAAAATTAAGAAGTCATTTGCCTTTTGCTTTTAATGTATTTGATTGTCTTTGTGAAATTGCGAGAGTTGTACCTGTCTGACACCTGAAAAGAAACGATCATATTTGGGAGAAGTGCGGTCTTACCTGATTATACCTTGTTGAGTTCCAGTGTACTCCTCACTCCCTCCTGCTCCTCTGGCTTGTTTAGTTCAGTCAGCAGTAGATACTCATATGAGCTGCTTTCTGTTATGGAAATTAGTTGCAGATTTTTCTAAAAAAATTCTGTCTTCAGACCTTAATGTATGCTTAAGAGATACGACTGTGCAGCAGCAACTTCCGATGATGTGATAATTACACCGTGTTTTAAATGTTTCTCTGATTCAGTGTTGTTCTTTCATGTCCCTCTGAACTAAACCTGTATTTAGTTTCTTAGTTTTTTTAACAAATCCTAATCTTAATGATTAAATTACTTTTTGCTTTTCATAAACTGTCTCTTGGATTCTGTCTGACCTGATTTGCATACTTATTGGATGCATTTCCTGTGAGGTTTTTGCTCTCTTGGTACCAGCATTTGGCCTTCATGCATCAGCACTGCAGGCTGTGGCCTTAAACTGTGTTTGCTGACACACATTCATCTGCTCTGTGTGTGTGTGTGTGTGTATAAATGGAGAGATTCATAAAACTGGTCCATTCTTTCATCGACATCATACGTCATTTGACACATTCTTAGTTTTCACAAACTGAACAACTCAAACGTGTTGTTGGGTGGTGATATTATTAGCATGAGAGGAGCAGACAGTAGTCTGAGTTTTACTACATTGACAGTGTTCAGGAGTCAGCTGAACCAGTCAGCTGAGGAGCTTTTTCTTGTCGATTCCGTGGTACGCACCACCGTGTGTCTCTGCATTACCTATAATGTCTGGTGCAGGAAGTCCATGCAGGTGCTATATAGAGATTCACAGAGCAAAGCTGTGGAGAGATGCTGTGACACAGTAGCAACATGTTTCAACCTCCTCACTTTTGACATTGGGGAGGAAAGTTGGGTGAACTCAAGCAGCACTAGTCCATGATTCTTTATGGCTTCAAAGAGACGTTTGGAAGTTTGGATTCTCATATACGCACATATATACCGTACCTTGCAAAAGTGTTTAAACCTCTTAGTCAAAATTGCCTGGATTAAAAAGTATATTTAACATATTTTTCTAATCAGTAACCTCATATACTCAAACTAAATTTTCAGAATCATAACATGTTTGCAGATAATTTAAAGAAAATGAAAAACTGAACTATATTGTTTGCATAATTATGCCACCCATACACATTAACATTTGGTAGAGCCACCTTTTGCTGCAATACCAACTTTAAGCCTTTTGGTGTAAATTTTTGCCAGCTTTGTACACCATTCAGGAGTTATTTTTTCCCCACTCATATTGCAAAATCTGTAGCAGGTTATTCAGGTTGGTTGAATAATGCTTGTGGACCACAGTCTTCAAATAGTGCTGAAGATTATCAACAGGATTGAGGTCAGTACTTTGACTGGGCCACTGTAGAACATTCACATTTTTGAACCATTACAGCGTTGCTTTAGCCTTCTACTTGGGATAATTGTCCTTCTGCAAGATAAACTTTCTCCCAAGCTTTAGTTCCTCAGCAGACTGAAGCAGGTCCTCTTCCAGTATTTCCCTATACTTTGCTCCATCCATTCATCCTTCAGTTTTTATAAGATGCTGCACCGCTGCTGATAAAAAGGACCCCGATAGCGTGATACTGCCACCAACATTCTATAACCAACATGGGACATTCACATGCTTTCTGGCAAACTCCAGATGTGCTTTGATACAATTTTTGTTGAGTAATGGCTTCTTTCTTGCCGACCTCCCATACGGGCGAGATTTATGCAGTGCTGTGAATACTGTAAATTGGAGCAGCTTTCTTCCATTTTCAGCTACTGACCTCTGTAGCCCCCTCAAAATGTTTGTTGGCATCTCTGTAGCTTCCTTCAAAAGCCTATTTCTCGCTTAGGCGCTAAGTTTTGAGGGATGGCTTTATCTACACGACATCTGGTTAATGGGATGCAGCTTCAACTTTGTGATTATTGATCCAGCATTGCTGACGGGGAGATCCAAATGCTTAGTTAGGAAATTATGTTGTACCCTTTTTCTAACTAATGCATTTCTATGACTTTATCTCCGACTTCTATAGTATGTTAATTTAGTCTTTACTTTTATACCTTTCCTTCAGCTAGGTTTATTTATTCTGAAAATGAGGTTATTAAGAAGAAACCAATTATGTCCAATTAAGAGACAACTGTGTCCCTGTTAGGGAGTAGTTTTTCATTTGTATAAACTTGGAGTTTCTAGAGCTTAGGGGTTTAAATACTTGTGCAAACTGCATAATTCAATTTGTCATTTTTGTATCTGCATACAAATAACTTACTTTAGCTCTGTTGATTTGGTGTTAGGGCATATGAGTTCACAATAAAAATATAGATTAGAACAACATGTGTAAGTATAATCTGTAACCCAGGCAATGTTGATGACTTTCAAGGGCTTTGAATACTTTTGCAAGGCACTGTATATAAATGTACATGTTGGTAGAACAGGCTACATGTTAAGCTTTACGTATGTAATAGCCCTGCTATGCTCATATTTTTGCACTTTAAATGTACTTTTGAATGCTTACTGTACTGACGGTAGTTTTTGTTGTGTGATCAAATTCATAATTTCAGACAGATCTCTATTACAGAATGGAAACAAAAGACTGTCATATGACACCTCCTCTGTGTGTTACACACAATCCTGCGCAGGCTAACGTTTGTGAAGTTCTCCTTTTCTGTTACACTGAGTCCTGCTGGGTGACGCTGGACTTTGTTCATAAACACAGCAACTTGGAAAACATTCTGGTATCTTATGTGTTTTTTGCTGTAGCACTCATCTCATTGGAGCAGTATGTTAATGTTCACGTTACACTGCATGTTTCTTATACCCCCTGCTGAAGCTGACTTTGAGGAAGAACACGGTTGGTGCGGTCATGTGGCACTGCTTCACTTCAGGCAAAGGTCACACGTGTTTACACAACACAACACACCACGGGGCCCCACAGAAATCGCGAAAAGAATAGAAAACTGGAGCACAGCAAAATCAAATCCAACCACTTCTAATCGGAGCAAATCGGTCGTCTTTGGAATCGAGTGAAAAAAAGAACTTAAGGAATGTTTTAGCAGCAGAAAGTGAAGTTATGTGGTGAGGCTCTCAACTGCACGGCTGTTCACTGCACAAATCCAGGCTTCAACCTAGAACCGCAAAATTACCACAGTAATTGACGCTCCAAGGTTCCGCTGCTGTGCTCTCAACACGAAAACTGTAGGCCAGAGCTCCAAGTGCTCCTGTACACAGTGCTGTCTGAGTGTGTGTGTATGTATATGTGTGTGTGAAATGCCCGGTTTATAATCCAGCCCATACTCATGCTAAAGAGAGACAAGGGCCCATTTTTGTGTAGGCTCCTCGTGTCCCCTCTGGTCTCCCAGCAGGCCCTTTGCTGCCTTGTTTTGAAAGCGGCAGGGAAGGAAATTGAGATTAAACAGCCCCCGTTGAGACTTCATATATTATTTATAATGATGCCCCCATGGTGTGTGTCGGAAAAGACACGTCCTGACGCAGGGCCCCTGCAGAGGCGCCACCCGCCAGCCTGCACCAACTTAATGCACAACATTAATTCTTCATTCATCTTCTCCTTCCTGTCAGTGGATGAGGCAGACCGGGTCAGCGTGGCCTCACACGTACACACACGCACGCGCTGTCTGACCTGGAAATGTCGGATAA
Organism: Arapaima gigas; assembly: GCA_900497675.1. Classification (NCBI taxonomy): domain Eukaryota; kingdom Metazoa; phylum Chordata; class Actinopteri; order Osteoglossiformes; family Osteoglossidae; genus Arapaima; species Arapaima gigas. Next base: position 1,211,934 of record UFQX01000035.1, read on the forward strand.
CTTCTTACCTGCAATGGGTGAAAGCAGGTGGCGTACTGGTGAGACTCGCACCTTTGCAGTTGAAGATCCAGGTTGAAATACTTTTGGCAGTAGTACCATGATTTCTTTCTGTTGTAGTACCAAATACTTATCCTGAAAAGTTACCCAAATGTTTAAATGAGTAAATCAGTGGGAGACACTTTAGAGAATAGCACCAGATTAATGGGCAGATGTAAAAGACAGGTCTGTCCGAGGGGTCAATGTGATGCTGAAGTGAAGGAATTCAGGGCAGCAGGTAAAATCCATGTAGGTTTAGGGTTTGGTGGATGGGGTGCCAGTCAAGCAGATATTTATAAGGAGAAACACTTCACAGTCTAATGGGCCTCAGGTGGCTCCTCTATGGGCAGTTAGAGACACACTCAGACCTCTGTGTTTTCCAGTTAGTGACTACTAATCTCCATCTCTGCTGGTTACTGCTATTTGACAACAGCAGAAGCAGGAGTCTCTCTGAGGGACAGTCCTTGTTGCTGAAGCATTTGTCCATTTCATGCACGGAGAACGTCTTCATTTCTGAGTGTGTGTGTGTGTGTGTGTGTGTGTGTGTGGGCTAACAGTGAGCGCCGTATGTCGATGTCCGGGGAGATGGAGGTAATCAATGACGGCGCAGGACAGCGGGGGGCTGGTGCCGGTTGCCTTGGCAACGTGGCCTGCTGGGCCGCTGCGGCCGGTGGCCCCTCCTTGGCCCTCACTGGTGAACATCTGCCCACCGGCGGGCAGCTGGGAATTGTGGCGGAGAGGAGACAAGGGCCCTTGAAATAAGGAGAGCGCGAGAGAGAGCACGAGGGATGGAAATTAAGTGTGTGTGAGTGTGTGTGTGGGTGTGGGGGGGTTGCAAATTAGGCCAGCTGCCCAATGAGAAGAGTGGAATTTATTTATTATCAGGAGGAAGAGGTTGTTCCACAGGATGGTTTGATTAATGTCCAGGACCCCGTCCTGTCAGTCTGTTTTTGTCTCATGAAAGAAAAACAAAGCACGGGGGGGCGGCTGCTTTAATGGGAGCCGCTGCCGCTCCTTTCTGTGCGGCGCGCGCCTGTCAGGCCTGATTGATCGCTCCGACAGCGATTGGACGGAATGCCGCTTATCGCCGCCACGATCTGAGCGGAGCAGCACAGGGACCAGGAGAGGGAGAGAAAAAACCAATTTAATCCTTTTGCTGCAAAAGAGAAATGAGAAATGAAGTGAGAGAGAAGAAGAGAATGGAGAACATAATTTATACATTAATTTAGAATTATTTAGGATTACTTCAGAATATATTTCTCAACCTGCACATTTATTGTGTGGTGTCTATACAATATTTATTAAAAACGTGGTGGACGGGCATTATAATCGAGGAAAACTAAAAAGTTTTTAATGAAGTGAATTTTCCTAAAACATTGCTGCATTTTTTAGCCTAAAGGGGATATTTACGCTACAAGGTATACACACATAAGGATATCAAATGGCTTCCATTCTCTTTGTGGGCCACTGCCTCACCTGCCAAAACTCTGTAATAACATCAGATGCCAGTAAAAAGGAAATATTTCTGCGCAGTGGAAGCATTCAAACTGAGGTCACCATATAATCTGCAACATAATGTGAGCATTTTAAATTAGTTCTTCTGCAGTTCCACCAGACCAGGTTTGGTACCAGGTTCTACAGATATTTTTGTACAAATACAGCCTGTGCTGTTTGTCCCAGTACAGTGATACAGCTCTGCACAATACTCTGCAGCCTGAAAGTGACATTTTCTTTTTTAGTGTTTATTTTTGTAGCAAGAGAGATAGTCCTTCTGCTCATAATGTTGCTGATCCCTCTTACAGCATATGACAACATGGGGACTCGAGTTGGGAATTAATAGGTTTTTAAAAAACCATAAAGTAAGTATAAATGATGGCCTGCATGGCTGTGCTAATTCATAGCCTGACTGATCTACAGTACAGCATCCAACACTCAGAGGTCATTGTGGCCTGGCTTAGCCATGAATTGTTCACAGGAAGCGTCAGCTGATGAAATGAATTTATGAATAACGGTGCTTGTCAACATGGTATTAACAGATTAAAACTTGCTGGAGCTTTTTCTCATATGATGACAAATGATGAGCTTTAAATATGTGGCCACATGGACTCATCCAATATTATGTCTCTTCCAGCACATTCTGCTGTGTATATAAGCCATGCGTGTGTATGACAATACAGATTATTATGAAATACATGCTAGTCTTGCGCAGAAAGGGAAGGCTTAAAATATTCCAGTAAAAATCAGTAAGAAGACTCTCAGATTCAACAATGGCAGAATGGCTGCATGTCACATTGTTCAGTGTGTCATGTTTTAATAACCACAAGAAATGACCAGAGCATGGAATATAATTTTTTACAATGCTATAAAATAACCAGTCTTAGATTCAATAAAATTGATTCCAATTAACTGTAAAGAAAGGGCACTATTGAAACAAATCTTTTGCACAAATTAAACGTCATAACACACTCACACGAAATAGATATTTCTCCTTTTAACCAAATTAGTTTTTTGCAATGAGTCAAACCGAATATGATTTTTGCTACCTCTACATCGGATTTTTGTTAATTTTTTAGGAGCTGATCAGTGCTCTGGGACCAATGATCCAGGGGTTGATTCCACCAGCTGCCCCTTAATGCAAGTACTGTATCTCAGTTTGGCATCACATATACACATGCTGTGTAACACACCACGTTAAGAAAGACTGTGCTTTCTTTGTGTTTCCAAAAAGATGTTCTCATATATCCTTAAATGTGACATTTTCGCTGGAGGCACCCAAATCAGGCATAGTGTGGGAACTGGAGTCCAGACCGAGACCTTTAGCCCATTTTGAAGCAGATCCTCATAATCCTCCCATAATCATGTGTTTCATAGTGAATTCTCTGTGAATTAAGGGGCCATCAGCAGGACTACGAATTTATTTCAGCAGACTGTGAGCGGCTACTCTGTCTGCCCCTGAATTCCTCCGAAGGCATGGCCCTCTTTGCTTAAGTCCCCAAATGCATCTTTATTTAGGCCGCACAGCTAAGTTTCAATAATAGGGCCTTTGGAAGGGCGCAGTGCTTTATTTGGCCTTATTAGGTTTGGGATGTGTGGAGGAGCGTGGAGCTGCAGCACTGTCTCAGTCGGCCTGGCAAACGTACGGCCTAATTGAATTTGCTCTGCTTTGCAAATTGAATTTTTTAAGACGGGACCACCAAGAGCACGCTTATATGCTTTTTGTATGGTTATTTATTTTAATTGTGAAAATTGATTTTTTTAGCCATCCCATTCTCTATTTTAGAACCCCTCCCTGGGTCTCCATGGTCCTCCCTCCCTGTCGGTCCCTCTGTCAGCGTCTTTCTCTGCTCCTGATTGTGACTGACAGACCAAACAAATACTTCCACGGGGATGACTCTGAGAGTTCCTCCATGGGGGGAGCATGAGAAAGCAAAGAACTGGGGGCTACCAGAGCTGTGAGGGTACAAGAAAGGTAAAACATGGAGTTTTGGAGGATTCTCAGACCTGCAGCTCCAGAAGCACTCTATGTGAATAAAGTCACTACATTTTTAAACATGTATGTAACACCCTTCTCCAAAGTGTTAAGCACTGATTTAACAATTTAAACATTTAAATGAAACGGATACAACATCTTTTACAAAAAAGGATTAAAAACCTTTAAATCTGGAAAAAAACTGCAACTCTATTGCAGTACGGTTGGTGGTTTAATTCCACCACTTTAAAGGTTTATAATCGGTTCATTGCCAGTGGGAAACCATGACAACAGGGGATGAAACCAAGTACGTGTGTGACAAGAGTAAAAGCTGAACTTAGTTGGCATATTTCCCATCAAGTTTATCTATTAAAATAAATTATATAAATGCAGAAACAATTAATATGGTGAATTAGGGAGGTTTGTTCTAAATGAGTTGCTAGTAGTAAATATTTGAAACAGACCTTAATCTGCACCCAGCCATGACCTAACCTGTCACAATCACCAACCACCTACAAAACTGAACTAGTGGAAACTTTGCTAGATATTCATTTATCTCACTTTATTTACCCTGATTTAGCTGATTTATTGCATATACATATTCATCTGCCCAAAGTGACTTACAGTGTCGAACTACTTGCACTGATTTACTCATTTATACCATGGGGTAATTTTTACTGTACCATCAGGGTAAGTACCTTGGTCAAGGGCACCTCAGTAGAACGTGGGACTCGAACCAGGGTCCCTTCACTGCTAGATGGTGGCTCTTAGCTCTACACTGCTTGCCCAGGGTGGTTTACCATGACCGACACACTGTAAATCAGGAAATCCACCATGTTTTGGAGAAATCGGATGATGTTTACAGTAGCTCCCTGTTCAGTATACAGCCATTAAAAGTCAGATGTCCGGGGCCCTTGATATGTTCACTGTTTGGATCAATCTGGTGGTAATCAGTTTTCATGGCCCAGAGAAAGGACACAGTTTAAAAAAGGGTAAAGTGGCCTTTTTCTTAGGGACCCTTTAAAAGATTTACACGGGGATGCTACACATTGTGAACATGTGTTTTTTCTGCATTAGCTGCAACAGCGCTGTCTGCTCTGTCCTGCTCCTGTTCCCTCCTCACATCTACATCCATTCATTTATCTGACATTTAGTTAAGCTACTTACACTGATTTCCCCACTGATCAATCAGGGTAATTTTGCTTTCTGTTTTTGTTTTTCGTTTCTCGTGCTCCATTTCTGCATCTCTCACACTGCTCTTCTGCTCTGCTGCTGTTGGGGCCCCAGCCCATTTCAGGGTTGCCTGCCTTCTTCTTGCCAGCCAATGCCCCCCCGCTGACCACACCGGTGCCTCTGTGCTATGCCAGAGTGGACAAGGTCGGGATTGAGGGTCAGTGGCACTTGAGTCACAGCCCTCCCAGCTACACACACAATGGTGGGTAGCAGGGAGGCCCTGTCCCCCTGGGGCCCTGGGCTCCTCTGGTGTCATTAACTGAATCCTGAGTGAGATTGATGGAGGTCAGGACCCCTCTCTCGCCAGGGGCCAGGCAGCGCCCCCGGCTGGCCTCACGCCCCCTCCTCGCCCACCCCAGCACTCCTTTCGTCCCTCCTCCTTTTTGACTTTCCATTCTCCGAGGATTTATTTGGATGGGATTGTAGTTTATTGCCTCTTGTTTGTAAGACCAAATAACAATAAATTATAGCAGCAGGAGAGAATCATGCATCATATCAGTCTTCTTCTTTGCTGCGGACAATTAGTGTGAGCCACAAAGATGGCACTAGTCCAGCATCCACAGCCCAAAGCATCTTCTGGTTTTTAAACTTCAGACATGACAAAGGAACCGTCACTCACGTTACAAACATTTTTTCATTAATCAAAGCAGACAAATGTGTTATGTCATTTTTTTCCTCTGTTTTAGATGCCTAACCTTCAATAACTAGCAAACACATGCAGGAATATTTCTGAGATCACTTTGGTATCCAGTAGAGAGTACTAGACATACAAATGAATATTGTATATTGTCATGTTTCAATGCATTTACATTCGTTTTATTTTTTACACTGAACAAATGCTTCTTTATGCAAAAATATAACAAAAACACACAATATGTGTACAATTGCAGTAACAATGGTATAAACAGTCAAACACTGAAATATACATTTGAAAAAGAAACAATAAAATGTCAGTATACTGTACACTAAACTGCTTGTGTGTCTTTTTTATGTATAAACCTGGGCTCTTCATTTACATGTATCTATTTAGCAGATGCTTTTCTTCAAAACAACTTACAATGATTCTGTCTCTTATATAGTATGGAAATTTTACTGTATCAAATCAGAATACCTAGATCAAGGGCTTTGTACCTGGAGGTGATATTCAAACCTAGGACTATTGACGGAACCCTAAAATGAACCAACCACTGCGCCACCTGCTGCCTGCACACCTATCGACCATATCATGTGTCCAATAATATTTTTTGACTAGTTAACATTTGCTATTAAAATGGTAAGCTATGAAAATATATTATTTTCACAGAGAAATGTCTGAAATTTATTATTTTCTTGAAACGATAAACAAGTCTGAAATAAATGAAATATTTAAAAAGTATCCACGTTACATTAGACAGACCAGAAGCGATTCGATACATATGGATTCAGATTGTTGCTCAGTTTTTTGGTACTTCTGGATTGTGTCCAGTCCCCCTTTGACTGCACACAAAGTCATTTACCCTCAGTTTACACACCTGGAATGTGTACAGACAGATGTGGACGTCCTGCTTGAACACTGTGTGGTCGAGCTGGACAGGAAGTGAGGGAGCAGAAGTGTTTTTACAAGCGTGAGTCTTAGAGTTATATATGTAACCAGCAGTCTGGGCTAAGTTAAACTGTGTGCTTCTCCCATGTTCCCCAATCCTGGTCAGACTGTCCTCTGTCTGTCTGGGGGGGGGGGGGGGCATCNGCTTCTCCCATGTTCCCCAATCCTGGTCAGACTGTCCTCTGTCTGTGGGGGGGGGGGGGGGGGCATCAGTTTCTACCGGTCTTCACATCAGACCTATAGCAGCACCTCTCCACCACCCCTCCCTGCTGGTGCCGGAATCATGGGCGTCAGGCAGAGCTCTGTGGTCCTGTGTCCACCTCAACCCTGACACATTTCAGGTCAAATCGACTTCTTATTCACATGGAAAAAGCTTTCTTGAGAGAACTGCGTGATACAGAAAAAACAACAGCTGTGCAGACAGCTTTATTTCAGTGAACACATAACTTGGCAACAAAAGCAAAGCCAGAATGAGAGAAATTCACCTGAGGTTCAGTGTCAAGGAGATCAGACAAAAAAGAAATATGTATTAAAAAGACATTTAAAAAACTCCAGTTTTGTTGACTAATATCCTATCTACAAACTGCACTGATACGTGATCAGGTTTATTAGCTGAGCTCAGATTTGAAAAAGCAAACAGTGTCTCTTCTTCTCCAGTGTCCCTGATCCTCTATTGCACAAAATGAGCATCCATTAATATCTACAGTCTTTATGGATCTTTAGACTTATAGATATCGCTAGGTCAGACCTTTTATTTTGTTTTGATGATAATATTTTGTCAGTTCATGACTGAGGCCCATCAGAGACGTACAGTGAAAATGGTGATGACACGGGCCACATAAAGAGAGCGTCGATGAATAACACACTGAGGGGCCACATAAGTGTGCAGATAAACAGTGTTGTGAGCGTAAAGCTCATCTCTCTCTCTTTGTCTGAAAGAGGCTGCTCGCTCTCTCTCTCGCTGGCCCACCTGGGGTGCCCCGCCGTGACCACCAGCCGTCCGTTTCCACACAAGGACCTAATTAGGCTGTTGAGTCATTTCACTGCAGGCTGGGGCACATCCGTCTTGCCTGGCAGCTCGGCCCCAGGGCCCGGCGACGCCCAAGGGCCACGACCTGTGTCAGAGGGCCATGGCGGGCCTGGTCCACACCGCACAACACACTTTTACACAGCAGTCAAAGCACAGTGCACCCAGTCCCATTTCTGTCCTGTAATCAGTTTCATTTCTCTGTTGTTACTCAATATTTTTTGTAAAATTAATTCTTTGCGTAGAAGACGTTAATACATTTATGAACATTTACTTCTTTGGAGCTTCAACAATAGCATTCAGTTGTCATCATATATTTATATTTAGGTAATGATTTAGTAGCTGGCGTATTTGTAAGACTCAGGCCGGTTTATGAGCTCATAGACATAATCACTGATATCTGGGAAAGATTTTAAAAGCCCAGAGCATTGCCCACCGTGACGCCATGTACTGGAACCTGTGTGATATGTGGCTGGCTGGTGAGAATGGGGTGTCCCCCCCTGGTGGCACACAGACGGGACGGTTATCTGTCACTCAGCCTCCCACTTCCGTCGGCTTCAGTTTCAGCCAAACTGAGTGTTTCAAGCCAGGAAGGAGACTCAAAAGCAGCACTCAAGGCGTTTCTATAAAAAATTTTAATCCCATCTGGATTTTACTTCAAAATATTCCATGTACCATTTTAAAATGATTTTATTAGTATGAACAAAGCACTCTTTGGCAACTTCTAGTAACAATTAAAAAAATATATTAAACAATTAACCATTAAAATGGAGTTACCTCCAAAGTGCTGCACATAAAATTTTAAAAGGTTCTGTTTTACTAGTTTCTTGTGGAACTTTGGTTAGTGTTAATGAAAACGGGCAAATAGCTGTTGTATTTTGCTGCTTTTTCTGTATTTTATTTCTTTAATGATTAAAAACAATGGCATAAATTGGTTATTGCAATATATTTCTTGTAAGTTTTATATTTTATTTTGTAATGTATTTGTATCAATCTGGGTGGATGTAAAAAATTCCAGATTTATCACAAGAAGAAATATTCACTTTTGCCTGTTTCCCTGTATTATATTTAACTGATTTATTTAACAGCTGTTTTGTTTAAATTATGAGATATGCTGTTTTGGAAGTTATGGCATCTAAAGCATAAATATCCCTGGTAGTGATTTGAAAATGTGTCTGACACAATATTTGATTAGCACACAAATAGTAAAACAAGCAGCAGTTCATCTTCAGATCTCATCTACACGCATGTGACTCTAAGTGGAATAGAGGCTACATGCTGATTTATTTTCATTTTTTAAACACAGTAGTTTTGAACAAAACTCGATTCATGTTATACTGTTTATTCATTTATTTTTAATTGTCTCTATTAACTTCGGGGTTCCGAGGTGCTAAATTGTCTATATCCAACATATGCCCACAGGCTGCTGAAAAGATTCACAGCAGCTGGTTTTCAAAAAAGCAGTTTAAAGTGAACATATGTGTTTCTCTTTTTTATTATTGAGAGGAAACATGCAGGTTATTTATTATCTTATTAATGTTTTTAGTGTTCAGTGTTTTTAATGACAATGTTTATTAGGCCATAAATTGTTGCAGTTATGAAGCAGAGACATACACATTTAAAAATTAAATTAAATGAAAGTGCAGTTTTAAAGAATAAACTCCTGAAGTATCTGCATTTTCTATCATTACCTTTTCATGCATGTTTGCAGTGCATATGGGTACTACCCTTGTACTTCAAAGGGGTGAGATCAGAACCTTGGCCATTTGGTTCCCAGGCAACAGCTTTAACCATGATAATCATGTAACTACTAATTCAACTACATAAATAATATAAATAGCTTTAATAAAATGAACACACCAGCATAAATAAATCCTTAATGTCAGTGGAAGGTGGCAGCTTTAACTGCTATGCCCTCTGTTGTCCCACTGTGGTACACCAATTTATTGCAGCTTTAGTGTAACCGGATAGAATGACTAACCCAGCTACCCTCCTGTCCTGTTCCCGGTTCCTCTCTGGTACTACATTGGGTCTGGACTTGAGGCTGAAAAAGATGAAGTAGAATGGCTCTCCCGACAAAGCGTCACCACACAAGTGATCCTAGCGATGGCAGCTGATGTGCAACATGTAGGGCTGGGCAAGGCGAGGCAATGCGGACCCTCAGCAGCAGGGGGCACGCATGTAGAGACACAGGCCTGGGAAGAGGGACAGCGTGATGGAGGTCCCGTGACAGGCCCAAGATCCCATCTCCCACTGAACATGGGTTCTGTGTGTTTCACTGTTAAAAGCCTCAGCTCTCAGTGTCCGACTGCTCCCTGCAGGATGGCCTCCAACGGCCTTCACCTTGTTCATTGGATAGTTAAATCCCGCAGGAAACAACAAAGTGTTGATAGGAGGGGACCATTACTAATATAACATGTTTTGTTTGCTGTGTCAGAAACTATAATTAGTTCATTAGAAAACATCATATAGTAACTGCAGTAGAAAGTGAAATGTTGCATATTGAGATTTTGGTTAAAAAAACTGTTCACGTAACTTGATGTGGCAGGTCACTTTTTTACCCCCCCCCCATAAAGCCATATTTACATCACTCGCATTTATTCAGTTTATTTATCTGACACTTTTCTCCAGCTTGCAGCTTTAGGCTACATACACTGATTTCCTCACAGACACAGGTCATTTTTACTCAACTCAACAACTCAACAAAAGGTTGTTTTCAAACCTTGGTCCTTCAAGTCCAATAGCAGCAAATCTAACCGTCTTTGAGATTTAACACATAAAAAAACAGACATTACAGACACCGCACAACATTAAAGTAACAGAATAAGTATAAAGTAGTAAAGTCTGAAAAGAGTAAATGAAATTTAAATAAAATTAAGGAGCAGCATGAGGAATGGAAGAAGCAATAGTGGACTCTGTGCTGTACTGTGCTGTAAGCTCCCATGAACCATGTTAAATTCAGACACTTCACACAGGAGATGGCCGAGTGTGTGTGAGTGGAATGTGTGCTGTGTGTCAGTGAGCTTGCTCTGTCCAGATCCATCCTCTTCACTTTTCTTTCAGTCCTTCAGAGTGCCACCGTCCACCGCCTCCGCAGTGCTTCCCTCTGTTTGTGTCTCTCTCTCTCTTCCTCTTGTCCCTTTCCCCCCCATTTTCCCCTCCCCCGCATGTCCCAGCGGTGTGCGAGCTGGGATGTGCTGTGGCACACAGATAATGGCCATTAGCTCCTCAATCTTGCGAGCATAATGTGTTTTTGACGTGTGATTACGCCGGCGGCCCCGGGGTGAGCGCGGGATGACACCATGATGGAGTGTCAGGTGTTGCTGGCGGATTCGGAGGCGCCGCACATGAGGACGGCAAGGGAGGAGCCATCGTGTGTGTGTATGAGGGAAAGGAAATGAGACACGCGGGGCCAACACAATGGACCAGGGGGTGGCATACACATCACTGGATCCCTGTAGATCTGTGGAAGCTCCTTCAGGCACCTGACAGCTTACAGAAACCTGCTGTGTGGTAAAAACACAGTGAAAATGTCTGAGATAGAGATCACATGGTTCACAATGGCTTATTTTTGTTGACAGTGGAACCTGGATGTGTTAACTGGGTTAGAGGTCGGAGACACAATAAGCCCTAGCCCTGTATATGAAGTCATTTGACACTTTTCGTGAAAGTGACTTGCAAAATTAAACAATGTTAAGCGCTAATATTTTTCTCCCTCCGTGGCATTAGTGTGTCTGTTTTCTGGTTAAATGCAATGTATTCACCTCAAAAAACCAGGTATATACTTTCTGCCTCCTGTCCCATTGAAAATCTCAGCCAATCACAGGCTTCGATTAAGGTATATATAACTTGGAGCTGGAACAGATTCACTGCTATCATTAATTTAGAAGACTTTTTTTTGCAAATTAACTTATAAGGCCATGCTACATAAAGCGAATTACCCATTTAACCATACTACAGCAGGAGGTAGGATTAAGACCTGGCTCAATGGAGCAGCAGGCAGCAGCTCTAACTAATACACTACTTGCTGCACAAACACAAACGTACAATACTTGTGTCCAGTTGGTCAAACCTCATAAGTCTATGGAAACTCGGTCAAGGTGTGACCATCTCGTCAGATTGCCTCCACAGCTGCCAGTCCGTCAGTCCCATATTCCCATCCATTCTCGGGGATCGGTTCTCTCACCTGTGCTCTGTAAGGTTAGCAGATGTGATGACACCCTTGACGTCCGTCTGTATTGGGAAGCACACAAACACCACACACTGGCCTCTGTTAACACAGCAGACAGCACTTGGAAAGTTCAACTACAGCAACTACAACAAGTTCAACTGCAGTTCAACCACAGTCATAAGCCTCACAGAAGCTCTAAAGCAGGGAGTTTTAAACTTTTTACCCTCACACCTCACCTGAAAGCGGAACATAATGTTCACCCCCTCACCCTTCCCTAAATTAATCAATGAACAAATCAAGACAAAATTGCTATAAATTTCTATATTATCTATATTTTTCTAGGAGGCATCTGACACACCCTGTATTCCCTTTGCACCTCCCCTGGGGAGACACATATCCCAGGTCAATAACCCCTGCTCTACAATGTCTAAGTGCAGCTGTTTTACTAACTCATTTACAATGCAGTATGAATGCAATGTAAGAAACTACTGACGATCTGGGCTGTATGAAATAACTATCTGTAAAAGTGTGCTAAATCTCTGTTCAGAGAAATCATCTGAAAGAATATATGAAGTGTGATGAGAGAAGGAAATGTAAACAACAGCCATCGCAGCTCAACTAATAAATCAGAACAAAGAGTTCTCTGGCTGGGCGAGATCTCATAAAGGTTAGTTAGTATTGTCACTTATTATTAATTGTCTTTCTTCGCAATGAGAACAAATGTTTGACCAAAGCATGAAGGAGGAAACACAGGAGGTGCCACAGTAGTTAGAGCCACTTTCTCTGTACTTGAATGTTCACGTTTTTCTGCATCTTCCATGCCCACCCTCTCTTATAGTATCTTTGGCCAAGGTATTTACCTTGGACTGATACAGTAAAACCACCCAGGTGTACAAATTGGTAAATCAGTGTAAGTAGCTCTACCTTGTAAGGTGCTTTAAAGAAAGCATCAGCTAAATGTATTAATAATAGTACTGAATCTATTTCAGCTGTAGTTTGTATTTGTGTATTTGATACAAACGATTTATAGAGATTTTCACTGTCACACGAAGTAGGAAGTATATAGTTGGCTTTGTTGAGATTAATAAAGAAGATTTAGCCAGAAGACTGTGAGATGGATACCACTGAGGGGCAGAAACGCTGTAAGTCACTCTGAAGAAAAGCGTCCACCATATGAATAGTGAGTGTGCCTGGGCTCAGCTGGGGGAAAAGAGACGCCACTCGACCGACACCCAGCGAGTCATCAATACCACCTTCTTCCGCACATGAGATATGGCCCTGAAAAGGCTGTATCATATCATCATTACTGCAAAGAACAATCTCACTGTCTGTGGCTCATCCATCTCCCCCGGCCACTATTTTTCTTTGCATGACCATGATTAAATACCCGCTCTCTGTATGTGCATGTGTGTGTGAGTGTGTCTCTGGTCTTTCAGTCAGTGCCACTTGGCACAGGAAACACACACAAAGGTAATGTATATGGGGTGTATTACAGAAGGAGTCCAGTGTGTGTGTACAAAAAAGTGAGTGTGTTTGAGATGCAGAATGACCCAGTGGGACAATCGACTGGTGAGGTAAGGAAAAAATGGCAAGAGATTGTGAGTGAGGGGAGGAGGATGTTTCTGTGTGTGTGTGTGTGTGTGTGTGTGTGTGTGTGTGTGTGTGTGTGTGCAAGTGTGTGTGACTCAGGCTGTAAGTGCTATTCAATTGGCCAAGGGGATGGTGTTTATCCAAGGTTACCACAGTTACAGCGGGTCTCTCACCGCCTCAGCTGGGCTCCTTCACATTAAATTAGAGCGCTGACAGCGGCTGGACTCCCCGTGTCGCCCTCCATCAAGCCTGTTCCCGTGGCGACCGCAGCATCCAGCACACACAGCCACTCCAATCACCACTTTTGTGTGACCCAGCCATTACGCCTCACCTCTGGGTCTGATTACTGAACAGGACTCAAAATGGATCATGATGGGACCGTCCCTGCGAGACAGTTGAATCAAGATATTACTCTCCTGCTATACACACACTCACACACATAAACTACTGCAGGTCCTCATGTTATGAATGCTTGCATTTTCTTCACTTAATTTGAAAAAAATGTTTTGTTGTGAAATGAATCTCACCTGCATCTCACCATCCCACCATTAAATGGCAGTAAAGAGCACCAAAACAGAATGCGACCGTGACTGTTTGATTGTGCTCATTCCACTCACTTCCACAGTGTTTACAGCTCATGTCTGGTGTCTGTGAGAACACAAGATCAATAACAAAGTGACCAAATACTGCACACGTTGAACCAATCGGTGATCGATTAAGTGTGTGTGTGCATTCAGAGAGGACCGCGCTGTAGCACTTAGATGCCATGAATTATGTTTATTAATATTTATTAGCTAATGACCTGATCACACTTTTACAAAAAAAGTTTGCACTATACAGATTTTTTAGTCACAATTAACTGCTACCTTGGCAGCTGATAATTCTGTTCAAGAATCCCCATATGCATATGCATAGTTTGCTATCCACATTGCTACATGTCTTCATTTTTAATATTACAGCTTTTAATGTTTTTACAAAGGGAAAATATGGGCTCTCTAATCAAACGAGTGTAGGAGGGTAATTTTTCCAGGTATTCAGGGCCATTACAGTTATATAATATTGCACAGTGCATATTCAGCTGAAGTAATGTACTCTGCATAATAGGGGTGTGCGTGTGTGTGTGTATACACCTGCTATATATATATTATACATATATATAGCGGGATTAGAATTAAGCCCTACCTGGTGGTCCCCTCTCCACATCCTGTGACTCACTGCTTTCATAAATATGTAAATGCTGAGCAACTGGACCCGCAACCCAAACGTTCAAAATGTTCCTTCTATATAAAGGCGACTGTGGTGAGACTATGGTGCCAGACTGGTGAGCAGACAGACCCAGGTGCTGAGCGATACTGCCCCACACACCTTCTTGGTCTAGCATGGTGAAAGTGGCCGTGGCCCCTTTGAGGGTTTCACTAAGACAGCAGATGAACAGATGAACCAGATGTGAGTCCAGCTGTTGACGGCTGGAAAAACCGTTTGCAGTTTCATTTTTGCTTTGCTGCCAGCTGCGCCACATTGTTTCATAGAGCAACTGTCAGAAGATGTGCATTACAGAGACTCGGCCTAGGCCACCCTTCATGTGGACTCAGCATTGCAGCTGGCAGATAAAACTCAGCTGTTCCATAAAATAACTAAGGAGTAAATAATTACTGCTCTTTTTCCAGCAAGAACTTCCCTCTGTTTAGCAGCACAGCGCTGTAAGTGTACTGTGTACACCTGCCGTCGCCAACCGGAAGAGATCCAGGAGGCAGCAGCACAGAGGTTTTTGATGCCAAAAAGAGTTTCATGCTAAATGATCAGTTACTGCATTTGACATTTCATCCAGTTTTTTGTAAATGCATTGCATTGTTTAAATGCTGTATTTTACTTTTGATTTTTAGGGGGGCAAAAAAGAAGATACAACATAATTTATGCAATTCCTGGCCCAAAAAGACGATTGGAATTAAATTTCGCATTTAGTTTTAACCTGTGTTCTATTAGACAATTTGTTATGAGTGTGATTTTTGTCACTGAGAAGAGTTCAGATTTAATTTTATTGTATGGCTTTGAATTGGGGCTCAGATTAGGTGACCGATGACTGAGAAGCTCAGACCCCATGAGGACTCGTGACTTTGACTCACACACTCGTGACTCACACTTCAGGTTTGAAGGCTTGACTGCAAATCTGCTTCTCGGTTATTTTTGCCTCTTTGGCTCAGACTGCACTCATTCACTCATATACCACAGTGTACACCACTTTGCACCACATTTTCCAGCCACGTGCACGCATTTCATCTCCACATAACTGAAAAAGAAAATTCAGCAAAGTGGAATAAAAAATTGATAAAAATGCAAAAAAGGTTGTATTCGGTAAGGATGTGTTCTAAATGCTGCGCCGTCTTCAAACATGGGATCAAGATCAATAGCATCATTTCTTCTTGGTGGTTCGTTAGTCAGCAAAATGAAAAAATTATTAAACAATTTTTTAAATAATTGAAATATTTACTGTGATTTTCATTCAGTAAATGATCAATACACAACAATATTTTTTGCCAGTGCAGAAGTGAGAGGAACCCTCATCTTGGCAGCTGCTTCCCTCTTGTGAAGAACACCCGTCATTTTTCTGCATGGTGGCAGGTATTGGACAAAGCAAAAGACAATTTGTTAAAAAAAAAAACTTTATTTCAGTATGTTAATTAAAATACTAACATACAACTACAAATAGAACACAAAGAGTATTTTATTAAAAGCAGAACTGGTAAGGAAGCAGCAGCCCTCTTTGTTGCACAGTACATTGGAATGAGTGGCCAGCCACATGACCGCACCCCCTCCCCCAATAGTATGGTCATGCAAAGATGAACTGTATTTCCAGAACATGAGCCAATGACTGGTCTATGATGCAAAACAAATATGTAAAAAGCTGCTGCTGTTATCCGGGTTTTTCCTTTGTGACACTTTCTCCTGTCAGTTCCCAGGGACTTCAGATCTCAGCCATGTGGCATCAGGCAGCCTCCTTTTTCATGGCTGCAACCTAATTCTAAAGAGCCCCAAGGGAAAATGTGTCCTAGGCCACCCCCAGACGGAGCTCAAGAGGGGCTTTCTCCTCAGAGCAGCAGCGAAGGGAACGCAGTGAAAGGGGGCAGAAAGAGCATCGAACTCCAGTTTGAAGGTTCATACTTGAAGGCTCATTCTAGGCCAGGTTGCCAGGGCTACACAGGGCTGGGAACCTGGCCTTTGCCCCCCACCCCTGTCCCTCTGAGGGCCACCCATGACCCCTGCTGTTTAAGAGGGCCCAGGAACATCTGCAGGGCCCTGAAGGGCTGGAAACGGGAGCCAAGAGGCACGTCGGCAGGGGTCACTCGGGGTGACCGGGGGTGGGGGGTTGCTTCAATCCCTGTGCTGCCACCTTTGTCTACAGAGCAGAGAAAGGACGAGGGTCCCCTCATGCTCAGGAAGGAACCGTCTCCGGCCCCCCGGGCTCTGTGTGTGGCGGTGTATGCACATGTCACAATGTGCCGAGGTGGTATGTTACACCGGGGAGACGCACAAAGGCTGCCGCCACATCACTAGGGTGCAGTGACAGGACCCTCGTGTTCCCACACCCTTATCTGCGTGACGGACAGGACAGCAGCGACACGGTGCTCCTGCCTGTCTCC
This sequence comes from Arapaima gigas, assembly GCA_900497675.1. Lineage (NCBI taxonomy): Eukaryota > Metazoa > Chordata > Actinopteri > Osteoglossiformes > Osteoglossidae > Arapaima > Arapaima gigas. Next base: position 1,228,680 of record UFQX01000035.1, read on the forward strand.
TGCTTCCATTAATCTGACACTTTTTTTCCAAAGCCACTTACATTGTTAATCTACTTACACTGATTTACCCATTTTTACAGCCAGGCAATTTTTACTGTACCAGTTATTTCCTCTGAACTTGGGCCTCAGTTGAACTCTTACATTGTTTTTCACTTTCCCTTAGAAAGCACCTCTTCAGCCCTGTTTGTTTGTTTGTTCTTTATACATGACTTTGTTTTTCAGGTCACACATTTGAAATTAGGTACACAGGTATTTCTCACCTTAAATTCATAAATGCATCCTTAAATTCATTAAACTCCTAAAAAGGTTACTTGTTATTGTGAGAATTTAAAATTCAGTCCCATATATATATGTGTGTGTGTGTGTGTGTGTGTGTGTGTGTGCGCGTGCATTTTTTACCCCTTTCCACTTTATTATGCCTGGCAAACGTAAGTCCCAGGGTGTTCAACTGTCTGATAACACAAACTGTATGTATGGACTAAATGCAACCACTTTAATGGTAAAACAGTTTGATGATTATATAATAGGCTATTGCTATTGATATTGTTCCACTAACAGATGTGGTTCATGCAAACTACCTTCATGCAGTTGGCTGACATAGTTGTTAATGTGGAAGGCCCCAGGTTTAAATCCCACAACCTACTGCTGTACCCTTCACTAGGGCACTTACCCTGAACTGATACAGCAAAAATTACCCTGCTGTACAAATGGGTAAATCACTGTAACTGTTTCAACATTGTGGGGAACTCTGGAAAAAAACATCTGATAAATGAAAAACTGTGCCTTTTGCTGGGGTGATTGGTTCACCTGACGAACAGCAGGGGGCAACACGTGCTCATCAGGTGCAGGAGGGTCTGTTGCCCAGGCCTCCCCGTGAAGTGAAGCCACATCAATCTTCCACTGCTGCAAGCTGTAAACTTCTGCTGGTCTCCTCAAATCATCGCCTGCTTGGGGCACGAGTAAAAGCGAGAGGGGTCAGTCAAACGGACGCACGCTTCCCGCCGGTAATTACACGTGCGTGTTTAATGGAGCCCATGCGACTGCTGTTGAACTCCGTAGCTTTTCACCCAAAGGCCTGGGGAGGCCAACTGGAGCCTTTCACAGCAGCGTCTGTTAAGTTTTGATGTGGCACAGGAGGGCATCGCACTCGCATGCCGCCCCTGTTCATTAAGAAGGGTCAAAGTGTGTGTTTCTCACTGAAGACTTCGAACGAACGGGAAATGAGGGCCAGGTTGACAGTGGACAGAGGCCAGACCACATGTACAACACACGCTCTCTGTGTTGGCCCACAGTCATGCCACGGCACACTGGCAGAGAACAGCTCTGTCTGCACGAAGGTGCAGATTAGCTCAGCTCCAACAGCCTTAAAAGTGTCCCATTTTAGTGGCCTTCAGCTGCACACAGACGCTGGGCTGTCATTCCCAGCACAGGATCAGCTGGACAGAGGGTCAGAGCAGCTCACTCCTGAGCAGCATGAAAAACACATTGAGGCCAAACATTTTTACTCCATCTCACCCTCATTTACTACACTTGAATGTTCAGTATGAGCTTCAAATAGTTGTTATTTATGTATTATTGAACAGTTGGAGGTCTAATTTACTGCAGTACAAAGGTGTTATAAAATGTAAATTAAATGTCTCATATATATGTTTGAACCTGCGCGTTCAAATGGACGACGATATTGGTAAGATAAAATGAAACATCAGCGCAGAAAGCAAAGCTGAAAATATGTGGATTCATTGGAGTTATACCATTTCGTGGGAAGTCTGTACGGAACTTTCAATAAAAATTGAGCTCGGTATTAGTTCATTACGCTGTGCAGGGTATAAAACTTAACACATTAAGAAGTATACATTGCATATTAATATTTTCACGGCTAAAAGAATAATTTAACAAAATTACATAAAAGGCAAAATAATTAATTGCACATTATCCTCTGAACAGCGCATGCAGCTTATTGGTTTAACATTATTTTTCTTCATTAGGTTTTATCTAGATTAAATGAAACTTAAAATGCATGTGGTGAAAAACTGAAGCAGCACATTCACGTTTTCTCACTTTCCTTTCAAACATTAATTACGACAGCAGACATAAGCAGTTAGGGATGATTTACTCATAACAGTGAGCAATAAAACAGATGTTAACAAAGCACTCAAAATTGGCCATAAATAAATGAATAGCTAAAGAGATAAGCAAGCAAACAAACAAATAGCTCACATCAGATATGCATTTCTTCTTTTTTCACGGAACTCTTGTAAGTTGTGTCCTGCGAGACCCGGCAGGGAAAATGTCTGCAGCATTACCATACTGTACATCACACCTGCTATACTTCTCCGTGCACGACGTGCTCCGCTCCGTGAGATGTATTTTATTATTGTTCTAAGAGCTTCTGACACAGTTTCTGAAAATAAATGACAAATGTAGGTGTTTTAATATCTGCAGTTGAGCCTCGCTACTTACCCCCGATAATACAGATAGTGATGCTGTAACCCTGTCAGGAGCACAACCATTATTACACTCGTGTGGCACAAGATGAAGTGACAGCAAAAAATGTATTGGATCGTGTCTCTTTCATTTAATGCCCTCTTCATTTTCTCCCCTCCTTACATATTCATCTCATAAGACTCACGTTTTCTTTCGTCGAGCGAGAGCAGTTAAGTATGTGGAATTCTGGCGGAGGTTTACAAGCAGGAGGTTGTTTATAGGGCACATGAAAACATATTCACTCGAGACTTGTTGAAATACAGTATTTAATAAATGTGGATTAATTAATTCAGAAATACATGAATACTAATAAAAATGTTATTCTGTGCAACTAATAAAACACAGGCCTACAGCCTAAGAAGACACCAGGGTCAGTTTAAAAAAAATTTTATTGAAAAATGTTTAAATTTGAATTTAGTTTTTTTTTCTTGTGAATCTGAGTTATAATTACTAACAATTAATTCACTAATCGACAAATGGCTGTGTAATTTTTGCAGTTTAGTGATTCAAAAACTTGATCTGAATATGTACATGTGTTAATGTCCCATTAAAATCTGAAAATAAAAATGAAACAGTTAACACTTAAAGACAAAATGTAGGCTCGCATAGTGGTAAGACACTCGGTTCATTCAGTCTTTTCTTAGTCCATTACAGGCATCTCTCTGCAGCTCATATGACCAATGTGCAGAAAAAAGCCCAGCGAAACCCTCCCAGTATTTATTTAACCTGAAAATCAACTTGAGGTAAATGTGGTGTGCAGAAATATTATCTTCCTTTTTTCCATTTCACACGTTTGCATGTTAATACAGCAGCTGATACTACACTGTGTCTGTTATTCTCAGGAAACCTTTTATAAACAGATTAATCATTCTGATTATGAATCATATTATATTATATCATAGAGCGCATCAGGTGCTTTTGCGGATCCCCAAGCCTGTTGATAAATTGAAAAATCCAAACTCAATTCAGAAATAAAGTTGAGAAACTGCCGTGGGAACTGTCTCGACGTGACGGCTGGATTGGGCGCAACACAGCACTCGGGGGGGCGTCTTATTATCTCTATATGTTTCGATTAATCAAGGCCGTCGGAAATATGCTGCACGCCTTGTTATGGAAATGATCCGAGCAGTAACAACATGGGGCTTAACACTATTACCGTGTGTGTGTGAGTCAGTGAGTGCGTAGCATGGTGCCCCTTTTTTCCTGGGACCCACAGAACAAAAGGAGGACCTTGTGAGACATGATAACACTTTACTGACTAAGCATATTTGCACGTAGACAGAATTTGAAATGGTGGCACTCATTCAGTCACATTTAACATGAAAGAAAACCCGCTGCTAGACATTACACAACAGTGAGCAGGGAAAGTGACACATTTTAAAGAGAAAACAATGAATAATGAATGCACATACATACCGCACAATTTTTTCCAGGCATGACTATGAGTGTATCCCAAACGTATGCGAACAAAAGTGGAAACAGCAAAGGGGCACAAAGAAGTGAAATCGGGGACACTATAATAAATATATCACTTGGATATCTATCTATCTATCTATCTATCTATGAATATTGAATGAATACATAAATAAATATCAGTTATACTATACTTGGCATGGAAACACCTCACAAGCTCGCTGGGTTTTGGTCTAAATGACAAATGCTGGCAAAGTGCAGAATCTGGACACAGATCTGGTGCAGTGTGACCGGCTGTTTGGGTACAGTATCAGCTGGGGAGTGAAGGCCCTGATCTGAGACAGAGGAAACGGAGACAAGCTCTCCTGAAAAGGCATCAATAACAGCAGAAGCAGCGCTTATTCCGCGCCCAGAACGAGACGCTAAAAACTCCTGACACCGCGGCTTATTTTTTGGTGACACTATCTTCTGACAGCTCCGCCCAGATCACTGTAGCAGATTTGTTTTGCGACTCAGACGTGCCTGCGGGGATCTGCTATCGCGCCGATTAAAAGCGAGGCGCTCCCTTCCTCCTGGGGTAGCATAAAGTGCAACAATAAATAAAAAGGCAAGAGGACAATAAATAAGAACGCATCAGAGTGAGATGTGGGGTAGAAGAGTGCTGGTTGGCTCTCAGTGTGAAGTGTCCCCCAACCTCACCTGGCATCGCCGCGACTCAGGACGCAGAGACCCTCGGGGGTCTGGGTGCGAAACGGTTAAAGCCAATCGGCAGCCATCAGTTAATCAAGGCTAAAGAGGAGTAATGGAGCCACAGCTACAAGCCGTGGTGTTTTGGTGCCGATTAAGTAGCAATTTGCATAGTACCTTTATTCATTCTCATCTGCCAGCAAGACAGTTTGTCCTTTTTGGACACAGTCAAGCGTAGCCTCCAGGCGAGTTTGACAAATGAATTTCCGCCGAGCTGTTTTTAGGGTAGAGACAGGGCACAGTGCTGACAGTAATTGATAGCCAGCGTGGTAAATAGTGCAGAACTTTTTTAATAGAAGTACAAGAGGTATTTAAATATTGTAGTAATGGAGAAATATTAAGCAGGGGAGGGAGTGAGCCCTGAGTGTATATGTGTGTGTGTGTGTGTGTGTGTGTACTGGCAGGGAAGTGTTGGGGTGGAAATGAGCAGGGCTGAGAATGTGAACTCCCTTTACAGATGTGGACTTGGAAAGAAGGCTTCCTATTGGTTTTTGAGGTGGCCGTGCGTGTGTGGGTTGGAGGGCCATATGCGAATCACTGACACTGATGTTGTCCACAGTCAAGGGTCCTACTGTAAGAGCTACTGGGAAACAATTTGTCAAATGTCTACTATCTCTCGTTCACTATAAAACACTATGATGTTACCATGACTTCGAGAAGCAAAGCTGAGCTCTCTCTCTCTCTTTCTCTCTCATCAACTAATCAATACAGCCCAGACGGGGGTGGGTGGGTGGGTGGGTGGGGGGTTCAGCAGCATAAGCTGATGAGTCATAAAATTACTCTGGGAAGTGCCAGTTATCAAAAAAATGACTTTAGACAGTGTCATATAAAGGTATAAGAGATGTATGGGAAAGAGCCAGTCAACACTGAACTAGTCAACACTGTGGTTGTCAGCAGTGAACTAGTCAACATACAGTTAGTCAATAGAGAGCACAACAAATTCAATTTCGTGATTCATTTTTGGCTCTGGTTATATTTTGCTATGGAATCATCTTTCCAGAATGAACGCACCCCTCCAGGAAATTTCTTCCTGCTTGCGAAGCAAATTTCTCAGTCAGCTCAAAACAGCACCACGACAGGGACTGTAGTCACAGACATGACCTTCAAGAGTCTGGAACATTCTTGTTTACATGTTGGGTCAAAAGGAGGCAAAGGAGTGCACTATGTTATTAGGAAGCTTCAGCGTGCCCACCAGCAAAGATGTTGTGAGAGGTCAAAGGTGGCACACCACAGCCTCAGACCTGGTAGGGCAGTGGAGCTGGTGTGGAGAAGATGGACCACGAGGGTCCAGGAGGGGGAAAATGGCAGACAGGATGAAGGTGCCGGACAAAGCAAACGAGTGCCAAACAAAAGGAGCTCGGCGACAGCGAGAGGTATTTGAGGGAATGGTGGATGCCCTGGGTGGAGGTTTCGGTGGTTACCAGGGGGCAGAGGTTGGGGTTGAGGGGTGTCCCCCCCGTTTGCAATTCTTCGCCTGTGGCGAGAGGAAACCTGGCTCTGAGGCGGTTCTGACGTTAATTGATCGCAAATGTTGTAAACAGTTCATAACACCTTATCTGCTTCCTGGTGCGAGCGCTGTCCCCTCCGACGGGGACGGGGGGGTGATTAATAGCGGCCATCACTCACTGTCCTGGCCCGCTGAAAGGCAGCCCCGCGCCCGGCCCTCCTCTGCCGTCCTGATAACAAGCGGCAGGAATAATGAGGGGTGTCATTCCACTTTTCATTCTGATGGAAAGTCGTTACGGGAGTCAAAGCCGGGGCCACGCAGCCATGAATCAAGCCCGCTCTGCTATGAAATTAAAATCAAGCTGGGCAGACGGCCTGCTCTACCTGCGCGGTCCACTTAAAGGGACAGCCTCCTCCTCTTCCTCCTCCTTCGAACCCCCATCTCTACAGTCTTGCCTCCTCCTCGCAGTAAGGTGAGGATGGGAGCATGTGGGTCCAACGGGGGGGGGACCACTGTGAGGTTGCTCTAGGGGCTCCATCAGTGCGAATCAGAACATAATATCATTTTGGGCCTTTTATGGAAACCCCGGGTGAACAAATCAACAACCCTCATATCTATTTGTGAAAACAAAAGTCTCATAGTTAAAAAATGCAACTTGAAATTTTGACTTCTCCATCTTGCTGCTCTGACCCATGGACTGTGGGAGCCTGTGGTCCTAATGACGTGAACAACCAGGCTACTCTAGTTTGCTAAGAGGCAGTAAAATCACCTCGGTACCTCCATCCATCCATTTTTAGAACTGCTTTTCCTGAAGAACAGTTGTGGTGGTGAAAGGCCAACCAGGGCAGACCACGCTTCCCTTTCCCCAGCCACAGTCTCTAGCTCCTCCAGGGGCATCATTAAGAGTTCCCACTCCAGCCGAGAGATACAGTCTACCCACTGGGTCTGCCATGGGGTCTCCTTCCAGCAGAACATTCCTTGTAGGCCTTCAACAGGAAGCATCCAGGGGGCATTTGTACAGTATGTTCAAACCACCTTCAACAGCATCTCTCCAAATGACGGTGCAGTAGCTCTGAGGCCCTCTGTTGGCTCTAGGATCCATGGAACCAGGCCTGAGAGTGGTGCACACCCTTCCCTCACAACAGCAGTCCTGTACAATGCTGCATCTCAGCTGCATGCAATAACTTACAAAGAACGCAGGGACAGCACTCACTTAGTGGAGCATTAAACCCGTTGTTTTGCATTTCAGTTACGCATCTTCATCAGCTTGCATGCAAATTATGTAAATTTAACTACAGTTATTAAGAAGATGGAGAGAGAGAGAGAGAGAGACTCCGTTTTGGCGCAGAGGGAAACACAGGTACTCCTTCTTTCTGAATGCTGTATTACCAAATGGGCTCAGTGTGATGTCATTAGACGGTCTACTATAACTCTGCTCTTCATCAGTTGTTTTTGCATTTCAGTTCATTAATGTTTCTTTTTTTTACCTGTTGAAAAATCAACATACAGTTCTTGTTTCCTACATTTTATGGTTTCCAAAAAATTAGTCTGTTTATCCAACAATGACATCACGACCTGGCACCTGTCCTGTCCCTTATACATACTGTACATCTATCTTTATGCAATGTGCAAGGACCCTGATAGGCCACACTGTGTCCATGTTTTGTGCAAACCCAAGTATCTGATAGGTGCCAAAGGCTGAGTCCTTTCTTAGGTTACTCCAGTTGCTTCCCACGTTCCAAAGGTATGCTGCATCCTTTTCAGGAGACACCCTCCTTTACATTCCCTGCTTCTCAGTAGATGCTCTGGATCACCGCAACCCCACCTTGACTACAGGTTTTTGAAAGTGGATTGATGGATAAAGACGTGAAAATACAGATCAGATAATTACCAGTCATTATTCACAATTCTGGGGGTTTATGCATCGTACTGGAAAGGGCAAATATTACGCTGCAGTCCAGAGACTGCAGAAGAGTGAAAGACTGGAAACTTTACGCAGTCCAGTCTTGCAGAGTGCTTCACCCCGAAAGGTGCTGTCATATGGGAGCAGCTTTACATCACCACTTAGGGGCAGTGATCCTTTAGAGCAAAGAGGTGGATCAGAAAGGCTTCCAATCACTATTGATTCTGCACATCAAATTTTAGAGGCACAAGGATCAAAGTTAAAAAATCTGAAATGTTTGGACCCATATGACAATGTCAGTCTATGAGCTTACATGATGTGCTGGATTGCTGTCATGTAATTCAACTCATTTCTGTACAGTGGCCTCCAGAAAAGGAGAAAAGATCATTCGAACCCATGAGCTCCAAGCCCACAGGTGGTGGCTCTTTCCACTACTGTACCTGCTGCTCCAATTGTAAATGTAACACAGAACTGTTCTGGGAGAGATTTGTCACCTGAAGGCTGCCAGTTCATGTTTCCACAGGGACCCTGTTGCTGCTCCCACGACGATTAACCAGACTTGTTCTAGTAACACAGTTAGCTAAACAGCAAAATAAAACACAATATTCTTTCACAAAAGAAACCAATTGCATCTGTTGCTGGATTTCTGTCTTCAGACAACTCATGTCCTGTAAACAGGGAAACATTTTTTTCCACATATAAGTAATATTTAACTGGCTTATAAGTTCATATCTACTTATTGATCTGAAGCTTTCTTCCAAAATGACCCGGAGTGTCAATCTGTCCACTTATACAACTGGGCAACTTTTACTGTATCAGCTCAGGGTAGGAACTCTGATTAAAGGTACAACAACAGGATGTGGGGGTTCATCCCTGTCACCTGTAAGACTACAGACAGCAGCTTTGACCACTGTGCCATCTGTTTGTTGGGTCTTAATCTATGTTTGACACTTGACATGATACTTAGTTTGGGTGCGATGCCCTGGGCACAAAGCACGGGTGTTTCAACCACGGTAAAACACTGGTCACTAATGGAAGGACTTGTTCCCTGGAATTTTATTCCGTGTCTCGTCTTGACATTGCAGCAGCTTTAGAAGGGGGTTAAACATGAGTAACAGGAATCATACTGGGGCATCATTGTCTCTCCTGACCCCCAGATGGGGGCTTGCCCTCTCAGGAAGGAGTAGGGGTGGTACGTGTTACAGAGGATGCCTGTGAGCAGTGCAGCAGCACATTAGCACTAGATGGGCTTTATGGCGATCATCTGCGTCCGGCTGTGCGAGGACACAAATGGCCTGCGAGCCTCTGTCACGCACCTTGGGGTTACCCTGGCGACGTGGTGCCCATGCGAGGCAGCGGCTGTATGCCTGCCTGGGGGGCTCAGGAGGGGGTGAGTGGGCGTAATGAAGCTTTCCTTCCACCCTCCAGCCACCACCATCCTTAATGGGAGGAGAGCAGTAGCTACAGGCCACAAGTTTTATATCACAGTTTTCTGTTGTGAAGTTGAATGTTGAGGCAGAAACAAGGGTGTCCATTCAGTATGACGCAGACTTTTCACTCATTTGTTTCACAAAGACCTTAAAAATACATGTAGGCCATAAGATGCCACGGTCTACAACCTGCTCTTCAAACCAAGGTACACTGGATCTTACAAACACAATTTGGTCAGGAAGTCTGTTCCTAACTCAGTTGGTTTGAGACTCCAAGGTCACTTAGTTACCACTAAGCTGTAATGAATAAAAGCTTAATAATACAAACACCCTTCCACTTATTGAGTTAGATTCTGTAAAAGCCCCTGGAAAATCTATAACAAAAATACTTCCATCCATCATCCACAACTGCTTGTCCAACTCTGGATCACAGTGGTTTGCTGTATGTAGGAAACAAGGTGCGAGACAGAATACACCCCCAGACACGATGCCACTGCGCCCTAGTGTAACACATTTTCAAAACAAACTTCAAATCAAATTTAAAACTAATTTAAAATAACTGAGAATGAAAAGTATAATAACCTCCCGTGCAATACTGTTCATTGATTAATCATAAGCATCTGACATTCAGCTTCAGACCAGCTTCTGGTGATTTTCACTGTGCAACAGACATACATTTAAAAAAAATACTAGGAAAATGTAATCAAAATAAGTCATAAATGAAAGTTGGAAATGTCTATATCTTCAAAAAATTTTGTAACTCAAATGTTTGTAACAAGAGAAACTAGTGGACCATAAATATAGAAACGCGGGTTGCTCCTGCAAGGAAACAAAGCAACACTGAGCAACAGCTCTGAGATTCTTAAAAGGATCATGAGCTTAGCAGGCTTCCCTGCCTGCTTGGTTTGCATATTTACACAAATCCCTTACCTCTGTTTATGTTTACACTTGTTTTTGTCCCCAAAACCTATCTGTCAGGAACTGTATATCCTGCAGCATCTGCAAAAAAAACATCTTAACTAAATCTTGTCTTTGCAGTTTGCTCTGCTCCTTTTATCAGCTGTCAGTTTAATATGACAGCTTAGATTACTAATCTAATGTGTTCTGGAAAGAACACTGGTATCTTCAAGGGGGACCTCTTTAGTTGTGATTTCCCTGAATGGTGGGCAGGGGAAATGAAAGAGCTAATCCAATGAGTACATCCCGCAATGTCTGTACATGAAAATAATTTATTGGTGGGAGACGACACAGGCAGCTTGGCGCTGTGGGGATCCTCACGCTCACACGTTGACGCCCATCAGGTTGACGGGTCTGTTGCCGTAGCGTTTGGAGATGTCAGCTTCAATCTGCAGGGCAAAAGCACAGATCGCAGGGAGACACCTTCAGTACCACACATCACAGCGAGAGGAGTGACAATACACGCTGGTAACACAACCGCTGTAATACAATTGTCCTCCTGTCTCAGCCATGTAATCCTATCTGTGCTTTAGTGACATGAAATCAATCATGTCATGCCAATAAAGCAATCTGAATTTTAATTTGCATTTAAGAACAAGGAAACCAGAGCGAGAGAGAATGAGGGAACGTGAAGCCAAAGAAGGAAAATGTATGCGACTGTGACCTATTAACCATTCTATTACTAGATGCTCAGAACACTTGGTTGTCAAGGGTTACAGGTGGCATGGAAAAGCTTTATGAAACTCAATAACATGTGGACAGCAAGTGACAGGCAAGTGTCACGAGGGCAATCTGGTGAATGGGAGACAGCTGTGGTACGCCGCCAAAAACACTCGCTCCCTTACTGAAAGCGCGTGGTGTATCATACTTATAAAACAATATACGCAAAAACATAGTTTTTAATGCAGTTAACTAGTCATCTCTCAAACCCTCCTCTTCAGTTAAAATTCAATTAAAAATTACTAGGCCTACATCCCCACACTGATACCCACAATATACTTCAGAAAAATCCAGTCTGTTTCCTGGCCTGGCGAGAGCACAGAAACTGCCTGCTGAACCACAGCTGTCAATGTTGTTAACATGTGATGCAGGAAGTTATACTAGCAGCACCTTATTAAGACAATCATTTTCAGTTATATGCAGATTTTCTAGAAATATCTGTCATTCTCTATAGTTAAATATGGTGTTCCACTGGGGTCAGTATTGGATTCACTGCTGCTTTTTATTTGTATGATAGAAACTTACAATGTGAAAGAAATGTGCACACTAAGCTGTTTACAATACTGCCCCATTTATACAGCAGTGACATTTTTACTCCAATTCAGGATAACTACCTTGATCAAGAGTACTACAGCTTGAGTTGAAGGCCAGCAACAGCTCTAACAATGACAGCGCCAGCTGTACTCATTTTTATTTGTGTAAATCATTAATTGCCTGTGTGTCTATCTGCAGTTTTACCGTGTTACAAATTGCTTACTTTCTTACATTTAGTGGTCAAGGCAACTATGCTGGGAAGGAAATAGAAATTAATATTTTTGTTGCCAAATACAGTAGGTATTTAATGAATGAGGGTTTTTTTTTTAACATGCATCTAAAGACCTTGCCAAGCTGCATGTTTTGCCAGTTTCAGGCATCCTGCTGGTGCTGAAGCATGCGTGAGAACTACTACTCCAGAAGACGGGAACTGTTGCAGGAGATTGAGACCATGTGCTCTGTCATAAGTATGGCATGAAAACACTGTGCATTAGAATAAGGAATTATTCGTGGTGATCTTTTCCCGAGGTCATCACGCCTTTCATTTGCACTGAAGTTAGCTAGCTACCCACTTCTGAGTCGTTCTAGCTGCTGGCATGAATAATTCATTGAAGTAATTTTGTACATTTTCCTTCAGAAATATATTTAATTAATCAGTGTGTCAACTTATATGTGATATTTCAGTATAATAAAGCTGAATATATGGTGCATATAGCCTTTCATGTCGGTTCCATTGTGCGGGGAACAGAAACATAGTAAAATGCTGTAAGGACGGTAAGGACAATACATGGAAATAAATCATGCAGCAGTGGGAAGGAGCTGCAAAAATGGCTATTTAATATATCCACATTAACACTGGTTGCGTGTAGATGCAAGCAGCTCTGTGATGCATTTGTTCCAGCTAACACGATTGCAATCTTTGTGTTTCTGAAATTAATTAGTTCCATATTTCTAATTGTCCATTTTAGAAGCTTAACTGATAAGAAGTGTGATCAACCGGATGGGACTATTTGCTTATACAATCTTTTAACTTATGTGAGCAAAGAAATGTGCACCCCCCAACAGTTGCTTTTCTTTACTGCAATTTAGGGCTTCTTGGTACTTAAAAAGTCATCGTACAGCTGAATGTGTCTTTCTAAGGCATGTGGCTGCAGTCACACAGCTAGATGAGCTGTGGGAAGGTGGTAAATAAAGTTACGTGTTCTTATAATGCTTAATAGAGCACATCATAAATAAATAAACTATAAAAACAAAAACCACTCAGTGGTTTCAGTGGCACATAAAGCTCTGGTTGCCTAAAGCTTGGAGGAAAACCTGTAGCCCTGTTCTATACCAGACTTTTCTGGTCCACAACCTGGCAGGGGATCTGGAACATGGTCATGGACAGGCTTCCCTCAATGTCCATGCAGACCCTCGGTGGTGCCTGTGTTAGGCAGCAGGGGCTATACTGCTTATAGCTACTGCCTTGCAATCAAAGAACCCTGGTTAAAATCCTTGCTCTAGGAGCCTTGGTTAAGATACTTATTCTCTACTGACACAGTAAAAATGATCCAACTGTATAAATGGGTAACTCAGTGTAAGTAACTAAAGCATTGTAACATTCTTTGTAGAAAAGCATCAGCTAAATAATATGATGCAAATGTACCTTTCTTTAACTTGTTTGCCTAACTCAAATACTGCAAACTTAACTACACAAATAACAGCTCCAGTTTTATTTTGTCACCTGGAAGCTCACTGTCTTTCCACTGTCAGGCTATATAATTAAAGCTTCCCGTCCACAAGCTGGTAAGTGAAGAGGCAAAAGATGCCAGCAAGGCTCAGGAATGCACAGGGCACCATGGAAGCACCACAAAGGGGACACCCCATACCAGTTTCTGCAACTCCCGGGTGCGGGTGGCCAGCAGGTCGATGCGGGGCTCCAGCCTAGCCTGCTCCTGCAGCGCCTCCTGTCTGCGCTCCTCCAGCCCTGCTCGCTTAAGCAGCAGGATGTCAGCCTGCTTCAGCTTCTGTCGCAGGGTCTCCGACACTCGCTCCACATACCTTAGCAGTGCAGTCAGACAGAGCAGGGCAGGTGTAGAAACAGCACTCTTACACAGTAAAAGCATAACTGAATACTATGTTTTCTCAACTCAAAGATGGCATCAGTTGTAAGACATACCCTAGGTTTAGAGATGCATCTGCATGTCATCAGTTTAAAGGGAAGAAAACATCAAGGGCTCTGTGTAAATGTTCAAGTATGACGACAGAATTATACGTGGTGCTGCGCACTGACCGTGGGGACGCCTGGATCATGAAGAGGTGCTGCATGCGCACGGAGGTCAGCTGCTCCAGCATGGTGCGCACCTCTCCCAGCATGCCCTGGATGCGCTCTGTCGTCTGGGCCTGGATCACTGAGGGTGCCAGCTGGAACTGGCTCATGGCCACAATGTCGCCCTCTTCAGCCATCTCGCTCAGCCGCTGGCGCAGGAACAACTCCAGCTGGTCGGTGGGCAGGAGGATGAAGACACAGAGGTGAGGTCAGGGGTGCGTGGCAGACAGAGAGGAGACACCCCTCCAACCACCCTGACCTCACACAATTACCACATAAACTGACAAACACTTTGAGCTTATAATACTCTCAGATTGCTACCACCACCTCCCACAATAGCTTAAAAACCTTAAATTTCATTAAACAATGAAATGAGATTAAGAACCTTCAGCATCAGCACCATTAGATGCTCTTCTATACAGTAAAATCAATTTTACAAAATTAAATTCAGTCTCTTTTCAGAATATCATATCAACAAATACAATCAAAAGGCATTAAAATAAGCACAACTGACTATAGAGTCAGCAGGTGGTATAGTGATTACAGTCACACTGCCTTCCACTTGAAGGATTCAGGTTCAAATCCCACCTCAAGCTGTAGTACACTTGACCAAGGAACTTACACTGAATTACTGTAGTGAAAATTTCCCAACTGGATAAATCAGTGCTAGTATGAAGTGTAAGAAGTTGCTTTGGAGAAAAGTGTCAGCTAAATGAATGAATAAAAATCCCTAAATTTAAATGTACTATGCATCTGACACATTTCTGCAAAGCAAAATACAATATTAAGCTACTTACAATAATTTACCTATTTATACCACAGGTTAATTTTTGCTATAGTAATTCAGAGCCAGCAACATGCTCAGGGAATGACAGCAGGCATATTCCTGAGAAAAATTCTGCTGGGCAACTGTGTGAACCTGTACCTCCATGAGCTCGTTGATAAACTGGTTGCGGGTTGCCGGGTTCTCCAGTAGAGAGAGGGCATCTTCCCCCCTGGCCACTCCCTCTGGACCTGCAAACACATGGGCACAGGCCACGTCACTGTGGCAATGGATGTCAACCCTACACTTTACCTCTGTGGTAGTAACCCAAAGTTGTATGTTTGGAAGGCTGCGTAGAGCTCTTCACCACTTCAGTGCCCACTGAAGTGCCCCACATTCAAAGTGGAAAACAATCTGTGGAATCCCAAGCAAAATGGTTGCAAAAGCCAGCTAACAATATATACCGAGGATGATTTTCTCAGGACAAGTGTCTGTCCACATTAAAAACATGTGATGCTGGCACACTAACAACTGTAAACTGCCTGTGGAGTGATACAGGGAATGAACATGTGTGTATGTGAGAGACAGAGAAAAACAGAGAAAGTCCTGCGAGGGACAGGGATCTCTTCTGCTGTGTGTCCATCTCTAAAATCCCACCACTCAGAATATGCACTTCTCTAAATGAGTGGATGGGAAAAGGAGAATTCAGTAAATCATGTATCAAAAAAGTTCATAGAAATCACACGCTTTTACCCAAAGATATGGGATGAATTACATCTTTAGATACATCAAAGAAATGACACATTATTTTCCAGTTTGCAACACTGCACAACTTCAAGTGTCCTAGACATTTTTCTTTGTTTTCGCAGCTCATGTGGCAACTCCTTTGTGTGGGTGTAGCAGGGCTGGGGGGCGCTATTGTGTGTACCAATCAAAGGTGGCTGTCCACCTGCACAGCGTGAGGTTTTTCACGCCCTGCTCCAAAAGCTGGTCGGCCTAATTGCTGGAAAGTTCCTTTTGGCCGCGCAGCATTTACCAGCATCCCTCCAGAATACAAAGTACCTGGGCAAAGTGCCAGCCCTGGCTCCCTGCCTGCTGCTGCTCCACATGCACACAAAGGCGTCTGGTTCAAACACTCGCTTCATAGTGCCCTCTGCTGGTTATTTAGAAACATTACAGCTCCTGTTACATCTCTGCTGAAAGATTCCAAAAGGATCAGATTTAAAAGAATTCTAAATGATGTTTAACGTGAGATTGCGGAATACCTCATGTTGCCCCTAGCGGTATGGTTATTGTCCATTTTATGATGACTATTTGTAAATGTTAACCTGATATTATACCTTTTCATATATGGTGACTGTTAGGCAATTAATGCTGAAGAACACTGCCACCTTGTGGATAAAAAAAGTTATTGACCATTGCATCAGTGCAACACATTTTTGTAAAGCACTTTTTACAGTATTTCTTACACTCAGTGCCTATGTCCACTACTTCAATGTCCAACGGAGCAGCATTTCCATCTCCCCAGTTGATGCCACCTGAGTCAGTCTGGGGAGAATGAACATTATTGGCACAAACACAGCAAGACTGCTCAAGTTGCCTACACAAATCTGCATAAGCATTTTATTACACAAGTATTGTGTGCTGTCACCCATGTCACTGTTTAAATCAATCAAATCATTTTGGTCTGTGAATGGATATTAGTTGGTTAAAAACCACATATGACTCACAATGCAACGGTTCAACTCTGTCACAAATGTTTACTGCTTCGGTTTTTATTGGAATTTCATAAGCATACGGGCCATTCTAAAGAAACTTAAAAGCATCAGTAACATACAAACCTGCCAGAGGATTGATCAGATGAGAGCACCATGATATCTGGTGGTACATGGTGTAAAATACTGTTGTCTCCATACCTCTGCGCTAGGCTCTAGACTGATGCCCCAGTCAACACCGTCCTCCACGGAAATCCCCAAGTCCACAGTGTGCATTTCACCGGCTCTGTCGCTGCTGTCCAGCGCACCCCAGTCAATCTGCAGCACAAAGGGATCCCTCACCAACCACTCCATTATATAAAAATCATATTTTTCCACTTTGCCTGGTGTATAGATTTATACCTCTAACAGGTGTGCACACACATAGCCTAACAAACTTTAATTAAACAAGAAAAAGTGTATTTACACCTTTTAAAGTCCGACATTTTATTCTTATGATATTTCCAAGGGAAAAGCTGAAAAACTGAAGTGGAACATCACATTCTAAGGCTACATGACATAACAGGAGGCCAAATGTGATTTTGGACACATAATATCGATACATTACATTCACCTGCACTCCTTCTATTCACATATTCATCCAACTGAAGCCATTTGCACAATGTGCACTATAACACCCCTTGCATAAGCAGTTTTCACACAGCTCTCAACTGTGGGCTCAGTACTGATATCAATGAACTCCACACATACAGCAGCTTCTGATGGCAAATCTGTCAGAAACCACACTTACCATCCCACTAGCTCAGCTTTACACAGAGCAGAAAAACTCCATATGTGCTTCATTGTTGTTAACTACTAAGCAACTGCCACAAATGCACAACAGATGCCATAACTGTACACCCACTCTACTGGCAAGTTCACCATTTGTCACTGATACAGGTTAATATGGAACACAGCTGTCATTTAAAGCATATTATTTTTCTAACACAATGAATCAAATATTAGTACTATCCTTGTTGATATAATAATTGCTATTATGACAACATTATGCTCGTACTTGAATACTATAGTTTTTCTTCACTAAAGTGAAAATGCTATGCAGTAATATTAACAGGGTGGCTCCAAACACTGTTAAAACCCATCATATAGAAAACACGCATGTTCTAAATACGGTTCAGGTACACATTAACTGAAATTAATAAAACACCTCATATAAATGAAAGTTCCTCGAAGCTCACCGACTCTTCTGTGACCATGTCGAGTGGAGCCTCCTCTACCACAGGCCTCTCAGTGACTGATGGTGGAGTTCCCATCCTCCACTCATACACAGTTGTGTTTCCCTGGCGCTGCATGAACGTCAGCATGGGCAGCACAGGTTCACACCTGTGCACACAAACACACACACACACACACACACACACACACACACACACAAACAGCTTCATGATAACGGTATCGTAGGGCTTACTGTTAAACACATCTCTGTAGACATATATATTTACTACATCATCAGAATTGGCATTTCCTTCTGAAAAGGATGTAAGAACAGCACAAACGCCACATTTACATTTATTTATTTATTTTAATTTATTTATTTTTATTTATTTATTTGACTTTGCTCCAAGGTGACTTACAAGTCTAAGCTACCTACACTGATATACCCATTCATACAGTAGGGTAATTTTTACCATATCAATTCAGGGCAAGTATCTTGATCAAGGCTTCTACAGCAGGTAATTGGGGAAGTGAGATTCAAAACCAGGTCCTTTGAGTACAAAGTGGTGGCACTAACTGCTATGTCATCAGCTGCCCCACATTTTGACTGGATCGGTCACTACAGGAAATCCATAGGTCAGCAGGTGGCATAGAAGTTAAGAGCCATCACTTTGCACTTGAGTTCTTTGGTTTTGAATCCCCATTTACATTTTATAAAGATGGATCAAGGTATTTACCCCAAACCCATAAAATTACAATTACCCAGCTATAAAAAGAGATAAATCAGTGTAAATGAAGAAATCTGACATTTCAGAGGCCTTGGAAAGAGGTGTCCATAGTGGTTAGAGTTTGCAAATAAACAACAAATCAGTAGCTTAACAGTTCAAGTAGCTTTGGAGAAAAGTGTCAGATCAATAAATAAATACAAATGTTTTGCAACAGTAAATGAAAAGTCAGTGTTTTAGGTATTCATGAAAAAAAACCTCTAAGTGACTGTGCAGCTTAAGGGCCCTGTGACTCCAGCAGAACTAGATAAATGGTCATTATGAAACATGTGCCTATATGAACAGCCATGAGTGCTGCACGGTCAATGAACAGAGGTGCCCTGTACTCACCATACTGTACTGGATTCACCATACCATACTCCCTCACTGTACTCACCAGCCACAGACAAATTGCACAAAGGCTGTGTACAGCTGGATGGGCTCTGCGAGACCAGAAGCTTTCTTGCCCACCTCCTCCAGCACTGAGGGCAAGTCTTTCACCAGTGCCTGTAGCTCCCGAGCTACGTTCTCCCCCTGGGTGGAAGTACACAGATTGGACATCTTGCTCTGGTGGATAGTCTATGTTTCACAGCTCTGGCACTGAAGGAACAAAGCCTGCCATTTCTGCATCAACTAGCCACAGCAGGGAAACAAAGCTGTCAAATATAATTTCTATGAGTCCCACCAAAGGTTCCCTAATTGTTGCTTTTCACTGATAAGACATAAGGTGGTGCTGAAGTGTCTGCTGTGAGGAGGTGGAGATACTGCAGTCTGTATACTAAACGCAACAATTCTGCCCCTTCCACACCTGTAGTTTCCATGTTTTGCCCATGATTCACAGGCCACTGGTGGCTCCTGAGCTGTGCAAGTGGATGTGGGTTTGAATCGAGCTAAGTTTCTACAGTTTCCATGTTCTAATTCTGTCCATGTGGGTTTCCTTTCATAGTCCAAAAATATATGTTTTGGGTTATCTGATGACTCTAAACTGCCTATAGTATGTGTGTGTGTGTGTGTGTGTGTGTGTGTGTGTGTGTGTGTGAGTGAAAGAGAGAGAGAAAGGGTGTGTCACATTACTCTGCTCGATAAACGAGAAAATGAATGCAGACAGCTGTACTGCAGTTCATCTAGTATGTCTAAATCACCTTGGACAAAGATATCTGCTAAATAATAATCATTTTATGCTGTTCTGAAGAAAAGTGGCCAATAAAGGAATACATGTAAAGAAAAGTGACACAGCAGTCATTGCCATAGCAACCACATCCTGTCAATTTATGACCTCACCATGATGCCATACTGCTTACAAGCAGTATAGAAGCGCTCCTTCATGTCTGCAGCAGCGCTCTGGCACTCCACCTCTCGCCGGCTGAGTTCATTCTGCAGCTGCTGTACTTTGGTCACCTGCTTGCGCAGTGCTGGGCCTTCGTAGCTGACATTGCGCACCAGGAGACTGGCCACCTCCGCTGCGCCACCACCAGAAGGGAGAATCAGATGCACAGCAAAGACACAGAGATACACAGTACTGCATTTTTATTGTATATGGCCTTCTCCTAGGAAGCACCTCATGTTTACCAGTACAGGTGGTCCCTGACTTAGCAAACTTAATTTGGTCTGAGAGTTGGCTACTTATTTTAAAAGTCTGAAAACTCAGGAATGAACGGCAGTTGTAGAGTTTTTCCAAACAGGAACAGAGCAATGTTGTGGACTGTCTCTCTATCCCATTGAATAAATCACTGACAGTGAGGGGAAAGACAGCCTCTGCTGCTGTTGAATCAGAAGCTTAATGCATGCATTTGGGCATTCTGAATCCCCTGGCAGGGGCATTTATGTGTAAATAAGGAAAACCAATAAAGAACCAGGCCAAGGCTGTTAGTACTCACCAGCAGCTCATTGATCATTTATTTTACCCCACAAAAACTCAAAATACCCAATACAGTACAAAAGCAAAAGCAGAAATTTTCAAAAGTGTTTAGCTTTACATTATTTACCTTGGAGCAGAAACAAAAACTGTGCATTAACAGGGAGGCAAGGATTTTATGTGGAGGTGGTGGATGCCAGAGAGGTAGCACTTGTCTGACAACAACAGAACTGGTAGGTGTAGAAGCTATAGGAAAGTACTTTCCAGACTTTTTCCATGGTGATGCCCCAAGGACTTTCAAAAATCTGTTCAACACCCCAACACAATAGGTTTGAGTATTTATATTCTGTATTGATTCAACTCAAACAGTACTGTTACTGTAGGCGTATGGGACCAAAAAATTAGATTTAGTATGGCATATCTGAAACACCAATGCCCACTGAGCCTAACATGGTCACCACTAAAATTTCCTGAACACCACCACAGCCAACATCTCTCTTGTAACTACCCAAGTTAGACAATTATTTACACATGCAGCAAAGCACAATGGGAAGGACACAGAGCTCCACCTATTGTTACAATAAGTTGCTAGATTTTACAAAGGGAGTAGAGAAAAAAACATTCACATTTACTAACAAATTTAATGAAAAATTGTCAGTAATTACTAACCCACATGTGATAAGTTTAACAAATTTCTTTGATGTTTTCTCAAATCTAAAACATGTTAACTATCATTTCGTTATCAAGCATTTTTAAACTTCCATTTTTTAATTTTTTTATGTTTGTGATCACAGAAAAACTAGTGTCACACAAATAAGTGGCTGCAAATTACAACAAAATAAGAGACTGTTCAGCTAAGTGTGGAAAATTGTCTTGTAGTGAAATCTAGAAGTTGTCCAGATGTTTCTTAGTATTTCAACTTCATGCTCCACTTGTCATTGTCATGACTTTGTGATATTCCACAGTTTTTCCTTACTTGCATTTGCCCGTTTTTCTCCACAAACTAAACACAAACATGTCACCACACCATATAAATTGCATTTTCACACACCCCTTACTGTATAAAATACTGTAACAAACATGGGTGCAGGCCTCTGTGGAGAGGAATAAGGTCACCAATATGGGCTCTACAAAGCAGTGTTTATTTACGTGAGGTAGCAGTAGAGGGTTACAGCAAGGAACAAAACACGGAACACCTGAAAGCCAGCTTTTCATATATACAGGGACCATATGAACCCGCCACTAGCAACACACAGGTGAACACATTTTCCTTTTCAATATCAGTAACTGTTGTTGATTACACCACATTTTAGAATGTTGTTGATATATCTCTTTGTCACAACCAACTTACCCATAAGTGGGCTTTTTACTGTCATTCTGAAACAACACTAATCTTTTGGTAAAGCAAATTCAAACAGAAACCAGTGCACAGCAGCACAAAACTAATCACTTAGTTCTCAGTAGTAAAGTGAAGCTGCAGGTGTCAGAACCAACAAATATAAGTTAATTCATATTGTAACTTAGCTCATGCATCTTTGTTAATAGTTGTGTGAGTTAATGGTTTACAAAGTTCCATGTGTTTATAAGTGCTCCATTGCAATTGGGTAGTCATTGTGTTTGAGCTGGCAACACCTGTTGGGGGATTCTGAGAATGTTAGCAAAGCACTACCCACAGGAGAAGGAAATTATGGGGCACTGATGTGTTCCTGGCACTGCCTGTGTCTCTGCAAAGAAAATACTGTTGGTAATGAGCATTGGCTACAATTCTTGTCTTTGAAACATGCAGTACCTTCACTGGGGTGCTGTAACAAAGTCACTTAACACATTACGTCTCATTACGGATTTTTTTTTCTATATCGAAAGTCAAAAGCAAATTCATTCTTTTTTATGGAAAACGAAAATTTGAGCATTACTTTCAACTATACCCATGAAACCACATACAAAACCCAGTTTGGAAAGCTCTGCTACAGGATCATTAACAGTTTGTTCCCCTACCTTCTGTTTCTTTTGCACTCTTTTCTATTGTTTTTAGAACTTTAAGCATCAATTACTGTGAGAAATTACAATCTGTTGACACACAATTTGTACCGGTAATCTAAGTCTCTTTTAATAAAAACAACCTGCTAAAAATATTTAAAAGAAGTTTGTTTCTGTGAGGGGTTTGTTACTTAGGGTTCATAAATCAGAGACCAAGTGTACTTGCGAATATTTCCACAATGCTGCTTCAGCCACCCATCTCATTAAATCCTTCTGGCTTGTCCCTCAAACCAAGGGCAACCCAAATTCCCTCATCTTTTCTTTCTCCTACAGTTTCACACAACATTTCACAGCCTCATAATGTCATAAACACTACTTACCTAGATAGGCGTTATCTTTTTCATACAGGAAAATGATTTCTTGCCAGTCCTACAGTCAACATATAGTTAATAAGGCATAAATTAATAAATTTTGAAAGGCATGTATCATCTTTGTGCTGACACAAATAGAGATGTATTGAGAATAAATCTTACTTTCATTCTCTGGGACGAATATCTGCCAAATATATTTTTGGAAGAGGCCTCTGTTCCCTTAAGAATTTCAACGATCCGCAGACAGTGGAAATAATGAATATCTGAAATTAAAGGTAACACACATGTCATTGAACGCCATAGTATGTGCTGTAGAAAATGTGCTTTGTGAAAATGAGTTACCTTAATACTGCGAGCCTTTCAGGGGTAATATTGGGTTGAAAAAGCAAATATACTAATAAAAAGCAGCCACAAGCATTAACTTTACAAAATTTATTACAATTTGAGAAAAATATGATTGCAAACAAACAGCAAAACACATTTATGTTACAAATCATCAAGGAGCAAATTTGGACCATAACTGACCTTTATTGTTTTATTCTGAAAGTACTTTCATCCATAATGGAAGAACAAATTTTTCAAAGTCCCTTCATTTAGGGTGTCAAAGGTAAGTGGACAACAGATTCTTATCAGTTGTATTGGTTAACTCAAAGTACACGTGTAAGATAGTGCTCAGTGTCTTCCCTTCTAGGTGCTCCTGTTCATATTTAAAAAGAAACAATGTGTATCTATGTGTGTTACATTGTTCTGGAGTCGAGATGAGAAAAAGATTTTAGGGGGTTGTAGGGGAGTATGTATGTAGTATCTGTAAGTCAGCTTGGATAAAGGTATCAGATAAATACAACACAGGAGCCACTGTACATCACTTTACATTTACACTGTTAACATGTTTCAGATTTACTCCATTTAGTAGATGCTTTGGATGCTGTGTAGTATTTAACCCATACCTACAATCATTTATGTTAATTCTTTTGCTGCTGATAAATGAATAAATGCAAATACAGATCTTAGCTTAATCATTTTTTGCATAAAAATATGTTTTCTCAACCACTGAAACTTAACTAAATTAACTCCAGTATACTGAGATATTTGTTGACTTAATTAGGCTGCAGAGTGCCAAACATGACGTAGCATGTTCTAAATGGGGAAAAAAATCTCAACCATTCCGAAACGGGCCATTTGAACCCTTGGAAATGGATACTTGTAAGTTTGACACTGTTCTGTAACAACCTGAGTTTCTCAGATACAAGTTTAACCAGTGAGATTCAGAGGTAAGAAATGTCTGCAAAAGCCCCTCTCTGGTCAATCAGGTGAGCTCCAAGCTGCCAATACATATTGCACAAGACCAGTCTTTTGAGGGACAGTAGCACGCATGAGGTACCTGGGGCAACAATCAAGCATGGGGCTGTGACAAAGATACATTGTCAAAAAGCACAGCCACCAACTCACACGATCCAGAGAGCAGTTGCTTGATCTCCTCATTCTCTGGCATGTCCTGTATGGCATTGTTGATCTTCTCTCGGACAGCCATCACAGCACTTTGCCACTTCAGGTTGCAGTGCCGTCGATCTACCAACCAGTCTGCAGGAATGAGAAAACATAATATGAACCTTAAAATATAAGAAATTTCTTACAACAAAGGACATTTTGAATCAAAACACACCTCTGCCCCAGTTTACATTCTTAACTGCTCCTGAAAGCTAGACTTAAACTGGGAAAACGTAAAGAGAGAGCCTGTTTCATTATTTTAAAGATTTAACCCATTATCAAGGGTACTGCAACAAGAATGGGATACTATATTATCTACAGGCAGTAATGATGAAGTATCTAGAAATAAATAATGGACACACTACTGTAGCACAACATGTAGCATACTCACCAAGCAGCTTGCTGGTCTGTATATCTATAGGTAGATTTTGAATATTCTGTAGAGTCATAATACAGAAATGAGATTTATATCAAATTAGTTACAGTACAACACTGATAGTTATTGCTCCAAATAAACGCAAATTTTACAGCAGAAAAGAACAAATTAATAAGAAGGGAAGGGGGGCAACGTTTAAGTTTCTCACAGTTCGTGTTCTGTAAAAAAAATACTGACACCTTCTTTACTGAAGATTAATTTAACAGGTGCGAGTTAAAACAACACAACAATAATAATAATAATAATAATAATAACAATAATAATCATCATCACCATCACCATCATCATCATCCATGTCTCCTGAAAACTAGAACTTTTCAGCAACGTTTACTATAATGTCACTGACTGGTCTCGAATACCCGCGGCTTCCCTGCACGGCAAAACTAGCCTTCTGATAAAAATACATGAGGTATATTAGCAAAACCAGCGTACCGCCATAGTCCAGCCTTTCACTTTTGAAATAAGAGCAGCATAAAAACTCTACACTTCCCTCAGCGGTGTTTACACCGCAAATACACGTCAACACCCGCGAACCAATCTAAGAGACCCTCACTGTGGCCCGAATCACTTCCGCTTCTTCACCACCAGTTAAATTGAGCAATACTAGAGGTCGCCTGTAATTGGTGCACATGATTGTACTTCCGGCCAGATTTCTGTTATCATTGGACCAATGATGTCTTACGTTGCACCACCAACACGGGAGTTGTTTGGCGGTGGCCGTAACGAAGGACGCCACGGTGGTGTAGTAGTGCTGTCTCACTGTGTCTGGGCTGGTTGGGTGTGGGTTCTAAATCGGCTCAGTTTGTGTAGAGTTTGCATGATCTCCGCTACAGTCTAAAGCACGTTTTTTGGTTAATCAGCTATACTATATTGCTATTGCGTTTGTGAATATTTTGTGATGAGCTGGTTGTTTTATTAACTAGCGCCCAGATAAGCTCCAGATAGCTGAGACTGACCAGGATGAAGTGGTTATTGGCAAACAGCTGCAGAATAATATTGAGTTGACTCAGCTGGTTTTAAACCCACACCTGAGCAGCCCAAATACTGAGAGGTAGCAGTGGTACTCACTGAGCCACCATATGTTTGCCATTGTACAGTAAATGTAAAAACATGCTCGTTTTTTTTAGACGTAAAATGGCTAAAAGCTCAGTATGATGAAGTTACCAAGTAGGCTGTCAATCACCTTGTTTTAGCACTGCAGTGACCAAGGCTACAGAGAGGTTATATTTTTTAGGGTATTCATACTGTGATGATAGCATAGTGTCTTATGACAAATACTTATCAATGTCTTAAGTGATCTCATGTACAGTAAACATTAAATATAGATTTATTAATTTTTCAAACTTTTTTCCAATAGAAGAGTTTTAGATGCATATTAGATGAATTTGAAAATGTTAATATGCAGAAAATTGCTCAAATTCTGTTCATATCAGTTCAAAGCATTTCTCCCTGTAATACTAATTTTTACTTATTTCTCTATTTCAGGACAATACCTTCTACTCTGGATTCGCATAGATTATTATTTAATATCTGTGGACCTGGTTGTAACAAATTAATATTTTAGAGTATTACTCCTCAATCTTCTGTCAAGGATTTTTTTACTAACCTCTCTTGGACCTGGATGGATAAATGTATTGAATTGTAGTTTGAAATCATGTCCAGACGGGGGCAGTATATCACATATTTTCATTCAGGTACGTAAAATGGTCACACTTCCATTATTACTACTTCGTTCGTTTTCAGTCTCATGTTCTCCAGAGCCTATCCCAGACTACAGACTACCAGGACAGCGGGGATGCCAGTCCTTCACAGGGCAGTCACATAAACTTATGAAAAACTTCATTCACACAGCCAATGTCTTTGGACTGTGGGAACTTCAGAGTGAAGCTCAAGCAAACATGGGAAGAACATGCAGTCCTATAAATGTATACAATAAATTTACTCTGCAGTATAAATAGTGAAATCAATGTAAGCAGCCTCAGAGCAAATTACAAGTTGAAAAGATAAATAGTATAAAAACTAGGTGCATTGATGTACTATGAGAAAATTTAAATGCAGCTATGAACTAATAAGTATGATCACACACTAATATTTAATATAATAAATGCAGCCATACACTGATATTTGATTCATCAGTCTGCTAAAACACATGTAAAACATGTGTTTTTAGCCTGTAGGAGAAATGGCATACCTCCACAGTGAATATGTAAACTGTGCTGGACTTGAACCCAGACCTCAGGTGCTGTAGGGCACTGACTACTAACTTCCTTGTAGACTACCTAACTGTACCAGCCTCTCCAAGAAGGACTTTAAAGGCATTCAGCAGTGCCTTGGACTGTATTGCACTGTATTTATTTCATTTCTATTGTGGGAATACTATTCTTTTTTGGCAATACCTGATCCATGTTCAGTGTTGGTCAGATGTTCAACTTCCAGCTTCTCATTTTCTTACATGACAGGTAGCTGCAAAAAACTGTTGAAGTCTCAAAATATTATGCCCTTTCCACACAGGGGCAGGTTTGTAACTGTGTCAGCCTTTATCACTGCTGTGTGACCTGCTTATTGCGATGAATCCACATAACAGCCACAGATTTTCACTGAGAGTGGACCTGGGATTCTGAAATTACTGCCCAGTTACAAAGCCCTGCTCTATAGTATCATACTTGTACTCCGCTTGTTAGAAGATGTTACCAATTTTTTAAAATTTATTTCCTTAATAAAGATTGTATTATTCTTCTGAGGGATGTTATTCTAAAAGGGTTTTTTTTTCATCAGACTGAAATGAAATGCAAGCAGTGTAATCCTTTCCAGAATATAGTAATAAATTCAGATTAATTACAGCTGTATAACATCCTCTTCTATCTGTCAATGTCAAAACCGCACTTCCATTTGTGAGAGCCACAGCTGGTGATTTCTGACCATAACTTTGACAACTCTCTTTTTATTTTTCTCTTTATACCATTCGTATAAGTTAAAAATTGGTTTTATTACATGTATATCAACAGTGTTTATGGCATACCTTATATATGCTTTGATGTCTGCTGTTATGGGAGATGAACAACAGGCATGGGAAATAAAACAGATTCCATACACATGCTAAAGATTAAGCTTTGAAACTGAATGACAGTCATTGATACCATA
This sequence comes from Arapaima gigas, assembly GCA_900497675.1. NCBI lineage: Eukaryota > Metazoa > Chordata > Actinopteri > Osteoglossiformes > Osteoglossidae > Arapaima > Arapaima gigas. Next base: position 1,256,348 of record UFQX01000035.1, read on the forward strand.
GGGTAAATATTTGTGAAGTAGACTATTGTATATAGCGTGGATTAATATGGAAACATAATTATGATGCTCATTTAACCACATCTTTAATGTGCTTTAATATAAATACAGATTCATGGATTTAGTCAGGAATATATGAAAATAGCCCCTGTTCAATCATTTAATCATTCCTGAGACTTTTGAGGGAGAACCCCAGAAATTATTTCACATTTATTTTTGAAAAAATTTGACACAAGCATAACAAAACATTGCATCCATGTAGCTTTAATAGCTGACAGTGGGTCCAGACTTCACCCATTTCATGGAACAGATGTACATGATGTTACTGGCCTTCTGCAGGGGCTTCTCTTGACCTCTTCAGAACTGGTCGGTTTTGCTTTGCCACTATAAATAACCTGAGACAAGACCTGTAACATGGGCACAAAGGGTATCTGAACCTGTTGAGTCTTTTCCTCTTGGGTAGAAATATTTAAGGCTTTTGGGGTTAGATGAAGCCTCCCATATGCCTGTCATCCTTAGAATGGTTGCTATTACAAATATGATGAATGATTCAAGTCATCTTACAAACTAATTCTACAGGTAAATGTGTCATAGACTGTGTTTACATGGTGGCAAATTAAACTTCAAATACAACTTGAAAATTAGTAATACATCTTAGAAACATGGGTCAACATTTCATTTTGAGATTCTGAAATCAGTGTGACAAATATACAATAATGGGGAAATTGTTGACTCTGACAGTTTTCTTTTCTTTGGGCTGTATGGAAAAATGAGAAAATTTGAACAGTACAGAAATCAGAACCAGAGTCTTTAACAGTGTTCTAGTATCTATGAGCCCATAAATCCTTCCATCAGGAAACTTCATTGGCACTCCTATAAAAAAATGAATTACCTACAAAATCTTGCTATTAGCTGTTAAGCAACCTTTTTGGTGACCTGTTTCCTTTAGGTGTGTTTGAATGTGGACCATTTTGAGGTTACATGGTTGTGCGAATTTCCTCCATCAGTTAAAAGACATGTTTTCCATGAATTGTCACTGTTGCCCATAGTTTGTGTTACACTGCTCTGCCATATAAATCTGCCATGTATGATTGTAGGGAGGTGACTGTACCGTATCTTGCACTGTAAGTCACCTTGGATAAAGGTGTCAAGTAAATACAGTACTAGTTAATCATTGTATGTCACTTTGTAGCACACTTAATATTGTAGCAAAATGTGCGGGACTTTATCTGACCTTAGACTATGTTTAAAAGAGCAGAAGATCAGACAGGAGAAGTTCGGCTGTGTGAAAATGAAATGTGTTTGTGTGTGTTTTTGTATAAGAATGACAGTGACCCACACAGTACAAATGTGTAGATACAGACAGCAAATGCAGTGCATGGGCTAGTGTGTCCAGGTCTATCAGGTGTGAAAGTGTGAGTGTCTGTCAGTGGCAGTGTGTATCAAGGGGCAGCTGGACAAACAGGCATGCTTGATGGCAGGGGCACACTGATGCTACCATCTTACACACCTGAGTGCTGGCACTATTCTGCTCCAGTGCAGCACTGTGCCTGCTGCTGTACACCCCAGTTGCATACACACAAGTATGCCAACTGATGCACCCAACCACTAGAGAAAGACACTGTGGCCTGAACCAGTTGGTGTCCAGGTGCTCCACAGGGCCTTGCGATATATTTACTTCGAACAGATTATCATTGCCAAGATAAGTCATATGCAGGTGATGATGGTGCTTTTTTACAGCCGGCCCGTTTTTGGACTGTGTAAGCTAATGCTCACTTTAGTAAGTGTAAGTTCATTAAAACATGTGTCTTTCACTAAAACTGTATGAACTACCAAGAATATTGACCTATATTCAGGTTAACAGGTTAGGGTTATGGTTAGAGTCAATTGGCAGCTTGTGCATGTGTATTAATAACAGGTTATGATGGATGAATATTCATATTTTTAAATTATTTGCAAAAAAGACTTAAAACATGCATTATGACGTAGGCCTAGACATAATTTTAAATAAAGATGGAAAGGCTTTTCAGTTTTTTGTATCTGGTAGTGTTTATGCTTATTATGGTTGGTGTCATATAGCATCACAGACAAAATTAAAAATTATTAATTATTAAACTTATGTTAAAATATTGTGGCTTTGGGACTGATCAGGCATAAAGTAATACAGAGTGGACAGAGTATTTTAATTAAAAACACCAAACAAATACTAGAATAAACACATAAGAGAACACAAAACAGGACCTTTCAGCAGCAACTGTATCGACAGTGGCCTGAACTCCACAGTATGATTGTAACAAATGAGTTTTGCCCAGTAGAGTACCTGGCACTTCCTCAGTTACTGAGTGGGACCCAGAATAGGGGCACACACACACACACACACACACACACACACACACACACACACGCACACACACGCGAGGTCGTGAGGTTTTCACTGGGTTGGGTGATTGTCAGATTGTAATCATAATCACACACCCACATGATTTGAACAGAGACACTGTACCTGATGTCCTTTGTGATATAAAAACATATTCAAAAGCTTTTTTAATGATATCAGCCATCTCTGTCTGGGATTGGGGTGGTTAATTTCATGTGCCTCAAGGCACATACTGCTCTTCTGTGCTTCTTCCACTATGAGATTTTTTAAATGGTTTTGCCAGTATTTTGACAACTGGCATGTTTATCCATTTTGACATAATATTTGGCACATGCATAGACAAGGGAACTTGATGGTAAAGTGAGTACTGCTCCTGCTTCATAGTGCCTGGGCTGACTGAGTGTGGGTTTGAACCCAGCAAGTCTGTGTGAGGTTTGCATGTCCTCCGTGTGTCTTTGTGGGCTTTGTACTACAGTCCAAAAATGTTTGTTTCAGGTTAATGGGTTACTCTAAACCACTCATAATGTGTGTGTGTGTCTATCTAGCCAGTCACTGGTTTGTCAGCACCTGCCCATAGCTCAGGTGAAAGGTGACGTCAGGAAGAGATTCATGTCATAAAAAATCCAGCTTTGGCCACAACTCCCCACATGCCATGTGTTTATAATACATGCACACAAGTTAATAAAAAAAACTCACGTTTTTGAAGCTCATCTCCAAAACATATTCCACATCTATGTACAAATGACACCATGTAAAATCCATTTCCATGAAAGGATAGGCCATGTACATAATGTGCTTGTAACATTATAGTCTAAGCATTGATCAAATTATTTACATAATTTAGTAATTTATTAATAGAGGCTTCCGAAAATTACAGCCAAATGGTCATGTGGCTGACCACAGTGGGAGCTGGAGCTTGCATGTTCTCTTTATGTTCATGTTGCCTTCACAGTGTGACTGTGTGGGTCTGCTCTGGTGTCCCATTATTATCTTTTATTATTATTCTGGCAACTTAAAACTACATTAAAGGTAAAGCTGAAAATAAAAATCCACAAACTGCTATTCAAAACTGACTGCTGACAGATTCATCCCCTGTGAAATGGTTGCCATTTTACTTCCTCTTTACATGGTAATAACACACGCCATCCTGCTGGTGCTGTTAGATTCACCATTACTGACGAAAAGCAGACCATGCCGCTGTAAACACTGTGGAAGCAGTTGAATTAGTCCATCACACACTCCTGTTCTGCTTTTCTACCATCTATCTGTACAAAGGTAAACTGAGACCACAGTTGTGCTGCAGACAGTACAAACTTTATGAATAAATATGTTCAAAAAATTATGTGATTTTTGGGAAAATGTTTTGGCCTAAAATAGTTAATATTTAATTACTGTTTGAAAGATTGTCTTCTTTCCATAATAAACTGAGATGTGGTTTTTGAGTTATTGTTTTGATGCAACAGTGTTTCCTGTAGAAGATTCAGTGAGAAATGTTTTTCAGTGTTAAGAAGAATGCTCTAAAAATAAATTGAATTGTATGAGCTGTACCTAAATAATTTAGTGGAATGTCTTACTGAAGGGTATCACCACAACGTAACTGTGCACAGGTGAAATCCAGAACTTCTGCCTCCAGTTCCAAGCACTGTGACCTCATCCCAGAACCCTTGATCAACAAGTTTAATAACAGCAGTACCAAAGTAATACCTGTGTGGTTTTCAGAGAGCACATTTACATACATTTGAATGCCATTCAAATTGATAATACACTTGGAAGAAATTAATCTCCTATCTGTGATTTAAAATCCCTTCATGTAAAATACCTTCTTCCTGCCCGAAGGTGACAGGTTGGCCACTCAGCAGGTCTTTGGATGTCTTTGTTCATTTTCCTTGTGCAGAAAGGGTATCCACTGTATTGCAAAATCTCTCTGGGGTCAGTGGAAGCCCCAGCTGTATTGTTTATGTAATATCAGTACAATCTAATAATTCTTTATTTGTATATCCAAAGTTAATTGCTTTACCTACAATGGTACACACTGGTGGCCCTCATAAAATAATGCCTATTTACAGCTGAATCAGCCCACAGTTGCACCTGGGGTCTGAGCATTTTAGGTCTTGTTCTGACACAGTGGAATGTCCTGTGAAACAGTATTACTGTGCTGAAGTCAACACAGGAGGTGCCACAAAGTACAGCCCACTTCACCCCACTTGTACAAACATAGACCTAGTTTAGCCTCTCTGTCTGGGAACCAAGCGAGACACACGGGAGGGTGTGTTTCTTTGTTTTTGTGCAAAGGGCTTCATTTTGACTGGTCACAGCCCTCAGCCCACACCTGGCAGTGATCAACAGGTCTACACAAAAGTGTCTTTTATGTATTTTGCTGGACTTTAGTGCTCAGCTGTTGCCACTGAAAACAGTGTCAATGTAAGAGGTCCATTTTTCAGACAGTGGCATTTGTGTGTATTGACCGGTGAGGGAGATAGTCATGGTTTCTCCCTTAGGAGCGAAGCATCCATTAAATGAACACATGCAAATGTAAATGTGCTGGGGATTGAGTATGTCCATGTAAAATTTCCCATGTCATAAATTTTCTTTTATTATTAGTGAGAGAAGAGCTGCTATATATCTTGTTCTTAGTACAGGGCTTTGCAAATAATCCTGAAATGACAGCTGAATGGAGATGCAGCCGATCACATCAGGAACTCATAGGTGCTGGAACTTGCATGTTCACCTTATGTTCATGCTGGTTCCAAACGCAGGTACTTCAGGTCAGTGGGTGACTGGTGTCATCAGTGTGTGACTGAGTGGGACTGGTCTGATGTCTCATCCATAGTGTTGCCTGTCTTCTGTCCTGTGGTCCACATTTCACTGGTGAAACCACGTGGCCACGTTTTTACCAAGCTGCCAGTGAGCAGTGTACAAGGTGTCCAAAACCAAAAGTTTTTAGGATCTCAGTTTTGGCTCCATTGTAGTGGAATGAGCTCGCTTTGTCCTTTAGAGCCAATGAATTACATTTCTCGCAGACTTATTTCTCTCCTGATCTCCGAACAGCTGCGGCTGAAATAGAGCTGTCGGACTAAGTGACTTTACTTCAAGAATCACTTTCATTTGTACAGGTCTCAGCCTTCTGTTAAAGTGCAGTTGTTTACTCTGTCGCGTTGGAGAAAAGCATCTGCTAAATTAACAAATGTAAACGAACCTGGGTACCACACTGGAAAACCCAGTGTAAAGAAATGGATAAAGAAAATGAGTTTAATAACTTTCCATAACATGCAAGGCTATGATTAAATTTTCTCAAGAATGGCATGGTTTGTACCAGATTAGCAACAGGATTATCGTACATCAAAGAGTGTGTAAACCTTAGGAAAGCCTCTAAGACTGTGTTAGAGCAGGTTTCCCCCTGGCAATTATAATTTACAAATGAAAAAAAGGTATGATGATTTTCATGGCTGATATCCCTCTGAATTTCTTCCAGTTTTGCCTCACTTGTGGTTTTGGTGTCCACTAGAGGTCAAGATAAAATGTGCTTTAGATGGCTCATGTTACAACTCTTAGGTAATCATGCAATTATGTAAATATGAAGGAAATATTTCAAAATGCATAATAAATACTGGGAAAACTGAAATAGAAAGATCCGCATAAATTCAGTGCCCACAATTTTTCAGAAAAAAAAGTACGGCTAGATTCGTGATATATAAGTGTCATGTGGTTTATCTGCCTAAGGAAGGTACACTTTTACAACTGTGGCCTTTTTGGAGCATGTTCATTAATACGTACTTGAATGACTGCGCTCATAAGTACTTTTTTATTAAAATGTCTTTGAATGAAACTACAAAACCTGCAAATATTTGATCTGCAGGTGGCACGAGCACAAATACGGTAACAAACAGAAGAAAACACAAAGCATAATCTTTGAGCATCAACCGCATCACCACCAGCAGGAGCCCCACAGTGTGATGCCTCCTGTCTTCTGTCAGGTCATTAAGTACAGTGGTCACACCTGCAGCTCACAGTCCAGCAAGAGATGTTAGTCCATGCTCCTGCTTGTCACAAAAATGTATATTTTTTTAAATTAATTTTGCAACTCTGTTGCTTAATATGCATTATTTTAACAAATTCATACTAATATAACTATATATTTCCCTACTTTACCTAAGACAGTCCCAGTAAAGGACCTAATGGGAGTGGACTTTTAACCTAGTAGTGTGGTTTGTGGACAAGTGTGGTTATGGAAAGGAATTTGGTCCACAAGATTGACTTTAACTGACCAGTGGTTATACTACATTTGAATTGAGAGGGGCAGATATGTTATTATTATTTATTACAACACAACAGCACTGAGTCATAGTAGCACAGAGAAAAACATCACACTGAGAAATTCCAAATACATCCACATACATAATACCCAGACAAATAATTAAAATATTTCAAGCCACTGTCTAAAATCTTCCAAACATTTCAGTTTGTCAGAATTATTATGCAGTCAATCTGAAATGTTTAAAAAGGATATTACTGTAATGTGTCCACTAAATTGAATTGCAAGTCATTACACATGTCAAAGAGGTATGGTCCTCAGAAATTTGCTGTAACAAGTGTTGGTGTATTTCAGTGTATGTGTGTGGAGGGGTGAAATGCTGTGGAGGTAAACATCAATAACTAACGCTGAACACAATCTGTTTGGCCTTGTCTGAAGGGCCACACTTTCTGTTTTTGCTCATGGTGATACATCCCACAGTGAAACACATCTACTCATTGACCTGGTGAACCTGCTGCAGGGCTCTCTCCTCGGTCTCTGTACACACACTCCATATCATGTTTCAGCAGCACTGTGTCAACAACAGCCTTGATAATTGCCCAGCTTCACCATTTGGGTTTGAACCCTCCCTTGGTGGATCACACAGCAGTTATGTTGACTCAGGGCACAAGGGGACGGACCTGTCATTGGGGAGAGAGAGCAAGAGAGAGAGAGAGAGAGAGAGAGAGAGAGAGTGAGAGTGAGTGAGCAAGAGAGGGGGAGGGATGCACCTGTGGCTCCTCACCTGACGCTGCCATTGACACAGCAGGTGGACAAGGAGGCAAGAGAAGAAGGACAGGAAAACACCTGAGGTCCCATGAGACCACTGTGAAGCTGTGGGACAAAGGAGCAGCGGACTGACACCATGACCGACAGCAGGAGACATACTGTGTGTGTGACCGTGAACTGAGCCTCCCTGGGCACACACACACTGCCCGTGACAATCCAATCCAGCTCTTCAGTGATTTGGTGAGGATGTTTACGGTTTTCATTACTTGCCTAAATTATAACCATAATTCCCACGTTCAGTGTGTCAGAAAGACTATGTCCGCTCAGAAGTTATCCCTTGCGAAAGAACTAACAAATGACGAGTACCCAAACCAGTGAAGACTAACACACCTGACAGCCAGTTGAACTTTATTCAATTTATTAGCAAAACCCAAGACACACAACACAAAGACATGTTGAAAAGAACAAATAATTGTAATTTTTGAAACATCATATCTGGAAAAAGTCCTTTTTGGTTATCCATGTCAGGTTCACTGGCTGTCATGCTCAACTTGAAGTCTTGTGATTTCTGTGAGCATCCCTTTAGGCGCGGTGTTTGTTAACTTTATTTCTCCGTTAATGAGCTGTATAGGCCGTGTTAGTTTTGGGAATCTACCGGATCAGATGTCTTTTGTTAAAAGCACACGTGTCACTTATGCTTGTAGTAATGTAATGTGGTAATTTAAAAAAAAATTGTCTTAAAAACGAGTCGTAAATCCAGTAAACCGCTGACCAAACAGAGATTAATGTACTTGCATGTGTTGAAAGATCTATCAGAGAGGCCTTTCATCCAGAGTATATTGCTCAGGTTGTGATGTACTGTATCAGGACTGAAAGCAGAAATAATTTTTTACATAGACTAAAAAATGGTAACTGATCTGATAAAGAAGTCATACATAGGCTTATGAATCCACTAAGGAAGTATTTAAAAGAAAAGAAGCATTCTGGGAAAAATAATAATAATAATAGTTGCAGTGAACCTATAAATGTAGATCATTTCCATATTTCTCAGAGGACGCATGCACCACGTTATTTATCTGGAGGGAATTTTTAGAGCGCCTGTCTGCTGGTACAAAGCCAGCAAAAACGTATGAATATTCCACCACAAAGCTAAGTGTCTCACCTTACACATGCCGTGCTGGGACTGGGCGGGACTGGAGCCACTCATGTTGCAGCCCACACACACTGAAGGGTGTTGAAAGAGCTGTGCAGCAATGGCTGTGTGTGAATGCAGGGTCAACACACCACTGGTCAGTTACCCATTCAGGTGCTTGTTTAAAGCCAGCCTTGTCTGATGTGAGACACCTCCCGTCCATTGACTTTTCCCTAAGAAATAAAGTAATTCATGGTATCTTCTTTGTCTTTTAAGGACATTAACTTAGTTCTAAGGCAATAATCAGGGAACAAGAGATTTTTGTCAAATGCTGCAATATGCCCCCCACAAGTCAGCTGCTAATGCTCAACATTTGGTCATGTCACCTGCATAATGCAGACTTTATTATATATGCTGATTATAGTGACCTTAATGCCTTAGAATACATTTGAAATCTATAAAGAGGGTTTCAAAAAAAATGTTGTCGGGATTTTGTTGTAGTGTTAGGTGATCTTGAATGTGATCATTTGTCTTTTCCTTTATTTGTAACATGCTGAAGGTGCCTTGAGTCTGTCTTAGTTATAAAGCTGCGTGTAAGAATGAAGTGTATTGTATAAATTGTATTATGTCAAGTCACGGATGGACAAATAATTGCTTTACAGTTACACTGGCAGACATTAATATGCAACAATAGAAAACTGTTTACCACATCTGTAGTGACTTTATTTAAACCATAATTTATGTGACAGCAGAGTATATGTTGCATTATATTCTGGTTTAATTACGGATTCATAGAAAGCACTCTGAAGGATGTAAGAGAGATGTCTGTACTTAGGTGTTTGCGTTTTCATGCTGGTTGCTTTCTTTATTGTGCTGAAAGCCCATAGGTTTGCCTGCTGAGCACTGTAAGATGAAGCTCTTTGTGTAATACATCTCTGCACACCAGCAATCAAAAGATTTGATATGAAAGCTGAAAGAACGAACAGAAGAAAAGAACAATGGCAAAAAGCCTGCGGGATGTCAGCAGACTGTGACTGAAAAGTGGGTGAAAGTGGAAACATAGTCAAGTCAAACTGTTCCTGCATTTCCAAAACAGACTATTGGAGAACTTCAAAGCTCCTCTGTGAACACCTCCAAAGGCATATATTGCTCCCATATTATACCACATAGTACATGCTCATGTAGCGTCCCTATAAAATATCTTTCCAGGCCTATTGAACAGTGCTGCCTCAAGGCAGGCTAATAAAAACAAGTGTAAGACATCTTATAAAATGTAAAAAATTAAGAATGACTTTAACCGTTCATGGGGGACACAAAATATGAGTTACTAATATTTGTACTTGGTCATAATTCATTATTCATTCAGTTAAAGTTGGCATAAAGGTTACAACAGCTGCCTTTGGACTCAAACTCAGGTTTGCAGCCTACCTTCTGCTGTAATACCATTGATCAAGGTACTTTGATTTGGTTAATACAGTAAAAGCTACCCTGCTGTGTAAATCACGGTAAATCCGTGTAAAGCAGCTTTAACGTTGGTTTGCAGAAATGTGTCAGCAAAATATAATAATAGCTGGAATGAGAGACTTATTTACGGAAATATTTTGATTGTGATTGTGTGCCCTTGTCGTCTGGTGTATCCATTAAGTTTTGTGCCATCTGAAACTTTTTGGAAACATATAGGAGGAGACAAACCGAAACATCCTTGAATTTGCCTTAAACACTGTGCAATCGAAAAGGTTTGTTGCTAGTTAGTGATCTGTGGGACAGAGCCTGGTGTTCCTTCACTGTGATCTTTGGCACACTGCAGCCCTGCTCACTGACTTAAAACGGAAAGTGTGGTTACCCTTTAAGAAACGCTGACAGGCCAGCTCTTCTGCAAAGAAGCAGAAAAAAGAAGGCTCTTCCAGAACACTAAGTGCAGATAAGACCGGTCACTTTCAATATAAAAATATGTCAGAATGTCTACATTTGGGCAGGAGGGGGCATGATGGTTACAGCTGTTGCCTTTGAATTAGAAAGACTCCCACCCACTACCCAGCTGTGTTAAACAGTACATTTTTAAAAAAAATAAGTATCAGCTGAATGAATAAACAACTAGAATGTCAACATTGATTCCAAAAATGCTGCAAGTCTTACAAACATTGATATCTTAGTAGGGAGGAATGCAGTTTAATTTTTTGCTGTGTGTACTTTGCTGCAGTCCATTTGATCAATTTACTCATGTTTAAAAAAATTCTTTGTCATATTTCAGTTTCTCGACATAACAACAGTGCTATAGCCAAAATCTTAATGAAAAGAAGTTTAATTCTGAAATGAGTAAATCTACTTTAGCATGATTTGAGGCTGACTAGCAGTAAAAAAATGTTTAAAATCAAGTCTTGATGCCAGTGTATTTCAAGAAGGTTCTATTCATTAAAGAAAGGTGTCCTTTTTTCTGTGAACTCACCCACCATTATCTCAAGATCCGAGATCAGTTGCAGGTATCAAGTAGGCCAGTGTACATAATCAAACTCAAGATCTTGCCAAGATGTGTTTTCAAGAAAGTCACTAATAATGTCTAATAATGCTCCACTGTGTCAGCATTTGGGTTCTTTTTATCATACTCTGCTAATATACATTAAATTTTATTTAGCATAAAGGGAAGACTCTTGTGCTCTTTTTTAGAAATTAAATGTAGATGCCATTTGAGGGGACATGGTGGTGCAGTGACTAGCACTGCTGCCTTACAGCTGCTGAACGGTATCAGATCTGGGTTTTATCCCCAGTCAGTCAGTGCAGTTTTTTCTCCCTGAGTTTATGTGAATATTAGTCCAAAGACAGGTGTTTTAGATGAACAGTTGACTCTAAGCTGACCATCATGTGTGTGCATGTGTGTCACAGTGTACTGTGTATAAATGGGTAAATGACTTTAGGGAGCTTAGAGTAGTGTATCTGGCACTGCAAGTTACCTTAAAAGATGAGGTCTTCAATATGCTGCTGCTCTGGAAAAAAGTGTCTGCTACACGAATTAATGTAAAAATTTTTTTGTGATGTCGGTTCTTGTGTCAATTGTACTGCAATATGCAACACACATCAGTAACATCAGAAATAGTTAATGGGGTTACTCACACATTTATCTGTTTCTCTACTTATTAAATGGATCACCCTGTCATCACATGCAAACAGTTTCTAATGAGTAGATGTTGAAACCTCCTTCACTTTCAAAAGCTGCCAACTTTGTGCTCACATTCATCAAATACATTTTGTTTTAATAATATACAATATGGGTGAGGAGTCGCCATTGAGTCAAATCTGATGCATAGGTGACCACCAAAGTAGTTTACCACCCACCACCTTATTTCATGCATGCTTGAATGGTGCAAATACAGAAGAATGTGCAAACTTCACACATCCTGACCTGGACTCCAACCCCACAGCAGGAAAGCAGCCCAGGCACTGTGAAGTACTGGCTTAACCTGCTGTGCCTCCACATCCCTCTAATGACAGCTTCTCCCAAAATCTAATTAATTTTGTAACAAAGAATTTTTTTAAAAACTTTTTTTTAACCTTTATTTGTTTTTTTTCACTTCAGTTTTACTGCTTCTCGATGGAAATTTCCATAAACTACATGGTTGTAATTTGTGTGGTATTACACATTAACAGTATAAATATGTAAAGTGAAATGTAATAATAACACTCTTTACTTGAATATTAGTGCTTATCATACGTCTGTGAAACAGTTGTGGACAAAGCAACCTGATGGCTCTCCGTTTCAAAATGTCACAACTGCCATTATGCAACAGGGAAATGAACAGGGAACAGAACAGAGAACAGAGATGCCAGAGGAGTGCAGAGCCACACAAATCACATGCAAAACGCGGCAATGAGTCACATCTCAGGTCACGTTGTTGGGAGAGTTTCGGTGAGGTGCCATTTGCTTGAGTTACATGCTGACGACTGACAGCAATTATTTTTTTAAAGTGACATAAGAGAGACTGTATTATTGTATCTTATTTTTGTTTAATAACATTTTGCACACCTAAAGTTGCCCAGTGATCTGTCCTGTAATTTTCTGCAATCATTCTAACGCATTATAATATTGTATCACTCTATAATAGTGCAGCTTTCAACTAGGAATTGCATCCCATTCTTTTGTTGTTGGAATTTATTGTGTAGAATCCCATATGAATCAGTGAATCAGATGATGACTGCAGAAAACTGCATTTCAGTGGTTATTTTTAGGATTGAGGAAGTGATGTGGGGTTGAATTCAACTCACAGCAACCACTTAAAATGTTTGTCTTGCTAAAGGAGGGTACGGAAGGAATTTGCAGTTGCCATCTACATGTCTGGATTGTGAACAGAGTTATAAAATTCAAACTTCCCGTATCCCAAGCTGGACTTTAGCTCACACTTCTGCAAATGTGTCACTGAATGTAAAGCACGGGCATTTCGGCATTTCCTGCTGCACCACTGTTTATCGAAATGAAAACTGCAGATGGATTTTGTCTGTAAAAAGTAGCATATTGCATAGATGACAACCGACATACATTACAGATAAATTTTTATATGGACTGCTGTATCTTTGAACAACAACTAGCAAAGTGAGTACAAGTTACTTTAGCATTTTTTGATGTGCACCTGCTGCGTCTCATCTGTATTTAACTCAAAATATATCCAACATTCTGAACCACTTTAATCTTCATCCAGAACTTTTTTGATTTTAAATTACATTTTTTCACAAGTCTTTCTATTCTCTTCATGCCCCTGTCGTCCTTATTTTTCAAAATATCCCTTTATCCATTTTCATCAGTTGTTGCAGTGGTCTGGAACCTATCCCGGAAGCAGAGAGCCCTAGACTATGAAACTGACCCCAGATAAGATGCTAAGCCACTGCAGATTTAAAAAAAAAAAAACAAATGTTTGAATTATTGTTTGTAGCTCTCCATGTTACAGTGTACGTTTGTACTGCAGCAACAACCCAAAGTTGTAAAGAAACTATTTAATACGGAATCAAAGTTTCAACATGATAAACCTTGTATGTCACTGGCTTAGACCCACTTAGCTGATATTCCTTAGTCTTTAATTTAACTGCCAACTGGGAAACACATCCTCAAAATACGGAAATGCAAGTGTACCGTTGCCACATTATCATTATCATTATCCGACCAGTCAAGATGCAATTTCAGCTATACCAGTTTTGGAGGAGCTGATTCTTACTCCCCTAAATTTATAGACCTGGCTGCAGTCACAGGATCTGCTGACTCGGCGTGGTGTGTTCAAACACTGCAGTATCACAGCACAGTGCTCACAGTGTTAGATAACATTGCTCCAACTTGTGGTTTATTCAGTCATTATTACATTATTCAGTCTTTGGGTAAAAAAGCACTCGGTCTTTCTTTAACCATACATGTATGCTAAGCTGGAGTACTTTGGTTCTCCCACAGTAATTTAAAATTGTTCCTGCTCTTTTTTAACACTCCCACCTTGAAGAGTTGTTGTTTTCTCAGTGACAAACAGAGAGGAGCATTACAGCAGCTCAAGAGAACTGCCCACCCTTGGCTTTGAGAGGAACTGAGGTTGCATGGAAGTTCAGTATGTGGTGGCAGTTGTTTGATATGTGTAAAATAAATGCTTGTATTTATTCTGTGCTTAGGTGTTCTGTATTCAGTTATGGCAATGATTTATAATCTTGGTAGTTTTGAATATGCTATGGTCCAAAACAGGTTGGGGATGTGCTTTGTAAGGAGACTCTGAGTACAACAAAAAGGAAGAGATGTGCAAGGCAGACTATGGAAGTCTTAAAGTTGAAGGTTGGCAGTTGGAAAGTCTGTATGTTTGTGTTTGTTTTTATGTTTTATGTTATTTCTGTTTATGACTTTACCATCCAAGATATCCGTGGGCCCAGTTCTGTCTCTCTGGCAACACTACCCTATGCATAAACCATATAGTAATAAAAATGAAGGCGCCTCATCATTGAGGTCTACTTTAAGCTGCTTTCATATGTAGGAGGCAAGTTAGCAGCTGGTAGCATAGTCTTTTTGGCTGTTGCCTCTGGAGTTGGAGGACACAGGTTCAAATCCATCTCCTGCTGTAGTGCCCTTGACAAAGGTACCTATGACAAAAAGACACAAAAAGTTAGACCAATAGGTGAATGATTGCAAATTACTCAACTATAAATTGCTTTGGAGGATAAATGAAAGATGCATACAGCTTTATTTTAAAGGCCTCGTGAACAGCATCTAATAAAGCTGTGCTCTCACTAACACTCAGAGTGACAAAGTTCAACTGCAGGAAGCTGCTTAGAAAATGTTTATGAAGAAAGGTATCTCAAGCTTGCCAAGTGACCCAGAGATAGTTACTGACTATACACCACCTGCTGTCTTCTACTCTGAATCCCACTTTTCGTTTTAGTCCCCTTGATCAAGGTAGTTGCCCTGAATTGATATTGTAAAAATTACCCAGCTTTATCAATGGGTACATCAGTGGAACTAGCTTTGGGTGAATGTCCCATATTTCAGCTAGCTCTTTGAAGACATGCTTACATAAAACTCCGCACACCTGGTAACAGCAGAACACTTGTATGTGCATATTTGCTGTGATGAACTGCACTATGTAACATGGGACACAAGCTGCCCCACAGCTGAGATGGGCTCAGCACAAGTAGCAGTAACTCATTAGTGCAGAAAGGCTTTTTGGAGTTTCTATCACATGTCGCGGAAGGTGCAGTAACATGAGATGTCTTCATTAATTTATCACACACAGCTCGGGTTTCCACTTCTCTCACTAGCCATCATTAAAGCAAAAATAAAATATCCTTTCTCAGGATAATGTCAGGGATACAGTCAGCCAAACAAATGTTACACAATGTGCGTAATAACTGGATAGAAAATGTGGATTGCAAGCTATTGTTCTTTTCAGTATTTTTCAGTGTGTGATATGAAAAACAGATATTTTGCAGAGTTTTACCTTTGGCTCTTGACATTGCAAATTATTAACAGATTCATCAAAACCTTCAACTTGCAAACACAGAGGAATGCAGATTTTTTTTTTTTTTTATCCGGATCAGAATGGACATGCATTGACAATGTCAAGCACCACCAAACTGTCCAACACGACAGTTATAATCTCTCCATTCATCATGTCCGACTTTATTAAAAACAGAGGAATGCAGATATTAAACTGTAGTTTATATGACTATCATGAAGTACAAGACACATGTAAAGTGTAGCTGGCCATGCATGTATGCAACATACCATTTAGCATTTGGGTGGGTGTGTAGTTAATGTAAATTTTAGAGTTGTGGTGGATGTATAGTGAGTGTAAACTTAAATGTTAAGGTGGAATTGTAATTAATGTGCCTTTCAGGTTAGTGTGGATGTATAGTTTATTTAAAGTAGGGAAAATTGCAAAAGTATGGTTAATGTACCTTTAAGATTAATATAGATATGACGTTAATGTACCTCTACAGACAAGGTGGATGTTTAGTTAACATACCTTTACAAACAGTACGGTTGTGTAGTTTATGTACTTTTACAGACAAGGTGGATGTGTAGTTAATGTACCTTTACGGACAGTGCGGATGTGAAGTTGATGTACTTTTATGGACAATGTGAAAGTGTAGTTAATATACCTTTATGAACAGGGTGAGATGTGTAGTCAATGTACCTTTAGGGTGCAAAACCTGCACATAGTGTAAAATTGAGAATAAACTGAGCACCAATATCTGGTATTGAGATGATGAAGTAAATGCACTTTGAAAATGAAGAGAAAAGCTGCTCTGATCAGGTCCTTCTCACAACAGCAGCTTTCTGGTCTGTGTATTGTTGAAGTGCACTGAACTTGCGTGTTATGTTCAACTCGCTAACTCCATCCTGCTGTCAGCCAGACCAGGTGCGTGTTTAATGGGTGGCCGCCCCTCCATCAGCCACCCATCACTGCGCGCCATGCAAAGCAGCCTCTTTGAATATAATGCTTACTCACCTACAGCCAGGACTGTTTGTTTTGCACCATATGCTCCCTATTGAATTCAAATGAAAAATTCATCAGGCCCACAGAGGACTACACACCCAGCCTATTGTTCCAGGCACAGATCCCACTGCACCACTCTTATTCTATCCACTTAGCAGCTAAGGAAGTCATACATTTATATATTTGCATCCATTCATTTATCTGAGACTTCTCCGAAGTAACTTATCCATTAATACAACCGACGCATTTTTACTGTATCAACACCTTGCTCAAGGGTACTGCAGCAGGAGGCAGGATTCATACCTGGCTTCTTTAAATCTAAAGGCACAGTTCTAACCATTGCACCACCAGCTGACAATGCATGAAACCATTATTAAATATAAACAGGTTACACATTTATGAAGATCAAGCTGAACAATTAATTGGTACATGTTAAGTCCAACAGACATATTTTTACCCCCTAGTTATTTGCAATTACATTTATTCATTGATTTGATATCTTTCTTCAAAGTGATTTCTATTGTCAAGCTACTTACAGTAATTTACCTGTTTATAGAACAGAGTTATTTTTACTGTATCAATTCAGGATAAGTACTGAGACTCCATAGGCAGTAACTCTACATTCACAACTTCTCCTCCCAACATGTAACAGCAAATGATTAATAAAATGGCATTTTGGAGGGACATTTGGCATGTTTAGACACACTGCCCAGGTCCAGCTTCTGCCCTTGTTCTGAACTTTACTACTTTTGAAGCTGTAAATTTGGTATTTCACCTGGTGATCATGAGCCTCTACAACATTTGTCTGCTGCAGGTCAGGAGTGGTTCGTGCCCCACTTGGCTATGGCTGAGCCCTCCCCAGGCTGGTGGAAGCTCACATTCCTCCGCAAGAAGAAGTCAGAATCCAAGGTTCTGTATGAGATTCCAGCTGAGCCAAGCAACAATACAGGCAACAAGGACAACTCAGTGATGCTTCCTGGTGGTGACCCTGAGGATAGCCAGTTCAATGCCCGACTGGAGAAGATTGTGGACAAATCGGCCACAAAGGGGCGCCATGTCAAGGTCTCACACTCTGGCCGCTTCAAAGAGAAGAAGAAGATCCGTGCCACACTGGCGGAGAACCCAAACCTGTTCCCCGAGGCCACCATGGCTGATGAGAACCACCAAGCCGACAAGTAGCATGCCAGAAGGGCCCTCAGTTGCGTGTATGTGCCTGTGCGTGTGTGTGTGTGTGTGTGTGTGTGTGAGCAGACAGACAGAGATTTAAAGTCATGTATGTAAATAGAGGCACATAAAAATAAATATCACAGGTCTGAACAGGGAAACTGATAGAGTTATGAATGCTAGTGCAGGTGTGAACCCTGAACTAATGGGTAGTTCCCTCACACTGACAATGAAATGGAGGCTGTATAACATGTCAGTTTGGCAGAATTTAAACACCCCATCACCATGGAGGACATCACATGGCCACTGCTGTGGTCTTTACCATGGATGTCCATAGCCCCTGCAGCTGGACACTCCATCATTTGCTTTATAAGCATGAAACAAAGACAGCACCGAGATATTATTAACATGGCACACCAGTAAAATTATGTCAGAGGGGCTCCAATGTATTGAGCTAACATAAATACAAGAAAAAAACCAAATACCTTTGCAAACTTTTTAATGTAAGGAATCACAATGCTTTTAATCAAGATGAACATGTTTTTCACTTTAACTTGATATGGAAAGAATGTATTATATAAAGAAAAATTATGAGCATTGTTTTAAATGGTTTTAAATAGTAATGAAGGTGCCTTCGTGTCCCTCGTTCACAGAAACCATCTGTTGCCATACCTACGGTCTCCATGTTGAGGGTAACGCAAGCAGCGCGTGAGGTGCTGTTTACACAGCAAGTGACGCAGGAAGGGTTACATCCAAGAGGAAAGGGTTCAAAAGCAGCACTGTACCTGCTCTATTCAGGCTGAGAAACTGCTGTTGTCTTAAACTGTATTCAGCTGGTAATATGTTCTTAACTTCACTTTTTGAATAGCCTCCTGAAACTCATCTATTCATTCTGTCCACCCTAGAGGACATTTTTCAGTGTACATGATACAGTACTGAGTTCTAATGCACCTTATAGACAACATTCTGCAGTTTTAAATGAAACCACATGAATCCTAGAACCAAATCCAAACACCTTTCTTTGGCTGAGTCTCGAGGGGCTTTATGTGTATTGAATTAAGAAACTCAGTAACAGTGGAACAGCAGATATGGAGCTCAGTATGGTTTGTTAATCAATGGAAATAGTAAAGTAGAACTTGCAATTTTTTTCTAACTTTCCACATTAAATGTAATGAGGGAAAATCCTTATGCAGCTTGTCTTCTGCATACACATTGTATTAAAAAAGGTGAAATGACTCACTATAAATAGAAAATACCCAGATTTTCTTGCTGATATATTGTATATCTTGTCATTTGTTAATTGCTATGAATGTACTGTTCCCACCATTTCAGATGGGAGGCAAATTACACCACCATGAATTTCAAGTCAGAACAGCTGTGCAATAATGCACATTTCCACTCTCAACACCACTGCTCATGTCTTAAGCTGTTTTAAAATTTTAGGGTTACATTTTAAGAAATATATAAATGCCATTTTGAAAAAAAATAATCTGAAGTTTTTATTAGTGAAGTGTGGCTTTCTGGGTTAAGTGGTCACAGAGGGAAAGAGAAACCCAGGAATGGGCAATAATTGATATACTGAACAATATTAGCAGCAAATAATAGGTTCATAATCAATATTAACAGTGTGATGTTCTGCAGAGGATTTATACCATGGACTTGGAGAACCAAAGCAAATGAAAAGGCTTTTTAAATATGGAATGACAATCTTTTGGTAACAAGTTATAAAATGTAAAATGTTGTAAAAGGGTATGAAATGTGGCTACTGAGCGCATCAGTGCAGACAATGACCACTGTTAGTTCACAGTGCTGCATGGAGTTTGTTGAAGAAAAATCCACACTCACTAGGATGAACACACTGTAAGGATCTTTATGTTAACAGGGCCCCTCGGTGAGAGCTCCCACCTTTCTAGTCTCACACCCCATCATTCTTTCACATGCCTTTTATACTTTCTTTCCACACCAAGCACATCCCATTTTATTGTTCACTGTCAAGCTTCGTATACTATGTTTACATTCCTTTCTTAACTTCACTACTGTATTTTGCTAAGCTCATTAATGAATGCTGGTCGGGGCGTTCTGGCCTTGGAATATTGTCAAGAGTACTATCCAGTGCTGATTTCTTTACGCCCTTGCTTTTTAATAACAACCTGTTTTCCCATACCTACAAGCCCTTAAGGTCTGTCAACAGGCCTTTAGGGTCTGTGTGAGATTTTTTCTCTCACACTCCCCCCCTTTGAAACTGAACAGTCTCACGAATCTATGTCAGAGTCAGGGAACACAAAGGGGGAGAATGAATCGGGAGAGGGAGAAGGGGGAGAGGCGTAATGCAATGACATCTGAAATAATCCAGAAGAAAAGATAGAGGGGAACAATAAACATTTAAGACAGGAAAGGAACAAACAGAAGAGGACAGTGAATAAGACCAAAACATAACACATGAAAAGAAAAGGACGTAATCAAGAACCTATATCAGGGAATAAAGATGAAAACCAAGAACCACCCTGAGAAGACCCACTAAAATCATGGAACAGGTGTCCCTGTTCTGCAATGTGATAAGTACAACACTCCTGGCCAATAACGGCACAGGTGCCCCCTGTGTGGCTAAAAGATGATCTAAAGCTAGGTGATTCTGTAATGCAACTGTCCAAAGCGCAACTAGTTCTGAGGAGATGTACGCTAAAGCCTCCGAAGTAGCATTGGCTATGTTTTCTAAAGCTGCAGCTAAATATTGAATCTGCTCAGTGGATTTATAAGCACCATAAGGAAAGGCTGTCATCCAAAATTTTGTATTAGCAGAAATGGCAATGTTATTCTTGTTGTAGGAGATGCTTCGCCTAATTCTTTGCCAAGGAGTCGTGTCCTCATCCAGCATTCTAACATGTGGAGCCACATAACCTAAATAGCACGAACCTGACCAGTCTGCTGGCAACCATGGATATGCATGCCAACCACATATCCAATATGTATTATTTGGGAGGCCTGAATATACAGAAAGGCTGACCGTATGATTAAACCCTCCGGTAGAACAATTAGGAAACAACATATGATACTGATGATTAAATGAAGAAGTCAGGATAGCGGTTAAACTACACCGAGACCTCCCAATATAAGGTCCTGATGTATTACGAATTAGGCATAAGGAACCTGTTGGAGACACTGAAAGAGTAAAATATGGAGGCAACAAAGACGAATTTCCAGTGGTACAATTATGTACGAATGTATGGGGTTCATATGAACAGTTTAAACAAACAGATTCCCAAAACTTGGACATAGTGCTGATCCCATACCCTAAGCTGGCCGCGGCTGTAGACTGATTTGTTCTCTCCACTACTCCATCGCTCTGTGGATGGTAAGAGCAGTAATGGCGAAGATCACATTGCAACCACTCTGCCAAATGGTGAATGACACTGTTAACAAAATGAGTTCCTTTATCACTGGTGAGGCGCGCTGGAATGCCCCATCGAGGAACAATTTCTCTAAGGAGGCACTTTGCCACTGTCAGGGCTGAGGCCTTTTGTGTAAGGGAATGCCTCCACCCACTGGGAGAAAAGATCCACTACCACCAAACAAAACTTGTACCCTCGAGCAGGGGTCATTTCGATGAATTCCATCTGAAGATGGTCAAAGGGACCTTCTGGTTGGGCTGTGTGTGATGGTGAGTTATGTAGCCCCTTCTCTATATTAAATTTCATACAGACCATACACTTCTGACAGAAAGCCGATGCAAAGGTGGAGAACCCTGGAGCATCCCAGTAATGCCCAGCTGTATCGACCATCGTGTCCTTCGACGAATGGTCCAGGCCGTGCACTGCCTTCGTGATACCTGGAAAAGCGCTTTTTGGGAGAAAAGGTTTACCATCAGGGTCAACAAAAACACCATTTTCATTCAGGACCGCCCAGGTACATTTCCATGCTTCCTTCTCCTTCTCCGTCACACCTGTTTGTATAAGAAGAGAATCAGTGTTAGTTTGCGCAGAACACACCATCACCACAGGGACTTCTGGGCAGAGAGCAGCTTGCTTAGCCCACTCATCTGCCTTTGCATTTCCTTTATTCACAAGATCCTGCCCCTTTGTGTGCACTTGGCATTTAACAATGGCAAGTTCAGAGGGAAGCTTAATAGCTTCAAGTAGCTGAAAAACCAACTTATGATGTTGTATAGGCTTTCCTGTGCTGGTGAGGAACCCTTGCTGTTTCCACAGTGTTCCATGATCATGACAAACACCAAAGGCATACCTCGAGTCTGTATAAACTGTAACTGCTTGTCCAGTACTTATCTGACATGTGCGAGTAAGAGTGTACTGCTTGACGGCTTGACCTGACCAGTTAGAAGGAAGGCGGGCAGCTTCTACTCGATTTCCTCCCTGTGTCACTGCTGCATAAGAGGTTGAGGGAGAACCATTTGGCAGGTGCAAAGAACAACCATCCACAAATAAAGATATTCCACCCTCCAATGGTTCTTCTCTCAGGTCTGGACGGGGTTTGGTGACTTGTTCTATCACTTCCACACAGCTGTGAGGTTCACCTTCAGAGTCCATCCACTGGCAAAAGAGTTGCAGGATTAAACACAGAACAGTGTTTGAGGGTCACATTTGCAAGAGTCAACAAAACATTCTGATAATGTGTCATTCGTGCAGGGGTCAGCTGAGAAGTCCGTGCCTGTGTCAGAACTGAATGTACAGCATGTGGTACTTTCACCACCAGTGTGCATCTGCACCAGGTCAGCTGATGCTAACACCACTTCTGTCGTTGCCGCCACTGCCTTTAAACACGCAGAAAGAGCTGTTGCCACAGCATCCAGTTTCTTAGAGTAGTAGGCAACCGGTCAGTGCCTGTCTCCGTGTTTCTGACACAAAACTGCTATCATGAACCCCTGTTGCTCAGAAACAAAAAGAACAAAGTCCTTACTATAGTCAGGAACCCCCAAAGCTGGGGCACTTGTCAGGGCTTGTTTCAAGTCCACTAAAGCCCGCCCAGCTTCGTCAGTCCAGTCAAAATGGTCCGCAGGCGCAAGATTTTGGCTGTGTATGCAGTCCAATAAGGGCTGCGCTCGCTGCTCGTAACCCTGGATCCAGGGGCGGCAGTAACCTATCATACCTAACAAAGACAAAATCTGCTGCTTCGTCACTGGTTTTGGCGCATCTAGGATTGCCTTGATGCGTTCAGTTCCTAATGCGCGTCCCTTTTCTGACAACATATGTCCCAGATAGTGTACCTCCTGTTTTACCAGCTGCAGCTTCGCCTTAGAGGCTTTATGGCCATTTTCTGCTAAGAATTTCAGCAGATCATGCGTGTCTTTTTCACAATTCTCCTTTGTCTCAGAACACAACAACAAGTCGTCCACATACTGGATCTGGGCATTACCCCCCTTTGACTCAAACCCTTCCAAATTCCGTCTTAACTCCTGAGAGTACACACTAGGAGATTCTGTGTACCCCTGTGGCATGACTGTCCACGTCCACCTCTTCCCTTTAAACGTAAAAGCAAACCAGAACTGACAATCAGGATGAACTGGTACTGAGAATAATGCATTAGCCAGGTCTATCACAGAAAACCACTTAGCTTGTGCTGGAATGGAAGCAATTATTGTGGCAGGGTTCGACACAATAGGGGCTCTTGAGTGTACTGCCTCATTTACAAGTTGTAAATCTTGCACAAATCGCCATGTTCCATTAGCCTTCCTAACCGGAAGAATAGGTGTATTTACCGGTGAGTAAACTATCTGTTTTATTGCTCCACACCTTACCAAATCCGTGTGAATCTCACTAATACCTTCCTCTGCTTCTCGCAACAACTCTTATCATCTTTTCTTAGGTCTGTTATTTGACTTAGGGATTACCACAAATGGTTCTGCTGTCTTAATTCTCCCAAAGTCATTCTTTACCTGAGCCCACAGTTTTTCATCTATCTCATCCAACCAGTCCAGGAAATCATATTTTAGCTCCTGTTTTACCACATCTATTCTAACTTCTTGTACTTCTCTCCTTACCTTAACTGTCTCATCCAACCAAATCTTCTCTAGATTTCCTTCTGGAGACGCCCATCTCCCAGGCCCTGTTTCTTTCCAATCTTGCCTGCATTCACACTCTGCTACCCACGGCCCTAAATCCTTCCACTCATCCCCCTCTGACTTCTCCAGCAACACATGAAGCACAAAGTCACCTTCATACCACTCCCATTGTTGCAGGTTGAGTGAGACGGTTGCTACAGTCCTCCGCCTAGACTGATATAAATAGTCCAGGTAGATTTCTTCATCTAGCCACCCCTGGCTTAGGAAGTGATGGTTCCAGTCCTCGTCTGTTTGGTGTTCAAAGAATTTTGCTGTACAACGCAAAGCGTCTGGTTGTTGTTGCATCCCCGGAACCTTCTCCTGGAGCATGGAATCTCTTTTGGTAATGAACCACGCTGCATAAGTTGACTTCGCTAACTCCAAGGGAAACAAACCCATTAATGATCTTGTCAGATGTGTTCCATCCTCCTTCACCTCAATCTGAACCTTTAGCTTTGCCATTAAGACCCTGCCCAGTAAATGTACTGGACAAAAGTCACTAATCAGGAATGCGTATTGCACTTGTTGTCTTCCCTGACATTTCACAGGGAGAGGAACAGTCTCATGTAGATATTGTGTCAGTCTAGCAGCACCTACCACCTTGACAAACCTTCCGTTGGTGGGGTCCCTGGTGCCTCAGAGGATCTTAGAGTTGATCGGGTGGCTCCTGTGTCCACCAGGAACTGGGCTTTATGCTAATTCACCTCCAGCTCCACCATCGGGTCAGTTTCAGAACACCACATAAGAGCGATGAACTGACCCTGGTTTCTTTTTCTGAGAAAATCCTCATCGCCCACCGCTGCGTTATCCTATTGTTGTCCTGCCCCAGGCAGCAGGGCAGGCCAGGAGTTTCTCGCTGCCCAGCCTCCTGTTGCTTGGTTGGGACGATGGGGGCAGTCTTTCTTTCAGTGGTCAGGTGAGCCGCAACTCCAATACCAAGAGCCTCCATCTGGTGTCCAATTGTTGCCTCCCCGTCCGCGGCCTTGATCGCAGCCTACTTGGAAAGCACGCCCCAGCTCCCCTCGGCCACGGCCCAGAGGTAGCTGTTGCACCTGGAGCTTGCGAAGGAAATCTACTATACGTGTGATCTCTTTGTGGTGGTGGTGCCTTACCTCTGTACTGGACTCCAGATCTCGTGAATGCTATTTCCTCACCCTCCTCTGCTCGTGGAGCACTCGGGACCAGTCCCCCTCCCACTGCACCATTTCCTCCAGCTTGTCCTTCTCCTTCTTGATAAGTCGGCGATGGACCTTCAGGGGGCAATACTGGATACAAGGTGTCTGATTCCAGCTTCTTCTTCTCAGTTTTTTATCTACTTCTTCTCCACCTGTAGGCAACACTTGAGCAGCCATTGTTAAAACCGTGGCTTGCACCTCTGCCTTTGCTTTTTTCGCTTTCAGTTGGACTCCCTCAGCCTTCAATTGTGATCTCAAGTTGGCCACGCGCACTGTGCCACATCTAAAGCCTTTTTCTGTGCCATTCGTTCCCACTCTTCAAACTGAGGCATTTGTCTGCTTCCTCCCCTACAGCACCCGACTCCCTTTTTTCAGTATCTCCTTCGCTTGCTGTAGGACCACGGGGTGAAACGACCCTTCTCTCGGCCATAATCCTCCTGTTTTCTTATGCCACCATTTGCAATCACGTTTAAAACTTTTCCCTGTTTCTAATTCCACTATCTCCCTGCATGTTCACTTTTTCTCTCCCGCCCCCACTTGCGCTAACATAACTCCGTCATTTTCATCCGGAACCTTTTTCTTCTTTTGCATCATTTTTTCAAAATCTGTTTCTCAATTGGGGTCATATGCTAGATCCGGCTTTGGAGGTTTAGAATATTCTTGCCCCATATTATGCTTTTCTTTTACCGTCAAACCCCATCACCACAATTCAAAACTTAACTTTAAATTAATCTCCTGGTCTTACACTGCACCCTTCTCTTAATATATATTTAGACAAACTCTTATACAATATATTATTCTTATTCAAGGGAGAGAATAGGAAGAAATAAAAAAGGAGGAATATATATATATATATATATTTTTTTTACTTTTATTTCCCAAGGACAAGCCCCGCCCTCTATCCTGCAGCTCAACCTGCTGTGACCAGGGAATCACTACTGTTCCCTTACCCTGCAGCCTTTTTTCCCGGAATACTACCCTGTATTACCTTGAGCACTCTGCACCCTCTCTGCCAGGCTGCGATTCAAACAATTCCTTATTACGGCAGAGAGAAAACCTTATAACCTGACATGTCAATTCAACCAAGATCCCCACAGTGTCACTGCAAAAAGCAAATTAAATTAAATTTGTCCCGCTTCCTTAATGTCCGATGCGTATCCTGTCCAGGAGAATCCAGGCACCGCGGGATGGGCCAGCCCTAACTTTTGCTCGGGCTCGGTCACCAGCAGACTCCCTCTGTCCCGCCTTGCGTGCCGAGGGTCCACACAGAGCTGGGTTGCCCTGGCAGAAGTTAGCGATCCTGGATGAGCCCCCAACGTTCCGTCGAAGAAAAATCCACTCACACAGAAACTAAGATGAACACACTGTGAGGATCTTTATTTTAACAGGGCCCTGGGTGAGAGCTCACACCTTTCTAGTCTCACACCCCATCATTCTTTCACGTGCCTTTTATACTTTCTTTCCACACCAAGCACATCCCATTTTATTGTTCAATGTCAAGCTTCGTATACTATGTTTACATTCCTTTCTTAACTTCACTACTGTATTTTGCTAAGCTCATTAATGAATGCTGGTCGGGGCGTTCTGGCCTTGGAATATTGTCAAGAGTACTATCCAGTGCTGATTTCTTTACGCCCTTGCTTTTTAATAACAACCTGTTTTCCCATACCTACAAGTCCTTAAGGTCTGTCAACAGGCCTTTAGGGTCTGTGTGAGATTTTTTCTCTCACACTCCCCCCACATTTGGTAACTTTCAGTGTAGCCACTTCCAACTCAGACTGAATGAATCCAAAATAAACTACTTTTTTATTAAAGCAGAATATTGTGATTGATTTTTTAATGCAAGAAAATTGTTTTGTGTGTTTTATAAGCAAATCGGACTTTATTGCAGTTTTATTGTCTTGGTAAA
The DNA here is from genome assembly GCA_900497675.1 of Arapaima gigas. Taxonomy (NCBI): domain Eukaryota; kingdom Metazoa; phylum Chordata; class Actinopteri; order Osteoglossiformes; family Osteoglossidae; genus Arapaima; species Arapaima gigas. The sequence continues at coordinate 1,283,123 of UFQX01000035.1, forward strand.
TGATTAAATTCAAATTTCCAGTTTAATAATTAAAGTATACATTCAAAACTAATTCTGCTGAAGGTCTTTCAGTTTTTATAGTGACAGAAGAAACTACACAAGGAATCTGAAGATGTGTTCTGAGATACAAAATTGTGCATTTAACATTGTGCAAATACAAATTATGCAAAACATTTATATGTTGTACTTTATCATTATTTACTATCTCAGGCCTTTGTCCAAGGTGACTTAGAGGAATAGGGTTTGCACCAAAGCAAAGTGTTTACAGGGTTATAGATGATGACCATCCTGGATGAAATATTGTGCTGAAAGAAGATTGAACTGAGAGATCAAATAAAATCATTATGATTGTCAAATAAAATTGTATACAAAGCCAAAAACCAAAAAAGTATGAAAAACAGTCAAGCTACATGTACTGAACACAAAACTGAAAATTTTCAACTTATCTATGAGGCTGCATGTGCTGACTGCAGAAATCACAAAGCCACTACCAGGCATCCAAGTGGCACTAAGCACAAAAAGCTACAAAACTCTGGAAAGCCTTGGTTTAAATAATGCTTCAATGTGACAGGTAATGCTTACACTATATTCACAACAAACTGCTAAATAAATTCACAGTGTGTCGAGGAAGAGGGATTGCTGAGGTACACTGTACGAACAGTGGATTTTCAGACATCTGCACAACACTGTCATCCACTGGTGGACAGAGGCACCACACTTTCCAAAGCAAATGTTCATTCAAGAAAATGAGACTTTTCTAGGTGATGTTACAAATGACAGTGACTTTATACTAAACATTACAGATTTAGAATTGTTATTGAACACCTTTCTCAAAGACACATTTCACAAAAAAGCAATTATGGCTACAAAGGATCAATAACTGGGAAATACAGCATATTTCATCAAAACAATAACATTGGCACATTCTAAACTATATTTTAAAAGTAGACATAAAAACAATACCTTTAATAACTTTCTAAAGGCATAAATTCTTTAAATATTGTTTTATTGATATTTTATTATTTTATTATATTTTTATTTTTGTCATTACAGATTGTATGATGACCTATGGTTAAAAAAATCCAAAGTACATCTGATTCCAGGATGGGGGGGGGGGGACTTGGAAAATTCCAGAAGGGATAAGTACTCTTTATAGATTGTGTACATGATTCTAAGAAAAAACAAACAAGTATGCATAACTTTTGTTAGCTTGTGAAGGAAGATTGTCAGCAGCTATCCCTTTCATCCATAGTCACTCAGTAGGACTCAACAGTGGACCCTGCTTCTTGCTGAGCTACGGAGAACTGCTTCGGTTTTCCCACAATCCCCTGCTAACAGGACATTAATGATGCAGCTGAGATGAATTTTGTTCATTATCAAAAATAAGCTCGAGGAGCACTTTCACCGTGCTGTGGGATCGTATGGTTACAAAAGCATAGCAAGTGAGTGTTTCTCCTACAATACAGACAATTGATGTGACCTCATATGAGGCAGATTTAACATTTAATTTTTCTGGTTCTACAGAAAAAATGAGTCACTCAAGTCTCAATATGACCCCAGAGCAGTTTTCAACAGCTGTTTGGGAAGTAAGTAAAATGGATATATTCTTCAGAGAGAAAATAATATATCACACTGATTGTAGAGATATTGCTGCTGTCATCAAGTAAGTATTCACATCTAAAGAGGGACCCCTGAGGATGGAATGTAAAGACTTTCTGAACAGGTAGGTTAGGCTTCATGGTTTGGCACACCATTGTGTATTAGATCTGCCAATATTTCTCAGATAATCTAACGTCTCATTTTATCTATTAAGAAACATGTTAATTTCTTAGCTGAAAGATAGTAATGACCAATGAACGGAACCATTTTCACTATGGATTACGTTCAAAGAAGAGATGGTGATAAAAACCTGTTACTTATTATCATCTATTCTGATTTTGTTTTTAGTGGTAGTCCATGTGCTTCTATAATGTTGGCTCTTCTGTAATTATCAACAATAATGTTATTCAAGAGCAGCTGCTATTTAACAGTTACACCATCTCAAGTCATAGGCTCTCTGCTTCTCACTGCATCTGTTCAGTCGTATTTTGCTAAGCGATGAAGAAAACTGTATACCAACATGGGTCTGTGGCATGTGCAAGATGAGTTCACTACTTTCCCATGTTTGCATGTGGTGCTCCACCTTGTTAGCTCACAAAATAACAAAATCAAATAATTTTACCTGGTCATTACAAGGCTGTTTAAGTTATGATTAAAAGCATTTTATATGTTCAACAAAACAAATATCCCTGGTTTACTGTTTTTACAGATGAACCCAAAAAATTCTTGCATCTAGGAACTGCATGTTTAGGTCGTTATTTTGTTACAGAAGCTGCTGCTGTTAAACATACAGAAAACATGTTACATACATGTCATTTTCTCTAGTCAGCAAGAAATTGACGACAGGACCGTGGTGGACTGTGATGGCCGTGTTCTCTCCTCAGTCCAGCTGCAGCTCCTACGCTTAGGGAGACAAACGCTGGTACACCCATCCGGCCTCCCCCTGGTGCTGCATGTCACCCAGCGTGTCGCCCTCTTTTGGTCGCAGAAAGACAATGCGGTCATGCAGCCTGTTGGTCTGTCCCTGCCAGAACTCGATTGTGTGGGGCTTTACAATGTAGCCTCCCCTGAAATAGAACAGGACACCAAGCAGCACATCTTATCAAACATCTACCATAACTGTTGAATAAGTGTCATAAAAAATTCACTCGAAAAAGAGACTTTTCCTAAAACAAGGGTAAATAATGTGTGCATACCTGCATATCTGGGTGTGTAAACTCCATGAACATGTTTTGAATATCAACCACTACAACTAAATGTTAAAAAATAGAACGTAAACTATAGGTACAAAAATAAAACTATGCTGAGGTAAGGATCCAGAATGACTTTTAGATCTGGTGAGATGAAATGAGAATTAGCAAAATGAAAATTTGGCTGCCGTGCCAAGGCATCAGACTGACATCAGTGTGACAGGAAGAAGACTCACCAATAGTCTGGCATAGGGACATCAGTGTCTTTGTACTGCTCCTGCAGCTCAGCATTCTTTTGTCTCAGGAACTGCGGAGACAATGACACTCACAGCTGTGAAGCTCAGTGCCGCCACAGACAGCATAAGCAGCTTGTCAAGAGGTACAACACTGAGCACCGACATCTCTGTCACTCCATAAGCCCACAGGAAATCATATGACATGCACAGTGCTCACAGTACCAGGGGAAAAAGCAAGATGTCTTCTTTAAAAGGGTTTAAATCAGAGCCCACACGTCACGGTCTAACAATAACAATAAACAGACCCCTGACCGATCCTGTCTCAATCTGACACTGTCTGTCGTCTATTATGCACCTAAGACCCTGCACATTTAAAAAACAAACTTTGCTGCTGTTTATAATGCCATTGTAATGTCCTAATAGAGACACACAATATGCATGTACATTTATTGGTTTAGCTAACACTTTTCTCCACTGAAGACTATTTTGTATAGAGGCATATTTTTAACTGAAGTAATACTGTAAAATTTGAACAGGCTATATAAATACATGGGGTCTTTAACCAGCTGGATCACAGTAGAGTTTAGTCCAGCAGTCAAAGACAGATATGCAGTGTAGTTTAGCCTATCATCATCATCATCATCATCATTATTATTCTTATTATCATCATCATCATCATCATTTAGCTGACCCAGCATCCAATGCGATCTACAGACAGCAATGCAGAAAAAGTGCTTCCAAGGACACAGCACAAGTCAGCCAGTCTGCTGTGAAGTCCACTGCGGAGGGTGACAGAGCAAATAACTGCACCTTATTCACCTTATCTGGGAAATAACAGATTAATCATTAACTAAAATAATTAACTTTTAGCGTCAAGAGAGGCCTTGGATGCATACAGCCTGAACTTACACTTATCTGGCTGTTGGGATGAAGTATAAAAGATCTACCTGCAGAGGATGCACATGAAGTGAACCCACATACTGGTATACAGATGAAGAAACTTGACTGAGAACAGTTGCAAACTGACAACTGAAAATTAATCTGATCTTACTAAACATATGTTTTAAAAAACTAATAAATAGACAGACAAATAAATAAATAACATAAAACATTCCCTAGAAGGTTTGGTACAAGAACCCCAAAAAAAGAGTGTCTACTAGAGACAGCGTCCTCACCTGCCTGTCAGGGATGACGGTGCTCTGCCGGCTCACGACAGCACCAATCTGGCTGCTCTTGGGCCGTGAACGGAAGTACTCGCAGGAGCTCTGGTAGGGAATGCGCTCCACTGTGCCCTCGATGCGAACCTTGCACGAGAGGGAAGATGGACAGTCATCAGCAAACTACTGTACCGAGACATTGTGCAGTACACTATATTTCTGAATGATATACAAGACAAAATATTTACTCCTTGTTTGTATGCCATTTCTAAATGCAGGTTACTGTGAGTGTTTTCATTGAGAGGATCTTTCATATATATTCAAAACATAATAATACTAGAGTTTCAATAAATTATGCATTTTTACTTATAAACATTAGTTCATAACATTAGTGAAATATCACTGATTGTTTCACAGTAAAAACAAGTTAGTAAAAATAAACCACTGGTCAATGCACTGTTCTACACATTCCTTTTCTCTCATGTGTAATCTGGATAGTTTAAATTACAATATACTATTATTTTGTTCATTGTGAGGTAAAAATCAAAGAAATCACATCGATTTCAGATGTCAGAACTACATCAGTTAAATGTCAAAGACCATTATAATCTGAAACACTTCACATTTTAACTTCCATTTCTGTATAACTGCATTTACTTTTTATGATTTACCAGTACATGGAAAAATGCTATTATATATATGCAGTTTAACAGGATATATATTTAACTGGCCACATTCCTATCACATGAATTCCCACTTAGTTGCTTTGACCAGACTGTTCTTGTCTGGGCATTAAGCTAAGAAAGAGGACACTCTGGAAGGAGTTCTAATCCGTTGTAGATAGCTAAACATGCAAACACTAACTCACACACAGTCACACACTGTGGGCAATTTAGTCATCAATTCACCTGAAATATGCCTTTGACTGGGGACAGAAACCAGAGCATGGAGGAAATATGGATGGATGGAGGAAATAATCATCCATCTATCTATCCATCCATCATTAAACCCTTTATCCTGGTCAGGAACCCAGCTGTCTGGATGCTATCCTCAAATCACTGGAAGCTAGGCTGTGAAACTACACCCTGGATAGGACACCAATCTATCACAAAAAAATCAATAATTAAAAGTAGCAAATCCCTCAGACTAGCTCATTCTTTAGATTATTTAATCATTGTGTGATGCCTTATTTTCACCTAGTCAATACTCATCTGCACTAAGTGACAGTGAGCTTTGCCCCAAAGAATTTCATGTTTTTGCCACCCAGTTCTCCTGTTATTATTAATATTATTATTATATTTTTATATATTCACACATTTCCAATGATGGCAGTGATGATAAAAATTCTAAAGGATATTTACAGCAGGCCTGCAAAGAGAAAAGTATCTTCAATGGGTCTATGTTATATAGACACATTACAGGTGAGTGCCTGATTATAGTGGCCATTTTCCATGTAGAATCAAAGTGCTATATAAGTGACATTTTATACGGGAATAGCAGAGTGGAAAAATGTTTGGTTCATTCACATGCACATTCTTACCTGTTTGTTCAAGGGCTCCCAGTAGAACAGAAGGCATGCCAAAGGATTATTTTCCTACAGGGAAAAGAAACCACCACATCCCTTAAGGTCTAACGCTGCTAAATCTATACAGTCAGACAAGGCTTATGATCAAAAAGTCAATTAAATGGTTTTCATTCTTTTTCCTTTCATTTCTTCTTGTTTTTATTAATGACCCATTTAATTTTTATACATCTAATCTTATACCAATCAATAGAAAAACCAGTACATCCCTCTGAACTCAAAATGATTGTTAAATATATTTTAACAACAATGTGGAGTGAGGGTCCTCCCACAATTCAAAACACAGATGTAGTCTTTTTGTGTACAGTTTATGCTGTTGATTTTATTCTTTATATTACTGCATGTTTTTATTGTTTTTTTTCCTCTAAGTTTATTTTTTGGTTCACACAGAGACAGAATGGACTGCTAATACCCATCCATCCACCATCCTTAACCACTTTATCCTGGCCAGAGTTGGGCTGGTCCAGAGCCAACCCTTTAATTACAGGGTGTTAGGTTATTAAAAAGTACATATGAAAAAGAACCAAGAATTAGATTACCAGCAAGAGTCAAACATATGTATAAAACTCTGATGTTTCAGTTGGTAATCTCACTAATATTACAGGACATTAAAGCGCTAAATTAAAATATCTGTTCTCGATCCTGCTCCATACACAGTAATGAATGTTGCAATAACTTAAACAAAGAGCACAATTTTTCTGTAAATTGTCAAATGACTCGACTCAATATATCCGCTCAAGACCAAACACCAGCTGATGAAAACAAACGACTCACCTTATTAACCTACAGTAACTATTAACTAACTTCACCAGTCCAGTCCACCTTGCTGGATTAGCAGAAAGACAAAGTAGAAAAAAGCTGCTGTGTGGCATTTTTGTACCAGAGACCACATTAAAGTTTAACTACAAAGGCAATTATTTTAGCAAAAATGCGCAGAGATGTGAGGACGCACATTCTTGCTGAGATATATTTAATACATGTTTTGGACAGAGGACAAACGTGGCAAGTTGAACACAGGCTTTACTGTAAATGCTATCAATTTGTGAAATTTCAGATGTAAATCAAGAACTCCATTTAACAGGGGGTCTTTGTAAGCAATACCCTCATGAGAAAACCACTGGGAGGCAGTCTGGGCATGATGCTGTTCCTTCCATCTTTTCCCACAGAAGAAATGGGCAGAATGGACACAGAGGCTGCGACTCACCAGCTCTACTCCCTTGCGACTCTCGTAGTTGGTGAAGAAGCGGAAACCCTCTTGGCTAAAGCCTTTCAGCAACACCATGCGAGCAGACGGCATTCCTTCCCTGCATGGATAAAAAACCAGAAAGTGACATTGTTTATCATTAGCAGTAGGAATCTAACATTGGTCCAACAGAGCACCTGTAACCTGATGGTGAAGTATCCACCTTGCCACCCTCAAAGCATTTCACATTACAAAATATAAACAGGTACATAAACAAACAAAACTCATTGGATATCATAAAAAAATGCCCGGTTCATCAAGCTTTGGACAAAAGTTACAAGGTTTTACCAGCAACCCGGGGCTGGCAAGTTTCAGTGATTTAAAAAAGAAATATTCATGCTTTCAAGCCATTAATTAACAGTTATGAGAAGCTTACTATATGAGAAGAAAATAATTATGTTCATTTTGCTGTTATTTTCATTCATCTATGTGAAGGATCCAATGAACATCAGACTGTCTTACTTTGTGCATGTAGCAATACACATGGCATTAGCTTCTCCAATGTCTGGACACTTGGTTGCCTGGTCAAACCAGTCAGCGAACTGCTTTATAGGGTCCAGGGACACCAGCTGGTCCTCTACAAAACACTAACACACAGACAGAAAACCCTTCGTCAGGCAAATTCTTGCAGATGCAGTATTAGTATTAGTATTATCGGCATCAGTACAAATATGAAAAACAGTCTTACACAATACAGTTTATCACAGTAAAGTGGATTACAGAAGTAACCATAGTTACTGGGACAGAAGGTGGCGTAGTGATTTGGGCTGTCGCCTTTTAACCTGAAGTTTCCAGGCTGAGCAAGGTACTGATCCTGAAATGCTGCAATAAAAATAACCTTGCTGTACACATTTGTCAATCACAGTAAGGTTGATTATTTAATATTACAAAATAGGTTGGAAAACTGTGTTAGCTAAATAGAAGTCATAAATACTAATAATAGCAAATTCGACAAGTTTTAGTGCAGAAATAATATTATTCTTTTGTTGCTGCATGGTCTCTGTTACCACAAACTCCCCCAAGTATTAAATACTGTCATACACCAATATATACATTTTCAGCTATGAAGTGAGCTACGAATCAACATACTGTAAAAAAAGGAAAATCTCACACACGTGTAACAAGCATCTCATACTCATGGGGGACAGCTTCAGTGGAGAAAAACGTTGTTCAATTTACTACACTAAAATCTGATTATCATTCCACAGAACTATACAGCAATTCCTTGGTATCCGAACTCTCTATATCCAAATTTTTGCTATTAAGAGCTCTTGAAAATTAATACCTATATATTGGTATCCAAACAGAAACATTCACTATAACAAATTTTTATCCAAAATAAAAAAGAAATGTAAATAAATATCAGAATAATTAAAAACATTGAAACATAAATACAACATACCATACAGACAAAGAGAGAAAATTGTCTTACAAATTTAGGATCAGGAGTCTTGTCTCGAGGCTCTTAAAGAGTGGTGATCGTAGGCTACTGTGTTATCCGCTAGGCTATATACACAACCACTATATACACATTGTCTTATACACACAAACGGTTTCCAAAGGAATAATAAATACTATACAGTTACTGTGCACATTCCCCCTGCAAAGGAGGCCCTGACATGCAGCATTACCTGTATCCCGCCCATTAATGTGTGTAGATGCGTTGTAAATGTCACAAAATTCCTCACATTTCAAATGTTATCACTAACATTCCCAGTGAATGTTTAACACAAGATCTGAAAAACACTTTAATAACCAAGTACTTTGGCACAAACAAGGAATCTGATGTGGTGGACGCTCCTTCAGATATGTAGAACACAGATCATGCAAAACAACATCAGAGCTGTGGGATCACCATTAAGTAGCACATTTTCAAAAGATGCAATAAATAAGTAATATACTGACAGTACACTACAGTGATCCGCATAAGCATTTCTACATTTAATCAACATGGATATGGGGGCCAAATAGCAGCACGTTGAAACATAAACAGTTGCAGAAAGTGACACAAAATAATACGTCATTCTACACAATTAATAAAAATATAAATATGACTAAAGGTACGTATAAACAGGTATTTTGCAGAAGTATAAAGACGAGGGGCATTATTTCAAACACTCAAACGCTAATTTTTGCCCTTGTGAGTTTGTGTGTTTTCGGAACTGCCTGCTGGCACGCGACACCAATGTGTTAAGCGCCATGCGTGTGTGAGACAACAAGCGATCGAATGCGCGCTCACCTCGTTGTCCGCCCTGTATGTTTTCCGCATGTTGCTGAGATCCATGTCTGCGCCGCGCTCCGACGCAAAGCTCCGACACTCGGCCACCGGGCGCAGTGACGTACGGAGAGTCGCCACGCTCCTCACCGCCCAGCTCAGAAAACGCTTCAGCGTCATGCTGGTGGGGCTCGCTCAGCGAAACATATGTTTTGCGTGTGACGTAACTACGCCTCGATGCGCACGTCTCGCCCCAATACTCAAGCAACACACTCTTATGTAAGTGTCTATTGGTACATACTGTAAGCCCCTGTGAAAAAGTGAGTGAAAATCTGCACCACGGTAAAATGTACTTATTTGGCTAACGTCTTTCTCCAAAACAAACCGACAATGCTACGCTGCTTACAAAGACTGACCTGTTCATGCACCTGACTGTATAAAGTATAACTACAGTGATCAACTGTCCTACAATAGGAAATAGGAATCAAAGCTGTAATAAATGGCGCTAAAGGCAGCAGCACTAACCACTATACCTCCTGTAAGTCTCAAAATACCCCGTCCTACTGCCTATTGAATCACCCTTTTGGACAGTATTCCTTGGGAGAAAGTGTGGCTGTTATAAGTTTCCATTAACAAATAAGGTTAAGGAAATTTCTTTCAAAATCTTACAAAAATTTACCCAGTAAAACAATTTATTAGCAAATCCAAGATGTGGATGTGCATTGCTTTTTGCATGGCGTATCCAGAGCCATTGGAACTGTTTTGATTTTGTCTTCATTTACTAGGATGTATGAATTTTTATACATCTTTTCCTTTTATTTTCACTAGTTATGTATGTATGTATGTATACGGCCCACCCTGTATACGTAGTGGTGTTCGTGCATTTTCTGTGATTGTTCTTGTTGTATCTCCTCATTTTGTTCATTCAGTTAAAAAATGACAACTCGGAAGGTTACAACTGAACGTTTTTTCCGTCACCGGAAGTACTGTAGAATAACGTAAGCACATACTGGTGCCACGTGACCCGCGTCTGGAAATCACTGCCGGGACAAGATGGCTGCAACCTTGTGCTCTAAATTTTTGCCAAAGCAATGTAAGTCAATGTGAAATATTGGTAATACGTCGGTATAAATGTAGAAGCTGAGAATGGGAAATATTGTATGTCTTCAAAAAGCGCAGTACCCTGCATGTACAGCTATAAATGTATCTGAATTTGTAACGTTTTCTATTAAATAGCTCGGTGAGATTCCTTCGAGTTACGTTTCTAACGTACATGGAGTCACCTCAACCTGGAAAACAGATCAGTAATCAATAAAGGTCCCTAATCATAATTTAAGAAATAATTAATAATATCTAAGCGATCATTAAAATAATACCGACCCTTGTCAACCGAAAGCTGTAGTATGTGTCAGGTGGCTAGGAACCACATTCTTGACCGTTCGCGAGACATTAGCGCTTTAACGGGGTGATTTTTTTCGGGTTGATATCCGACCCGAAGTGTGGAACGAGCTGCAGGTTTACGCCCTTTGTTTCACTAGTAAATTGCAGACTAGCAACTGTTCTGTGGTTTTCTGTGCATCTCCTTATGCTGGGAAACTGTTCAGGCATGTCACTTAGTGTTTGTGTGCCCCAGGCTGGCTGCCCCTGGCACACACTGTCCGCCATGGCTCAAAGGCCGTGACCCGCCACAAGAAGCCCATCCATTTCTTGAAGCAGAAGCTGCTGGCTGTGACCGAATACATCCCACCCAGAGCTGAGGGCTGCAGCAGAGCGCCCCGTATCACACACATGAAGCAGGTGGGAGCAGCTACTTTTTTCAGAAGTGGTTTATTGGCAAAATGAAATCCAATTTGTCATAAATATCACTTAATTTAAATATTTAAAGTGATTTCTAAGCAAACACATCAATACATAACAAATATTTTTTGGAAATCCAATGTTGAACAGAAACCTTGTTCTTTGTTCTTTGTGCTAGCCTCATTCCTCTCATTAAGAAAATTATTAATTTTATTTCATACTAGTAAATTGAATAAAAATGAAATATAATTTCTTCAAAAATAACTTTCAATATTTCATGTGATAAAAATAACAATTTCAATATTTCTGCCAAATTTCATATATTGCTCTAAACACATAAAACAGAAACATTAAAATGTAACATTTTATTTACATATAATAATATTTCTTATCATGCTAAAGTGACTAAGAAAAAAATCACTTATATGACACAGTGGAATGAGTAGTCAATAGTGTGACCAGAAACCCTCCCTTCCCCAATTTATAGTTAGTTTCTTTTTGTTTGTTGATTAGGACAGCAGAGTGGTAGTGTTCTTGAAGAAGGAACTCCAGGCCACGTTCCAGCAGTTTAAGATGATTGCTGTGGTCCAGAACAATGCCAGCACTGCAGAGGACATACTGATGCTCAAGCACCGACTGCATAAACATAGCATCAGCATCAAGTTCTTTCCTAACCAGGTACCTTGCCTGACCAAGACACCCCTTTTTCAGCTTCGTAGTGACTGATGGTTTTCTATTAAGCTGTATGACTTGCAGAAGAGGCCACAGTATATCATAGAAAGCCTAAAAAATGATTACTACAGCAGCAGGTTGAAATCAAGCTAATTCTCGCATAAAGTTTGCATTTTATGTATAAAATGGCTGGGAGTAACTGCTGGTGTCTTTGCAGTGGTTTCAGTAGTATCTCATATTCACTGAAACCCACACCCTTTAAAATTACCTGTCAGAATATATCAGTTTAGTGTATTATTACTCAAAGGTGAGCTGTCCTAAAACATGGACAAGGGAAAGCTTTCTGTTTTCATTAACAGTTATCATTTCTAATATTATTTTGATGATTGTAGACGTATGTTGTTTTTAAAGTGTGGAGGTGTCTGTCTACCTGATGCTGTATGCTATCAGATGTGTGCAGTTACTAGTGGAACAACAGAGGGCAGTAGAGTTTCTTGAGAAAGGGAAGAGCAGTTTGTCAGTGCCAGACAGCAGTTTTACATGATGTAAAGTCACAATTCTGATTAGAGAATATGGTTGTTGAAGTGAATTTTTATTGTCTAAAACAAAACTAAGCCACTTTATATTTAGACACTAAACTGACATTTTCAGAAATTGTATTTCTGGGTAAGTTGTCAAGCACTGCTTTTCATAATGCTTTGTACTCTTTCCTCCCTGCATTCAACATTTAACAAATATTATACTTGTATAATTCACAAATCACAAATTCACTGTCAGCCCACTCTAGAGCATCATATACAGTCTCATGGAGTACAACTACTGGGAGACTTCTGAGACACAGTTTTTCATCTGTAAATTTTGATAAATGTTCATTTTGCTCCTGCCTTTGTCTGAGGCAACTTGCCATGCTAATCTGTTTATATACCAAGCTGTTTAACAATTTACATAGCTTTATCATTTTAAGGTGACTACATTGTTCAAGGGTACCACAGGATGTGTGATTCAGTTCAGGGTCTTTCAAGTGCAACCCAGGGGCTCCAACCACTATGCCACCTGTTGGTGGAAAATTGGTAAAAATATTAATTTCTCACATAAAGTCTACACTAAAGTCTACTCATAGAAATTCTAATTAATTTCTGTTTTGTAAGTAACTGCAGTACTGATATAGGTGATTACTGGAGTGAAAAATAGGTGAGTCAATCACTGTTAAATGTTGTTTGTTTTTTCCCTGCAGGTAGTGAGAGATTATCTTGCAGGTTCAAAGTACAGTAATATGGAGCCTCTGATTATTGGCCCCACAATCATGCTTGTCAGCAAAGAGCCCAAGGTGAAAGAGATGTTGCAGATTCTGCGAGGGTCTCCACAGATGGTACTGATTGGTATGTCTTGCAGAGCAGATTCAAAATCCCATAAATACAGTCATCAATTGTCACCACTGGATGTAATTGCTTAGTTTTGTGTATTTAAAAAACACAGTGACTGTTGAGCTTGTCTTTATAATGGTCACTGTATTATATCTTCAACTGAACATATCTTTGCTTTAATGCTGTTGTCATGCCTTCAGGAGCCTGTGTGGAAGACACACTGCTGAGTCGACAGGGGATTGTCAAATACTCCAAGCTGCCCTCACTGACCGCTATTCAGGGTCAGGTTGTCAGTGGACTCAGTGTCCTGACCTCCCAGACAGCCGCCATGCTGCATCGCCACCCTGCCCACTTGTCTGCCCTCCTCAAGCAGTACATTAAGCAGCAGAGTGAAGAGACCTCTGAGGTTAGAGCACCTGAAGGTCAGGGGACTTCCTCAGTATAACGCTGCCTGTGAATTGTGCCTTGGACTTTTGCCCATAGGTTCCTGGAGCTCCATCTTTTCTAGAACATTTTTCATAGTTGCACTGAGGAAGGGAGGCCCCCTCGGCCCTTGCATCACACTGACACTTTGGCCTAACTTAGTGTTTTAGGTGCAAGTCAATACATTACAGTTTGTTCTGCCATGTTGGACATGTACAGGCTACATGTATCATTTAATGTGCATGATTTGATTTTGTGAGTTTCAAAGTGCATTCTTAATGTGAAGCAGTCAGTGATGTAATGTGTGTGAGAACACCTTTAATGGATCAAATTAAAACCAAACATCTGGGCCTCTGTGATTTATGTCCCCATCACAGCTTGAAATCTTTGCATCTTTTCTCAGAACTGTATTTCATGACCTTGTGTGCATCATTTTCAATTGGGATTTGACGTACACCAACTTGTTAGGAGAAAATATTGTGTTTCTAGGAAGTCCTCAATGCTTCTGCAGAATGATAATGTTTGACCATCAGTGTTCCCACTGTGTGGGGGAAAAATATAAATAAAAAAAGCAAAGCTGATACTTTGACACACAACTATATTGTCTGTGTATCATAAATCTATGCTACTGCAATTATTTTTTTTTGAAAATTGTCAGGAATTTTGGAGTCCCTCACCATTTAAATTATTTTTACAACAGAAGAGCTTACCTGTTTACTTCGCTTCACTGATTCCATATGTGCACTTTGTACATGTTTAAAACATTAATGCTCCATGTCTTTCATTTATAAATGCAAAGAAGACCATTTACTGTAGTGCATATTGCTCTTTCCATAGGTCATGGATTTAATCAATAGTTTTTTAGATAGTAGGTGTGTATATGCAAATAGAAAGACTGATGGGTTTACTAATCTCAGTTAACATTTTTAAGACAAAATAATTTCATATTATGTTTTAATGCTACAGCAACATATTACTTTAAATTGGAACCTTTTTTAGTTTAGTTTAGTTCTTAACTTTTAACTGAATGTAAATTGTTTTATTTACAAAAATTAGTTTATGAACGCAATTAACTTTTGTTCATTATGTCTGTCTGTTATTGTGCATTTTCTATTTTCTTTATTTTCTGTGGCACCATATAAGATGGTTGCATGTCTCTGGAGACAAAACTCAAGTTATTGCTTTATTATTACAAGGAAAGTTCTGTCTCGTTCCAGCCAAAAGAAACACTCATGGCCACAGATCCTGATTAGCCATAATCTGGGATTACCTAATGTTAATCTAGGTTAGTTAGCCTATCACTGCTGCTATTCTGCACCTAGCCTCCTGTTTGTTGCACTGGAATTGAGTTGTTTATTGATGAACGTTATTCAGACTAGTGTGAATGGTTTTGATTATCTGTTTTACTTGAGAAAGCAACAGGAAAAAAACACAGCCATCTTGGTGTCTATATTATAAATTTGCCATCTTCCTTGTTTCTCAGAAATGACTATTCAAAATGAAAGAGAAGTATGTGCACAGCACTATTTTATAAAATGGGAAATATTTTGGTTGGCTTTCTTGAATTTAAGAAGCAGGTGTGTTCATTAAAATGAAGAGTTAAATTTAGACACCATCAATGAGCACCTGTAATTCCTATAAGACATTAAGACTGCTAAATCCCTGACGACGAAATGCCCCATGTGCCAAACAAAAATCTTGTGGTTCTTCCTGATTCTCCATGCTTCATACCAGAACTGAGACAGGAGATTGGAGAGAGGACTGCTGTAGGACCCTGGGTTTGAGGATGGAGACAGGAGTTGTGAGAAAATAAGCAGGTTCATCTACATCTGAATGATGCGATGTTACTGTAGAAGTGATCAGATCCAGGAGGACAGAGGGTGGAGCTCAGAGAGCCATTGCAACAAACAGAAGAAAAGGTGGAGCACTGGGCTTATAGGTGAGCTATAAGATTTTTTACTTTACTTTGTAATTACTTTTTAAATACCAGAAACTTCTAATAATTAAATATTTTGGCCTTGTGGTTTTAAATATGCAGTTGTATTTTCTCTAAAGGTATAAACATTCTTATGTTAACCTGCAGATTTTTAAGAATATATTTGGGCTCTTCTGGTACCGTTAACCAGACTGATATCATTCATTACTTGAATTACATTTACACTACACGGATTCTGAATGAGTAAAAATAAAAAATATAGAAGCTCCAACCAATACAATTAATATATTCACTTAGTGGTCACTGAATGGGTGGTTCTTCACTTTGTTCATGGTGAAACCTTTGCAAATCTTTGCTTTGTTAATTTGGAAATTAACTTCCTGAGATGTCTTTCATAGAACTGGCCAAAATAGACCCAGATCCCCAGTGGGATACCTAGTTGTCTCTCAAAGGATTAGTGTCAGTATAACATTAAAAAAACCTTTAAGCACAGCAACATGCATGTTTTATACTTAACATGTATAAAATAAACTGCGTGCAGCCTGGCATCTGATCAGATGTCTTCTTTCATTGTAGAGCTTTATATGTTTGGTTCAATAATCCTTACAGAATCGCTCTAATGTCTGCCCTGTCACAGTACCCTAAGTCTAAAGTAAAATGTACTGTGTTTAAAAAAAAATAGTATACAGAAACAATGCTTTATGAGAATGACTCAGGGTATCACTACATTTTTGTTTTCCTTTTGTTGTTACTTCTTTTCAAAGTAAAGGGTCAAAGCAACATGTTTTAATGTAAAGCCATTTCCTTGATTAAACAACTTGGCAGAATAAGGTAGCCTGTCTAAAGCTGACAACATTCATGTAAATGACCTGAATTATGGAGTATAGTAGGTAGATAATTACACAAAAATTATGTATATACACTGTGCAGTAAAGTGTGCATAATATTCATGCAGGTAACTTTTATGTAGTTAGGGTTATTATAAATGAAGTGTACTACTGTATGGTATATATTCTGTCCATATTGTTCATCTAGATAACTTGCTCTATGAAGTACTGTGAGTACACAGTATACAGTGATACGAAAGTGACCTGGTCTATGGAGTACTGCCATTGCATATACGGATAGTGCCGGACTTTAGTGCTTTTTTGACCCTAGGTACTTTTACTCTAAAATGTGTGTAAAAAAAAGGGGGGGGGGGGGGTAAACACCATGCATTATATTCACTGACATTTTTAACTTTTTTTAGCTCTTCTGGGCTTTAAGTGCAACATTACTTATAATATGGACTTGAAGACATTACTAGATATCAAATGTAAAATATTAGCTTTAAAGGAAGGCTTCCTCCCTTTGCACTGTATCCTTTTGAGTTATAATTCCTGTCATGTTAATTAAATTGACTAAATATTTCATCCATGTGATCATTCAGTGCTGTTTTTTATCAGGTTAAAGTGGTGCGGTTTAATATCCAAGAAAATAACAACTCTATCAAAAACCAGGCTGCATATAATTTCAAGCATAGTTCTTAAAGATATTTGCGTTACTTGAATACTTAAGTATCAATATATATCTCAAGTGCATTTTCAATTTATCTGCTGTTTAAAGTCTGACGATCTATTTATAATTTTCTATATACAGTGGTTACTGTCAACATATCACAGACCCTCTTTTTTGGTCAATGTGAAATGTTGAACTGTAATGTACAGCATTGCATACCATGCCTCAATTTACAGTGAGCCACTCAGCATTATACATCAGTGAGTATGCAGGGTGGTGAAGCCTCAGACAGTCCTCAGATAAGATCACAAACGCGTGAGCACGTTTAAATTATAGAACTGGGTGAGTTTTTATTTAATAAGTAAAATTATGTCTGTTTTTGAAAGCATGCTTTTGGGTGATCTTCAGGTGATCTTGACTGGCAAGATCTTTGTATCTGCATGTTATCTTCAGGAGACAACTTGGCCAGAGTTTTATCCCCTTATCTCATTTCCTCTGCTTTCCTCCAGAACTGAGGTCAAGCTCCGCCTCTGCCTGCTGATGCATGCGATAGAAATACCACTTAGGAAGTGGGAATTGATTTACGACAGAGATGCTAGCAGCTTTTGTTGCCTTTTTCGGATAATCCAACCACAATACAAGTTGTTTTTTGAAGCTCCTGTTTAGTGGGAAATGATTTTGCAGTTGTTATTCTTAATATTGCTGTTCTCTCATTTGATGTTATTACCTCATACTCAGACTTTTCAAGTGACACATTCCTAAAAATAGACAAGTGAAAGCCAGTTACAGTACTTGAGGAAATTCACCTGGTAATCTGTTCTGCAGAGGGCTGAATTTCTCTATTCAAACTTAGGGTTGTTCTCCTAGGTGCGTGTGTCACAGAATTTCAGGTTTGGAATTTGTTACCATCAGCAGTTTTTCTCCGAATGTTGTCACCCACACGGTCCACTATTGTAATGGGGCAGGTTCACCACTGTCGGAAAAGAAGCATGACCCTATTATCTTATGACTAAAACTCACTGATATGATCTATGCCATTTGTGTGAAGTGATTTTTTACAAAACTGTAATAAGAAAATCAACAGTAAGAAGACTGGAGTACTTTTGCAGTCATCGCATTTTAACAGTAAGCTTTTTGTGGACCACCATGACCCTTCATTAAACAAGTAATTGTTGACAGTGAGCAAATCATTTAATGCATTATTTTTACACATTATTTTTACACTGATTTTTACAGAAATTTGTTTCTATTCATCATTGTTTTTCAGTTTGTTTAATCATTAATGACTCACTTGTTTGCATTTACATTCCTGGTATTTTGTACAGCACTCTGTATTGGCCCTGGTTACTTTTATGAAATCTGGACTCCTAAACAGTGTCTTCAGTTGTTCCACTGCAATTCGAACATTTACAAAATTGCAGTCAAGAGCACCAATATAATTTATGGATATAAAGCTCAGTATTTTTTCATGTAGGCTTCGTATTTCAAACTTTTACAGTAGTTTGATAAATAGGCATGAACTGTTTCATATTGTCCAAGAAACCATTGCTCTAACATAGAAAAATAAGCTACTCTTTTTACCAACAAGTTTTTAACTCCCATTCAACAGTCAGTTTTTTAAATATACATATATATAGAGAGAGAGCTTGGACCCTGTGACATGAGGAAGACGTGAACGGGAATGAGTGGCCTGGAAAAGCCGGTCGGGTGGAACAAACCCACCCACTCCAGAAGCAGCAGCACTGCCTCCTCAAGACTCTCTCGGCAGGTGCGATCAACATCTTCTGTTAAAAAAACTTTGGTCCTTTTCCAAACGCTTGTATTTTTAAATTCTAGCAGCTCCCAGGATCTTTAATACTAACAGCAAGAAAATAAACATTAAACAAATATAAGCATAAACTGACATTTTTATAAACTAATTGACATCTAGATTAAGCTGTGCCTCTTCTTGCCTTGTTATGAAATAAAGATAACACATATCTGCCGCAATTCTGCTTTGCCTTAACCACAGAAGGCCACACTCACGCTCTGCAAAATAATTAATATGACAAGGTCTTGAACTGAAGAGGTCTCTGTCTATTACTAGCAGATGCAGTTCAGTTTTTGAACTTAGAACCTGGATTATTTGAAATGCAAAGACTGAAGCATACCATTTACATGGTTGTTAAAACAGCTTAATATCTTTGTGTCGATTACAATTAGTACTGGATTCTGGCAGATAAAAAGTTAAATGATAATGAACCTGGCCTCTTGTTTGGTTGTGTCTTCAGAATATTAAGGACTGGGAACTGATGGATGATATTCAAACCGATATGGTTTTTGGTGGCGATCCCCTCCAGGAAGTCACAGTACCAGGTATCTGTGAAGGGTACCTAATGAAAAAGAGAAAATGGCCCCTCAAAGGGTGGCACAAGGTGAGACACACAGCACTTCAAACATCAGACATGAAAATTAATATCTACCTTCAGCATAAATTACAATACAATACAAGAAAAATGTTTCCTTTCTGTTTTCAGAGGTATTTTGTGCTGGATAAAGGAGTCCTTCGCTATGCCAAAACACAACAAGATGTAAGTTAAGGTTCCTTCCACTTTCCTCAATGAAACTCATTTTGAGGGCCAGTCTTCTAACAGTTGTGTCCTTCACACTTATTATTCTGACCAGATTACCAAAGGCAAACTACATGGTTCTTTAGATGTCAGTCTGGCTGTCATGGCAATCAACAAGAAATCAAAGCGCATTGATTTGGATACTGGCGACAGTCTGTATCACATAAAGGTACAGGTGCAGTTTGTCTATATCACCTCGCCCTGCTTTTATTGTTTTTTTTTTTTGTGAGTTCTGTTGTCAAGTTCAGTAAGCAAGTTATAACTGCTACCAATGACATTTATTTTATGATGGAGAAAAATGTAATTATAATGATGAGAAATAATTTAGGACAAAAGGAACAACTGGTTTAGGATTATTGAACATGTATTATTATTGTTCAGTATATCTAGCATTTTGTAAGTGTACATGTATGTAATTGACTATACAGACTGGGTATTGACAAGTGCATAGTGATTTTATCTACTCTATAAATCTAATTAGTTAGGGTATTATCTCTTAACATATAGGGTTTAAGGTGGGGTAAAAAAAGAATTAATTTTTACAAATTTTTATCCAGTTGAAAATATTTGTGTAAGAGTCAAAAACCTATGTATTCTTATGATGCTGTTCAATATGTGTGTCCCTAAGGCAGTGACATTCCCCTGAAAACTGACTGACCCCCCCCCCCCCCCCCCCCCCCCCCCCCCCCCCCCCCCCCCCCCCCCCCCCCCCCCCCCCCCCCCCCCCCCCCCCCCCCCCCCCCNCCCCCACAGGCAAAGAACCAAGATTTATTGTACATCTGGGCGACCAAGCTGTGTGTCCACCGCATGTACAAGAGAAACGAGGCAACACGTATGCACAATGACTTCCTGCAGGCACTGTCCCAGGGCAACAGCTTGCTGCCCCACACAACCAGCCTTGAGCAGAGAAATGGGGCCATAGCAGACATTGTGAGTCCACCTCCAGGGTGGGCAGTACGCTGCTGCTTTCCTTAATATTAAAGAACATAGCAGGACCCTAAAGCTCAACAGGTTGCATTATTTACCGTACCACATCATACATTCAGCAAGTTTCCACCATGTGAGATTGCTCTGATGGCATGTGTTTGGCCTAATGTTGTCTACCAGCCAGTCTTAGAATTATTGACTGTATCACACATACAAACATTGGTTTAAGGTTAAATTTCCTTTAGTATAGAGTAATCATAATTTACCATGTTGTACAATTTTTTTTTAATTTTGATTTTTTAGAATTTTAGAATTGTCATTCACAAACAGACTGTTTTCTGTGGTCAATTGCTATTATTAAAAGCATAATGAATCTGTTTTGTATTGAATCATGCTTGCAAAAGTTTGCATTTATTAGTGTATTAGTTGTATTTGCATTTATTAGTGACCATTTCTCAAGAACACATCTAGAGTACCAGTCAAGGCATTATTGTACTTTATTTACCTCATAAACCAATCTAGAACAGAAGTGGTTTAGGAGGCTGAACATAAGAGGCTGTCCTCAGTATATTTTCAGCCCCCTGCTGACCTTCATGGCTAAAACCCCTTTTTACTGTCCATTCCAATATATCTTGACTTCAAAACTGCAGGCTTCATACTCCTCCTACCAGAGTGATGCAGCACTTTGTCAGGGTGACCTGATGCCCCAGGTGGAAAAGCTGCCTTCCACGGCAACAGGTGTGAACAGCAAGGTATCTGCATGGCTGCAGCAGACCCAGCAGGCTGACTGCTGCTTCCATGGTAGGCTGTTTCTCATCAGCACTTCTAGACTACAGCTGCAAATAGATCATACAGGCCAAAATACTTATGGAAAAAGTGTAGACTTTCACAGTTACTGACAGTCTTTCACTTATCTGAGCTCCATAGTAATATGTGCACCATTTAACACTGTGTAATACAGCAATATCAGAAAATAGAAAATAATCTCAGTTATGGGGTTCATGTAGTGTATTCCAGTAAATGAAGGTATTGGTTGCTTTTGGTCCAATCCCTCCTTCTTAAGGTTTTATTGAGCTTCTGTTGGCTTGGCTGTAACATGTTGTGCAGTCCTGTGTATCCAGCTACAGTGTGTGGTGTTGTGTGTCCACAGAGCTTTCTCGCTGCCAGGCAGACCTCACTGAGCTCAACCGCCTGGTGCAGAAGTTGCACTCGCTGGAGGGGAACCAGAGCTCCACAAATGGAGACCTCCAGCGCTTCATTAGCATTCAGGTGCTCTGAGAATCATGTGGCTACCCCCTCTTGAAGTCACATCTGTCTTTATAGTACTATTTAGCGTTTGAAATAAATCTGATACACATACCCTCTGAGTTTCTCTGTGGGTACACTCTTCATTTTGCAGAGTATCAAGTTTCACTATTTGTAAGTTAAGCCATACTGCAGTTTCATTTACATAATGCTGTTTTTTCTGCTTAATGGTTATGTATTATTTTCAAAGTCAATAAGCACAGTGTAATACATGTCAGAACTGTACACATTTATTGCAGCTCTGAGTGTTACTGTGTAAAATTGTTCAAAGACTGGCAGAATGCTCGGTGTTTTTAATCAAATTCATTTTGCTTAATATGCATCTAGCAGAGCAGGAAGTCACTGCTAACTATTAAGTTCATATATTGCTATTGGCATTTTTATTTCAATTTGATTTGAAAGCAAATACAAATAAAACAAGAAAACAGGCTGGCTGATGCAGAGAAGAGAATAGACTGACAGGTTCAATATAGTATTATCTGAAAGTATTGTCTTGTATCATAATAATATTAGCAAGAATGCCAACAGTGACAACAAATATGACAAAAAATAGGATAGATTATTAGTTTAAGATAGTATTTCTGTAACATCTTTGTCTTTCTTTAGAACCTGTCTTTAGAAAAGCCGAAAAAGAAGTCTGGTAAGATGTGGAGCCATTCTCGCACCTTGTCCAGGTTAGAGATCTTTGGAATGGTAAGGATTACGTCCAGTTAGTTGTCTTATTTCAACCTGTAGTTTGTAGAGAAAACAGGTCATTCTGGATGACTGCAAACTGGTATAAGGACAGCTTAATGAAAACAGTTAAAACTTTAAAAGTGCAAAAAAAAAAAAGGGTAAAAAATGTTCCTCCTGGGCATCATGCTTCCTCTTGTAGGTGTGTTTGTAGTGTTGTTGTTTAGTCCACAAACACTGCACTCACCTCAGATTGTTGGTCTAACAGCATCCCCTGGCTTCCAAAACTCTTTTAAATGAGTAAAAGGGAGTGTTTAAAAACCAGACAAAACATATGTGATGCTTGAAAAACTGCTCTGGAAAGGAGCCTTTCTGTGGCAATATGTTTTTCATTCAAAAAGGGGAAAACAGAGCACTTACTGGTGTAGCATTTCTGAGTGAAAACCACACACAAGCTGTTCAGGAGTGGATGAAAACAACTGCCTTTTTAAGCCACAATAAGATAGCAATAAAATAAATAATAAAAGTGGCTTCAAAAAGACAGCACTTTCCTTTATTGTTTGTGTTGGATTTCTCCCAATGAAGAAAAGTCTCGTTGTTATTTAGTTAAAACTAAACTTTAAAATAAAAACTTTGACCACTACATCCCTGCATTGGATAAGTGGTTATCAGTAAAAATGGATAAAAATATTGTAGCAAGCATGGGTGTGGGCTCCAATGAAGAGAACACCTGTGTAGGCTCCATTAACACAACATTTATTTACAAGAAACAGTGGCACGAGATTATAGTCTGGAAGGGAAGCTGGAACATGTATTTTCTTATCTTCTACTAAAAGGCTTGTGAATCGTCAAACCCACCCTTTCTTACTCACAGAGAGTGCCAACTCCTCCAACAACACACACAGCCCCTTTCACAGATTCACACATTATTAACTATTTAGACATAATACCAACTTCTTTCACTAGTGATTGAACTAGTGACAAATATTTTTTTCTTTACAAATATATACCATTTTATGCATCGTCTTGCATAAAAATGCTATTTTGGTATTTTCATTCATTTTAACATACATTTTTTTGTCCAGGATTATTTTTTCCATATGAAATAATGGTAATTCACACCCTTCACAACACGAATTTGCCTAAGGGGGGATTTCATAGAACAAATTAACCCCATTTTGTAAGGAAAGGTTGTAATTAGCCTGCAGTATGTACTAAAATGGTGCTGATAATCAGTTGTCATGCCTCTGTGGTTAATCGTTACTATAATTTTTTTTTTAAATCCCATCTCAAGCCTTTTCTTGGGATCACTAAATCGGTGGGTCAGCCAAAAGAAGGACACCGAGTGGCTAATTTCAGTTTTTCAAATAGCATGTCATTGAAACCATCATTTGCAGAAAATTAAAACATTACACCTTGTTTTTTGAAAAAATCTGCCCATCAACATCGCTGATGCACCTTATCACCTTTGTTTTGTGATTTACTTTTAAACTTGTATCACATGAACTGATACTGTATACTGTATGTCTGTCTGCTACAACCTTATGATTGTTGTTTCATTCTTGATTGTGATGAATCAAAAGATTAAGACATTAGTTAAAAACAAAAATTAATTTTTTAATTTTCCATTTATTGTACTCTTTTTACCTTCTTTTCCTTACTGTTAAAAACTTTGGATCTTCCATCCATTATTTTTAACTTCTTCCTGCTCATAATCATGGCAATTTGGAGAAAAACCAGGAATAACTGCTCACTAGGCTATGTAACAACACCCTAGATGGGACAATAGACCATCACAGGGTAGTCAGCTGCAGGCAATTTATACTGACCTATTAAGCTGTAACACATCTCTTTGGACTATGGGAGGAATCCCAAAGAGACTTGGAGAGAACATGCAAACTACTCACAGACTGACATGGATTCCAACCTACACCCAAATAATGTAGGCACTGTGAGGTGGCAGCACTACTTGCTGTACCATGCCACCCATATCTGTCAAACGTTTTGTATGAAGAACTTTGGTAACTATAAACAAATGCAGATCTATTTAAAATACACTATTAAAATGTAAAGGTTATAATGACCTTTTGTTGTTTGCATGTCACCACTGCACTTTTTACCTTAAATTTAGGAATGGGTCTTTTTGACCAATTTTTTTCTTCAAATGTTATGGCTTGTTTTACAACTGGAACACTGAGCAGTGCTCTCATGCCAGCTGTACTGGCTCCATTCTGCATCATCTCCCAGCTGTCCTCCAGTCACTTGAACAACTCCAGCAACTTGGGAACTTCTGTCCCATCCATCCCAGATTATGTAAGCTCA
Source organism: Arapaima gigas (assembly GCA_900497675.1). Classification (NCBI taxonomy): domain Eukaryota; kingdom Metazoa; phylum Chordata; class Actinopteri; order Osteoglossiformes; family Osteoglossidae; genus Arapaima; species Arapaima gigas. The sequence goes on from UFQX01000035.1 coordinate 1,307,869, forward strand.
CAGCTAACTTCTCCAAGTTTCACCTCTCCAGAGGGAAAGAAGATCCAGCAGGACATCTGTAATGTCTCTCAGAGAGGTAGGGGTTACCTAAAGCCAGTAGAAGTGTTTTCTACACCTGGACCTAGGAGAATTAACGTATACAGACAATCCCATAATAAGAAGTTACATTGGGGTTTCTCCATTTCTTCATCTTTAGAAAGCTAGAACATAGTACCCTAATAATCCAGAGCCTCTCCTAGCAGAAATAGGTTGCTCCACTGAATCCCAAGTGGCATTTTATTCATGCTTCTTTTCTGTGCAGTTCACGAGTCTCTAAAATCTGTGCATGAAGCTCTGGCCCAGGAGCGCCAGAGGCTCCAGGACGCCTGGACTAACCCTAACCTACACCAATCTACCTCTCAGCAACTGGCAAATCTCTGCACCACCCTGCCAGAGGTAAAGATAGACAGTTACACACCTTTCCCATCTTGGTCATTCCCTGAATAGATTCTTAGGATTAAGTCAATGACCAAAGCTTAGTTTACATCAGTCCTCCCATAATTCTTGTGAATGGATTTCATCAGTTATTCCACAATTTCAAAGTGTGATCAAATGTATTCTCTAATTCTGTGGTTCTGCTGTATCTCTGAGAGCAGCTCCACTCTGTTGGGCTATGACTACAAGTGGTTCACAATGCCATTACGCATAATGGATATTAAAGCCAGATACTCCAGGACATTTATAGTGTTTATTGTCACTCTAACTGAAATTTCTTATACTTTTGGGCACATGATGTGTCATGTGGATTCGCAGTGATCTACCTAATTCATAATGTTATAGTACAGAAGTTCCACCCCCACCACTAGAATGTTGTTTCCTGACTAAATGTTTTGGACCAGCACATTGTTTGAATAACTAGCCAGGGTCCTTATTAGTCTCCCAGTGTCCTAATGAATGTGTGTGTGTGTATGTGTGTGTGTCTATGTGTGTGTGTGTGTGTGTGTGTGTGTGTGTGTGTGTGTGCGCGCGCGCGCGTGTGTGTGTGTGTGTACGCATGTATTTAGCTGGAGCTCCAATCCTGTCTGACAAAAGTTCACACCCTTTCACTGTCCTCGGGCTCTTCAGAGGAGTCCTTCTGCACTCTCTGCCCAGAGAAGGTTCGTCTCTCCCCAAAAATCACCCAAATCTCCACATCTTGATATATATTTTCTGATTGGCCAGGTTGTTTTATTCTGAAAAAAACAATGAGTATGGTTTATTCTCCTCATAAATTTTATTTTTCACTTTGAAATATTATTTCTCATTTTCTCCATTATTGCTGCGATACTCCTACATTATGTGACATGCATCTCAACAAAAATTATTTTGTATGAAAGGTACACATTTTATTCATATAGTCAACAGTATTTTAACTCCCATTTTAACTCCCATCCCTTTTTAAAGATTTGAGGAGCTATTAAAGCTAAGTTCAGTTTAAGTCAGTTCAGTTTTTTTGGTATGTAAGTCTAAGCAGTAATATAAAAGTGTTGTTTTTCCAATGAAATATCCACTACAATTTATACAAGTTAATCAAAAGCAAGAAAGTTAAATAATGGTTTTCAACACCTGTAGTGACATCGATCCTACAGTAAAAGCCTTTAAATAGGAATGTAGAATTAGGTCGTCAAAAAACACATACATTATGCTAGAAGAGATGAGTTTCAGATGAGATCAGTCTGTATCTGGGAGCTGTAATTTGTGTGAGATGCACCCCTGGTTCCTTTCACATACTTTTTGCCCTCATCTTCTGGCCCTACAGCCCAAGCTGTCCACACCGGGTCGTGCACCCTCGGTGGCCGACTCCACCTACTATGATGCAAGCGATGACATCCTGTGTGGGACTTCCTCTGAGAACGAGGCATTTGATGAGTTGGGGCTAAGTGATGCCACCTCCACGAACTCTGACCTCGATGATGGACATAGTGCGTCCTTCCCTCTTTACTGCCCATCTTCTTCATTACTTTATTTAGGATTGTTCCTCATGTTACAGATTATTGTAACAAATTTCTGAAGATGATTTGTGTTTATATGCTAAACTGAAAGATGACAGTAAAGTGCACCCAAAAAGTATAGGAATTTGAGACTACTAATTCCATTTATGGCTTTTCCAGCTTACACCTGGTGTTCATGAGTGTTGATGGATGGGTATATTTCAAAATTTGTTTTAATTTTATATAATTAAAATTTATTGAATTGATGGGCATCTCTGCTATATTTATGAAGCATTTAATGATTATGCATTTGGGATCATAGTGCCTTTTGGAGTTTGATACAAAACATTATAAACAGCTTTCCAAACATTTGTGTCTGCAAATTAAGTAGCCAGGATATTCCGTCCTCAATATCTGTTGCCTTTTCCCTATACACTTATCTCTCATCACTGTGAAATTTTGCACAAATCTGAAAACTAATGTCTGTTAGACTTTCAATGACTGTATCAAATATATATTTAAGTAGCTGAACTGGGTAATATTATATACATTTGTGATATGCTCAGAATCAAGACTGAACTATGCTTGTTTGATTGTCCTGCATTTCCCCCTATCAGCAGCAGCTGCATTTGACTACTGCACCAGGTCAGGTGCAGGGGACCTGCTCAATATGGCATCTAAGAGGACTGGTCACCGCACTGCCCTGCCCGCTCCGTGCCCAGACAACAGCCACATTGGCCTCATGACTATTCTCTACAACAACATTGGGAAGGACCTGTCACGTGTCTCCATGCCAGCACCCCTGAATGAGCCCATCTGCCTGCTGCAGAGGCTGTGCGAAGAGCTGGAGTACTCAGAGCTACTGGACACAGCCAACCGAACTGAAGATCCCTATGAAAGGATGGTAATGCCATTTATGTCCTGTTCTTTCTCTGAGATGTCACCAGGCATGGCTGTGTTTTGACCCTAAGAGTCATTTCACCGTATACATGGAGCCATGTTTCTGCAAAAACCTGAAGGACACCTCATTTTTATGTCATAGTTTAGCTACAGAGGTGAGCAGTAATGAGTTACATTTAATTTATGTAAGGGGAGGCAGGACAAGTGATGTCAAGTCAATCTTGACTCATGGCGACAGTAAGCAGCACTGGTCCCGCATGTTTCCTAAGCTACATGGGGTTTGAGTCTAAGTTTGAATTGGGTTTAGAATGTGGGATTTGCCAGAAAATTTTCACTTTTTCTGAGTATTTTTTGCATCAATAACTTTTACCTTAACTTGAGTGCATTTTAAAGAAAAAAAGAAACGTTTACTGTTAGATTTCTACCACCTTGTTCTCAGTACTTTGGTAATTTTGCATTTAATGTTGTAAACTGTGGAGGACTGGCCTCCCATCTGTGGTATAGTTTCATAGTTTAGCATCCAGTGGGCGAGGCTCTGGATGCCACAAACCTGAGCAGGGTGAAGCTGTTAATGATAATGGGTGGGTGGATGGATGGATGGATGGATGGATGGATAGGATAATGCTTTAACTTTCTTCCCATAAAACTAATCAAGTCACTTTTACTGCAGACCATTAGCAACACATCCTCACAGTCAGCCAGCATCTTCAGTTGCTTTCATTTCTGTAATCAGCTGTTAAGTCAGTTTTGCATAAGTTGAAAGCCAGTTACCAATCTGGTCAATTATGAGTGAAAATCCATTACCTCAAATTCAGTCTGTCTATAAAAGTAGCATAATTCCATACATATTATATATCATAAAGTAATTCATTGGCCATTTTGCTGACATCATTGCTTTATCCAAAGCAATTTATAACTGTTTAACCATTTATACAGCAGTATAATTGTACTGGAGCAGTTCTACCCTCTCAAAGGCAACACAGAAGTGAAGAAAAACTTTAAGTTACAAGTCATCATCCCTTCCCACTGTACTATTCACCTTCCCATGGCCAATTTGGCCTATTTAAAGCTTTTATATATCACCTAATGGACTGTTGCATATCATTTGTAACAGATTTAAAATATCTATTATTTAGCGAGTTACTCAGTCAGTTGCCTTTACAGTATTTAATTAAACTAGTGGACTGTGTTAACAAAAATGGCAGTTTGTTCGTTTCTAACATGTTAATATCTTTAGAGTTTGTAAAAAAAACTGTAAAAATGTATAAATGCTAAAACAATGAGAATGACTTAAATATGTAAAATCCTGTGCTGCCCATGATTGTTTTACTGTTTAATAGTTGCAGGAGGAAAAGTAGCAGCTCACAGCTTTGCTTTACCTTTTTCTCAGGTGTACATTTCAGCATTTGCCATCTCGGGGTATGCAACTGCTCGATACCGCAGCAGGTACAAGCCATTCAACCCTGTCCTCGGAGAGACCTTTGAATGTGACCATGAAGACAAGGGCTTCCGTTTCATCAGTGAACAGGTTTGGACTCCTGGAAGTGAGCTGTATTGTGATCAATGGACCAAATGTGGAATACTGACCTGCTCGTGCTATAGTCTGCATAAAGGTGTAAATCCAAGCCAGTTGTTAAAGCTCAATTTAAGGTAATGCTGTATGTACCTCTAGGTGAGCCACCACCCCCCTGTGTCTGCCTGCCATGCTGATTCTGAGAATTTCTCCTTTTGGCAAGGTAAACATCAATGATTGTACGTGCACTGTATGTATGCACTGCTACCTGAACTGCACATTTCCAGTACTGCCTTGCGTTTGTAAGTGAATCTGGTGAACTAATTGAGTTTGTGGCAGTATCAAGAATATAAATGCATGTTTGTAATGTAAAAGTTGCTAATTCAAATCCAGGACAGGAGCCTGTGTGTACTCTTGTGAAAGTCAAACCTGCCATGCTGCAATAAGTAAAATCAAGTTCTAGAAACGTTAAACATATAAACTTGTAAATCACTTGGAATACAAGTATTAACAGAGAAATTGAATTAAAATTGTGCACTTGAAAGATTTGTGAAATAATGTGTGTGTAATTCTATGATTTCCTACAGACCAGAGGTGGAAGAACAAGTTTTGGGGTAAATCACTGGAGATTATGCCAACAGGAATGATAAATGTCACTCTTCCAAGGTGAGTCCTCAATCTCTCACTAGCCTGGTTTCCTTGGACCTTGTTTAAAAAACTATATGGAGGAAATAGTTTGAAACCTCTCCAAATTCCTGCAGATTTGGCGATCACTATGAGTGGAACAAGGTGGTCACCTGCATCCATAATGTGCTGAGCCAGCAGCGCTACCTGGAGCACTATGGTGAGGTTGTTATCCGTAACCTCAAGAGCTCTGTATGCACAAGCAAGATCACTTTTACCAAGGTAACCACCTACAGTTCAAACTCCTATATAGCAGTTTTGAAAAGATTGACTGAAATAAGAAAGAGTGGAAGACTTTGGTTTAGATGCAGGGATTCATGAAACTAAAGTGCTGGTGTGATAGATATCTATGTACAACAGAAGCACTGTCATCTAACTTTTTACCTTTATCTAACTACACAAGAGCATTATAGCTAAAAGTTTAACTGCTGAGTTAGAAAGTATGCTAAAACCAATTTTCAGTTGCATCCAACAGTTTTCCTCAGTTAAAGGATCACTTCAACTGAAAGGTGTTGCATGACAGTTCTTCTATTTTGCTCCAAAGTCTCGTTACTGGGGATCAGACAACAACATGAATGAAGTACAAGGAGTTATTCTAGATGAGAGGGGCACTGTGGTCCACCGATTTGGGGGGTTTTGGCATGAAGGCATCTATTGCAACACCTTGCCTACTCCCCAGTGTGTCTGGAAGCCAAGTGAGTGTTGATTTCACTACACAGATATACATAGCATATACACAGCTATTTGAGCTTTTTTGGGGTTCTGCAATAAGTGTTTTTTAAAGTACTTACTAGACAAGGTGCAGGATATTTAAGTATCCAAGTGGTTAAAAGCATACTGATATCAACTTCTTTTCTCTTTAAATGAGTGAGGGTCAAACCTGACCTAAGAAAGAATTCCATGCAGTAGAGACAAAACTGTGATATTTTACTCCTCAACATAGCCTTACCTGGAAGGAGCTGTGGTGTCAAGCCCATGATGATATGATTATCACAAGTTCAATCTCTGTCTGTTTCTGAATAGACCCTCAACCAGCAGACCACTTTATATACTATGGCTTTTCAAGCTTTGCCATGGAGTTAAATGAGCTGACCCCAGAGCTGAAGGCATTGCTGCCACCAACTGACACCCGTTTGCGCCCTGACCAGAGGTGAGTGCTTCTTTCTTGGTTGGGGAGCACTGCAAGCCACAGTTTTTTCACTCATCTGACAAGAAAGGTGGTGTTCCAGAGTTCCAAAGGTGCAGCGAGCATACATCTTATAAGGGAGGCAAAGGTGGACAGTAAAGACTTGATAGTTGTGTGGCTTGACTTTGCCACTGCTTATGGATTATTTTTTCATAAACTGATTTAAGATTCTACGTAACATTATTTCATCTCAGGAAGGAAACGTACAGAGTTTAATCAGCAGGGATTTCAGTATTTCAGGATTTTCAGTAACATAATGATGGGATTCTCCATAGAAAACTCCACAACTGCCTGACAAAGTCTTTTATGCGCACACACACACACACACACACACACACACACACACACACACACACACACACACACAGACAGTACTGTGCAAATGTCTTAGGCATGCAACTTCAATGTGTGTTGAGAAGTACAGGTAGATTCTTATCTACCATCAGGGAGGTTTCTGATTGGTCCCAAATTCATTCTGCAGCCTGAGAATGACCTCAAACACCCAATCTCAGTCATACAGAATTATCTTGAGCAAAAAGAAGGAATCCTGCAACAGATGGTCTGGTCCCCACAGAGCCCTGATCTCAACATGATCAAGTCAGTCTGGGAGGACATGCAGGGACAGTCAAAGTCTGCAGAAGAGCTCTGGCCAGTTCCTCAAAATGTTTGGAAGAACCTACCAACCTCTACCTTAAACTGCATGCAAGTTTGCGTAAGAGAATCGATGCTGTTTTAAAGACGAAGGGTGGTCCCACCAAATATTGATTTGATTGAGGTTTTTTTGTCTACTGCACTTTTTAGAAGGTTTATTGATTAATAAGTATTCATGGCATTATTTTTGGAACCATCCTCGCTTTATACCATCTTTCCCCACAGGTGCCTAAGACTTTTGCACAGTACTGTGTGTGTGTGTCTGTGTGTGTGTGTGTGTGTGTGTGATATATACATATACACACACACACACACACACACACACACACATATATATATATATATATATTCAAAGACCTGAAAAGGCAATCATAACCAGCTGTACAATTTCAGTTGTTTTTGACAGCTACGAACCTAATCGTCAAAAGTGCATTTCTACAGTACATCCTCAAGGTTACAGCTTCTGTTTTTATTTCTGGTTGAGGATTTCAAGGGGCCAGAGGAGGTTGAGGATTGCAAAGGCCAGATTTATGATAGCTTTGTGTGGCATCATGGAGAGACATCTGGAAATTAGAACCCTTGCGGATTCAGTTCTACATTCAGTCAATGATGTCCACTCCAAGCAGCCTACACTAATGGAGGTGAACTAAAAGTCCCTCCCATACACTGTGTGGTAGAATAAGCACTCATAAATATGTGCTATTAGCTTGCGGTGTAGCATCAGGACAAGGAAGGTAGTGTCATGGCAAGGTACTCAGTGTAGTAGCTCTGAACTTGGAAAAACGTAGAAGAGGTGTGAAACCTCAACCAGTCTTTAAATGTCACTTCAGCGCAGACTGGACAAGGTAGAACTAGGCAAGCAACTTTCCACGCATAGTTCAGTCCTCCAGTCCCTCCAAGGACCATGATAATCATAGAATTAACAGTTCTTTGAGAAAAGAGGTGCCAACTAGCTTTTAAAAAATAGAAGGCAGGGTACAATTAACTGGCGAACAATATCAAAGCAAAGGGTAGAAAGCCTGGTCATGTCCAGTTGAGGTAGGATGCCATGGTTTCCAGCTCAGTCACTTGATTCTGGCTCAGTCTGTGTGGAGTTTGCATGTTCTCTCTGTGTCTGTGGTTTCCTCCAGGTCCTCTGGTTACTTCCAGTAGTCCAAATACATGTGTTTCACGTTAATTGGTAATCCTAAATTTGCCCATTGTGTGTGTCTGTGTGTGTGTGGCCATCCTGTGATGGACTGGTGTCCTAAAGCCTAGCGCTCATTGCTTCCAGGATAGACCACCGTGACCCTGGCTGGGATAAGTGGTTAACAAAAATGGATGGAATTTACTTTGAATTTCTTTTTAATGAGTTTGTTATAGTAACTGAACAGACTGTATTTCAAATTTACAGAGGATCTTGAGGCTTTTTGTTCCAAATCTGAATGGATATTATGCCTATAAATAGGCAAATAACTTTTTCAGTCTGATTGATTTAAAGTACAAGGAATTTAACAAGAGGTATGACCTGTTCTAAGGCAGCTGCCTTCTCTTGGTGTGTCTAGTGCAGTGTTCATCTGTTGAGCCCTTGGCTATTTTTATACACCCCTGAATGTGAGTGACATTAGAAGCCTGATGCAGTCTGACCCCCGCCTTTTCCCCTTCAGGATGCTCGAGGAAGGAAAAGTAAATGAGGCGGACAAGCGGAAGGATGAAGTGGAGGAAAAGCAGCGTGAGCGCAGGAAGCTTCTAGCCAAGAAGGGAGAAGAGCATGTACCTCGGTTCTTCAGGTCAGCTGGCCCTTCTCCTGAGCTGGATTTGCCGTGCTCACCTTGAGCTGGGTGTTGCATTTGATCCAGTGTCCTCTTCATAACATAAGCTCAACATAAGCTTGTACAGCAAACACAATGTCTTTCTTTCAAATGAGGTTTTTCATAGAGCTGTGCTTTTTCTCCCTTCCCAGTTGCTTCTCTTTTTCTGATTTTTTTCCAAATGAAATTTGACAAGATCTTTTTGTCAGATATAATGGAACCTGAGACAGAAAAAGGGACCCCGGTACTGTTTTCATATCCTTTCTTTGGTGGGGAAGATAATGAAATGTACAATGAGGTGTGAAAAAGTATAATAATGACAATGAAAACCTTTTCATAGTCAGCAACTGGTTGTGCCACCTTTAGCTGCTTTGACTGCAACTACATGCTTTGTGTAAGTAACTGCCCACTGGGCTCTCACATCACCGCAGAGGACTTTTCACCCCACTCCTTCATGCAGAACTGCTTTAACTCAGGTGAGCGTTGTGGTCTTGCCACACCGGCTCAACCAGATTCAGGTCAGGAGTTTCAGAACACTATTAAATAACTTTATTAATGTTGTCTTGCTTTAGTGTTTGGAATCATTGTCTTGCTGCACAATGCAGCTGTGCTTCAGCTTAAACTCATGCACTTTGGGATTTTCTTTGGGATTTTCTTTGGGATTTTCTTGTTTGAAGTGGAATTCATGGTTCTTTCAGCGATATGTGTAGCAAGAAAACATTCCCAGACCATCATGCAGCCGTGAATATGATTAAAATACACCGTTTGGATTTCCCCAGACATAAAAGAGGTGGTGTTGTCCAAAAACTTCTACTTTTGTTTGATCAGTTCACAGAAGATTATTCCAGAAGTTGATAGATGTCTACATGCTTTTTTGGCAAACTGTATACAACCTTTCATGTTCATTATAGTGAGCCATGGTTTCCATTTTGCTGCTCTCTACATATCCCATTTTTGCAGTGTTTCTCTTATGATCACACCTGTGTAAATTCACCAGACTTTCTCTGGTTGATGAGAAGGGCTCTGACCATGGCTCAATGGAGATTCGAAACCTTAAAAATGGCTGTGTTACCCGGTCCAGACTGATAAGCTTTAGCAATTTATCTCAAGGTGTCTTCAGAAGCCTCTTTTCAACATCACAGGATGTGTCTCTGAATCCCTGTTTTGCTAGCTTTACTTTTACAGATCAGGGTTTAAAGAAGTTGAAAACTGTTTTAGACAAGGTGGAACCAAATCAAGCCTGTCTGTATTCAAACAAGTGACTATTTAACTCATTTCTGCTGATTTCATTTGCAGGTCAGTTACTTTTTTACACCTGCACACCTTTTACACCTTTACTTTTTTACACCTATATGATTGCAGATTTTATAATTTGGACACTGTGGAAATGACCTGGTGTCATTTTTTTCTCTCTCAGGTTATACGGTCTTCAAGCTGGCAAAAAATTTGATCAAATTTTAATGTCAAATAGCCATAAAAATAGTGAACATTGGAAAACGGGCAACTAATTTGTTTTTTTTTCAGCACTTTATGTGAAATATTTAGCAAAAATTTGTACCTAACAGTTCTACAGAGAAATTCTTTAGAGCAATAATGTGACTAAATGGGTTGGCATCTTCTTATACTATATATTTAAATCACAATGAGACAATTATTTCAGTTAAAACGAAATGTCTTTTTTTGCCTTATAGTAACATTAATGCATTCTAAAGAGCTTTTTCTTTCTTTTCCAGGAAGTCACTGGATGCCACAGGAAGGGAGGTATGGTTAACCAATGGAACCTACTGGAAAATCCGTGCAAATCCAGGTTTTGTTAACACAACAAACCCTGAACTCTGGTGATTCTTGCCGATTGAAAGTGCTGTCACAAATCTTAAGACTCTTCTGAATTTGGATCTGATAAAGTAGGGTCTAAGGAGGATCTGAGCAGCAGACATGAGGGCTTTCTAGCTAAGGATGGTTAGGTTCCTTCACTAAGGGAAATTGGGCCTGATTGGGAATTCTCTGATCTTGCGGTCATTTCTGGACTTTTCTTTTTGATGTCCCCTGCTCCCCTCTGAATGTGTTATCATCTCTGTGGCTACGCTGAGCTTCTCCTCATCTTGCCCCATTCCCCTCTGCCTGTTAAACCGAGCTGGATTACTCTTGGGATGTGAACACGACAGCATAAAGTGGTCATCCAGGAAAATTTACAGCCATGAAAGCAAACAGACACAGTATTTTTAATCTTTGCATTTTTTACATCTGTTTTATATGCTTTTTACAAAGGATTAAACAGACTCAGGTAATACTTAAGCAATTGCATTTATTTACAAATATGTGGTTCTATTATACTGCTGAGATAAATTTGAATATGTGCAAAAAACAAGTCTTGTATTGAACTCTCGCAAGATGAATGAAATTTGTTATTTTAATCATGCATTTTAGTTGTGTATATGATTAAAGTATATTTACTTTTATGAAATGACCTTCGTATGAGTTGAAGCGCTTACCCTAACCTTGTCCTGGAAGTGTATGTAATAGTGCGATATTCACACAAATCTTATTTTCTTTATCTTTGAATGGCACATTTGTACTGCTGTAAATGTACTTAGTGCTTCCTTACACTGCATTTCTCTTCCGTAGAAGGACATTGTTGTCATTTTTGGCATTATGAGGTCAATTAAGTTTGCTTTCTTAACAGAACGGTCCTTGGCAAAAGTAGAAAAATATGCCACGAGAATTAGGACCCTGGAAATGCATGTATATACACCAGATGTAAATAAATATTGCAATAAAATGTGTAATCGAGCTCGGCTGTGGCGATGTATCTTAACCATTTACTGACCTCTTAGGCCAATCATTTAAGATGCACATATTTTAGTAAAGCAGTCTTAGATTAGTTTAGTCACTGTCTCAAAACTGGCACATCCTTATGGCTAAGTTGTAATTTATATATTTAAGATTTTGTAGAGCACAAGTCTCCATTTTCATCTTTTCAGCCAAAACCTTATTGTGTGCCTTATAAACACTCTTCCCACAATTTTAGATTTGAGCGAGCAAATCAGCTTTGACACTGTGCACAGCCTGCCTTTACATGTAGCTTGTAAACTCAACATTCATAGTTATCAGCAGTTTGTAACTTATGTTTTTATTTAAACTGTGGTCTGGGAGTGCATGCAGTTCCTTTACTTAACATTTAACGGTTTTATTCATACGTTTAAAAACCATAACTGTAGTTGTGACATCAAGTAATACAGAATCAATACACTTACTCTTTTGTACAATTTCAAGGTACTTAAATGTTTATTTCTGATTTAAAAAAGAATGACAGTCATTACAATACACAAGGTTAAAACAGCTTTAATAAATAAACATTTTTGTCCTTATTTGAATGATTGTCAGGCATAGTATTTTCATTATTACATGTATAATAAATCAAATACATCATTTAAATTCTGAATATGTACAAGTATTATCATCTATACTGTGGTCATTTGGGCATGTATATTATCTCAAACACCTTGCGTTACAAAGACACGTAAATCACTTGGCCTTTCATCAAAAGAAGTTTTATAAAGTTTATCCACCAAATGGATAACAGGTGCATGACTCAGGGAATAAACAGTGCACACTGAGCATTAAACAAAGCATTAGAATAAGCCTGATCTTCACTGTAATCTGAACTTAGACAAGACTCAATAACTCTGTCAGAATGTTGAACTTGAGAACATCATAACCAATGCACTTGCAAAATTTTAAAAGTGATTTAAAATAAAACAAAAAAAAATAGACAATTACTTGGTTTAATTTGAAAAAGGAATGGAACTCTGCCTGAACTCCTCTCTGAAGTTAACCAGTCAAATGTCTTGGCCAGCTTTTCTCTCTCAGTTCTTTTTAACAGACAGTTGCTCAGTCAAATGAGTTGCTTTTAAAAATTCAAATGTAACCCAGTGTATTACGTGATAAGAGTATAATTGTCAAGGGAAAATTTATTTAAATCAAAAAGCTCTCCATAAAATTAAATAAATATCTAACTGTTGCTGTAACTGCACAACAGATAAAACCCATTTTCAGCCATCATCAGCAACACAGTACCACTGAGAATTCATTTCTGATACTCACTTTACTGCAGTTCCTGCGTGCAAACATATTTTATTTGGAAAAGCTAGCTAACCAAGTTGAACAATTATTGCGTATTTTAATATTTACCATGTAAAGCACTTAAAAATGTTCAGGGCTATTCCCACGCATTGTGTCCATGACCCTTCGTCTATACAGCTGAATCTCACTCATCTTCCGCCACTGACACTTGGTTCACTGTCTAAAGCACTTTGCTGCTTCACACTGCTAGGTGGCAGGCAAGTCCAGTGTGGAACCAGGCTGCTGTGCGAACTCGGGACACACGCCTGCTGATGGAGCGCACATCACAAAGACATCACAGCTGGCCCCAGACGTCAGCCACCAGTGTCAAGTTGCCAAAGTGTCAGAGGAGCTTTTCCATAATGCGTGTGTTCTCATATGGGACAGCTGCAGGAAATGCCAGCTCACCTGCCTGACACTTCTCATAGCTTCAGTGCTTGTGACACTCTCAAGGTGAACCTCTTCAATGACAGGACATGGGGAAAAGTGTGTCATTTTTTATAAGTGAACCAAGACAGTAGAAATGTATTGCACACAAAATTTTACTATAAAAATGAGGAGATAAAGCTTAGAAACACGATCTGTATGTATACCAACATTTCTTTTTATACCTGTGCAATACATTTTTACAGCTTTTTTTAATAATTCCACCTGCGGCGGTTCACTGTACATAACAGTTCCGATAACTTCATACTTATTACAAAAAGGGTACATCATTTCTGAAACATAAAAAAACAGAGACAAGATTAAAGGGGAAAAAAGGTTCATTCACTAAGCTCAGGATTCTTAAAATAATTTCTTCTATATATTTCTTCCTGTAACACATAATGACTGGTGTTTTCCACTGTGCCTTTCACACCCTGTGAGAAAAATCTGTTTTTCTTCATGAACATATCTTGGAGGACCTTTGTATATTGATTGATTGTCTGTGCAGAAAGCCCTGCAAAATTCATTGCTGGAGACAAATAAGCTCCATTGTGATTTTACCTGTTCTCCTCTCACAACCCCACTGTAAGCTGGGGTGCTGGGCATTGCCCACCCTCCCGCTGCCGGTGTCATGAAGACCTGACATGGTATAACTTCAAAAACAAAAAACCAGATCTTATTTAAAGTGCAATGACCTGGTGACACTCTGCACTCTCTGTTCCCTGAGCTTGTTTATCTTCTCTTCAGAGAAGTAACTCCAGTGAACATATGGGAAGTCATATCTCCATTTCCAGTCACCAGTGACTGCTGCTCCACTCTCCTGCCTTTGGTAATCAGGTATTCCTCCAAGAAAAATAACTCCCTTGGCCAGTTTCATAAAGCTAATTCTGAAAAGAACAATTCTAGTGTCAATTTTCCATTAAGATTTTTATCTGTTTTTCTAGACTGTCATGCTAATGTGTTTTCATCTTGTGAAACACCCTTGACCAAGAACAAATTGTTCTCTTGTTGAAACCCGATAAAACGTCTAGCACACAAACTGGAAAAGAGAACTTCAACATTTCCATCTTCTCCATCCCTCTTGGTTGGTTTAACATGCAATTTTCATATACAAATGTTTTCACAGTAGTTATACAGTTCAGCACAGCTTAAAATTTCATGGTGAATTTCAAAATATGCAGACTAGAAAAAGAAACCACTTCATAACAGTACCAGTGTATTTATACTATGGAGGAAACAAAAGTAAATGGAAACTTACACGGTAGCTGTAGGAAACACAGTATGACACCCTTTGCTTTGGCATCTGCTGCTCTGTGAAACAACCTGAACCCCCCTCATCCCAAGTCAGTGATGTTTGTGCTGGGGTGGCACAGTTATTACTGTTTTCAAAGTCACTCTGCAGACACTCCTGTGCCCTTTTCCAGGGGTTTAGCTTATCTGACTTGTATGACTTTTATCATCAGATCCTCTGCACTTTCTTACTGGACTCCTGTATACTTCAGTGGAAGTGTGCATCTGTGCCCACTTTTCCAGACTACTCAGTTCACAAGGGGATGTGGAGAACATGGGATCAAGAGATTTGTGCTTGCAACCGGTGTGCTATCCCATTACAGGAGGTGGATCATCGCAGTTGTGGTGGGACTAAAGGCCTCTTCCGGAAGCAGCACAATGACATGGCTTCACATTACAGCTTATGGAAGGGGGATTGACGAAGCTCTCCACTCCTGGGGAGTGAAGGTGGTGAAGGGTTCACTCTCTTGTGATTTTGGTCATGCATTATTTTAATGCAGCTGTTGATCTATATGTGCAAGAGGGTCTGATAAATTTCAAGTGTACGCTGCGAGGGGCCTGACAAATAATGGCAAACAGAATTCTGTCATCTTTACATGTTAACACTGGATCAGGTAACGTGATAAGTTTGATTCTTAGGAAGCTAATAATAGACATGGAAGACAGGACCTTTGGATTCTGTGTAACCCGGACCCTCGTGTTGCAATCATTCAAGTTTTACACCATGACGTTAGAAGACAGACAGTTATTTTGTGCATTGCTCGTGGTACTTTGCTTGTGTAATTTTGAAAATTTGCTGCAAATGCATCCCACATTACTGCAAACAGAGACTAGTTGGCAGTACAGAGCAACGGACCAGAGCAGGACTGTGGGACCTGACCGGCTTTCACTGTGAAACTGCTAGTGCCTGGTGATCCTGACAACAGGATGGCGACTGCAGCAGCAGTCAGCGCTGAATAGGAATTTATGGAGACATATTTTAATATTAGCTTTAATGTATACTCAAGATTATTTAAAAAGTTAAGTTCTGCAGCACATTTTTTTGTATTTAAATCTGACTTACAAAACCTAGCCAGCAAATAGAGATCTATCTCTATTATGGTTTCTGGGATTGTGGAGAAACCTGAAAGTTTGCTGACAAATTTGCACATTTATGGGATCAGTCGGCTGGCACTCAGTAGATTGCGGAGACGTAGTTTTTTTAGTAATTTTATAGTAGCCTCAATTTGTCATTTCAACTTAATGAAAGACAAAAATAAGTCCTGTAACCTGCTGTCCCGTCCACAGTGCACCCTGCCTTGAGCTTCCTTGCACAGCATGAGCTCTTGATGAAATCTGAACAACTGACATATGTTTTGGTGTACCTGACATTTTTGTTGTTAGTTTTGATTTTACTGAACATAAGTGGTGAATAATTTGAACTTTTATTGAGTACGATGTAGTGGCTGGATCTATGAATAAACTGAGCTAGAAATAGAATTCTGACAGCAACTGTATTCTTAAGCTGAGAACCCTGCATATTAATTAAATCTGTGTCATGGAGGAAGTGAACTTCTTTGTAACATTTTCATTGACTCACAAGACATTTTTTTGGCTTCAGAGATGGCTGAGGAAACGAACAGTGACACTCAGAGGGTTTATGCTCTCTAATCCCATCTCTAGTCCCCTCCACCTGGATGGTAGGCCGGCCAGCATCCTTTGCCTCTTTTCCCTTTCCCTCTGTGGTGCTCTTTGCTTGTACCGCTAGGTGGCGGTGGCCATCACAAATTTCAAAGCTCTGATACAGCGTGTCAGTAACAGTAACACCAGGGTAAAAGGCCTGACATTTGCAGCGGGTGAACATGGGGTGGACACACGTTTCAGGTTTGATGACAAATTCAGGAGCCCTTTGGTCAATTTCTGGGACCCTCTTAGTCAACATGTTCTATGCATCTCCCTGCGAGCACATTTACATCTATCTGATACTTTTCTCCAGAACAATTTACATCAAACTACTTAGACCAGTTTCTTTCTTTATAAATCAGGGTATTTTTTACTTTGAGAATTCAAGGTACGCACCTTGATCAGAGGTTTTTACAGCAGGATGATTTAAACCTGTGGTGCTTCTAACTACTATGGCACATGTTGGCCCAACACAAGGAAAAAAGGTACATGAAGCTGGAGCTCAACTGCCTTTGCCTGTAGGTGCCATACAGCACACTCTGCAGTGAATCCAGTAATAACCCAAGCTGCAGTAAAAGTGAACGTGTGGACTGTCAGGTATGTGTTCAAATGCAACTGATGTATACTGTACTGCTGACCTTGCTGCTCTGTGGCTGATGTGATGGAGATACATGGTCAGAGCCACTGGATGTTCACATTCCCATCTTACATGTGTTCCAATGTGGGAGGTGCCTCAATCCCTCCCCATGAAACCACTCCTCATTAGGGTTCCTTCAGCTGGTGGACGGCGGCGACATGGGGGCAGTGCTCCTCCTAGTTGTTGTAGAAGCCGTAGTAGCCGGCGTCACTGCTGCTGTCCTTCTCAGCAGTCTCAGCACCACGGGTGGGTGGGGAGCTCTCTGTACTCGAGGCATACGGCGACACCCTCCTCCGCTTGCTATCGGCACCATCGTAGAGGCCCGAGTCCACCGAGTCCACTGACTTGACAGAGGTGGGTTCGAGCCAAGGGTCCTCTCCTTGCTCCTTTGGCTTGTCTGATAGCAGGGCTGACGGCAGCGGCAGTGGCTCAAGCAGGGCACTGGGATACAGACGGGGATCCGAGGACGCCGAAGAGGAGGAGGGCATGGGGCGGAACCAGCTGAGGCCCGGGCCTGCCTTACTGGGGTGGGAGTGGGCGAGGTACTGGGAGGAAGGGCGGCCTGTGCTCCACGCCCCAGAAGCGGTACAGGAGACACCGCCAGGTGTAAAGGGGTGGTCCGGATAATATCCCAGATGGGGGTGGGCAGAGCCCTGTAAGGGGAAGGGTTTGTAGAAGCTGGTACTGGAGTAGTCCCCCTCGTAGGAATTGAAGTCCAGCCGGTTGGAGGGTGGCCCCTGCTGACCTGGGAGGTACCAGTGGCTGTGGGGGCTGCTGCTTGGCTCTTTGGCCTGTTGGGCCACAGGTGGCCGTTCACGGCTGTAGAAGCGGCTCTGGGAGAGGGGGCCCACGTATGACTCGGTCAGATAGGGCTGGTGGTAGCAACTGCTCGGCAGGAGCTGCTGGTTCTCAGAGGGGGAAGGTGTGAGCCGTTCACCAGCATCAGGGGGTGTGTACAGCCTGCAGGGGGTGTTTGTCCACAGTGAGCCCTAATTGAACCCCCCCCACACACACACACACACACACACACTACTTCTGCATACTCAGAAAAAGTCATCAGTACTCATTTCAGCTCATTTCTACACAGGCAGAAGCCTCTTCTCCTGAATATATAATTACTGCCAAAAGTGACAACGCAAAAAGCAACTCAAACACTCAAATGCTCTCTTTCTCATTATACTACAAGAACTTTAGCTGACCCTGAGTCTTACTAACCCCCCCCCCCCCCTTTTCCCTGCTTACTTACGTGTCATAATTGTCCCGGAAACCTTTGGCGAAAGGGTTGTGGTCTATTTTTAGCTGAGTGATCTGTACAAAAAACAAATGAGGAGAAGGGAAAAGAAAAGTGAAAATTCAGGAGAGCAAAGGATCTTTGTTACCAAATTATTTACAAGCAACCAGAAGGAATTTACTCTGCTTATTAAGGAAATCCCTTACTGTACCTATACAACATTCTACTTCAGTTCATTTAATGGAGTGTGTGGAGTTTCCATGTTCTTCCTGTGCTTGTGTGGGTTTCTCCCAGGGGCTGCAGTTTCATCCCACAGTCCAAGGAGATGAGTTTCAGGTGAACTGGTAGCTAAATCACACAGCTGTGTGTGTGTGTGTGTGTGTTATTATATATAATATTATATTACTCTACTGTATAAATCTGAATGAACCTAAAGGTATTAATGTATTTCATCCAGCAGTGTAAGTCACTTTGGATAAAGGTGTCAGCTAAATACTTATCATATAATTAATATTCATTGTGCATCATTTCAGAAAAAATTAGTTTTTAAAAGAATACACTTTGTACCTTGGTTTATGAACATCTGGGTTATAAATTTCCAACGATATAAACATTTTCCAGTTTATTTCTGATTATATTTTCATCACTCTCCATAGTATGATATTCCTCTTCACCCATGTTTCCATATGGTGCCTTATTTGACAGTATCAACTCAGAGCAGAACCCAGCTCATACCTAAATCGAGGAATGTCTGTATCATTAACCTTTTATGATGCAATGTAGTTGGTGCATATACAAGTTATTCATGCTGCAGTCCTGATCATGTTTGTAAGTTGAGGTCTGTGGATAAATGTAGATGTGAATGGGAAAAGGCACTATAGAACAAGCTGCAGGAATGTGTCTCTGCTATGACTCCTTTGCTGGTGCCACAGGTGCAACCACTCACATCTGCATTCTGGTACGCAGTGACGGCTATGAACTGGGTCTCGGGGAAGACAAAAGTCTGAGTCTTGGAGGTGAGAAACAGGTCCTCTGTACTGTCCTCCTTCACCTCCACAATGTGCAGACGAGGTTGATATTTGTGCAGTGACTGCAGGACTATCATCTGTGGGCAGAAAATGGCAACAAGAATACAAAATAAATGTAATTTTTAACACTACATAGTGTGATGGAGTGCCAATTTCCCATTGTTTTAAAAGGGGGAAAAGAAATAAATGTTTTCCTAGTCAAATGGAAAGGAGCTATACAATGATCAACCCATGACTTCACAGCATGAGAAAGCACTCAAAACACCAGTTATCAAATTAGAAAACACTTCATTTGCATGTTTATAATGTGTGGTGCAATATGTACAGTACAGGACTGTATTGAATATATACACATTTATATACAGTAATGCATATGTATGCATACACACACATATACAGTTGTTCACCTACTTAGGAACTGTCAATGCACACTTTTTTGGGCAAGTATTTCTTCTTTATGTATTTATGTATTTTATATTCTATATATTTTAAAATATAGCTGGCTATACCAGTTTGAATCACGTGCCAAAGTATCACTCATTTAGCGGACAATGGCGATTGTAACTAAAAAGTGCTGCCTTAAGATTTTCCACAAGAGAGGAGAGGGTGGAGAAGAAGCAAAAAGAAACTGAACAAGTTGTACATGATCCTACACTTCCTACATCTACCAGTTCTAAGCCCTTAGAGAAGTGCAACTCTGTCACCTATGTGAGCTGTTGTCTGTGCTTCAAGCTCAGTAACATACAGCACATCCTGCAAATATGCGTTTATTTCTTATTATGGTCGTACTGGGTATTAATGAATTGGGTGTACTCAGAGGTAAAAAAGAAATGATTGTGGTGCTATCAGTGCCATCCTGGCCTTGCTGTGGTAGTAGTTCTTTATTAGGCTTTCAGAATTAATTTTATTAATAGGAAGCCAATGTTGCATATATAAACAAATACATATATACATACAGTGTACACACACATAAAAGGGACACTACATACTTTCTCACATGGAACAGACTTTGGATCTGCTGCATAAAAGACCACGTGTGATTTTTTCATATGCAAGTGTACAGTTTGTGCGTGTGTACCTGGGCCAAGTTGTTGGAACTGCCCTTGTTGTTGGTGAGTTTCAGCTTGCCGAAGGAGATCTCCTGCCTCATCCAGTGAGCCCCCGTGTTGGGCGAGTCGGGATGCATGTACATCCGGTTACCTTGAAAGGGGGTTAGAGCGAGAGGAAGGCTCAGTGTTATCAACAAACACACACCAGGTGTTTATGTTAGCTCACACCTCAGTGTCTGCTGTATTAAAGTGTCTATCACATCGGAGAGCATAAGATTCATATCCTATTTACATTTTTTTCCAATTACCTGACACTTTTCCTTCAAAGCAACTTACGCTGATTTATGTTTGTTACTTATGCTGATTTACCCTTTTATACAGCTACCAGCTCTGAACATTATTCTTTCGTGCTTCATACATTTTACATTTTATTGTCCCCCACACATTTTGCAACTGTTCATTTTGAAATGCATTGAAAAGACAAAAATAAGTAAATGTCTAGGTTAAAAATATCCTTGTAAACTGTAGTGAACGTGTAGTTATCAGGGTAATGCATTTGAAGCATAACGTAGAAAAATGTGCTGACATAAAGATTTTAAAATGAAAATGCAGCGGTTGCAATTAGTGATGATGTCACGTGGTTTGTTTATTATGATGGTGGTCGCTGCATTACATTGAATTTCATAAGATCTGTCCATTTTCATTAACAGCTTGTAGGTAGTGCCATGATGGTCCGAAGCCTAAATTTGATTTCATTTTATCCTAATTTATTGCCCACCTGTCTAGGATGGATGTTAATGTTGAACGTCAGTTTAGGGGAGGGGTATCTTGCTGAAAGGTGCTGTATCCATCAAGTGGCAACCAGCAGCTCTAACCACTATAACACCCACTCTGTCTGAGATTCATAAACATTCATTGAGATGTACTTTCTGGTTTTGAACGGTGCAAAAACCTGTTTTGCTCCATGGTTTGTCTCAAAGGTCACGCTGGATTGACTGATTATGCACTTCCATATGCTGCTCATCCTGTAATCTTTGAAACACATCAATAGGCGTTTTTCTGCATGTTTTGTGTCTCTGCATCTTTATCTCTAACTGGCCTATGTGTAGAAACCTGCCGCTTGCTCAGGAAGTCGACGTCCGCTTTGCTGGCTCACACCCTCTACAGCGCCGCTCTGTTTTCGCGCCTCAAATCACTGGTCGCTTTGCACAAGGCTGAGCACAGATTGTAGTGCCATGTAGTGCGATACATCCTCCTCTTGGAGACTCCAGGTCATAAAAACTCATTTACAGATGCCTTCCTCTAGAGTAAAATATCTTATTAGCTTGTTTTTCTGACACTTTTAACCACGGCAAATTCCGCTATTAATTAATCTACACTAAACTCCCTCGAGTCATTCACACCTTTGGACAGAGTACTGTAACACATAAACACTTTCCAGTCAACTTGCAATCACCATTTTACCTGAAACATATCTTTGGACTGCAGAAGGAAACCCAGGCAAACAGAGGGAGAACAAAAATACCACACAGACTGAGTGTGTATCAAACCTACCCCCTTTACACTTTCCAGCTGCTATAAGCCGCCACTGTTAGAGATGTAAAGAAACAGTGAACATACCTGGCATGTTACCTTCTGCCTTGCCACACTGGACCCACTTTCCACCCTGGTACCTCCAGTGGTGCTGATCAGCCAAAACCACATCCACAAACACGTTGTAGTGAGCAGTGGGGTCCAGCGTGCTGATGTTGAAGCTTAGAAAAGGGAACATCCTCCTGTGATGAGGAAAACAAAAAATATATATACATATATATATATAGAATGGCAGGTAGGGTTGTGGTTAGAGCTGTTGCTTTGCACTTGAGGAATCCAGATTTGAATCTTTCCTCCTGCTGTAGTATCTTTGATCAGGGGACTTTGGAGATTTTACCCTCAATTGATGCAGAAAAAATTACCCAGCTGCATAGTTGGATAAATGTAACATTGTAAGGTTGCTTTTGCAGATGGGATGCATTTGTTTTTAATATTTGCTTTTTGAGGTGGATTAAATGTAAGAATTGTCAATTCTATAAACCAGGAGACAGTTATGTTTCTAAATGAGACTAATGGATCATGTTGTGAGTTTTCTGGGTATTGCTCTTATTGTTCTTATTGTTTCATTGTGGTGTTTTTAATTATTGTTTTGGCTTAAAAAAGGGTTTATTCTGTTAAACTGAAGAAAACACTGTCACTTTGGAGAAAAAGGTCAGAAAAATGAATACACTGAGATAAGGGCAGTCCAACAGTAGAAATAAGGACACAGCTGTCTCTTTGTTGACTTCGTGACAGCACCAAGGCTTACTAGGAAACATGTAGAACTGCTGGATGAATGGAATCCGAGGTTAAGACTGCATCACTGAACCTCACTGGACTGAAATAGGAGAGAACCTGCCCTGAGGTTTAGGATAGGTGTGCCAGGGCGTTAGGGATGAGTGTATGAGAGGAGGGGTTAACAGGCTGGGGAACGGCATTGCGACAGAGGTGGAGGGCCAGGGGCACTTGTGAATCTTTCATGGAACTCCTTAATAAAAGATGTGAGCAGAAACGGCGGCTGATCGCTGCAGCTTTATTCACTGAACTGATTCTGATTGCAATGTTGGTCACCGAGAGGAGGTAACGGGAAGGTCAGCAGCTCCCCAGGCAATACCAAGAGAGCGCTCGGGAAAAATTGGCAAAACACACCAAAAAACTTCTAAACACAACTTGCGTCGGGGGAATGTGGGTAGATGTTGACAAAAACGAAGACCCCCCGACTGACAGATATTGCTCCACCAGTTGACCTCTTCATAATTTGTGCTTATAAAAACATATGTACACGTACATATCAAGAAAATAAAGAAATGGAGAATGGACCCAGGTCAAAATCCACTGTTAGTATATAGAGGTTATATTTATCATTGAAACACACTGTATGTACTGTTCTTACTTCACACTTGCATTTGTTAAATATCATATTATTGTTCACAGCAGGTACACCAAGTGGGGACACAGGGACAGCAGGTGGCATAGTGGTTAGAGCTTCAACTTGAAGGACCCTGGTTTGAATCCCACCTCCTGCTGTAGTACCCTTGATCAAGGTACTTACGATGAACTGGTACAGTCAATATGGGTGAATCAGTGTAAGCAGCTGAACACTAAGTTTTTCTGGAGAAATACATCAGATAAATGAATTCTTTTTCATATAATTATATCAGAAGCCGTCTAAGCACTTAGTTCAACACTAAAATTGCGATCCATTTATTTGAAACTTTTGCTTACAGGTTAGGCACTTTGCACTGGCCGATACTTCACGTTTTAAAAACTTTTTCAGTGAAACACTAGGGGCAGCACAGTGATGCAGCAAGGAGCACTACTACCTCAGAGTGGCTGGGCTGTGGGTTCAAATCCAGCTCAGTATGTGTGGAGTTTGCATGGTCTCATTGTGTCTGTGTGAGTTTCTTCACAGTCCTGCCGTTTCCTGTCACTGTCCAAAGACATGTTTCTGATTAATTGGTCACTCTACTTTGAGCATATTGTGGGTACATGTGAGAGTGTAGCCACCCTGCAATAGACTGATGTCCCATCCTGGGTGTAGTTACATAGCTTAACACCCAGTGATTCTGGGGTAACATCCAGAACAAGATCCCGACTGAGACAAGAGGTTAAGGATAGTCAATGATCAATGGATTTAAGCACTAAATTCAGTGAAAAAAGAAAGAGTTAATAAGAATTAATAGAATAATAAGAGTTAATAGAATTATAGAATTCATCAAACCTGTTTGCCTAGGGTCTGCCACCTTAAATTGACTTAGTTTGTACTTGGGGTCAAAGACAGACAAAAATGACACACTGGGAAACAGTACTCCATGACTAAAAAGTACAGTGATATGTCTCAGTTTACACTGAGTTCAGTGAAAGATGTCTTGAGTCATTAATTTCAATTTATGTAGGGATTTATTTTATATGTTTTATATATTCAAATATACAGCTCAACAACATGTTTCTACATCATAAAGTTTTTTTTTTTTTTAAAGTAATGTAGGCAAAAGGAAGTCCACCCACAAGAAGGTCCAAATTTGAAAGCCAGTAGGTTTTCAGTTTTGCCACTGATAGTAAGATGAACTACCACTGTCCTTCAGAGCTGTTGAATTCTCCCAGCTTGCAAGAAGGATCTTGAAAGTCATCTTTCAGACACATTTCTCACCTGATCTCCTAACTGTTCTATAAATCTGCATAACACTATCTAACACAATCACTTTGTATTTTTGATCAATTCTATGTCATTTCTGGTTTGACCTGCACTGGCAAAACTCACTGTGCTTCAAAAATTTCCTGTCTGCTTCTACAAGTCTTCATCTGTTGTTGAAGCAGTTTTGTTTCCTGAGTTCTACATCACTAACTATATTGGTTAATTTCATTTTATTTTACTTTAATTAACAAGTGGATGCACTTTGCAAAGCTTGAAAGCTCAACAACTTTGTCCTGCAGGCAGTGCACCTTATACATGGGAGTCCTGTGGTTGGGGAAATTTACTAACGCCATTCCTGTTCCAGCTGCATCCTGTGAGATGGAAGCCTAGTAAAAAAAACACCAACAGGCCGCCCACTGTCCTATGAGCTCGAGGGTCTGATGTCATGACTGGCAATCCTCAGAGAAAGAGGAGCCACCTTCTGCAACTCTTAAAAGTGTGCACCTTTGGAACTTAACTAGCACAGTCCAAGTTCATGGCCACAGCTCACTCTACCTCACAGCTGAATACAAGACTCAGCAGACTTAGAGAGAGGTTTCTAGTATTACTGTACATTCAGAGTATTAGATGTATGAAACCTGCTGTATGTTTCTGGTTACGGTGCTTTCAAAAACTTGCACAAAGCAGCACCTTTAAAATGCTTAGAGACAGAGAAATGGCTGTTTGATGAGCTTGAATAAAAAGGGGTATTTTGATGGCTTATGTATAAGTACACTTCAGGGTATGAAGACAGCAAAATCATCAGAAATTTCCACCACTCCTACTCTCCAGATGTAACTACAGTGGTCAGTTTTAACAAATAAATAAATTTAGTAAGTGTTCTGTACTTCAAGTTTGAATGCATTTAGCTTTTCCCCTTAAGAAGCTTTGACATTTTCCTTAAGTGTAAGATTAGTGATGTATGTCAGCAGAGGCCCCTCAGTGGAGTGTCACTTCTCCCACTCAAGTCCTCTGGGTGCCAAGTGTGGGTTTGGGGACAGAGCCATTAGGGAGCCTCCATCGGTGCTGTTCACACGCACGTCACACGTTTCACGGATGCCAACCTGCTCCTGCGTTTGCTCACAGTTCTGCAAATGCAATTTGCCACGAGGAAACAAAGAACAAAACATCAGCCTCACAGCTGGTACACAACTGGACTGAAGGTATTAAAGTATTTCATAACTGAAATTAGGGTTAACGGCATTCACACTGTCCGTTTTCCCAAGACAAGTTAATGTTAATGTTCTAGACGGGTGTCTGGAAACACGGTTTGTGTGATGAAAGCATCTCTTCAAGTGAGAAAATGCTATTTTGCTAAACTCACAGGAACAAAGTACCAGACAGTAAAAAAAAAGTAAAAATTACCAAGCTATATGAAGAGGGAAATGAATTAATGTAAATGGAAGCCTTACAGTGTACTTCTGGACAAGACTGCAGTCACCAGAGTGGCACTGCAGAGCTCCTGGGTCTGGCCTGATGGAGGGGAAGCCCAGTTGCGCCTGAGCTCTATGACACTCACGCCTCTCACTTCCTCTTTTTGCACCATGCCCATACTGACAGCTGTCTGTCTTCTGTCTTTACGGCAAACTGAGGGTAAATTAATAGAGCATTTCTTTCTGCAAAACAAAATAGCAGAAGTATCATTCATGCTGATAAGACCTATAAGAGGCATGTCCTGATGGTTGCCAATATAACTGAAAAAAGAAACCAGGAGGAAACCTGCTCTTTGTGTAAATTGTGCTGTGTCCCACCTACATGTTTGAAGAAAGAATGATTAAAAGAGAATACCTAAAAAAACTTGTCATTTTCCTCATTTGAGTGAGCCCTGATATTTCAGTTATTAAAAGAGAGCTCTTTTATCGGAAATTAGAACCAGCCAGAGAAACCAAAGAAGGTATCACAAGGGAGGCAAATTTGCATGAAGGGGAATCTTCAGGGTTTCATTGAAAGCACATGGTTCTGCAAACCTTCATATTTGCAGAAGAAATTGTTACAGTGCCTTAAACCAGCTGGCTGTTCTGGTTCACCTGTGGGGAGACCACCTGAGGTACAGGAAGCTGCACTGCAGGGGTCTTCAGGGACTAGTGTTAACACTGCTCGGCATGGCTCATGCACCTACAATATGACCTCCAGCACTGTACAGGAGCTCATTCAACAGTTCCTGAAAGGACTAGTGGTGCACACTGGTGAACATTTCTATCACTGAATATGTCAGCTGCTGACTAAGACTTATACGCCAAGAAGTGAAACAAGACCCACACTGAGACAGTGGAAAATGCATGAATTTTCTATTACACCATATGTTACTTTAGAAACCAACGCTGAGAGTCAAACCAATTCAATTCGGTTTGCTTCCATTTATTTTTATAGAACGCTTCTTCTCATGCAGTGACTCAGAGCGCTGAACAGCAGATTAAGATAGCAGAACAAAACAGGTTTAGAGTGAGGCTATAGATAGAGGTTACGCCTTTAATAAGAGCTACTATACAGAGTATAAGCGCAATACAGTAAACCTTCCAGCAACTGGGGGGAGGAAAACAAGAACTCACAACCAGGAGGAAAGGAAGAAAAATAAACCTCTGGGGGTCCAAGGGCCAGCGGCTGCCCGCTCCTCTTGGGCATAGAAAAATAGTGCCAGTAGTAGCAGCGAAGACAGGTTACACTACCAAGAACAGCATTGTGTAGGACTGTAAAAGCTGAAAACAGTGATACCGAGGTGCAGGTGTGCTGCTCACATCA
This sequence comes from Arapaima gigas, assembly GCA_900497675.1. Classification (NCBI taxonomy): domain Eukaryota; kingdom Metazoa; phylum Chordata; class Actinopteri; order Osteoglossiformes; family Osteoglossidae; genus Arapaima; species Arapaima gigas. Next base: position 1,334,972 of record UFQX01000035.1, read on the forward strand.
TCATGGTATGGGTTCCTCCGCTCCCAGCAACATGGAGTGCTGGTCTCATCACTGGTTGCAATAATGTTGAATAAATAGGACTTCAACTTGGGGCACCAAAATGTTAATAAATTGTGCCAAAAATGCAAAGTATTGTGTTGCCAATATCATTGTCATCAGTGGGTTCCACAATTAAAACCTTTTTACTACTGTATTGTATTGTATTTGTTACATGAAAGGATTGTATCTACCCACAGATGGTGTGCAGGTTTAACATTAGTAGCCCAAGAATTTTTTGTGTTAGACGCTGAATACCTGTGACAGACCACATTGTTACCACTCTGCTTATGGAGGTTTCTCAACTGAAATGTATTAGAGCCTATGACTTTACCATGTCAGTAGAAAAAAAAAGAGCTGTAAAATTTGTTTGACCCCGCAAACATATTCCAAGTTATTATATTAATACATGAATGCATATAAATGAATCTTCAATACAGATTTACAGTTCTTTGTTATAACTTCCTCAAATGTTACTGTGGAGTTCAATATCCTAACCAGATAACCAAACCAACGGCTGCTCAATGTCTTAATTCGTTCAACTGACTGCATTATTTGCAACTTTTGAATTATTTCTAATCTTTTGATGTTTGAGTAATATTTCCAGTTGATTAACTTTTAAAAAACTTCTCAAGTTTCTCTTGTACTTACCAGTGTCAAACTATCGTGTTAATAGCCAAACTATCTGAAACAATCACTAACCTGCTACGTAACCACCATGCAGAATCATTCGTTCATTCTTCCTGTAGTGTTATTTTTGCATTTTAAGCTTCTTCCCTTTATTCATTATTAACATTAAAAATTTCCAGTGACTCACTCAGCGTTCCCTTTTGTGACGTCACTCAGAAAATTATACTGTCCTGTAAATAAGGTGCTTTTCTGTACTGTTGCACACAGCAATTTTGCATGGTTGTCTTATTTGTAAAGCACAGAACTGGAGAGACTGTTATTAGTAATTTCTACAGCATTAATTTCAGAATAATATTGCTATCTCAGTTCATTATTTCAGCAAAGCTGTGGAAGATTAATTCCAATAACCAGTGCTGACAACTGGTCTCGATAATCTGTAGCAGAAGGAATTAGCTAACTTTGGAGGTATTTGCATCAGCCGACTATGTACAAATGAAACAACGGCTGTAGAGACCAAACTGCCGCACAGTGACACTGATATTGAAATGGATGAATGAGTAAAATTAATTCATGCTGTCACTTTAAGGGAAGTTCCAGGACGGTTCTAGGAAGGTGACAAAGACAGAGCATCAGAATACTAGCAGAACAAGAGAGGGAACCCCCTGGCAGAATAACACTGACACTAAGATGGGCAAAAACTCCATGGATCCTTCATTCTTCTTTCTGCATTGAAAACAGAGGGCCAGCAGGTGGCACAGTGGTTAAAGCTGTCACCAGTGAATTTCAAAGGCTCGGACCTGCCTCCTACTGTACTGGCCTCGATTGAGGCAAGCACCCTAGACTGCCACAATACTCAGCTTTATAAATTTATAACTGACTAACTAGTGTACTCTTATAAGTTGCTTTGGAGAACAGTGGCAGAAAAATAAATCTAAATTGTACACAAAGTTTCGTATTTCCTAGAAATCTTGTCTCTGGATATTCATTCGTGGGTAAATGCTTCCATATAGACCTAGGCTACTAATAATAAAAATAAAATGTTGGGCAGAGCACACTGGCTGCTGTCTTTGTGAAGAGCTGTGAATGAGAGTGGCTGTGAAACCATATGTGAAGCTCCACAAGCTGCTGCTAACACATCAGGGAGAGCGGCCTGTTCCACACGAGTGACTCGCTGATTCACGGGGACAGGGGTTCAGGTCCGCTTTGTGTCACTGATGCACACACAGCTGTCCACAGTAAAAGCGCGCCAGCGTGGAGCGGCTGGTGACCCTAAGCACGTCTCGCAGCAGGCTGTTCTGCCTCTGTTGGAGACGTCTTCTCAGATGACGCTGCACGGAAACTTAAGTCATAATACAACAACCATATATGCATCAATATTTACATTTATTCATATAGCTGACACTTCTCCCCAGATTAACTTAACTGCAGAGTGGGGGCCTAAAGAGTACGCCATGTGCCAAATATTTAAGTGTCTCATGGACTTAAACATACTATCAGCAAACATTATTTCTTTCTCAACTGAAATACTGCCGGTTTTAATCCATTGCTCAGCATATTTGATAAAATGTTGCTGTCATTAAAATAAGGTTTAAATATGAACAGCTCAGACTGAGAAGAATCTCCTAGTGTCTGGAATAGGCTTGAGAACTTGAGTCTGTCACATTCCCCCGAGTGTTTAGCAGCACCACGAGGGTCTCTGGTCTTTTAAAATCGTCCACAGGACCATGCATACCCAGCACAAACATGATCTGTTTAACAGGAAGTGTTTTGATAAGTAAAATGACAAAGAGCAAAATGCACAGCATGGTCTTGAAATAGATTTGTGCTTCCTCTGCCTTCGCAGCAAGAGAGGAGGCGGTGAGAGCAGTGTTACCACTTCAGCAGCTTTCCTCAAAGTGCTTCCATTAGCCTAAACGCTTCATTGAAGTTGTAATGGAAAAGAGATTTTTTACTGTACTGTATTCTAGTACGCTGGTTGTAAAATGTGATAAGTTTTGATTCCTGAGCAGTGCCGTGTGATTTTCTACTAAACATTATCGCAAGAAAATGAAACATGACAGACGCAATAAATAAATAAAGCATTTGGCAGGTCCATTCTTGCAGGAACATCACAGCAGTTTCAGGTCTTTCACGTGAGCTGTGTCATTGAACATTCTTATTCCTTGTATTCCAGCTCACGCAGCTTGTATAACTACATATTTGGATTTACTGAACCAGACATCACACATTTCTTTTTTGTTTTTTTTAAATATCTGAAACAGTAGGCCAAGTTTCCTTTTGATTCTTGCTCATTAGTGTTCTGTTCTTCCTGTGGTTTTTTTTTTTTTTTGTTAAATGGCTCATTCTTTTATCAGGTAATTAACTTAAAATCAGAGCTCAGTATTTTCAAACTATAAAAAAAAGGCTGATCTAACTGCCAAACATGGGGCAAATCCAACAGAAAACCTATGAACATCTTCGCTAGGAAACATTACAGGTTACATTACAGCACCACTCAGAGTTCCTGTCACTTTTTAATACAGGACGAATACGAAAAATGTTAATTATATATGACATTACGTATTAATCCACTTGTTAAAAGCATTTTAAAATTAATTTAAAATAAAATTAACTTGAATTATTAGTAGTTATGATGCTACGATGTTGCATTTCATCACAATTATATTTATAGTAATGCACTGAAGATGTAAAATTCCTTGAAACGTTAAAATATCCAATTTTCAATCCAGTCAAAAATAGGCAAGAATTCAGTGTATTTAGCTAAAAGATTTTTTAACACCAATAAACAGCAGCAAAAACAACAGCAATAATAAACAATGTATTAAAGTAATCGATAATTTTATTTTAAATTTGTTTAAAATTTTATTTATAATTTTGTTTAAATAATATACACATAAATATTTATTTTAAATATCCTAATAATTCACTTAAAGACTAGTCTTTTTACTTTGAACTTTCAAACAAATATTTTGTAAAACATAAAAAATGTTTTCTGTTTTCTCAGGGAGAACAGATAACGTACACTTGTTTTGGTGTAATTTATGGTTTGAGTTTTTCAATAGATCACTGCAAACGTTTGTCAGGTACCATACACTGTTTCTTTTGAATAATAATTCAAGCCAATTGTTTTCAGAATTATACATCAAAAGCATGAAAACAAGGTATGTGATGATGAAAAAAAAAAGCAAGCAGCCACTTAACTTTCATGTTTTGCTCTAGTAGGCGTGCAGATGGAAATACAGCACAAATGTTTGGTTTCGGTCAAAGTAATGGAATCTGTTTCAGGGGCGTGGTTTAGTAGGAAACAAGATAGTGGTCAAATATTTATGGTAAATGTACACTTCACAAATTCTGGCCCAGGTTAAAGGACACATTCTACATGAGGTGATCGAGATGCTGACAGGTAAAGCTGAGCAGTAGATGGAGAAGGTGGTGTTGTGGTGCAGAGCAGCGCTGTAGAGCGAAGCCGGTTTGTTTTAGAGGACAACTTGAAACAGCGAGTTTGGGGCTGCCTTGTGTGGTTAGTGCACATTTCAAAGCGAAGCTTCAGAGCCAGTCTCGGCTTCTGAAGGATCCATACTTGTTATGCTCTAAATATACCCGTGAAGAAGTGAGGCTCAAGGAAGCAAGTGAAGAAAAGAAAGAAAGAAAAAAAAATACCAACTTCCCCTGCTTCATGCACTTCAAAAGCACCTCCAGCACTCTCTGTTGCCATCAGAGCAGCGGCGGTGCTCAGTCTTCCCTTTGCCCCGCCCCTCTTCCTCTTCCCCCTCGCTCGACCTGGCCTCTCCACTATTCACTCATGTGCACTTGCTGCAGAACCCCAAGAGGATCCCATCTTGAGCTGCTTTACAATTCAATCGCCCTGATCAGAAGCCACCTGCTCAAAACGCATAGCGGAGACGCTCTTCTACGTGGTGTTGTGTGACTAGTGCAAGGATGCTGCAAGGGTTGCAGCTCTTGGGTGCTGCTTAAATCAGACTTGGGGGTTTTTCTCCCCTCATGAGGTGGGAAGATGACCACAAATCTTGCGTGGCCACCCTTATCATCAGCACACACCAGGGCTTGGCTTCCGCTTGCTGCTGCGTGGCTTGGAAAATGCTGCTGTGCTCAAACAGAGCTCAGACCTCCTCTATGCACACAGAGAAATACAAGGAGGAAGAGCTGTAGCGCTCTTGTAGCACAGGCCCTATCAGAGATATCACACCAAAAAAAGCAAAAATATTTTAGTAGTTAGTTGGATAGTTTTTACTAAAAAATCACTGGGTTTCCCCTCAAGGTTTTGGCTTCTGGTTGGTCATTTCAGCTGGACTACTGAAGTCTTTACTTGGTTCCCATTATCTACCACAATCCTGGTCCCTCGCAGGTCTTCAGATTTCCCACAGAAACTCCCTCAGTCCTACCCTGGAAACAGGGTGATGCCAGTATAGAGTCCATTCGTGTCCTTGTCTTCTCCGAAGACTCACAGTCAGAGACACATGGGGATGATCCCTAAATGTGTATTTAAACCTTCGCCCATCCACCTTAGAAACATCAGCATCACAGTTATAGAGTTATTAATGACATTAAGAAAAAATGCTCCTTCAGAAGAACTCTCACATAGTTATAATAAGTCAAATTATTTTAAATAAAATCATACCATTATCATCATGCTATTGTAAATGTTAATGCTATTCAGTGCAAGTTATTCCAGTACCTTTACATCAAAAAGTTTGTATATGAATATATATATATATATATATAGCTACCTAACATTTGAATAAATCTATAATAATAGATTTATTATTATTATTTATAATATACAAGTTATAATTCTACTCTTAATTTATGTGAAAATTGCTTTTTAGTGTTCTATGTCACTCAAAGCTAATTCATAAAAATTATAACATACACTTCACTCGTGACCTTGAGACCTTGTTTCTGAAAGGGGACAGGTATGGTTTTTTTTTACATGTTTTTCTATATCTTATCAACAAAAGTGCAAAGAGATGTGAGAATGCCAATGCTACACAAACAGCTTGAAATAAGACAACAACTCAATAGCTACTGGTGGTTTAGATGGTACTGATATACTGACTGACATCATTATGAAGCTCAGTTAAGAAAGGTTTGTGTTACTAAATTTACTCTTATGAATGTCAACAAAAATGCTTTAGTCACTAACTGTTCAAATCGGTTAAACTTAGACGTTAAGTCTTACATACAACTTTGTTCATGATTATAACTAGTGCATTTTCGTGGGTTTTATTCAGAAGCAAACAATATGTCCAGTGTTTATATAATGCAAGTTATGTAGTCTAATAAACGTTCTCCAGCACTTAATATGCAAAACTTAATTTTGCTAATATACTGTATTATACTTTGTCATTACCTGCACACTATGGATTCAGACTCTAGTTTAAAACATAACAATGCCAACTAAGAGAGACAGCTCTGCTCTGAAATGGTCCTTTTGATACACGTTTAGTGTCAGAAAGACAGAAATGTGTCATTTAACCCATACAGTCTGCAATAATGTCTTGGGCACCAAGTCACTGGTGCTTTCAGGACTAGATCTCACATTCAGCGAGTCAGGCTGCTATTCATCATGCTGTGTATGTTGGTTGCTGGAAGTGACTTTGGTGCACGTACACTGACACTCACACACACACTGGTCAGTTAGAAGAATGGTCAAGGCCCCCATGGCAGCTTCCAGCAGAATGTGACAACAAGAGTGCCACCTACAGTTTGTTCCCTGGGCTCACCTTGCTGCACCACCTGAGGTTTGCTTTGCAGTGAAATATCTCACCTACAGCCACAGGGCAGGAAGACCAGCAGTGTCTCCCTCGCTCTCTCACTCGTTCTTTTGCTCACACCCCAAACTGGCAGGCAAATACACGCAAGATTTTACTAGAAAAATAAGCACGTGAGGAGTCTTACTTTAATGGAATGCAAAACAACTATTTTTAAACAAACCAAGGGTCAATATTTTTAGCTAAAAACCACATTTTAAATGTGTCCCCACAACTGCACAAAGGACAATGAGTCTGCGGTCATGTCCATGAAACACATGCATTGATGTTCCAATTTTGACATGACCAACTCTGCAAGATTCCTTGGAACCGTACGGAAAATGACATTCTGGCTCTGATCAACACAGCCTGTTCAATTAAGGTATTTAACATACAAACATATGTAGACGCAAAGCAAACGCAAACAGATTCTTGTGTCCGGGCTTTAAATAGACTTGTGGGCACAGAGGACATGAGCGTAGCAGTGCGAGACCATGGCTCTGGTACTCAAACTGCGTTACAAGTGAGGCCTCAAGAAAAACCATGTCTTATTTCAAAATAAATGATGGCTTTTTAATAGCTCGTTGACAGCAATTTGCAATTTTCTTCACTTTAACAAAAAAATAAATAATTTTTGTGAGAACTACCAAGTCAAGCACTTGTATTTAATATAAAAACAACACTAGAAATTTAAGATGAGGGAGGTAGACTTGACAATGCCGTAAATCTTGTATCTGTGCAACTACAATTTTTGTTCTTTGTTCTTCTGACCTGTTCATTGTCTGGGCACAATGCCACGTCAACCAGCCTGGCTGCACGGGCAGCATACAGCCGTGGAAAAAAGTGTGTGCATTACACACTTACAGGAGTCCATGCACACAGGGACATGTTCTTCACATGTTCTTATGGTCTTAGTTATTGCTCACAACCAGTGGAAAAAAAGAGGAAAACTGTGAAAAGTGATAATTGCTTAAGCAACGAAACAGTGTGAGCCCTAAAGTGGAAATTAAAAACTAGAAAGAGGAATTACGGAAAGCTGGGCTTCAACTTCGTTCAGTAATATAAAAGAAAACAAGATAATATTTGGTATATATCGCTATGTGTGTGTATTTTACATATAAAGGCTTCCTTTACGCATTTCTACTTTAAGATTCTTTTATTACTCTCACTTCTGCATTACCAGTATTAGTTTTATTAATTTGTATTGTTGAAACTGGTACCTTCATAATATGGTATTTGCTTTGTCTTCTATATAGCCTTACTGATGAGCACGAAGTATCTAGAATATTTAACTCCAAATTTCAGTTGACATTAGCGGGACAGGGACGACTACGGACTCAAGATCAGTTACTTCACACATGCTCTGGACATGCTGGATATATGCGAATGAGATCCACACAAACAGTCCACTTCTTTCCGTATTTGTGGTTTGGGGAAAAGAGAGCAAGCAGCACATGAAGGAAATAAAAAGTTTGCTACTACTAACACCTGATGCACCACAGTGGGATTTTTTCGGAGCAGTACAGAGAAAGAAGTGTCGCTGTTATTTGTGAGGTAACACATTTCCACATGTCCTTCTTTGAAGAAGCATCTCTTCCCGTACCACAGGTGAGAAGCTTTTGAACTGCTAACTGCAGCTGAAGCGCCCCATCGACACCTCCGCTGAGCAGCTTAACCCAACTGCTGCCCCCTTCTTTTTTGTCTCGATTTTCACAAGTGGTCCCACACAAAGAGCTCATCTCAAGCAACTGTTGTATCCTATTATTTTTTGCCATCGCTTGTTCAGAGATCACGGATATTCACTAAACTGTATTGTTAGAAGGCAGGCATTGACCTTAAACTGCCTGCATCAGTCACCGTTTACCCAAATTCTCTAAACAAAACTACTTAATCTCTAAATAAACACAAAGATGTGGCTGTAATTAACCCCTGGTGGGTAATGTTAATGAACCCAGATATTTGAGGTATTTGGTGGTAAAACCCATTAAGTTAACTGAAATGGGTACTGAGTCGTATCTAATTCTTAACAATTAAAAGCATTCATGGTATCTAGGTAAGTTCATTTGGAAGAGGTTTAAAGACAACTTTCACATTACAGAAAAATGTTATTGTAAAGAAAAAAAATTAAAAGCTTGGGTCCTTCACAATATTGGGGGAAATAAAAAAATTTTTGGAAAATTGGCCTCCTTGTCTATGCAGGTTATATTCAAAACTATAGTAATATCAGCTAGATTCAACACTGTATTTCTGCAGCGTAATCTGACTAACTGACCCAAAATATGTACATATTTTGGTTTTTGGCATATCTGATTTCATAAACTTCATGCCAAAAAACTTGATATTGAGCGAAGTTTTAATGTTCTCTTGCATTTACGATCTTTTCAAAAAAGAGCGATGTGGATTATAGAAGATTTTGTTTTAAAACAAATAAAACAAATGTGTTTCTTAAAATGCACTACAAGATACATTCCACTATATTTCACTTTATTTCGTGGTATTCAAAAATCCTGGTAAACAATCTAAGATTGCTAGATTACTTCTACAGCACATTCAAAACCTTTTCAAATTACTGAAGTATGTACAGTCAGAGTAACACATATTAAAATGTGTACTTTAAAATGAATGAAATGTTCTGCATCTCTATTTGTCCACAATGGATTGATAATGATAATCACGTGGGACCCAGAAAAGGCTCAGATGGAGGTCTCGGACGTAAGTGAATTAATCATGTTGGACATGTTGCATGTTGGATAATGATGAGCCTTAGGAGTCTTAGTGCTTCTTGACCTGTCAGACACCCCCTGCAGAGATTCCCCCTCCTTGTATATTCGAGTTTGTTGGAGGCGGTAAAAATCCCATTAGTGAGATATCACCCCCAGGACCCCTGGAGGGGTGGGGACACTTAAAGTGTCAGGATATTTTTAATAATTAGTATTAACTTTTATTCACCTGACACATCTGTCTATACATTGTTAGATAATCAACTTCAGTGTTTATACAGCTGGGTTATTTTTACTGTATAAGTTCAGGGTAAATATCTTGCTCAAGTGTACAACAGTTGTATACGCTACAGTACCTGCTGACCCAACGTGTATATTTTATATATAACAATGAGAAGAGTGCGGTACAGTGAAATAAACTCCGAACATCACAATTTTTTCATGATGACAGGTCCCTTTATAGACAAGTGTTTTCGAAGACAAACACACCAACGGCACGACCACATGAACCCTACTATTCACCTTATTCACTGTATTGACAAAGACTGTGTGCTTTGTCTGAACTTTGCTATAATAAACATCCACGACGATTATGCTCCATATTTCCTTAGGCAGCAACTTACAAACACGCCTTTTTAAACATATATAACTTAATTTCTTGGCATATCATATTTTTATTACCACTACACACAGTGTAGAAAAGGTCAATGTATGTGCATTTTATAAAACTAATTATATCTACAGTGGTGAATTAAAAAAATGAAGAATGGACTTCAGAATTGACTGCAACTTATATAAACATCAACAATTGTTCATTTCCAAATTTTGAGGTCTTTTTTATGTGAATATTAACTTGTGACTTTTTTGGAAGCAAGGCACATTTTCATACAGCATCAACATGTTAAATGCACGAGCAATATAAAATTATTAGTTATTATAATACTTTTAAAATCACAGCTATAAAAAAAGTTTAACTTTTTTAACTTAAAGTTTACAGAAACTTTACTGATCCCAGAGTGAAACTGCGCGATATAAGAGCGCGCGCGCGTGCGCGCGCACACACACACACACACACATACACGCGTGCGCACACAGCAGTCATCGACCAAACACACATGCGGTGGCAGAACACAGAGGCTGTAGTGACAGGGGGGGCACAGAAAAACTGGAGTAAATAACGCAGAGACAGTGAACGAGACTGAGCAGTTTCCCCCCTGGGATCAGTAACCCCGCAGATTATGAGCTCTGAATGAACACCGCTGCTGAGCAAAAGACATGACGGTCACGGCGTCAACGCGTGGGGCACCGAAGTCACTCACCGGCCCTGCTTGGTGATGATCATCTCCGTCTGGTACTTGTGGAACTTGGCCCAAAGCGGGTAGTTGTTGAGTAGCGCCTGCGTCTTGCCGCACACCTGGAGCCCAGGTAGCGGGTACAGGGGCGTGCGTGGGTACGCGTGCTGGAGGGACCCCGGGTAGCTGTCCCCCCCGCCCTGGTACGCCTCTTTGGCCGCCGTGCTGAAGGGCTCCGCCGCCGCTGCCGTGTACGAGTGTCCCGGGGCGCCCCGACTCTGCGAGCGGACCCCTCCAAAGGGGCAGCTACCCATTGGGGTGTGGGAATAGAACCTGCCCCCCTGCGGCCCCAGCGCGCTCACGGCCTGTCCCGAATGGTAAGGCACGGACACGCCTTCCTGGCCCCCGCCGATCGGGTCCTGGTAGAAGATGCGCCCGTCCTGGATGCCCACCTTGAAGTCGCCCAGCTCCTTGGCGCGGTGCAGGTGATGCTCGACGTCCGCGAGCTTGTCGCAGCCCTGCGGCTCGGTGCCATTCAACATGCTGAGATGCAGGGAGCCCCCTATACCGCCCATGAGCAGCCCGGGTCCGAGCCTCTTTGCACACACATAGGGTCCCTCCCGGTGTGAGGAGGACGAGGAGGAGGAGGAGTTGGAGAAACAGCGTCCGCGCGGCCAGGTGCAGCAGTGTTGGGAACTCAGAAGGCGGCGGAGCGGCGCTCGCCGCGGGGCAACTTCCACATTCTTCTTGTCCGTGCGGTCTGTTTCTGAAACTTGCTACGCTTTAAACCGTAGCTTAAATTTATCGTTTAGCATATTATACGCTCTTCTTTAAGGACTGTTCTTTTAGCTTTTTGCGTTATGTTTATTTTTATTGTTATTCTAGCTTTCAGGCCGTGCCCTCCGCTCTTTTGCTCTCAGCGCTTCAAACACACGCTGCCTTTTCACTCGAATAATATATACATTTCGCGCCAGGCGATTGGCTATTGCTGCGGGTCTCGAGAGGATCCTTCGATGCGATTGGCGAGAAGTAGATTTGCACCGCCCACAGAGAAATTTTCCCCCAACACTCGGGCGTTATAATAGACAAAAAGTTTCAGTTACAAGATTTAAAAACAGTTTTACTTTTAATTAAAATAGCTAGGCAGTAATATATATTATATAGGGCACGGTGATACATTTTTCAGTTTTTTTCTGAACAAAATACACAGTCGTTGCTGCCACGAGCGCTACTTGAAAGTGACATTCTGAGATACAGTAGAAGTATATATTATATAAGAATTATAATATTAGAATTACATTATAATTCTAATATTAGAATACTAGAATTTTAATTTAAGAAATTATAGTCCTGTCAAGTTTCTGTTTATAAGTTTTCTGTTTCTTTTACATTTAACTATAATGAATATCGATGATGTATTAATTAAAATATTATTGTCTGCTTTATTTCACTGTTATTTTAATTATGTTTGTGTAGAAAATGTTTAATCTGCTAGGAATGTTGTTAACAGGAATATGTGGCAAAAGGTCCATCGCTAAGTCGTCCTTGAAAACAGGTATGTCGTCATTTTTCATTATTTTATACAGTCAAAGTGAACCTTAATCTAAAGGGCGAATATCATTTAATACGTTTTTTTTTTCATTGCCGTTTCCGTAACATATATAAGCAGAGGCAAATATAGTATTCAAATTACCCGACGTCGGAGTGACACTCTAGAGGACAGGACCAGGACAAGTTAACGGTTTGTGAAACTTAATGTAATAAACTTCCACAAATAGACTTCCTTTGCAGTACAGCCACTGTTATTCGGCCTTTTGAATTTCAAACTATTTCAACGTACCTTTCCTTGAAAACAAACATAAAACATTACTGGTTTAGCATCAGTGTTCTGGCGAAGGCTGAGAAGATTTTAAAAAATGACAGTTTTCTGAACGGAGGTATTTGCACTTCATTATTGTTACATTATTGCTGTTATTAGTATTTTGAATTTAAACGTAAGTTCTGCCAAAAGTAAAAAATTGACGAAAACAAGTCAGTTAAACTTTGTGTTACTTCTGGGGCCAAAAGAGCTCCTCTGAAGGAGACAAGTGCGTCAGTGATTCCAAGAAAACATTTTGTTAAACACCATTATCAAGTACTTTACACACATGAAAAGCAGTTATATTTATAATTCTACAGACACACACACACACACACACACAATTATCATTAATGCACAAGGTTTCTCTGATAAAAAAATACTCTGTACCGACATATTTGTCGAATATATGATTTGTGAAATATTTGATCAATTAAGATGTCTATTTTAAGTCAAAATCTATAGTTAATCACTGGAAAACTACCTACAATTGAAACAAATATAAATACCTATACTGATAACGTGCTTTGTTTTAGTGTTCTGCCAGCACACAACTCGAAACTAATTTAGTGTGTTTTTTCGGACTGTCCACATAAAACACGGTGTTTGTAACTGATGAAATCATTATAACAGCTGACAAAGATTCTAAATCTGACAAGTAAAAAACTATTGAAAAAAGTTAAATTGTTGACCAAATATCTTAATATGAAAATGACTTAATGGTGATTGTCATTATTTAGCTGGTGACCTACAGGGATGGAATATATCTTAAATTTGTATTAATGAAAAAAAGGTAGAAATATACAGTACTACATTTAAGGAAAATGATTTTCAGTCACAATAAGTTTTATCCAAAGTAGGATTAAGTCACTGTGTGTGTGTGTGTGTGTGTGTGTGTGTGTTTAGGGGCGAACCTGGTGCTTCAGCAGGAGTCTTGGTTCTGTTCCTATTGGTTCCAAAAAGTAACTTATTCTAGCAACTTTTTAGAGGGCGTGAAAACTGCAGAGACTCTGCTAGTCTTCTGTTTTGTCAGTGTGTTTAGTTGTCAGGTTTCCATATGCAAAAGACACACACACACACACACACACACACAGCAACATAAGAGCTGCACTATAAAGGTGCTTTGTCGTTATGTAACATGAAGGGCAGCACATTTTACTTCTAACTTCAGGTTTAGTTGTGATTTGGTTTATAGTGATTTTAAGTGAAGTGTGGGACTTTTAGTCATTAATGATTTCATTCAATCATTCATTTCTGTAAGAAGCCACAGTAGTTTCACAATATTGTTTTTCAAAGCAGTTCAAAAGTACAGTCATGTCAGTCTCTACAGTGTTCTCATTGGAAATTTCACTTCCTCTTGGGCAGAACACAGTGTTACATAAAGAGAATTTTACCCAGAACCCAGTGCTTGCGCTTCTACCTAGTGTGTGTATGCTCAAATATAAAAAATGTATATGATGCATTAGAAATTCAACATTTACTCTAGTGAAGAGGCTTCAGTTGACTGTCACTAAAGTCTGTTTCTTAATTTATGAACATGCGCACAGTTGCCGATGAAGAGTGTGACCCTTCTGCATGTTGGAGTATAGCAGGTATTTCACTCATTAAGTGTAAAACACCCTGGTTTTCCATAGATATGCTAAAAATCCCTCTTGGTCTTTCGATGACAAGTTGACCCTTGAGGGCCCTCCTGTGTATCAGTTTGCAGATTTACATGTTAGTTTTGATACAGCAATAGTAGCTGTCCATCAAAGAACATGAGCCCACTTTATGGAACCCATGCAACAAAAGATGAGGGCAGCTTGGAAATAAAAGGCAGATAGGAAGAGTCCAAATTCTGTGCAGTACATACTGTAAGAGTAACAAGATCAGACAGAATGTTACTACTGTTGTGTTAATGTTTATTTGGTTCCATATGATTTATACCTATTTATGAAACCTGGATATTAAATCAGAACAGGTTAGAATCAGGGCAGCTAACACATGACCCTTGGAGGAATCGTGCAGCATTTTTTTTGGGATTTTAATACAATTTGATGTTGAAACACTTTTGTTTAAAATTAGCAGTACACTAAAAACTTGAGACTATGTCAAACACTGTGTTTGAAGGAAGCGTTGTTCCTCACTGCTGTTTTCTCATGGTTTTGTAATCTTGGCCTGCAGGATATTGTCATTGCTTTATGGTCAGGATCTGACAGCAATCAGCTGTCACATTGGATGGGACAGTGTTGCTGTCCACTACTTGTTTTACTTTTTGTATTACATTTAGTTATACATTTTTCAGTTTGTTTATGTAATGTGTATGAGTTGCATGCTATTTTGATGTCTTGAATTTTTTAGCATATAAGTAGAGGTCTCTGATAGTTGACATGCAAAGTGAGTTTTTAACTATAAAGTGGGTAGCCTGTTTAGATGAAGTGTTGCCCCCTTGAAACATTCTGCTTGAAAAAATAGGTTAAAACAAGAAGAAGAACTGCAAATTAAACATAGACACTTTTGCACTGTCAATCAGTATTGATCTCATGTGTTTATTGCTTCTTGCAGTGAATTCCAAAGTTACAGAGGGAATCTTTACTAGAGCAACCAAGTCTATCTACCTTAGTCAGCAGTACAACAGCAAGAAGTAGATTTCAAACTTGTTCCCACTGGACCCAAAGGCTGCTGCTCTCACCATTATGCTACCTGCCACCCCATTCGTAGTTCAGTAAATTTGTTCATTTAGAAGACGGTTTTTTGCTAACTGACGTACAATGATTAACTAGTATTTCGCTGACATCTTTATCCAAGTATTATATAATCAGGCCTCCTGTTTAGTGCAGAAAGTAATGAAATATCTGATTCATAATGTCTAATGTATAATAATAGTGCACACTGCACTGAACTGCCTACAGTCTTTCACACATCTGTGTAGCAGCATAGGGTAACACTCTCTCTCGCTAGCTATAGATAGATAGACAGATAGATAGATGCATAGATAGATAAATGCACAAATGTGCACAACCACATAATACATACATATATACACACTCTATGGAGGCATTTGGATGTTGCTGCCTTCCTAGTCTGTGCCTCACGGTTTCCGTGTGATTGGAGGAGCCGCAGGTACTTGCAGTTGTCCTACATGTCTATTATATGGCATTGTGGTAGTTGCTGCACTTCTAGTCCAAACGACATCCCAATATCCTCACTGGCAGTCCTGGTCAGGTAGATCAGTGGGTTAATAGCTCTTTTGGAAGCGACGTACAGCTTGATGTCATCCATGTACAGGAAGCAGCTGTTAGTAGCTCTACTCTAGAAGCTATATCTGTAACTACTCTTAGTGGTGCAGAAAAGCAGTGGGGATATATACCATACTTTATGGTCACCTGTGCAATTGTCCTTGAATTGGTTTCTAGTGTTGTCCTCCAGTGTTGTCCTCCAGTGATCCATTGAATTCTTGATGAAGGTTATTAATGTTTTGAACTTGTACAGTGCTAGGCATTGTAGCAGTATTCCCTGAGTCATATGCATTCTTCTAATCAATATGGGCAATGCTGAAGTTGGTCTGCCTGCTACTGGAATCTTGGTGGACAGCTGTGTCTACCAGTAGTTGGTGTTTTGAGCCTCTTGTGTTGTTTCCATTCCCTTTTTGGGCAGGGTTCCAGTACTTGTCACCTGCAGAATTCAAGAGGTTTAAAGCTCACACGTACGTCTTGGTGGCTTTTGTTGCTGATGATTTGGGAAAAGCCACAAATATACATTTAAACAGACATGTACACTCAACAGTGTAATTGTTTTATTAAACTTATATGCCTGTCTGTCCGGTGTATCGTTTGCCTGTTGCTGGAGCTGTTTTTTTGTGTTTTGCTGTTGGTATTTTCTTTTGTGTTTGTGTTCTCGGGGATGACGTTACAGCAGGAAGGGTCCGGAGATGGGGCACCTGGTCTAGGCTGGTTTTGGTGGTGCCGGAATGGCAGGGTTGGAAGGTACTATTTTATGATTATAAATAGAAATAAAACAGATTTAATTTTGCCATTTTGCCTGTATGTCTTGCTGAAGATATATATTTCAGTGTCCTAATACAGCTGGATAATCTTATATATGAATGAGTATAATCTCACTGAGTATATTTTGCTGTTTACGGCTTAATCGTTTGTTATTTGGTTTGTAAAAAGAGCAAAAAAGAACAGTTGAGAGGGTTTGGGGAGGTGACGAACCTTGCTGAAGTAGGTTCTCTCAATTCAGGCAACCTTTGAGTTTTATTCAATTGTTTTACTGTATGGATAAGTTTATTTGTTAAATAATGTAAATGGTTTCCATTCTGTGCAGTTTATTCAGATGTTTCATTGGAGAGCACTGTAAATAGTAAGTTATTTGCACCAAAGTGCCCTGTGTCTGTGCCACCGTTGTGTTTGTTATTATTATCCCACTTCATCTACTGCCTCCCATTACACATGTGCATTCAGCTTGCTGGCTATGATGCCTGACAGGAGCTTCCATGTTGTAGATGGACAGGTTATCAGGCAGTAATTGAATGGTGCTTCTCTCTTAGTGGGGTCTTTCATGACCTTTACTGTCCTTTCTCGGATTAGTCATTCAGGGTTGCATGGGATTTGGCATCTGCATATTACGTCATCAATCGATACATCAGGTTAGGATCAAACCAACATCCAGGTGCTGTGAGACCCCAGGACTACGATTTTAGAACACTTAAGTATGGAATGACTAATGAATGCATCTCTTTCTTAAACGCAGTTTAAAACAGATGTTACCTCTCAGTGGTGTTTGATCAATGTTTGTATGCTTTTGTGGGTCACACATGGACACACAAAGAAAAACACACACAAATACATATAGTCGCACAGGGCACTTGCTCCAGTGTAGGTATGACACAGTCGTCTGGTGACTGACGTTGCTGCAGTCCCCCTTCCTGTGTCTCCCCAAGCAAGGTGAGCTCACAAGGGCACGTTTGTGAAGTCATCCATGCTGACACACCAGCAGCTGGCCGGCCAGTCAGGCGGGCCCAGGCACCCCGAAGCCACTGTACCCCTGCCCTCCCTCGGCTCCTGTCACCTCTCGGCAGGTCAGTCGCCTGGGACATCACCTTGCGCTGTGTGTAAAATCACATCCTGTTAGAGATGGACGGTGTGCCTTAGTCACCCTCTACATGCAAGCTACAGCAGTGGACCAACATATATGTGCACAGCTATCCCATGATGCCGTCTTCTCAGTGCACTTTGTTACATTGTTATAATCGCAGATTTAAACATTTAAAGCTCAGGCTATCATGCAGTTTAGCGAAACTCAGCGCTTACTGTTTTTGACTATAAGAAAATAAGGGTTTACATGTAAAGTACTCTACTGACCATGCATGCAGCTAAAGCTCTGAGTCTTGCTGTGGCCCATCGGGAGTCTATTTTGGTCCAGCAAGCTGAGAAGAAGGCAGAAGTGTGTTTATTTTGCAAGCCATTCAGAAGCCTCTTGGTTAACCAGTGTGACAAGAGACTGACAGCCATAAAAATGTCATATATGATCCACCAACGGAGGTCAGGAATTGAGCCTTTTGAAAATAGTCTCTGATGATGTGGTTAACAGACATCGCCACAACCACTGCACCAGTCACAGAGGCAACTTAAGCATAGGGCTGAAGTTCTGGATGGTTCAAAGCTCAGTTGCATTTCAAGGAATGACTTGTTGAACCACAAGTACCTTTTCAACTCTATTCCTCCAGTTGCTTCATTAAATTCTAGCTATTCATTATCATCCTATTCAATGCCTGTTTTAAACATTAGCATATGGGAAAAAAACATTCAAAACCAACTTCCGCTAATTTTCTTCAACTATAATCTAGTTAAATTCCTCATCTGTAGTTCTCTTTAAACCTGGTGGCATAGTGGTTAGAGTCATCATTTATGTTTCATTTGTGCAAGAAAGCTGTATGGATGCCTGCTTGTTAATGAAATGGCATTTGATTTTGTTGCCTCGGCAAAGCCTTTAAAATGCCACCGCAACCCCACCTTCTGCTGCAGTAGCTTTAGTTGCGGTATTTACCTGGAATTAGTGCAGTAAAAATGACCACGCTGTATAACAGTAACATTGTAGACCTGTGGAAAAATCACTTTCCATCTCTAGTCCAAAGACATGTGTTTTAGGTGAACTGAACTGACTAAACTGACCTTAGTGGGTGACTGAGGGAATGGCTGTGTGTGTTACATTGCTCCACCATGTGAATGGAGAGATAACTGTGAGTAGCATAGTGCAGTGTGTCTTGCATAATGATCTCCTGCAAAATATCAGTAAATTTATGCAGCAGGACATTCTTAGTGGAGCCATTCAGACTAGTTACCTTGCTTAAAGACACAGTGGATGAGACAAGGGACACGAACTAAGTTTTAAATCATGTTTTATCTGACTTCTGAAAAAATATGTAGTCCCTAATCTAAAGTGTGAATTGTGGTTTAAACACATTTAAACACATTTGCTCCGTTCTCACACTGTGAGAATGTATTTTCAAGTTCTTCATATTTTGCAAAAAAATAAAGCTTGTCAGTTTTAGATGTTGTTGTCTGTACTCCGTCTTTGGATTTGTTGCTTACTTTAGTAAACTTCATTGCCACTTTACTGAAGATTTTTCCATTTTCTCCACACTATATGTCACTTTGTTTCATTAATTTTATTCATCATTAACACCGTAGTCCTGTCCTTATCATTTTCTTGGGGCATCAGTTTTGTATCTTGAGCCCCATGGTTGATATTAGAGCATCGCTTCACCAGAACTTTGGGGGCAATTCACAAGCTAGTATTTTCTAGTTTGTGTTGTTCAGCTGTGGAAAAGGAAATAACATCAGCGTAACACATGTCGATTTAGGAAACAGTACGCTTACCGTGACAATGACATCGCAGACCTCTGAGGAACAAATAGAAAACCGATCACTTAATTGGAATTTATTTGCTGGTTGTTATTTTTTCTTTGGCGGTGACACACTTATTTCCACAGTTTTGCACAAACGTATATATTTTTTCCTTCCACATGCCACTGTGAGCAAAGTGAGTGTTGACTGCCCATGACACATGTTGTATCAGGAACAGTCTGCTGCGACCTCACATGTTTTTCAGATCACTTTCACTGGAAACGGGCATCAGTTACGCTTGTCCAAATGGAGACTGCAGCTGAGGAAGCAAATGGCCTTTGCTGAAACCTGAGAAGGGACAAGTAACGTGCATTCGTGTCCATAATCCACTCTGTGTTCCATAACTTTTCATGGAATTGCACAGACAGGGATCTTTAAGCATAAACCCCATTAGCAAATTCACACTGGAGTCAAAAAATGCACATGGAAACAATATTTTCTATTTGCTATTATAATTTGAAAATGCACATAAAATGCCTTGAGAAAAACACCTGCTAAGAGTATTTAAAATGTAGTAAATAACCTCAAATTTTCTTAGCAAGAGTGATTTTCAAGTCAGCATGTGGGCCTACAGTTTGTTACTTTACGCTTTTACGGCTGAGAAATGTTTTCAGAAATTCAAGGGCTGAAAAGTTACAGGAGGAGGTGTGATAATTAGTGCTTTTTGATAAAATTCTCACCAAAGTCCAAATTGCAAGTTGAATTGCTCATGATTTGCTGAAGCTTTCAAAAATGTTGGGCAGAAGGGAGCTCTGCTCCCTCACAGCTCCTGGACTCTTTGTTCAGACGCAGCTGAACTGAATCTAGTTCAGTCTGTGTAGACTGTGCATGTTCTCTCCGTGTTCATGTGGGTTTCCTTTGAGTGCTCTGGCTTCCTCATACAGTCGTAAGATATATGTTTGGAGTAACCCGAGGAATTTAAATTGTCAGCGGTGTGTCTGTGTCTGTTGCATCCAGGGTATGTTCTCCCTCACACTTTTTGCTTCTAGTATAGTCTCTGGACTGCGGTGACCCTGAATAGTAAGTGGTTAATAATAATGAGTAAATGAAGATGACTGTGTCAAACATAAACAAAACTAGTATAAGGACAATGATACTGACAATTGTGTCTTATGCAGTTGACATTCTATGGATTGGTAATTTTATTACTGTACATTTACATTTATTCATTAAGTTGGCACTTTGCTCTAAAGCATCTTACAGTGTTAAGTGCCTTAAAGTTACTGATGCATTTTGAATTGACTTTTGAATACAAAGGTGGCAGTTTAAGTCACTTCACTATTTACAATCTCTTGATAAATTTATTCATTGTATGTGGCAAAATTAAAAGGAGCTTCTCAAAGCATTTTACCATAAAAAACATCTATAGGTTACAACAGCAAAAAAAAAAATGACAACAAAGAGCACCATTAGGGTTGGGGTTATTTACAAAAATAAGGCAAACACACAAACAGTGTAGGTGAGCTTGAGGGACACATAAAGCACAACAGTTTTGTGATCAGACAGGGTGAGGAGCAGAGTCAGAGAAAGTAGATCAGAACTTGCTAAGCTGTTGAGCCTGTCAATGCTGGCTGTTACAGAGGCTCACTTGTGAAAATGCTGTTGCTATGATACATTTACCATAGCAGGAAATACTAGTTATGTCCGTCCGGGAGGCCATAACTGAATTGTACCAGAGCTGTGAAGAAAATACAACTCACACGTCAGTCCAGTGTGTGATATGTATATGATATGTATGTATGTATGTATATATATATATACATACATACACATATATATACACACATACATACGTACATATATATATATATATATATATATATATTAACCTGAGGTGAAACGCCAGTCTGTCAAAAAAATAAATAAATAAATTTATTTATTTATTTGTTTGTTTGTTTGTTTGTTTGTTTGTTTTTTAATTTAATTTGAGGAGCAGCAGCAAATAAACACAAACATCAATACTGATTCCACAACTGGCAGCATTAATGCAGCGGTGAACAGATAGTAGTGTGTTTACGTTTGTCAAGGCCAAAAAGCTGAATGTAGATGTCAGACAGAGAGGGAATGAAGCCCATAGCCAACTGTGCGAATAGCTGTGGTTAGAGGAACTTAGCAGCACGTGTTTTTTTCCCAGTCGTCTCGCAGAAACAGGCCTGCTGCCCTCTGTGTCGTGGCATCGGGACTTAATTAACAGAACATATGTTTATTCAAATCACGACGCCGGGTGTGAACAGAGGCTCCAGGAGGCACCTCCTAAACAGGCTGCGAAAGTGGGAAGGGGGCAGCAGGGAATTGAGAAATTGAGGGAAACTCAGACAAGATGGGAGCAGGAAAGTGTGAGCAGAAGGTAGCACTTAGTGCTGGGTGGAATTCGCACCCAGTTGCACCCGAACTCCCAGGAAAAGCGCAAATGTATTCCTCTGTAGCCTTAGCAACAACAAGCTGCCACTTCCTTGGTTTATAATTAGCTTGTAATCGATGCTGGTCCCTCTCCTGAGTGAAGCCAGCTGGCCCAGCCAGGAGGTACTGGATAGCAGGCCAACGTGTGGGAATCCACATACGTCTCACCACCAGAAACATGGAACCACCGGTAAGAATTTACACTGGCGGTGGTCCTTGCTTACATTTCACGCAGTAGAAACTTTTCTCCAGAGTGATGTACCATACAGATCCACTCTTGTTAATCGGCCAAAAGTTGCAAAGAACAAATTCATCCCCGTTGTAAAACGTTATTAATCCACCAGTTTCCAAACCGCCATCATGTGGGCCAGTGTGTTTCGCAGCAGTCAAAGTGAATTTGAACGTGAAGCTGAAAACTGTTAATCCATGGATACAACAGGTCACTCAATGAGCGACGTGACAAGGCCTACTTCTAAGTTCTGACTCAGAGTCTCCGACAGGTCTGCCTGCATCCTCCAGCCTCGACCGACATTTGCAGCCCGCAGCCGTACTTGTGCTCCTCCATCTGACCGTCCCAAAAAAACACTAGTCTGCCAGGTGAGGCCTCTCTCAGGGTGTGAAACAGCATACAGGTTACTTCCAAATTTATGTGTACAGCACTGGTCATAAATTTCCTCAGTGAAAAAAAACAGTACACAGTACATGTTAGTCATTGAACAATGGATAAAAAAGCAGAAAAGAACCGAACTGACTATTGAAAAGAAACAGGAGTTTATATGAGGGAAAGTTTTCACAGCGTTAAATAAAAGTGTCAAAAACCCGTTAATGCACTGTATTGCACTCTGCTGTGGTGTATTTTTATGAAATATGCTATAAAAGCTGTACACTGTTCCACAATGATACCCACAGAATGCCTACTCTTCTTAACCTGCCAAATTTCTTAACCAGTGTGTACCTGTACTTGGCAGCTAGCGACACCTTTATACAAGGTGACTTAGAATGCTAGATAAAACTAAAACTAGAACCTACAATCATTTTAACTATTCAGCAGAATCATCTAACACACAGATACCAAGAGTAACATACAGTCACAAATATACCTAAAACCCAAGTGTTTGGACTTTTGGGGGAACCTCCATGCTGAGCCAGGGTTTAATTTCCGCTGATGGCTGCTGCTTCTTGCTTTTACCTTGCATTTTTCACCCATCCAATTCAAAATATGATCAGAATGATATAGTTTATCAGTTCATGTGCTCACTGTACTAGATTCACTGGTCACAAATGTTTTAACGTCCCAGTTCCATTGATGGCTGATCACAGCAATCATATGCCCATGTAACTAAAGCACATGGATCTCTAATACAGCGTAGTAATACACACCAAAGGCCACGGCCTGTGCTGATACACTGCTCTGCACTCTGACATTTGTTACTGGACCATAAAGGTGTAAACATAAAGAGCTAGGGGGACAGTATGAATCCTCCAGCTGGCCCTTGAACCCCTGCTAACCCCCATAATCACTTCTACTGCACACCAGCCTCAGGCGTGTTGAACGGCCATCGCACCCATGCTGCGGATGTGACCTTTTCATACTGCAAATTTTCATTTGTGAAACCAAACATCCTTGTGCCCAAAATCAAAGCTGTATGTTACATATATTGGTCAATAAAAATTTTCCCAGTTCTACAAACTGGGATTGGGTTGGGGTTGGAGACCAAAGACATTGATTGAAAACAAACTCTTTAAAAAACCCTGCAAAATTAGTAACGCATAGCACAAGGCAACATAGGATAACTGCCTCTTACCTCCTGTCACATTGAGAGTCCCAACCAATCACAACGCTTTATTAAACTAATGTCACAGATAAATCAGCACATTCAGTACAATTACTGTTATTAAGTGGACACTTTTCTTCAAAGCAACTTACAGTTTTGAGCTACTTGCAGTAATTTACCCCTTTACAGTATACAGCAGGGTAGTTTTTTCTGGAATCTTCATCAAGGGTACTGCCTATATAGCGCCTGCATGCCTTTCTGAGACAAGACAAAGATAGTGACCTTTATTTCTTTATATCATTATCAGCCACAAGCCAAATGGTCAAAATGTCTCTATCCAGAGTATATCTTGCCTTATACTCAATCCTTGTAGTTAGGACGTTGTAGAGTACCAACCTTCACAACCCTCTATTGGACAAGTGGATACTGATAAAAGGGGATTTCTCAGAACGATTTAAGCCTGTTATGTAAGGAATGGGTGTAAATTAGGAGCCTTCTAGATTAGCTGAACAATACTTAGACATTGAAAGTGCAGCTTGGCGCAGAAGCACCGGAGTAGAGCCCAGAGACTGTGATATGTATTTTGTGCATCTTCATTCATCATCTGTTGATTCATCATCTGTTTTTTTTTGCTTTTGATGAAAACTGCTGTTCCTAAAAATAAACATGATTTTAAGGTTTTTAGATCTTTGTTTGAAAACCCTTCAGAAAGGGATTGGTTTTCCCACTAGGGAACCTGTGAACTTGTTACACTTCCTAGTAGTGAGACCATGAACCTGTTCCACTGTACCTGTGCCTGCTTTAGCAGGGCCTCAATCTTGCTGGCTGAAGCTGCACCAGTGCACAAGATCTCCTGTGATGTTTGTGGTCTTCAGATGACATGCTGTCTGCTTTTGATGGGGAAGGGCAGCTGTCTGTCAAACCGCATTTCTCTGGCCCACTCCAAGTGTTGGAAGCAGTTCTCCATTACACAGTGCTTCCTTATATAGCCTCCCCCGATCCCCTGGGCTGACCCTGATATCAAACCGTCTGACATCCAACCCTTTAACGTCGAGAGCCCCTTTCCCCAGGGCACAGGCGTTCCACAGTCATGGCTAAGGACTAGACCACCAAAACATTCCATTTAGAAAGCAGTCGGTATAGGCTGGTTAGTTCCCGAACTCAGTACAGCAAACTCATTTACAAAATCATCCATTCATCAATACTGCCTGCAGTTTACAGTAACCAAAAGCAGAAAAACCTGAGAAAGGTCACTCTAGAAAAATTGTAAATGAAGCTAATTGTGGTGACTTTCTATGTGAATGTGAACAAGCATATATGTTGGACAACAGCCCAGACAAAAAAAATAGTCGCATGGTTGCACTTCTCAGCTTTAAAAATATTAGTGATAGTCGCCAGTCTTTTCTCACACACCCAGCTTCTCTACTGAACAAATTAGGTACAGAAAAAAATATTGCAAAGTGGCCAAAGTCCAGATGAGTAACATTCCTGTTTAGTTCAGCAGTGTACTTTATTTGCACTGGGTGCTAATGCTCAGAATTTTTTCAGATACAATCACTTCCGTGTTCATTTTTAATTGTGTTTTCTTTTCTTCTCTATCTTCAAAAATGAGTTTGTTGTGAAGCAAACATGACCTGCAGTTTAGTAGCAGTGACTGAATGATTAGTAATAATTTTTTGGTGATCAATAGCAAATAATTTCGTTTATTATAGGTATATCCAAGACTTTTACAGCATATAGCAAGCAAATAAATGAAAGTATGTTGCGATTATGTTTTTTGGGTATCATTTGATTTTGTGTAAACTCTAGACACCGTGCTTCACAGAAAACCCTGGAGCATGATTGTTTTCTACAATGCTGGAACCAACAAGCCTTACACCAACAAAAATACTACCTTAACATTTACTTTGACCATGAGTTTTCCCCATTCTAATACTTAATCTAACAGTGACAAAACCTCTGAGGCCTTTCTGTATGCTTTATATGTAGTTAGTTGCAGCCCTGGGATTTGCTGTTGGGATGAACAAGCTGTTTGCATTAATTAGCAGGTGTGCCTAATAAAGTGGCCAATGAGTATACATGCTAGGTTGTCTGTATATACAGCATGGGGACATTCAGAACAAGACTATTATTGCACTTATTGTTATTACTAGTAGTAGTAAGTGCAAGAGAAACCTTGAGAATAACAGAGACGACTTGCTGTCATTGGCGTACGAAGGTGGAGAACTATGAACCTTGCTTTTCCTGAAATGCTCCTTCTGAAAGCATTCCTCAGGCGTGACTGCAGATGTGTTGAAGGAGGGTCTGACTGAGCGTGTCAAAGCTGGAGTACTCAGATCAAACATTTGACGATCACACCACGCACCTCAGCTCCCTGACTGCTGCTAAGTCCACCAAGGGCGCTGGGGACTTTCTTGTGAAAAATAAGTAAAAAAAGAGGCATGTTAGTCACCCCACTTGATGCTTTCACTAAGTTCACAGCAAGTTCAAGACAACCTCCATTAAAGAGCATAACAGAAATAATAAGGTTAATTGCCTCTGAAGCACCAAACAAACCAAACAAGGCGAGCTGCTAAATTTGCCGCTTCCCCGTCACTGCAGATACACGCATTTGTTTGTTCTCAGGGCTTCTTTGAGAAATCACATAAACTTGCCAACAAGGTTGTGTCATTCTCAACATGTCATGTTTGTACTTCCTGCTGTCAGGACGAAGCCCTTGTTGGAACTGATCGTTCTTCAGATCGTTCAAAGTTCCTTGGAATCTGAATGATAAAGCACAATGAAGCTTAAAATGGGGGTTTATGGCTGTTTTGCATGGTTTTGCTCGGTCTTATTCACCCCTGATATGTGCAAACACTTCTCAACAGATGTATAGCCGTGCTGGCGCTAATACCCCTGTGTGTTTTGTGGTGTGCCCTGGTACACGTGTGCTTGCCTTTGAATACAGCCTGGAACTCACTCATCAGTATGTTCTCAGAAGAAAAGTCAGTCTATGCTATGAAATAAGTGTAAATTCACCAGATACGGCAGTGCTTTGTAGCTCACAATTATCTACATGCAGTTTCACAGTATCATATGTAAGAATGAAAATACAAAAAGCATAAATGAATAATGCAACAAAAAGTGCGTAATGGATTAATAAGAATAAATAATAACGATAAAGTGAAATGAATACACCCCTATCACTGTTCTATTTTATAGGGATTTGACCATTCAGAAATGATGTATGGATGTGACATTTGTTGAATGAATAAGGTTTAATTATCCCACCCAGTGTGGTATGGCACGATTTCAGCAATCCTGGGGCATTATGACACCTCTGTTGTACCTCTCCTGCAGAAGGTTGCTTAATATCCAACCGTCACAAAGGTGACAAACATGTTCCGTTGTTTCTGTATTTAGACGTTTCTTGTCTTTATTGCTGCAACACATGTCGCACAGATCAAGGAGGTTTAGATACTACAGCTCTCCTGCAACGGTCTGTCTGAGAGCAGGGAAAGTACATCCATTCCCTGATTTACAAATGTTCAAATGACAGACTTTAAGTTTGGCAAACCTATCAAATGTATTTATTGAAATCTGGTTTACGATCAGTAAAGAAACATTAAAACACTCCCAATTACATGAGGCAAATTGTAGTGAACTGTTGCGGTCAGCGCTCTGTTTTTTGGCCCCTAGCAGTGAAATGCTGACATCTTTGCAGTACTGATCACCGTAGAAACAAACCTTGTGCTGCGTGTTGCGGTTATTTACTAGAGAAAATCAAACAAATGTTTATTGTTCACCATGTTATTTACCTTCTGGCCTTTCTGTTTTATTTACCTAAGTAGGTTCCTTAATTCTTTATTGTCTTTACAATAATGTATGATAAAATAGGAATAATCTTTTATATTAGTACTACTTTTGCTTAATATTCCTTTTCACCATAGATACTTTACATAGATACATCTATGTACGTACAGTTCACTGTTTTTTGTATTTTGTAATTCTTAATTTGACAGTTTTTTTTACCCCAGTGAGATAAGAATATTATTGCTTATTTTATTTGGGTTTTCAGTAGTTGGAAGTACTAGAGGGGTTTGAGCATTGGAAGAATGCTTGGTGTATTGTCCATTAGGGTTTGGAGTCCACTTGAGGGCTCACACCTGCCATCAAGGAAGGATGTTGAAACCCCCCTGTTGAGACTCCATGAACAAGACAGGGGAGGATGGGGGGTGGCAGCAAGATTAGGAAAACACTGCCCTTGGGGCGGAAGCAGCAGGGTGGGCTTATATGTGTATGTGTGTGATGGATAGCTGGGTGTGGCCAGGTGTTTGGCCCAATACTTCCTTCGCGAAATTAGTCCTCAATTTCTGGGACTTTTGGATGTAATTTGATCCTCCTTGGAACAGGCTAGAATTTTACCCAAAACAAACCGTGTTTTTTGTCATTTCAATGGACACATTTTTTCCCATTGAATGAATTTCAGTAAACAAGTTAGGTTGAAAATTGAGGAATGAGAGAATATGAATTCCACCTTCATCTATGTTTGCTTTGGTTCCTGGCTGCCAGCATTTGGAATGAACTCATGCAGTAATATGGCACCATATTTTAGCCATTCATACTGACACACTTGGCAGTCCTGCCTTGGTTCACCACTTTCTGTTAAGTCCAGATCAGACGCTCTTGCCGCACACACGGTATATTTAGCCTCGGTCCAGGAAGGATCCCTGTGGGAAAAGCCTTGGAGAGGGATGTTTTTAGGAGCCCAGGAAGGGGGCGAGATCCTGTAATGATACCTTCTCTTCCTTTACTCCTATTCTCTTTCCCCTCTTCTCACAGGGAAATATTTCCTATTAGAGATGCTCTATTTGAAAATACAGTTATGCCAATTAAATATGGTAGGCTGAAAACACCCTGAACAAAAGACCAGACCAGAGAAACTGAACATTTTCAGAATGTTCAGTGTGTGTGCAAGGTTGACATTACAGTATGTTCTACATTTGCTTTATTTATTTGGCAGAAGCCTGTTACATGTCTTATATAATATATACTCTAGGTCATATGTAAATGTTTTCTTTCAACTGATCTAAAATAAGTTTGAAAACATATTATCTTAGACTACACAGGCTTTCATTGTGACACTTATATGCTGTGAATATGGGAGCTGACACCTCTTCCAGCTCCTCCTCTGCTGATATGTCGCCACAGGGCCCGATTTTTCAATCACGGTAATAATGTGGCCGTCGATTGACTGACTGATGGAGGGGGACGTAGGAAATGAGCGATTTGATTTGATTTGGGTGCAGCAGTGTGAGGTGGTGAGGGAGTCACATGCAGTGGCTTTCTATGAGTGTGTGTGTGTGTGTGTGTTTCCATGAGAACCACAGTCTGCTTGTGCTTCCGATCTCTTTCAGGGTGTTGGATGGCCCCAGTTAGTGGAGATAACAGTGCCTAAAGTTGGGGAAATGTTGGAGGAGAAGGAGGTCCTGCACAGCCCTCACCCAGTGAGGCGCTCACACTGGCTTAAAGCGGCCTACTAATCTGACACAGGGGCCAGGGCTTGTTGTCTGCTCTTGCTGCTAATTTATGTGGCTTTGTCAGTCTGCCTCTATCTGTATCAATCACTGAGATGCTTTATTTATAGTGGGGCACGCCCCGCGAGTTCTCCTGAGGGATCGGCCAATAACAGCCCTTGATCGGGGGTCCCTGCTGCAATAACAACACCCACCCTCCACACGATGTGCCCACTGCTCCCATGATGGCCGCTGGCTGCTGGCCCCCAGCACTCCACTAATGAGTGTCAATCTGGGGTCTAAGGCAGTTCTGCTACAGACGCCTCCTCTGACAAATGCCGGACCTCAGTCAACATGCATCATGCGTAGGTTATAAAACTGACACTGCCCCCCTTCCTCCTGCCCACTGTCAAATGCCCAGAAGTTTCCAGAAAGAAAAACTTGTTCTTTTGATGTACGTACCCTGCTGCTTGTCTATAATGGACAAATACGTCAGCATCTTGCACTACACCATGTGTCAGGTGTCATGCACAAGAGCTCCTGTGGCTATGAACCCATTTGTTGGAAACTTTGAAGCCTGTACTGTTAATCTCATTAGATGCCACCATGGCATCCTGAACTTGATTACTTCCGTATGTTATAAACAGAACACCTGCTTTCATCTTTCTCACAAAGACGCCCTGCCAGAGTCTAGTTGAGGGTTAACCTCAGTGATTTACTGCCGTAGTCATGATAACGTTAGTGACATCAGATGAAGCACGATGGTGGCCAAGCCTTCTTTTGAACACCCAGAAACCTGCAGTCTTTGGAGTAAGTGGTGGTTGATTTACACCTGAAACACCAGTTGAGTTAACTTTTCATGAGAAAAATAATTTAAGTTAAAAAAAAACTAACAGTTGATTGGTGAAGTAAACCAGCAGTCCCAAACAGATTTCTTAGCTCTCTTTCAACAGTTTAAGACTGGGTTAAGACAGGTTAGACCGGTTAACCTACGCTCAGTACTCAGGTAGAATGGAAAAACTGCACATGCTTGACATCCAGGAGAGAAAAGACCAAGGACTGAGCGAGTTTCTATCTGCAGCAGAAAATAATGCTGGTTGCAATTGGTTTGGAGTCCCTTGATCCTGGGATTTGGGGAACAGGTTAGTTTTTTAGTAACTCAGCAGACGTCACACTGCTATTCTGAAGCTGCCAGAGGAAGTGGAGGGGGTGGAGTGCTCTCAGGGTAAATATGGCCGACAGCAAAGAGGGACAGGAAGAGGGCTGGCTGAAGTATTTCGGTTTGATGCCAGCTCAGTGAGGACACTGACATACTTCATTCCAGCAGATCAACGCCATGGAGTTGTGTTTCATAGTCCCCTTCCCATAGCCACACACACACACACACCTTGTACTTGCCCATCTTTTCTATACTGAAGTCGTAATTATTGATTTTTATAAGACCGCAAAAAAAAATCGGTCTTCATTTTACTGAATATAAATGTCAATGTCAATGTCAATGTTATGCCATGAAAATAGATGATATAGTTTAGGTGGAGTCTTCAGTTCATCATGTGTCTCAGTTTGCTGAGTGAGTTACTTTGACATTTACATTTGCATTTATCAGAATGGTTTATTCTACTCTGAAATACAAAAGTGGACAGAAAGATCAAGTTTTGATCATATAGCAACTGTTTTGTAAAAGTACTGATGAGCCCAGATTTGAGGGATCCATGACAGCATTGGAGCTGAACACACAGCCTGCATGTGTGGCTCTGCTTGCCCCCTGCAGTGAGGAATTTGTCACTGTGCTCCAGCAGCGGCTGATGGGCACCAGACCACTGGAATTAGACTGCAATTTGTGAGGGACAGCAGAGCCACTCGCTCACCTGGACACAGCCCAGCTGGCAGCGAGGATGTCTTCTGGACTGAAGCCTGGGGTTTGAGTCAAAGGTTCTCCATACTATTCTCTTGAGGAACCTGGGGAAGGAACGCTGCCTTGTGGCAATGTGTTGAAAGTGAGTGTTTCTCCTGTTTAATGGCCAATCTTGGGGACTTAGAGCAGGCATTGGAGGAAAGGGAGAAAAGAGTCTGGTGAAGAATGCAGACAAGAAACTCACTCTGGTCCACTTATGCCATCACATGCCAATTTGTGCAGTGATTGATAAACCCTCTAAACAGACTGTATGAAAGTGTGTTATCCATGTCGCAGAACACTTTCAAGTGGCATACGAGTGAACAAAAAATTTCATGTCAGATGAAGAACTTTAGGTGTAGACACATGATTCTTAAAGTTGTGAATTGGTCCAGTTCCATCATTTCTGCTGACACACATTACAGCAGTAGCTGCCTACAGAATTGGTAGGAAATACAAAAGTGATAATGACACATTGTGTGAAGCAAGTTTAAGGAGATCAGGAGATAAAAGGGTCTAAAAGAGATGATTTCTAATACACGTCCTGAATGTTGAGAAGTATTCATCAGCTATGAGTGTGACAGAGAGTTCATTGGACCACATTGGAGCCAAAACTGAGAATCTGCAGTGTTAAGTTCAGACCCATTGCAAGTGGAAGAACCAAGTGGCCTGAGGTGGAGGAGCACAGTGCCCTTGCCAGGGTGTAGGGAGTGATCTGGTCCTATAGGGATCAGGGTGTATGTCCTTTGACTGTCTTGCAGGCCATAACCAAGTGTTGAATTGTTGTGAGCAGCAATAGGAAGCCAGTAGAGAGAGGCGAGAAGGAGAGGATCATGGGAACAGTTTGACAGCTCAGACACAACTATATAAATCCACCAAGCACTACCTAGAGTTGAAGTTGTGTGCAGATGAAAGTTAAACGTGTCAGAGTTTAGAGTGTGCATGACGTGTTTTCAGTTTGACGGGATACAGAGTGACCTTCAAACCAATGTGACACACAGTAAGGCTTCTGTCTGCTTTGCTCAAAGCCTCAGGCTTTGCTCACACAAGCTCTCCAAACATATTGTACTGCTCAACACATTTCTTTGACGTAGTAATCCTACTGTAATTGAAATATTTGGGAACAGAATTTTGTAAGATCATATCAATCAGATTGTGTTATTTTATTATTTTATTGTTTTCTTAACCTCAGACCTTTTTGATAATAACTGTTCCCACCCATGGTTGTGATTTTTGTGATAATGGGCTATATCAGTGTGTACCACAGTATCATCCTCTCATTCAACTGTAGTGCTGTACAGCAGCCCTGAAGTGGTAAAAATCACAGACGTCTCTTTATTGAGCTCCAGCTGGTGGAACAGCGAGTTGCTCTCTTCAAAACCCAGGAGTCTCTTCCACTCATATAAAAAAATCATCCTATCCTGATGATTAACTTGTATTAAAAATACTGCTGTACGTCCATTTTAGCACAGACGTAATCATACATCCATCTAAGTTTATCTGTTACATTATGAAGGTGTTGTTTTTTTTTATGAATCAGAATAGAGCCTGAGATGCGCTTTCTGTTAATTATGTTGTAATTCTTACTCCTGATGTTGTAATTCTCACTCTGATGCATTATGTCAGTCCTGTTTGTGAGTTATGAGATCTGATTTTCCATTGTAATGGACTCTGACCTCATAGCATGAAAGTTCGCGAGACAAAATCATCTGCCAAATTAATAAATGACTAAATATATGTCATTGAAGATGAATTATTAGTGAATGCTTTGAGTACAATTAATAAATATTTTTGAATATTTGACATGTTTTTACATTTCAACAAGAAATTGCCCAGCTCTTCTTCAACAGTTCTCAGAGATGGGGTTCTGTGCTTTCAGCTCATCGCTACAGGTGTTTCCCAGGTGTCCCGAAACTTTAGACTGGCAGTGTACGTGGTCTCGACTTCATGGCTCTTAGCAACAGCAACAAACACATATACAGCAGACAAGCACAGCTGTCACAAGTCATTCTGCTGTCCCTTTATGTCGCAGGATATGCCAGTCTGTTCAGATGTAGCATACCCTGCAGGAGGATTACATACTTAATCCATTTTCTTTTATTTTATTAATTACTCTTCAAGTCATGAAAATCCAAACCCTTCAGCCCAATTCGTGATTTGTTTCTCTGTCTCTTTTTTATTTCTTTTGTATTTCTTGTTGCATAACACACAACACCCTTCACCATGTGTAAAAGATGACAGATCAGTTTTGTTTTATTGCAGAAAAAGCTAGCTTTACAAGGACTGGCCAGTTAAGAGTCCGTTTCTTTGTTTCCTCATTAAGTTAAGTTAAGTTGTTAGATATGCTGGTTAATGTGATATGAAATATATATCCATGGTTGTGGAAAAAAGAGCACCATATTTTGATGTTGACTTTTGTGTAAGCTTTACACCTGATGGATGGCACCATGTAGAATTAGGAGCGTATTTGTCAGTGGGTAGCAGTGATGCTGCTCATGTGGTTCCTAAGTAAGTGTGTGTGTGTGTGTGGTGTGTGTGTGTGTGTGTGTGTGTGTGTGTGTGTGTGAGAGCGCGCCTGCATGCTTCAGTCTGCTAGAACCCATTTACACATTACCCATTTTTGTTTCCTTTAAGTGCGTATGTCTTGTATGTTGAATTGTTTGTGTGTGCAAGTGTGCAAATGATCATGAGGGTGGTGTCTTTCTGCAGGGAAGCACCATATATGCACCAACCCCATCTATTTAAAAATGTTAAAAATGTATAAGTTTGAAAGCGCCAATTCCAATGTAATCATGACTCCCCCTAGCCTACTTGTGAAAATGTTTCCATGTAGGTGTGCACATGTGTCTGTCGGCTTGGGTTACTGTGACAGCGAGGGGCTGCCACTTGGGGGGCAATGCACCCTCTGGGCAGGCTTCCGCTCATCAGCGCCATTAGGCTGTGTTTTGGTGATGTGTGCTGACCTCTGGGAAAATACACAATGCAAAGCCATCGCCTCGGTAATCACCTGGCCGAACACCTCTCCACTATTTCAGCTATGGCTGCATTCATCTTAAGAGATGTGGCCTTGGCCAATGCCTGGTACGGCACATTGGCTGTTATTAGGGAGGTGTTTTTAGACCCCCCCCTTCTGGGCCACTGCTTCAGAGATTGACAGGTTCATTGGCAGGACCAGCCTGCCGCTAACAGGACCACTGCATTACCATCTTCGACCACTCCTTGGGTCCCTGCTTCAGCCATCTACAGGAACCACCACTTGGCACCATTCTGTTGGCTTAGATTTCCTTCCATTTGTCCATTTCTGAGGACGGGAAAAATGAACACTGGCATGACTGAATGATAGGAGGTTCAACACCTGTTAACGGTATAGAACAGAAAACAACAAGACAAGAAGACTCCTTCTGTCAGCATCTTCTTAGCATTTCCTAACAGTTGTGGTTGTAGTTACTAGTATAAAGTACATCAGCAAAAAAGAAGTATTGGAAAAAATGCACTTTAATGATCTTGTGCCGGAATCTACAAGTTCATCTCTTGCTGTTGCACTTTTGTTTGCTCTGAGTTGCATATTGTTGTGGAAACAATTGTCCTGTATATGAAAAAATGTTACTGTAAATGTAAACCGGAGTCATCTGCATGCAGTGTAAGCATAGCTCGAGTGGAACCACAGGGGTAAGACACAACAATAAAAATGACCACAACAATGGAACAACAAGGAAACCACCCTTTTGGCAACTTGGAAATGTGAAGTGACAAAGGGTGCCCTTTGTGTGGGAATTGATGTGGCGGGAGGCTGATACCGAGCTTCCTCTAGGGGTTAACCTTCCAGTCAAGATCAAATGGTGAAAGTAGGTCAGAGGGAAGAGAGCAATGGCGGCCAGGAGGAACGGAGGAAAATTGGGGAACAGGGCAAGAGGGGAGCACAGGTTGCCGCAGTTCTGCAGACAGACAGTGAGGAACATAGAAGAGACGGAATTACTATTTGAAGATGACATGACAAGAGTGTGTGTTATTGTGGAAACTTTGCAATGTCATTCTGCTGATGGGTTTTCAACCTGTGAGCCCACTGAATGTTTATACAACCCATCTCTCAACTAAAAGGGTTCATTTTTTTCATGAAATCGCCCTCATAGGCAAATTCCCATTATTAGGAGGTCTCATTACCAGTATTTGTTATTGGATTTTTAAAAAAATTGATTTCTGGACAAATATGTTGCCTAAAATTAAAAATGAACCCAAATCAATCTTTTTTTTTATGTGTGGCAATAATAATACCAGAAGATGTGGCAATATTTATAATAAAAATGATTTAATTGTCTCACATACTATTCAAATGACTAATATGGTACAATGAACTGTGCAAGTGAATTATTTTTGCACCATCTTTGTCACCTTTTGAGTCTGATTCATCAACAGCAGGGGAAAAACTTTATCTGTGATAAGGCATGGATATTTGCGCTATAAAATCTGTTAATATGATTTACGTAACTGAGTTAACATTCACATGTTTATACAGTATATTTTTAGAAGTTTATTTTGAATTTGCTTTTTAGTTGTGAGTTTAACTGACTACTTTCTATGTTGCGATTTACTGAGCTGCCGATGTGGCGGGACGCTGGAGGTGTGTACAGGAGATGTGTCATGGAGGAAATATAGTGTTTCTCTGCTTTGCACAGTGAAACGGAGTTGTCAGTGTATGTAAAATTAAGGTATATTTTCATAAGCTGTTTGTAGTGGTCTTTCTTTGTACTGGACCCCTTTAAATGAGGGTAGGCTGTACACAAATAGCAGCTGAATTCCCCACAGAACACTTGTGCAGCTCAGCCAGGTCCCCTTCTGCTGGGGTCAACAATGCGAGGGTGCTGGGTGAAGTTGGCATAAAACACATCCATTTGCAACTCACTTTAGTGATGTCCTTGAAAGTTGACATTCTTTGCCTAGCCATTGGATCATAAAAAACATGAAAACACTATAGTGACTTGTGCAAAGCAGCAGTGAATGGCTGGGCAACTGCCTTCACAAAGTGTAGGTCATGAAGCAGTCATAGAAGGTGTGTAGAGGGCTTGTCCGATGGGCTCCTCCACGGAAGGCCGTCTGTTTGTGCCCATTGTAGCGCACCTCTCTGGGTGTGCTAATTAAAATTAGCATGCTTCCCCCAGCATTGACTTGTTACGTCGGATAGAATCAGCTTAGTGTCGCCGGGCCGGAGGCTTCCTGGCCCTAACAAGCCCAAGACTCTAATTAGACACCAGGAGGAAGGCGAGGGGATGGCAGGAAGGGTCCTGCTGAGATGTGTGTGGCCCCGAGGCCGGTGGTATTTATATAGCATGCATCCTACACACTGTGTGGGACACAAGAGCATCCTTGATCCCAAGGCAACATGCCCCACTCCACACTATTAGTATCAGTCCAGTCCATCAACCCAACATCAGGCTTATGAGCTTCGATCAGGACACATGTTCGGCTGATCCAGTGCAAAGTTGTGCTTGACCTCCCACAGTATTCCTTAGTACCTCCTCTTCTTGTCTCTCTCCGCTGCCTCCCTGTTGCTGCCCAAATCAGGTTCAGTACTTATAGGTAACAGCCTGTGAGACGGTCAAAGTATCTGGCACCTGATACCTATAGGACCTGATGACTCAGAGCTGCTAAGCCCCTTTCAACATTCCAAAAGTGGCTTTAAACCCATTATTTCACACTCATTTCATTCATGATTTGTGTGCTAACAAAAACGATAGCATCCCTGCATCAACAGTTATGAAATGCACTTCTGTTTACTCACAATTATGTGATGTTTAGAAGGAAAGCAACATGTTTAAATGCAAATGTAAATATGTTCATCACCATTCTTTAAGCATCACCATACATTAAGCATTGTTTGCAGTTAGCCTGCCTGTCTAATAAACATGCACTCTCGCAAACTAAATACAAATAGTTTTCTTATTTATGTCAACACTTGTAATAAGATGAATTTTCTTTTGCATAATGTCATTTATTACACTGTGAGTGAATTCTCAGATCCATTCTCTGGACAAGAATCTCAGAAGGTACAGAGAGATGTTTGAGGCCACGGTACGGCTGCAGATCAAGAAGGTGAAGTACAGGTATATACAATACACCACATTGTTGTGAATGTTGGCAAGAGGAACTAGACAACCTGCTCAGTTTGAATATAATGGAAAGGGAGACTGCTTTTTTACATCCACCGGTCCAAGGTTGCATGATCCTAAATGTTTGTATTTGTTTCCTTTAGGTGCTCTCTTTTCCTTCCAGATTGCTCACTCCATACACAGGGGCCCGTGATACTTTCCTTTAGGGTGAGTGTGTATACGCTGAAAGGCAACAGCTTAAACTGCTGTCATGAGGTATTGTTGCTTTAAATTTAAGTTGAAGTGATGCAGATGAAGGACAGAATGGTAGTATTTTGCATTTTATGGATTTATTTTAAACAGTCTAGAGGTATTCTGGGGTGTCAGCACGCAAGCATGGTATTACATACAAAAAACTTGAAATATTTTATTTCTACATACTTTGCCGTTGAAAAACAATAAGTTCTCCAGTGTTAGGCCAAGAAGTGTTGACATATTGTAATCCCTACATGTTGAGTCTTTTAGGAGCTGATTTTTCCAGTTGATATAATTCATCCAGTTTCACTATTCAGATATGCTCCACTGTCATATACTGTAGTTTCTGAGAACAAAATCTCACTACAACAGCTTGTGAAAATACTAAACCCCTATTTACAAATAATGGGTTTATTATTCAGCACAACTGCAGCAGCAGGTGATTTGTTCACTGCCGATTGTGTGTCTCACTGCAATGCAAGTGAGGACTATGCTTGTACCATAGCAAAAAAAAAAAGAAAAAGAAAACAAAACAGCCTCTGCTTCTTACTTCTCACTGACAAGGTCAACCAATCACAGCCCTCAATTTGGTAAATATCACAATATTGTTATTACTGGCATATAACCCTCAGAGTTTCCATGCTCTTATTATTCATTTTATGTTTATTTGTTCATTTAGCTGTTGCTTTTCTCTACAGAAAATTAGAATGTGTGCCAGCTTAGTTATGTACAAATTTATACAGCTGTGTAATTTTTGCTAGAAAAATTGAAAATCAGTGATTTAGTCAAGGGTACTACAGCAAGATGGGGGTTCAAGCTTGGTTTCTTAGAGTTTTTTTAAAATTAAACCATAAACATGTAAATATTAACTCAGTTATTTAAATCGGTTCACTTTTAGTAACAAGCATACCCATATACTTGTGTCAGTAAACCCGTAATCTTTAATGGCAAACAAATCATCTAGCATGAAACACTTTGCAGAGTGAAAGACATAGGCAGCATCTTCTTCATAACATAGAGGTGCACAGGTGAATTATCAGAGTATCTCCATCCAGGGTGCCCAGGCTGTGCCCTGTTTAGTGCCCCATTCTTCTCAACCTCTGTGACCCTGTTTGAGCAAGGGGTTCTTGATAATGAGTGAATAAATGAAAATATACACAATGTTAAAAGACATTCTAGAATGAAATTTGGTTGCAAATGTTACAGAATATGTTGGTGTTATTGTCCTGAAAATTCGTGTTTTAATTCATTTCAAGTAACATATTTTTTTTCCACAGAAATAATAGCAGTTTGACTCCCTCACAGCAGGAATTTGCCTAACAGGCTGATTTCACAGACTGAATCATCCTTATGTGAGAAAAGAGCATATATCAAATCTGTGAGGCTCCCTGTGCTTTTGGGAAAGAAGAAGGACCTCAGATTCAGAGCCCTGGATTAGAAATACAGAAGAAAAAATTACAGTAGACAGAAAAAATATGTAAAGCACCTGTAGGATGCTGAGACTGGCTTCAGACCCACACTTGTCCTGATGCTACACTGTATATTTGAGCTCATTTGTCACTGTGCTTGACACAGTTCTCCTTTGAGCGCAACCTGTCGTCCCCGTCAAAGTCGGCGCTGTGCAAAAGGCTGTTCTGACACAAACTGCCAAAATGCCTCAGACAGACTGCAACTCGGAGGGAGGCTGAATGTGCCGGGGTGCTTCTCATCGTGACGATATCGAGCCGGGCACGGGGTGTCGGGGGTGGCTGAAGAGGCTGCTGTGCGCGGGTCTGTGGCATGGCCAGCGGAGAGCCGGCGCGCGAGCTGTGACGCCGGGCCCAGGACAGACATGTGTCAGTAACATGGCAGGCAACTCAAATGGCAATGCTGAGGCTTTGTGATAGCTGAACTGGGGCGGTGGCACAGAGGTGGGGGGACAGGGGGCAGCAGAGGCAGCGCTCATCTTGTCTGATCACAGCAGACGTGTACAGATCTTCTCCTGCTGGTGTCTTCTGACTCAGTGGAGGAATGAGGCAGCGATGATAGCGGCACAACTGTGAACTTCTCCTTTTTTAGCAGCACAAGTGCTAGGGAGGGGGCCCCCCTTGGCCAGGACATCAGCTCAGCACCGTGGGTCCTGACCTTCTCAGAAGCTGTCTTGTCGTTGCCCTCCTTTTTCTCTTCCTTTCTTTTTGCGTTTTCCTCTCATTAATGCAACATGCCTTTTGCTGAGGCCTGACAGAGCCCTTCGCACAAATTCAGATGACTGTACAGCTTTCTGCAAAATTCAAGTGCCACCAGCTTTATGTGAAGTGGTTTCAGGGAAGTGTTTGAAACGTTCTTCAGACAGCCCCAAAAGTGCTTAAGCTTGCCAAAACTACACAAACTCAATGAGTGTGAAAACTGTGCCGTAAAAACTGGAGACCTGAAAGGCAATGTCCAGTGTAACTATGGTTCATATTCAATATATTTGGCACGGCAACCCAGTCAGGTGACAAAACTCTCAGCAATTTATGTTGTGCTTTGTTGTATTCTAAAATACTGACATTCTAATAAGAAATGCATGACGCTGCTGTTTTTTTTTTTACTAAGTGTTTAAAAATGAAAATGAATTTTAAGAAATGATTTTTCTGAGACCTCTTTGAGATACATTTTGAAACTAACAGTTTATTTTACTTATTTTGCTTATATGGATTTTTCCATTACAAGTAACTGATGTGTAATTGTAGAGGATCCTGGAGTGAGAAAAACCCAATAACCATATGTAACCAGCTGTGCTATAAACAGTTAAGGGTAAACTTTACTATTTTCTGTATGTTTGTTTTAAGCACTTCATTCATTCCTCCCTACCATTTTTCATTATAGTATCTCTCTGCCTCAATAACTTAAGATGACTTGTGCTTTTCACTGTTCAGCAGAAGTTTACATGTTGGAATCAATGTGGACCCTGCCAGGGCACAGCAGGGGTCAACTGGATGCTTTGTAGTGAGTGGTGATGCTGATGTAGGCTGGTTAATTCAAACCTCACTCGTCACTCAGATCTGTAGCAAGAGGCAAACACCTGGACATTACCCCCTGTAGTGTCATTCAAGAAACCGCCTCCATCTGATATAAATACTGGTCACACAGATAAGCACAGCACATTTGTAGTGGTAAGAGTGTCTTGAGACCTGATAGGAAACAGAAATGTCAGTTAAACCTGTAAATTATATTGACCTATTCAACATAAGACCCTGAGCTCACAAACACAACTCTTGTGGTTTTCTTTTTTTTGTTTGTTTTGCTGCATTTAAAAATATTGACAGCCATTTTGAAATGTAAAATAGGAATGTATGGCACTGTTGTCTTTTTTGGCCAAAAAATCAGGTGCATAAAAAATATTGTCGGCATTTGTAAGAGTATGGCACATATAAAAGAGCAGAAGTGCATCCTGTAAGAGGTAAAGACAGCTATTTTAACATAAGTTTGGACTTTTAAGCTTTTCAGAGGAAGTCGTTCCACTGGCAGTGTCTTCACTCTGTAGCACATCACAGCATTTCAGTGGAAGTCTAAAATAAGCATGTTAATTTATTCAGCTGATTTATTTGTTTATATAGCGATATAAACAGAACTCCCAAAAACTGAATATGTCTTCATACATGCAACAAGGGCAAAAGGTGAAAAAACCACCATCTTTCACAGGTGTGACTATGCAGCAATTTCTAAAAAGTTCCACGTGGGTGTCCAGACATCTGATAGCATAATCACGTATATCCAATCATTCATTCATATATTTGTCAGGTTTAGATCATACCATAATTAAACACAATAAAATGGTTGTTTCAAAAAATGATAAAATAATTAAAAATGCTGAAGAAAATCCAACACAGGGTGTGAGTGCAGGAGGATACATAACCCAGCAGACAGTGGTGCGATGGTGTGTGTGTGTGTGTGTGTGTGTGTGTGTGTGTGTGTCGGCATGGCTGCCAGCAGCCCTCCCTGTTTGTCAGCCAGCTTTCTCAACATAAGCGCTCTAATTGCTCAGAAAATTAGAGCCAACGATGATTGCACATGACATCGGCTGACATTACAGTGACACCGCAACGCCTCATGTGTCCCCTCCTCACCCCCACCCCCCGAGGCTCCAGTCTGTATGCCCCCACCCCTGGTGCTGTGCCATCCCTGTTGACCGTAGTCCTGCCCCCGGTGACCGCCGGGTGCCCTCTGCTTGTTCGAGCTGTCGGGTGTGGAGATGTTCCAAAGTTCAGGCTTGTCACGGTCTGGCATCGCTTTCTGCCACCCCCCATCCATCAGACTGGCTGTTTTTGAACCGTAGTGAAGCCCCCCTCCCCCACCGCTCCATCTTCGCTGCCTGCACCATGGAACAAATAAAGTGTGCATTTCTGAGAGTACGTGAACATGCTTGTGTGTGAGTGTGTGTGTAAATCTTGGCCTGTCCCTCTGGCTGTGATGTGTCAACCTGCTATTTCATCAGAGATAATAGGCGAGTGGGCAGCCAGGCGTGGAACTGTGACAGATCAACAGACAGCGCTGTGGCACCGACCCCCCCGTTCACCAGTACCCCAGGCGTCCAGCGCCACTCCATTATCTGAGCCCA
The DNA here is from genome assembly GCA_900497675.1 of Arapaima gigas. Taxonomy (NCBI): domain Eukaryota; kingdom Metazoa; phylum Chordata; class Actinopteri; order Osteoglossiformes; family Osteoglossidae; genus Arapaima; species Arapaima gigas. The sequence goes on from UFQX01000035.1 coordinate 1,376,650, forward strand.
GCCAGGCCTCACCTTTGGCTCTATTAATCTTAATATAATTTCAGGTCAAAACCTGCTGATCGCCAGTGCCGGGGTGAGAATCAGCACCGGGGCTCACCACCAAATGTCAGGATGGGCAGTGCCAGCAAGGACCCACAGGGCTGGGTTTCAGGCACTGGAGGAGAATTGGGGGATTCATGGGAGTGGAGAGAAAATGTCAGGGTGACTTTTTTTGGCATGAGATGTTTCCTACATTAAGTATTTTTAGGCCAAGTGCCATTGTCTTTTATACTTGGCAACGTTCTGATGATCATAAAGGACATTCTTACTATATATACTAAAACCCCTGACTGGTTTTTGATCTGCATTTGTTCCTTTGTTGTGTGTTCAAATTGTGAGATCAGAACAAAAGCCGCCGAAGCCCATAACAACATTTCGATATGTGGCCACAGTCATTTCATGCTGCATTTTGAAATACTGGAGTGGAAAAACAAAAGTGTGAGATTGACTGACAACAGTAAATAATTCAGTCCACAGGCCACTCCTGACATTGTTCTTCACACTCAGACGTCTTTGCAATAAGGTAAAGTTTACCTTTTGTAAATCCATACATAGTTTAGAGTGTGTCTAACAGTGTGTCTACAGCAGAAATGATGGACTTGACTGACTTGTACACCTTTGCCTGATAATTTTAATATCTTCTCAGCCCACATGTTCAGTCATTTAGACATAAAAAATAAATCACTATCAAGCTTTTTGGACTGGAGCCCGAGGAAGCTCTAACAAATTTTTTTACATTTATTTAAAATGGTTCCTTGGCACTCTGCAGATAGCTACTTGCTTATGATTTTCCTTAAATTATTAACCTTTATTTAGCTAATGCGTTTGTCCAAGGGGACTTACAATTTTAGCTGTGAATTCAAAGTAACTTACAGTTACAAACCCATTTATGTAGGTATAATATAATTTTTACTGCTAAATACCATGCTGAAGACCACTAGAACGGGGGTGTGGATTCAAACCTGCGTTGTTTGAAATGGCCACATCTAGAATGACACTGCTCTGCTCTGCTCTCCACATTACACCAAATTATGGAACTGAAATTCTGTATAATACATTGCTGAGCCAAAAGACAGTATGTTCTCCCTTTGTAACAAAGTTCATATCATATGATGCAGCCCCAGCAACCAACCAGAAGGCTAAAGTAATCTTGAAGAAGACAAGACAAAAATGGAAGATAGAAACAGTGAGAAATTGAACTGAAGAAAAACTGCTAACCAGTTTCAATAAACATGTATGACACTTTTTAAATAGACAAATTGGGGCAAACAAAACCGCATTTGTACATGAGGGGAATTTTGATCAAAACTGAGAAGTACCAGATCCAGAAAAGTAAAGAGCCCAGCATTGGACCCTGTGGAACATCTGCTGAGAGAGACTGTGTGGCACAGAGGGAGCTGCGACGAACCATCTCATAAGTTCTGAAACATACAGCACTTTTAATGATGACAGAGTTATTCCAAATATTTCTAATGTGATAAGGAAAATCCAGTGGTTGTTCATATCAAAAAGACTGCAGAAAAATTGTTAAGAATAAGAAGTGAACATGAGGAGCAATTCTGCAAACTGGAACCCTCTGAAAGACTGATCTTGAATCCAGACTGATATCCATCAAGACAATCTTTCTGGTAATGTGACTGACTGAGAGTTAATGTTGTGTGCAAGGATTTTGGAACAGAGGACAGGAGGGAGACTGAACAGTAGACCTGGACTAAATGTGGATCCACAGACAATATTACTAAAATTGGGGCAGTTTTGAAGAAAGATGGAAAGCAGCAACAACACAGTGAAAGTAAAGCTAAATAGATTGTTAATCCATGTTCTTTCTTCTCATGTCCATAGTATCGTGTTCACACCGGTGCATTAATAGCATAGCGGACCAGTACCATATGTTGGCCCTTATGCTAAAACCAGAAAATGTTCAGCTGTTTAGTGGGGAAGGGTTAAAATGTCAATAAAAGCCGACACAGCATCGCTCAGCTACTGACAGAAAATAAACTTTACAAAGTAGTACTGTATTTCATTTTTGCAGAGTCTTAAAATAGGTTGTTCCTCCTATGAAAAGCCACAAAGAACTGTCTAGAAAACTCCAGCGTAGTATATTTTGATCATTTTTGGGCAACTTGTGAACTCTATCATCAGCCATGTCATCTCAAATCTTCCTAGTTATTGACTGCAAAGTTCACCACGATGACGAGTAATTCTGAAATTCTGAACATTTATTTTGTCTTTTCAAAGCACATGCGGTAGTAAGTCAGCATTGTTAAAAGTACATTTCACCTGTTCCTTTCAAATGTTTCTGTTTAAACTTTTTTCAGAACATATTTAAGATACGACTTACATTTTGCACTTATGACTGTCCGTTCATAAACTCGTACTATTTTTGTGCATGCCTGTGTGTTTGCGTGCGCTGTTAGTGTGCGCGTGTGGTTTAGTGGAGGCCTCCTCTAGCACTGGGTAGCCCCAGTCGTTCAGTGATGTGTTGTGACAGCGAGGAGCGCGGGCTGGCGGACGGCGATCGTGCGCCACCATATTGCCGGGCTCCCCCGGGACAGGAGATCAGCATGCCATCCTTGCCAGGAAGTGCTAATAGGTGCAACACGTCTTGCTTTCGCACATTAGGCTAGGCGGAGGGTGACAGATTGGAGCTGTGACACTGCCGAGCGCAGAAGAACAGCGTCCACCATCCGCTCCGCGTGCCGCCACCACCACCGCCAGTGCCTCTAATGACAACTGCTCGGTGGGGCAACGTGGCCACCAACCACGAACAGGAGGGCACCACCAGGGTCCGACCAACCGCCACCGCTAAAGGCAGACAGCCACAGCCACCTAGCCAACGTGCCAACATGTCTCTGCTATGGAGACAACCCCTGTCTTATTGCCACATAATGGTCAGGAATCCTGCAGATGTGATACAGCCAGTCTTTCCCAGTGTCCTCAACACCCGTCAGCGAGAACCTTACAGTGAGTCACATTACCGTGTGCAGCAGAAAAAATAAAAGTCTTTATTCCACTTTAGCCACAAAAGGTTGCCTCTTGTCAGACAGGAATGTTTCTTTCAGAGGTGAATGTTCTAAAAGTCCTCAAGGAGGATTCTTAGAAAAACCAGCGAGAGTTCCACTATGTGTGGTATCACTTTATCTTCATGGGTTCTGGGTTTCCTAAAACACGATATCTAAACATCAATCTTTGCACATTTATAAGAAATCAGTGTTTCTTACAAGCAGATGTATGCCACGTCAGCGGCTGTCAGATTCCTGAAAGAAATCAGACTACGTTAATAAATGGAAACACTGGTCAGAAGTGGTTCCGTTCTGTTTTCTCGTCTGTAGTGAAACTGCACTACAACTGTCACTGTGTCGTGCTGCCTCCAGAAGCCTGGATAAGTCTCATTTCATATCAGTTTGTTACAGCTTTTCACAGTTTGTACCTGCTGTGAGATTTAGGAAAGTGTGTGACAAAGTTCATGTGTGTAATGACAAATTTTATTGACGTCAAACATATGTAAAGTTTAAACCTGCACATCAGGGGTGTAAAAAAGAGGGGTTCCCAGACCCTGGCCCAGAGAGCCGCATAAAATCCCCAGTTTAAAACGGCAGGGGTTTGGGGACAAAAAGCTCATTTTAATATATAATTTTAAAGACCAAAAGTTGACAGATGTAGTGGAAAGGTGAACCTTTCAGAATTAGTAAACTACATGAAAACAGAACTGATTCATAGAGAGAGTGTATCACCCCACTGTGTGTCATTTTATATGTAGAAAGTGTTGTGTGGTTCTGTGGTTATAAGATTATTTAAAGTGGTTCGTACAGGTACTGGTGCAACAACACACCGTGCTACTTTACATTCAAGCTTTGAAATATATTGGGCTATAGAAAAAGAATATAGTTTATTCTGAGGTCTTGAGGATGCTGATCAGATCGTTGGGAATTAGTTCATATTTATTTGGGAAATATGTTTTCAAAGTTTTTTATGGACGCTTTGGAATTAGTCTAAAGTCTGAAATTGAGTTATGAACAGTGTATGAAATTCATGGTTTGCTGTCTTCCTGCACCCAGACAGACCCCATTCCCCGACATTAAAAGTATTAAGTAGTAAGACTCTGAAATACAGATGAAGAGGACTTATGAATTTATTTACTGCAGTTGGATTCATGAAGAGGGATCCCATCGTCCTTCCAAAAACTAAGTGAAAAATCGTCTGAGTTTACTGAAAATCCCACTTGCAGATGAAGGTCTGTAGTAACTCTGCTTATTATATTTACAAACTTTAACAGTTTTTTGAGCTGTTTTTACTTCTTCCTTTCACCAATAGCTGACCTTTTCTCTTCACAGTAAGGCTCAAAGTCAAAGAGAGGCCCACCGAACTGTCGTTTTAATTGGTTTTGTACAACATTCCGGTTCGGCCCTTTCACACGTCCTCTATTAACCGGCCACGGCTGAATTCGGGGAGCACATGCAACCGGCATCGTGCTAGTGCTCCATCAGCACAGCATCCAGGAAACAGAGCTGAACTTGTGGAAAATGAGAGCTGTAGTGCCAGTGTGCTGCGGGGCTGCGAGCTCCCTGAGTGGGAGGCCATAGCGTCTGTGTGTGTGTGTGTGCGTGTGTGTGCGTGTGTGTGTGTGTGTGTGTGTGTGTGTGTGTGGTTGTGGATTTGTATGCATCAGTAGACTGATTCATAGTGTTTGTAACCACAGACCTCTGACACAGAATGGAAAGAGACTGAATAATACCTAAACAGGAGTTTCAACAATAAACAGGTGATTTCTTTTCAGAGATTCGGTTTCCTATAAAAGCCACATTTATATAAAATCAGTGTGATTGGTCTATGTACCGTATGTCCAGTTTTTATTTACGCAATATGAATATTTCAGTCTTCTACTTCTTCTTCTTCTTCTTCTTCTTCTTCTTCTTCTTATTATTATTATTATTCATTAATTCTCATAAATTTACTATTCATTTAAATAAATTTTATAATAAAATGTCTCAAATCTGACCTTCACCTTTTCCTTACTTTATCTTATTATGAAAGATAACAGAATTCATACTCAATAAAGAAGGTAATAACCTAAAATCTTCTTTTATGTTTATATGTCAGCACAAATCTGCTTGTATATATATGCAAATACACAGATGTACCTTGAAGTCATGAAACAACATGACCCCTCTATTTATCCTGCATTTACATTTATCTGCCAACTTACTATGTTGATACTTTCAATAATTTACATGTCTGTACTGCAAGATAATTTTTATTGTATCAAGCCATGGCAGATTTCTTTATCAAAGGGACTACGCTAGGAGGGAAGATTCAAATCTGTGCCTTGTCTTGTAGTGGACGATGATGATGTGAATAAATTTAAAAGTTTGAACAAGTTGCACTGAAACTGTCTGTGCTGCAAACTGCCCTGCATTCCTGTGTAACCTCCCCTTATCATCTATAGCTTCATAAGCTCATTTAACCCAGATATGCTCACCTGACCCTAACCTATAATGTAAACAAGTTGGAGCTCCAGAATTCATTGTCTGCCTTACTATCAGTATCTTTCTATTCATAAAAATGTGTAACTCCACCCATAGCTGTATGTCTATTTAAGGTGACCCCTTTCTTTGTTCAGGCAGACTGCAGGGCTCGCTCTCACCCAACATGTCATATGTGCTCATCTGAAGTGAACTTAGAATAAAGAAACTTCTGTTTTGCAATCACCCTGGCCAAATTTTCTTCCACAGTGACTCTAACCATTACACCACCTGTTGGCCCTTTGGGCTATCAGTCACATCCTAAGGACAAATGTAAAACCAGACATCTCACTTGACCAGCCTGTGAGGCAACATGTGGTTTTTTTCTTCTGCCTCTGAACCCCTTGGGGTTCTCCCGCAGGCCATTCGTTCCTGGTTTGTGACCGGAGGACCACCTGGTTTGGATTTCATTCATTTAAACTGTAGCATTTTGTAGTTAATGCCCGTAGATCCGGACTTTGGACCTCCTTTCTTTTAGTGGCGGCACCGAACAGAAACACTGGAACCCTCTTACAGCCTGGATCCCTGTGCCTCACTGCAACTTCAACTGCCCTCCGTGTGCAGTGACTGTGTGCACATCCCCAGCTGCCCTGCTGCCTCCCCCTTGCCAGTGGCCCCAGGCCTTTCTGTGCCCTCCACGCGTGTGCTGGCATTCATGCTGCACGTCGATATGGTGGAATTACGCAGGTCACCGGTTCAAACACAGGCCATAGCTCCATGGCGTTTGCTCCCTGGGCCAACAGCTACTCGCTCAACTGCTGCCGTCCCTCACGTGGGCAAACACCAGTGAACACCTTTGCATACAAGGCTCATGTGCTTCCAAGACAGGGATACAGTGTGCAAAACCTCACCTTGTACTTGCAAAATAAGCACACAAGACAGCTCACTGGGTAGGAATGAAGATCACAGATTACCCTATGAGGGATGAGTGTGAGCCGCAGGAGAGGTGGGAAGTGGACCCCTGCCCCATGACTCTGCGCTTATGGTTCTGTGGTACTACAAGTATTCTGGTTGCATCAGATCACAGGTTACAGTGCTGCCTCAGAGCATGCGCACCAAGCCCAGTGTAAATAAACACAGGTCTGTGTGAGATGTACCACCTTATTCTGAAGTTCATGTAGATCGTGTGTGTATGTTCTCTGACATATAAAACCACGAAGAGTAAAGCAGAGAATTGACTTCAGGACGGAGTAAAAAAAATGTATGGGGAGGAAAAAGAAGCTTCATAGTCACTCATGGTAGATGTTTGGGGAAAGGTGCTGAGATTCAGGTGAAAACCACTCACAGCTTTAATTTATTTTTCTGACACTTCTCTGAAGCACCTCATAATGTTAACCGACTTATAGTGATTTACCTTTATACCAGTGGGTAATTTTTACTGACTCTCATTAGGGTAAGTACCTTGCTCAAGGGTACTACAGCAGGAAGTGGGATTTGAAAGTGGGTCCCTCCCCAACCACACACGCTACAAAGTTCTCCAGGTACTGTATGTGATAAGTATGTTAGCGATTTAGTTGGTTTACTTCACCACGCACTAGATCAGCATGTAGGAAACTCTGAATCCTGTGCACACCTTTATTGATTCCACTCATGGTTTTGGATTTGAATCACCAATAAACATGCCTGCCAAAACATCTCTGACAATTCTCCTAAACTCTAGGTCAGATGATAAGAAAAGCTTCCAGGCAAAACCTCGATGCCCATTATTGTACCACTGTATCAGATTCTTCTTAAGGAAACATATAGTTACAGTGAGGTCAAGTAAAGAAAAGTAAACAACAGTGTCAGTTCTGAATAACACATATAGTGAAGCCAGAGTCAAAATTTATTTACAGCATTAAATAAATCTGTCTTGAATGAATGAATCAATCAATCAATGAATGAAGCTTTATAAAAAATAAAATGAAATTGGTTTCAGGAGCATAAAATACACATACATACATACATACATACATGAGAAGAAAGAGAAGTAATTAGGTACAAGTAAATGAAAGTTAACTGGGTGCAATATTTATTTATAACAGTTCTGTCAGATGAATTGCTGGAAGTGCAGGTCTTAAGGTCATTATGACAGAGTAGCTGTTTTATTCTGCACCCATACAAACTGTTACTGATATAAAGTTCCTCAGAACTGCCGAATCCCCAGGCTTCAACAAAAGTGTCTTTCAGACCTGTTTCTCCCCTGATCTCCTGAGCTCACAGCTACATAAAGTTTTGTCATAGCATCTGTCAGGACCTCCTCTGTACTCCTGTACTATGTACTACTGGTTCTATAAAAAATAAAAAATATACTATAGATACTATATATACTATATCAGTTTTATACTTGCAGTATACTATACTTTATAGTACTCAGTTCTGTACTATCAGTTCTATATGCAGATACTCAAAACAAAACAGAGGTATCGGACAGAATAAGCGTTCTTGGACAATATCTGCATCTAAAACTCTCTGGTTGACGCACTTTTGTTTTGCTCTGAGTTGTACATCACTTTAGAGAAAAGCATCTGTGAAATGAATAACAAATAAACGTAAATGTCAAGGAAGCTTTTGCAGTTGTGGTAGTTCATGCCACCTCGGGCTTGAGCTTCTGCTGCCACCACTACTGCCTCCTCTTAGTGTCTTTGTAACTTTATTGTATATTATTAGGGGAAGAACAACATTTGAGGTAGGAAGGGGCACCTGAATATATTAACAATAGTACCCTCAGGAATTATACACACACACACACACACACACACACACACACACACACAAATATATATATTTTGGTGTTGAATGCAAGCAAGTTGAAAGCAAGTTAGATTTGCTCGAACCCTGGGGGGTCACATCCTGTCATTGCGTGGAGCAGAACTGTTTGCATTAGTGGTGCCACTGGGATGGTTTAGTGTCCGCAGCATTTGGCCCAAGTCCTGACAATTGTCCATTTTTTCAACTGCACCGCAAACACAAAGGTTTTCTCTTGACCTGGCTGGCCACCTAGTGGACACCGTGGGCGACGCAGGAACAGTCTTGATCCACAGGAGCGGAAAAAGGCCTGGGATCCAAGTAACCTTGAGTTTTTTAATGTGTGTTTATTCATACATTTACAGGGACAAATCCTGACCGAATGTGGTGAATTACAGAGGCTAAAAAAGAGCTGTTGCTGCCATTACACAAAGCCACAAGCCTGCTGTGGTCTGTAGCTGTGTGACAGGTAGCACATGGAGGAGGGGCACACCAAGCGCTCGTGGTGTTTTGGGCGGTTGTGCGAGTGACGCAGTGGAGGGCAGATAGGTGTCAACTAGCCAGGTAATTTGCTGTGAAATGAGGACACCCCAGGATATTTCCACCGTCTGTCATCGAGTGTTTCCTGAGGGCTGGGGGTTACTTCTGTGACCTTGGGAGGTGAACTGCGACTTCAGCATGCAGCTCCCTTTAGGTACCCTGTCAGCCACAGCTGCTGCTGCTGAACACAGTGAACACCACACAATCTGGTACAAATCTTACATTCTGTAACCTCTCTGCTGTTTGCCAAAATAAAAATAAGAGTTATCCTGCGTAACTTTTAATTGTTCTTTATATTGCGATGGAACACAAACACTTGTCAGAAGTAGCAGGTGATGTAGAGTTGCTGCCTTTGAACTCAAATGGCTTGGGATCAAGTCCTACATGCTGTAGGACCCTTGAGCAACTTGTTTACCTGAAACTGACGCAGGATAAATAGGTAAATCGCTGTAAGTAGCTTAATGTTGAAAGTCAATATGGAGAAAAGCAGGTGCCACTTGAATAAATGTGTTACTACAATAACTGTTCAGGTCCAGTCTGTGTTGGAAGGATATAGCTTGTGTGGAACTTCCCAGCACTATCTAAAGATGTGGCAGGTACCACTAGGCCTCCGGGCACTCAGTACTTTTCCTGACTTTCTCACAGCTTGCAATGTGGCAGCTGCATTCAGTAAGAGAATGAAACCGATGCAATTTTTTCCAGACACATTCGGAAAGAGAAATAAAATCAGTGTAAAAAATAAAGCTGAAAGACAATTGTGGTTATTCATTTTCACAAACTCAAATTAATCTATGACTGTGGCTGAGTAGCTGAGAGTATAAATCAGGTGACACCTTGTTGAGGCACCTCCACCGCATCAATTCTCTGGCTTGCAGGAGTCAGCCGTTGAGTTCTCTCTCTCTCTCTCTCTCTCTCTCTCTCTCTCTCTCTTTTAACTGATAACATCAAAGATTATTAAAAGTTCAAAAAATTATCGGAAGAGCTCAATAATCAAGCAGCATAAACTCAGTTTCTCTGAAATGGGAGGAGGAAGTGGTCTTGTGGTTACAGCGCTGGACTTTGACACACAGTTCACATCCAAGAAGAAACATTGCTTATACACCATTTAATAACTACTTCAATTTCACTGGCTATAAACGGGTAAACATAGAATACAATGAAGCTTCAGTCCGTTTGCAGTGAAAAATAAGAATGTGACAGAAAGATATGAATTAAAGTGCAAAGTGGCAGAGGTTTAAAAAAAGGCCATGGTTTTGAATGCTTATTAACTCCCAGATGAAGTGTTCAGGCAGACTGTGGTTTATGGCATCCGCGTTTCAACTGCTGACAATAAACACACTAATGCTCTACACGTACTTGTGTGTAGACCCACGGTGAGCCACACACTTCATTCAAACCGTCGCAGACTTTCACGCTAACATTTTATTCCACCGTGGAAAGTAGGCGTGTGATTATAAACCCCTAATAGGAAATTAATTTCATATGTTTGCAATTAATGAGGCTGCAGTTCATAAAACCGGTATCTATTGGCAGGGTTAGGGTTTCAGAACTCGAGAAGCATCATCCGAAGCCGCACACACCAGCGTTTCCCGGTTACACGCCTAGCGTTTGTGCTCCGCTTCCGTGTGTGTGAATTACATTACACGTGTATTGCATGGCAGTAACACTGGTGTGTATGCGCACCACGGGACCCCGTTGTCAGCTTATGTGTCGGCTTGCCATCCTTAACACAGTGTGTTTGCTGTGGGTCTTTGTCTGAAGTCGAGTGGAGCTAAAGTTGAGCTACTCCTTCACTTGCTAACTCCGACATTGTTGTTGATTTCAGTTCACGAGCTTCCACGCTCTTCTCCCTAACACAGGACACACACTTTCTCTAAATACTTCCAGGAAACATTGCCATCTAAAAAAACCTGCCGTTGCACTCTAGACTTTTCCGTTATGGTCAAGTTCGCTTGTTAACTTCCACACTGCTCTAATTTCAATTCATGTGCTTCCATGCATACTTCTTCTTTTTTCGGCATTTGCAAGATGTGCTTAGTTACACTGCTGCTCAATATTTCCAAATAATAAAGGACAGTGGCAAAAATGCAGTAACACAAACAGGAAAAAACTGTCCGCAGTCAATTCTGTAACGTTGGGGGAAAAGGTGAACCTTGGAAAGCAATTGCAGTAAAACATTGAAAAAATAGTAAAACTTGTTTTTTGAGGGGCACAGTGAAGCAGCAACTAGAAGCACCACCTCGCAGCACCTGGGCATGAGGTCAAACCCAGTTCAATTTGTGTGCAGTTTTCATGTTCTCGCCATGTTTGTATGAGTTTCCTCCGGGTGCTCTGGTTTCTTCCCACAGTCCAGAACATGTGTTTCAGGTTATCGGTCACTCTAAATGGCCTGATTTGTGTAACTGTATGTGTGGCCACCTTCCAATGGACTGGTGTCCCATCCAGTGCCTTAAATACTTTGCTGCCCTAAGATGGTGAGTGTTGCTTCCTTGATAGCTTTTCTCTGCCAATTTCTCCTATTGTCTGCACCTGTGTGCTACTGTGCACGACAACTCGTGTCTCTTCTCACTCGAGTACAAACACAGCAGCTCTTCTCTCTAACACAGGACACACACTTTCTCTGAATACTTCCAGGAAACATTATTGACTAAAATAATGTCTGCTTCTGCACTCGAGATGTTTCCATTACAGTCAAAGCTTGACCTCAGCTGACATGGTGCTTAATTTTATATATATATATATATATATATATATATATATATATATATATATATATATGTGTGTGTGTGTGTGTGTGTGTGTGTGTGTTTGTACATTTGGAATGGATTCAGTACTTTTTTCTGAAGAAGATTAAAGCCGAGTGCTAATTCTTCAGTTATACTCTTCAGCAAAACTTGACCTGTGAGCTGTGAACAACAGTGAACTTCACAGGAGGCCCTTGCTGGCAATGCTGGTGACAGCAGCAGCAGCAGCAGCAGCAGCAGCAGCAGCAGCAGCAGCAGCAGGCCTCCTCGCACCCGCGCTTCCCACTGTGCACCTTTTGACATTTTATTGTCTTTCATGTCATACAACGCTTCAAATGTTGAAAACTCAGTCCGAGGAAGGGAGACAAGCTTATTTATGCTGCTAGATGAAGGTGCTGGGGTTTGAGTGTAGGCGGGGGGGGGGGGGGGCAATGCTGTGCGGTGGCGGTGGCTGCAGGGGTAAGGGGTGGGTGTGCGTGTGTGAATGCG